>JAWZSL010000016.1:23378409-24752159 GCA_034769285.1 Lutjanus argentimaculatus | reverse complement strand
TAATTTTGCCTAAAATTGCCCGGCCCCGACCATTGCTGCGCAGCAGCTATAATTTAACCTAAGATTAGTTTTAATCAGCGTTTAGCAAAACAATTTAAATAATTTAATATTTAAAATGAATAAATCCATATTGAAGTAAGTAAATCCAAGATTAGTCACAGAAATTAAAATGTAAAGTTAAAAAAATATTAAAAATTAAATAGCAACATGGAGATGCTTGCATACCAAAATTAAATTAAAATCAATTTTAGGGCTCTTTGGACCTAGTAAGTATAAAAGAGACTGGAAACCATTAACTTTCCTCTTTTCTGTAGTCCTTAACAAAAATGTTGCATGGTTTTCTAGCAAGCTAAAAAGTTATCAAAACATTCCACTCATTGCTAGCTTGCTAAAAAGTTAACAAAACGTCACATTGTTTTACAGCTAGCTAAAAAGTTTTAAAAGATTTAATTGTTTGCTAGCTAGCTAAAAAAGGAAAAAAGTTACATTGTTGGCTAGTTGGTTAAAAAGTTCACAAAACGTAACACTGTTCGCTAGCTAGGTGAAAAGTTAAGCCTACTCATGATGGCTCAGCAGATAGTCACTTTTCTCAATCCATCTAAAAAAGGCTGCTTTTAAAAGTTTATTTTAAATTGGAGTTTAAAGTTTTGTTGCAAGAGTATTCAGTTTTAATTTAGGTTTAGAGTAAAAACTAAACTGAGGCTTAAAATATATTTAAATTTAATCTTCCTTCAAAATAAACTCACCAAGATTTAATTGGGGTTATAACATTAATCCTTGTGGGTGCAACCTAGCCCTAGTGTTTTTTGTTTTTTTTGTTGTTGTTTGTTTTTTTTAAACTTCAGATTATATTCTCACCTATGACAAATCAAATACAGTTCTCTTAAAAAAAGTTTGAATTTTGCATTTTCAGGCTTTTCCCACCAGGATGTAAATTATTCAGCAATTACATCACCTAAATAAGCATCCACAGTTGGTCATTTAGTTATTTATTCATCCCAATTTTACGGTTGTCGTCCTTATTCCTTTTGGTTACTACACACTCATCTACTCATAATTTTTTAAAACCTCTTTACCGTCAATATAAGCAAGGCCAAAGTAGAAATGTTCCATCAGGTTGGAGTGAGCCACGATCATGTCAAAGACATCTCCTCCTCTGGATTTCACCTCACACTTGACCAGGATGCTCTGACCGTTTGGCATCAACACACTGAGCTCTCTCTGGGTGGTTGGAGATTTCCCTTTCTTTGACTGCGAGAGGGAGAAAAGACATTTAAAGACATTTGAAAACAGAATTAAATTTTTAAAAAAAAGCTGATGGGAGCGACCTTTTCAGCTTTCAGTGGTAGGTTGTACAAAGTACACTATAAAAAGAGAGATGAGATGGACGAGATGAGATGGTCATTACACTGTCATAACCATGTCATGACACCTGTCATTAACATGAAGGAGTCTTTATAAATGTTTATGACTGTTGTCATTAAGTATCATTCGGTCAGTTGGGTTATTTTTAATGCAAAGTTGACATTGTTGGAGATGTCTCTGTTTGGACAACTTGACACAAACCAAGGCAAAAATGTCTTTATTATGACAACTTGACATTAACCAAGACAACATAACCTATAAAAGACCTTGTCATGACAACTTGACATTGCATTAAAATTGTCCTTGACCTCAAGTTAAGTGTTTGGACTTCTCATAAGCATGTCATTAAATTTTATTACACTGTCAAATGCTTTTGTAACAGTTTCAAGAATGTAGTAAGGCAGGGTATAGCACCAAGATGAATTAGCTGTCAGATTTACCTGATGACGGTTAGCCAGTTTACCTGTTGCTAAAATAAGCTAACTGCTGTCTGCTGGTATCTGTGGCTAGTGTTAGCTAGTTAGCTCATTTAGCCATGAGGCTAGCCACCTAATTAACTGACTCAGCCGTGGAGGGCCGGAGCCAAACCCAGCAAGAAAACCACATCAACACAAAAAAAGACATTTTTGTCGTGGTTATTGTCAAGTTGTCACGACAAAGGCATTGGCTTGATTAATATCAAGTTGCCATAACAAACACATCTCAAACAATGTCATAATGACATAACTGACCGAATGACACTTAATGACAGCAGTCATAAAAAAATGTCTTTTTCATAAAGACTCCTTCATGTTAATGTCAAGTGTCATGACATGGTTATGACAGTGTAATGACAATCTTATGAACACCGCTTCAAATAAAGTGTTACTTTTACTTTTATAGTGTACTTTAGTGTACAACCTACCACCAAAAGTTGAAAAGGTCACTTCATCAGCTTGGGTGCAGACAGCATAATGATAGTCTTACAGTATGTTCACACCAAAAGTGAATACACTTTTTGTGCGAGTAGGTTACATACAAAGTTAAGGTGAGGACGTGAATAAACTCAAAATTTGTGTCATTCGTGCCGAGCGAAGCGAATGAGGCAAATGACGCAATGCAAAATCCAAAATGATCCGGCAATCAAACACGCACGAGCAACGCAAGGCAAATATTCGTTTTGCTTTTGGTGTGAACACACTGTTATGGTCACCCCTTCAAATAAAGTGTTGCCAAAAAGTGAAACTTGGAAGTAGTTTAGGGTTAGAACTTATCCATGCAGTTGCAAAATAATGCTTTATTCTGTATTCTGTATGTACAAAGGACTGTAAATGGAACTCACCACGATGGATCCAGGCAGCTCCAAGACAACCAGCGGCTCATCTGACATCCTAATAAACTCAGGACCCATGTCCTGCAACAGAGGACGAGGAAAATAAAATATATTGTCAACTCATTTATCATTTTATGATACTATTATAATACATAACGTGCTATAATAATTTGGCTCACCTTCACTTTCTTGTCATTGAGACTCATTGTGGACTCAAACCTTGAGTTGGCATTTCGATTGCCATCCAAGAACGGACTGCAGGGCTGCGGTTCAGCGGCTGCCAGCTGCTGTAACTCTCCCTGTGTCGACCTCCCGAGGGAATCCTGGGAAAAAAAGAGTTTTCCATTCTCAGTCTGATGGGAGGGGAGATCTGTCACTCATGACATGATAGCTCAAAGAAACGTCACACATTTCATGGCAGAGGTCCCCTCAGGGATTTTGTCTTCCTAGTGCTGTCTTTTTACTTGTCTCTTTATCCTTATCTTTTTTTTTTTTTTTTTTTTTTTAATCATTTAAAGGGATAGTTCGCCCCAAAAACAGGTGACATATCTCCAAAACTTTTTTAGGGCTTAGTATAAAGTATCCAAAAGTTTTTTCAGGCCTGGGAAAAAAAATGTATTTTTGATTTTGGGGTGAATTATTCCTTTAATCAATGAATCAATTTCACTTGAATTTGGTTTATTATCTGGTTATATGGTGTGGAAAAACATGTTTGGACCACTGACATATCTAAAGATGGACAACATGACAGCTCCCCTAAAGAAAAGCCAAAACATTTCTATCGCCCCCCAGGTCATAAACCCTGTCCCCTCCATGTTAGCAGTTGGGACACCGGCTACAACTAAAAAAATCAAAGTACACGTCAAATAAAATATTCCCAAAGATGGTTTCTGCCATTTTAGTTTGTAATAACCACACTGATGTTTATTCAAGTGTAATTTTTCTGAGAAGTTTGGTTTTAATTAGTTATTTGATATCATAAATGGGGGTCATGAATGGGAGGAAGTGGAGAGGTGTTTTTATTTGCTGTCAATAGTTCATACCCTGTGGAGTCGCATGGATAAGAAACACCAGAAAACGTTCTAGCAATCTTCTTCCTCAGCGCCCATGATGAGTTAAAAGAGCCTCCTGAAAAACAAATTGGTATGTAAAACTCATGTCCACATGCTAATATGAAACATCCAAAAGCAGTAGTTTGACATTTTATAAAATATACTTATTCTTTCTTGCTGAGAGTTAGATGAGAAGATTGATACCACTTTCATGTCTGTCTGTTAAATATGAAGCTATAACCAGCAGTCAGTTAGCTTAGCTAAGCATAAAGCCAGCAGTGCCGTTTTTGCATTGCGGTTTGTGTACGGATTAAACAAACAGGATATAACTTGCTAAGTGAGCTTTAGAGGTGCTGCTGGGTGAATGTTGTTGGCCTACCTTATAGACAGAGCCAGGTTAGCCGTTTCCCCCTACTTCCAGTCGTAGCTCTGCCCATAAGTGACACAGTCCATCCCCTATCAACACCTGTAAATCTCACTCTTTTCACTTTTAACTCTTTTACACATTTAAATTTTTGTAACATTCAAAAATGACATAAAATAAAACGTACTGTGTTAAATTTCTTCTTCTGCTGGATGGAGCTAGTCTAACCTTTTCTCTCTAGCTTTTGGTGGTAGCTTCAAATTTAGGTACAAACATGATAGTGGTATCAATCTTCTCATCAAACTCTCAGCAAGAAATTGTTCCCTTTGGCTTTCTGATTCTTTCTAAAAGGAGAACAAAGGACGTGTGATTTACAGAGCAGATTTGAAAGCTGTAGCAGACAAAACATGCAATTTACTTCCAGTTGAACTGACAAAAGGAATCATTTTCTTACTGTGTAATCTGTTCCTGACCATTTGACTGCGGTCTGTTAGCGGAGATCCATTGTCAGCCATGGACACATGGTCAACCTGCAAAGACATTACTGTCCAGCTCAAGGAAACAAGCAGAGAATTGGTGCTATCAGTAACAAAAGAAACTAAAACTACTCAAAACCAAACGTGACCTCACCTAACCAGCTGAAACCAAACCAATCAAACACTCACTGAGTTTCTGTAGACGTCCTCAACCAGCTGCCTGATGAGCCGCTCGGCAGGAGGAAGCATCGAGGTCTTGTGGTGAAGCTCGCAGGCCTCCAGCACCGTCAGCAGGTCCGTCCGCCTGACCACCATGTCCTCGCACATGCTCAGCAGCAAACCTTCCAGCTCTGCACTCAGTGGGACTGGCTGGAAGCAAACAAGTGGCAGCAAAATGGACGATGGGTAAGAACTAAGAATACGCAAGAATGAGTTTTAGCAAGAGGTAGAAGTGAGAGGGAAGTACCTGGTTTTGAGGTAGATGATAATCAGCGCACCAATAAAGAGTCATCCCCAGTGAGTACACAACCATCTGAGGACAGAAAAACAAGGAAATGATTCAGACATTCATTTCTGCTCATATAAAAACACTTTTCTGAAGTCCTGTTTCTTGTTTCCCTATTGCTACTGTATGTGTGGAGTTTGTGCGATTAACCAGAGGTGGGAACAAGCCACACATAAGTCTCAAGCCTTTGCACTCAAGTCCCTAGTCACATCCCAAGTCCTAAACTTTAATTTTTGAGTCCTAAAAAAGTGGGTTTCTAGCCTCAGTAATTTACAGAGTTACTTAGCTGTTCAGCTAATGTTAGCGACTTAAGTTAGCTTAAGCTTTAGCTCCCAATAATTGAGTTTAAGTTGTTGTGTCTCTGTCTGTAAATTTCAACCCATATGTTGACCACCGGGTAGTACATGGGCAAAATTATCTTCAGTATCACTTTTTCCAACTGGAGCTCATTGGCGTGACGTTAGCTCTTCATGGTTGCTGCTGTTGGATTGGCTCAAATTAAGTCGATCTGGGGAATTAAGTGTTTACCTGTCGGCAGCACATACTTAATGTAAAGTATCAAGTAGCCTAAGTCAAAAGGTACAGGTTCAAGTGAAGTGTTCAAAGTGAAGTTTCCATTGGTGTTTAAGCCCAAGTCGAACTGCAGAGTCTTTTTTGATTTTGTCAAGTCGAGACTAAAGTCATCAAATTTGTGACTTCCAAGTCATGTGACTCAAGTGCACGCCTCAGCTATTAGGTGACTCCTAACTATTTCTGCCTTTTTGATTAATTAAAACTCACTGTTTATATGTGATAATACTCCTATCCATATAAAGCACTATGCAATACAGAATAGCTTCAACAGTGGAAAGAAAAATTAAGTTCTATGGACCAAATTTCTTTTTATTTCTTGATGGTCTGGTTCACATTTTCAACTTGTGTCCTTGAATGCAAACTTTCCTTGTATACCCTTATATTGGGACCCCTTCATAAGTTTACTATGTTATGAGTGATAAAACTACCCATTATTTATTTGCCCATTATTATAACCATATAGCAGTGTTATGTATAGAAAAGACAGAAAAGTAAACATATTTTATGTTCTTTAATCTTTTTCTATCCCATTAATTATCTTATGACCTCTAACGACCTCTAGCGGGCCTCGCCTGCTAAGTTTAAGTTTTTTAGTTTTCTACATTCTGATAATTTTCACATGGGTCTGCATCCTCACAACAGCATTTGAAATCTGAGTTTTCCAACCTTTTCCGCTGCCGTCCTGGTAGTGGCAGTGTGACCCTGCTGGACCTCAGGAGCTGTGAAAGAGGCCACGTCTTCATATCGGGCACAGCTCTTGAAGGCCAGACTCCCACTGGCTGACAGTAGCACTGAGCCTGGGCTCAGAACACTGCACATGTTACCTGAACCTAAACAGACAGCATAACAGAAACTGGTGACATTTATCAACTCAAAGGGTTTAATAAGTTTCTCTTGGGCTATATGAGAGAGCACATTGTTTCTTAAATGCTGCCTGAGAAAAGAGTTGCGGCCAGACAGCAGGTGGAATAATGAGGAAGTGAGAACTGATGAGCATTTACCTTTTTTAGAAATGTCCAGTAAGGCCTCAGTGGTGGCGAGGAGGAGACACCAGATCTCGTCTTCATCCAGTGGTGAACCCCGGGCCTCCAACACTTCTGCCAGGGTCACAAATGTACCCATCCTGCTGGAATATGCACACACAGAACAAGATACACACACTCAGTCAACTTTCTACTTTTCTGTCCCCTGTGCTCAGATACGCTACGTGCTAGGGTCATCCATGTTGAAAGAAAACCAAATTTTAAAGATGGTCAAAAAATGTTGGGGACCTGTTAGTGAAAGCATGTTAGCGAAACATAAATTAGCAAGCTAACGATTGATATAGATTAGCCAGTAATTAGCTGGCATTTTGCTAACATTACTTATCAGATGTTAACTAGCTAGCTACCAATTGATGGGGATTAGCTAGCTAGGTAGCCTGAGTGTTTTACTAATGTTAGCTAACTGTAAGTTGCCTTTACAGCAAAATCCAGTAATTATCTTCAAATTTTAGTTTTCTCTCCTCAGAACTCCACTTTATAAATCAATTTGTTATTCATCTATACAATCAATCAATCAATCAATGGGAACTACAATGCAACTGCAATTTACAGCCTAATAAATGATTAATAAATCACCTTTTATGATATCCTTGTATTTTCAACACAGACAAGCCCAGTACATACCATATCTAACTACAGGAAACAGGAAGGAGAAAGGTTTGAAATAGGGGCGGGGCTTAGGAAGGGTCAACTATGCATGAGAAAAATGTGCTCCTGTACTGTGCGTTTGTTGCAGTATCAGAAGACGATAATAAAATACCAGCATTTAAGGACCAGTGTGTGGGATTTAGTGGCATGCAGTGGTGAGCTTGCAGACTGCACTCATTTTGCGTCACCCTCCCCTTCCAAAAATGTAGGAGAACTTCTGATGGCTGTGAAACTTGCAAAAAAAACACAAAAAACCTTATCTAGAGCCAGTGTTTAGTTTGTCTATTCTAGATTATTGTATTTTCAGGAGATTATACATAGAAGAAAACATACTCATGAATATTACAATTCTTGCCCTACTCTGCTAATAGATCCCCCTAAATCTTACACACTGGACCTTTAAACATCTCAGAGGGTTTGAGTCAATAAATAGGAGATGACAACCTTTTTTAGAAAAAAGGACACAAGTTGAAAGACACATGTAATCTAATACTCTATCATCTCTCTTGTCAGATGTCCGTATTCCTTTATAGCCAAGGTTTGAGGCAGGAAATAATAATTTCATCTATTATTTTTTAATTGAGTTTTTAGCCAATAATGTCAGTTTTTAAGGGAATAACACTATTTTGTACAGCATTTATATGTTTATTTCAGCTAATATTCTTATACTCTTGCATTCTCACACGTCTTATTTTGTTATTTTTCCTTTTTTTTAATATTGTAGTATAATGCGCATATTTTTACTTCTGATCCTGATATAATTCTATTCTACAATATTGTAGGCTACGTTACAGGAGCTGTTGTGTCACATGGGAAGTTTTCTTAATGTAGTTTCTTAACAAACCGGCTGAATGTCCTTATGGACTACAATCCCACCGAGGAGTACGTCAGACACAGTGAACACTTCGAGGTCAGAGGTCGGAGTTTGAGACAGACAAGCTCAGGGTTTAGTGGTATTAGACCTAATTAGGAACAAATCCAACACTTGCGTTAATTGCTTTTATACTTTTCCTCTCAAAAAGTAACATGACCACATGTAGTTTCACATAAAAAAAACCACACAGAATGGTTCAACTGCTTCAATGACTATAAAATCCCAGGAAGCAGCAGTTTCAAGTTTGAGGATTTTAGCTTTCAAAGCTTGAGGAAAAGAAAATGCAATACATTTATACGCTACTGTATGTGTTTATTTTTGTCGTTTGTTAAATTTGATTATTTTTCTTTAAGATTCTGCATCATCTTGTACCAACTCTGTTCACTTGAGCCTGGAGGTGTTGAGCAGTTTTAAAGCACTTATGTGCTTACGTTGGAGGATTTCTGAAATGCTAAATTATCCTGAGAAGCTTCTGGTAACTCTAGTAAATGGCCGATATACTGAGGACAACACATTCCTAGTTCAGGTGAAAGCAAGCACTGTAACTCACTGAGCATTTCATATTATGATTAAAAGAAAAATTTGTCACCATTTAGTATCAGTCGTATAAATTTTGTACTCTCTTATGTGTATGTTTTTTTTATTTCTTGTTTGTTTTAGATACTCTTAGATCATCAAATAACCTGTTGTTTCTGGCTGCATAATCATTTTTAATTGTAAAAGTTAAGTTGCTATAGTATACCTTGATTAAGTAGGATTAAATAATCAAAAGCTAACACAATCAGACAATATTATTTTATTTTTATTTGTGTTTGATTTGATAAAACTGTGATGACGTCCACTTAAAGCTATAAAGCTTTAGATTGAGTTAACCAGGACTACATACTGTAGTATAAAACAAAATATGGGTTAGTACCATTTTCAGATCATAGGTAAAGGTTTTATATGCTGATCCTAAGGCAACAGTCATTACTGTTGGTTGCATTACATTTTTTCTTACTGTTAAAAGGAACAAGACAACATTTTGCATTTTCTCCATTTGCTCTGGAGCACATCCATTATGGCTGATCCAGGCATCTGGGGAGGGGTCGGGAACAGGACTGACGTATGTGATGACATTAGCACTTCTCGCTGATCCTTGTAATTCTCTGTCAGAACTGATGACAACAGTAGATATTACTAAAGGATTTGTTTTAAAGTGGGGTTGTATGCCTGTAGCAGCCAGCATGCTCCACATTTGGAGAAGCTGCTGGTGCTGGTGTAGGGGCTAAGCAATGAAATGCTGCGTATTTTAGCCACCAAAATCAATATGAGTTTAAGTGTGCACTATATTTAGAATATTTTCACCACTTTACTTTGCAGTCAGACAGCCTTTTTTGATGGGAAACCACGGTTATATAAGCCAAATACAGCGCTCTCCAAGCCAACCAAACTCTGTTGGCAAAAACAGTAGTTTTACCTGACAGAACACAGGAGTTGCCACTCTACCGCTGCACTGATTAGTTACTTTGTGTTATTGTGTGACTTCAGTGAAACCAAACTAACCCTCTGAAGCACAGAAGCCATACTTAAATACAAATTAACGGACTGAGAAAATAGACAAGCAACTCCCGTGTTCTGTGATGTAAAATTACTGATTACTCTCATGGAGTTTGATTGGTTTGGCTTATGTAAAGACAGTTTATTGTTGGAAAAAGCTGCCTGGTGGCAAAGTTAAGTGATGAAAATATTCTAAATATAGTGTACACTTGAAGTGATACTAATTTCTCTTTTTTAGGTGGGCCTTTTTTTAAGTGGCTAAAATATGTTTTACTACTGACCCTGTCAAAAGTCAGACTCAGTGGGCCAAATATGGTGGCTTTATATGTTGGACTGATTTATAGCACCAAACAAAAAGTTTAAGTGTACACTATATTTAGATTATTTTCACTCCTTTATCTTGTTGTCAGACAGCATTTTCCGATGGGAAACTGCCATTGCGTAAGCCAAATATCACCTCTCCAAAGCCACCAGACTCCTTTGGCAAGAACAGTAATTTTACTTTGCAGAACACAACAGTTGCTGGTCTACTGCTGCTCCGATTGGTTAGTTAGTTTGTTTGTGTTGTTGTGGGACTTCAGGGAATCTGAACAAATACACAAGTCATACATTAATACAAATTAATTAAAAGATCAAGACAATAGACAAGCAACTCCTGTGCTGTGTGAGGTAAAATCACTTATTTTGTGAATGGAGTTTGGTGGCTTTGGAGAGAGCAATATTTGGCTTATATGACAGTGGTTTCTTGTCATTAAAGGCTGTCTGATGGGAAGTTGAAGTGGTGAAAATATTCTAAATCAGGGGTTCTCAACCTTTTGTAAATTAAGGCCCACTTCTGATAAGAAAAAAAAAAAAATCTGCGGACTACCTTTAAAAAAACAATCCATTTTGTGTCACAGCACAGGGAACTTAACTAGCTAACGTACTTGTCTCTACCTGATGATGTGTCTTAATTTGCATAGTGACATTAAAAAATAACTGTTTTTTTTATTTGTTTTTAGACAGAAAATAACTAGTTTTGTAAATTACCCCAAAATGTTTTTAGTTTTAATCTATCCATTTGGCAGCATCACTGCCTCCAGGGCCCACTCAGTCATACAAATACGTGGCATTACATGTAGGACCGATTTATGGCACAAAACATTAAGACGAGCAAACTGAGGTTACTTTTTCATCATAGTGAAAGGAAGATTGTGGACAACATGTAGGTTCCAACACAGCGGTCCTCCCCAGTAATGACAAAAATAAACCTTGTTGACTGAAGATTTTTTTACAGCATGAAGTCTGCTGTATTAATTTATTACTTCTAACAACGCCACTGATGTGAGCAATGGCTACAGTGACTAACCAGATTAACATAACACTCTAACGTATTAACGCGGTAACCCCCGGTAACCCGAGTTTTTGTTATATCTGACAATCAGATTAACATCCGGATGTTGCTGTGGCGGCTTCCTGGAAGCATCTTAATTTAATCATCCTATTTTTCTCATATTAGAGTGAAAACAGAAGAATATTGTTGGTGTTTATTGCTTTCTGCCTTGATAACTTTAATTCTTTAATTGACTTTAATCTCTTCTAATTTAATTGAGTGTACTGTTTTAACAGCTGCTGGCATTTCTGCTGTTTCGACACCGTGCAGACACACTGCTCTGCATTCATTTCACTCTGGGACCTTTCTGACACACAAACAGAACTGAAACTGACAGAAAGCAGACATGCTTACCGTGGCATGTCAGGTGACACACGATAGTTCGCCAAGTAACCCAGCTCTGTTAATCAGGTTACTCTGATTCGATTCAGCCAAGAGAACCTGCAGTTAGTTGTCTACAGGTGGCCGTAACAATCAGTATGGGCCTTTTCCCAGCAGGCATTTTGACTCCATAGTAGGAAAAGCACAAGTGTTAATACTGATACCAAAATGTCCCAGTGAGCCATGACAGTGTGACAGTGAGCCAGCATGCTAGCATTGCAACGGTGTGAGACTTCTTCTTCTTATTATCCGTTATAATGACCCTTTAAACGCACAATTACTCACTCTGCAAAAGACAAACAAAAAAAAAAAAACAGTTTGATGATGTTGTGATGTGACGATGTAATAATATTATTACAAATAATATTTAAGTTTTATTCACATTATGAATAGCCATGTGCGCTGACTTCCCTCCTCGCTTTGACACGAATCTGACGTATCCTGTGTTTTCTTGGAAGTTACAGCAACTAGCAACTAGCACACAACAGCTAGTAGGAAATGCATCGTTACTCTGAATAAATGACAGATTTCTCTGGATTTGGACATTACTGAAAACACATGATAGCTAAAGACATTGAAAGGGCTTTTTGTGGTTGAGCCAACACTTTCTCATAATTTCACAAAACCTAAAAAAAATATACGTTCTGTAATAATGCTAATACAGTAGAATTCAATACTGTAGTTTAGCAAATATACACGTTATGTTAACAAATAATGTTCATACCATGGTATACCATGATACCAGTATACCGCTGCAACCCTACAACCTACACAGTACCACAGTACACCTGTGCTTTATTTTCCCATTGCGCCCATTATGTTCATATCCTTTTCAAATTACATAATAACATTAGCGGGCATGAAAACACAACCAATTATGGTAAAGTATAGCAGTTAATTTGATAATAATTAACTAGCAACAGCTATCAGGAATAGCACCGTTACCTTCAATTGGTATCAGATTTTTCTGTGGTTTTAGTATTTGGGATAAAATTAGTACACATTTTTGGACATTTCGATGCAGAATTGTTATATACACTAATACGATAGAATTGTATTCTGTACTGTGGTATACTTTGATACTGGTATACTGCTAAAACCTAAGAGCATGCACAATATCTGGACCCTGAAACCGAAGGACCTAAACTCCTTTACTTACACATTATTTTAATGTCTTTTTAAAAATCACATAATAAAATTAGTGGACATGGAAATACAACTAATTATGCTAAAATATAACAGTTAATGAAAACTGAGAAACTGCAACATAATAAAAAGTCATTGTATTGTCATCATTCTAGTGTTACTGACCAGGTGTCAGTGTCAGTTACTTTGTGTTGTTTGTTACCTTAATTTATCCAGAGCTCACAGGTTCCTTTTCAGTAACATGCTGCCTCTAACGTACTAACTTTGTCAGTTTGAGTGAATGGTTTGACACAGGAGCGCCCTTTGTCTCATTAACTTTCATTCAGTTGATCTCAGACACAATTGGGTTGTTACAGCAGCAGCAGCAGCATATACGGTATATAAAGAGTCCCGTCCCTCGTGATCCAGACACTACTGTGTCTGCAAACACACATTTGTAGGCCCAGAGGTGTTTTATGAGCAACGTTCAGACTGAAAACATTGTAACTTGACAGTTCATGCAGCCTACCTTATTTCATCCGGTATCTGAGGAGATTCCTGTTAAGTTCCTTCAGACATCCACCACTCTGAACTCTAATCCCTCTTCCTCATACGCATCCCCTGCTGCCATTCCAGCCACCTCTCCCTCGTCCGTGTGCCGTACACCCTCATTTCCTCATGACAGATCAATTGTCTCTGCAGAAAGGACGCATCAGCTCCATAACGTAATTTGCTCCGCGCTCACAACTAATGACGTGCTGTTTCTGTGTTTTCCTTCATTTTCAACTATATTTAGACGAGGCAGCATAAGAACATAATTGGATTTGCAGGGCAAGCTAACGGCAGATGGGGCAGCAAAGGACCAATCCATTGTAGGCGGCACTGTGTTAATCTGATGTTTCAACCACAAGTGACACATTAATTGTCCCACTTTCTATTAGTTTATTAGATTATTGAACATGCCAGGCTTATACTGTGTATCCCTCCACTTGGCCGGCCGCTGAAAAAAGCATTAAAAATTTTATTTAGTGAGAAATGACAAAAATATAATGTAGGAATACCACCATTCAAAGAATTAACCTAAAATGTAAAAAGTACCAAATCACTCTGACATACATTTGTTATGAAATTTCAAAAACATGCAAAGAAACAAGTTTAACTGTCTGACAGATTGAGATGAGGTAAAAAGTGACATTTGACTTTGAAACGTAGGATCGTTTGCATTCACTTGAGAAAAAAACCCCACCTAGCTAAAACTGAAGTCTCCTAAAGCCCTGTAATTAATTTTACCTTAATGAATATGCGTTTATATAAATGATAAAGTTGTATAAAAATTACTTCAACTGGCAACACAATAAAAGGATTTTTTAATATCATTGTCTTAATCTAACTTGTTAGTTAAGTTTATTTTATTTGTGTGTAACTAAAGTATTTTTTAAGTTGTTTTTTAGTGTGGTTGTACTCCAAAAAAAGAAATCCTCTGTTTTTCTTAATTAATGAGTTAATTTTTAATGTAAAGTAAATCATCCCTATTTTTCTGAATTAATGAGACTTTTTTTGTGAACAAAAAGTTCTGTTTTCTGTTTTTCTGAATTAATGAGGTAATATTTGTGCAAAAAATTGGCATGGAGAGCCTGCTGGATTTATCTCATTAATTCAGAAAAACAGAACTGATCTTTTTACATGAAAAATAACTCATTAAGTCAGAAAAATAGAAAAACAGAACTTTTTGTTCACAAAAAAAAGTCTCATTAATTTAGAATTTTTCTTTAGTTTTTAAGAAATCTCTTTCTTAGGAGTCAAATTTTTTGTGTACATGTTTTTCTCATCAATCCATCCATTTTTTTAATGTGAAAAATAATCTCATTAATTCAGAATAACAGAACCATGTTTTTAACATTAACATTATCTCTTTAATAAAAAAAAAAAAAAAACAGAGCCAACTTTCCCCCCCTCAAGTTACTGCGTAAAACCACCATAGAATGTAATGGAGTGGTCCAAAAGTATAAAATTGATCAACATCCTAATAATAGTAGTAGCTAGTAGCTTTAATAGTTTTTTTGTCCACACACTCATTACTATGAATGAGAGCTATGCCATCAAGAGACGCCTTGTAACTGTCAGGCTTATGTCTCCTTTGTCCTTTACAGCCAAAGGAATAATTAACACACTGACCTGTGGAAGACGTGTCAAGGTGATGGCTTCGTGTGATCTCCTGCCACCAGAATAAGCTTTCTTAAGGGTCACATTTGACACTTGTGTTAATGGTTAAACACACCAACTGTGTGTTTTTAAAGGTAGAATCACAAGGATTAGTCCAAGCTGTTCTTAAATGGACCTTAAGATGTAGAATACTGATGTTTTGGGTTTGTAAAACGTCCCAGAGCACAGAAAAATAAAGAGTACATTGGGAAAGAGAGCAGGTATCTGCAGATAGACACTTCTAACGTGTCAGAAGTGATGATTAAAATAGATATTGTTTATATGAATCTATACATTGGCCCTTTTTAAAGGAAAATGTTGCATATTATGTCTTTAACAATGCACTGCATTTGAGAAACTTTTAGCTTTTTAAAGTAAAATCTTAATCTGAAAAGTAACTAATTAACTGTAGCTGTCAGATAAATGTAATGGAGCAGCAAAAGTGCAGTACTTCAGTGAATGTGCTGATTATTCTCCACCACTGTGAAATTTGAGTAGCCTGACATTTAAATGCTTATAATTACAACATTAACAAGTATTGTGGCTTTTAAAGTGGTCCAGACGCTTGATGTCAGAGATAACCATGAATAAAAGCCACCATGGCCACCACAAAGAGAATTATTTTGATTTATTTATACTTTAATGCCTTCTGACATTTATAAAGATGGTTAATTTCTGTGACTGACACTAACAGTTTGTGCAGGATAATAACAATAATAATCCTGTTGTGTACTTTGCTTATTATTCTGTTTAAAGTATGGCAACTTTGGCTGATTATTATGGTTGGCATTGTAGTGCACGTTACACTCAGTTTCCACTTTTATTAAAACTAAACTCAAAAAAAAAAAAAACAACACAATGAATTCTTTTTTTAAAAAAATATCAATTGTGTGAATCTATCTTGTTAACTTGATTTAAAAAAGCTTGATTCATTTGTGTAATTTAATTTAAGCAATTTAAGATGGCTGCCAAACATTGTTCAGTGTGGCTGTGCACAAAAAAAGTTCATAAATGTATTGTTTTTTTTCACATCAAATTAAGTTAAAATAACAGTTGCTTTGTAAATGAATGGTTACAACTTCATTTATTTGTGTTAATAATTGAAGCAATTTAAGTTGGTCCACCAATTCTCTTTTTTCAGTGTTGCGCTGTTGAATTGTGAATTATACTAATAATATAATATTTTGTTTTGTAACCTTAATTAGTATCATTGGTGACACCTGTGTTTACTATTTTATGTTAAAATGGCTGCGGTGAAAAGGTCGATTATGCATCACTTACAACTACAGCCTCCAAATCGTCCATAAAGATGAACAGCTTCAACAAAAACTGAATGTTAAAACCTTCATTAAGGCAGAATTTACTAAATTGCTGTGCTAAACCGCATTCGTTTTAGCAAGCTGTACCTATTAAACTGGTAACTGAGTGTATATCTACCAAATAAAATAGGGCACTCCAGTTTTACAGTTTTTTAAAGTTGTAAGCCAGATTAGCCAGGCTATGACTTCTTAAAATAATCTGAGTGCCCAATTTTATTTGATACTTAGCCACAACTTTTTTTTTTTTTTATTGAAATTATACACAAACATTCAAGGCATAGAAAAGTTATGCAAATATACATTCATTCTGCCTTAGATTGAGCAAAATCAACACAAGACATAAGGCCTGAATTGAATATAATATACATATTCATATATATGTATACACATTCAACAAAAACAAAACAATATACATACAAAACACAACACAGGGGCCATCTCATAATAACTTAAATGTTTCCAATAGAGAGAATAACTACTTAGCCACAACTGTTAACAGGAAATAGAAAAAACAAGCCTCTGCATGCTGACTTAAACGCTATCTTTGTCGCGACGTCATTTATACAACACATATGTGTATTTATCTACGCATAATTTATGTATTAAATGTGTTTTGAAGCGTTTTTACAATACACCTGCACGTACATGTAAAATAGCAGTGTCCTGTCGTCATTTCAAAACGTTGCGAAACCGTCGCTTCCGCTTCCCCGGAGCGGCAGCCGGGAACGCGCAGGCGGTCTTGAACGCCCCCCCCCCCCCTCTGGTCCTCATTGTGCAGCCGAGGGAAACATCGCAGGGTTTCGACGACGTTGGTATGAAATGGCAGAAACTGCTTGTGTCACGGAAGCACAAAGATTAGGTTACGTAGAAGCTACACATGTATTCTGCGATGATCCCGGCCTGCTAGCGTGAGGGAAACGGGAGCGTATCCGGAGTGAAAAAAAGGGGGATTAAAGAGCTGTTTTTCTCCAAATACAAACGTCCGGGTTGTGTCTCCAGCAGGCAGGCAGGCAGCAAACGGCGACTGCGGGTCGACAGTGTTGGAGTTAACCGGAGAGGGTGAGCTCGACATATGGGTTTTTTTTTCTTCCTTTGAGACATGTTTGACGTGTTGTTGTCAACCTTTTAGGGGATGGGAACAAACTAATGTGGGTCCCGCACGTTCCTGTAAATATGTGTTACTACAGTATACACGGTGACCACCGCAGCAGGCAGACAGGTCTGGCCTAACTGGTGAAAGGCAACCAGACTGAGTGGCTACACTGGGAAGCACACTCCTGTAACCTGTCCGTGTCGGTGCTACACACACATTAGCTCTGCTCACACTGCACACTGTGGACCGGGTGGTGTAGCCAGTCACAGAACAAGTGAAAGCTTCAAGTAAAATCGCTGTGACCTCCAGTCTGCGGTCGCCTAAAGACGATAACATCTTCCATGTAAACAGAAATCACCTATTGGCGCCTTTGAATACACCCTGTTTTTAAGCTAACAGCACTTTGCTGGTATTTCCAGCTGTGATATGATCTCCTGCAGATTTCTTTTGGCTTGAAAGGTGGGCAGGCTAAATCCCTGCGCTGTAAACTGGCTGTTATAGTGTAGCAGCGTGTCTTTGAATTAAATGACAGCACCGTGCAGATGGGATGTCAATATTTGGCTGCATGCAAGGCTGCAGTCTGTCTGTTCATGTGTTTTAATGTGATTTATGTGATGTGTTCACGGCCTCATTAGGGCTGGGAAATATGGCTTATAGATGATATCTTGATATCTTTAGACTGTTCCTCTATGTGTGATATATATCTCGTTATTAGAGCCTGACCGATATAATAGCTCATTATAGGGCTTACACAGGTAAATCTGTATCTTTGTATGTATGTACCAATATGCACTAATATTAAAACTTTATAATAGAACATTTAATGCAAAAATGGTGCTGGTGTGATTTAGATTTAAAACAATGGGGATCATTTTTGAGGACAGAGGAGCTTCCTGCCAGGTGTTAATGCTGAGAGGCTGATAAAATATTCAGCAATAGACTTATTCTTGACTGTACTGATGTTTGTTTGGCTAGTTATTTAAAATATCATTTTATTTTCTGATTCCTTTCATTGGTATATGTATGTGTTAAATTATTTAGAATGTTAAAAGGGGCTGCATGATATTGTAAAAAAAAAATCACATTGCAATTATTTTGACAGATATTGGAAAATGATTTACGGCTAGTGGGAATGGTCATTTTTGCATCACAAAATTTTACTTTCACTGACAAACTGTTCAAATCATGACGATGTACCTATTGTTGTACAAAACATGTTTTCTTATGTCTTATGAAATCTGTGGGCCAGAGCATCTCTGCAGCACTACAATATTTCATTAAATTGATGTTTTGGCACACATTTTTTTCTTTTTCTTTCAAAAAAATTGGAGCTTCTGCGATTTAGATATCGCACTTGGCCATATTGCAATTTTGGATAATATTTTGATTTATTGTGCAGCCCTAATGTTAAATACAGAATATAATATTCTTTAAGTAAGTTATTTGTTTAAGAAAACAGCCCTGAGAGCATCTTTGCATTGTCATGTCAGTGCCTACCATCTAATTTTTTCTAGCTCAAAAATTTACTATATCACCTACCATATCAGTAATCAGTGCATTTTTCTCCTCTAAAATTGTTATCAGTCTCAAAAATCCTGTATCGGTCAGGCTCTTCTCAGTATAGCCTGCACATGTTTCCTAAGAGTGCAATATGAAGAAGATCGTGAATTGTTGTAGATTAGCTACCCAACAACATTTGCAGCAGTAAAATATAACATACACATTAATGCAGCAGTAACAGGGTTTAATGTTCATGTATTTTTTTCCTGACTGGGTAAGTGGGTCAGAAATCTACTTGCCCGAAGTCAGTTTTTACATGCCCTCGTACAAATTGTTTTATTTATCAATCAAATAACAACAAAGACTGAAGTTAGCCTGTTTATTAAGGGTTAATCTTGGGCTAAAACGTCTGTAAAATGTCAGAAGATAGTGAAAAATGTCCACCCAGTTTTTCCAAGGTGAAATCTTTAATTGTCTTGTTTTGTCAGTCTAAACCCAAAAGATATTCAGTTTGATAATGATAATTAAGGGAGAGGCTGAAAACAGAGCCATTTTGCATGAAAAATTACTTTAACGAGTAATTAATTTTCAAAATAGTTAAACTGTTGATTTTGTTTTTACATCTTGCCCTGGTGGGGCAAGTTAATTGCAAGATGTACTTGCCCAACATGGCATTTTACTTGGGCAAATGGGCAGGGTTTATAGTTGAGCCCTGATTAAGATTAATTCAAAAACATCAGTTATATAGTAGTAAAATACTGGCGGGGATCATTGTACTGCACAAAGACTGCCTTAAGTAAATTATACTGTAAGACGTACAAATTATTTATTAAGGTTTAGAGTCATATCATTTTTTTTACCATCCTATTGACAAGGGCTGTGGGTTGGCAAGAATCTGGCGATACGATATGATACTTGGGTTACGATTCAATTATTGTGATGCAGTAAGCAAGCCGATATGTTGCTATTTTTTTTTAAACTAACTACAGGGAATCTGTTATAGTATAAAGAACGCAGCACAATATGCATAACATTTGTGTTAAAAGAAAGTTTACTTTTTATGCAATCAGAAGTATAGATAACATGAATATGAATATAGATAACAACGCTGCTGTTTCGTGGTCAGGAGGTTTAAACAGAACACAGAATGAACCACTGCCACAAATCTTTGCTTGTCTGAAAATATCACGATACAGTGTTTTGAGAATCACAAAAAATAACATTGCCATACTTGGTATTTTCCCACGCCTCCATGTTGACCTTGAATATGACTTGGTGCTTTCACAAAATAGTAACATAAAAGCCCATCTGATATATTGGTTGACCAATATTATGGACCTGATACCGGCCTATCACAGCTATATCCCTTTATATTGGTATTGGCATATAATGTCGGATATGAGGCAATGTGTCCAGATTTGTTAGCTTTGTAGGCGGCATTCTGTGCATATTTAATACTTTTTTTTAAAATTCATATTTAGTCTTCACATATATTTTGCTCTATTTGTGTTTTTTATTTATAGCTTTTTATAATTATTAAAAATACTGTAAATTATCCTGCCTCCATTACATATCTTTGCCACAACTGTTAAGCAGTTTGGAGGGATCATTGCAAAAATGTGTATTTTTTGCAATACACATTTTTGCAACATTCTATAGTCTGTGTATTATATTCTGTATAAAGATCGGATGATATATTGGTAGCAATTTTTTTTTCCTTTACTCTGGTTGCGCCTCAATTAACACAATGAGATAATTGATAAATAAACATCAGTAATGTGGGTAATTACTAAGTGGGTAAAGGCAAATAATAGAGCAGCTAGAACAGTCTGGTAATTCAGAGAACTACATCACTTACTGTAGCGCAGCCTTTTAAAACCAGGAAAATACAACACTTATTCCATACCACAATATAACAATATCCAAAATCTAAGACGTTATCTTGTCCCGCATCATGATATCAATATAGTATCAGTATATTGTCCAGCCCTTGGCCTCACTAACCTCCAAATTATAAAGGTGAATGTGATTATTGCTCCTTGGCAAATGAATAATGTAGTTTGGTTTATCCTGTATCACAGCAGTCAAATGGTGAACATGTATCAGCTTCTATCTTTACAATAAAGATAGCTTATCAGGCCAGGGCATCAAACGTGAAATGATATTAATAACTTGGTCTGGTTTACTAGAATTGTCTGGTCAAAGGTGGGTTAGGCTGAGATTGTCACAGCTTGTGTGTGTGTGTGTGTGTGTGTGTGTGTGTGTGTGTGTGTGTGTGTGTTGTGTGTGTGTGTGTGTGTGTGTGTGTGTGTGTGTGGTGTGTGTTTGGTGCATGCATCTCATGCTATCTAACTGACATGTTCCTGTAGTCATATTTGGGTGATGGAGCCAGACTGCACTGCACATTGCTAGCGAGGTTTTCTAAGCAACCTGCCAAGAGAACAGCAGCAGTCAGCCAAAAGCACCAAGAAATCTGATTCCTGCACCAAAAGTGTAAGGTAGCCTGCAGAGATGGGATTATGAGTCCTGGCTAACACATGATGAGCTCATATGCAGATCTGGAGCTCCCATTGGTTGATGCAGGGAAATTTTGGGCCTGTTTACTTGTGAATATTAGATAATCTAAAATTTTCTCAATGATTTTTACCACAGTGTTAACAGTATCAGGGATGGCCACTGGTTTCTTACTTTCTCCTTACTGAAATTGAATAACCTGAGTCCACACTTTCAAATCCACCCACTCCACTGATCTGGCAGTTTCTCTCAATATGAAAATGAAGTGTAACGAGTTGACAGTTTAGTCTGAGATGAGGCTAAAACTGAAGAGAATTTGGGCTGCAACTAACAATTATAGTCATCATCACACAATCTGTCGACTAGCTGTTTACTGTCGGAAAATGTTGAAAAATGTTGATCCGGGTTTCGTTGTCGTCAAATGTCTTGTTTTGTCCCCAACCCAAAGATATTCACTTCACTGTCAGAGAGGAGTAAAGAGACCAGAAAAAATATATATAAAATAAATGTATGTATCATTTTCTTAATTGATTCAGTAGTTGTTTGTCCCATCAAATGATGAAATCTGTGTTTCCCAAAGTCCAAGATGACGTCCTCAGATGTCGTATTTTGTCCACAACCCAAAGATATTCAGAAAAAAACAAAACAGAAAATAACATTTAAGAAGCTCAAATCAGAGAATCTTCACTTTTTCAAACATGTCAAACATTTGCTGGTTCCAGCTTATTAAATGTGAGGATTTGCTGCTTTTCTGTCATATTTGATAGTCTAGAAAGTCTTTTGGTTTTTGGACTGGGGGTTGGACAAAAGAAGAATTTGAAGATGTCACTTTGGACTCTGGGAGATTGTGATGAGCATTTTTTTTTTCAAACATTTTCTAAAATAAACAATCCTGAAAATAATCAACAGATTAATCAATAATGAAAATAACTGTTACTTGCAGCCTTACTTTGGATCCTGTTTAAATTGGGGCGGCAACTAACAATTATTTTCATTGTTGATTAATCTGTCGATTAGATTCTTGATTAATCAATTAGTCTTTTGGTCCATAAAATGCCAGAAAATGGTGAAAACTGTCCTCGGCGTTTCCCAAAGTCCAAGATGACGTTCTCAAATGTCATGTTTTGTTCACAACCCAAAGACCTCCAGTCTATTGTCATAACAAAGTAAAGAAACCAGAAAATATCCACATTTAAGAAGCTGGAAGCTGGACTACTCAAACCAATTAATTTATTATCAGAGTAGTTGGCGATTAATTTAACAATTGATTCACAATCGATTAGGTGATTAATCATTGCAGCTGTAGTTTCTGCAAGATGTGATTTTTTTTTTCTGTCCTTGTGCAGTTGTGTTTGTTCTTGCACCTCGTATACAGTAGTTGTTCAAATGAAGTTTGCTGTATAAATCTAATGATGTTATATTAAGTGTACGGCTTGACAATATGGTAAAAACTTTGTTTAATTTTTTTGTTGTAGTTGGTCCATATTAAGATATGTCATGGTATAAATTAAGTCACTATTTCTATTAAACTTAAAGATTCCCTTGAAGATCCAGTGTGTGAGGCTGGAGTCAGAAAAGCTGGCCTTTTTTCTTAAAAAATACTCAAACTGATCAATCCATTATCAAAATAGTCCTCATATCTGACATCTTTGCAAACTGGCACCATGTCTGTGGTCATTGAACAAGGCAGCAGCATGTGTGAGGTGTTTATTAATGGGGTGGAAAGCCTATATTAATGTTACTGTTTGTTGTGGGGGTGGTTCTCCAAGCGCCTTGCTGCAGACTCCAGTGGATGGGTGTATTTGCTGGTGTTTGAGACTGTGCGCTTGCACTCTGCATGCTTTATTGGATGATGATGATTAAGGTGATAAAATTAGGTTGTGGTATGTCTCGTCTTCGTTGGCTCGGAATTTTAGCTTAGTTAAGAGTGTAACAGTTGCATCACTTGTCTGTTTGGTGTCGGACCTTAAGAAGCCTAAACCTGTTTGGGACTGTCTTGTCCGCTGCACGGCCAAATGGGGCTTTAAGTAGCCAAAGTATTACCAATGTGTTGTTACCTTGTATGGCTTTGTTTCTGTGATGGGATCAGTTGTTCGTAAGTTGTTGCGGTGCAGCTTATGTCTAAATTTCTAAATTTAAACAGTATGTCTAAATTTCTTATTGAGCAAGAGGTTTTCAGAGTAGGAGGCTGTCCTCCCCGGGACAGCTCAAAGCAGTTTCAGGAAAGGCTCAGTGAATGGAAGTGAGAAAATATTACATTACTTATTTTTTCCTGTCCTCACTTTAGCTGTCCTAGAATACCCTGTTATTTGGTTAAAGAGATTGTTCAGAGATTTAGAAGTTTTGTGGAATTTTACTGCTTTTCCCACTTTTTCAGAGTCAGAAACTAATAAATACCTTTGGACACAGACCTTTTTTTAATGGCAGCTATTTGGTGTCATCTGAAGCAATGTCAAACGGCAGTATTAGGCTGGCTTGGCTCGATTTTTGAGTGTCTGTTTGATCAAATAATATAATCCAGATCCCAGACATCCAGGAATTAACAAAACCAAGCAAGTAAACTAAGGGGGAGTGCCTATCCTTTATATCACCCTAATGTATTTACTATTAAAGCATATAGCCACATATCTTGTATTCATGCCTCTGATGATTGCAGAACATGTGAGAGGCTTTGTACACTTTAGCAGTTCACCTATTTCAGGCTCGCGGTCATATTTGAGGCCCTCGGCTCCTGGCAACAGATAAAAAGCTAACTGCTTAGCCAGTCTTCTCACTGGTGGTCTTGCTTGCTTATGTAGGTCATATAGAGACATCAGTCATAAACTGGGTCTGAGTTAAACACTCCTTGTAATAGCTTTAATCTATTTTCTTTTATGATTAGCGCATTAACTAAGGTTGGGGTCAGATTATAGGAAGTCTGATCTTAAATAACCCCCAAATTGTCCCTCCAAGCAATCAGAAGAGAAATGTGGATCACTGCTTTTTGGTACCAGTGTTTGCCACAGAGTGAGCTCTTATCAGCAGCCATTCACTTTGGTTGAATGTCAGCAGCTTGCTGATAAAATGCAACTCTTCCAAATTGCTGGGCGAGCTAATTCTTGGTCCCCCGGATAACTCAGACCTGGTTGATTTTTGCAAGAGTCTGGACGGTAGAGTCACTGCAATCAGGAGCGAACAGGAGCCGAGCTGTAGCAGCCAGCAACTCCCGGGAGACACGGTGTGATGGACAGCTGTGAGGGAGAGGCCGGGGCAAATCTGGACAGGACTGCCAAGGCGATTGTGTGCTCACCTGCACAAAGGCACACATCTGACACTTTGTGACACGATTATCTGTTCTTTTTTTGTCTGCTTGTCAGAGACGTTATTCCCTCACAGGCAGGGATTTTCAGTGGATTGCGACAAAAATCTGTGACAAAGCTGCGACTTTGATGCCTCAATTATGTATGTTACAACAGGAGCATTATTGAAGGGTTATAAATAGATCAGAATGACCTTTGACCCCTGAAGATGTCATGCACTCACATAGATAGTGTTTTATGTGTAAACTAACACTTTATTACTAAGCCAGCAGCTTTCACTCATTCATTCATGTATTTGCGTGCAACCCTGGCTATATAACATTGTGGGAACGTGTGATCTGCCTCCTAACAGTTGAATTGGCTTGACAGACTGACACACACTGTCATATCGCTCTCCCCCATTTTCACATGCAGTCACAGATCCTCAAGTCTCACAGTAACACTGAGATGTGCCGTTCTGTCTTCAGATGGCACACTGAAGCTTAACATCAGCTTAAGACATATTCTGCTCTGTTTTAATAGACCTACCTGTAGCTAGAATAAAATAACATGAGTTCACACTCTCTCCAGCGTGGACTATATTTGATTTACCAGGTAACATTTTCTGAAAAGCATGTTAGAAGTGACTAACATGTTATTTCTGGTCCCTTTGCAGCCAGATACTGCTGCATGGATCAATCTAAAGATTACGAAGAGGGTTTAAGTCATGTTCTCTGAAGTGTGGGTGCCATCAGTACGAGAGAGTCAAACTGAATGCTGCAACATAAAATTTGCTGATATGCCACATTAGACTGAATAATATGGTGGGAACATTAGATATTGTATCACATGTGGCTGCAGCAATACGTCATCTAGAGCAGTGGTTCCCAGACTTCTTTCTGGCATGCCCCCCTTCAAAAGCCAAAAAAAAAAAAAAAAAAAAAAAAAAACACACACAAAAAAAGGACACAATAAATTGGTATATAATCACTCGACTGGAGCAACATGTGACCGCATTAAACACAGGCACAGACATTAACCTGCAAGCAGAGCTGCTGCTGCTAGCACTGCTAACGTTAGCCACACTGTGTGGCAGCTAACGTCAGCTCCGGGTCGTTTACCCGCAGACGCCGTGATCCTCTTCAGTCTGAAAAATTGAAGGTTTAGTGAGTTGTTGTCTGTTTTGTAGGTTAATGTGTAATGTTTGTATTGCACAGTGCAAAGTGACACACATTTCAGCTGCATTTAAAATAAGATTTGGCGATTGTGGACTGTGATTAATGGCTTCAGTTGGCTCTTAATACACAGTATTTTTTCAGGACAGTGTTTAACATTATCATTTAATAAATTATCTGCATTCTGAGTGTTTTCTTGCTGTTAGACTAGTGACTAGTCTGAAATAAATCTTTGTGTTAAATCGACGGGGAAAATTAGTCGCCAGGAACATCCCTACTGGATACCACTTTTTCATGTCCAATACAGATACCGCAACCTTGAGTATCTGATACCAAAACCAAAGCAATACCCTCTTTGTCCCTCTCTTTAACAACTAAGCGGTTAATAATAGATTAATATGGATGCACTTTATTTGACCTAGCCATCTAAAAAGCATCATTTTCAGACTGTGAAACAAATATTCCAGTGAAGGAAGAAGGATTTAAACTTTTTCATATACAGAACTTTTAGCAGCATTTTTGTTTTCACCAAACATCGAAAACAGTCGATGTTAAAATAAACTTCACCTGTGTTACTTGTGACACTTTTCTTATCTACAGCATGTTGCTCAAAGTTTAGTCAGGCCTTTAAATAGTGTTTCCCTCCTGTTAGAGTCCATGGTTGGGGTTGGTGCTGAGGAAGGGTTATGCTCAGGTGTAGCAGAGAGAACTGGTTTGGGTTAATGTTAGTTTGTGTTCAGAGCGGTTGGGGGGAGGGATTAGGTTGCTTGCAGCAGGTTAAGGTGAGGGGAAACAGACAACAGCTGCCATCATCACAAGACAAATCTGAATAAATGCATCTGAAATTGTTTGCTAAGCTTTAGATTCTGTGTTTACTTGTGTTTCTGTATCTGTAAGTGTGTGACTGTTTGATCAAGCATACGTTCTTTTTGCCAAACGTTTGGCGGCACGTCTGTCGCTGCAAGATAAAATAACCACATCCATGCTCTTCTGTGATCCTTTCATTCGTCCCCGCACCTCTTCAGTGCGCGGCCCGGCTGCAGACTGGAGACGAGGCTCTCCAGCGGGAGAGAGAAGATAATGTTATGATCAGAGTCAGAGAGAGGAAGGCAGGAGAAAGGAGAGGAGATGAAGATGAGAAGGAGCAGAAAGGATAAAACACAAGGATAGAAGAGGAGGAGGAGGCACATGGGAAGATGAGCAGCATTTGAGTTCAATGTAAAGATCACTTCTCCAGTGTATTGGTCTCTTTCAGCCACTTTATGAATTTCTAAAAACACTTCAAAGATATGTTTGCTCACCAGTTGGTGTATAGCAGGCAAATGATATTGATCTTTAAATTGCTTTAGCCTTGACTTTGTGTCTGCTCTCCTCTGGTCCTCTGGTCTGATCCCAACTAAACCTGGGCTACCATTTGATTTGGATTTAACTCTGGAGGTTCTGACTGCAGCCCTGCGAAAACAGAAGAAAAGAGCGAAGGTTTGAAGAACCACGTATCCAAGAATAGGAAGACGAGCGCAGCAGAGAGGAGAGCAAGAAGAGGGAAAGGCTCGCTGGCTAACTGATACTGAAAGGAAAGGGGGGCTGGGTTGGCAGTAGTCTGAGAAATCTAGAGGTCAGGTCGTGGTCCGTGGAACGTAACAGCTATCATCACAGAGCTGACCCCTCAGCACAATGTTCCAAATCCCACTAATGATTTGACGTCTTCAGAGCCGGCATGAAACCCAGCTTCCTGCTTCCTCTCCGCATCTCTGCCTGGATCATCACTCCATCGCTCAGACCTTTGGGTTTTATATAGTGGTCGTTATAATTGATGAACCTCACTTCAGGATTGGAGGCATGGCTGCTCTCAGTTTCTGACATCAAAGGATTTCTTTCAGTGTTGAATCAAGTTTTTTTTTTTTCCAATAATATTCTAGGAACAGTGTGCAGTGTATTTTCCCCCCCTGGTCCACTTCCGCCCTTAAAATAAAAAATAAAAAATTAATAACAAAAAGTAAGGCTGCAGAATTAATTGCAATTACTATCAAAATTACAGTATGGCCAACTGCCATGTCTGATTTGCAGAAACAGAACCAAATCACAATTTTTAAAAAAGGAAAGATGTGTGAGAAAACAGCATTATAATGAGGTGTTGTAGTGCTGCAGAGATGCCTAAAAATATTGTTCTTCAGATGAAAGAAAGCATGTTTGTTTGGCACAAACCCCAACAAATATCATCATTTTCTTTTCTTTTTCAGTAAAAATGAAAATTGTGATGCAAATATGATCATTCCCACTAATCATATCACCTAATGTAATCACAATTTCAGTCAAAATGATCACAATGTGACTTTTTTAACATATTGTGCAACCCTAAGACTAACTAAAATACCAAAGATTATTATAATTGTTGATTAATTGATTAGTCGTTTTGTCTATAAAATCAGTGTTTCCCAAAGCCCAAAATATTTTTTCTCAAATGTCCACTGTCATAAAGGAGTAAAGAAACTAGAAAATATTCACACTTAAGAAACTGGAATCAGAGCATTTTGCCTTTCTTTTTTCAATTAATTGATTATCAGAATTGTTGCCAATTAATTTGATAATTGATTAAGCATTGCGGTTCTAAAATTAATGCAAAGATAAGATAAATATAAAAATACAAATACAAAAAAATAGGATGGGGAACGTTACATCACGGAGGATTTTACATCAAATACTCAGTCATCTCAGTACCAAGCTCTTTAGTGGTCATTTTCATGTACACAAGTCACACATAAAATTCAAACACATAAGCTGAATAATATAAGTGGTCTTCTGAGCTGATCTGCAAATGTCAAAATTGATTCTTTTCTAGTTTAATGAACATTATCATGTCCTCTATCAGAGATGATGACGAAGAGGGTGCAGGGAACTTCCAAAGATGTAATATCCTTCTGCAAGCAAGAAGAGAACTGAAAGTGATAATGTTGCTTTGATGTGAAATTTTCGACTATATCGGGCACTCCAAAAATATCTGTCCCTACACCCGGCAGGACCTTCACCCAACTTGAGAAATTACTTAATAAAAGGAAGAGCATAACTGTATTGATTTGGGGCATGACCAGAACATGTGTGTTAGGTCAGCTGAGGATTGTGTGCAGCGGTCGCATTTGTCACCTACTTTGGGGTGAAATTTTGAAAGTTTAAATTTGGAGACGTGGATTTGTTGCAGAACCTTAAACTTGATAAGACCCAGAGAGGCGCAGGAGGAAGAAGAGTTGACATGTTCTCTCTCAGCAGCCTTCTCCCACCAGTCATTATCGAGCTCTGTGCCCAGCTCCTTCTCCCAGGGGCGCTTAGTATTGCTAAGAGTATGATCTTAAAAAGAAAAGAGAAAATTGTGGTTAGAATGGTTAGATATGTGTGCGATAAGTCCTCTGCTCATAATAGGACTTTGAGGAATGTGTCCATGCCAGATTTGGGTGGTAATAGTGGGAAATTGGTGTATCTAAAAATATTGAAAAAGGTTTGAGCAGGGCAGGTTAAATTTACAGATAAAGTTTTAATGCTAGCAAAGGTACCATCAGTGTAAAAGCTGAGCTGTGATGGTATGAACTTTTTGACAAAGCAACATATTCTAGCAGGATGGCGGTTTATCATGACTGCCCAAATAATTACGTTTTGTTGGATTTATTGAAGCATACTGTCATAAGCATACGTTCCTTTTAAGGAATAGGGTGGGTTGTGTGTAATGTGTGTGTGGCATGTCAGTGTGAAAGCAAGCAGCAGGCTGAGAGTGACGATACCCTTAGCAGAGCTTTAAGTTTGCAGGAAAGGCCGACATTAAGCTAATGCTAAGGCTAGCATTGTACTTTCATAATGATAAATCCAACACAGAATGTTTTCTGTAATTATTTAACCATGTTTCTGTGTTGAAAACAGTTGTTTTTGTTTCTAGCATGTTGTTAGCTGTCCACTGGCAATCCCAAGATGCCTTGGGTTGAGCCTGTTGACCAATCAGAGGCTGTGCTCTGCTGATCTCAACACGAGATTGACCCTTCAAAATAAGTTTTGCAGTGGGGATGGTGATGAGCTGAACCCTGCAATAGGCATTACATGATTGCAGTATTGTGGTAATGCAGTTATCGTAACAGCCCCATGAAACGCCCCTCTGCTCCAGTGTATCCAGTGCATCCAAAACAGCTTTCAGCTAAAGGGAGGAATAATGGTGGCCCCACGCTACAAGAGTTTTCTCCTGAGAATCGGAGGAGAAATCTATTCCAGATCTGGAGTCAACACCAATGTCCGGCCCAGATTATCTGGTAATGTGAGGCGTTTACAGATCCAATCCTAACCCCCCGATTTGCTCTTAGAATCATTGGAGTTGCCCCGATAATTTCAAACATGTTTGATATTTCCTTCTCAAAATCTGGATAATTACATCGGTACAGAAAGGAAGGAGAGGTGTTGCCAAGCAATGGTAAACGCTAGCCCATGTGGCTAATGTTAGCATGTATAATACTTTAAAATCTGTTAGGATTTTAAAATTCCTGTGGTGTGTGGCCAGCTTAACTGATTGTTGCAAACAGACCCCAGCAGGGAGAAATTTTGAAATTAAAAATGCTGTTTAAATCAAGGTTTTTTATCAGGTTAAAGGGACAGTAAGATACGATTTATACTGCACCATCGAACACAGGATCATATCTCCACCTCAGTGGCATCACATGTGGTCACTGCATAACACAAAACTCAGTAGTAATTAATTGAATTAACTGATTGAAATGTTGAAGCAAGAAGTTGTTTCAGAGCCAGACGGCCTGAAGTTTGGGGCTTTTTTGATGGACAGATCTACAGCATGAGCAGTTCACTACCAGTCCCTCAATGTTTCATTGGCTGTTGTCTAAAACTCTGGCTTTGATGATGGTAGTAGACAGGGAGGCAGCTCCTGTTTACCCACCATGTTAAATATTAGTTTGCCACAAACATAGAGTGTGGAGAGGAAGTTTAACACCGCCATAGACATTTGTTCCAAAATTCAATGATTCATTTGAAAAAAGTCCCTGTGTTTTAGTTCAGTGTGAATGTTTTGGCCGCCGGAAGAGAAAGTGTGAAATCAAAGGTTGAAAACGGGCGAAAAAACGACAACCTCTTTTCCTCTTTGCACACTGCAGGTCTTGAGAGGAGAGCTCCACTTGGATGCCCAGTCACAGCATTTGTCCAAGGCCTCACCATGAACCGGAACAAGCGTGAAAAGGAGTACTACAGTATAGATGTGGGCGATTCAACTTTTATGGTTTTAAAGCGCTACCAGAACCTCAGACCCATCGGATCAGGAGCACAGGGAATTGTCTGGTGAGTCAAAGGGAAAACAAATCCTCGTATTTCAAAACTGTCTGAATGAAATGTATTGATGTTCAAATAGTAGTTTGACAAGACAAACTGACATCAAGGTCCACTTATCCAGTTAATCAGCCTTTTTCTGGAGTTTTTAAATGCATCTCTTGGGCTTCATGAGTGAATGGTCTTAAATTTACTGTCATGGAGATGGTTTAGGTCACTTTTACGTGCCCAAGCAGGCCACAGTGACATCTCACTGACTATAGACAACATGCAATGAGCCCCCTTTTCCCTTCAAACAAGCCTGCGTTTTTAACTGTACTTGTTGTCCGCTCTTAGTTCTTTTGTAGCTTCTAACTGAATTTCTGTGCTTTGTCATTTAGTTTCTCTCCCGTGTCGCTGTTTGTACTTTCAGGCATCTGCTTTCATTTTTCGTTTTCAGCTGGATAGGAGTTGTCATAAATTATTTCATGATTTTGCTTCTTCATAATAAAAGCTTTTAGATAACAAAATGATGTGAATTTAATTCCAGTAATATAATTGGAGAGCGCTTTGTGCATTTGTGTGTCATTTGTGAAATCCAGAATTACTGCCACCCGAAACTACGTTTTCCGCAGTACTAATGTAAGTAGTAATCTGAGAGTTATGTGTGCTTTTTCAGATTTGTTGAGAGGGCTGGGCTGGAGTATAAGGGGTCAGGGGGAAGGTGAAAGAAAGGTTGCAAAACCCAAAGATGCGCTGTATTCCAGCTGTGAACAATTTATAGGAAACCTACCATTTAGACACTTGACTAAAGACAAGCTTGTCATCAGTAAATACACACCTTCAAGTGTGTGCAAACTCAGTCAAACTGAGGTCTGATTAGGTCACATGATGACCACTAATCATCTCCATGACAACTAGGCAAACTATGAAATGTGATTGAAAACCCTGGGGAAAAAAAGAAAACAAAACCTGGTAAGTGGATCTTTAGGTAAGATTATTTTGTCAAACTATTTTGTTCCTGTTTTTTTGTTTTGTTTTTCATTTATATTTGATTTTGACGGACTTGGCATATAATTAAAGAAGTGGGTGCTAATGTCTTTGTCACACAAACTTGTGAAAAACCTTGTCTGCTACTACTGCATACTTTGGTTCTATGACAGATAAAAGATGAAAGGGTTCAATCTTAAATCAATTTATTGCTCTTTTTACATCTTATTTTAAAATTCTGACCTCTCTTTGAACTACAATAACACCACTTCTTCAAGGAAGACAAAACACGATAAGAAATCAGTGATCAGTGATAATTAAATAGGAAATTCCACAGCCTTATGTATGAATCAGCCGTGTGGACAAAGTGTCTGGAGTGTCTCGCACGGCTAAAAAAAAATCTCTTCATCTATTCATCAGTAAGAAAGGGTAGAAACTGCAGAATTTAACTGCCCACGTAGGAACAGTCAGATGAAAACATTTGATGGAGCTGATGCAGAGCTGTCTGCTCTGAAAGTTGATGGGATCAGATGTTATAACATCGGCATAAGTTGCATACAACACAGAAACTGATGCACACTGTTGTGTTTGTTGACAGTACAGTCTGGTGTTGTGTTCCCCATGGATTTCAGTATGATATTCTATCGCATTAGCAGTTGTGCCATGTCTTTACATCTCTATCATTCCATTGGTTGACTGATTGGGCCATCAAATTTTTAATCAAAGTCCAGAGCAACCCAGGCCCAGGTCTTGAAACACAATCCGAGCGTGATTAACTTGTCTAAGTTCTTTGCTGTCATTAATCTTCTCTGGTCCTCATACCGGGTAGTAACACCAAGAAATTGATGAGCAGGAGCATCAGTCAAGACTTCATTTTGTCATGTGAGGAATAGCTGGTTATCAAATATCAATATCTGCCATGCCTCTTTCATCAGCCATCACATAAGAGGGCCGACTGTCCAGCCATCTAGAGTGACAGTGTTTTTAAACAGGAAAATATGCTTCATGAATACTGTCCGAAACAATCCGTCTGTCCAGACATTGTCCCGTCAACTTCTTGTTAATGTGAGAATTCACGTCAAAATCAAAAAATACATATTTTTTCTTTCCAGAAATCATGATGTGGTCAATTAAGATAATCCACAGACATGGTTGTGAGCAGTTTCATGTAGGAACTGCTGTTTTTCTAGTAGAAAGAAAGTAGTTCTGGTAGATTCTACTGCAGAAAGAAAGGAATTCCTACCTGAAACTGCTCACAAGAAGATCTGTGGATTATCTTGAGTAACTGGGACATGATTTCTGAAAAAAAGACATTAGTTTTCAATTTTTTCAAATGTATTTTTTGGTGCTTTGAGCACCACAAGCCGAGTGGCATTTAGTCCTGTTATATTGGAGAGAAGGCAGACATTTCTATGGCTGATATCTCCAAAACTCTGCAACTCACACCAAAAAAAATCTAAATGGATAAATAGCTCTACAGGTTAGAGAAAAATATGTATTTTTGATTTGGGGATGAACCGCTGCTTTAAAAACTTATATACAACTGCTAAAACACTTTCTGTTCTTAGTTTCCAATGAGTTACCAGCATAAATTTGTTTACATTTTCCCTGCTGGCTCAACTGTATGTACACAGATACACACTGGAAAAGATTTGTGTGAAAAAGAACATTTTTGACCTTTTTTTCTTCTTTTCAACAATAAAATGTAAAAATATGAACAGTAAATTCAAAAATCTAACATGGATCGCTAATTGTGATTTCACTTTGACATTAAGTAGTCAGCCTCAATACATTTCAACATTTTAAAGCCCCTGTATGTAGGCATTAACTAACTGACTTTGATTATTCCTAGTGGAAGAATAAATAAAGACACCATGTTCTTCACCTCTTTGGCTAAATTTCCTCAAATGTGCTTGGTGAGAGTACAACCTGTGATTTCATTCCATCTCCAACATTGCAAACAATCATTACAAAAGAGTGCAAAGAGTTAAAGTATGAGTACTCTCTGGCTTATTGACATGTTATTGTTGACTAAGCTCTCGTTCTTCACCACAGTTCAGCATATGACCACAACTTGGAGAGGAATGTCGCCATCAAGAAGCTGAGCCGGCCGTTTCAGAATCAAACTCACGCAAAACGGGCCTACAGAGAACTGGTGCTGATGAAATGTGTCAACCACAAGAACGTAAGAAGAGCTTTCTGACATTTTCTGTTTGTTTGAGCACGTGTTTATGTGTTTTACATCACAATTAGAGACAGAAGATGTTAATCTGTGACACATATGCTGTCTTATTTATCAGTGTTTTCCTATAGATGCAGGCATGTATCTGGGTTTAAATGCATAAGCTCGTTTCAGAGTTGAAATCATTTGAAAGTAATGTGATGAACAAGCACGTGGGTGCAGTGAATTCTCAATAGAAATAACAGCGAAACTTTGCCCTAAGGACAGCTCTGGAAAATGTTTAGTCTCTAAATCAGCTTGGACATCGTTCTTGTCCCTGTCGCAGTGAGTCATTGAGTCATAATGATCCAAAAAGCTGCCCACCATGTTTGATTGACAGGTGATCTTGAAAACAGGAAGCTTGTGGATTACCCACAGGGCTCCTTCCTGCCGCTGCAACATGTTTTGTTTTTACAGTACGTGGTGTTTTGAATTAGGAAATGTCCTGTTGTTATTCATAATTAATGCTCTTGGCTGCAGTAGCAGTCTTTCAAATGCTCCTACTGTATCAGAGAGGCGGAGGTGGTGGTGGCGGACGGCAATGATGTCATTCATTACAAACCTTCATCTCCGGGCCAGATCTCACAGAGTAATATTTGTGCTTTTTTTTTTTGTTTTTTTTTTTTGCAGATAATCGGGCTATTAAATGTATTCACACCACAGAAGACACTGGAAGAATTCCAAGATGTGTGAGTATAACCGAGCCAAACAACATCTGCTCACTGCGTGTTGGTAAAATCAATACAGGATGGAGCTTGCTGGGGGATTATCTCTTCTAACTTTTAGGGGCTTGTGGTTAGCATGGTATCCTGCCTTACCACAAGTACGTAGTACAGGGAGATGTCTTTCAGGGAATAATTATAAACCTGTGTTCACAGTAAGGGGACACATTTAAAGGGATAGTTTGGATTATTTGGATCAGAAAAAAAAAGAGAATAAAAGTGTGCTTCCTCCTTTAGTTTGGTTGTAAAATCCCAGCATGCCGCAGAGCCTCTCTGCTGCCTGGCTGCAGCCGTGTCACCTGCCCTGCACGCTCCATGCGCCTTCATGCTGTGAATCAAGGTTTTTTTTTTTTTGACCAAACAAAAGCTGGTGATTGTTTGAACAGTGGAAAGACGACCAGGTGACAATAATCTTAAAATCTGAGTTTTGCAAAGGAAGTCTGGTTAGTTTAATGAGAGCAATCAATCAGCTGTTTCTCATTCAACAAAACATACCTTTTTCATTAAAAGCAGGTCTCTCACTGTCGCGATCCTTTCCATAATGTTGTCAGACACTTGAAATAACAAACTGAGCCTGTCAGTGGCAAAAACACACAAGTACCACCTGCCCTGTTTGCTGACAGCGGCTGACAGCGCATCACCTGCGTTCCGTTTATATCACTCTTCTCTGTTTTAATCGCAGTTAGTTTTGTTGTGTGTGGTGATCTTGAGATTCACTCTGTAAAGCCTACAGCCTGCCATGCTGTTGCGTCGCTCTGTGTACGATGGCACAACCAAAAAAAAAAAAAAACAGCCACTCGTTTGTGCACCAGCTAATATATGCACAATTCTTCACTGAAATGTTATCCCTGTGCATTTTTGTGCACTTGTATCTGTTTAATCCTGCTATTGTCAATCACACTGACTGACACTGGGGAAAAAAACAACTGCTCGACTGGAAGACTGACACGTCTCTGACTTTGAATCTTTGACTTTCAGCGGGCATATTTTCAACGCCTTACTTTGCCATCAGATCTGATCTGGTCTGATGGCAAGGTAAGGGGATAAAAATAATCTAAATGCAGCGTACTCTTGAACTACTATTGTTTTTTTTAGGTGGACTTCTTTTTTAGGAGGCTAAAATATGTTTTGCTGTTGATCCTGTCCACAGCAGTGCATTAGCTTCCATGCTGGTATTCATCTGTGAATCTCCAGCTGGAGGTCATCTCCTGTAAGTTACACGCTTACTATCAAGAAGTACCTCATACAACCTCACTTCAAATAATCTGAACTGTCCCTTAAAGACTCAAGATTCAGTCGGTGGATTATGAGATGGAAATGTTTCATCTTAAATGAACTATGAGCACCGACTGAAAAAAAAGATACCAGTGGTCAGGTAAAACAAAAAAACTTCAACATACAAACTACCAAATAACTGTGTTGGTTCAAGCTTCTACAATTTGTCCTTAGTTTGATTCCTTTGTAAACTGCAACTTGAATAAATTCTATATTCGGGTCAACACTGCCTTTAATAATATCAACATTGGGGCACGTGAGGCAGCGTCCTGGATGTGTTTCGAAGTCGACAGGACGCCCATGCGAGTGGAAACTGGCTGTGGAATCGCAGGGAGTGGAATACTAAACTGAGATGTGGGGGAAGTGATGGTTTCGCCGAGTATGACGGGAACAAACATGATTAATGCCATCCTCTAGAAGCTCTGTGTGTATGTGTGTGTGTGTCTGCAGTGCTGTGTCTGCCTGATTGGAGCTAAAAAGGAAACTGGACAAATCATAGCCAGAGGGTTGCGGGACAAACACACAGTTAGAGGATGGAGGATGAACACTCCATTTGCCTGTGTGTGTGTTTTGTGCACCTGAATACACACTTGTATTGCAGAGCAGTAGACAGCGCATTATACCAATTTCTAAAAATATGGATTTCAGCATATACGTATGTCAAGCTTGCACAAAAACCCTCTTTGACAGTGGATTAACCCCATTTTCAGTTTTCTACACATTGCATTAAAACATGGAGCATGAACACACATCATCCAAGCAGAAGTCGTACTTCTCACAGTCTGAAGCTGCACGCTCTGTCACCAGGATGCCGCTTTTTATATAGAAATCTGTCGGAAGGTCCGTACTCCATGTAGGAGGGTTGTAGGGACTGATGATGTAACAGCTGCCAGATGACATAACATCATCACTGTTTTGAGAAAGGGAACTCTTACTGTCACTTCCTAAATGCCATGGAAAACAAGTGCTGCGTGGGCGCAGGGCCAAGAGCTCAATATGTAGTTTTAAGTTTACTTCAGCCCTAATCATAGTAAAGCGGCATTTGAGTTCAGATAACTCACCAACCACTTTGATCCAACTACATTACATTTTGAGTGTTATGAATAGTATTACATTGTCACAAAAGCTATAGAATATAACATTCTCATGAAAAGTACCTGGTGAAAGATTTTGTGTGTGTGCAAACCCCAATTCCAAAAAAATTGAGGGGGTGGGGGGGGGGTGTAAAACATGAATAAACAGAATGCAATGCTTTGCAAATCGTTTAATGATATTTAATGTTAAACTGATAAACTTTGTTGTTTTTTGGTAAATATACAGTCATTCTGAATCTGATGCCTGCGACACATTTCAAAAAAGTTGGGTCAGGTTCAATAAAAGACTGGGAAAGTTGTGGAATGCTCAAAAAAACACCTGTCTGGAACATTCCACAGGAGAACAGGTTCACTGGTAACAGGTGATGGTATCATGATCAGGTATAATTGGGTTATCCTTGAGAGGCTCATTTGTTTCACAAGAAAGGATGGAGTGAGGTTCACCACTTTGTGGAAAAACTGCACGGGCAAATAGTCCAACAGAAGAATGTTTCTCAACCTGCAATTGCAAGGAATTTGGGGATTTCACTATCTGCTATATAAAGTGTCATTAAAAGATTCAATATCAGGAGAAATCTTTGCATGTAAGGGGCAGGGCAGATTTATACTCGTATGTTAAAAACAGTTTGTCGCTGCATCTACAAATGCAAGTTAAGACTCTACCATGCAAAGAGAAAGAAAAGTGGAAAAGTGTGCTGTGGTCTGATTGTTTTGAGAAATTACCAACATTTTGTCATCCGGGCTACAGATGACAAAGACTGTCCAGACTGTTACAAGCGCAAATTTTAAAACATAAGCATCTGTGATGGTATGAGGGTGCCTCAATGCCCATGGCATTATGGGTAACTGTCACATCTGTGAAGGCCCCATTGATGCTGAAAGGTACATACAGGTTTTGGAGCAACATATGCTGCCATCCAGACAACAGCTTTATCAGGGGTGTCCTTGCATATTTCAGCTAGACCATGCCAACACACATTCTGCATGTGTTACTGCAGTGTGGCTTCATAGTAAAAGAGTTCAGGTACTAGACTGACCTGCCTGCAGTCCAGACGTGTCTCCCACTGAAAATGTGTGGCGCATTATGAGTCATAAAATAAGACAGCTGAGACCCCTGACTATTGAGGAACTGAAGTGATATATCAATAAAGAATGGGAAAGAATTTCACTTTCAAAATTTCAACAATTAGTGTCCTCAGTTCCCAAATGCTTACTGAGTGTTGTTAAAAGAAAAGGTGATGTAACACAGTGGTAAAAATGCTCCTGTCCCAACTTTTTTTTTAAAGAACATTTTGCAGACATCAAATTCAGAATGAGTGTGTATTTACAAAAAACAAAGTAAATCAGTTTGAGCATTAAATATCTTGTCTTTGTACTGTATTCAATTGAGTATAGATCAAAAAGGATTTGCAAATCATTGTATTCAATTTTTATTTTCGTTTTACACAACATAAGAATTTTTTTGGAATTGAATTTGTGGCATTCCCTGTGCACGTACTGTATGTTGGCCGCCCGTGTACATCTTTGCGTGATTACTTTACCCTCTGTGGTTTCCCTGCAGGTATCTAGTGATGGAGCTGATGGATGCCAACCTCTGCCAGGTGATCCAGATGGAGCTGGACCACGAGAGGCTGTCCTACCTGCTCTATCAGATGCTGTGTGGAATCAAACACCTGCACTCCGCCGGCATCATACACAGGGTGAGCCTCACTCAGATATATGCACGTACACACAACAGTTTGGATGCATCAGCTCCAGATAAGCAGGTCTGATTGTTATATTGCAAGCACACGTGTGAACACGCTGAAATACAGCTGTAGATTAACCGCCCCGGATGTCTCAGCATCAGAAATTTGGAGGAACCAGCGATGACAAGGCTGCCAACATTGATATGTTAATAAGATTCAGCAAAATGTTCAAAGTGGCCGGCAGCTATTAGCCAGAAAAAATATGGCATTGAAAAGCCAGTGTAAGCCAACTGAGCAACAGCAAATGGAGCGCATGTAATGTTTCCAGCTTTTAAAAGTTTGGAGTTTGGAGTCGAAGGAATAGTTCAACATTTTGGGAAGTACTTTTACTTACTTGCTTAGAGTTAGAGGAGAAAATTGCACTGTTTCTCTTGCTGACTAAAGAAATACACCAGCCAAAACCCTCCATAAAAGCATGATTTGTTGTCTTTACACTGTTTTTGTACGGATTAGGCACAGAAGATTTGGAGTCCCTGTTTCAATAACGCAGGTGTCTCCAACTGCACCAATATGATGCTATTTCAGCCATAATTCTATCGTATGGGACATTGTAAATGGTTATGTTATAGTATAAAAAAATGATACAGCAGCATTTGCATTTCAAGAATAAAATGGAAATGAGGCTGTGCACAGAATTAATGAGTTCTGGTAGGTTTTAGCCAAACAGTTTGATGTGTGTTTGTTATTTTGTAGCAGCATGGTATAATTTTAAGGCGATTAATCAAACATAAAGGCAGTGAATGGTCGGGCGTAATAGCGCTGCGCTCTGGTGCGAACATCCTCAGTCAAAGGCTGCAGATATATCAACATATCTGTCCTGCTGCCTTCAGATGGCTGCAGGGATTTGAAGGTTAGATATGCGCACAGATATGAACAGAGCCTTCTCTCTCCGCGTTCATGTCAGCCATATTTGTGCTCGTTTTCTGAAAGCTTATGGATACAGATGAAATGAAGCAGTACCTCCAGTATGCGTTGGGGGATGTGTAGCCAATAGTTCAAGTTAGATATGACAAAGTTTTTAAAATCCAAAAGTACTGGAAATTATGTTTGTCAATTAGTGAAAAGAAGTCTAGCTCCAAATGTCAGTGTATTTAATGGCCTCACACCGGCCTGTACAACGCTGCCTCCACTTTTGCCTCATTCTTACATTATTACAGCCTCCTCCAGTTTCACCATGTTTGTTGTTGTCAGAAACTTTGACTCTTCTTCTTCTTCTTCTTTGGCGCAAGTTTTGGCTCTGAGCGGCACCCTCTTGTGGATACATTTCTTAACACCCATGCAACATAAAGGTTTGAGGCGCCAACAGAACCAGGCTAGCTTTTTTCCTGCTGTCTCGGTCTTCATGCTACTGTAATGTAACCGGTTGCTGGTGGTTGCTTCTTACATGAAACATGAGTGTAGTATCAGTGTCTAACTCTCAGAGAGATGGTGAACTATTCCTCTCAAATTTGAGAGTTGGCAGAATCGTTTCATTTCCATCCACTGACACTTTAGTAATACATCCCTCTAGGATGTCGCAGGCTATTTTTGGGCCTAAAATGCCTGAATTAATGGTAGCTTTTCTAAAAAAAAAATTTTGATGCATTTTGCAATGTTTTAAGGGTTTTTCTTCCCCCCAATGAAATTGCAGGAGCAATGGCAGCTTCTTCAGGAGAGAATAAAACTGTGCACTCTGTTCGGAGAGTTCCGTGTAACTTTACCAAAAAGGCTCAGATTAGTAAAGATCTAACAAAATGTGCTCTATTGTAAATGAAGTGCCTTCAAAGTGAGCTGTGGAGCTCAAACTCGCACAAACACAAATTTCTAAAATATAAAAGTGCACAGAGGATTGATAAATGTCAATAACAGTCACAAACCTTGTGTTCTTTTGAGTACCCATGACAAAAAACATTCAAATAGAAAAAAAAGAGTAAATAATAAAACATTGGGTCAGTTCATTGAGGCGGACATGTATGATTTTTGCGTTGGGAGCCACTATGATTGGTGGAAGTTGTAGGATAAACGAGCGATGATTGGTCGAATTTGCAGAAAAATTGCAGTGATTGGACAAAATCGCAAGGACATGCAGAAGTCACAGAGATTGTTTGAATTTGCGTTAACTGTTGCGATCACAACATCACAACTTCCTGGAGACTCTGATCACTATATGAAATCAGCAGAAAACAGAGCCAAACAGAAACAGGTTGCTAAGCAGTGGAGATGATGTACATGTTGCAGTAAAACACACACATGCACACACACTCAGGTGCTCTTTCACTTTGAAACAACGGACACACGATAACATACAAACACACACCCCGAAGCACCAGCAGTGATATACAAAGGATCCCTCATCTGTGCACAAACAGTGAATAACACACACACACACACACACGCTGACGGCACTCTGTCAATCACCCTCAGTGAAAGACGCAGCAGTAGATTAGCGGAGCTCCTCCTGCTCTGCCAGCCAGAACTAATTGAGCCACAGGCGGAGCTAACCAGCCCTGCTCGCTCGCATCAGCCCGGCTCGGCACGCAAAGCTTTCATAAGGTGAACAGATGCAATATGAGTCATGGATCGCCAAAGATTCTCTTGTTCTTGTGGGCATTGTCTCCGCAATGAGAGCTCTCCAGTCCTTTTTAAGATGCTAAGCGCTCCCTCCAGAATACACTTTCCTACATCTCAAGGCAGCCGAGCACAATCGACTGTGCTTCAGCCCTGCAGTCTGATGATCTCATTGTCAAGAAGTGATTCTATTGATTGTGATAATGAGGATTTGTACCTGTAATGGATTTAATATTTCCTGAAATAAGAGCTGTATTGTTTGCTAGTGAGCTGCGCCCTTGATAGCAGCAGGAGTGCATAATCCTCCAAACCAGGAAGTGATCACGACACACAAAAGTAATTGGTATGACATGACAAGTTAAGTATCCAATTTGTCGCTATGCAAATTATGCTGCATACCAGCTAGTCAAGCTGTCATGACTGGCAAATTAGTTTTTGTAATAAGCGGACTGGCAGATGGCCATCGTAGTTTGTAGCCACAGGCGCTGAGTCCGGTTTATGACACGACACCTCCCTGGATAGAAATGTTAGGAGCAAGAGAGATAATAATGTTAGTTTAGTTTGTCAGGATTACCTTCAGAAGAGGCAAGAGACTTTCACTGCAAGTCAAACCATTTCAAAAGCTCTTTTTGTCCTTTAACAGGGTGTTTAAGACACTTGAAATGAGACTACAGTGACAGTTATGTTATAGCTCAATACATCCCTGTTCTCCTTGGTGGAGACTTGAGTTTCTTCCTGTAGCTGTCAGATATTTGACATGAAGCAGTGCAGAACATAATGTTGGACTGATATAAAAACCAGAAGAGTTTGGATATGATGTAAAACATAAATTAAAAAAAAGGCACGTGGGAACTGAGGACACTGTCATTGTTGAAGTTTTGAAAGTGAATTCTATCCTTCTTGCTTGATATGCAACTTCAGGTGCTTAACAGTCAGGGATCTCTGCTGTCATATTTTGCGCTTCATGATGCACCGCACATTTTCAGTGGGAGACAGGTCTGAACTGCAGGCAGGTAAGTCTAGTACCTGAACTCTTTCACTATGAGGCCACACTGTTATAGCATGTACAGAATGTGACTTTGTGTAGTCTTGTTGAAATAAGCAGGGACATCATCTGGATGGCAGCATATGCTGCTCCAAAACCTGTATATACCGTTCAGTATTACCCTACCATCACAGATGCTGTCTTTTCATTATCTGGCATTTTGAGATAATTGACATCTGCTGATGCCTGCTCTCACAGGGCCCATAAACAAAAAAATGTCAGCAGCCACATCTGCAGGCAGCCCTGTCAGTACTGCATGTCATGGATCCTGCTGTAAATGTTTGCTTACACGTTGACATGATTCTCCCGGCCTCAATGACAGCAAATCTAATCTAAAACTGAACGAATGATGGTTTCTTTTAGAGGAAAACAAGCACCCCTCTACACCTACAACAGTGCAGTTGTTTTAGAGAACAGGGTGGCTGATACCTCAAGAACACCTTGACAGAATTTCTTCAAACATTGCCAAACATCCAGTCAGACTCAAGGATGTACTGATTAGAATTTGGAGGTCAAAGTTCAAGGTCATAGAGACCTCACGTTTGCCTCATTCTTGTAAATCCAATATCTCAGGAACTTCAGGTGGGATTCTTCAAATTTGGTGCAAATGTCCACCTAGACTGAAGGATGTACTGATAAGAAGAGAAGACAGTTTGTCAGACACTTAGTTTCTCACTAGACTGGAATCGTGCATGTCAATACAGTGATCACTTCAATTTCGCCAAAAAATACCCTTCATACATTTTATTAAAAGTCTTGACTACATATGTTATATAAGTCTGGACAGACATGGATGTAAACTGCATACTGACTGGTTGGCGAAGGCATACAACCCCAGAGCCTGTAATTCTAGTTCTATTATTTCATCCACATTACAATGTAATATACATATACATGGTTATCATAAGCAGTGAAATATAGTTTTAGATTACATTTTTAATCACTGAAATACAAAAATACTTAGGCTTATGCTGTAGAGTTTAGAACATCTCTGGTATTTAAGCTAAATCAGGGCACAGTATGTCATTCGACTGCATTATATATTTAATGCTGGCCTGTAACAGCTAATTAGATTTGCTGTCATTTAGGTTCACAGGAGAAATATGTTAACGTTTAGAAAAGACGATTGTGACCGAGGAAATATAAGCAAACAGTTACATGACACTTATAGTACACAGCCGGGCCTAACTTTTTTATTACCTTCCCAAAACTCAGCCTCATAAGTGCAGGCTTCAGCTGATGCCGATTATCTCAGAATGGCAGATAATCACCCCATTCATCAGCCGACTGATTAATCAGTCTGTCATTACTGCAGTGTTTCCTGTACTACCTCAGTCTGAATCAGGCTTGTGTTGTGTTTTCTGAACAGGACCTGAAGCCCAGCAACATTGTGGTGAAGTCTGACTGCACACTGAAGATCCTGGACTTTGGTCTGGCCAGGACAGCTGCCACCGGCCTCCTCATGACGCCCTACGTGGTCACCCGCTACTACCGCGCCCCCGAAGTCATCCTGGGCATGGGCTACCAGGCCAACGGTGAGTGGAGGAAAAAGCAGCTTCTTGACAGCAACCGGCCAATGAGGAAGCTCCTGAGCTGCTGCCTGGCCTGCTGCATGGCCCCCCCCCCCCCCGGGATGTTTTTTTGACAGCACCTCCCAAACACACACACACACACCACACACACACACACACCAACACACACGCCCACACACACTCTCCCTGTTCCTGTAAAGGTCACACTCAGGGGGGAAGTTGGCATGTTGGGCATCGGTGCTTTGTGGGAAACTTCCTGTCTGGGGACTTCAGTTCCCAGCAGTGCTTTAGCATGCGTTTGATGTTTTATTAAGAGGTTGCCTGTCCTGAGCTACTTACAGCCTGGCTAAAAAAAAAAACGCCAGTATGAAAACACTCGTGCATGCTTCGGCAGTTTCACTTGGTGCTCCTGCTTGGAACGTATCACAGTTTATGCAAGACGGTCTTAAAGGATTAGTTCAACATTCTGGGAAATATGCTTATTTGCAATGTATTAGATGGGATGATTGTTACAACTCTCATACCTGCACTTTTTGTAGCAAGCTTGAGCCAAGGTAAAGTTAGCTTAGCTTAGCTTAGAGACTGATAGCAGAGGGAAACAGCTAGCCCAGCTAAGTCCAAAAGTAACAAAATCCACCTGCCAGCGCCTTTAAAACTATTTTTTGTTTAATGTCATCATTCTTGAGACAAATTATGTCCTACCAAGAAAAACATTAAAAATTATTACCACTTATTACCAACACTCTACTTCCAATTTTTTGGTGAAAATGTATTCTTCATATAAAAGGATTTATATATGCAAAATATATGTAATTCATTAAATGTTTTGGTTTGCATAAATTTTTTTCATTTCTGAACTTGCCCTGTGCCAGAAAACACCCTTTTCCAGACAAGAATTCACGACTTCAAACAATGAAAAAATGTTAAATCAAAATTCAAAATCTAAAACTAAAAATACCTACTGATAACAGAGGTATATATGTGCTTTTATAATCATATTTGTTATAATTTTTTTTTTTTCTGAAACAGTTGGCCCAAAATTGTGTCCCAGATTTTACATCAGGCTTTTACAAAAACTTGATTTAACTGACATAAAATGGTTTAGTTATACTCTACGCTCCCCTGTCTCACTTCCTGGTTTAAAAAAATGTGTTGGTTAACATTTTGTCAACGTACAGAACTTATATGTATATAAATTCTAAAATAAATGTAATTGTAATCTGTTACACTGAGGAAAAAATGCAATTAATTTACAGTTGCTAAGCAACATGGTTACATCCATTTGCCACATCTGGTGGTGATCTGCACTCTACTGAGTGCACTTCACCAGTTTCAAACTAAAATGTCAAAATAAAAGTTTCTCAACATGGACGTCCAAATGTGAAGAATTCAGAATGTAGCATGAATAAAATTAATCTAACACTGAATTTATCTTCATTATTATATTAATTATATTATTATATTATTATATTATTATAATTAGAAATCTATTTTAGGTTTTTTTAATTTTTCCCTGTGGCATAGAAAATGCTATTGAACATTGATATTTTTCAAGTACTTTATCAAAGTTAGATAGACTACTTTGAACAGAGTCAGGCTAGCAGCTTCCCTCTGTTTCCAGTTTTATGCTAAGCTAAGCTAATTGTCTCGCTTCATATCTAGCTCGAAGACACGAGAGTGGAATCAATCTCCCCGTCTAATTCTCAGCAAGAGGGTTAACAAGCTTGTTTCCAAAAATGTTCATGCATTCCTTTGATAGACTGGGGCTCCTTTAGCCAAGCAATAGTAAATTTTATAAATATAAGTCAGATGCATATCCCAGTTGCAAATCTCTGTTTTTGGATTTTCAAAATTTCCCATTTCAGCAGGCACCATAATGTGGATAAATAGCAAAACTGAGTAGAATCTTGTTAATACTAATACTCATCCTTAATCCTCTTGACCAAAAACACTGACCCTATTTTTTCCTGCTGACTTGTTGCATTTTTATTTGCTTATTCTCTTCTCCCTCCTTTTATGCTGCGCATATGTAGTGGATATTTGGGCTGTGGGCTGCATTATGGCAGAAATGGTTCGCCACAAAATCCTTTTTCCAGGAAGGGATTGTATCCTTGAGCTGCTTGCAGCGGTTGTCTGGCACTTCATGTGAAACAACAAAAAAAAAACACAGCACACAAACTCCGTCTTTCGTCTCTTCAAACCATTAGTGTCATCATCAAACGGATCGCATGGAGATCACATCCTGTGAGCAACTACAGAAATTCTATTTCTCGGATTTGCCTGACACCCCCCGACTTTTGCAACCACCCACCTGCTCTTCCTGCAGACGCACAAACTCACACGACTCCCTCCTCGCTCACCTAAACAGGAGAACTGTTGCTTCAAGCACGACAGTCACATGAAAAACCCGAAATAGAATTTAATAGTTTGCTCTTCCATAGCCGAGAATTGAACTGCACAAAAATACCCTCGTCTGTCCTCAAACTGCTTTCCATATTGTCTCTGTAGATGCCACGGCAGCAATCAGACAAACAGATGAATTGTTAGGCTTGGCTTCACAATATGAAACTGAATAAACTGGTGCTCTGCTACAGAAATATTTGCGAGGCTCTGAATCTGCAATGTTGCACATGTGGGTGTGACAAAAAAAGCTCAAAAATGATCATTTCTGGCCTTATAGATCAGAATAAACCTGTTGAACACGTACAGCATGGATTGCAGTGAGGACACTGAGGGTGTTAAGATGCATCGCTGCAAAAAAAAAAACATTTTCAAAGACCTTGAAAGTCAGTGTCTCGCTTTTCAAAGCTTCTGATTCAGCCTTCTTGAAGTACAAACAGTTATTTGATCAGTAATACTGCTGTTCTTACAGAAGTAAAGAAGATGCATTTATGCCTAAATTAATCCCAATCATTTTCCTCAGCCCTGTGGGATGCTGACCCAGGTTTAAAAGTGCACTCAACTGCATGCAATTCATTTTTGTCATGTATCACACACATCACCTGGCACCACATCATGTTTTTTTTTTATCCCTTTTGTTCAGTTAAGGGTTTTCTTTTGTTGTTGTTGTTGTTGTTGTTGTTGGGGTTGTTTGTTTTTCTGTTTCTTTTTCAGTCCTGCATGCTAATTTGGTGGTTGTCATTTCATTTTTCAGTTGATGTCTGGTCTGTTGGCTGCATCATGGCTGAAATGGTCCGGGGTAGTGTGTTGTTTCCAGGCACTGATCGTATCCTTAAGTTGAACCTCCATCCAAACCCCCAAAATGCCGTCCTTGTCTCGTTGTTTGTCTGACATCTTGTTCATATCTTTGCACACGGTGGGGAAAACCTGCCGAGCTACTGCGCCAGTTTAATCACAGATGAGGCTATTGTCTTCAGTGTTGATGTTTGTTTCTTTCCGTGAAGAGTTGTAAACCTTTTTAATGGCAAACAGTTTGACAGTGGAATCACAGGTGTAATCAGTAACAGCTCTGTGGCCTGCACCAAGGAAGCTAGTTTACAGTTTCCTCCCACTGCACTGAAGTTATAGATGTTTCTCAACATGGCCAGTGAATTTAAACTGTTAGCTTTAAAACCTTGTGATGTATATTTATAATTGCAAATATTTTTGGAGCCATAGTGCTTATTCTTATTTCACATAAAGTTACATGTAGCTAATAGTTGCTTAACATTGTAACATGCTACTGGTTGGCTATGCTTAGCTAAGGTTTATATAGCATTAGCTAAATAATGAAAAGTAGCTAATGTTACATGAACCTTAGGTAACCAAAGTCAACTATTAGCTACAGGAAGCTAATACTTGCCGAACACTGTAATATGCTAATGATTAGCTTTGAATAGCTTAGAGTTCATACAGCATTAGCTTGATCATAAAAAAAGCTTAAATGATCAAGCTAATGCTATATTAAACTTAGCTAACGAAAGTCAACGATTAGCACATACTTAGCATATATTGGGTTTTCAGTTTCCAGTGTTAAGTGGCCTATAGAAAAGGCAACACTGACAGAGATAGCACCAAGCTACATGAAGATAATTGTTGCTCAACATTGTGACATGCTAATTGTTGGCTTTAGGTTGCTAAGGTTTATACAGCATTGGCTATATAATTAAAAAAAACTTTATTTATCAAGCTAATGCCATATTAACCTTAGCTAACCAACGTCAACCATCAACATTATAAGCATAGATTAGGGTTTTTTGTTTGCAGTGTTTAATGTCCCATAAAGAGAACTGATGGCAGCTAGCATGTGTTTTTAGTCTTTGAGCAGCAGTCTTTGCTATTTTAGGAGGTTAAAATGAGTTGCATAAAGTAAAGTGATCAAATAGTATACCATTTAACAAACTAATATGACAGAACATAACACTGCCATGTGTCAGGTTTTTTTTGAATACTTCATGAAAATAAGTCTCAGTGGGAAAATACTTTGTCTAACCAAAGGTAACAAAGCAGAGGCTAGCTTGGAATGATGGCAGGACTTTATTAGATTTTTTTAGTATAAATAGTCAACTTGGTTTTTGAAGGCTGAGCAGGCCTGATAAGTAGAGTGAACTGCCATGTTGTTTCACTTAGTACTCAGTCTGACATCAGGTCCACGTTAGCCGATTTTTGTTTTACCCTAACCCGCCAGCAGCACGTGACATATCAGTCCTAGAGCTGCAGCGATCGGCCGATTAATTGATTAGTTGATCAAAAGAAAATTACTTGACAGCTATTTGGATAATCAAGTAATCATTTCAGTTAATTATCAAGCAAAAGCATTGAGCATTTGCTGGTTCCAGCTTCTCAAATTTAAAGAAAATAAACAGTCTTTGGGTTTGTGACTGAAATTTGAAGATGTCAGTTTGGGTTCTGGGAAATTTTGATGACCATTTCTCACATTTTTTGACACTTAATAAACTAAATAATTAGGCTGATAAATTAAATATGAAAATAATCTGATAAAGAAAATAATCTTTAGTTTTTAATATAATTTAAAGTCGAAATGGAAACCGAGGTAGCGATTGCTGTCTTGAGTTTGCTGAGTTTTAATGAGTCCTGTTTGGTCTGAGTTGATAATTTAAGACAGAACCTTTTTCTTTTCTTTCAGCAAGAATCAAAGCAAACTGTTTGCAGTCTAGATGTAAATGTCAAACTAATCTTTCTCAGTTTGAGTAAGACTGGCTGGGCTTCCCCTCCTTGTTGTTCATTCAGTTTTAAGAATGAACAAAGATGCGAACAAGGTGTTTTTGTGTGTGTCCTCCAGGTAGATCTGTACACGTTATGTCTGTCTGTATGTATGTGTGTGTTTTTGTCCTTAAAAAAAAAAGAGTTGCACACATATTTCAAGCATCTGGACCACTTAAGGTGAGCATCCCGTCTCACTAAACATGCAGCATTAACAAACTTCCAGATGTTTGAAATGATTTTTGCACAGGGTTGGAAAGGATTTAAATTTATTATTATTTTGTCCTTGTAAGTAAATGCTTCTCTAGACAGCCTTTCACCAAATTTATGAATATTTTTTTGTTGTTGTTGAGGCATTTTCTGCAATAGCACACTCTGCTATCTTAAATCATCACTTTACACAAGAGTTTACCGTCTGGTGTACCTTTTTCAACGTCCCTCCTCCAAAAACAGTGTTGAAATGTTCTTTCTCAGCACCTTTACACAAGTATTTCAGGAGCATATCCAAGCCAGAACAATTCAGCACAAGACATAGCAACTCCAGATGGCTCTCTTTTATTATTCATCAGTTCAAAATGACCCACCCCGATTCTGGCATGGCCGCTCCTTCTGTCCAAACCCAGCCCAGTGCTTTTCTTAATACTGTAACCTTAAGATATCGACCAGTGGAATAAGGTGATCGAGCAGCTGGGGACGCCGTCTCAGGAGTTCCTGATGAAGCTCAACCAGTCGGTGAGGACCTACGTGGAGAACAGGCCACGATATGCTGGCTACAGCTTCGAGAAGCTCTTCCCCGATGTCCTGTTTCCTGCAGACTCTGAACACAACAAACTGAAAGGTAAAGATCCTGTTTTTGACGCTCTCTTAATGCCCGTCATGTGTAGCACAAGAAAATCGGTGCAAGGTGTTGAGCCGCAATGATTATTTGATTAATCCGCAACTATTCTGATAAACGCTTTAAGTCATTTTTTAAGAAAAAAAAAGTCCAAATTCTCTGATTTCAGCTTCTCAAATGTGAATATTTTCTGGTTTCTTTGCTCCTCTTTGAGTTGTGGACAAAACAAGACATTTTAGGACGTCACCTTGGGCTTTGGGAAACACTGATCAATATTTTCCACCATTTTCTTACATTTTCAAGACCAGTCAACAAAATAATTGACTAATCTTGAAAATGATTAACAGATTAATCTATAATGAGCCCTAGGGAAGTTCTAAATTTACTGCTAAGTTGGGGTGTAAGTTTCATCGTGATACAATATAGTTTCTATGGCCAACGATATTTGCTGATAAGACAAAAATCTGTTCATGATATGATTTCAATTTGATTCAATTCAGAGGTCTGCGATCGATATGACATGATATCTTTCCCCTTATTTTACACAATTGGTTACAGAAGAAGCTACCTCTCCTTTATTTAAAAAAAAAAAACAAATAATTGTGACGGGTTAAGTGCAGTAAATTTACTTTAAATTGACTCCACTATAATAGATAAAACACAACTTAACATTTAACAAAAGTATTGCAAAATTTTACAATGAGCAGACTTTCCCTCTACTCGGAGATCAACAGATTACTCAACAAATTTCTACTCTCTTTACGCACCACCTTTATAAGTTACTGCATCTCCCACAGAAAACCACATTTAAATTTCAGCCTGCACGCACGTTTTTTTTCAGCCTAACGCTGATGAAACAGAGCAGCTAATTTTACTGTAGCGAGAGCAACAAGTTAGCAGACTACCAAGTGAGTATCCCTGAGTATTTTATCTCAGAACAGCAGAGTTCCAAAGTGTGTGCCGGAGCCTGGTGGCATGGGTACTGCTAGTTGGCCGTGAGAGGTCATTAAAAATATTCTTTGCTTTCCAGTTTTGTAACTAAGTTTGAAATTACCATAACATATGTATAATTAAATATTTACATGTAAAAAAAAAAGGTAATCAGAACCAATAAAACAAAGCCACAATGTTCAAATTATGTTATTCTTCATTTATTTGACCTATGCTAACAATTTTTACACCATATTTGGTGACCCCCCACGTTAACACCAGAACCTCTAATACCTCTTACACCTCTTACACCTCTTAGTGACAGTTGATAGTTGATGCAACATTTCATCAATGGTAAGACAGGAAGTAAAATGGAAAGATATGCAACTTTATAAATTGTTACATGTATGTAGATTAACTATCAGTTTGCTCTGCATTGCTGGATGCCCACATTTACATAGAATTGCTTTGTTCAGAAAGTAGAAATATATAAGGGAATATAGGGTTTCATGTGTTGATCAGAATTGTGACTAAAGGTTTGGGTGGCCTGCAGAAGGATTTTCAGATTTCAAACTGGGCGGCAGCATTTTGAAGTTTAGGAATGGTTGGCATACAGCATTTGCTTTGTCTGTTGACCCATCTTTTCTCCAGCATCCGGAGTATTTCCCCACTGCAGATATTTCCTGCCTTCTTGGGAATAAATCAGCAAAGTCTTTTTCTTGGTGCTATTATCTGCCTGGTGCTAGAACTGTTTGAATGTTTGGGAAAGAGGTGTGCTTGGACAGAAACGGTGACACAGACATGCTGTGGGAATTTCAAAATGAAGGCATATCTTAAAGATGATTGTGTGGATTGATGTTTTCACTTTGCATTGATGATATTGGATAATTGATTATTACATTGATACATAGATCCATCACTACATCCTCACAGCTGAGAGTTAAAACCATTTTGCTGTGCAGTTCCTCTATTACAGGTGCAGCTGTCACACAGCTTGAAGGGGAACCATTTCTAAAATTTAAATAGCTGTTTTATCACATGCCAGGTGCTGCAAGGAATAATGAGGCAAACAGTGTTCCTAGAGCCATGAGTTTTATGTCACAATGTGCTGCAGTTTCACTGCTTGAAATTTGAACAAAAGACTATTTAAAGCTGTTTCTTTTCTGACATTGTAGAATTTATCACAGGTGGCTTTTTAAATGTCTATTTTTGTAATTGAAGGATTAATATAATGGGTCCTTGGTGACTCCGTGAGTATCTATCCAAGCACTTGCTAAGCAGAAAGACGAACTTTTCCCCATTTAGCATCAGTTTATGCTGCCTTACAACCGTCTGCTGACGGCAAAGCCCAAGTGACAAATCATTTTTCAGTGGCTGCCTGAGATTAAGCACTTATTACGGGAGCTGACAGTTCAGGACCAAGTTGTTTACTGTGAAGAGGAATTTACCTCAAGCGTGTTCATGTGTAAATGGAGAGAAGATGACAGGAACACTCACAGCAAACGCCGTGGAGCTGTTGCAAGACGTTGCAAGAAAAAAAAGAAGCTCTTCTTTTTCTGTCCTCATTAATTTACAGAGGCAGGAATATGTGACAACAGTGTATTTCCCTGAAGTGTCCCCGTTAGGCTGTGTTATTGGGTGTTAACATGTGGCTCTGAAGGATATGATAGCCCACACTGGCAAGGCTTTCAGACAGAACATATAATAATCAAGGTGGATGTCTTAAAAAAAAGCCATTAAAACAGGTGCACATTTTTTTTTCTATCTGTGGCATATGTTTAAAAGGCACACTGTATAGATTTGACCACAAGTAATGCTGTGAAGTAATGGGTCCACTCTCAGCAATGCATCATGGGAAATTATGCAACTGAGGGCAGTCTGCGTTTATCAACTGCAAATGTATATATCACAAGCCAGAATCCTACAGCATCCCCAAAATAGTTGAAGAAGCCATTACACTAGTTACATTACACAGACTACATAAACTTTCCAGACTGAAGTTCAGTTTTACTGCTACCACCACTACTACTACTAGCACTACTGCTACAAGTTAATTTTCTCCCTCCCCACTTGAAATTACAATATTCCAAAAGATTATTATGGAGTTTGCCTACCCCAGCTTTAACCAGTTAAAATCCCTGAAATTGCATCTACTCCTTCTCTCTCTTTAAAGAAAACCCCCAAAATCCAGAATCCATGAATATGCAAAGATTTTTCAATGCAAAAGTAAAAGTTTTGGACACATTCAGTTGCATACCGGACCGTGATTGGCCTCCACCATAGTTGTGTTGTCATAAAATCCTGCCTTGAGGCACTCATCTTAAACCCAGATTTAAAGTGAACACAGAGAAACTTTTAATAGATAAATGTTTAAGCATCCTTGCAGTGTCACACTCTGCACCTACATCATTCTGCACAGTGAAGCACAAACATTGCAGTCAAGCACTGTATCAACATTCAGAGCAAACAATTTTTGAGTGGAGGGGAGCTGAAACACTAAACGATCCCTGTTTGAGCAGAATGTGCATCACAATAGAAAGCAACTTGTAGAAATCCAATCAGGTTATTTACTTTTCATGTTATCTTTTTCTGCCACCATTTGTTTTCAGCGAGCCAAGCCCGAGACCTACTATCCAAGATGCTGGTAATAGACGCGTCAAAGCGGATCTCAGTGGACGAAGCTCTCCAGCATCCTTATATCAACGTGTGGTACGACCCGACTGAAGTGGAGGCGGTACGTACTCACTAATTAATAGTTAATTCTCAGTTGTTGTTTTTAAGCCCCTTAATATATATTTTTTTCTGGTGTGTCATTTGATTAGATTTTATCAACATATACCAGCAACCACACAACTGCCATAAGATTTTGATTCAAATGTTGCTGAATTCTGATTGGTGCACAGACATGTTAGACATGTCTTTCCCACCCACAGAAGAGCACAAACAGAGCAGAAAAACAAACACAAAGTGAAATTAGAAGCTGATTAGGATTTAAAAAATGTTTTGGGGGCTTTTAATGTTTGGCTGTGCAGTGGTAAAGGAGCATTCTGCTGACATTTGGGTAAATTTAGTGAAAAGCACTTGAAAATAATATTCATATCTCTTCTATAATCCCTAACCACATGCAGCCAAGTAAATAAGCAGAATATAATGTTGCTCAGCTTCTAAATCCCCTGTTGGGATATTAAAATAATCCATATCTTAAATATAAAAACCCTAGATATAACAAGGTTCGGCATTAATCTGAGTGAACAGTACTTGTCACCGGCTAGCTACAGATATGTCAAGGCTACTGAAGTATGAGTTTACTAAGCCGACTAAAACCGACTCTTACAGAAGGTGGACTATGAAAAATATGAAATGGTGAAGAAAATTTAGGAGTGAATGAAAGCAGAAGTTAAAATGGCAAGAATATGACACATTTAAGGACATAATGTGTGATGTGTGCTGCTTGTTTCCTTCAACCAGCCCAGAAGCTTGATGCCTTCAGGAAACACTACATCACAATTCAGGGGAAAAGTTGACAACGCAAGCGTCACAGTTAACAAAGGCTTTGTTAAGTTGCCTTTTCTGTGTTTTCATTTAGGCCACCAAAAATGTACTTTGGCTACCAAATTTAGGGGCTTAGAAGCCTGTGGGGCAAGTGCTTAAAAAATAGTAGCGTCTATCCCTGTATAAGGACCACTCTATTGTCTCTTCTCTCTGAAGCTGTTTGTGTTCTGCATGTAAAATGTGTTTGTCTGTCTGTGTTTGGTGACAATCCACCACACTCTCCTTGGAAACACAATGACTCAGCCAGCGCAAATTGATTCTGCCTGTGATCAGGCACATCAGGAGATGAGGTGAATTGTTGCTTTCTTCCCACCCCTCCCCTCTCCTCTCCGGCATGAAAGGATTCCTCATAACTAACAGCGCAGCCTTGAAAAGTGCAGATTTGTGTTCGGACTTTGCTCTGACACTGCATAAATGCATCAAATCTCCATTTGACTCTGGGGAGGACGGATAACTCTATCCCAAGGCTGGCTTCGAGGTAGTTTATTCCAGCTCAACGTGCGATATAAATTTGATTTTAGAAGTTTGTGGTATTTTCTTGGAAAGGTTTTTTGCACTCCAAAGCAGAAAAAAAAATCTGCATTAAGTGGGTTTTAATGTGAGGAAGGTTAAATGCAGCAGTTTTCTATCTTGTGCCATCAGTTAGCTGAGTGTGTAGGTTTTCAGTTTGAGCTGGGAGCTGCTGCAGCCGAGTTTCCCTCCTCTAGTTTGACTTGGCTTGATCATTCACTGCTGTAGTGTTTAGCTGGAATGAAAACATGCATCAATCTCTCAAACGGCTGAAAACCTCAGATCTGTTGGTTAAAACAGACTTAGAAACGGTCTTTGTAAAGTTCTTGAAATGGCAGTATCAGTATTTTTTGTGACAGTAGGCTGGCCTAGTGGTTACATTGTCCTTGAACTGTCTCATTAATATTTTAATATTTATTCAACCATAATCCTGAAAAATAGACACATAAAGCACATTAGAATAATGATAATAGTGTCATATCTGAAATTGTTTAATTTCCACTCTGTTTCATTGACCCAATTTGTCAGAAAAGAAAAAGACTGGGCCAGAAATTCAAAAGGATTGCTATGATATTAATTTAATCACTGTGTCAACCCATCCCTGAACTGCGCAATCAGTATTTTTACTCTTTTTCAAATATTTGGGGATTTTTAAGGTGCACTGTTTGGGTCTAGAAATCATTTAGCTGAACGTGATATTCGTGGACTCGCTGCTCTGTGTTTAAATCTGTCAAGAAGACTGAAATATAGAAAACATGTGCCTGTCGTTCTTTTTCCAGCCACCACCCGTGATCACAGACAAGCAGCTGGATGAAAGAGAGCACACAGTGGAGGAGTGGAAAGGTAAGGAAGCTCCTCTGTTTTCTCCTCTCTCTTGATAAGCTGTCATAACTACTTAGCCTTTTGCAGTGTGTTGCATAAGGTTGGTCTGTTTGTGCTTCGCTGCCAGTGGGACATTTAATCTTCGTTCTCAAACTGATATGCATGATTTCCTCTGCATAGTCTGAATTCCCAAATGCACTACTGTCTGATCCACAACCCTAAATTTACACTGGAAATGACTGATGCACATGTTGCATACATGTTCCCCTGGTTTCCCATTTTTACTGCCTGAAATTTATGATTATGATTCTGTGGCATTTTCATAGAAATATGCTAGATTGTTGAGTTTGATGAAGTACAGGCTTTTCAAGTTCCTTAAAAGACAAAACTGGCCAAATTTTGTACATGTTTCTCAACTGGAAGAAAACTGCGGAAATGAAATGACTGTGCAACAAGTCGATCAAAGGAAATGTCAGAGTTGTAGATTAATTGTGGATTAATTTCTGGTGGCATACATGGACAGGGGGCCAAGATTTGATCGTAGATGATTGATGGGATTTTGTAGAACGAGACAGATCTGCCAAGCTCATGTTTTCATTTGCTCCAGCAGATACATCTTCCCCCTGTTTATTTAATATGGGGTGGGTTCTAATCAGTGATTGAAGAGGAGCATCCCTGGTTGAGATTTGAAAAGTCACATGCCATCGCACTGACTGGTTTTAGGTCTGTGTGTCCAGTCATCAGGCTGTCCAGCGCAACACCTCATAAAACTCAAATCAAACTATCAAACTAGGTGGTGCTGATCAAATATGAATCAAGACTTTGTTACTGCATTACGTATTTCCGGCCTCAAATGTATTCAGAAACACATTTAAGTGCACTGTTTAGCTGTTTAGCTACAATACAAGCCACATCGTGACCCTGCTTGAAAATGGGCCAACCACTACTACGTTACACGTTTTGTTGCTTGGGATTGGTGGTAGATCTGTCCAGCTGCTTCCAGAGGCATTTTGGTCTGTGTGCACCATTGAAATCCAGACTAATTAACATGTGAATCAAACAGGTGCTGTCAGACTACAAATTTAACCGTCAAATAAAAAATAAAGATGGACATTTCTTTTTAAGCTGCAGGAAGTTGTAGAAGATACAAACCTTGACATCTCATCAACAAGCAAAATATGCAGCTGTTTGACTGTGATTGGATTCCAGTGGAACAAATAGCGGAGTATCATCAGCATAGAACTGCATAACACTTAAATTTATGTTTAGTTTACAAATAATACTATTTAAATGCAACGTGTAATGGGAAAATTACAGTGGACCAATGATTAGGCCCTGGGGAACACCATGGGAAAGTGAAGGGGAAGGATGCTGAAGAATGTTTCATCACATTTTTCTCTCCTTAGAAATAACTTATCATGTAAAATTGGCCATTTATTAATTTCACCGGTTGAGAGAAAAATATGTTCGCATTTAAGGAACACCTGATCACACAGTTATGGAAAATGACTGAACGGCAAAACCGTAAGTTGACTTACAGCTGCATGCAGCTCATGGGGTCTGTGCTCACTTTTTTCTGTGTTAATAATTGTGTCTTCCTTGCCGCAGAGTTGATATACAAAGAAGTGTTGGACTGGGAAGAGAGGACAAAGAATGGTGTCATCAGGGGACAGCCAGCGTCCATAGGTTAGTGGAGTTGTGTTTGATTTTGTTTATGTCTCAGTCAGCGTCTGCCTCTCTTTTCACTCTTGAGCTCATCTTTCTACTTAATTAATTTCTGTAATTCCTATAATAGAATCAGACTGCATGTGGGCAGGAGAATGACTAAATTAGCGCACTAATATGCCTAGTTAGACACTTACTACATGTTGTGTTATGACCCTGCTTAGGTTTGGCACAAATCTGCAAGTGACAACAGATTATTAAGCAGAATATGACTCCTAGCAAGGTAAACTGGAAGTCCACTGCAGTGTATTTATCCAGCATGTAATATGGCATTAGTGCTGCTCTTTTTGAAATAGAATATATTGCATAATAAACTGTCTTTTATCCATGTAATTGACCTTATTCATTATTTTCATTTTGTTACTTTTTTCTATTATGTGAAAACAATGCAGAGAAGCTGTTACCAAATTTGTGACAATATTTTATTTTATTTTAAGAAAGACCAGCTTTTCTGGCATCTGTGTATTTACAGATGCAGTGACTATTCTGGAGAAAGATAGTTGATTGTTGAGTTTCAGTCCCAGTTCATGAAATTCTGACTCAACGAGTTTCCCATCATGAGCTACATTTTTGAAAAGCCTTAAAGCAGAGCCAAGAGGAGGAGCAGAAGTCTAGTTTTCTCTCAGACCACTAAATTACATTTTGCTTGAAGGTTATTATGGAACTTTTGCCTTGTGACAGCAAAAATAAACTGCCTGCACCAGTTTTAAACCATTGCAAACTACACACAACACAGCACATATGGTATCTAATGCTTAATTCCCTGTAATTTTCTCTTTTTCTCTTGTTTTTAAACACTTGCTATGGAAGATTGTCTTGATATTTTTATGTAAATGTGTCTGAAATTTACAAAGCTTACATTACAACTTGGATTATACTGTGAAATTTATAGCATGGCCCAGACTGACTTCATTAATTAAAGGGGCAATCTGGAAGATTTTCATGTAAATAAATGTCTGTTAAGTCACTATCACCAAATGCGGTAACTCAATATCCCCACTGATGAAAGTATTGGAATTTTTATGTATTTGTGAATTGGGTGTCTGTGGTGTCATTCCCAGAAAAATGCTGTATTAAGTTATTTCTAATGTAATGATATCTACATATGAATGCAAAATGCTAAACTGTCATCAGAAGATAGCTGAAGGGTTCTGAGATGACTGTATTTCTGCAGCTTCACATTAAAAGCATTTAACTGGGGAAACACAAGTTTACTTCAGAAAGCTTAGCACTTACCGGGATCTTTCATCAAAAATGTGCTTACACGACAGCTGACATTTCTGGCATTTTACACAGCAAATTAGTTTGAAATATTGCAGAGTCATGGAACAGGAGCAGCCACAGTTAGCTGTTAGATGAAGACCTACAGGCAAGAAGCTGCACATCTCCAACCTCTTAATGAGGTAACTAACTGTTACCTGCTGCTCTCAGTCTCACTGTGTGCAGCATAAAATCAGATCACAGTTGCACAGAACACACAGAACGATGGAAAAAAAAAAATGCTCACTGCATTGGCTGACCACAGGCGTGTTCCTGTTCCTCATAGCACAGGTGCAACAGTGAGCAGCGGCCCCCAGCAGCACCACCAGCACCACACCTCCACGTCCTCCACCTCCTCCATGTCCACCGACCCGACCCTGACTGACACCGACAGCAGCCTGGAGACGGCCAGCGCTGCCGCTGTCCCCGCCGCCGCCGCCGCTGCTGCTGCAGCTGCCGCTGCTACAGCCACCGCCCCCGTGGGCTGCTGCAGATGATAATCATCTCCACCTCCTCCTGGTCCTGGGCTGGGCCTCGCCCCCTTGGTCACATCCAAGACCACTTAGCCCGACACTGGCTCCTGGCCCCACCCCACCCCTGCATTTCCCTCCTCCCACCTTCCTCTCTGTGCTTGTCTTCAGTAGTGTAGCGATTAGCCAGCTAGCTGTTTGAGAAATATTTTGATTTCTGAAAGGACAGATCTTTTTCTCTTTTTTTTTTATTACAGTTAGTCTTTTTTTTTTTTAATTAGGATTTCTTTTTGGTTGAGTCCTAGCTGTAATTTATTGTGGCATTTCTTAATTTTTTCAGAAACCTAAGATGATGATAAGAGAATTTTTATGATTTCACTATGTTCCGGTTTGTATTAACCGACAGTGAGAATTTAAAGAACTATCTGTAAAATGTTTTAATGTGATCTATTTTTCTGTTGAAAGTCATTTGTTTCACTTGTAAGCTACTGCTTTTACAACTTGCCATATAAATGTAGACTGAGTTTGTACAGATTTTATGGTAGATGTAGTTTTATCTTCGATACGAGTTTGCAGTGAGCCATTGAAACATAATTGAATTGACAAACATCTGGTCTTAGTACTCCCCTTTATCTGTTTTATCTCATGTAATATGGATATTGTTTTAAGCACATCTGGCATATCCATTTATTTGAATTGAGATTTAGTTGTGGAAATGTTCTTTTCTTGTGAGTCACTACTACTTCCTACATTGTCAAATTTTAATGAAAGCTTTATAATTTGCTCATTCTTCACTCCCTGTTCAGACATGACAGGATTTTCACCCACCATGTGATTCATTTTCCTATCTACACTTAAGCTATGGGATTGTAATGGCACGGTTAGGTCCCGCAAGATAACGTGGAAATTTTGGATGACTGTCTTCTGTATTTTTAAGTGCTTTAAAGTACCTCTTCCTCTCGTCCGCAACAGGCTGTGTTGGTGGTTTTTGCTTTGGAGGACCGGACGCACGGAGCTCTTCCACGCTGTCCGCCAGCTTTCATTGACAGTGAGGTATCGCTGAAAGTTCGGGACTCGAGAATGTTTTATTTGGCACGCTTTTGGGAGGTTTTTCGAGATGTAGAGGTCGCTGCGTGAGGTTGTGAACTCGGGGACAGGGTTAAGTAGAATGTGCTTCAGTCAAGTAGGGATTTGTGATGTTGAGAACGCATGTGAACGTGTTGATGTTTGGTGTCTCGGATGGGATAGTGATTTGCAGCCTGATGGAACGGTGTGAAAAAAAAAAAGATGTCTGCTTCCTACTACCACATCCTGTTATTAGTAACATGCTTTTGTGAATTTGGGCATTTGAAAGTGATATTTTGTTTTTCTAAAAGTTGGCCAAACTCTTTGTGTACCAGACTTGCCTACGATCGTGAATAAAACTCAAAAGAACCTAAAACTTAGTATGTTTAACAGCAGCACAAACAACCAGAGTCAAAAGAAACAAATGATTCTTCTTTTTTGGTATGCAATAATAGTATGGAGTCATAGCAGTGCCATAAAAAAGAATAAATCTTTCAAAGAATAAGAAAACAAATGTGGAAATCTAAAGAGGAATGAATAAGTAAATAAAAAGAATGGAAATATAAAGAATAAATAAATGTGGAAGTATTCAGTATTTCATTTATTTTCACGTTTATTTATTCATGTACATATTTTTTAAAATATGTTTATTTTTTGCACATAAATTACTCTAAATTACTTTTTTCTATTTTTTTACATTTAAAATTAGTTAATTAATTTAAAATGAATTTAATTAAAAATTATTCTATTAATTTCTTTTTATGTCATTTATTTGTTTATATGCCTTTATTTTTCCTTATTATTTTTCCTATTAATCATTTTATAGTAGACATTTTATAACAATCAGTACATTAAAACAGTAAAACAGAGTAATTAATATGCAAAAATTAATGAATATATATATATGAAATATATATACAGAAATCAATTTGAAAATAATGAAAATGCCAAAAATGAATCTTCAGTATTTTTATTTGTTTTTATATTTCCACATTTATTTATTCTTTCATTTATTTATTCATTTATATTAATGTTTTATTATTTTATTGATTCCTCTTCATATCTCCAGATTTATTTTCTTATTATTTACAGATGTATTCATTTTTATTTCTGGCACTCCTGTGACTCCGTATCTCGTGCCCTTCTTTGCGTGTTTTTGATTCAGCTTTGAAAGGAAAAGTGCCTGTTGTTTGTCATTCATTCCTGAGAGGACGTGTATTCATTCTATATGTAGGAGTCTGGGTAACAACAGTAGTTTCCATATCAAACCAGTGATGTATGATGGGGGTTGTAGTTCTCACAAATGTACCGTATATTTTTCTACTTGTTTTGGTTTTGACCCTCGAGCGGGAGGCCGCGGTGTGTCTTGCAGGGTGAGACGGTGATGGCGTATACGTCGAGATGCTTGAGCATGTGTTTGAGTCATTTCAGAAGAAAAGGCAGTTTTGTCAAGGTCTTTCATCAAAGTAAAAAAGAAGCATTTCTTTGCAGTGACAGCAACCGAAATATAGGTTAATAACAGTTTATTGGCTTTTCTTTGAGTACTAATTTAACGTGATGATTGTGAGAGAGAGAAGGCTGAACAGGATGGACATGGACGTTTTCAAATTCAACTACTGGATCAAACTAAACGAGTGAACTCTGCAACTGCGTTATTGTCAGTATTTTGTGGTGTTTCTTGATACTGTTGACTGTTGGAAGGCAGATTGGTGACAGCTTTAGTTATGAGGACATATCTGAGAGGCAGAGTCCAACAACCACAGTGCTTCTGGCTGATTGATTTTTAAAGTTATTAAAGAATATTAGAAAAATGCTCTAACAATAGCTTAAACGAACCATATTAGCTTAAAGTTATCAAGGGAAGTTGTGTAATGAATATCGAGGTCGTTTAAATTCTGTTGCTCAACCTATCAAGGTGTCATGGAGCCATTCTGCCTGCTCAAAATGTTTGCATAACTAAACTTCCTATCAGCGAGCGGCAGAGTTAGGATGTGTCGGACTGTCATGGATCATGAGCAGTTGTGGCTGCTGACTGCAGAGGCACGTCTAGAACTGTCTTAGTCTGCGATAAAGACGTTTTTCTAAGAAGCTCAAAGCAAAGTTGCATGAAAGTTTGTCTTCAGACTGTAGCATAATGCTACCGTGGCTCTGTGCTGTGCTCTACTTTAGCAACTTGTCATTGTCTGCCAAATACGTAAGGCTAAACACGGACGTAACCATTTATTTAACGGCATGATTCGTCATACTGCCGCACTGTGGCTCTGTCTCTGTTTCAAGCACCAGCTATTCGTAAATCCATGACTAAGTGTGTGTTATGTCCTGTTCTTAGTAACAACTAACTGGTTTCTAACTGATTTAGTAAATCGGGTTGCACCATTAAAACTTAATGAATGCCTTAGCAATGGATAACTGTATACTATACAATGGAATTTACTGTAGCATCACAGGCTGTAACATACAGTAACTTCCAAAAATAACAGCCAAACTATATATTAATAGTAACAGCCTGATATTTATAAATGTGGGTATGATTTTGTTTATTTATATATATGCATAAATACAGTAAATAGATAAGTATGTGTGTTTCAGAATTAGTAGTATCCATACAGTTTAGAATGAGAGAGGAATATTCTCATTACACTATTTTGCTCACATTTTGTTTGGTCATTCAGTCTAACGTTATCGGCATAATGTTTTATAATTGTTTTTTTTTTTTTTTTTGGCAATTTTTATGAAATTAGTTTTAAATGTTAAAATCTTTGTAGTTTACATCATTATTGAAGAATTTTTCAAGTGTATGTCAGTATCGAAAATATCACATTACCTCCTTTACTCATGAGTCTAAACGGGTAATATGTTAGCAAGCAAAAGTTAGCGTTGTCACTGAGCTAAACAGCAGTTAACATTTAATATATTAGCGGGCAAAAGTTAGCGTTGTCACTGAGCTAAACCACAGTTAACATTTAATATATTAGCGAGCAAACATTAGCGTTGTCACTGAGCTAAACAACAGTTAGCCTTTAACATGTTAGCAAGCAAACATTAATGTTGTCATTTAACATTTTATATGTTGGCAAGCAACCATTGGCTTTGTTATTGAGCTATGCAACATTTCACACATAAATTAGCAACAAATTGTTAGCTTTGTCACTGAGCTACAAAATAGTTGACATTTGATATGCTAGCAAGCTAATGCTAGCTGTGTCAGCTAGCTACACAACAGTTGAAATTTATTGTATTAGCAAGGTAACACTAGCTTTGCCAATTTGCTAAAGGATAGGCAACAGTTAATATATTAGCAAGCTAACATTAGCTTTGTCAGTTAGCTATGCAGCAGTTAAACCGAGCCATTACTGGGTGTAAATAATCAGAAACAACTAATATCTCCGTAAGAACTAGTTTATTTGGTGCAACCCATTTTAAGTTTGTGACTCTACTTTGTAAACACTTCTGTTTAAAGGCTGAACTTACGAACAGCTGGTGCCACAGGCTCCTGCTCTCTTTTTTAGAGAATTTAAAAGGAAATGTTAGTTAATTATTGAGCATTAAGAATTTGCTAGTAAGGTGCAGTGGAAGCAACTTCAGAGCCAGAGAAGTACAGCGCAAAAGTAAATTCAGACTGCAGTCATGTATTTGTAAATGCCAGCAGCAAAAAAAACAGTAATTGTCCAGTAGTAAATGTGCAGCAGTATTTTACAAACGAGGAGTAAAAACTAGGACTCAAGCAGTGTCACATCTGTAAGAAGGGGAGAAAATCAGTGTATCCATATGTCATATTAGCCCATTTGTCATATTAGCTAAAATAATCAATCAGAAAAACACTTTGTTGTCTAAAGTGCTCTTAATTTTCTCAGCCCAACATTAGGGGCTTTAATTGGAGAATTTTGTTTTCTTTTTTCTTCTTCTTAGGTTGTTGTTGCTTTTTTTTTTATATAATTACTGCATCTCTCCAAACAATGTCATTCTGATTTAAGTCGGCTTTGATGAACTACCTCACGCTGAATTTCTGCCAGTTCTTGCATATACTTAGTCGCCTGCAGAATTAGCTATCGAAGACGTGTGAATAACAGATTCCATTATTTATTTATTTGAAAGTGTACTATTTGTTGGTTTCAACAGACTTCTAGTTTTGTACATTATGTATACTTCACCTAGAAGTAAGAGAATTGTTATATGTATTTTTTGTTCTTTTTTTTTTTTTTGTTTTGTTTTTAAACTAAATGTGCAATACCTTCAGCAAACTGTGCTAGTAGTATGTGATGGGCCTAGCCTTTGTTAGCTGTCTCCTGAAGGTAAAGAAAATGTTTGGTACTGTCAATCCATGTTTTCCTTTTTTATGAATAAGATCAATTTTTATTTCTGTGACTTGTTTATAGTCATGATGTTACGTAATCAGTCTTACCCACCAGACGAATCTGTCGGCCGACGTTTGACGCGGAGACGGGAAGTTCTCCGTGTCGCGACGTGGGCGACAGATTTCGATTTGGAACGCGGTAAGGACAATAATGTTAATAAACACAAAAAAGATGAGTAAATACCTACAAGAAATCATTATATGTATGGTGCTGGTTTGTAATGTTTGCTAGTGAATCCAGCCATGCAAGTAGTTTTAAGAATTCCTGGATCTGCGCGTCCCAAAAACCGCAACCAACGAAGAAGTGCACTACTAGAATACATGCACTGGGATCTGATGATGCCACCTCTTAAAAAAATAAATAAAAAAAACATGTACTGCAAATAAAACAAATACACTTTGATCTGTGGTTGTCTGTCTTTTTTTCCTGCAGTAACTAATTGCAAAACATTTGTTGCTTTGCATACAGCAAAGTATCGTACAGTAAAGTTTTGGCCACCAAAACAAATTGGGGGCTGCACTCCACTCCTGTCCTAAACACAAGGAAATACAGTCCCTCCCATAGGTCTTTCTTTATTTCAACAAAAAGCTAACTTTAGCAAACATTAACACTGTCAGTAATGTGATACGATGGGTCGGGGCTAGCTGATTAGCATGCTAACTAGAATATAGTAACAGAAAACGTCAGCCAAATATCTCTCTCCAAATCAACCAAACTCCATGGCCCAAATCAGTCATTTTACCTCACAGAATATGGGAGTTGCTTGTCTACCCCTGCCTCAATCTGTTAGTTTATTTGTGTTATTTTGTCACTGTAGTGAATCCGAACGATCCTTTTTTTTAAAAACCCCCTATTCACACAATAACAACACACTAACAGATGTTTGGAGAGAGCGATATTTGGATATTTTATACAATGGCTTTTTCCCATCAGAAAAGCAGTGAAGATATTCTAAATATAGTGTACACTTAAACTGACATTGATTCTTTTGTTTTGTTAGGTGGACCACAGCAGTTCATTCATGCTCCTCTCCGTGTCTCCAAGCTAGGGATCTAGGAACCAGCATCTAGTGTAGGTAATACACTGACTATAGATAAGTACCTCATACAATCCTGCTTCAAATAATCTGAACTATTCCTTTAAATTTTCAACATTTTAAGCTGAACTTCTTACATTTAGCTCCTTTAACTTAAAGGCTATTTTCCAAAACATCTCAAAGAGAAATAATGTTGCACTGGCTGCAGTTGACATTGTACATGTGCGCTAAATGTGTATTAGTCCGCAGCTGAAAATAGTCCCTAAAACGTGTTTCCTCCTGTTTGAGAAACCTTTGCTAAAACCCACAGTATCTAGCTGTTTTAAGTAATTAGTCAGTCTTTTTTTTTAAATGCAACGTCATATTTATGACCCTGTTTTAATGATTTTTGTCTTCAGTAAGAACAAATGTGTTTGTGGCTGAGTTCCACAGACAGTGTAAACTAATCCTAACCTGAATACAAATACCTGGTAAATACAAATTTATACATATTTTCACATTGACCCTTGTGCGATGTATTGTAGCGCTGTATTGGTAATGTCCAGTATTTGAGCTGCAATTGAAGGACCTTTTGAAAAGGATCTGCCTTGTGATTCATTTTAATTCAGTCTACAATTGCAGAATTAATACCCAGATTAATTTTTTATATATTAATGCTGTCTTTCATCAGGATATTTTTTGTCCATTTGTCCTTACCACTGCCATGTGTTAGTTCACTGATATCTAGTTGAAACAACTATCATATTACTTGAGGAGAAAAAGCAGCGACAAAAGCATTTGTTTTGCAGATCAGACACTCAAAAGAACTCAGGCTGACTATTGTCTCACAGATGATCTTTGTCACCTTTATTCCCATACATGTCCATTCATTACAATAGTGGAAATCCATAATAAATAAGCACCACAGATAATCAGCAGAGCAATAAGAAACATTTAGCCTTCGTCATGAGACACACATAAAGGGGCATGAACGCATCTGTTGGAATCAAACAACCTGAAAAAGATTGAGACCATCATATCGTCAGCTGTGACAGTGGTAGATCATAGGAGTCAAAAATTACCTTGTAAACCTGTGCAATAAAGAGTGTAATGTAATAACATTGGCTTTATGTTTCTTTATAAAATATAAAACGGAAAAATACAGTCACATTGTCCAACCGAAAGCACACTTTCACTTGTAATTATACTGTTTGTCGGGCCCTTTAAAGGGATAGTTTGGATTATTTGAAGTGGGGTTGTATGGGGTACAGTAGATGCCCATTGACACGCCCTCAGTTTGGAGAAGCAGTGAGGAGCACCAGCACTGAAAGCTAACCAATGAACTGCTGTGGACAGGGTCAGCAACAAAATATATTTTAGCCACTTAAAAAAGGTCCACCTAAGAAAAGCAATAACGGTTAAGTGTACTCTACATTTAGAATATTTTGCCATCAGACAGCCTTTTATGACGCAAAACTGCCGTTACACAAGCCAAATATCGCTCTCTCTAAAACAACCAAACTCCATTGGCAAAATGAGTAATTTTACCTCACAGAACACAGGAGTTGCTGGTTTACTGCTGATTTAATCTGTGGGTTAGTTTGTGTTATTGTGACTTTGGTGGATCCAAACTATCATTTTAAAACACTGATGTCACACAATGATACAAACACACAAAGAGACTGAAGCAGTGGTAGACCAGCAACTCCCATGTTCTGTCTGGTAAAATTAGTGATTTTGCCTATGCAGTTTGGTTGGTTTAGGGAGTGCAGCATTTGGCTTATTTAACAGCGGTTTCCCCTTGCCAAAGGCTTTCTTATGGCAAAGTAAAGCGGTGAAAATATTCTAAATATAGAGTACACTTAACCTGATATTAATTATTTGTTTTAGATGGACCTTTTTTTAAGTGGCTGGCTATGGATTAAGCACCTCATGCAACCCTACATCAAATAATTCCAACTATCTCACTCAAACTACCTCTGGACATTCTCCTAATTGGCGATTTGATACTAAAAAAAACAAAAAAACGTTTTCAATAATGTGACCACATGCACCTCTCACAAAAGAGATATCTGCAACTCATTTTGGAAAACATTAAGTTAAGAGTTAATAATTCAATGGACAGCACATCACAGCTTCCTGATGCGATGTGTGTCACATGTCCAGCATTACCAAGAGTTGAGGTCAAAGTAGGGTAACGGGTTGCAGAACCGGATGAACTGAACGCCATCAGGGATTATCTTTTTTTTTTTTTTTTTCCTTCTCTGGTAGTTGTTAACATTTTTTCATCGGGCTGGTTTCATCAACAACACATTACATTCACTACAAGGATACATTCTTAATTCAAAACTTCCATTCAATTCACAATTCACTTTCACAAGAATTGGCACCTTCTAGGGAGATCAAGTTACTCATCTTCAGCAGTTTGTTGCCATATTAAAAAAAAACAACAAAAAAACGTTGCAGCCACTGTGTGTACTATGCGTGAATATATGCACTACGTCTCTGGACAAGCAAGCAACACTACATTTTTCCTATTTAAAAACACTTCCCTGAAGGCACAACCAGGAAATTCCATTGTTTCTTTGAGGGCAGTGTTCAGCTTCATGTGCCAAAATCAACATGGCTTCCAGGCAGGCCATTCTGATCTTTAGTGAGCGAACAGCTGAGGCGGTCCAGCTTTGGTATTTACTGTGTACTGTAAATGGCCTTCACCTACTGAGCCACGCGTCCCGTGTCCTATAGGCAGCATGCGCTAAGTTGAAAATGCTTGAAGAACTGTCTTCATCGTCCCTGTTGTGTTATCTGTACATTAAAGGTATACTGACATCTGTGAGGATCGGAGTGAACCGAAGACTGAGGCTTTGCCATCAAATGGAAACCATGTCGATGGTGACGAGAGAGGCACTGGAAGGGCCTGAGGAAAAGAGAGCACAGAGGCAGCTGTTGCAGAGGTTCCACCTATTACTGGAAAATCTAGTATCTAAACCTGCTTTTGTGTTACGATGTACAAATATGATTTTACAATTAAACATCCAGAAAAAAAGTGTGCAGTACAAATACAGGAGAAGGAGGATAAATACAAGTGGAGGAACTTCTGCTAAAGGTACCACTGTGCAGTTTAACGGTCAGTTCACTCAGATTACAAAAAATATATTTTCTCAATTAGTCCTTGAAGTGTCCCGCCATGCAAATAATTTTGGTTTTATTTGTGCATTTTTTTCCACCTTTGTGTCTATGAGATTTTGACCACCAACCTAATAAAGTGGGGATTGGAATTTTGTTGGTGATGCTGATAACATTAAAAACTTTATTTAAAAAATTATTTAATTCAGCAACATCCTCTGCAGAAGCCGAGAATGAACAGTTGTACTTAACGTGTTATAGAAAATGAACTTTGTTATCTTGAGATAATGAAATAATGAACTTGTGATCAATTATTTTTTAACTTGTTATCTGGAGATCAAAAATTAATTATTTTGTTATCTCTAGATAAAGCTATTTTTTTCTTGATAGTGGGTTGATTATCTCATTATCGACATAACAGAGCATGTTTTCTTGAGATAACAAGATAAAGTAATGTGATATCATGAGAAAACAAGCTTTACATTGGGATAACGAAATACTTAACTTGTTATCGTGAGAAAACGAGCTTTGTTATCTTGAGATAAAGAAATAATGAACTAGTGATCTCGGGAAAATGGCATGAAGGCTTACATATTTTTAAAGTAAACCTGTTACTCTGGATAATTCAGAATTTTTTCATAACTTCAAAACCTGGCAAAAATGAAAGCTATTTGCATAGCTAGCTACCAACACAGGCAAGTGAGAAAACACGTTTTTTTAAAGTTGGTTGAACTGACCCCATAGTTAAAGGAAGAGCTCGACAGTTTTGGAAATGTTTTGCTGTCTTCTAAAGAGTTAATTAAAGGAGAAGACTGACACCACTTTCATGTCTCTGGGTTAAATATGAAGCTACAACAAGCAACTGGTTAGCCTAGCTTAGCATAACGATAGATAGCCTAGCATTGCCCAAAGTATAAAAACGATCCTGCTACATATAAAGCTGAACCCAGGAGCAGGTTAGCATAGCTTTGCATAAGGATTAGAACTCTAATGCTTGTTGACATAGTTGTCATACTGAATACTTTAAAAAAAATATTTTTATACTATTAAAAAATGAGATAAAAGATGTTGTTGCGTAGGCTGGCTCTTTTCTCCTGTTGTCTTTATGTTAAGCAAGGCTAACCTGCTGCTGGTGTGAGCTTCATGCATATCCTACTGACATGAAAGTGTGTTTCAGACTTGTCGTCTGACTCTTGGAAAGAAACCAACTAAGTGTATTTTCCAAAATGTAGCATTGTTCCTTAAAGATAAACATCAGATAAAGATAAACACCAGCCAGCTGTCTGCATTCATCTGTGACTGACTGACTCTGTCGGGTCTCGCAGCTTCAGAACCAAATCCTTTCTCGTGATGTCCTTGTTCAATAGTGGTTGAAGAAGTCAGTGCTCTCCAGTAAAGAGAATGTCAGAGAAATGACATTATGTTCCACCAGTCAGATACAGGCACCTGAACTGTTAAAATACTGCCTTCACAAGACAAACTCTGGACTCATCAAGGAGTGGAATCACAAGAGCGCCACATTCCATTTCAAGCATGCGTAAGACAGTCAAAACCGCTTGAGATGGCGACACAGTCGGTCTCTATGTGATATTTGCGTCCTTCAGAATTTATTCTATCGTCTCCGTATATCAGTTTCCTTCGAGTTTGTCCTGAATGTACACAAACATGGCCAGTTCCTTCATTTTTTTTGTTTTGCTCTTCTTTTGAAGGGACGCCGTGATGCACAGAGGAGGACATGAGCCCTTGTGAGACACCCCAACCCTGAAATACAAACCCTGACAGTTTTGGCCACAGACAGATGAGTGGCCCAGCCACGTCAAATGTCACTAGTCCTCGCACCCAGGGCCAGGTCTCCCAGTGTGGAGAAGAAATCCTCCATCTCCTTCTCCAGAAGCCGGTTGCGGTTTTCCGCGTCCTCCCGCGCCCTCTCGGAGTTTCGTAGTTTGATCTCCAGCATGCGTTGCTTCTTCCTTTCCTGCTCCATCTCTTGTTCCAAACGCTCCATCTGTGCACACAGAGCAGCACTGGACTCCTCCAGCCTGAGGGGGGCAGCACAACACAGACAGAAAGGTCATAGACATTCACCTTTAATCTTTGGCTACATTATGAAATTCTTTGGGTTTATTAGGAAAAAAATTAAAGCTGGAGTAGGAAATGCAACCATCTTAAAGCTACTATAAAGAGCTTTCATATGAAAACCCCTTTTGATAGCACCAAATAACTAATTAAAACCAAACAAACTTGAATAAACATCAGCCACATAAGAACGACCTAAAATGACAGACCATCTTTTGGAAAAATTTACTTGAGGTGAACTTTTTTGTCACATCTGAAGCCAGGGGGCGATTGAGATGACTGGGCTTCCCTTTTGGGGAGCTATTATCCAGCTTTATCTTTTTTTCTACATCTTATATAAATTGTTCTCTCTCTCTCGTGTTGAATTACTTATTTTTTTTCCATCTGTGCAACAGGTGGAGAAAAACACTACCAGATGAAATAAAAGTTTTGCCACGATAATTTTTCGGAGTTAGTTTTTTTTTTTAAACTTGTATAAACTTATCCAGGTGGCTTTTAACTTTTCCTTGCACTCTGAACACAACCTACATACTTACATTGTGTGTTAGCAAGTTATGCAAGACTACAGACCTGTATTTCTTTTGGCTGCTGATTTTTGCCCCCAATTAAATCTTTGTAAGGCCCACCCCTTTTTGCTCTGTGCACAAATATCAGTTGAGAAGACTTGGTATCTCGGTCAACTTTCTCCTTGACCAGTGAAGGTGACGTCTAGAGTCAGATCTGAAGTTAGCTGATGTTAGAGAAATGCTAGCTAACTAGCAAGCTAAACATTACCGAAACACTTGCTAACTAGCTAGCTAATGATTGATGTAAATTAATGTCGTCCCCCAGTAACTTGAGAATATGGTTTTCTTTTCAACATAGCTTAGCCAAGCACATAGCATATCTAAGCACAGGAAACAGGAAAGGAGAAAGTTGATCATGGTCTCAAGTTTGCTCAACTGTCATTAGAGCACAGAGTGTCAAGGGGTGGGACTTAGGAAGGGTCAATTGAAACAACCAGCCATGACCCAACCCACTCAAAAAATAAGCTGCCAAAACATTTTTCACTTGTCTTCATCAGATGAAAAAAGTAAACTTGCAAAATGATCCCGGCAAAACTTTTAAAAACCTTTTAGATAGTGCTTAGTAACATACACAAGTTTAACCATGTGACTGAACAGCTGGCTGGTTGCTCCTATAGAGCAGAATAGTTTCAAACTGAGGTCCCCAAAATGAAAAAAAGTTTATTTTTGCTTACTTTTGGATTCTGGCCTCATATGAAGTCTTCTGCTTCCTCAACTCTTCTTTCAGTCCTTCCACCAAACTGCTCAGTGTTAGATTCGTCCCGTCTCCGTCCTCGGACATGATAATGGAGGCACCCCGGCCGCCACGGCTATGTTTCCATTCTCGCTGCAGGCTGCGCTGCTGCTGCACAGCTCCATGGCCTCACAACTGTCCTGCTCAGAGCTCGGCTCTGTTGTCATGCCTCCATCCCTCCCTCTGTCAGCCTCCCTCGGGCTCTCCATCCACTCCCCCTTTTCCCCACCTTCAGCCCCAACGCCGCAGTTCTGGTTTGCCGAGGGCTCACTTCCCGAGTCTGGCACTGAGATTTCGCAGGAGGAAGTGGACCAGGGTGTGCTGGCCACGCTTGGAACGCTCCCCATGCTGGAAGAAGAGGTGACGTTGTCGTAGGTGGACAGTCTCTGCGAGGAGCCGGTGGAGTCGCGATCACGGGTAGACCGCTCGCCTGACGACGTGCGCCTGTGTCCCCTCAAGGAGGACAAACCATTCATGAGCCAGTTACCCCCACCTCCACCTCCTCCCCCACCTGAAGACACACTGGTTACTTCAGCCGCAGAGCTGCCGCCGCTGCTGCTCTGCTTGGCTTGCGTCTGGGAACGAGGCGCCGAGGAGCTTTTGAAAGAGTATTTCCAGGAAGGAATAGTCTTGGCTTGTTTACTCGGGCTGACAAGCGTCTCTCCTTTCCCTGATGAAGACCCAAGTTTTGGTCCAGGGTTCAGGTTTGGGGTCTGGGTGGGAGTGACGGCCGCGCACAGTTTGGCGTCCAGAGATGAGGCACTGCTGTGCAGTTCTTGGTCGGGGTTGGAGACTGGGCAGTTCTGGAGGTCTTCCTCCGAAATCCAGGCTCCCAGGCTGCGATGCTGGAGCTGATGGCCCTGGGCAGGGAGCTCTGTTCTGGGGAGCAGTGGGTCCCTCCTGGTCCCTCCCTGAGTACAAACGGATGTGTTCCCTAATGAGGACTGTCATCAGGTGCTGGACCAGAGAGGTGCCTGTAGATCACAGTCAGGCAAGATATCATTGATATAAGCCAACTCAATAACGATCATGTTGCTTTTTTTGAAAGTTTATACTGTAGCACTGACAGTAGTTGATCTAGCATTAGCACTGATACTCTACGGAAGCTGGTTCTGTTTTATAATCCTCGCTGGTATGCATTTGTGTGTATATAACTGATGTATGTAAATTTACTTGATAAAAAAAAATGCCCCTAACAATATAGCTGCGTATGAAAAAGAAATGGTCAAACTGCAGGATTTCATTTGCTTGGAAATGTTCTTTAACTTTGATTAGCACCCATTTAGGTTAGCAGGTGTAGCACACCTTGGCTGCTTTAGTTAATCTGGAGATAACGTGCAGGTTTTTAAATAAAGATTATTTAAGGCAATGGCGCATTTCCTGCCGGCTGTTGCTAACTAATAGCTAGTTGCTATAAATTCCAGAAAAACACAAGGAAAATAAAAGTTTACTTGGAAACTTTGTGTTTAATTTTGAAGACTTTCCAGTTCTTTTGCAGGACTTCAGTTATTATGTCGCATTGTCCTTACCTTCCATGATAGTGACTGGGTCCTCCATCTTGGGTCGAAGGATATTTGGTCCAAATACTGTGGCGAGGTTCTGGACGCTCATCTTGTTCTCGTTACAGTGGGACTGGACTTCATCAAGGAATCTGAGGAAAAATAACAAAGTTAAAATGTAGAAAGAGACATTATTCTTCAAAACTTATAACATTATGACATAAAACACCACGAGGAATAAAATGTCAGTGGACTCACTTGCATATGTACTTGAGGAGATTGTAGTTAGGTAGAGGTAGATTACTAACTTGCCTTCCAAGCTCCTGGACCCCCTGATAAAAGACAGATTGAGCTGTTAGACACACCAACACATTCATATAAACACACACATGGTCTACTGCACACAACCTCCTCCTCATCTTTGGCCAAAAGCTGTGCACAGGTTAGAAAGTCTTCATATTTGGAGAAGGGAATGACTGGTTCAGGCAGCTCTCGCAAGTACAGCTTCAGCAAGGATGCCACTGTGTGGACGTCTGTGTTACTGCAAGGGAGGACAGAAAAAGAGCAGTCTACTGGATGTTCTATCATTTAATTAAAACAGCCATTTTCTTCATTTGTAAATAACTACCTGTCAAACAGAGGCTTGTCACCGCAGTCGAAGGACTCCTGCAGCTCTTTGACCAGGTTGGCCTGTCCTGGCATCCGAAATAGACCCTCCTCGTCCAAACCCCTCTCCCTGATGAAGTCCACACACTGCTCCACCAGCAGGGGGGCCAGCCGGGGGCCAAACTTCTTCTCATACTGGACCGTGTCCTCTAAACGCTGACCAAATATTCCTGGGGACAGATGGTGGGAACACGCTTAGTTTTTTGGACTGTAGGTCCATCAGATTATTCATTCATTCACTGAAGGCACGGCGTTATACTGGGCTGTTTGGAACTAATGGACACATCTTTAAATTTATTTTACATTTTAGAAATTCTTATGTGTAAATTGAACATGTGAGCCATTTTGACCATGTAAAATGGACACAAGCACTAATAAGTAAAAGTGCAGCCATCAGAGGTTACATTTGAATATTTTATATCATCATTAAACTTGAATGTGACAGTGTGTCTGAAAGCTGGAACAAAGCTGACTGAGCTGTATATGATGCCCCCAGTCACAGCATCACCAGTATCACCATCAGATTTAGTGCCTTAGAAACCAAATCTATGAAGATCTTTGCAGTCCTAAGTCTTTGGTGCAGGAGTCTCTAACCCCTCAGAGGATGAGGACATTATCACACCATCAAAGTCTGACTGAATCAGCTTTGCCTTTTTGGTCCAGAAAACTCTGTCTTTGAATCTTTCATTGATTATCTGAAACCACTCATCCTTGAATCTTCCAGTTAAAGAAAAGAAAAGTACAGCAGCCAAGAACGACCAGACTTGCAATTATTTCTTTTAGATGTGTGACTTAAAGTTTAAATCACGAGTTAGTTATGTTGTTATCGTGAGGAACAAGCTCTGCACTGCAAAAATCATACAGGAATTTAGTGGAAACAGCAAATGTTTTCTCATTAACTTAACATAAATATATAAGCTTCATTTATTCAAATTAATTAAACTTTTCTAGTATTTATTTTCAGAAGACTTCTGAACGAGTTCTTCTAACTTGAAGTATTTTGGCTTGAAATGATGAGTTCAATCAACTCATTAAATTAATTGTCTAAAGAAACGTGAACAGCATTTTATCAGACTTCCCAGCATGCATTGTTTGAGAGTTAAATCTCTCCTGAGATGCTTCTTTTTTTTATAATTTGAAGGAAACATATGTCAGGAAAACCTTCTGTTTCTTTCTGGTTCAACCGAATATCATCATTTTCTTGTGATAAATTATCTTTTTATATCAAGAAATTTGACTTTTGTTTTCTTGAGATGACAGGATAAATTAACCTGTTATCACAAGAAAACAAGCTTTGTTATCTTGAAAAAAACGAAAGTGATTTTCTCATGATAAATGATCTTTTTATATTGAGAAACTTGCCGTTTGTTTTCTTGATATAACAAGATAGATTAACCCATTATCATGGGAAAACGAGCCTTGTTATCTCAAGATAACGAAAGTCATTTTTCTTGATAAATCATCACTTTATCCTGAAACAGCAGTGCTGCTGTTATCTTGAGAAATGTGATAAATTAATCCATTATCATGAGAAAACAAGCTTTGTTATCTTGAGAAAACAAAAGTAATTTTTTCATAATAAATATCTCCTAATCTTGAGAAATCTGCCTGAAATCTGAGATAACAAATACTTAACTTTCAAATAATTAAATTGCAAGCACGGCTGTTCTTGGCTACTATAGAAAAGCAAAGTAGAAATAGGATAGGTAAATAGTACATCACACACAAACCCCTTCATAAGCAAGTCATTTTTAAAAGTAGTGGAAAATGACATCTTATGGCTTCATGTGGTTAACTAGCTAATGAATCACTGCTGATTGTTACCTGCTGATTGGCTGCAGCAGTCGCAGCTGGCTGACAGCTCGCAGTAATCGTAGTGAACCACCGAACAGGAGCTGCACAGCAGCAGAGAGCGTTTCTCGTACATCCCAAAGCCACATTTCACAAAGTTCATCCATTCTGGCTCAGGCATTTGACTCCACTGGTTAGATTAATCCTGCATTTACAAACTCCGGCACAGCACACACACACACGAGCTACAGTTGGAGGAACTGACGGAGGAGTTCAGACACACTGCAGCTGACGGGGGTCAGTGTGCTGTGACCGCACTGCTGCTGTTAACGACGGGGTCTATAAGTTGGCGACAGATCTATTCTGGACCGAGAAGCGAGAGACAGACCCCCCCTGCCCTGTGAATCCGAGAGGGAGGCTGGACATATGACACAGCATGAGGTAACCCAGCAGATAACACAATACCTCCACCCTTCATACACGAGTGCTGCTGATTCTGATGCTGCTCTGAGAGAAAATGTATTGCAACCATAAACAGGGGTGTAGCTAGGATTTAGGCCCCACACAGTCTTGTCCCCCACCTCCCTCCATATGCAACAACTTCACCAGAAATTATAATTAATAACAACAATAATATCAAGAATGTTTTTTGTGTTACAACATGATAAGTTTGTATGTTGCAGTCAGGGCTGGCAAGGCATAAACAAACTAAGCACCGTGGCTACCAGAGGGCCACCAATGACAATCACACAAAACACAATATTATGTTAATGGGGCTGGGGTAGTTAATACTACTGGTTTAATTTCAGCTCCCCTGTCAATTACACCAGACCTGTCATGTGACTTTAGTGTCTTGTTAAGATTAAAAACTCATAGAAGGGTAAAAGCATGACAGGCTGACATTAGTATGATGTAAACAAACACCTATAGCTAATAAGATCTATAACAGATGTGTTAGATTTATAGTAGGTGTGTGAATGGTCAAGCATCAACAATAGTCAATACTATTGGAAGCATTGAGGCAGTGGGGGGGCCCACAAATCAAATTCTGCTCAGGGCACCATAAATGTTTGCGCCATCCCTGGTTGCAATTATGTTAAAATATCTAACATGAAAATATCTTATTATAATGTGAAAAACAAACATCTTGTCATACTGATGCTTTTCCTTCTCTTTCTTTAGAGATCTGTATTATTTCTGTGTTAATCAACTAGTTGACCTACAGTAAATCAGTTGATGACAACTTAATGTGAGAATTTACTGCCTTTTTCTATTTTATTGTGATGGAAGTTGGCAAAATGTGTCACATTTATTGATCAGAACTAAGGGCGAAATACTAATCGTCATTATTTGTAGGTCTAGTTGTTGTTGATGTCTTTGTTCCCCCTGCCAACAGAGCTTAAACTTGGCTTATTAAAACTGAAGTTTAAAATGAGACCAGTGATGTCATACACTATACCATTGGTGTGTGTATTCTACATTTATCCTACTATTAATATAAGGCTCCTTTTGTAACCCAACACCGGGCTGTTCAGCTGCTCCTTATGTCCCAGTTCACACCCAGACAGACAGGCCAGGTTGTATTTCTGGCCTCCTGTCAAGTGCACTAGTTAGACGAGCAGAGCAGAGCAGACAGGGTGAGAATTAACCACAGACTCACTGCTGCCCGGGGAAGAAAAATAGTCCTTCTAGGAGTAAAAGAAAGCCAGCATGATTAAAACTCACAGGCTGAACTGATCCAGCATATTTATGCCCTGCTGTTAAATTGAAAAAGTTGAGAAAACTCTCAAAACTTTCAAGGCAACTTGACTCCTATAGACTTTTGAGCTTTGAGCCCAACTCAAACTCTTAAAGGAGAAATCTGTAGTATAGTTGCTGTAATTTATCATGAAATGATCACACATTTCTTAAATCATCTCAACATCATCTCCTTTATTTTAAACTTAAGAGTTTGAGTTTGATTCAAAACTAAAAAAAAATTAGTGAAGTTTCCTTGAAATTCTGAGTTTTCTTAACTTTCTTTTACAGTGTACACACCACAGTAAGACACACTGTCCTTCATTTTTAAAAAAGCTGATCTGGAATAGACTGACAGAGAACTCTGATCACATTTCCCAGGTCAGGTACAGTATTTGGACACCAGAAATAGAGACTTCACAGTGAGAATTAATTGCCGGCTAAAGAGATGAGACACAGTAGGAGTCGGTGATACTTTTCGTGACTGGGCTCAAGTTTGTAGCCCGCTGCAGTATGACATAGACACACCAGAGAGGTGGGCTGTGGGTTTTTCCAGGATCAGCAGCAATATCTTGTTTCAAGAGGGGTTGCGAGATCTCTGGAGGAAAGGAAACAAGGACTTCCTGGTTTAGGGTCGTGCTCGGAAAGAACGGCCTCTGTCGTTTTAATAATTATTGATTAAAAAAATTTGAATAAAAATGATTAAACTGCTGCTCGCTGTCTTTTCAACCGCACTGATGAACCTCTTAGTAGACTGACTTAGTTTTCCTGCAGCCCAAAGTTTGTGTTAGAACGGCCTTGAATTTTAATTGCCGCCCATTCCTTTGAGGTCAAACATGTTCAAGGATGAAAATCTGTCTGTGTTTTTAAAAGTGATCATTTTTCTCATGTTTCAGTTCAAAGGTTTGGCTTTTACCTCCTCCAAACGGCGCCCAGATGACCCGCCGTATGGCCTTGACCCAGTCATCCATGTCCGTCTGGGAGTTTGCCATGAGCAGGACGGATTCATGGCTGATCGGTGCTCGGTCCTTCTCTCCCGTACCACCTTTAGAGACAAGAAAGAGACAAAAAGTAGAGGTGAGTACAGCAGAGATTGCAAATATTTTTTTTTTCCTCAGGAACACTGGCGTTTATCATAGAACTTAACCATGTGGCATGTTGACAAGTTTTTCTGCACATCAAGTCTCAACGCTTGAACCATTTCCCAGATTCCCTGATTCCTAATTTTTACTACATTAAACTTCAGTGTCAGGGACCTGTACTCAGCGCATCTTCCAGCAATATGCAGCTGAATCAGGTCTGTTTCTCAGTACAATGACAGCAAACTTATCAAAGAAAAAAAGGGAAAACTGATTGATGTGCAGCTTTTAATTGTGCAGACAGAATTTGTATTGGTATTTGCAACCTCTACCACATGAGCAGGCAAGTAGTTTTTAATGAGAAACTGATCAGGTTGCTGTGAGCCAGACACAAAGGTGATATAATGCTCTAATACTGGCCGAATCTCTAATAATGGAATAGTCAGACATGTTCTATCTATGCCACACTGGCACATATATATCTATGAGCTAATAGCTGGGTAACACCAATGCACCTCTACTTGTTGGTCAACTTTTTAGAATTGTCATGTGGATGGAACTGACAAGTCCTGCCCATTTAGGAACCATGGTCAACTTCCTCCAAAAAAAAAAAAAAGAAAGTGAAATCATGACCCACCCTACTCTGATTCTGATTGGTTGGAAATCGTTTCCTTTGTTGGTTTGAGTTGTTTTGTTTTGATTGGGCAGATTTAGACATGAGTGGGTAGGGTTAGGGTAAGAGAATCAGAGCAAGCCAATCAGGGCCAGAGCAGGGCGGGGCCTGTCTTTGCCATCCTGGTAAAAAAAAAAAAAAAGCTTCCTGTACTTAGATATGTTAAGTGCTAGGCTTGTCTATGGTGAAAAGCAGTCGCACTGGCCCTCAGTGACACATGTAACGTAAAGTAGTTTTCATAACCACAAACATGATCTTATCCTGAACCTATCCAAGTAGTTTTTGTAACTAAACCTAACCAAACTACCGTTTCACAGCATTAACTTCATTTTAAAAGAGGCTTTCTGGCAGTGTCTGACACAGCCGCATAAGGCTACCTTGTGCTTCAGTATCAGATGCAGAGGGGCGGAGACAAATTGTCATCATGTGATGAGTTGGGAAGAGAATAGGTTGCCATGCCTACTGGAGACAAGTTGCAATAGTAGAGGTAGCAACAGTGGAAGCACAACATTAACAACATGGATGTACGGCACTGAGTGAATCAAGTCACAGTTAAATATAAGACTCAGTTCATTATCATTACAAACAAACAGCACTGACCCCTTTCAGAATAAAGGTCTGAAAACGGTAAGAAAAGTGATACTGACTGGTTTTAATTGCAATATTTCAAATTGCTCATGATGACCTTGTGGGGCACACAGAACCTTTCAGTGGGCTGGGCCTTATTTTGCCTAGTTTGGCTCCAGCAGGTTTCCACTGTGGCAGCTTATTTGGGTTTGAGCCAGCCACACAGATATTGAACTGGGCTGTCCAGGCTGGTGCTGACAGACCTTGAGCCAGCAGGTATTTTTCACACAAAGACAGTAGAAAAAAAGTGAAACAAAGTATAAAAAGGCAGTGCAGAGAGGAGAATGAATCAGCTAAGTGCACATAATCACACACAATGACTCATCACTCAGTTTGTGAGCACTTGATTTTCAAGTAGGAATATAAGAAAAATCAACTCTGAACCGTGATAGTGAAGACAACATTCAGACACAGTCACATGGCAATAATCTGCAGATTTTTTTCACAATCAATCAATTACTCGTTTCATTTATAAAATGTCAAAAATCGTGAAAATGTTCATGACAATTTTTCTGAGCCCAAGTGATGTCTTCTGAATGCTTCTTTTGTCCCAAACCCAAAGACTCTATTTTTCGATCATAAATGACAAAGAAAAGCAGCAAATCCTCACATTTAAGAAGCTGGAACCAACAAATTTTTGACATTTATGACTGAAACATTAATCAATTCTCAAAACTTTTTTCAAACTCGAGCAGCACCACATGCAGATTGCTTTGTGACTGATTATCAAAATCGTTCATTAATTTCCTTTCAATTTGACTAATTGATTAATCAACTAATCATGCACCTCTAATTTGCAACAGTGTTTTTGTGAACATGAACCATCAAAATTGCATTCAGCAGCTAATAACATCAAAACAAAGTTGTGAATCTTGCATAAAGATAAAATAGGTGAAGCAGCCCGCACACACATAATATTTAAATTAATTAAAAAACTGATGCTAAGGCGATAAAGTTGCTTTTAATGAATTATTAAAAAATGCTTTTAAGCCAAAAAACTCAAAACAACATCAAATCCCTACCCCATTAGTTGCGTCTGGGGTTGATACCAGGTTAAAGACAATGTGCTATAAAGGACACTCACCACTAGAGTGCACAATTGTCCCATTGTGCACTCTGTATATTAGTGCTGTAACCCTCCTGTCCTGTAATTATGGCACCAGTGCACATTTCATTTAAAAGACTAAACTGGTTGACATCATGGTCCAAAACAACTTTCAGTGAGTGCAGAAGTTGAATGAGCCTTATTTTCTACATTCTTTGACTTCATAGCTGTCTGCCAAACATATGGGACAAAATATTTCAGTGACACTAGAACTAAAATGCAGAATGAGTGATGTTAAGTTGAGATAATAATGCTGGTCATCTTTGCTTTTTCTTTTATAACATCAAATACACATTAAAGGGATTGTTCAGATTATTTAAAGTGGGGTTGCATGAGGTACTTATTGATGGTCAGTGTGTTGCCTACAGAAGATGACGGCCTACGTGTCTCCAGCTTGGAAAGTGGACCGCAGACAGTGTCAGCAACACAATGTGTTTTAGCCACCTAAAACAATCAATATCAGTTAAAGCGTACGCTATATTTAGAAGATTTTTTACTGCTTGACTTTCTTGTCAGACAGCCTTTTCACACTGGAAACCTCTGTTATAAAAGCCAAATATCGCTCTCTTCCAAGCCAACCAAACCCCATGGATAAAATCAGTGATTCTACCACGCAAAACGCAGAACTTGCTGGTCTACCACTGTTTCAATCAGTTACTTTATTTGTGTTATTGTGTGACTTTGGCGAATCTGAACTATCCTTTTAAAACACTGAAGTCACACAACAGCACAGACTAACTTACAGATCGAGGTAGCGGTAGATCAGCAGCCCCCATGTTCAGCAATATAAAATTACAAATTTTGCCTATGGAGTTTGGTTGGTTTGGAGAGAGCAATATTTGACTTATATAACAGCAGTTTCCTGGGAAATATTCTGAATATAGCATTCATTTGAACTGATATTTGTTAATGTGGAGTTTTTTTAAGTGGCTAAAATACCCTTTGCCGCTGACCCTGTCCTCAGCAGTACATTGCTTAGCTTCCATGCTGGTACTCCTGCTGCTTCTCCAGAGTGGGGTGGGTGCCTACCACCATCTACTGTAGGTAATACACTATAGACTGTCGATAAGTACCTGTACACAATCACACTTTAAATAATCTGAATTATCCCTTTAATACCCTTTTTGTGAATGTACTGTTTTCTTCGGTTCCACGTTTAAATAATCTGGAGAACGGAGAACATGTCATGTGTTCCCGTTTGTCTGAGCCATTAGTGTTGGATGGTGTTGTTGCCACAGTCACAGTCATTGTTGTCACAGTCATTTAGCTGTGAGGAGGGAATCCAAATATAAACAGCGGTGCCATAAAGCTAAGTGCCATTGTCACCCAGCTCTGCAAACTCACACTGTCATGATGAACAACACACTGTGGTCAGTCCTCAGATGGGCTCCAGTCTTTTGGAAATAAGGAACTGGAGATTTACTATTACTTGATTCTTTTTTTTGCCCTCATTAACGCAGACTCACAGTGTGTATGAATAATAATGAGTAAATAAAAATAATTAATACGTCAACTCGCCCTGAGGAAAAGAGTCCAATTAAAAGTCAGATTAAAAATACAAGAGGATACTGAATTAAGGAGCCTTACCACATCCAAGACTTCCTCTATAAGACGCACACACTTAAAATCAATCCCAAGATAGCCGACAGACACCAAAACTATTGGAAGATTGAAGCCTGGATGGATAAGAAGTACAAAGATCCCTTCTGGAGCCAATTAAGATAACACTGACTGCAGGGTTTACTCAAGGAGACACACGATAAACTTGAGTTTTCCTCTCAAAGTCTCAGTTCTTGCGTGGCGATCATCAGACAGAGGTTGACATTTGAGCCTGAGACAGTTGAATGTTTACGGCCTGTGTGCATAACGCTCGTGTCTTTCAAGGGTTTGACATTTAGAACTAAAGATATATTTTTTTTCACAATTTTAACTTCAGTATTTAAATGTCAGACTGCTTGGAGATGCTGTTGAATGGGAGATGGGAAACAGTAAAATATGGCAGGAAAGAGAACAGGTAATTTATGTAGCGCTGAAATATTTTCCGATTATTAAACTGTCAATATGGAGGAAGATACATATACTCGTGATTAATTAGAACCTTTCCAGTCAGTCAACATACACAGTAACAGCACCCTGACTGATTCATATCACACTGTAAAAATGAAAAAGTTGAGAAAATTCAAAATTTCAAGTTAATGCACTAAAGTAGATTTTTGATTTTGAGCCCAACTCAAACTCTTTAGTTTTGAAAAAGTATAACCAACTAATAATGTTTTGTTGAGATAATTTAATTTTCCTCGTGAGAAAAAAAATAAATCTTTCTCTCACTTTCTGACATATCCAACATATCCCGTGTTTTCCTGGAAGTTGTAGTAACTAGCGGTGGCCTAGAAGGAAACGCACCGTTGCCTTGATTAAATTACGTATTTCTCTGCCTTTGAGAGTTGTTATGTCTAGCATTTTTAGACATTTTAATCTGTAAATGTTACAATATTAAAGCTTTAAATACATTACCAATTACATTACATTTGTTAGCAGCCAGGCTAAGTCTCTGAGGTGTTTACTGACCATCAACAGTTAGCTTAACTGTTAGCTCCACTCTCTGCATTGCACTCAAGTATGTCCTCGCCAGCTGCAGGTTTCATACAACCTCCAACTCTGAACAAACTCCTGAATGTAGGTTTAAAAATGGCTAACATTAGCAAGCAAGCTAAGAAGACACAGATGTAGCTACAGTAAATTAGCCAACTAGCAACAAGTAACCACGAGGCTCATTTTCCACCACACCTTGAGCTCATGCATCAAGCTAACATGTCTGCCTGTCTAATGTTACTGAATGTGTAGAGATGAAATTGATAACAACCCTCTAAAACAAATATACCAAAGTGTCAAGTGTTAGTGGAATAAGTAACTGTAATTATTACTGTATCACTAGCAGAACCTCTAGATAAAGAAAATGTAGATGTGGGGAAAAAAACGCCCCAAAACATTAAATTTACAAATTTGTTAATGCTTTTTTGACAGCAATTTGCTGAAATGGAGATTTAGCATATTTAAGAAGCATAGTTAGGGTTTTCTAGCCAAGAGTTAGATGAAAAAATCAGCTCCACTCTGTGTGTCTAACATAAAGACTATAAGAAGTGTGAAAGAGGCACTGCCCATTGTTCCAACAGTCCATTAATCTGAAACCCCAATAGTCCGAAAAAATGTCCCGTTGGACCAAAAGCCCATTGTTCACCTGCCTGTTATCTCGAAAACAAAAGCCCACTGCTCCTAAGGCCCGTTTTTCCCAAAATACGCACTCTCCCCGGAGGTTTTTGCTCTTATTATTGTAGTTTATTTGGACGAAGGACAAAGTCAAGTGACCTATCGTTTTTTTAGGCATCAAAACTACTTAGCTAGGTTTAGGAAAAGATCTTTGTTTGGGTTAAAATAAGTGTCTGTGTCATAAGTGTCAGCTGTGTAACAGTTTCAGTTTCATTTAGCAGACGGTTTTATCCAAGCAACGTACAACTGAAGCTGATACAACACATGTAGGGATGTAGTCAGAGGCGAGAACAACAACAGTAAGTTTCATGAAGCAAAGTTCAGAAGTCGGTGATACCAGAGTGAGTATGGAGATTCGGGGCTGTTTGTTTTGGAGGCTTTTGGAGGAAATATGCTTTCCGCCCAATGGGACATATTTTCAGACTCCAGGGGTTTCTCAATAATGGGCCTTTGAAGCAGTAGCATGCCAGCTGGGGAACAGCTAACCTAGGTTGACCCGCCCAAGAAATAGTCCAACACATACAGTATACCTCCGTAAAACCAGACTTACTCACCTGCAGCTGGTTAGCTTTCTGTCAGATGCTGTTGACTTTGCCAAGAGACATGACAGACTACACCAATCATAGTTTGCTATTTTCACAACATGCGTGATGTCACCAGGAGGGAGGTGCTACTCTAGGAACCAACTTCTAGGAAGACACATTATTGTGGCGCTTTTGTACCACCTTATCATGTTTATCCAAGTAGCTATGGCCAGTTTCGCTAGCTATCACAAGGAATGACTACAATGGAGGAATGGCTTGTCATAAAAAGTATTTCAGCTCAACAGAAGACTGGACAGGAAATGGACACTGTTGTTGTGTCTCAATTCATGAACTTCTGTACACTTTCTGTTTTGAGTGCATATGTGCGTTCACATTGACTTGAAAAGGTTGAGAACTACTGAACTACACTGGATAAAAATCAAATTCATTCCCACCACTCTACATCTGTCAAATCCGACTATTATAGGCTGGTATCATGTAGTCTGATCCCAGCATTAGAAGTGCTAGTAGGAGAACTTATTTTACCTTTGAGAGGAGCCAGGCTAGCTGCTTCCCTCTGTTCCAGTCCTTATGCTAAGATAAGCTAATTTGCCTCTTGGCAGTAGTTTCTTACCCAGCACACAAACATAAGAGTGGTATCGATCTTCTTATCTAACTCTCGGCATATTTCCCAAACTGCAGAACAATTCCTTTCAGGTTGATTTAGAGAGTCTTCGGGCACTTCTGTGTCTGTAACCACTCTTCTGGCCCCAGCAAAGGTCATGGAGTTTATACACTGTTTGGTGTGTGTTGTCCCTCAGGCCATGTCCTCTATTAATAATGTGACTGTTGATTGGGCGCTATATGAATTGGCTGGGGATTAACTTTATACAACCTTATTATCGGTATCATGATGAGAGAGACTGAGACAGACAGAGACGAAACAAGTTAGTGAACAGGTGAAGGAGTGAGAGGGACTGAGAGAAAGTTGTGTATTTGTAGTTACACAAGCAATAAGGTGCATCACTACAGCCAACAGCATTATAGGTTCATTTATATGACTTATGACGTGTAATTTTGTTCTTGTATGTGTTCATCTCGTGTTTATCAGCTCTTCTCTTGTGTGTCTGAGAGAATTCAAATGTTGTCGTTACTTTGTGTTGCCAGTTAATAGAAAATCAACATTTCAGGATTTCCACTCAGCACGTTGACCCCTCCACTCATGATTGTCGAATACACACCACCTTATCTAATGATCACTTTACAAGAATCAGTTATTGCAGGACAAGCTGTTTTAACACTTAAATAATCGAGCTAACATTGCAGTCACGATCACATTTCTCTAAGCCAAATGTAAAGCATGGTCTGGACGGGATTCATTTGCAGGAAAGTGACAGTAACATGATTATAGTATCAAAAGCTGTGCAAGAAACAGTAACAAAGGGTACGAGATACAAATTATTGTATGTAACACTAAAAAAATGTGTAAACTCCTCAATTCAAGGCAACTATCTTCACAAAAGTTTTGAGTTTTAAATCAAACTCAAATTCTTATTGAACAAGCTTGTCAACCTATTATCTTTTGTTGAGATATTTATTTTTTGTCGCAAAATAAATCTGTATTTCAGAAACTGTTCACAGTGACCTGTGAGCCTGGTATGCTTGAAAACTAAATGGCTTGAACTGAAAATAGTAAATTATTAAATGTTGTTCCCTCGCACTTGAAGGGGTTTGCGCAACAATTTTTTGAAAATACAAAATTTTTGCTTTAAAATCTCAAAGCTTCAAGATTTTCTAAGAAGAAAAGTAAATCACCTCAACAAAAGATTCTAGGTCAGCAGAACTTTTTTTTTTTATTTTAAAACATTTTTTATCAGTCAGCGACAACAACTCTTTAATTTTGAAATAAACTAAAGAAAGTTTCCCAAGATTATAATCTTTTCTTGAGGTGATTCACTTTTTTTCTTGAAAAAAATTGAATCACATCAAAGTGAAAGTAAAAAATAATTAAAAATTTAATATTTCCAGTTGCAACTATTTAATTTCCAGGTACTCAAATAATGACAAATTGGGCTTACAGCTCACTGTAAACAATTTTTAAACAGAATATTTTGTTATTTTAAAACTCAAAGCTTAAAGTTTATCTAAAGAAGAAAAGTAAAATATCTCAACAAAAGATTATAAGATGGCAAAACTTTCTTTAGTTTACTTCAATACAGAAAAGTTTGAGTGTGATTCTTAAACTCTCAAATTTTTTGTGAACCCAGTTGCCTTGAGTTTTCTTAATTTTTTCTTTTCTTTTTTTTTTTTACATGTGCAACATTATTCAAGATACTTATGTCTAACCTCACAGTTGCAGGAATACGAAACCACAGCCAAACACACATTACCACCTGACCTTAAAGCCACTTTTCATATCTGACCTCATGTTTTTCATCCAGCATGCACTGCTGTGGACACAACACGCTCCCACACCACAGTGGACACTGAACCACAGTCACACTGTATCAGTAATTACATGCAGATGACCGTTAACAATGCAACTACAGTTACTGCCCAGGACAGTAGTTATTACCTGCTTAAAACAGTTCTGTAATATGCTATGAATTTACGTATTGTCTTGATAATTAGATACCAAGATCAAAGCAGCGGAAGAAGAGATGCAAAAAAAAAAAAAAAAAAAAAAAATCGAAGTTATCAGACAGGAATTATTCAACCAAATATTTCACTTTTTCATTATTGGGAATTGGACAACAATGTATCCACTTTCACATTAAAACATTTAGCAAAAGTACACTGTAAAAAAAGTATACTGTAAAAAAAAGTTAGTGTCCGAGCCACCTTAAAGTTTTAAGTTGACTGAAAAGAGGTAATTTTGTAATGATTCAAACTTTTTTAGTCAATTAAACTCTTTAATAAACTAATTCAGTTGTATTTGAGAAAATATGTTCAACAAGCTGAAGATATTAAGTTGAACCAACAACTCTTTTACATTTTTTCAGTTTAAAAAACAAGTTTTTCATTTAACAAAGGCTTTCGTTGTTGTGAAAACAAGCCACCGTGACTTATTTTAAAGTGTGTTAGTGACACAACAAGTTTCATCATATATGTTTTCTTCAAACTATAAAAAGAACGTCTCAAACAATGCATGCTGGGAAGTCTGCCAATATGCTGATCTTGTTTCTGTAGAAACTTCATTTAATGAGTTGACTGAACTCAGAAGAACTTGTGTTTATAAGTTCTGTAGGGCTGAGAAATTTTACTAGAAATTTTAAGTTTAATTAACTTGAATAAGTAAAACTTGTATATTTGCAGTAGATTAATCAGAAAAAAGTAGGTGATTCCTCTAAATTCCTGTCCTGTGATTGTTTTCAGTGGGTGACTTGCTCACAAAACTCATTTTGCAGCAACACTTTGCACATTAAGTCACTCTGCTGTCTCTGTCTGTCTTTCTGATCCATAAATAAATTACAATATATGTTGTATCTTGCAAAAAAAAAGCACACAGAACAGGAGTCAGTACCTTTTAGCACTATGCAAAAAAGCCCTGAATAAGAGGTTGTATATCTGAGCTGCCATCAGTCTCAAAGCTACCCAAGCGCTCCACCACACTAGTTAAAAATCTCCAGCATCTGTTTCCCGTTACCTTGGAGATGTTGTTTCTTCAGTCTGTCCGGCTTGCAGCAGACCGGCCCCATGTCTGAGCGAGCGGCGGCAGCGGCGCAGGCTGGAGCTGGGACTGGCTCTGGCCTAAAGCTGCAGCATGAAGCGGCTTCTCCGTCACCACTAAGTCCGCTTGGAAGCAGATCAGTACGCAGGTAGCACTGACGGCCAGAACCACCTGCCAGTGAGGCATGCTCAATGCCAGCGGAAACAAAACCCGTCAAACGAGTCCCACTACTTGCCCTTCACTCATTTATTCTGTCCATTCATTCACTCTTTTCTTCCTGTTTTTTCCCTCATTCAGCAGCGTGGGCAGCAGGTCCGTTCCCTCAGCACCCCTGGGGAGAAGCAAATCCCTGAGGAGGAGTGTAACAAGGCTCTCTCTCTCTCTGTCTGTCCTTCCCTCTCTCTCTGTCTGAGTGTGTGTGTGCAGTAGCAGGGAGATGGGCTGTCCTCCAATCTTTGCCAAACAAACTTGTATACACACACAGAGGGAAAGCAGACAGTGCCAATCAATCTCTGTGAGATACAGACAGTACAGACTTTGGATTCTTCCTTAAGTCAGACTTGCTCCAGGATCATACTGACCTGCATCAGTGTAATGGAGCTACTGTCACTTATTGCTATAACCCCAAAATATGTACCCACTTCATGAAAAGTTTTCAATTTGCTGCTCTGAATACAATCTGACGAGGTAAATTCCTGTGGTTTGCAGCTAATGAAAAACTGTTTTCTTCAGAGATACAAAAGGAGATGCCCTGACTTCACATGAACACGGTTAAAGATCAGAGCGCTCTCCAGGCTCCGGAGTTTCAGCTAAACTGATTAACAACATAACTTTCTCTGGCTCTGCAATATTTTGGAAAACTGTTGTCAGTAAACACAGTTTGTCGCTGCATCTACAAATGCAAGTTAAGACTCTACCATGTAAGGAGAAAGACAGATGTCAACAACATCCAGAAATGCAGAGATGGACTGACGCAAAGTGGAAAAGTGTGCTGTGGCCTGACGAGTCCACGTTTCAGATTGTTCTCAGAAATCATGGACGTCGCGTCCTCTGGGCTTAAGAGGAAAAGGACCATTGAGATTGTTACCAGCGCTAACTTTAAAAGCCATTATCTAGGATGGTATGGGGGCGTGTTAGTGCCCATGGCATTATGGGTAAGTGTCACATCTGTGAAGGCCCCATTAATGCTGAACGGTACATACAGGTTTTGGAGCAACATATGCTGCCATCCAGACGACAGCTTTTTCAGAGACGTCCCTGCTTATTTCAGCGAGACAAATGACAAGACACATTCTGCACCTGCTCCAACAGCATGGCTTTGTAGTAAAAGAGTTCAGGTGCCAGACTGACCTGCCTGCTGTCCAGACTTGTCAACCATTGAAAATATGTGGTGCATTATGTAGCACAAATATTTCACTTTCAAAACTTCAACAATTAGTATCAGTTAATCAGTAATCAGTTTCCAAACGCTTCCTGAGTGTTGTTAAAAGAAAAGGTGATGTATCACAGTGGTAAATATGCCCCTGCCCAAACTTTTTTGGAACGTGTTGCAGGCATCAAATTCAAGATGAATGTATATTTACAGCAACAATAAAGTTCATCAATTTGAACATTAAATGTCTTGTCTTTGTACTGTATTAAACAGAATATAGGTGTCATTGCATTCTGTTTTTATTTGTTTTACACAGCTTCTCAACTTTTTTGAGAGGGTTGGAACATTAGCTATCATATGTAACTAGCTAGCTAACAACTGAGATTATCTAGCTAGTTAGCTGGCGTTTTGTTAATATTAGCTGTCAGGTGAAACTAGCTACCTAACTGTTATTGCATATTGGGCTTGCTTGTTAACTAGTGTTTGTTTACAGGTCCGACAGCAACATCTTTCAACCATCCTCAAAATCATCTGGTTTTCTTTTCAACATACATGAGTCATCACATCACATCTAAGTACAGGAAACAGGAAAGGAGGAAGCTGACTGAGATTCCAAAATGGATAGGACTTGGGAATGATAATAATAATGAAGACCTAGTTATTCTTATGTGCAACATACTATATATTTTGGGCCACCATACCTGAACAGACAAAGAAATACTGCAAAATTTATACAAGTAATCTCAGGGAAGTTGCTTAACACCCCTGCAATGATCACTTAACAACAAGGATGGAGGCTAAATTAAATAGAGAAGTGCTTTGACCTGTATAATACATTTTAAGATAAAAGATATCTTATGTATTATGTGCATACTCTTAATACTGCAAGAACCTATGAGAATTATTGAGTGCAAGATGTACCTGTATGTGATTTTTGGTTTGGTGTAACATCTTCACTAGCATTCACAGTGTAAACATTACACAGTGTAGACTACGTAACATTCTTGGAATTTCTTGTATTTACAGTACTCTATGTTTATTATCCCACTCACCCATATTTAGAGTGTAGGTTGGTCGACAGTCTTGGAAGTTATTTAGTCTAAAATCAGCCACAGGCAGAAACCACTTTCTTCACTCGCAGTTACAAAACAAGGAGCAGAAAGCAGAGCAGCTACAATACAAGCTGCAATTTAGAAAAGGGATGATTTTTATATTTCTTGATCATAAAACTGCTTAATTTCTACTAGGCTATCGCGTCACCATCAGTCTTCTCACAGACAATCCTCAGTCGAAAGTAACAATTTCACAAACACTTGTGTGATCTGAAAAGGCCCCTTTGGTAACGGTGACCAAGAATTTATTTAAAGTAACAGTTCACCATTTTGGACACACCCGTATTTGCTTTTTTTTGCTGAGAGTTAGATGAGAGGATTGATACCACACATGTCTGTATGGTAAATATGAAGCTAGAGTTGGCCAGCATGCTATTAGCTTAGCACAAAGATTGGAATCAGGGATAAACAGCTAGCCTGGCTTGGTCCAAAGTAAAAAAAAAAAGTGCCTACTGACCAACTCTAAATTTTTTAAATTACTATTTACTATTCTATATTTAATTTGCACACAAGTGAAATATAAGCTGTTGCTAGCTTTTTCCTCGTTTCCAGTCACGCTAGGCTAAGCTAACTGCCGACTCACTCAAGCTTCATATTTAGTGTACAAGAGTGGTATCAATCTTCTCATCTAACTCTCAGCAAGAAGGCAAATGTCAAACCATTTCCCTTTAACAGAAGAAGAAAGAATCACTTTTCCTTTGGGTGCATCTGAAATTCATGGTATCTGACAAGAGAATCTCATTGTGACTTTGAAGGCCATGAGACCCACTGAGGAACTGAATGGCCGACATATCCTACTGTATAGAGTTGTGTTAATGTTGCAGATGTCAGATGCTAACAGTAACTGTGTGGGCTGATGTGGGTTTGTTGTTGCATCTTGGTAAAATAACATTTCTAAGACACAGAAAAATCCTGTGTGTGTTTGTGCACACATGGACAGGCTGCAAGTGTGTGGGCTGCCTAAACGGCCAGTCCACAATAATGAATTAGCAGAGGCTGTCACGTTTGCACAGGCACAAGTGTGTTGTGTGTGTGTGGTGTGTGTGTGTGTGTGTGTGTGGGGTGCTGTTTTCCAGATGGCTTAATTGCTTCACACTACCACAACAGAGGGCTTATAGCCTTGAGTCAGCCGTTAAATACAAAGAATATTTTAAAATACCCAGTTATTTGCCCGTTTCCTTCAAGCCTGCAGGCTTTGAGACAGCTCAATACAGACTCGGGCACATGACTGTTGAATCGGCTTTGTTTGGGTGCACTGCTCGCTCTGTCTGGAGAACGTACAGATAAAAATGTAAAAAAAACATGGTGGGAGTCCAATTTTTAATTGCTTGCATGCTAGACTACTGCTGTTATTTCATTCAAATGCCAAGAGGAAATTACAAGGGCTGAGTTTAGCTTCCACTGAGCAACATTCAAGAAAGAGCTGACTGCCAGGATAGCTGTATTGTGCTGAAGGTGTTGATGCAAGATAAATGTAATGTAATGAAGATTTTTATAGTGGCTGTGACCCTGAGATTGTGTACCTATAAGATATTTCTGCCGAATGATGCTTTCCTGTGATGTCACAGAGGTGGCAAAAGTACACACATTCTGGACTCAAGTAGAAGAACAGATACAGAAAGTAAAAAGTTCGTCCTCTGACGGACATTTATAGCGACTGTTTCTGTGCAAAGCTAAAGCTCTGTCTCGCACTGTCACGTCTCCTTCTGTCTTGTCTGACTCTTTTTTCTCATGTCCTTTTTGTATTGGGGTCTTATTACATCTTATATGTTGTTTTTTGTCTTGTTAGGTCTTTTTCAGTGTCTTAGTCTTGTTACATATTTTATATTGTTTTCATCTTGTTTTTCTTTCTGTCTTGCTACAGTTTTTCATCTTAAGCCAAGTCGTTTTATTCATTTTCATTGTGTTATGTCTTTTATGTGGTTTGTCTTGTTACGTCTTTTTTGTTTTGTTGCATCTTTTACTTGTTTTCGTATTTGTCTTTATTTTTTTTTTTGTCTTAATATCTTTTTATATTGTTTTTGTCTTTTACATCTTTTAGGTTGTTTTCCTTTATAATTCATCTTTCACAACGTTTTCATCTTGTTACATCTGTCGGGTGTGAGATGCACTGATGGATACACCAAGGAATCATCTTTCCTATGTGTTATTGTCCCAATCAGTCTTGATGTATATAAATTATTCCAATCAAATGCATTAAAACTAAAGTAATGAGCCTGTTTTTTTTTTTTAATCGTAAGGAGTAGAAAGTACAAATATTTGTGTTCAAATGTAGCTAGTAAAAGTAAAAAGTTGTCCAAAAAAAGTGAAGCCAAACACAGATATCTGAAAACTCTACATAAGTACAATTTACGATTTACATTCAGCAGATGCTTTTATCCAAAGAGCTGATACAACACAAGCGAGGCTCTAGTCAGGAGAGAACAACACGAGTAAGTGTCATGAAGCAAAGATCAAGTCTGATAAGGACATATGTGCCTACAGGCAGTGCCGGTGACAATGTGCATAGAGCGCGTCAGATGCATTGGATTTTTTTTTTCTTTAAATTTATGGACCCTTTGTGCAGTCAATCAAGTGCAAAGCCGTTCACGAGAAAGCTGGGTCTTAAAGACTGAAGTACAGTAACTACGTAAGTGTTTGTACTTAGTTACTTCTCGCATCTGAGTCACTTTATGAGAAAGTGTCCTCAATCTGCCTCTACAAACATGGACAAAGCCTGTATGTAATCTATTGATAGAAAAGTGCACTGTGCACAGGAGACATTTAATTCTCACAGCATTAACCAATGTGTGTGTGTGTCTGTGTGTGGTTTGTGTTGGTGTTCAGCATGTTGTAGCTGTTATCTGTCTTGTATCTACCTTTTGCAACAGGGCTGGGTACTCCACATCTCCACAATAAACATGACCAATGGATTTACCCCGTGGCTGGACACACACACACACACACACACACACTGTCGAACAAAAACAAAGTCCATCAGTCAATGACATGACCCAGATGAACGGCCAAGGTCCCTGGGCTCCTTTGAAGGACAAGGCTACTATTACAGTAGACAAAGGAGTGCTGAAAGTGAGAGAAACCCAGCGGTTTCATTTCTGGGCTGGTCTGACCTCAAATTGAGGGTTTATCAGTCTGGGACACCCAATCTGTTATCAGTCTCACCTCTTAGATGTGTGGTTTTCTACCATGTGTATGGTGGCAAAGGCCAGGCTACTGCTGCTCATGATCCCAAGTTGTAGTCATGTACAGCACGGTGCACAAAATACGCCTTTCTAGTGGAAATATCTAGCAAGAAATCACAGCTTAATACAATGATCAAAATAACATTAACTCAGTTAAAGAATACCAAACTGAGCAAATGCTTACACGAGTCATTGTTCAGTGGGAATTGCACTGTCTTTCCCTTTAATTTATACACCTTTAAACCTCTCCAATGCCAGAATTAGCTTCTTAGACCTTCTAGTAGGAAACAACAATATGACCTAATATGATATTCAAAATACCAGTATCTGATATAAAAAAGACAAGAGGAAGAAAAAATGTCAAGAATAAAGTCAAAATGTAGAAAGTCAAATTTTAAGTATCAGTGACAGGCATAAGAAATTAAACTTAAATTTGTATTTATGTTTTTGGATTCTAAGAATAAAGTTGAAATGTTGAGAAAATCTTCGAAAACATGTTGAGAAGAAGCTGAAATGTTGAGAATAAAGTCAAATAGTTGAGAAAAGAGTAAAAATGTTATGTAAAAAGTTGAAATGCTGAGAGTAAAATTGAAATGTTGACAATAAAGTCAAAATGTTGAGAATAAGGCTGAAATATTGATGACAAAGCTGAAATGTCAAGAGTAAAGCTGAAATGAAATAGTTAAAATGGTGAGAGTGAAGTCAAAATATTAAAATATTGAAATATTAATAATAAAGTTGAAATGTTGAGAATAATTCTCATGATAATCATCCCATAATAATTCTCAAAAACTGCATTTATTGCCGACTTTTCGACTTTATCCAAAAAATGCTGATGTATTTTTTCTTATGCCTTCAATACTGAAAGTTCATCTTTATTTTCAACATTTTGACTTTATTCTCAAAATACAAAGTAAAAAAAGAAAAAAAAAAAACTTCCCTCCCTTATTTTTCTTCCCCCTGCCTGGCTATAATACTTGTCCGTGCATATGGACAAGAGGAGCCTGGGATCAAATTGCCAACCCTGTGAGACCCTGTGTTTATTAAGGACTTATGTACAAGGACTCATGAAAGAACCCTTAAGAAGCACTTTTCTCTCTTATCAATGATGGCTGAGACGTCCTCGAGTGGCAGTTCTTTCAGCGGCCAACAGTAAACACTCACTATCGTCTTTACTTTGCTTTCCTTGAAGGCGGGAATAGAAGCATAAAAGATTGTGTAAAAAAGCACCGGTGCTTATTGAGCTCATTGCTGATTACTGTTTTGCCAGAGCGGGCCGAGAGCTTTCTTGTTTCATCAGGTGATCTCTTTTTTTCTAACCAACAAGCCTCTGTCTTCTCTCTGCATTGTTCAGTAAAAATTGGCTGCTGTTGAGAGGAAAAAGCTGCAGACATGACTGGACACCGTAATGACTGTTTTAAAACCGGGAGGAAGCCCTGTCCTCCTTGAAGCATTACTTTTAACTCAACGTGAAGTCTGAAATCTATTCAGTCTATTCATTTCATACAACAGGAGTGAATAAAGCCTTCATCACTCTAAGCCGATTACAGTGTGAAGAAAGAGCAGAGTAACTCGTGTGTTTCTCCCCAAGGAGCCAACAAATGTAATAAATGGAAGATCTAGTCAGCATCGAGTGGAGAAGAGGAAGAAAGTACCTCTTACAGATTGATTTGGATCATACAACCAGACTCCTACTGTTGATCTAAAGAGCCCATCATTTTATTTGATCTAACATAAACATAGTGATGTTTTTTTTGTGGGCGGAGCTTAGGTGGAGGGAAACGAAACTAGCTAACACTAGCTAGGAAGTTTTGTTGGCTTGCTTCTTAACGATGGATGGAAAATACAAGCTCCTCTGAATGTGTACGGTGCCTCACTCTCCAGGACTGAGTATTACTTGAAAAAGTTTAAAAAATCTCGGACAGTGTAGTGTTAGATGATCCTTGGAAAAGAAGCACACTATCTCGATGTAACCCAGGAAATTCACATTTCTGACCGAACTGTGTGACAAGGAGAAATGTGGGCTTCAAACCTGACCACTATAGTGAATTATCTTGTGGTATTAATAATCACTGAGGCAGAAGAACGCCATTTCAGCATTAATCAATATTATAATGAATATAAATGTAAAATGCCACGTAGCTCAGCCACAGCTTCGAGGACAAAATGCCAATTTTATGACCTGTGATCTGTCACTGTCTGTCTGACCAGACAATTCGTCATATTATAAACTAACAGGTTTGGTTAAAGCAAGTCATTTGGTATTTTCAAAGTCACCCTATTAATCTGACACAAGTTCATTCTGTTTGCGCTCAGAGAAGAAGAGGCTCTCACCAGACCGTGCGCGCCACAATGTCAGATGTAGTCAAGTAGGTGATCACTCAAAGTTGGGGTGGGGGGGCATAAAACACACTTAGCTTTGTCTTTCACTGCTCCAACATCAGCATCTCTGGTTTGGTTAAAATAAATGATTGATTCATGGAGGTAGATGGTAGCGAGTACATGCTGTTCCCCCTCACTGCTCCTCTGATGTCCAAACCTACCGCTCGCTCCTCTCCGGATATTTTCACATCTACTTAAATAATTAAGGGTTTATTTCAACCAAACCAGAGTCGGTCATTGCTGGAACAACAGAAAGACGTGCCAAGACATTTTGAATATTTACAGGAGTTTCCTTGAGTTTGAATGAGGATGATCATGTTAGCTAGCTAGTTAACGTAATTAATAGTTATCTAAGACACTGAGATGATAATCAAAATGCTAAAAAAAAAAACACAATACAAGTGCAAAAAGGAACAGTACTATTAACAACATGTACCAAGCTAACTGTGAAAAGTCAACTAACTAAGTTAAGGATGAAAAATCCCTACATTTATAGGCAAAAGTAAAGAACACATATATGTCATACTACACTGCAGTAGCATGTAGAGAATCAGTCCAAATAAAATAAAAATTAATTATCTAGAACATCTCTCTTTGCCTCCTTCTTTTCATCCAACCTGTCGCTATGTATCTTCCTTCCACCTGACTGCTCTCCTCACTGGCTGTCTGCCCACCCCTCCCTCCCAGCCCGTCTCTCAGGCTGCTGCCCCGCAGGCCCGTCCGTAGAAACTCACTGGGCTTCTCACCCCTCTGCTATGTTGACCGGCCATAAACAAAACACACAGAGACTCACAGGCCTGTCAGCCATTCTAAACACAAGGAGAGACCTCTGAGCAAACACTCCCAGAATGACAGGGTGATATAGGGAGCCACAAGGGTGGACTGCACCACCTCTGAGCTCAGCTGCTGTCTTCCAGTTTCAGCTGTAGGACTCGATTTTGAGCTTGTTTTTGTGTGTTTGTTGAATTGTGGTGTCACGTTATAAGCCCCAACACTTGAAAACCTCACATCCACACACATGCTAACAATAAAACTAAGTGTTGTATTGATTGAGTGAAATCTTAAAAGGCTACGTGAGGTCAGTCTAAGCAGACTGTTGAGCCGCAGGCAATCCCTCCGTTTGGGTACAACATGTGAAGCGTGACGGCTCACTAACAGTCCTGAGATCTGCAGGCAGTCACGGAGCAGCTTGAGATGATGGAGAGGCCAATTTGTTTTCTATTTATTTTAAGGTGCTTTTTCTTTTTTTTTTCTTTTCTTTTCCCTTTCTTTTTTTTTTTTTACAGAGCCGGAGATGTAATACTGGTGCCTGACATGTCATCAGCTCTGAGGTCATGAGATGTGATCAACCACCATGGCAGCAACTAATCCTTGACTAATAGTGCTCTCTGCTGTCTGCATACAGAATAGCAGCCACAGAATGAAGGTAATTATGCTGCAGTTTATACTGTCTGTTTAATGCTGTTTTTAGGTTACGCAGACAAAAACAACTGATACATTTCAGATCATGATCACAAAGCACAGGATACATAAAGCATGTCTCCAATTGCTGGTTCATTTTTTATCGTAAATTGTGTGTTTTTAGACTCTTTCAGTGGGTAGATGATGCACTTTTTAAAGTGTTTTTTGTATTGTGCCTCACTCGAAAAGCACCTTTTGGAAAAATGCATCTTCAATACTAGCTATGGTTCTTCCCCAAATTCGCGTTTCTTCTGTTTTTGGACTAAAAATGGTGTCACAAAATGGCCATTATTAGGCCCATCCCTTTGCCTGTCAACTAAATTTTGAATATAATAGCCTGAAACCTCATTCCCAACTTGGTTTTTAATTTTATAACCTTCTACAGAGAAAGTGAAAACAGACAACTTTTTTGCTTTAACTTTCTGTAATGAAATAAATGTTGAATGCACAGTGTAATGGCTGTAGAAGAACCATCCACATTTACATTGTTTCCCTGTATGTCTTCGCTTTGATTATGCAAATCTGTCTGCCACCGGGCATGATATTTCCAAGGAAAATTATGTCTTCACTAAAGGTTAAATTAATGAACAAACTGACATCTTCTTTTCTAACGTTTTCTTCTGACTGCAGACCCTATTTGCATGAAACAATAACATTCCTCAAGTTATGCTATTACTATGCAATCCACATCATTTCAAAAGCTTTTGTCTGTACAATAATTTAATATAAAATTGTGACAATTTCAATGTTTTTAAAGTGGTTTTTTTTTCAGGATCTCGGCTTTGAAGACACAGAAAATTATCCGTAACCTGGCCCTCCAGTGGACAAAACATGACAAACAAGTGCAATAGGCTGCCTTTCATGCTAGAAAATTAGTTGGCCTCGACATTCCTCTAAATAATTAAATTGTTAATACTTCCTTGTGTTTTTATCACAGAGGTGCAGTAGTTGTTATACACATAATAGGTCACATAATAAATCTGTGATCTAAACCAGGAATTGGAACCATTTTGCCATAAATACATCCTGACTTTCAGTGCACTTGTGCCACTTCACATACAGTTGTTGCCTTCACATTTTTTTTGTCCCTGCATCACAGACAGCCTGAGTCTGCCACTGTGATCCAGTGTAATGCCGAAGTGTGTTCCCCAGTCAGATAATGTTTCCCGTAGCAGTATCCTCCACGGTTTAGCATATAGTTGGGCATAGCAAAGTAAGGCAAGGGGAAACACAGACAAGGACCACATTATCACAACACCTGTTGTCTTTGCCACAGCAGCACAACGATAATACAACTTAGAAATACCGTAGGGGGCTGAAAAGTTGCCATAAGTTGCCAAGTCATATGATGATTGTTGATCTCACAACAATACCAGGATGCATTTGATTTAACAAACATTTGAGTCCACATTTACAACCACCACTTCCATATTGATTTTACAAATCAGATAGGAGGGGCAGGGGAAATATTGTGGATACTATAGCAACTAGAGCAGTGTAAAAGTCATATATAGGCCACATCTGGTATGTGTAGTCATCTGAAGAAGTGCTCCACCAAAATCAAGCTTCATAAAATCCCTCTAATGTTCTCTGCCAGCAATTGATGTCATTTCCAGGGTGTTTTTGGAGACGTGAAGTGAACCAGGGGTAAGAAGTAAAGGCAGTGGAGGAGACCTCACCTGGTACAATCTCAAAAAGGTGTCTTCCTGGTTCGTCTGGATTGGCTGTGAGCTCGTTGACCTGGCATCCCTGCAGAGGTATACAGCCCTGAAACAGAGGAAATATATGTATTTTTCATTTTGATGTGAACTGTCCCTTTAAATTATGACTGCAATACTGTTTAGAAATAGGGCAATTAAATATTTTCCTCACATTCAGCCCTAAAACCATAAATCCCTTCTGCCTGCCTTTCTATGGCTTAATATTGTTCTTCTTCCTTGCGTCCTTGCTCCCTCTCTCTTCCCCCTATCCCTCCACTCTTAACCCCTCTAAAATTTTAAGCGCTACTCCTGTGATTGAACAGGGACCCACACAGATTATCAGAATACATTATCCCGATCAATACCCATTTAGCCCGAAGAACTGAGGCCAAGCGAGCTGTGAGGAGATGCCAGCGTCTGTGGGTCGGCCCACGTTAATCTGCACACTGGCATCCTCCATCAAATGGGGAGAGGAGCCTCTGCCAAAGAGCTTCATCCAGAGGGCCGGGCTGTCGCCAACATTAGTCGCCATGGCAACAAATGGAAGGGGTGGGAGCCGTGGATGGATGGAGCACAGGGGCAGGGCAGGAACCGGCGGGGGGAAGAGCTCCCAAGGGGGCTATGTGCTCGGAATAACACGAGTAGCTGGCCGGGGATGAATGAATAAGAAGAGGCAACACGTCACCCGAGAACACAAATCACACGGTCAAGCAGTGTAAGCTTAAAACGTAGGCTAGAAAGCCTAAATTGTCCTTTTCTATGTGTTACCTTGGTGACGGAGTGACTTTGAAAAGAGCTCACAATTTGTTGCAATCAATATGAAACTGAACCTGCACGCATGAGCTTTTAACCAGCCACAAACAGATGTGGACACGCCCCGGTTTAACCTGGTTTGCACATAAATGCCAATCAACATTCTGGACCAGAACACCAGCCTGGCTCCTGAGACTCACTTTGGCAACGTCCTCCACCGGCGCCACAAGAATCGCACACTGCTAGTGATTGGTACCATGTGCGTAGGTCGTAAATTGGGGACACATAAACACCTCAAACGGCATGAAGCTCTGATCAAGTCTTTCACCAGCTGTCTCCTCACACATAAACCAGTCTTGCTGGATCACAGTCAAAGCAGCAGCAGCAGTAAACTGCTGACAAAACCTGACCACATCATACTCAAGGCTCAGAAGCAACCGTTCAATGAAGGGGGGAACTTTATTTGTGCTGCAGTCAACATTCCAGAATTCCTGAATTTTGATTGAATTTGTCAACATTTGAAGTCTAAATCTAAGTCTAAAGTTATACATAAGTCTGGGGCTGAGTTGGAAACATTATCCTTTGGATTCAATGTGCTTTGTAGATTCATTAAAACAGACTTCTGTGGTCTGGGGCTGGATCTGGCCCACTGAAAGGTTCCATGTGGCCCGCAAAGACAGTCAATATCATTTTACTTTTTCTGACTTTTATTCTAAAAGTGGTCAGTGCTGTGTTCATTGGTAATATAATGAACTGTATCTCTTATATTAAACTAACTTTATTGACTCAATGCCGCACATCCATGTTGTTTACATTGTTCTTCTTCTACTGTTGCTGCTGCTATCATTGCAACCTGGATCTGGCATGCGTGGCATACTGTAACACTTTTTGGACCAAACCCCTTTTTGCCAAAAAGATAATTAGCCCACAGTTCCATGTTATGGCAAGTCAGACAGAGTGACCAACAGTAGAAATGCATTACTGTGTTAGCAAGCCCTGCTTATAATGACCACCCCACAGAGAATCATCACTAACTCTACAGTTCTTTACAGCTCTTCTGAGCGTTTTAGCCCCTATAAGTGGATTGTTTTGGTTTTATTGGCCACAACAGCTGTGACAAACCCAGAGTACACTGCCTGCCAAACGCAATTCACAACTAGCTGGATAATCAAAGAATTTAGCATCTAAAGAGCCACATCTTCTTTGCCAATTGATAAAAACTGAAACAGAGCTTAAAATGAGATTGAATATTAGGCCATACATCCACATACACAACTCCAAACGAATGTCAATGTTATTGTGCATCTGCTGGCTGTAAATATGCCACTGTTTGCTAACATATTAGCCAAAATTTCTAAGGTGCGAACATGTTTTAGGGGCTCCTTCAAATTTTGCTACCCGAAACAACACAGGTAACCCCTGTGACAGAAATTCAGTCATAAGCACTGGATCAGCTGGATGCAGTGCCGCGGAAAACCCCACAAGGAGATACAAGAGCCTTGCTAACTTATCTTGGATTTATGGCTCCTCCTGGCTAATGGAAAACCAGAGGCTGTTGTGCCCACACAGAGAGACCTGCTCCACCCCAACATCCTGGATCAAGCTGTTGCACTTGACAGGTAGACCAGTTCTGAGCTGACAGGATGTAACATGCAAGACTCTTCTTTAGTATTTACAAAGAAAGAACTGAGTAGTCACCATGAACATGAACCGAACTAAAGCTCCATCAACAAATAACGTGAGGGACAACTGAAAAGACATCACAGTCCTGTCCACACTCTTTGACTGACACATGGTCCCTACAGGAAAACATCACATTAGTGGCATTTAGCAATAAAGATGGAGGCAAAACAAGCTTATCAAGTTTCACCACTTTAAAAATTACATTTTCTCTTGGTTTGTGTTGTAATGAATTGCAGCTGAAGACTCATTTTGTATTCAGCGCACTAATGATCCCCTCCTCCACCACCTCCACCACCACCACCCATGTGTTTGTCTTGTAACAACGGAAATCTATTGTCCGATAACTGAAGTCCATTTGTCCTGGAGTGGATTTGTCCCCACATGATGAAAAGGAAAAGAAAACCTGTATAGATTCACATCAGTATTGCCTCCTCTTCAACCAATTATCACGTCTTTTCATCTTGGTAGGAGGGGGGATGGTCTGTTGCAGCAATTTGCCTACTTACCCCCCCTCCATCCGCCCCTGTGACCCCCACCACCAGTCCCAGCCTCAAATTTCCTATCGATTTGAAGATGAGAGGGAGAAAAAAAAAGGGCTGGAGTGACACTTTCTCACACATCCTGCTCTCTGAGGGGGAGGATGTGTGTGTGGGTGTGTGTGTGTGCATTCCTCTGAGTGTATTTGTGTGTGTGTGTGTGTGTGTGTGCAGTCAACCATGTGTATGACTTGAATACTCTGGGAGTTGCAAATCAATACGGGCTGGATGAGTATTGGCAAGCTCTGATTAAAGACAGTCTGTCAAAGCCTTCAGTCAGTTGTTCCCCGCAGAGTGGAGACTGCGAGTAGGAGAGACGTCATCCTGTGTGTGTATATAGTGTGCGTGAGTGTGTGTGCGTGCTGACACACTGAAAGACCCACATTAAGTGAACAGCCAACATGCAGAGTGAAGATGGAACAAATCAATAAAAGTGTCGAGATTTCAGCCAGGAATGTAAAGAGATGATTATTATGCTCTGAAGGGCATGTGTGTGTGTGTCTGTGTGTGTGTAGACCTGCCCCCGCTGTCTTTTGTTGTTGGATTACATCATTGCCTCATGATCCGGCTATGTAAGCCTGTCAGCTGTTGACTGTCCATCCCGACATTGTTTGTATGGCTGTGTGTGTCCATGTTAGTGGTTTAAGTGGACATTTGATGTGGAAATACACCAGCACTCAGAGGACATCTTGAATTAGCAGGACACAGTGGCCCTCTAAAGTAGCAAAAAACAGCAGTGTCGATTTAGTATACAAAAACCTGTGTGTGTGTGTGTGTCTGTGTGTGTGTGTGTGTGTGTGTGAGGTCAATCAAGGCCAGCTCCTGCACTGCTTCTGAACTCCTCAGTAAGAATCATAATGGGAAAGTGTGAGTCAGCACCTGGCCACAAAAGACGTCCCTCATCACAGAAACGATGGGATCGATTAAAGGTTTACTCTGTGAATATTTTTATGATGGTGGCTAATGGAAGAGGAAACCAGGCACTGCTGTGCTGTTTTGTACTAATGCACTAAAATGTCCTGTGAGTGCGGTGAGTCATCGTTAGTGCTGTGTATTGTCACAAATAAAATGTGTACAGTAGTGTTGTTTACTTAAAGATCATCACTGGTGTTATTTGTAGCAGGACTTTTTCAGCCTGGATCATTTTTAATTTATAGAAGTGTACTGCATTCACTTGAGAGAAAAAATAGCTCTGTTTTTATGAATTAATTAGATATATTTTCATTTTTAAAAAAGGCTGTTTTCTTAATTTGTGAGATAATTTTTCATTCAAACAAAACAGCTCTATTTTTATTAATTTATGAGATAATAAAAATTGAGAATCAGTTTAAGTGTGCACTATGTTTACAATATTTTCACCACCTTCCCTTGCCATCAGACAGCCTTTTCCAATGGGAAATATAGTTTCCTTTTAATTGTAATTCTATTCCTGGACTCCTTTTCTCACAAGACAAAAAACTATTTTGGAGAACATTATTATAATTACTCCTCTGTGTTTATCAGAGACAGTAATTTATTTGCAATTTAAGTGTTATCTGACTCGTTGGCATGTAAAAATCCATCAGTCCTCCAGAGAGTGGAAAGCTACACTGCTGGGACCAAGATAAAACACTTTCATTTAATTGTCAGTGTACAAACGTGGCTGAAGTTTTACCTGTGGTTTGGTTTCTTCCTCGTCCTTGTAGAAGAAGAGCTGGTCTGAGCGCAGCACAAACCAGCGGAGCTGCCAGTTCTTCATGATGCTGCGTTGCTTCTTCAGCCAGCCAGCCTTCAGCGCCCCCTCCTGGAGGCTGGGGGAGGCCGGCCGGCATGAGCCCCGTGACACCTCGCCCATCACCATGCTCTTGGACCTGGCTGTGAAAACACATACATAAAGCATTTTAATGGGATAGTTCAGACTATTTGTAGAGGGGTTGTATAAGGTACTTATTGATAGTCTGTGTATTAGCTACAGTAGATGGTGGTTGTACGCCCCCAGTTTGGAGAAGCAGAGAGGAGCAATGAACTACTGTGGACATGGTCAGCCACAAAAGCTGTTTTACCAATTTTAAAAAAAGGTCCACTTAATAAAAGCAATTTGTTCAAAGGTGTAATATGCAACATTTTCCTAAAAAACAATGTAAACATAATCTCTGTCAGTCACTTCACTTATGACCCACTAGAGGTGTGTGGTGGTGTCTGTATCTGCAAATTCCCTGCTGTCTGCCTGTATTTCCTTATTTTTCTCATTATTTTGCAGTGCTTGTGATGTTTTGCCAACCAAAACACTGGTATTTGATGTCCTGGTATCTTTCTGGTGCATTTACGATCAGCTCAGACAAATTCTACCGATTCTACCTTTAAGTGTCTGCTATATTTAAACATTTCCACCACTTTACTGTTAGACTGCTTACCAAACTAACCAAAGTCCATAGGTGAAATCAGTAATTTTACCTCACAGAACACTAGAGTTGCTGGTCGACCACTGCCTCAATTTATTAGTTTGTTTGCATTGTTGTGTGACTTTGGTGAATTTGAACTAGACTTTTACAATACATAAGTCACACAATAACTTAAAGAAACTAATATATCGAGGCAGTGGTAGACCAACAACTCCTGCGTTCTGTGAGGTAAAATTACTGATTTTTCCTATGAAATTTGGTTGGTTTGGAGAGAGCAATATTTGGCCTATATAACAGAGGCTTCCCATCAGAAAAGGCTGTCTGATGGCAAAGTAAAGCTATGAAAATATTGACTGACTACATCCACTGCAGTTCATTACTTAGCTTCTGAGCTGGTGCAGAAAATGAGGGGTCAGCTGGGTTAAAGGGGATTGAACTGGTGGCTCTGCTTGATTTACTCTTTTCCTCCCGTTTTCTTTGGCTCGTGTCTTTTCATTTTCTCCCCAATAGAAGCTTCTATTATCCCTTATTCCCTATGCTGTATGCACACACATGCTCTGCCAGGCTCTTCAGTCATGAACACACACAACCTTCTGCCCGGGCTACAATGCCTCTAGATGAAGGAGAGTGGGACTGCAGGGAGGCAGCAGGCACAAATAACAACAGAAAGCAGATAAAATAGAGACTGCGAAGGAGGGAATATACACACTCACACACACACATACACATATAGCCTCAGGTGACAGGGATCCCCCCCCCTTCTATTTCAGAGGTCCTTGGAACAGACTTATTGTGTGTTGCCACTACCCAATAGCAGAGCAGAGGGTTTTCAGCTGAGATAATAGGACCACATGGGACTGACTGACTGGCTGAGAGACTGGCTGGCTGACTGAATCATTCTCAACAAGCGTGTGTAACCTGAGCTCAGTCAAGGACAGGTTTAAAAGGGAGGGGATGGCAGCTTTATAGCTGTGTTTCAGAGTGAAAATCAGGTTGGTCCCCACTGTGCTACTCACATTGTCCTTGCATGACATCAGCCGTGGAAAACATAGATTTAGGAGTGTGACGTGTATCATTTTTGACAATATTGAATGATAATATTACATCAGCTGACACTTAAGCATGACTGCTGGATGCATCAGTATAAAGCACGTGTCCTTTTTAAAGCATTAGTTACAGATAAATTATGTTCACATTTACAAAACTGCCCCAAGATTTCAAGGTTTTTACACAGATGATGAAATGCCACAGAGCCACAGAGCTAAGATGAAGGCTATATTCTGGTCAGGCAGATAGGGCAATGCTATTTGATGATCATGTATAATTTATAGAGATCAATTGCGCAGACATCCTCCCTGCTGGTGTGCGTTTTGTGCCACACACACACACACACATTCATGCATAGAAATGATCAATGTTCAGATGGCGCAGAGGAAAGAAGGGCATGGATGAATGGGGAGGGGGGAAAAAAATCAATGTTTATTCTTTTTTATTGTCTCCTCTCTATCTCTCCAGCATACATATAGCTAAAAGGACAGGGCTCACGTCATTTTTTTTTTCATGTTACTGCCTTTCCTGGCAGCCTGCAAAGCCTGTTGATCCCCGGAGATGTGTTGTATGGAGGATGGACAGATTATTTCTGTTATTTCTGTTAGTATTATAAGTGGGGACTTTTAATGTTCATCATGTTAATTCAATGCATTTCTGCATTGATTATCATCATGAACACTTTTAAATACATTATAGTGAAAACTGTCACCTGTTTTTGAATAAAATAATTGAAGATAAGACAAACAAAACCCAAAATGTGTCGTTTCACACCTGTATTTCATTTCTTGGTCCCAGCTAAGGTGGGTTAATCATTAAATGAACTTACAATTACAGTTGCAGCTTTAATTCAACAGATAAATTAGCCAGTTAGCATTTATCATTTGGCCAAATGTATTACCTTAAAGCAGTACCTTATTATGTAAATTTCTTCATCACTTTGGGTCCAAAATTTACTCCTCTTTTAGCTCTGTTTTAGTCTCCACCAACTCCAGAGGAAAATATCCAACACGTGATTAATGTTGTGAAATAGTGTTAGTTTTGTTCAGTTTAGGCACAAAAACTACTTGGGTAGATTTAGGATAAGACAATCGTTGGCGTTACGATAAGTTACATGAATACACCGAAGCAAAAGTCAAGTGATGCATGTAATGTTATGTACCTTAAAACTTTTAATAACGATTTTGGGACTAGTGTCCTTGGCATTCTCTGCTGGTGTGGGTTTGGGTTGTGATTTTTGGGTTTGGGCTACCACTCAAGGGAAAATTGTTGCATATTTAAATCCTGAGTAACATGGTAGAAATGGGGTGGCTGAAAGTAAATATGTTGAAGATATGTCAAGCAACTGAACGCAGCAAAATGTGCCCCTTTACAAGAGCAAACATCTGCTGGAACAACATCTTTTCCGAGTGTTTTCCTTCCGACCTGTATTCATAATGATCATGGTTTAACAGCCAGACATTCTTCCCTTTTATTTTGTTCCCCTCTCCTGCTCTCTTTCTCCATTTACCCGTCTCCTCCACCTTGGCTGTTCTCATTTATCCATCTTGTGTTAATTCCGCTCTTTCGCGGCTCTGCATTTTCACCGCCTCCATCCCCTCTCCCTCCATTTCTCTTACTTTGACTCGCTCTAATTCGCCTCTCCCTCCTTACGTTCAGCACTGCTGGTCCTGTTGAATCAAAGCTCTGTTATTACTGAAAGCACATGTGCACACACACACAAAAGAGGATCCTTGCTCTCACCACTGGCACCTCATTTAAGCATTTTTTTGTCTAATAAATGAGCTCTTGGATTTGAGGCACATTTTCATTAGCTATTTTTAAAATATAATTAGTTCCATTGTTTTTGAGGACTGTTAATTTTTAAGCATTGCAGAGCTGTCTTAATTGCTTTTTGCAATTGGGTAATGCTTTACAACACAGTGGTTTAATTTCTGCCTGTTACTCCACGGTATGTTTAAATAAAAAACAGCATTAAAGCTCTGTACTTAAATTCTAAAGAGAAGAGTCACTCTTGTAACCTTTATAAGCTATGATCACGAGTTTTAATAATAATCACGCTACAATTGTACATATAGATACCATAATTATCAATCTCTATAAAAAGATATTTGCATATGAATGCGATTCTGTTGGCAAGGGGCACCTAATTGGTATGGGAAGTCTTCTGGTTTCCGTTTGCAGAGAGGTGTTGCACAATGATGTTTAAGAAGGCTTTGGTTGTATGCAGGCTGTGTGAAGCTGACTTGGGCGCTATCTATTTTCATACCTTCCTGACATTTTACAAGGGTATTAAGGTAGTATTTGTGTAAAACTTGTTTAAAACATCAACACAGGAGCTCTACTTTGGTCTTGGGAAGCTGAAGCTTTTACTCACCGACAAACTCAAACTTTAACTGTACATTTACTGCCAGACTGACAACTTCACTGCTTACCTTTTCCTTTGCTCAGTGCGCATTCTCATCATCATCATTCTCATAGACAGTTATTAGTCTGCCACTCGCCCTCTGTCATGCTTGCTAAAGTTACCCACTCACCATGCTCCTCTGACAAATCAGTAGTCTGCAGTGTTTGGTAGCTTACCTTTATCAACAGGACTAAATCCAAAATACTACCAGTTCAGAGGTATTTTTCTCTTTTCTCTTACTAGTTCTCTCTAATTCTAGTTCTCAGCTCAGCTGCGCTGCTTGTCCACCAGTAGAGGGACTGACCTCTGGTGGTGTGTGCTGCACACTATAATACATCACCTCAACACAGCATTTTCATATCAGTTTAATAGAAAGAGGAGTGTATGTATTTTTTAGAGCACTGAAAATCATACCATCAAGATTTCTTATTACCCTGCTATATTGTAATACCGTGATACTGCCCAAGCCTGGTGTGGGGAGCAAAAGAGGTAGATGTATTGGCCAAAACGCAGTCTTGGCATCGTGGCATCACTGGCTATCAACTTAGCATTTTATCTTTTTTTATATATATCTGCATTCATACTTGTAAAACAATCCAGTCGTAGAAGTTGTCTCTCAACTCCAACTCCATTCTTGCATCTCAAATTGCTAATCCGACTCTAAACAATGACCAAAGTATGGAAGAGGAAGTCTTCACATTATCTGGATATCCACTGGCTACACCTGAAAAACCCCAGAACATTGGCTGTTGCCACAGATGCTAAATCATCATCAGACAATAGCTGATAGGTTCTGGTATTGTTATAATATTGTATCATGGTCAGATATGTTTAGAAAAACCTTAGCTGATGCCTAGTCTCTTTAATATTTTGAGTTTTTTTGACTCCCAAACTATGACTTCCCTGAGCTGACACATTCTTGGGTTTTCCAATGGCCTCCCAACTCCTGCCTCTTTAAATTTGCTTCTTCATACATTCAGAATTAGATTAAAGATTGTACTTGAGAGATCACAAATGAGATCTTAGTCCCACTGCTACTGTGGCAGGGTAGCTCTACACTCCCCGCCGTGAGGGGCAGTGTGGCAGCTAATGAGCGAGCGATCGCCTATAAATACACCCGGTCGGACCCTTCCTCTCTCTCTCTCCGCTTCCTCTTCCTCCTTCACGGAGCCGACAGCCGCGTGCGTGGCGGCGTCTCGCGGGTCAGCAGATCGGGTTTCAAAACAAAGTCTATCAGTGTGGTGTTACCGTGAGCTGGACTGTCTCCTTTGGGCCTGTGTGCGCTGTGTGCGCTGTGCGCTCTCTGTGGCCATCGCTGGCGGAGTCTGAGCTGCGGGCTTCCTCCTCCTGCCGCTGTTGTGACACCTTGATCCTGCTCTCCGTGCGCGGCCGTCACTTGCTGCTGTGAGCCTCGCTGCTGTTTTGGTTCTGTTCATCGTTTTTTTTAAGTCTCTTCTGTTACTCCTGTGGCTTGGCTAATGTGAGACTCCAATAGCCTTAATTTGGCGCTCTGATCCGGCTCGTACAATATCGGACTCTTGTTTATTCCCACTGTCGGCGGCCAAAGCCGTGGCAATACAGCCTGGACACGTGGTCAGTGCAAGCCAGGAGAGGGTGTCCCCACCCTCTCATAAGACGCAAGCCAGCTGGAGACTGTTTACTCAGAGTGGCAGACACTTAATTACCTGAGTTTATTTCTATTTCATTTGTTATTTCTTCCTTTGAATTATTATTGATTGGGTTTTTGGGTTATATTTGATTTGTTGATTAGAAACCTTTTTGTTTCTTATTTAGATAATTTCTGATTTAGAATAGTTTCTTTTGGGTATGGTGTGTGGAGGGTTGCCTTGATTTCCTGTTTTTAATTGTGTTCTTTTCCTTTGACAGGTGCTGAGGGCCCAGAGCGACAGCGGTTCCCTTGGTGGTGGTTCCTTTTCACGTTTTTGGTTTGCTGTGTCACGGGTGCAGTGTAGTTTGGATTCCTCCCTTTTTTTGTTGTCACCGCTGTCGTGGTAAGCCCCAGCCCTGTCCCTTTTTCCTTTGGTAACTCCTCATATCACTCCTTATCATTATTTTATTATCATTTAGTCTGTTGCTCCTTTTTAAAATAATTGTTTAATAAAAGTATTTTTATAATTGGAAATCACGCTCTTGTCCTGTGGGATTTTTCGAACTGTGTGCCTTGGTTCAAATTGAATTTGGTCATTTCTAAATCCTGTTTTATATCCTGGGGTGAAAGCCCCAGGTGGCGTTGTCAGCAACTTCCTTATACCGCTCGCCTTGCCACATTCTGGCGTTGCCGGCAGGATCCACAATTAAAAAGGACAGACGTGATTTCCATTTTTTTATTTTTGTAGTGTTTGTGCTTAACTATTGGTATTGTGATAGAACCAAGACAGCAGTAACGCAACAGTCATTTTTCATACCCAAAATCATTATCTTTTCCTTTCCTATCGGAGTTTTAGGTGTGGTAGTTTTTTTGTTGTTGTCGGTATGGAGGAGGAAGTGCAGCAGCTTAAGGAGCTTGTGCTGCAGCTTAAGGCAGACAACGAGCGGTTGCTCCGGGAGCGTGCTGCGTCTCATTCGGCTCCCAGTGGGGCAGCATCAGTGTCCTCTGGTACAGTTAGTGGTGCTCCTCCTGTTGTGACGGAGCGGCTGGTGGTTATTCCCAGGGACCGCAGATGTCCCGTGTTTAACGGTAGGTCAGGTATCAGTGTAGCTGAGTGGATTGAGGAGATACAGGCATGCATGCGAGCCCGCCACCTCTCTGTTGCTGATCAGGCCCTCTTTATCATTGACCATTTGGAGGGAGAGGCACGTGAGGAGATTAGGTTTCGACCGGGTGTAGAGCGTGATGACCCAGCTCGCATTTTTTTCTATCTTGCAAGAGCTGTATGGCCATTCTCTGTCCTATGTCACTCTGCAGCAGGCTTTCTTTGCGAGGCAGCAACAGGAAGGTGAGACACTGCAGGAGTTTTCGTTAGCATTGTTAGCTTTAATGCAGAGCATCAAGCAGGGCGCTCCTGATGGGATGCCAAACTCAGAGGTTTTGCTGCGCGATCAGTTTGTAGAGCATGTCCTGGACAGTTCTCTACGACGTGAACTAAAACAAATGGTTCGACGCCAGCCCTCGGCTTCATTGCTAGAGGTGCGTGGGGAGGCCATCAGATGGGAGAGGGAGGGTCTTCCTGGGGGTTCTCGTGGGCGCAGCTGCTCTCTTCCGTCTGCTCATGGGTTGCAGTTTAGCGTCCAGAGTCGTTACACCCCGGCCCCGGCGGCTGTTCCCAGGGGCCTGGTTTGGCTGAACTGATGGACCTCTTAAAGAGTCAACAAGAGCAGCTTAACCAACTGACCCGCACCGTAGCTTCCTTGCAGGCCCCCCGACCCCAAAGTCGGACATCACACAATTCTGTCGTATGTCGCAGGTGTCAACAGCCTGGGCACTTTGCCCGTGAGTGTGATGGTGAGCGTGTTCCACCTCGTGCTCGTGCTCACTCTGTCTCTGGGCTAACTTCTAACTCTTCTAGGCCTGCTTTGTCCACTCAGCGGCCGGAAAACTGACGCCCGCTGAGCTTTTGAGCCACAGCTCGGTGGGGGCACCTCCAGGCTCTGTAGAAAGTAAACTGTCTGGTTTAATGTCCTCTTGTCCAAATGTAAATGTTTTGATGGGCAATGTCTTGGTGTCATGTTTGGTGGATACTGGGTCCATGGTTTCCACCATCACGGAGAGTTTTTTTCAGGAGCATTTTGCACCTTGGGACCATGATCGCCTGCAGTCCTGTAATTGGTTGCGGCTCCGGGCAGCTAATGGCCTAGCCATTCCGTATGTTGGCTATTTAGAGCTTGATGTGACCCTTTGTGACAAGGTGATGTCCCGTTGTGGGATTTTGGTTGTTAAAGACCCCCCTGGAGCTGTGACCTCAGTCCCTGGAGTCTTGGGGATGAACGTCATTAGACGTTGTTATCAAGATCTTTTTGGGGCCTATGGCCGGTCGCTGTTCGATGCACCCTCCGTGTTACAGGCCCCTGGCCCAGTCATTGAGGCTCTTCAGAAATGTCACCAGGCTGCAGCCCAGGTTCCTGAAAACCCTGCTGGTTCAGTTAGGGTGCAAGGTAAGAGGGCCCTTCGCATCCCTGGTGGGATAATGAAGATGGTGGCCAGCACGTGCTCATCACATTTTTCAGATCAGGCTGTGCTGTTTGAGCCCCCTGACTCTGGTCTGCCAAATGGGTTGCTGGTGTTCTCCCTGTTTGGTTCATGTTGTCCGGGGTACGGCGTATATTCCGGTGGTCAATGTGGGGACAACTGATATTCTCCTGTACCCACGTACCTGTCTGGGTGCTCTCAGTAGCGCCCAAGTTGTTAGTCTACCCACAGGGGTAACTGAAGTGAGGCCGACTACAGCTACCCGTCTCTTCCCAAGCAGCTTCTAGCTCAACCTCAGGGGTTGCGCCACAAGTAGACCTGTCCATGTTGACAGAGGAAGAGCAGGTAGAGGTGAGGTCTGTGTTACAGGAGTACAGTTCAGTCTTTGCAACCCATGATGGAGACTTGGGCTGTACCAACCTTGTGTCCCATGACATTCCACTCTTGGATGATGTCCCTGTGAGGCAGAGATACCGCCGTATCCCCCCCTCTGAGTATGAAGCTGTAAAAGCTCACATCAACCAGCTTCTTGAAGCGCAGGTCATTAAGGAGAGCAGTAGCCCTTATGCCTCGCCCATCGTTTTGGTCCGTAAGAAGGACGGCAGTTTGCGCTTGTGCGTAGATTATCGTCTTCTTAACAGTAAGACTAGGAGGGACGCTTTCCTTTGCCTCGCATTGAGGAAAGCCTAGATGCCCTCAGTGGTGCCCGCTGGTTTTCAACCATTGATCTTGCCAGTGGGTACAACCAGGTGCCAGTATCGGAGCCAGATCGGCCCAAGACTGCCTTTTGTACTCCGTTCGGACTTTTCGAGTTCAATCGGATGCCTTTTGGACTGTGTAACGCCCCAAGTACTTTCCAGCGGCTGATGCAGAGAATGTTTGGAGATCAGCAAGGTCAGTCTCTCCTCCTGTACCTCGATGATATTGTCATCTTCTCCTCCTCTGTGTCCCAACATCTGCAGCGTCTGAAAGTTGTGCTTGGTCGCCTTCAAAAGGAAGGCTTGAAGGCCAAACTTGAGAAGTGCACCTTCTTCCAGAAGGAAGTTAAGTACTTGGGCCATGTTTATTTCCAGTGAGGGGGTCTCCACAGACCCTGAAAAGATTGAGGCTGTGTCCAAATGGGAACGGCCCCGACATGTTTCCGAGCTGCGCTCCTTTTTGGGTTTCGCCAGCTACTACCGGCGTTTTGTAGAGGGCTTTGCCCAATTGGCCAGTCTCTGCATAAGTTAGTGGCTGAGCTCACCAGCAAAAGGTCCAGAAAAGGGTCAGAGCAGGCTCTTGGTGCTTCCTGGACGTCCCAGTGTGAGGCCAGTTTTGAGGCCTTGAAGTCGAGGTTGGTGTCGGCCCCGGTTCTGACTTATGCCGACTTTTCTCGTCCTTTCATTTTGGAGGTTGACGCTAGTCACAGTGGCCTCGGGGCAGTGCTCTCTCAAGAGACGACAGAGGCGTTCAGCCTGTAGCGTATGCCAGCCGAGGCCTTAGGCCCACTGAGCGCAACATGGATAACTACAGCTCCATGAAATTGGAATTTTTGGCGTTGAAGTGGGCCATGACCGAAAAGTTCCGGGAATATCTGCTGGGCCATAAGTGTCTGGTTTTCACTGATAACAACCCGTTGAGCTACCTGCAGTCTGCCAAGCTTGGAGCCACTGAGCATCGCTGGGCTGCTCAGTTGGCTGCATTTGATTTTGATATCAAGTATCGTTCAGGTCGCAGTAATCGCAACGCTGACGCACTTTCTCGGCAGTATTTGTCTGGTTCGGGCTTGGCTGAGGGTGTTGTGCCAGGCACTTCAATCCCCAAGGCCCTTCAGCTTTGCAGCGCGTCCAGACCCAAAAGTGGTGGCAACTCAGGGTGTTGTATCTGCTTTTCCATCTCACTCCTCTGCTGATATTCGTGTCTTGCAGGAGACAGATCCCCTTGTAAGTGAAGTTCTGGTGTTTTGGCGGAGACAGGCTAAACCCACTCCCGCCGAGAGACCGCAGGTTTCAAAGCCAGCCATGGCTTTGTTGCGTCAGTGGGACCGTTTGGTTGAAAGAGAGGTGTGTGCTCCACCGACAGGTTTTTCAGCCTCATGGTGGGAGTGAATCCTTCCAGCTGATTCTGCCTGCTGTCCTGAAGCACGAGACTTTAAATCGGTTGCATCAGGAGCATGGCCATCAGGGCATTGATCGGACCACCGATCTGGTGAAGCAGCGTTGCTACTGGCCAGGGATGTCCGCAGACATTAAACGGTGGGTCCAAGAGTGCGAGCGTTGCCAGGTTGCTAAAGATTCTGGTTCGGTTCCACATAGTTTCATGGGTCATTTGCTTGCCTCGGAACCTAATGAAATTGTGGCCATTGATTTCACCCTGCTTGAGCCTTCCCGCAGTGGTGTTGAAAATGTCCTGATTATGACGGATGTTTTTAGCAAGTTCACTGTTGCTGTCCCCACACGGGACCAACGGGCCTCCACTGTGGCCCAGGTCCTCCTTACTGAGTGGTTCTACAAATTTGGTGTTCCGAGCCGTCTGCACTCAGACCAGGGTAGGAGCTTTGAGAGCGCCTTGATTTACCAGCTTTGCCGTTTGTATGAGGTCGCTAAATCTCGCACTACCCCGTACCATCCAGCGGGCACGGGCAGTGCGAGCGGTTTAACCGAACCCTCCACAACCTTTTGCGCACTCTTCCAGCTTCCAAGAAACGGGATTGGGTCTCCTGTCTGCCTCAAGTGTTGTTTTCATACAATACCACCCCTCATCAGGGTACAGGAGAGTCACCTTTTTATCTGATGTTTGGTAGAGAACCTCGTCTTCCTGTTGATTTCCTCTTAGGGCGAGTTCAGGATCCGGTACGTGGGGAGGTACAGGATTGGGTTGTTGAGCATCAGGCAGACTTAATGTGGCTTTCAAGGGTGCTCGGGAGCGGTTGCTGGCTGCTGCTGGTCGCCGGAAGGAGCGCCACGATCAGAGAGTTCATGAGGCACCTTTGCCAGTGGGCCAGTTGGTGTATCTAAAAGATCACAGTGCTAGGGGTCGGCATAAAATCCAGGATATCTGGAGCCATGTTGTTCACCAGGTGTTAACAGCCCCAGCAAATCAAGGGGCAGTCTACACTGTCGCTCCGGTGCATAACCTGCATCAGGCACGAACAGTCCATCGAGACATGTTGAAAGCTGTTCTTGGCCCTGAGTTTCCAGCAGCCCCTCCTAGGGCTCACTCGCCTTGCAGACCAGGACAGGTGGAGGCTGACTCCCTCAGTGATGGTGATTTGTGGCTCTTGGTGCCTGAAACACCTTTGCCTCCTGCAGGTCCAAGTAGTTCCTCTGCTGAAACCCGTTCAGAGGTTCAAGCCAGCTCAAGTGCACTTCCTACATCGAACGGCATTGTACCATCTGCTTGCTCTTTGTCCCCCTCAGAGCAACCCAGCACCAGTCAGCAGGTTCCGCGTCGGACTGCTCGCACTACAGCTGGCCACCATTCTAACCCTCACCATCTCCCTTTGCCTGCAGGCCAGCATGGTAATCCATCACAGCCTGTGTCTAATGCCCAAATGGTTGTTTTCAGGCCCTGGTGTTAGCATCTGTATTATCTTTGTTTCATCGTCGGGCCGACGATGCAAAATCTGGGGGTAGATGTGGCAGGGTAGCTCTACACTCCCCGCCGTGAGGGGCAGTGTGGCAGCTAATGAGCGAGCGATCGCCTATAAATACACCCGGTCGGACCCTTCCTCTCTCTCTCTCCGCTTCCTCTTCCTCCTTCACGGAGCCGACAGCCGCGTGCGTGGCGGCGTCTCGCGGGTCAGCAGATCGGGTTTCAAAACAAAGTCTATCAGTGTGGTGTTACCGTGAGCTGGACTGTCTCCTTTGGGCCTGTGTGCGCTGTGTGTGCTGTGCGCTCTCTGTGGCCATCGCTGGCGGAGTCTGAGCTGCGGGCTTCCTCCTCCTGCCGCTGTTGTGACACCTTGATCCTGCTCTCCGTGCGCGGCCGTCACTTGCTGCTGTGAGCCTCGCTGCTGTTTTGGTTCTGTTCATCGTTTTTTTTAAGTCTCTTCTGTTACTCCTGTGGCTTGGCTAATGTGAGACTCCAATAGCCTTAATTTGGCGCTCTGATCCGGCTCGTACAATATCGGACTCTTGTTTATTCCCACTGTCGGCGGCCAAAGCCGTGGCAATACAGCCTGGACACGTGGTCAGTGCAAGCCAGGAGAGGGTGTCCCCACCCTCTCATAAGACGCAAGCCAGCTGGAGACTGTTTACTCAGAGTGGCAGACACTTAATTACCTGAGTTTATTTCTATTTCATTTGTTATTTCTTCCTTTGAATTATTATTGATTGGGTTTTTGGGTTATATTTGATTTGTTGATTAGAAACCTTTTTGTTTCTTATTTAGATAATTTCTGATTTAGAATAGTTTCTTTTGGGTATGGTGTGTGAGGGTTGCCTTGATTTCCTGTTTTTAATTGTGTTCTTTTCCTTTGACAGGTGCTGAGGGCCCAGAGCGACAGCGGTTCCCTTGGTGGTGGTTCCTTTTCACGTTTTGGTTTGCTGTGTCACGGGTGCAGTGTAGTTTGGATTCCTCCCTTTTTTTGTTGTCACCGCTGTCGTGGTAAGCCCCAGCCCTGTCCCTTTTTCCTTTGGTAACTCCTCATATCACTCCTTATCATTATATTTATTATCATTTAGTCTGTTGCTCCTTTTTAAAATAATTGTTTAATAAAAGTATTTTTATAATTGGAAATCACGCTCTTGTCCTGTGGGATTTTTCGAACTGTGTGCCTTGGTTCAAATTGAATTTGGTCATTTCTAAATCCTGTTTATATCCTGGGGTGAAAGCCCCCAGGTGGCGTTGTCAGCAACTTCCTTATACCGCTCGCCTTGCCACACTACCCTCTTTCTGTGAGGACACCAACCGGGTACAGATTATTTGGTGGTGGAAACATCTCACACGTGATCAACAGCAATGTGAACTGAACATTAAAACCCTGACTGGGTGTCTTGCTCGTTCCCAGCTAAATGTGGCACTCACCTTCCCTGTCCTCCTTCACCTTCTGTTTTTCCTCACCACATCGCGTCCCTCACGTCTTTCCATCCTTCCTTACCCTGCCAGTGTTAGCATAAAAAAGCACCACTGTTGAACACATCAGCTGTCTGGATCACGGACTGAGTGGAACATACACTGGCCTATGATTCACGCCTGAGTCACAACAACTGATTTTTGAGTGTGTGTGAGTGTGTGTGTGTGCCAAGCACGACTACCCACTGCGCCAATTTGGACCTTCTGCTCTGAGTGATTCAGACCTTCCTTGGCTTGGGTGGAGCTGCTCTGTGGTCACTTCTACAACTATCAACTACAATGCTGAAAAGAGGCTGTTTCACTGTAAAGTGCACTCTGTGCATAATCACAGCAATTCACCGAAACAGAGAGCATAATTGTGGCTCATCCATTTACAGTAGATAGTAGTTAGGGAAGGGCTGAGTCAAATAATAGGGGCTTAACATCATGCCTGACTGTGTGTGCAGATGTACAGCATGTCCACATTTGTTTATTGTGACATACTCCAATGATAATTTATGTAAATTGGTCCATGTGTCATGTTATTTCAGGGACATGGATGAATAATTCTGGGTATGGAGCTGAATATCCAGGAATACCAGATGGATTGGCGACTCATTCAGTCATGAGCTCATACATGATATCATGAACGTGTGAGTTTGTTGGTGGGGAGGGGTGTGATGAGCAGATTGTACACTGTAGACCGTTCTATAAAACTTTGATTTCAGCTGTGATTTACAACAAAAGAAAAACAGACTAAAAGGTCCTGTATGTAAGATTTAGGAGAATCTATTGGCAGAATATGGCAGAAATGGAATGAAATGTTTTCATTAGTGTACATTGAAAATAAGATGTGCTTTCGTTATCTTAGAGGGTGCGGATCTTCTTCCATGGAGGCTGCTACGTTGCACCGCCGTGTTTCTACTGTAGCCCAGAGCGGACAAACCCAACACTGGCTCTAGATAGAGCCTTTACACAAGTTTCATGGCCACTATAGGTTGTCTTACACAGAAGGGGGGAGTAAGGTGAGGTGTTTGCAATTTGCAAGCTCACCACTAGATTCATACTAGTAGAATCTAGTAAATCCTACACACTGGTCCTTGAAATCAAACTAACAGAGAAATACACAACAATCCTGACCAATTTAAAGATGTATCACCCTGGCATTTAAAATGGAATTATTGCCATCAGTGGATTTGTTCATGAGGGCAAAATAAATCTGTTAGATTTTTTCCCACTGAGTTCAACGTTGGTGACATTTGGCAACAGTAAGCCATCTTGACAATGCTGACCTTTGAGTCCAAATAGAGAAAGCTATTATCGCTTATTAGCTTAGACTGATCAATCTTGTCTGCCGAAGTATAAAACTGCTCCACAAAAGAGGCATGGTTTTAAAACTGTTATGACACAAGAATGCAGTGGTATGAATGCATTTTTTTGAATAAATAAATAATGTATTGTCCCATAAGAGAGTGATCTGAACAGTTGGCTAAATGACAAGTCTGTTAGCTAGTTTGGAGAGGCTTTTTTGTTCAATTTTGTAAACAAAATGCAGCGGGTGCAGTAGCCTACAGAGAAAATAAGCAGAAGTTGCTATTGTGACTAGCATATTTTCGGCTTGCTAGCATGTTAGCTGTTAGCTCACCAACCACGGTTATTCTTCGCCTACTTCCAAAGTGCTTAGATAAGGTTGATGAAACTCCAGCAACACTCGTAGAATAGACCAACTTTATTTTTAGACCCATGCATTTGCTACCTCTGCGACCCGACTTCGGATAAGTGGTTGAAGATATATTGATGGATAGTCCTTTAACAAGGCTGCATTAAGTAAGGTTTCTACAAACCCACACCACCCGAGATGCTGCAGATTCAGCCACTTTGTCTGAATGCAATATGGTTGGTGTTGTTTATGCTTGTTCTGTTACAGGACTTGACGAATTAAAAGAGAAATGCAATATTGAAATTCAGAGCATCTCCTGCCCATAAAAAGTCGGACTCACAAGTGTCACGTCTAAGTATGCAAGAAATGTTACAATGTGAACAAATGGTGTGCAGAATGAAATCAAAACACAAGTGGTACAGTATGGCACATGAAGGGACACTTGATGCTACATTCCCACACACACACACACACACACACACACCCCACTGTATGCCTGAACACACGCTCTCCAAGCCCCCATGATGCCACTTAATGCAGTTTGGAGTCATATATTTACCACCAGCAGGAAATGGATGCATGGCTCTTATGCACATCATAGAGGAGCCCATCCATTAGCATGGTGCTCCACAATAGCTAGACAATACTACACTGATGACTAAATCACACACACACACATGTACACACAACACTAGCATGCTGGGATGTTGGAGGAATTCAATTTCATTAATCTGGTTGTTGTGGAGTGATTTATGGCTCGTGGAAAATGGCAAAGAGAGTTACAGGTGCATCAGTGCGTAACTTCCCGTTAGCCTATCACTGTTGATTAATGTTTTAACCATTACATGTGTGTGTTCATGTGTGTGTGTGTGTGTGTGTAACTGCCTGCCTTAAGCTGGAGGTGTGGCCCGTAATATACAGCCTGTATGTGAAAGCTGCAGTGGAGCAGAACTGATCTGCAGCAGCGGGTGGATGGTGGATATCTGTGCATTTCTGTGCATGTTATCATCTCCACATGCTCATTTTCCGAGTGTGTCAGTGTGTGAATGTTTTATCTCTGCGGCGTGCTCTCGCTCACAGTATCTGGTTGTGAGGGTGTTCATTCATGTGCCCGGGAAAAGGCAGAGTGTCAGGGTGTTGCTACATCGCGGGACTTTGATCATAAAACCATGGCAACGCAGATCAGAAAGATATAGCAAGAGAATGAAGCAGCTGATATGTGGGCAATTAAAGCTGCTACTATGTTTCTGGTGACAGCCCAAGAAAAATACACCCTAAATGGAACCCTATTATAGCTTTAATATGTCAGTCACTGAAGCACAGCGGTCGGATTTTTCTTCTATGCAGCAGAAAAGATTCCTAGTTAGAAAAATCAGTCCACTAGCATTCTAGATTGGTAGCAAAATGTGTATTTACTTTTTTAAGAGTGGCTCTGTAAAGAAGGCATAATCGCACTGATTTAATTACACCTCAAGGGCAGACCCAGAATAATCAGTTGGGTAAATAATGTTAGTTAGACATTTTGGGAAATTTGCATATTTGCTCTCTTGGTCAGTGAGACAATTCATACTAGTCTTGTGTCTGTATGCTAAATATGAGGCTAGACCCAGTTAGCTTAGATTAGCACAAAGACAGCGAGCAAAAAGGAAAAGTTAGCTAGCTCTGTCCAAAGGAAAAAAGCACAACACGTTGTTTATACAGTTAATTTTTTGTACAGACTAAACAACCAAAATACAACGTGTTAACTGCCCACAGCTACCAGTCCCTAAGCTCGGCTAACTTTCTCCTGGCTCAAGCTTCCTATTTAGCCTTAACAAAATTTATGAAATAGGTCTAAGTTTTTAATGCATAAATATTCAGCATTATAGCTTTAAGATAGGCTATCTGTTTCCTGGATCTAGCCTCATTATTAGCCTCAAAAAATACATAATATAGGTCCAGGTTTTCAGACATTTTAATGCATAAATTTGACATATTTTAGCTTTAAGCTAAAAAGTTTTGTAAGAGTAAACAACCAGAATACAATGTGTTAATTAGGGTGCCCGAGCTACCACTCCCTATGTTTACTAGTTAAGTGTCTCCTGGCTCTAGCTGTATATTTAGCCTACAAACTGACTACTATTGTGTCAATCTTCTGACCTAACTCTTGCTAAACTATTAAACTATTCGTTTAAACACACAGTATATAAGTACTGCCAGCAGCAGTCTCCACATAAAAATAATAACGAAAGACATTTGATGAGATTTAAAGTAGCATGGGATCATGGGAGTTGTTTTCTTCATCGTTAAACAAACACCATTACAGATGAAAAATGATCTGAAATGACTCAGGCAGAAATCATGGTCACGGACGAGATGATATATTCAGTTTAATTCACGTTGGGTTAAGTCATATTTGCGACTTCCTTCCTCAGTATCTGACATATCTGTCCATATCACGTGTCCTGCAACAGAAAGCGGGTAGTAGGAAACGACTAAATTACTGATTTCTGGGTTTGACCATTGTTGGGCACATTTGGGATAAAATCAGTACACAGCTCAACAAAATATATAACAGGTCTAGGTTTTTAGACATTTTAATGCATAAATCATACATATTATAGCTTTAAGCTAGCTAATTGTTAACTTAAGTAAACTTAAACTAACTGTTTCATGGCTCTAACTTCATATTTGGCCAACAGTGAATAATGAGGCAAGAGAGGGGGAAACTATATAGTGAAGCCCATTTAACTTATTGGTCTACTCGCTGAAAAAAAGTCAAGTCAATTTAAGTCAATTTCATCCATATAGCAAAAAAATAGTCAAGAAAAAAACAATGCAATGCAGCTATTATAGATCACATGCTGACCGCCAAAATTTAAACAAGTCTTAACCGATATACAGAACATTTACACTAGTTAGCTTGTCAACTGACCTTCCAAAGTCAAACATGACATTGCTTATACACAGTACATCCATGCTATTTAACTTGTCAACGACCTTCCAGCATCATGAATGTCGCAGCCATGAATGATCAATAAAAAAAGTCAATGACATTTATACTATTGATTCATATTTGGAGTGTCTTCTTTGGCATTTTAGCTTGCCGGGCAGAAATGGTTCAGTCATCTAAAATGCCTTCCTCTCACTGGCTGTGTTGTGTCCCGTTCCTGACCCGCTTTAACCTCGGCCGAGTCTGTACTACACCACCACATCTGTCAGCATACCCGTTTATTCATGGGCTCCATGCAACAAATGTGATGCTGTCAGCAGCGAAGCACCAATTTACAGACGGTATGTGGAGAATGTTTCTCACGCAGAATCGTAGCGTCACTTTAATCTCTTCAATTTTCACTGTTTTAACAGAAACGCAGCAAAGATGAGTGGTATTCCCAACACCTGATCAATTTTTAACCCCAATTAAATCATGATTACTTAAATTTATGTAAACCAAACCTGTAAACACATTAAAATTAAGAGAGATTAAATTTCAACCTCTATAAACCTCAGTTTAGTTTTTACTCTAAACCTAGATTATATTTAATTCTGTTGCACCAAAACTTTAAACTCCAATTTAAACTGTGATCCAGTATCAACTTTAAGCTTACACTTGAGAAGGTTTAACTTTTAAAACTGCTACATTTTTGAGATGAAATGAGTAAAATAATTCTCTGCTGAGCCATCATGAGAGGCTAACTGGGCTAATCAACTTTTTACCAACTAGGCTAAACAACATTTTAGCTAACTAGCAAACAGCGTAACATTTTGTTAACTTTTTAGCTAGCTAGCAAACAATATATTGTTTTTTGTTAGCCAGCAAGCAAACAATGCAACCTTCTGTCTTTTGTAACTTTTTAGCTAGCTAGAAGACAATCTAACTTTTTTTGTTTTGTTTTTTACTTTTAAGCTGGCTAGCAAACAATACAGCATTTTTCTTTTTTTCCCTTTCTCTCTTTCTTTCTTCTGTTTTTTTGTTTTACTTTTTAGCTAGCTACCAAACAATCAAGATTTTGTTAAGAAATACAGAGAAGCCGAAAGGTTTTCCCGCCTCTTTTATTCCATATTGATTAAAGTATTTAATTTCAGTTTGTACCAATAAACTTGGATTTACTGAACAGAGTTTAGTTTTAACAGAGCTCTGCTTCATTTTAAATGTACTCATTTTAAACAGAGTTCTGCAAAACTCACTACAAAATCATACAAAACACTCTCTTTTCTGAACTCAAAATTGTACCCTAATGCTACTAGCGCTAAACCATCATGTCATTTAAGATTATTTGATGTTGCCTAATTGCAATGTTGTTATCAATTAAGTGGCAATTTACAAAATGTACACAGTGAATCATACTTACTCATAAAGCCAGTTGAGTCTGTTCCACCTTCCCAATATATGCAAACACAGATTTAATCCACTTTGCCGCAAATTTCATGCCGCTCCAGCGGAGGATTTACACATCACTCTCCCATTCTTTGGAGCTATTCATTTCATCATAATCAGATCCAGCTGTATAATTGCAGTCATGGAGATTAGTGCCAAGGAAGGAAGGGAAGGACACACACACACACTGGCACTCACGGACATATTAATACATCCATCCACGCAGACACACACACACACACATACTGTACATGTATGAGTGTGAGCCTACACACTCACACGAGCAGCTGACAGCAGCCTGATAGTGCTGAGCGCTGCAGTGATGAAACTGGAGATGCTGCTTGCTCCTCTTAATAGAATTCACACTGGCAGCATCGGCCAGCTGTAGTAGAATGCTAATGTAGGCTGCGTGGGCAGACCCGCCGCTTCATTCAGAAATATGTGACTGCAGTAGACACATAGATGGAGTGGAGAAAAAAAAGTGTTTTTGCAGGCATATTGTGGTGTAAAATCGAGTTATGGGAGAAAAAAAAACACTTTTTTAAAATGCAACATATTTGAAAAAGTGCAGGTCAGTGTCCATCACACATAACACCTCCTCTGGTCTGATTAACTCCCATCATACACCCTGACAGACGTGTCACTGCAGAGTTAAGGATGGATGAGCAGCAAATGGTACTGAAGATGTGAATCAAAGCGTGTCCTACCTCTCCTGGTCTGTCTGATCTTTGGGCTCAGCATGGCTGTCATCGCTCGTCCACGCACTGTCCTCTCGGCATGTTCATGTACATCCACGCACCCCACCCCTGTCTCTGCCTCTCTGTGTCCTCGCCTCTCTCCTCCTCTTCTCCCTCTGACCTTCTGCAGTGCGGCCGGCAGCTAGGGGGTTGGGTGAACCGGGGAGGGGAGGAGAATGGAAAGAAGAAGGGGGTGGTGATGGGAGAAGGAGGAGGAGGAGGAGGAGGAGGAGGAGGAGAAGGAGGAGGAGGAACTACCCCTATTTTTTTCCAGCACACACGCCCAGTGGCCTCCACCCCTCCCTGTTACATTATTCATAGCTGTACATCCGACCCGGGGTTGATGAAGGAGGAGGCTTTTTGGGGTGGGTCTCCCACCGGCAGACCTGAGCGGCGAACAGATGCCGGGTGTAAGTGTTGTTATTTTCTGCAGTGAGTGCTTTTCATGAAGAGCTGCATATTTGTAAAGGGGAGAAATGGGAGGGCGGGGGTGTTCATCTGGCAGGTGTCTCCTCCTTCTGCATCTAATTAAGCCGTGGAGGTCCTCAGCTTGTCTCCACCTCCTTCCCTTAATCACTCATCAACCCCTCATCCTCCCTCTGCTTTTTCTCCGTCAGTGTTTGATCTCCTTCTTCCCTCGTCACAATCCCCTTTTAATTCTACTTCAGATCTCTCGCTCTGCTCTTAATTACCTTCCTCAACCATTTTTTGTCTTTGCCACTCTAAGGACGATGCTGCCTTCGATCCAAAGTCACGACGTGGGAAATTCCCAGCTCGTACAGTAGGTCGTAATTACATCCACCAGGCATTCCAGTGGCACAGCTCAGGAAAACCAGGGGAGGAGAAAATACTGTTCCCCCTTTAACAGACAATGTCATGTTGGTTCGAGCTGCAGTGGCCTGTAATAGACATGAGAGAGAGTGTAGCAGTGTGACATCAGGAGCAAGAGAAGACAGAAGAAGAAACATGTCACCAGTGTTCATTTTGGCACCAATTTTTGATTTAGTTGCAGTTTATTTTTTGACTAAAATGTGTATTAGTTTTAGTCATATTTTAATAATCTCACTTTTGTTAGTGTTAGCAAAATTGTAGTCTTTTAGTTTTTGTTGTGTATTTTAAATTTTTATATTATCTGAGCATTTTGCTTGCCTGATTATGTTGGCTTGCTCAGATTTAATTAATTTGGCCACTTTTCCTTGATTCTTCTACCATGGATAAGTAGGCTCTGTAGCTAAATAGCTTGTTTTTTGTCTGTTTTTATGATTGGGACTCCTGCGCAGGGTCTTTTATTTTGAAAACTGACTAAATTCTCTCTGATGTTTCTGTGTCTGACTTCCTGCCTGCTTGATCTGCTCTGTGCAGACTGATGTGGCATCTGTCAAAAATAGACTCGACTTGAAGCGAGCAGAGCGGAGAGCCGTTTCTGGGGCTCACTGCGGTGCTGCTGGCAGAACCACAAGCGTTGTGTAGAATGGCTGCGATCTGCTCCAGCGGACGTGGCGCAGCCATAACATCACGCAGCCTTGCTTGATGGAATCAGGCTGTTAGTTTTAGTCCCATGTAAGTCATTAGTAGTACCATTTTATTCTCATTTCATTCTCATTTCTGTTGTGCAATTTCACTTTTTATACCTTCCAAGCATTCCAAGGCGAAGTCACGCTCCACCATGGGGACCCATAATGTAGACTGTGTCAGAATAAACTGGTATATAATGAATCAACTGGAGCAACATGTGACCACATTCAGCAAAGACATAGACATTAACCTGCAAGCAGAGCAGCAGCTGCTGCTAGCGCTGCTAATGTTAGCCACTGTGTAGCAGGCTGGCAGCTAACTTCAGCTCCGGGTCGTTTACCTGCCGACACTGTGATCGTCTTCGGTCCGAAAAGGTGAAACATTTAGTGAGTTGTCATGTTTTGTAGGTTAATGTGTAATGTTTGTATTGCACAGGGCAAAGTGCCACACTTTTTAGTGGAATTCACAATACAATTTGGCGATTGTAGACTGTGATTAACACCTTCAAATGGCTCTTGAAACACATAGTATTTTTTCAGACAGTGTTTGACATTATCAATTAATAAATTGTACTCAATTTTAACTGCTTTCTGAGTGTTTTCTTACTGTTAGACTAGTTGACTAGTCTGAACTAAATTTTGTGTTTAATCGACAGGGAAATTACCCAACAGGAACATCCCTGCAATGTGTGATTCCACAGATGTTGAGTAACACTTTGTATTAATGCATTTATTTGTACATTCACATTATCATAGTTTTTCAAGTGCATTAATATAGTTTCCATTTTAAAGGTTACTTTGTACTTAGTCTTTGTCTAGTTTTCAATGTAACAAAAAGGTTAACAAATATTTTTGTCATAGTTTATGATATCAAAATCAAAATTTGTCAGGAAGCACCAATACCACATGTAAAAGTACTTATATTTAGGTACTTGCTGATATCAAGTAACAATATGAGAACAATATGAGATATGAGTAATAATGCCATTACAGTTGTTACAGTGACTTAAAAAAAAACCACTTAATTTTGATCACGTTTCTCACTTTCTAAATGTAACAAATAGTTTTGCTGTTTCCCGCATTAGCATTAGCAAACCTGCATTATGTTTGTTCTTTACATGTTTTATTAAATTGCTTGTGTTGAAGCAGCAAGTTTTTGTAAAGTGGCTATCAGGCATGGTAGTATCAGAATAGTTTTTCCTGGAATATCGGTATCAATAATCAGCTTCCACATGTAGCAGCTTTTATTCAGGTGACCAGAAAACGTTAGCTAGGAATTTTGACAATCATCAACAATAATATTTTGTTCATGGGGGAAAAGTACACAACAAGAAGCTTTTGCTGTGTAAAATCCATCAGAATGTTTAGGTTGAGTTTCCTGCATGAAATTCTGCTTCCAAGAGCAATTTTTTTCTTCTTTTTTTTCAATCTGATTTTGAAATTTCCTGCTCTCGGGCTTGTCTGGAAGGCAGCGTCAGACCTGTCACTGCTGTTAGCAGCTGTGCTACAGCAGCCGGGCTTCCCTCCTCTTCCCTCCTCCTCCAGTGTACAGAGGATAATAGCCTTAAGTCCTGCACTGCAATTGAATCAGAGCTGGCCTCGCGTCAACCACAGCTGCTCTTATTACAGAGCAAAGAGGGAGGGAGACGCAGAGGCGGTGGAGGAGTGTGTGATTGTGTGTGTGTGCCCTCACATAACATACATGCACGCATACGCACAAGCCAACAAGCAGTTAAAATGAAGCAGCGAATGCATAGATAGATCTACTGCACACACACTCACACAGTCAACCAAAACTGAGCCAAAATGAGGTTGACAGAAACACCGATAGAGATCGCACAAGCTGAAATGAAACAGAAAGAGGGGTCACACACACACACACGCGCACACACACACACACACACACACACTGACAAGAAACCAAGATGAAGCAGAGTGAGGGAGGGTTGACACACACATACACAAACACACCAAAAAAGCCAAAATGAGACAGCAATAAAAAGCCTTCAGAGCCAGTGTTTGGTTTCAGATCGAGATTGGGTGAAAGCGATGTGGTCACACCGTGCTGGGTGTGGCTCCGTGTCTTGTTTCCCTCTGAGTTATCACCAAAATCATCGTCCTTTTGTTCTGTTATCACAGAGACGGGAAGGTGAGAAGAGGAGGGAACATGGACGTTTCAAGCCACAGAGCGGGGACGAGTGGCAGAGTTGGAAACCACCAGAGCAGCGCTCAACCATAGCTTTCCTGTTTTTGTTTAGCCATAACCACTGGGCTGCTCAGTGTGTATACTTCACTGGCACCATGACTCTGGCATACACAGGCCCCCATGCCTATTCCAGACTCAGTCCAGCTTGATATGAAGAGGACAGTTTGTTTTAGAGTTAAGCCCTGTTAGGGTGGAGTATTGTGACTCAGACTTCCAAAAAAGCTGGGATGCTGTGTAAAATAAAAAAGAATGCAAGGATTTGTTCCAATAAAGTTGGGACAAGGTCATGTCTCCAACTGTGTTCCATCACCTTTTCTTTTCACAATTCTCTCCCATTCTTGCTTGATATATGACTTGAGGTGCTCAAACATCTGAAGTCTCTGTTATACTTTGTACTTCATAATGCACCACACATTTTCAATGGGAGACAGGACTGGACTGCAGGAAGGCCAGTCTAGTACCTGAACTCTTTTACTATGAAGCTACACTTTTGTAACACATGCAGAATGTCTTGACATTGTCTTGCTGAAATAAGCAGGAAAGTCTCTGAAAAAGATGTCTGGATGGCAGCTTATGTCGCTCCAAAACCTGTTTGTGACTTTCACTATTGATGGGGCCTTCACAGATGTGCAAGTTATCCACGTCATGAGCACTAATGCACCCTCATACCATCACAGATGCTGGCTTTTGAAGTGGTAACAATCTGGATGGTCCTTCTCCTCTTAAGCCCAGATGACACGATGCCCATGATTTCCCAAAACAATCTGAAATGTGGACTCGTCAGACCACAGCACACTTTTCCACTTTGCATCAGTCCATCTCGGATGAGCTCAGAGAGGTCTGCAGCGTTTATGGGGGTTGTGGGTGTTGTTGAAATATGGCTTTCGCTCTGTTTTCCACAGTGTTCCTGAGCCCATGTATCTTTTATACAATCATTGATTGTTAATGCAGTGCCGCCTTTGAGGTCAAATGTCACGGGTGTTCACACAGCGTCACAACTTTTTTGGAAATGTATTTGCACTGTCGGAAATGTATTTTCATGTTTGCAATACCTGCTGGTGGTCATCTACTCCTAGCTAATTTCTTCATTCCTTACATTTCCCAGAATGACTTTTGCAAGGAGCTCTTGAACAACCTGACAATTTAAAAATCTTACATTAAGATTTTAACTTCCGTGTGCGAGTTATCTAGTTCACACGTTATTATCTTGTTTGCACTTGTTTTCATCTTTTTGAAAACTTCCTCCTTCATTCTTAAAAGTACCACTTTTCAGCATACCTCAACTAGGACGGTGTCTTTCCTCAGTGTGTACTCAATGATAGACAACACCCCCACCCCCCTTCAGCGGTTGCTTGTGCGAGGAGGAACTCAGTGATACTCATGATGTCACTCAAATATAAGCAATTCCTTGCCAGTTGCCTCTTGTGTGCAGACCTCAGCTTCTGTGCTACAAGTGCAGTATTCCATCCTGACAGCACTGTATTTCAAATGTTCTTTGGTGGCTGCATGTATTGAAACACCTCTGCTGCTATCTGTTGTTCTTTTGTACAATTCCATGGATTAGATTGGATAAGCCAGTTTGTGTGAAGACGTAGCACTAAATCCAATACTTAACTTCAGACATGAATGTTGGGATGTTCCAGACACCTCAACTTATGTTAAACAAGAGTTTTTGGTCATTCATTCAACAGGAGCAGTAACAGTTGGCACTGGAGGAGGCTGCGGCTTAGAGGTCTTTACAAGTTGTGCCCGAACCCATAAATTCCTGGAAATGTACTACCTGGAACCAAACCAGACCAGACCTTATTTGAAAGCTGGGACTCAGACCTGATCAGCACTTATTTCCCAGCTGATGCCTTGTAACAAGTTAACATATAAAACGTGGATCAGAACCTGTACGGGTCACAGGTCAGGTCTCAGGTCCTTGGGTTTGGGTGTACCCGTGAAGACCTCTAACCAAGCTTGCTGTGGAAGAAACTGCCACTGCAGTAACGTCATCTGCAGCTGGTGGAGCTAGCTTGGTCTTGGCTAGCTCGGGCTCGGTGATATTACATTAATATTATTTGAATAATACGCTAGTTTGGATTTTCATGGCTTTTTTAAATCATTCAGTCATTTGGTGGATTGAACTGAACAACAAAACCCTTAATGTTAAATGGAACTTGTGGAGCATGATGAAAATGCAACCATTGATGTTTCCCTTAATTGTATACGTCCTTCCCCATCAACTGCCACCGACTGAGGTCAAACAATGTCGCTGAGGATGAACCTAACGCCCTGAGGATCCATAGTGTTTAGAAAACCTTGTTAAATATTGATACTGAGGATGATTAAAATTTCATATTGGCAGGGATGGGCTGTGCTAAAACAGACCAGCGGGGTGGCTGCTCAAGGTGTGACTGTTGACTTAGCATTACTTATTGATTGCCACCGACGAGCCTCATCAGTCAGCAACACCAGCAATGACAGAGGGGCTGAATTAACATTAACTCTACCTCTCTAAATAATTATATTAAAATCACATTTTATTTTAATAAGACAATTTATATAAATAACACAGGGGTTGAGCAGCATCACAGTATATACCTTTTGTTGATGATGTGATGAATATTTATCTGGTACTTTATATCTTATTGTATCTAGAAACATTTTCTCAATTAATGCTCAGAAGATAGTATATCTTAAAAATGATAATTTAATAATCTTGAGAATTGTGACAAAACCCTCTTTTTTTGGTGGGTGGGGGTTGATTTCCAACCCTTTTTATGCCTGATTAAATCATGTTTTTGTTCGAAGTTGATGGAAATCTGGGACACAACTTTAATTTTTAAAGCAAAGATGGTGACAACAGCACATTGTTATACCTATATTGTCAGTAGGTATTGTTAGTTTTAGATTTTGGAGGCTTTTAACATGTTTTAATTGTTGTAAGTGGTGAATTCTTGTCTGTAACACAGTGTTTTTCAGCGCTGAACAAGTTTAAATTTAAAAAATTAAAGCTGACCAAAACATTTCATGCATGACATATATTTTATATATAATAATCCTTAAGGGCTAAATTTTTTACAAAAAAAAAGGTGTTGGTATCAATAATTAAAACTTTTATTTTGGCAGGACATGATTTAACCAAATTCTAATGATAAATATTATGATACAAAACTACATATACCGTAATAGACTTTTTTGTTTTGTTTTGTTTTTTAACTCTCCAGACTTCAGTATCATTGCTAAAAAATGTAGAAAGAATTTTGAGTAGAGGCATATTAAAAACTATATTTCAAAAAGCCATACACAAGGAAAGTTTTATTTCTAGCTCATGCTGTTATAAAGACAGGCTTACGGTAGGAGTTTGCCTAAATTTTACACAATAAAACCTGCACTTCTCGTGATTTAATAAACCTTAAATGGCTTGATGAAAGATCTGAGGATAGAGTGTCTGAAATATCATCCTATTTAGTGACTGTCCCACTTAGCAGTATCAAAACAATTATATGTAAGCAATGTTTTTGTACTCACACTGAAACCTTAAAGCTCCAGGGTCATTTTAATTGCATTAATAATATGGAAAGCAGTGAAGTAATAACATTGGATAAAGTGATTCACAAATTTTACTCATTAGAACCCTCTCATGACTGAAGCTCTCATCTCACCTCCGTTAATTAGAGGCTCGTTAAGAGAGGAGTGTAACTGACTGAAGAGAGACGCAGCAGACAGGTGTTTTCCCGTGAGGTCTGTCTGTCTTTATGTCTGTCTGTCTGCCTCTGTCTCTCTCTAAACCCCCTCTCTGCCCCCATTAGCCTCCCTCGCTACTCTGTCACTGACAATTAGCACAGGGCCATGACTTCATCCGCTGATGGTTATGAGGGGAGCCGACAGGACAGCAGACTGCAGCATATGCAATATGGATGGAAGCCTTCTGCCTGTCTGATTGTGTGTCTGTCTCTTTGTCCGACTTTTCTTACTCTGTCCTTTTGGCAGGTTAGAGTTGTTGCATATAAGCATTTTCCAGAAGGCACAATAAGATTATTTGACTTTAAAGTCAAAGTTGTGAAGCTAAAGTGAAGTCATGATGTCAAATCTCGGATAGCTAATTTTCCACTACCTTCTAGCCATTAGCTTGTAATTCATGGAACCTGTCATTGTGTTCTTTGAAAGGCCTTAGACCAGTGTTTCTCAAACTTTTTACAACACATACCACTTCAGAAAATATTGATCTCTCAAAGTACCATTTTGCTGTTTTGTGCCATTTGGTGGTAGCAGCAACCACTAGCACTTCTGCTCAGTTCACTGTCATTCACTTCACATTCATTTTCAACAAGGCTGCTCAAAATATTCTCCTTCTGACCAGCACTTCTCTTCGTAATAGTTTCTGTTTGGAGCCATGATTGCTGTGTTTTTGCACCATCCATTTTCAGTCTTCACAGTTCACCTCCACTTACTATCTTGCCATCACAGTTGAGCTCGTTACTAAATATTAAAAATAGTAAATTTAAAATAAACTAAAAACAGATATTACAGAGGAAAGACAAAATTTATTTTAAATTGCATTTGGCACTTAAGTGAGCTCACATTTTATGTATTTTCATTTGAAAATATGTAATATTCTTATAGTATTAAGTTTTTTTTAAAGTAATTAATTTCTTCAGTGTACCACTAGAGGGAGCTTGTGCACCTCCACATGGTTTGAAAATCTAGAACTTAGATGTCTGAAAGTGAAGTGGTTTAAACAAAGTTAAATGATTTATTTGTTTGCACTGAAAAGAACTACAGCTCCCATAAATTTCCAGCATGTATTATACATCATTGAAACTGTTTTACCCTTATCATTATCTTTCTCATCCTATAGTCTACAGTCATCTTTTCAATTTTTTAGTTCTTTGAGCGTAAACCTACTCTAAACATAGGTAAACATTAAAATATTGACTAAAATATTCTTCAACTACTTTGATAAAACTCCTCAACCGAGCTATGTCATTAATGTGTGATGATGTTAGTCCCCATAGTAATCATTTGTATAGTGACCTCTAGAATAATCACAGCCTCATAAAACTTCACAACCCCAAAGTAGAGACCATTCAGAGGATGTATGGTTCTTCTACATATATTGACAAATAGGGGTTCTTTGAGCAATTCCCAGTCTCAGAAAAATGCAGTTCTTACCGAAATCTCCAAAAATCAAAAGTTTTTATACCAAATCACAGCATTAATTTTTCTGTGGTGTTCTTCAAAATCTTCGGATCCTGGAGTGATTTTTGGCCATTTTTTATCAGTTCTCCACGACTTTTTAAGAAATGATAACTACCAAAAATCAGCTAGTCAGCAAAGGCTATCTCAAAGTATATCAAAGTATAATCTCAGGATGTATAGGAATTTTTAAAAAATCACACTTAATTTGTTGGCTCAGATCGAACTGATATGTCAAGTATTGAGTCTTAATCTACAGACTAATTTGCCTGAAATCTGATCTGTGGTTAACACAAGAGTTTTTCATGTTTTGTTCTATGACATAAAATACATCAGAAGATACCCCACTCATGAATTTTGAAGCTTTTATGTGTCTTTAGAAAGTTGACAATTATCTTGCTGAACAAATTGTTTAAGTATCATCATCATCATCATCATCATCATTATCATCATCATCAAATATTAAACTTTTGTTTGTCACAGAGCATATTTTCTAACCTGACATGCCAGATGGTTTGTTCCACAGAACCATCTGGGAAGCCTTCCATACAAACTGTTTGGAAAAGGGCAGGCACTTTCAAAAAGATCACTTGGCAGGTAATTGGATGAACCATCAACCAATCAGATCAGCTCACCGAACCAAAGCCGGAGCTGGTCAGGAGAAGAATGAAAACATCTTTTCTATCGATAAAAGCCTTCAGTGCTGTTCTTTGCTCTTCTTTCAATGAAGAATTACTCTCCGGTTCTGATATAACTGATGCTATCAGCAGTATTGATGCTAACCTCTTCAGAAGCCACCATTGTTTGTTCAAGGTGAGTCATTTCCATGGAACCTTTGCTGTCGGTACACGCCCGTAGCTGCCAGTAGTCCCTGTAGGACGCTGATTGGCTTGCCCCACCTGTGGTGCGGACACAAACAGATAGCTTGGAGCCCGGCAGGATGGCTTCTCACATGATCTTGTGATCTTGCGAATCCAGCTGCTTCACAAAGTGACATATTTTCTGCATTAATTCAAAATCCAATGGAAAAATACCATTGTTTTTTTGAAGGGGGAACCAGGGTGTAGCAGTGTATCTGTGTATCTGAGTATCTGTGAAGCAATGCAACTGAATCAGACCCTATTAATGTCTTAATATGGATGTGGCAAATGGAATTATTGATATAAAAAAACATAAATGGAAGAGGAACCTTTAGCCCCACGATGCCTTTTGGAGTTCCTCGTTTCATTTCTCATAATATAACAAAGTCCAAGTGCCCTCTATCTCAGCCAATAAAAGAGCCAGGGCCATGCAATCAAAATTAATTAGATTCTATTTGTGGCCACATTGCTTTGCCTCTACAGCAGTTCTGTTTCATTCATTTCATTCTGCCTGCCCGTGCCTGTTGGCTTGATTGACATACAAGAGGAGGAGGATGGAGGGGGGTGGAGAGACTGATGGAATGGCTGAAGAAAAAAAAAAGCAAGGAGAAACAAAAAACAGCACATATGTGTGTGTGTCTGTGTGTGTGTGTGTGTGTATGCATGTGTGTGAATTGATTTTCAATAGTACTGACAGTGTCTGTGTGTGTGTGTGTGAAGCGGTGCCCAAAGAGCATCAGACTGTTCAGCTGTAACAGACCTCCTGCTACAGCTGCACTGTAGTAAACCAAGCGATGATGAACCACAGAGAAAGATACCTAACACTGGATAAACAGCTGTAAATACAGTAGTGGTTTTTACCTCTGGTTGCTGAGGAAGGATGAATATCACTCATTCTCCAGAACTGAGACGAAACCATATTTTTTGTGAGGTTGATTTTTACTCTTTGATTATGCTGGAAAAAATCTATTTTAAAAGGTCTTGGCTATTGAACCTTATAACAGGCCAACCTCCCGGTGATAGAATTTTTAATTAAATAGCTTTTCGTTATGGTTGAGGACTTTACTTTTGTCAGTTTCGTCAGACACACAAAATAATTTTTAACACAAAGAACACCGCTTAGGTACCATTTATTTGTTTTTGTTGAATTTATTAAACTCTTTATGAATCCTTACAAACATATATTTAACAAATATATATATGTACATTTATGTACATTAAAATTTGTCCCAATTTTCAAGGATGAGTGATATACCAGTGTGTCATTTTTTTATTATTTTTTGCTCCCAGGTAGTGGAGAGGTAAATGTACAAGAATACATGAATAAATTAGAGATTTTAAACCAGAAACCTGGGAACAATGAAGTATTTATGGTTTACATCTTTTTATTAATGTTTTTCACTCTATAGTAAGTGATGATGTATGTATACAATGTAATCATCTGACCACCCCACCCCCCACCCTCTGTCACCCTGGGTCACATACAAATGGAATGACAAGTATCAATGAAAGACCAATAATGACAAATAAACTAAACAGTCATATTTTAAGTGTTATATATATACATATATATATATATACACACACACACACACACACACACATATATATATACATATACACATACACACATACAAAAATAAAATACATATACATATAATAAAAAAAAACCAAAAACCTCTGCATCTTAAGTAATACATTTCAAGCCAGACCTCTTAATAGGAACCTCCTCGGTATTCAATTAACCACATTATTCATAAGTTTTAAGTTTTAATTATCATTAGTTGGGAATGTAAGCACCTTCATATGGCTAATATATGAGGACCATGTTTCCTCAAATTTTTGACGTGAACCACGCACAGACAAATTTGATTTTTTAAGTATTTATGAAGCTGCAACGTAAACATTTATTTAACTGTGACTGACAAACTAGAAAATTCCATAAAATTGATACAGCACAGATATAAAGACATGGTGGTCAGAAAAATCTGCCTCAAGCAGCATTTTTTTCTGTTTGAAATGGCAGCGTTGTTAAAGGATCATAGGTTTATATTTATTTTAAAGTGTTCTAGCCGTTACAATACAGGCTTCTGCTGTTTTTCGCTCACATTTTACTGTTGCTCAGTGTCACATTATGGCTGAGTCAGTATAGGCTGCTCGCTTCTTAATGAGCCTATCTGCTGAGATCTTAATCCAGTCGACTCAGCACTCTTCAGCTCAGCGATGTGGCAAAAACTGGCTGACAAGGGTCTCTGAGGTTATTTGCTGTTTTCAGATTGTATCGACTGTTTGCGTGGACATAGTGAGGACAGTGAGGACGGGGTGTGAAAGAGAATAATAAACTGTTAGAAAGAAATAAACAAAGCAGAAGCTTCATTCTCTTGAAGCTGTGTGATTTTTGAGGGATAACAGGAGTCATTTGTATCCTGGCTGGAGAGGCCAGGCACCTGTCATGTCTGTCAAAGGTCTTTAGCAATGATCCATGATATGTTTCGAAAAGTGACTCATGAGGTGAAAGTAGCACTATTGTATGAGTGAATATAAAATGTTCAGCTGGCATTAACTGATTTTTTTTTTTTTTTTTTGCCACTTGGAGGCAGCAAAAACAAGCTAAATACAATAAAGACATATTTCCCACTTCCCACTCTGATCCTGTTTGTGATATTCATAAACAGAAATGATGACAATATGAACTAGATGAGTAATGTTTATGTTTATGTTGTGCTATATGTCCCATAAAAGGTCTGTAGACAAGCGGGCAGGTGATGTAAGCAGCTTATAATATATGTGAAATTTTGGTTTCAAGGTGTATACTGAAAGAATTGAAGAAAGAAAAATGGAGGAAATAATGAAAAGATCTTCATCGCTCCCTAACGTCAGGTTAGGAAGAGCAACACTTTTTTTTTTAGAGGTACAATTAATCCTTTACCTCATTTTCTACAGTGAAGAGTACAATGATGTGTAAAAAGCAACACTGCCTCTAATATAAACACATTAGCATCCTTGATGGTGCCTGTAATGTATGAACAGAATCTTTAACTGGACTTAAAAATAACTTTAACTTATTTCTTGTTGAAACATTCAGTCAATGATAGAAATGTGCTGTTTGACAGAAGTGTTGGTGCTCAGTGAGTCTTTGCTGCCCTCTGGGCCAAAGAGGATGTCGACACACGCAGTGTAGCTTTTACAGGTCATTTTCCTTTGTCAAGTGTCATGCAGCTAAAACCTGCATGTGGGTCACAGTTATAACACTTTGTTTTAAGCGGTAAGCCTAAGACTGTCATGACACCTGTCATGACACATGTCAAGAGTCTTTATAATGTTCGTGACTGTTGTTGTCAAGTGTCATTTGGGCAATTATGCCGTACTTAATTCCAAGTTCACTGAGATGTCTTTGTTATGACAACTTGACATACGACTGACTCAGCTGTAGATGTATAATGAGTGATTAACCAAGCTAACTAATACCTACTTCAGGTTAGCCTACTTTAGCAACAAGTTATTTAGCTAACCGCTATCTGGACATCAGCTAAATCACCTCAATACTGTACTCCAGTGGTTTCCAAACTTTTTCTGGCATGGCCCCCTTTGAAGCCAACAAAAGCTCGAGCCCCCCACCCCAAAATTTTTAAACAATCACTGAAAATAATTAGGGATGGAAATGATAAAAAAAATCATTCAAAAGTTGAATTTTTATGAAATAAAGGTCAGTGGGATATAATCAGCAAGCTTTTTTCCCTACATAGTGTTTTCTGCGCACCCCCCGGGAGGCCCGCCCCCCAGTTTGGGAACCACTGCTGTACTCTATCTTCAACGTGGCCTTATAGCATTTCATGACATCTTTATGACAAGTGCCACTTCAGTTAAGGTCAAAGGAATGATTAATGAGATTGTTATAAAGAACATTTGACAGTGTAATAAAACTTAATGACATCTTTATGACAAGCCCAAAATGTACCACTTTACTTGAGGTCAGGGAAAATATTCATGACACACTTATAATGGTCTTATGACAGCCAGTGTCAAAGTCAACCACATATGACAGTATAATGTAATGTTAAAATGTGAAGCTATATACATATAAAACATTTTTTTTCCAGTTTGATTAATGTCAAGGTGTCATTGCAAAGACACATCAGTGTCAACAGTCATAAACATTCATAAAGGCTTCTTCACACCCACGACAGGTGTCATGATATGGTTATGACAATGTCATGGCAGTGTTATGCACAGTCCTTCAAAATAAAATGTTACCCAGAGGTGGCAAAAGTACACACATTTTTTCACTCAAGTAGAGCACAGATACTTGTGTAAAAAAAAAAAAAAAAAAAAAAAAAAAGACTGGTAAAAGTAGAAGTACTGATTCAACTTCTTTACTCAAGTAAAAGTGAAAAAGTACAGGCTCTGAAATGTACTCAAAGTATAAAAGTAAAAAGTTGCCCTCTGATGGACATTTCTACCTGCTGTTGGGAAGGTGATGTGCAATAATGTAAAATAAAAATAATAAATGTTTCCCCTCAATGCTTCTTCATCTTCATCTTCTTCTGCTTATCTGGGGCTGGGTCGGGGGGGCAGCAGTCTAAGCAGGGATGCCCAGACTTCCCTCTCCCCGGACACTTCCTCCACTTACCTCCCCTCCCCTCAATTTAAAACAAAAGTAATGAGCTTGTTTTGAAAATGTAAGGAGGAGAAAGTACAGATATTTGTGCTAAAATGTAAGAAATAAAAATAAAATAAAGACTCACGTATACCTGAGAAATACTTCTTACTTCTTAAGTGCAGTAACAAAGTGACTGTACTTGGATACTTTCCACTCCTGATGTTACCACAATTAAACATCTGTAATTGCTGCTCTGAATTTAATTTATACAATTTGAAAATTGTACTTTTACAGTGTATCCTGCCATAAACCACAAGTGAGAAAATCACAAAAATAAAATCAGATTTGGTTTGTGTCATCAAACAGGTCTTGGAACATTATGATAATTAATTTTAACGATGTGAAACTTTATTTTGAAAAATTTTCCAGGTTCAGATGGCCTGTACATTTCAAAACAGCAGATGGTGCTGTGGTGCCAGTTAAACGTACGTATAAACATCATCTCACATGCTTGTAAAATTTAATAAATAATGACATATTTTTTATATTTCTTTGCATGAATGTGTTTTTGAAAGTGAATCTTTACATCTCTCTGCCTTCCTGGGTCACCATGTTGGTTATACTCAGTGCTTGGGACTCCACATCCTCCTCCAGCTTCCTCTCAGCCTGGAACTTATTGCGGCAGTCCTCACACAGGACGCTCTGCTTCACCAGGTAAAACCTCTCTGATATCATGAGCGACTCGTGGCCGGGTCCTTGCTTGGTGACGATGGGGTTCCTGTCCAGGTTGACCTTCTCCAGGTTGTTCAGCCTCGAGAGGCATTTGGGGACGTTGGTGAAGCGGTTGTCTGAGAGGCCGATGTAGCGGAGCTCCTTCAGTGCGCCACGGAGGCAGGGAGAGCCTCCAGCAGGTTGAGGCCCAGGCTGAGCGTGTGGAGCTTCTTCAGCAGGCCGAGCTCGTCGGGGAGGCTCGTCAGACGGTTGTTGCACAGGTTCAAAGCCACCAGGTTCTGGAGGCGGCCAATAGTCACAGGAACCTGCTCCAGCTGAAATGAAAACACATTCTGTAAAACACAGTATGATGCCACACAACAACTTACACATTACAGTTTCAAATCACGACTATTCCCTGCTTTTACATTTTTTTTTTATTGTCTTCATGCGCTTTTGTTATAGTGTACTGCTTTGTCTAAAAAGAGTATTTATCACTACCAGACATCATTATAAAAAAGTATTTTGGCTACTAAATTACACATCAAACATTGCATCATGGACGTAGCCACACAAAAAAGCTTAATGCCATCTGGGCATCTGACCCCGGAGCACCAGAGCCTCAGGGGGCTAGAAGGCTGCAGATTCAACCGTGTGGTGTTTGTGGTAATTTTATGAATTGCAAATTTGTTTATTTATTTTGTACACCACAAAAAGAACAATATAAACAGAGAGCACGACTGAGAGCCCATTTCCACCAGTGTGATGGGTTCCCAATTGAAGTTGGGCTCACTATTTTGACTCTCAGGTATCGGTCAGTTAACAAAGACATCCAGTCAAATAAATCAAAAACACTTTTTGAAGCGTCTTTTCCTCAACTTTCAGTCATACTCACATAGTTGCTGTGCAGATCCAAAACACGGATGTTGATAAAATGTTCGATAAAGTCCGGGACCTTTCTGATCATGTTCCTGCCCAGCTTCAGCTCGTCAATGTCGCACATCTTCTGGATGCACTTGGGCACAGTGGCGATCTCCTTGAAACTGAGGTCCAGACAGCGTTTGCCGTCCAGTGTCAACTCCACGCAGTTCTGAGCCATTTTCAAGGTGATTGTCTTACCTTTGGACTGTTTAGCTTTCTTTCCTTTGGCCATCCTGCTGCAGCGAGACACAGCACAGGTCAGTGATGGAGTCTGTAGTTAACAGTAGTCAGTAATGCGCTGTGACAGAGGAGTTGACAGTGGAACCGGTCTGCAAGATTATGTTACCAAACAGAGTCCAGCCAGCTGAAACAGGAGACAAAGTTGAGTTTTACCTTTCTGCTTAGATAAAATATCCGTCAACACCCATTGTTCCATGACAAGGCAAATTAAAGGGATAGTTCAGATTATTTGGAGTGGCATGTATGAGGTACTTGGTGGGATGGTGGCTCCCAGTTTTTGGGAAGCAGCAGGAGTACCAGTGCTCGAAGCTAAGCAATGTACTACTGTGGACAGGGTCAGCGGCAAAACACATCTTAGCCAAGTGAAAAAAATCAGGATCAGTTTAAGTGTGCGATGTATTTAGAATATTTTCACTGCTTCACTTTGCTGTTGGACACCCTTTTGTGATGGGAAACCACTGTTACATAAGCCAAATATCGCCTTCTCAACACCAACCAAACTGCATAGGCAAAATCAGTAATTTTATATCGTAGAAGACAGGAGTTGCTGCTTTACCGCTGCCTCGATCTGTTAGTTTTATTGTGTTACTGCGTGACTTGACTTGACTGTGGTGTTTTAAAAGGGAAGTTCAGATTAAACAAAGTCACACAATAATACAAACAAACTAACAGCAGTAGATCAGCAACTCCTGTGTCCTGCAAGGTAAAATTACTGATTTTGCCAATGGAGTTTGGTTGGTTTGTAGAAGGCAATATTTGGCTTATTTAATGGTGATTTCTGGTCACAAAAGGGTGTCCAGCAGCAAAATAAAGCACTTAAAATATTCTAAATATATCGTAAACTTAAAATGATATTGATTCTGTTAAGTGTACCTTTTTATAAGTGGCAGAAATACTTTTTGTTGCCGACCCTGTCTACACCTTAACTTTTGTGCTGGCACCTCTCTCTGCTTTCCCAAACTGGGAGCGTGCCAACCACCATCTTACTGAAGATAATACACTGACAATGGATAACTACCTCTCCACATTAAATAAACCAAACTACTCCTTTAACTAACACCTTACAGGGGATTTATTCATTTTTAAGAGCAACAGTGAGATAATTCAAGGACAAATTGTGCTGTACTTTAAAATAGATTGGCTGTATTCACTGACCCTTTAAGTAAAAGTGTGATTCCTACATCAAAACAAAGTAAAAATGTGAGGAAAATAAAGTCAATGGTTGGGTGTTTTAAACACATTTCTTGCAATAAATGTTACGATGAAGAATCTTTGATTTCTTACCAGCAGTAATGAGTCCGCTTCCTTAGATCCAACTCAGTTAACACCAGGAAAGAGACAAAGGGAATAAGACTCCTGACACGTGCAGTTTGAGTGTCATGTGAGTATCTCTTCACCAGCCTGAGGATTAAACTCTACATCAAGATGCCACCAAACAGAGCTGTAAATAAAAACTAGACAAGGAAAGATTAGACATGTCGTACAGCGGCTGCCTGTCAGACAGTCTGAAGCTCCAGCCTGGACTCACTTGGCCAGACATGGGATTTGTTTTCTTTTGTTCCCAGGCAACTGCTGTTTGCTCTCAGTGAGTCGACTTTATGGCTGTGAGCAGCTACAGCAGGACACTTTGTTCTCTTGTGGAAGAAAGTTTAAAAGATTACAGTAAGAACTCTTTCATGGGATTATTTTGTTTCAAATAAAAATCACTGATAGAATGAGGAAGTGAAGGGTGTGATTTTCTTAAACAGAGGTCACTGTTGACCACAGGTAGTATAGTATATATAATATAGTATAGTATAGTAAAGTATATGATGTCCATTTCTCCTTTTTTGGTTTCTTTGGATCATATAAGGATTTGATGGATGTAATTTTCCTCAACAGAGGTCACTGCTGACCACATATTATAGCATAGTATAGCATAGCATAGCATAGCATAGCATAACATAGCATAGCATAGCATAGCATAACATAACATACATAACATAGCATAATATAGTATAGTATAGTTAGTATAGCATAGCATAGCATAATATAGCATAGCATAGTATATTATAGCATAGCATAGCATAGTATAGTACAGTATAGCATAGCATAGTATAATATAGTATAGAATAGCATAGCATAGCATAATATACTACAGAATAACATAGCATGATAGGGTACAGTATAGCACAGCATAGCATAACATAGTACAGAGTAACATGGCATTGCATAGTATAGCATAGCACAACATAGCAGGGTATAGCATGGCATAGTATAATATAGCACAGCATAACATAGCATAGCATAGCATAACATAGTATAGAATAGTATAACATAGCATTGTATACTACAGTATAGTATGGTAGAGTATAATGCAGAGTAATATGGAGTAACATGGATCATCCACTGCATAACACCTTGATGGACCAAAGAAATAATGGTGTGGAAGGCTTCTCTCTCTTCGTGTAGGACAGAGAGATACAGAAGATCTTTCATACCAATGCCATCAGACTCTATAATTCTTATACAAATAGATGAGACTACAGACAAATGAATTTCCTTGGGGATCAATAAAGTATTTCGTATTGTATTGTATTCGTATTCGTATAGTATAGTATAGTATAATATAGTATAGCAAAGCACAGCGTAGCATAGTATAGAATAGCATAGCATAGTACAATATAGTATAGTATTGTATAGTATATCATAGTATAGTATATGATGTCCCTTTCTTCTTTTTTTCGTTTATTTTGATAGTATAAGGAAGTGACAAATGTCATTTTCTTCAACAGTCTTAAGGCCAGGTCACTGTTGACAACATATAGGATTTAGATGAGCTTCACTGGATAGTGGGAACTATCAGTGAAAAATTCTAACATGGTCTAAAAGTAATAAGAGCAAAATTATTCAGAGTATTTTGTTATCTGGTTATTTATTTATTATAAGAATAACTATTTCAGGACACTCAAAGATAAATAATAAAATATGATTAAAGCTGCAGTAGGCAATATTATTTTATTGTAAGTTTGGATGAAATAACTATTTTTTACCCTTACATGTGACATACAGTATTTAATTGCAGGTTGTCTGTGAGTGCAGGCCTCTTTGTATTTAGTTGTTTAAAAAACTGGACCTGTTTTTAATCAAACAACCAGTCGAAATCAGCTCGCACATAACTTGCCAATCACAGTGGCTCTGTACAAATGAGGGTCATCCAGGTCCTTAAGAATGGTTAGAATGTTCCGCTTCAGGCACAGCAAAATGGTCGTGTCATTTAGTGGGAGGGGCTTGGCAGCTTTAAAATATATATTATCCTGACCTGCTTAACACTGCTGTGTTTGTCAATAGTTTTCAGTCTGACCCTTTTCCCAAGCTGTGATATGATACAGAAGTCACACGGCTGCACTAATATCTCTCACATACACACACACACACACATATGCACACAGTATGATATATCACATGCTGCAGTCACACTGCAGACATTACTCAGCTGTAACCTGTCTAAATTTAGCCTTACGGATTTCATATGATGTACTTCCACTTGATAAGAATGCCATGCAGTACCGCCTTTTTTACCAGTAGGTGGTGCTGTGTTTGCACAAATCACAGCGTCGTTTCACTCCACCTTGCAATCAATACACATTCCAGCTGGACATTCCTAATCAGAGTTTCTGCAGGTTTCAACAAGTTAAATTTAAGACATTTTAAAGAACATTATGAATGCAATTTAAGACATTTCACATACATACTGCCAAAAAAAAAAAAAAAAAAAAAAAAAAATACAAATATAAGGACAATCACAGTCACAGAATTGCAACATTTAACTGAACATGACCACACAGAACTGTGTATATACAAGAGTAATAGCGGTAGTGATTTTGGCTCCTTGATGATTTAATTTAAACAAAATATCTGCAGTTAGAACTATTGTTTAAAATCGGTTTTGGCAACTTAAATGGACAAACAAATGAATTCTAATGTTTGTGACACAGTGTATAAAGTCATGTGACCAATCCCTGGTCATAGTCTGGATAAGGTTTCATTCAGGTTATGATTTTACACTGACACCTTTGACTGAGTGTAGTGGTATCAGGCGCATGATCTCAAGATAAACAGACACAGACTGTTTGATAAAGAACTTATAAAGGTTCTTGAGATGAACAGTTAGGTTAGTTTATTCCCACATGTAGAAGGTTACAAAAACTGAAATTAATTGAAATAAAATACATATAAATGTTTCACTTGAGAACATCATCACCACCAACTTTTGTACAACTATTTTTTACCTGCAAACAGAAAAAAGAGGCATGTTGATTCCATTATTTTTTCAGCTACTTTGGCTGGTTTAAAGGACTATAATAGACTTTCTTTCATGGACGACATTTTGGCAAAATGTGTAAAAGCTAACATAATAAATACTTTGTAATTTACACCAGCTGAGCTCATGTTTACAGATGTGAGAGGAAAAACCCCAGCAGGTCACAGGCCTTATTTCTCAGACTGTGCAGCAGATGGAGCCCACTGCATAAAACCAGGACAGCCCACTTTGAGTGTTTTTGTTGTGTTTTCTGGTCGAGCTACAGAAAAAACATCACTATTGATAATGTCAAGTTATTACACTGTAAAAACTAGAAAGTTGGGAAAATTTCAGTAAGTTTCAAGCAACTTATTGCAGTAAAGGTTGAGAGTTTTGAACCCAACTCAAATTCTGAAGTTTTGAAAATCTAAAACAATAATTTCTTCATGACATAATTTACTTTTCTTATTTTGATAAACTTAAACGTTTGATTTTTAAACAACCAATTATGGGTTTTCTCAGATTTTTACAGTGTATGTCTGTATGCACCACCAACCTAAAATCAAGAATTTGATTCTCTTCTATTTAAATTTATTTCTATGGCATAATTAAAACAGCATGAGCAGACTAACATCAACTAATATCACTTTACAAACACGGGCTGAAGAAAAACAGCTCAGGAAGGGGATATCATTTGCACGTAAACACACTCCTGAATCATGGCAGTAAATATAATGATCCCACAGAGACGAGAATCTGCTTGGGTTAGAAGTTAGATTCCACTGGGCCTTTTCAGAGCAAAAGCAACCGTGGTATTGTTGAGTGCGGAAAAAGTGGCCACAAAGTGCCGTATTTTCTGTAATGTTAAACTGCAGACAAACCCAAACGGATTCTACTTCCTTCTGGTCTTGTTTTCCAGCCAGACTTGCCTATTTGTTGCTGTTGGATTTTTTTTTTCTTTTATTTATTTATTTGCAATTCTCCTGAAACAGCAGGCGACAGGATAATATGGTCCATAAGCCTGAGTCATTTCCCTCAGCAGTGTGAAATGCAGGTCAGGAGATAGGCAGGTCACACTGGAGGAAATGGTGCTGACCTAATTGAGTGAGTTGGTGCACACAGCAGTTCAGATTACGTCTAATGATTAGAAATGTGAGCAGAGAGAGAGAGTGTGTGTGTGTGTGTGTGTGTGTTGTGTGTGTGTGTGTGTATGCATGTACACTCAGACTGGGAGAGAGAAAGAGGCAAAGAAACAAAGAAAACAGAGAAAAAATGAAGAAAATTGCTTTTATATCAAACAGTTTTGTGTTTTGTTTACATTAACTGGCATGTACTAGCAAACCATACACAACTAGACTTACCTCAAACCCCCAGGAAGTGGCATGTATAAACATGGACTACATGACAGCTCCCCAAAAGTAAGGCCAAAACATCTTGATCACCCCCTGGTGGCTGGCTGCAGTATAGGTCATAAATCAATGTTAGCAAAGGGGACAAACCAAAAAAATCTAAAAGTACAACTAAAAAATCATAGTACAAGTTAAATATAATTTTCCCAAAGATGGTTTCTGTCATTTTAGGAAGTTCTTATTGATATTTGTTTTTAGTGTATTAGTATTAATTTTTCTGATTTGGTTTTAACAATGGCCATGTGATGCACCATGGCCCAAAAAGACTTTTTCCCATATACGTACATTGTGAAAGAAGTGGCTGTGGCTACATTTTTTGAGCATCACAACACTGCGACATGAATAGTTTCATCATCAGAATTTGATTCATTCAGTTTGGAACATCTTGAAGAGCTACATGATTGATAATTTTTAATTATTAACTCATTTTAGCTCTATTCAAGTTAGCGGAGCTGCAGTGGAAGTCATGCCTCTGTGACCTCAGTCACAGAGGCTTCCGTAGGTTAAAAGTAGGTTAATGACAGACAATCAAACAACAGTGACAGAAATAGCAGCAGATATAAAGACAGACCCGCACCGCCATCATGTACGTCACCATCCCCGTATTTAATTTACTAACTTACCAGCAGGGATTTCCTTTCTTTCACTCACCTATTTCCTTCCTTCCTTCCTGTCTTCTTTCACAGCTGCTTGACAATATTTTGAAGCACTTCCCTGCTGGTCACCACCATAGTGTCTTGTTAGTGTCTTGTTAATAATAGTTTACACAGATAAATTTATAATTACTGTCTCCAAATACTTGAGGTCAAGGAAAATATTAATGACACCCTTATAATGGACTCATGAAGTTAAACACTTTCTTTGGGTCTGATAATGTCAAGTTGTCATAACAAACAACATTGACAGGTTACGTTGTCTTGGTTAATGTCAAGTTGTCATAACAAAGACATTACTGGCCAGATTAATGTCAAGTTGTCATAACAAAGCTGTCTCAAACAACGTTGACTTTGCATTAAAAATGACAAAACAGACCAAATGATACCTTGTGACAGCAGTCATAAACATTCATAAAGACTACTCCATATTCATGACAGGTGTCATAACATGGTTATGACAGTGTAATGACAGTCTTATGCACACCCCTTCAAATTACCCCATTTTCAGTGGATTGAAAAAAAAAGTCATAAATACAGGAGAGGAAAAAAAAATAGTTTTAATCACCAAAAAATTTTCTCACTTGCCTCTCAGGGCTTCAATATAAAACCAGATGCTTAAAACACTCATCATTTGGTGAAACATGTGTTGACATAAAATGCAACTCACAGCAAAAATATTGAGAGGATCACATGGCAGACATGATGCTAAATTGTCACGAACACTTCTGTTTTGCTCTGTAGTCATGCTCTCACTTCCTTTTTAAACTGCTTTGCTCGGACAGTTTTTGATGAGCAGAGGGAACAAGAAACTGCACAGGAAAGTAAAGTAAGTTTGGAGCTTCCGATATCCAGTGATTAGTGACTGAAAACAGTTCCCAGGTGTAAACACATGAAACTACTGTATGCGCATTGTTGAGTTGATTGGCAAAAGAACATTGTGTCTTTCACGCTAAAGCCCCTTGTACACGAGACAAAAAAAACCCACTAAAATGCCACAGTCGGTTGGGATATGTCCCCATAAACATAGTAAAAGCTGCCAGAGGAGTGCTGACTAAGATTACAGCATGTTTGAGAATGAATCACAAAATAATTTTTTATTTCTCACTTTACCCCTGAGGGCATGAATAATTCACTACATTTGTCATTAAATTCATATATTAAATATTTTGGCAGTAAAAAGTGATCCATGGCTACAGGTAGGCAGTGGACCAGACCACTGAGAGGCATTATGAGGGGGAAGCATGCAGTCTTTCAAAACTTAAAAATGCAGATAGTGCAGGAGCTATCACGACACTGAATCTCATGCTAACTAACATTCCCAACTGACCCTTAAGCTAAGCCCCCCCTGTGAACAGCAACAGCACGAGTCTGGTGTCTGCTGTCTTTTTTGGCATCTTTCAAAAATGTGAAAAATAAGAGCAAACGTGGGGAACGGAATAAACTTGTAAGTAATAATAACCCTGGCTAACTAGTGCTAGCTTATTAGCTGCAGTAATGTTACCCCCACCCAAACTTATGTGACCACTGCATTTGCCAAAATCACAACTTCCCAGTGGTACACTGTGATTTGAGAAGAAAGATGCTAGAAGAAAGATCTCTCTTTGGCTAGCTCTCTGAGGTCCAGCATTTAATAAATCCCTGCACTTCCTTTTCCTTTACTGATGAGTGTATTTCTGTCACCTATCATATAGCTTTTGTAAGCTACCTTTAGCCTCAATATTGGTATTAGGTTATATCATTACAAGCTGTTAAGTAACTTTACATGTTTAAAACACTTTCACAGGATTATCATTATAAAACATGACAGATGGAAACATTAAAAAGTCCGCTGGAGACGGACTTCTTTGTTTACTCAAGGAGTTCAAGCATTAGCATTAGCTCACATTAGCCAGCCACACTTACTGTACCTGATTAACACTGCCAGCCAGAGTCATCATTTTAGCTGATAAAACTTAAGTAACTAAGGAGTGCAGGGCTTAGTGAGAGGTTAATTCTACACCATTGGGCTTTTGTCTTCAATTGTACATTTTTAGAGAGTTTTTGATGTGTTTTGATGTAAAAACTGTATAAGTCAATCTTTACAGGACGGTTACTGGCGGCAGAGGGATGCAGCTTCATCCTGTTCAGCGTGCATGGAATTAACCACTAGCGTTGAGTGACAGCTCCAGAATTTATCACAGAGACTTTGTGATTCTTCCTTTCCAGCCTTCTTCTGCACGCTTTGTCTTCTTTATGAACTATTGTTCAGGCTTTCTAATACACAACAATAGTTAAGCAGCTTTTGTGCAGAGAAATGAGCGATAGCTTGTTGGACGTGTTTAGGAAAGCTGGCACCGCGGGGGCAGAGGCTCTCGTGTTTATCTAAGCTCTGAATGGATGTGGCTTTCCGTTCCTCTATGTGACTGTTTTGTTGTCTTTGCTTCGGTGCTGCAAGTTCAAAGAGCTCCTTTCCTTTTTGTAAAGATTTGTCCATTTGTCTCACTCAGGAAAGCTTAACACGGGCTTGATAAAATATTCACTCAGCAGATGAGAAAGTGTTTTTGGGTGGGTGGGTCAATCAGTCATGTGGTAGTTGTTTGGATGTGATAAAAGTAATGACTGAGTCAGGATTAGTCTGCTGACAATCTGTCTACAGAAGTGTCTCCGACTGTTTCAGAGCCTAAATTATAAGTGATCAGTCATCATAAATGCTTCTAATCATTAAACTCATTTAATTACTAGCTTGCCAGAGGAAGTTCATTTAGCAAACTGTGTGAACATATAACTAAAAGCACATTTCTATAAACTTGAATGTAAGCAGTAATTTTAATCTATGTTGTCATCAATCATTATGTACTTGAAGCATGTGACTTACTGTAAACATCCACTGAAGAGACTGTAGTGGTCCTTTCATTAGACCTTCCAAACCTGCTGACCTTTCTTTTTTTATGGCTGCATTAATTACTTTTTTTTTTTTTTTTTTTTGGCCACAATCTGTAATTATCACATCACCTTAAAAAACTGGCATGGCAAAAGTGTTGCTTATTTACACATCAGGTTGACCCAGAACAACATAATTATTCATTTGGAGTCATGTTTGTGTCCTGATAAATTATTAACTACTAGATTCAACCAGGCATGGCAGCGGCGCGTTACGGCTGCACCATGTAATAGTGCTTGTGATTCCACCAGTGGCGCCATAATGTGTCCCAGAAGCAGCTCGCTGCTCCGCTTCAAATACGCACCGAGTCTGTTTTTGACAGAAGTGGGCAGGAAGTCAGACACAGAAAAAGCAAAGCGTATCCGGCCACTTTTCAAAATAAAAGACCCTGTGCAGACCACGATCCTTAAGACAGACAGAAAAGAAACTATTTAACTATGCAACCTACTTGTCCATGGTAGAAGCAGAAAAACCAAGGAAACAGGACCAATTCAAGTGAATCTGAGGACATCAACATGGCAAAACGCTTCACTGCTGAAGCACCTCTGAAACGCTGCTGGTGTGACCTGCAGCTGTATGGAAGAGGGATCAAAACTATTAGTGGAATCAACCACTAAGTGTTCCTAAAAGTCCTATTACCACTATTCTTTTAGGTTTGTTTTGCTCTCTTTGCCAGTCTTCAGTGCCTAAATGCTCCACAGGTTCACCATCTACTTCCAATTTGTTGGTCTTGTCTTTGCTGGTTGTCAGGTATAGTGTACAGAGCTTTTTCACTAAAAACAGTTGCCTGCTGTCACTGAAAGTGATGGTGATGCAAGCAGTAAGAATGAATACATTAATAAAGTTGTGCTTATAAAATTAGCTGAAAAGATGCTGAAAAAAGAACTGTCTAAAACCAAGTTTCTACAAGCAACATCTTTCACATTACATATCACCATTTCATACATCAATAAAAAAATATTCATTATAGCAGCTTTAAGAGAAGTCCGAACCAAGTTGACTTATAAAAAAGTATTGTGGCAACACCAGATCACAGTTAACGGTAAAAAACAAAGCAAAACGTTGCAACTCCACTGTCTGGAAACCTCATCGGCTTCATCACTTACAACCCTGCACCCACACCGATGTCCTCACTGACTGTTAACAACCTTAAAATCCATTGTAGTATGATGTCATCATTTTAGAAACCCAAAGGGGTGAAAGGCAGCCAGACGGTGAGCCTGAGTAAAGCTGTTTCTCATTAGTCCTGCTTGGCCTGCAGTTTCAGACAACAGCAGAGTCAGTCATAGCGCTGAGAGATGACAGTCGCCCTGGCTGCAGACTAATAAATCTTGTAGTGAAATGCCTCATCAGTTACTGTCTGGCTATGTGTCTGCTAAACAAATCCAAGTATGAGACCAGTATGAAAAGGCGTTGGATTACACAAAATGGAATTAACAAGAGCAGGTACTATTTTTAATAAAGGTTAAAATAAGATATTATCATGTCAGGTCAAGATAAGGCATTTTCACACCTATTTTGTGCATCCAGTGAGAGACACTACAGACAACTGTTGTCACAGCTACTTATTCCAGCAAAATCTTGTGCCCTTTTTGTGCGTTTTAGTGTGTCTGAGAAAGTTTTGGGCTGATCTGAAGTCCCAGCCTAATTGTCACAGTTTGCCTGTAAAACTAGGCAGTATTGATCAAATATGGATCAGTATCTTGTTGCTACATTGCCTTTTTCTTGCTTAAAACGTTTTCAGAAACATATTTTAGTGCGCTGTTTAGTTATAAGACGAGAAAAGATCGCGACCAGGCGGCTGCCATTGTATGTCCAGTTTCAGGCGGACTGGGTTGCTGAACAGAGGAACCAAAACCAAGCACTGCCCAAGTACCTCACCCACCAGTTTCACACACTCTTTGGTACTGCGCATGCTCTGGTTGCAAAAAAACCTAAGATGCTAACCCCCATTATACCAAGCAAAAGGCTTCGGAACAGAAGTCCACAACGTTTGGTTCACACTTGGTCATACAGTAGTAAGCTGCTTGCACAGACGAGCTATACAGTCGTTTTTTCTGGTGAGGATGGCCTGGTTCTTCTCTAATCTTCCTCTTAGAACTTGAAAAACAAGTTCTCTGCTGCAAAATTTATGACCGGAACAACACAATGCTTATATTTAAACTTACTGGACCAAGCACTGCCCAAGTACCTAGTATGTCACCCACCAGCTCCACACTCTTTTTGGTACTGTGCAAGCTCTGGTTGCAAAAAAAAACAACAAAAAAACCAAAACAAGATGTTGCCATCCCCATAATTCAAAACTCAAAGCTTCCAAACGGAAGTCCGCAAACCAATGGGTGACATCATGGTTGGTCCACAGTTGGTCGTAATAAGCTTCTTGCACAGACAACCTAAACAGTTGTTTTTCTGGTGAGGATGCCCTGGTTATTTCCTAGTCTTCTTCTAAGAACTTGAAAAACAAGTTCTCTTCGAAATTTATGACCAGAACAACACAATGCATATTTTTAAACTCACTGGACTTTTTTGTGCTCTTTAAATAGTTGCACTTGCACAGCCACACGGTTTGTTTCTACACTCTGCCTGTGCACTCCATTGTGTTTTTAAGAAGACCAAACAGTTGGAAACATCCGTTGGGTTTAGAGGCTCATGGGCAGCATCCAAGTGGGCCTGGTTGAAATCTGGTTTGTGTGGACATGACCTTAAGAGTAGCTCTGTACACTTAAGGGATCATTGAGGTCACTTGTCCAACATGTCCTGACCGTTCAACACTGGACACTGGATCCGAGCTGCTTACAGGACATCCAGTCCTGAGCCTTAATCTTATTCCTACTTCCTGCGATTTCCACTTGCTCAAGTCTTTCATTATAAGCTCCTTTTTGCCTCTGGGCCTGTGCAGCTATGCATTACTGTAACCACACAGGATATGTCGGTTGTAGACTGTGTTTACTATGCATTGTATTCCTACGACTGAGATGATGGCGTGCATGTGACAGAACGAGCGCAGACACACGCGAGGGATTGAGCTTTAACAATAGGTTGTGTTTGGCTGCTTTACTGGTGACATCAGTTGTTTCTTTTTAAGGGAGCGTCCGCAAAGCCTGCTGTTTTGTGCTCACACAGGAAGCTAGCATCAGTCTTTCCTACACCTCCAACTCCATCTTTTCCCATACAATTTCTTCCACCTCTCTCTTTTGAATCCCTCCAATCCTCTTCATACCTCCTCCCCTTTCCTTTTCAACAATCCCACCCACTTATACAACTTTATTTACCTTACTGATCATATTTTACTGCTATTGAACCACTTCCCTCCAAACTAAGTCATCCACTGACCTGTCTTTTTGTCAGCTCCGTGTGTTTTCTTTGTGGGTGTGACATTTTTATAGGACCTCTGGGGTTCCTTTTGTCCCACGCGCACAGTGAGCTTCCTCTCTCTTTTTCTTTCGAAAATAATTTGGAGGTTGCAAGTAAACTAAACCCAACATTTAAACCTCCCCCTCTCTCATTACAGCAGCGCCTCCACCACCACAAGAGGAGCTGACACCCATCCAGGCCGCTATAACGGCTGCACCCCTCTCATGTCTCCTCTTTATGTCAACATGAGAGGTGAAATATAACTGGAGAAGGGGAGTCTGAGCTGTGATCACAGTATAGATACTGCTGATGACTAACAGTGAGTGCTTATTAATAGCATGCGAAAGCTTGAAGATCACAGTTTAGTTGCTGCAGAGTTCAGTTCAGGGCAACATGCTTTAATTCAGTACATTAAATCAGTCAAAATATTTTCATATATATATTATATAGAGCCAAGCTGCTGCTACAGGAGACAAACTTGATGTTAGTTAAATTAAGTTTTTCATAAAGCTAGATGGCATGTGCCTGAAGGGGATATCATAAATTTACATGTGAACATTTCTACAAAGAAAAATAGTTCCATATTTGTCATGATCCACCTGAGTTTATCATGTAGGCAGGGGTCAAGATCTGAAATAAATACCTCAGGAAGCTCAGCATTATAATCAGAGAGGGGGAAATCCCCCTCCCCTGCAACTTACGCCAAGGTTAGCATGCTAATATTAGCAGATATCATGTTTACCATGATGTCAGGGATGCAAATACATGTATGGAGAAAAAAGAGAGCTACAGTACATGTGACAAAAGCCTGTGCTCTATTCTTTTTATTTTCTGAATTAAAAAAGTAACACAACTGCTGTACTGGGGAGTGGTTACTAAATGTTGTTCAATCTAAGCCATTATTTTTGTTTTTCAGTCTATTCACAAGTTACTCCCCAAGTAACAGTACACTTCCCAAATCCATATTCCAGCACAAGGTCAGCCAGTAATCTTAATCCCACAACCTTTTCCTGATTTAGGGCTAAATTCGTCCAAGAAACACACTTCACCCATCCTCCATCCATGTTTTGTTGGTCCAATCAAGCATATTCATATTATTCATATTTTTGACACCTTAGTAATTATGTTTTTTTTTCTATAGCTGTGTCATGCATTTTTTGTAGTACTTTATCTGTTTGTCTTTATGTTGAATGTCTCACATTTTGAACTGTATGTTTCTTGTTTCCTTCGTACTGACCAATGCCCCCTCAGGCTGCCTAAGTGAGGATCTTACCTACCCTGCTTAAATAATCGCTGTCACACTTCACTCTTTATCACTTCAGTTTTGCTTCTGTGTATGACTATATGAAATTCCAGACTCAGATTGTTAGCATTTTCCACAACATAGTTTGGACCCACAGGCTTTCAACCCGGATATAGAGTAGCCAGCTGGTGGGAAAAAGTAGCCAACTAAAGGGGTACAGGGCCATTTTTTTAAAAAGGAGATTTAGGCTTCTTCTAACTTTACATGGCAAAAACACTGTGCCCAGAAACAGGGATCGTTGTTATGTTTGTATACCACCAGGTCTTTGAACAGCTTCTTTCTTTAAAGTGACTAATTGTACCCTAATGTCTAATGTAATTTTCTTTCCATGAAAATGGATTTGATATAGAAAGTATCCTTCAGGAACCAGTGTTGAAGCCAATCTGTAACGGTACTGTTCTATTATCGTAATAATACACGTTTCAGTCTGGGCCAAAGTGGTGGACAGACAGACAGACCAGTATCCGAAGAACAACGCCACTGGCATGGCTAAAAAAACCTCTCTGGCAGAAAACTGCTCACATCCACTTTTATATTTATTTCACTTACTGATACACAGTGTACAGATGAAATAAAGTAGTAGAAGTAGAAATGGTGGAATGTTGATGAATGCGGAGGTCAGTCGTGGGCAGAGAGAAGGAAAAGAGAGAGCAGAGAGGCACAATTCACACACATGGTTCGAGTTAGTGGAGTCCCATTAAGGACAGTGTGGTCTGGAGCAAACTTTACATTTCACAGTTTAAGGGCATTTTTAAGACACTTCTGCCCGCCACTGAAAGGTCACTTTCAGTCATTTCATATATGGATGATACACACTGCAACTGAAATATACATACAAAAGAGAACGACAATGGAAAATTGGAATGGTGACAAATGGAGGCTGATAGTGGTTTGAATAGTAATGTAATATACAAGCAGGGGAATGAAGAATGTCCACAACCACCAGCTTGATGTAAAAATAGGTTATAAATCTGTGGTGATCACAGAACTTGACTTTCTCAACATTTTCCAACCAGCACAAGATGAACTTCTGTCTTTTTGTCAGTGGAGACGGACTCTTTCATCACACCAATCCAATAAATGTCAGTAAATGCATATCAGCTGTTAGCTAGCTAACCATAGTTGCTACATAGCTTTTCAGAAAGTCATTACGTAACTAACTCTACAGCAAATACCACAAAAGTTAATTTAAGTTTTACAGGAGGGTCAAATCATTTTGATGGAGTTGCTAAATACGGATAAATAGCTAAATAATTTAGCTAACGTGGACTTTAGCAGGCATGCAGCAAAGAGTAAGACTTGTGTTTGTGAAGGGCTCCATCTCTGTGGAGGAAGTACATTTACTCAAGTGCTGTACTTAAGAGGAAAGTTCACCCCAAAAGCAAAAACACATTTGATATAGTAATACATAAGAGGACCAGTGAGCTAGCTAACGTTACAGCTCAGCCGTGGAGGATACCATTAATGTTTACATTCCGAGGAGATGTGCTTGGAGGGTGTAGTTTGGTAGAAGGAAAAGTAGTTCCTACATTAAACTGCTCACAGCAAAGTCTGTGGATTATTTTCAGTAACCAGGTCATACTTTCTGAAAAGAGACACAGCGTGAGTTTTTCAAGTGAAATTTTTGGTGCTTTGAGCTTCTTTAAAACCTGGTAACTTTAACCAAAACAATCTACATGGATAAATAACACTACAGGTTAGAGGGAAAATGTGTATTTTTGATTTGGGGGTGAACTTTAAGTACAATTCTGGTCTACTTCTACTTTGAGTATTTCAAATTACATTTCACATTAGAACTACATTTCAGTGGGAATTATTGTACTTTTCACTCCACTGTATATATCTGATAGTTACTCTTTAACAAACTTTACATAAGATACACTTTATAAGCTCACAAAGTACAACACATTATTAAAGAATACATCAGTGGTTTCCGTCAGAAAAAAATTAGGATTATGATCAGGGCCTCTTGTCATGTTTCAGATTTGTTTCAGTTTGAGGCCCAAAGAGGTCAAATTAAAAAAAGAAGATTTGTGTATGAGAAAATTGTATTTTCTTCTTTTCTCTCCCATTAATCATCACAGGACCCCTTGGATTTATGGGTGACCCTTTGGAGGGGCCCAACCCCTACATTGGAAACCAATGAATCAACCAAAGTAACAATAACTAATAATGTAATATATAATAAGGAACACTCACGTGAGCCTTTTTTTCTGTTGAATGCATCCTTTTAGCTTAAGACTGTAATTACCATGAGCTGATGATATACTTTTACTTCAACAGGATTTGGAATGCAGGACTTTTATGTGTGATGAGGTACTTTAGGTATTCTCTGCTTATGGGAGAATTGTATGAATCTATCGTTCAAAAATGAGTTCTGCAGTCCAAATAGAGTAGTGGAGCCATAAATAGTGAATTAAATAGGTTGAATCCCTATGGTTGAATCAAGTTGTTTCTCCCCACCCTGATGTCACATGCAACACCATATTTTGACATGACGAAGAGTACTACAGTGTAGGTTGATCAGCTGTTTAGAACTAATTGTCTGTCAATGTAAAGCTAAGCCTGTTATCCTGAAATCAAAAGCACACTGCTCGGGAAATACACACTGGAGTTTGAGTTCAGTGACTGCCTGCCAAACTCCATTAACATTTTGTTCAATTTAATTGTTTTAAACAAATACTCCTTGTAAAAGAGAATCGCTGATTTTGTAGGGCTCATAGATTGACACTTGCTCATTTGGCAAATATTCAGCATTAATTTTAACTCTAATAAACGTGAAACTGGCAAACAAAAGCAGTTACTAGTTCAACTTAGCATGCTTCCTTAATCTCAGATGACATGTTGTGTACATATAACATATTACATATTTCATATTACTTATTTCTCCTTTAAGTAAAAAATTTGAATCCTTCTTTCAGCACTGCTCTATCTTCATGGATAACTCCTCATAAGATAGTGGAAGTTTTGGGGGGAGGGGAGGGATCCGGTGCCTTTGTGTCTGGGTTTCAAGTTCACTTTTTTGAAAAAACTCTCCTTTGCTTTTCCATGCCTGAATCCAGAGGATCATTAAATGGAAAAAAAGAGGCCTAAGCACTTTCACACTCAGTTTCATGGAAAGTGAGGAAGCAAGTGAGATGTGGGCTGATATGGCCTCTGGCCTTATCTCATCTCAAAATGCAAAATCACCTGCAGATTTTAAGCAAACTGTAACTTTCATTAATGTAAAATAATCCAAACACCGATCTTAGTTTGTTTCCATTTGTAGATCCGCTGTCACAGTTTGGATTTGTAGTATGTGCCATTGTGTATTTAAGGGTGTTTAGTGGACATGTAACTCCACCCATGTATGTATATGTGTCGCTTAACAGCCTGTTAAGTTGATGTTGGCGCCAGATGAAAGAGCTCACATACTTGGCCATGGGGGAAGGTCGGGGGGCTAATCGCTACTTTAATATCAACTCTGTGGAGCTGTGGTCATTACAAACTGCAGCCTGACACAAAAAAAATACTGAACACAGATGTTGTGAGGCAGATAATGCTGGGAACGCACTAGAGGTAAATCACATTTGGAAATGCATTCATTTACATCCAATAACAACGGATGCCTTTAATTTACTTTGTCTCGCCTTCATAAATCTGCTTACTCTTGATGGGGTTTCCCACAATTCACTGTGTAAGTTCACTGTGTAGTTCAACTGGCTGATTTAAGAAATGCCGAAACACATAATGTTCTCACTGGAACCAGTATACTGGCATTTTGTTGCTTTAACATAGATCCTTTAAGGACTTAAACTTATTAAGATGTCAGCATCCAGAGTACACTGTAAAAAAAATTAAACTTATAATTTTAGGGCAACTACCTTTACTGGAGTTTTGAGTTTTGAATCAAACTCAGTCTCTTTTTGAGTTTAGTTTTGAACTAATTAGACAAAGTTTTGCTGACCTGTAATCTTTTGTTGAATAACTTATTTTTCTTCTTTAGCTAAACTTGAATCTTTGAGTTTTAGAACCCCCCAAAATTTGTATTTCAAAAATTGTTCACAGTGAGCAGTGAACCGATTTGTCTTTATTTGGGTGCTTGAAATTAAATACTTGCAATTGAAAATATTAAAACGTAATTTATTCACTTTGACTTTAATGAGTTTACTTGTCAATTTTTGAAATATGATTTTTTTGGGGGTTAAAAATTTAAGTTTATCTAAAGATGAAAAGTAAGTTATCTCAACAAAAGCTTACAGGTTGGCAACACTTTGTCAAGTTAGTCCAAAACTAAACTCAAAAAGAGTTTGAGTTATCTCAACAAAACATTAGTAGTTAGTAAAACTTTTTCAAAACTTAAGAGTTTGAGTTGGGGTCAGTACTCAAAAATCTATTGAATTAAATCAACTTGAAATTTTGAGTTTTCCCAACTTTTTCATTTTTACAGAGTAATGTGTATTAATGAATATATGGAATCTTCAGGAAACCCTTGTTAAAACCCTTGCAGTCAATGTCCTGTTGCTCAGGGGCCAGAAAAGTGACGTGACATACACATAATTGAGTGTGACTGACTGGTATCATGTTGATAGATGAGGTAAGTAAAGTAAAACTTATGTTGTGGTGGGTGCTGGTCATTTGTTGATATTCGTAGACTCCATTTCTAAGCTAATGCTAGCTAGTTAACACACTGTTGGCGATGTAGGGGAGCTGAAGTGAGGCAAGGCACTTGGGAGCGCTTAAAAATAAAAAAATAATAATTAACAAAACATTCCGAGTTCTTTACATTGAAAGGCCACAGGCTGAAGACAACCGAGAAAGTCGGTGAAGATCTTTGAGTTACGTTACAATTTGTTCATGGCAAACAAAAGCCAGTAAAAGTTTGTCAAGTGACAGTTAGCCATGTTAGCCAGCTAGCTAGCTAGAGCTAGCCTACCTGTTTTCCCCTGCTTTTCCTTTTTATGCTAAACTAAACTAAGCTAAGCTAATCACTCTGTGTTTCTAGTTCTTCCTTAATTCTCAATGGCTGCTGTAACCACACACCACAGGAAATTAACCTGCTTATACTGGATGGCAAATTTAAAAGCAATTAAATCTGTTTGAAATTAGCGAACAGATTAGCCTGTTCAGACGTCAAGTCTCCCCTCCGATTGTCATGATGGACAAATCGGTCTAAATCGGCCCATAATCTTCTATTGTGTTCCCAGTTTAAGCACAGAATTCAAACATGGGCGCAAAAGAAAAAATCCATAAGAAATACTCCAGTATACAAAACATTTCCTTTTGCATCTTGGTCTCATAACAGGAGAGTTATATCAAAGAATATAAAAAAAATCATATGTACAATAATTGCGAGACTTTATGCATTTTCCCTTCATAAATCATCAGAATACAAAATAATACAGACTATAAATAGACGATACTTTTTACATAGACACAGTTGCTAGTGGTGTGTTTCTCTCATAGCTGCTGCTCCCCAAACAGTATCTGAGCATACACAGTGCCGCTACTTGACGCCTTGGTTTCCGGAATTGGCTTCACCAGATCCAGCTCTGCGTAGGTCAGATTCTCCTCCACTATCTTCGGCTGGAGACGCGGAGATGGAGGAGAAAGAGGGAAGAGGAAAATAATGATGGAGGAGAGGGAGGTGGCAAGGCAGGGAAGTGGTATCGGTGGTTAGAAAATGAGCAGGGAGGTTGAGCAAGATTTTTATGTCAAACTCCATCATTAATCTTAAGCTTAAGTTTTCAGGTCAGTATATGAATACGGTCAAAAAAATCTTCTAAACTGAGTTAAAACAGAACCCTGAACAGCCGTTAGCACACTGTAAAAAGAAGAAACGTTGAGAAAACTTTAAAAAAGTAAAGCAACCAGCTGCAGAGCCTTTTTGAGTTCTTGATGCCAATGCTAAATTTGACAAACTTAAGATAGCACTTTGAGTAATCTTGAATACAGGCAAAAATCTTAATAGTAATGTTAAGTTTGACAAACTTAAAATCACAATGTAATTGAACTTATTAACCTAAGCTGACGAAACAAATTAGCTTGGATTTATCTTTTTAAATTTTCTCAACTTATTTTTTGTACATGGACTTAATGCAGAGAATGCAATAGTTCTACAAGTTAGACGTTTTCCTCGCATATCGCCTTGATTTCCATCTGCTTTACAGCACTGGTTTGGTAAATGTGAGCAGGCTGTGTGCAGACATCACCTCACAGGATCCATGGGTTGAAGATGCCAAAATGCAATTACCTCTTGCAGCATTCTGTGCCATTAAAATGCCAAGCTGCCACAGAGCCACTTCATTCCAGTGACAATTATACAATTAAATTTGGATTATGTGGCACATTTTATGACATTTTCTGGTAGGTTTGGCTACAGACATTCCTGTCACATGCTGGTTGCTCTTCATTGTACTTGGCACAATAGCAATGGTAGGCTGTAATTATGAATGCCTTTTTGGCATGGTAAATTTTAGGCAAACCAGTGCATGTGTACTGGTAGAAACCATTTCTATAAAGACGACACACAGTTAAAATGATTACAAGGTAGATTCCTGATTCTGAGTGATCAAGAATGCTAATTACAGTAAACAATGTATAAAAGGACATGTGTGGAACTCACCAACACTATTTTCCTTGGTTGTGGTTTTAAAAGTTTGGGTTTCCGTGTTTTGTCTCCAATGGGTGCTGCAGGGACAAAACAAATGTTAGTGGTTTTTGCAGAGGTCTGTTATCTATGTTTATGTGCACAATAAGAACCAGGCCTCTCCATCATGACCACAAACTTGACATGTGCTTACCTTCAAATACTGTTTAGACACATGGATCTGTTTACAGTCGGAAATGTTCAAGGCCCTTACTGGTTCTAATATTTAAAATCCAATCCCACATCTAAAGAGATGAGTCTTCTGAGTGGGGTTCTTGATGATACACAATAATACACTGCATAACTTTAGTCCCCTTAGCATCTTTCTCAGCTCAGTGTTTTGTTTTTATGAGCCTCAATTTAAAGGAATAGTTTGACGTTTCGGGAAGTCGATCACTTTCTTTCTGCAAGTTAGACGAGAAGATTGATACCACTCACAAGCCTGTTTAGCATACTATATGAGGCTAAAGCCACCATCCTGTTAGCTTAGCTTAGCATGAGGACTGAAAACAGTGGGAACTAGCTAGCTGCTGATCAGCAAGTCCAAAGCCACTCAAGATGAGAAGTTGCCTGGCAACAGTCTGGCACATAATCCTCCATAAAATGGTGAATTATTGACGCTTTTAGACGCTTTTAGATAAAACATGTTAATTGGCAAGCTTTTAATGTTAATGTATGCTAATGTTGCTTGGCGCTCACTGTATGTCTAATCAGGCAATTGTTTGCTAACACATTTCCCAAACTGATTTAAAATTTAACATCAGTTGCAACACCCAAACAGCAGTATTTCCTTGTCAACGCAATTCCCACTCAAATATTTACAGCATCAGCCGTGGGAGGAAACATGGGAACTTGGTAGTTCTACCACAACATGATGATCATGAAGACTGTACACAACATTGTGATGTAACAGTGAAGTTGACCTTTGACCTCTTGGATATAAAAGTGAAATTTTGTCATAATTAGCATCTGTTATAGCCAAAGATGTGTTTCATGAGGTCACAGTCACGTGTGACCACCAAACTCTAGCAGTTCATCTTTAGTCCAAGTGGAATTCGTGCCAAGTTTGAAGAAACTCCCTCAAGGCATTCATGAGAATGTGATGGATGAACATTCGGGAGTGCAGATGTACACTGGGACAACCCAAAAACATCATGCCTCCAGCCACAGTCCTTGCTGGTGTGAAGGTATAAAAATTAAACATTACACAAGCACTACCATATCTCAATACTAATGGGTGGAAGGGGTGAATGTTGACCTCTAATACCAGCACATGTTCAGGCATGGAAAGCCCAGCAGAACAAAATGAACCAGGAGTAAATGTCAGTTTGGACTGATGCTCAAGCTCAGCTATTTATGTTGTGCAAACTACTTGTGAGTTGTGTCTTTTGCTGACAAGGTGTGGCTCACTTGTGATAGGACATCAGAAAACAAAAACTGATGCAAAGTCCATTTTTATGCCTCTGCACTGGTGACAGTTGGCTGGAGACATTTTGTTTTTGGGTTGTTGATTGTTCCGTCCGTCTGATTCATGTGAACATGATATCTCACAAGTAGGATCAAATCTCTATTAGATTTTGTTGGTCAAAAGTCACTGTGACCTCACCCAACATGTTTTTGGTCATAACTCAAGAATCCATACACTAATTCTGACTAAATTTAACACAAGTGTTTTATAGTATAAAATTATGGAGTGATGACAATTCGTATCCAAAAGGTCAAAGGTCAACTTCAACATAACATTGAAAACACTTGAGGCTCTCTGTAGTCTCTAGTCTCTAAATGAAGACATGTCTCACTGGAAATTACTCACTGGAATCATACAAAGGAATTGATTTTTGGAGGAATACAACCAAAAGGTGGTAACTCTACTTTTTAAAACATGTTTTAGATAGAACTGTAGGTGTAAATGCACCCAGACATTCTTGTTTACCTTTTGCTGGTATCTCTGGTGGTATCTCCTCTTGGTAGTCTCTGCTCCTTTTCTTCCTGTACCTCCTCTCCTTCTTAGGCAGAGCAGGAGACATGCTGACCACACTGGTGACTGTCTCCCCTGAGCTGGATTGAGACCAGATTTCCAGTGTTTCAGTGCAGTTAACTTTTTGGGCTATATGTGTGAGGCTGTGTGGCCTTAAAATCTTACCTGTTCTGAGGACTTTTCACCAAGTGGTAATTATCTGCAGAGATAGAAAATTAGAAATGTAATATCAGGTGTAGAGAGAAAAGTTATTGTAATTAAGTAAAGTGCAAATTTCTATGCTTTAACTTTATACAAAGTTGAGTTTGTTTAGAAGGCAGCGTATCGATGTTCCCTAGTTCCTATGTCCCTAGGGTCCTATGTTCCAAGGGGTCCTAAGTTCCTGGGGTCCTCTGTTCACAGGGTCCTAAGTTCCCAGGGTACTATGATCCTAGGTCCTACATTCCTAGGGTTCTATGTTCACAGGGTCCTAAGTTCCCAGGGTCCCATGGTTTTAGGTTCCTATGTTCCCTGGGTCCTATGTTCCCAGGGTTTTATGTTCCCGGGGTCCTATGTTTTCAGGGTCCTAGGTTCCTAGGTTCTACAGTATGTTCCATAGGTCCTATGTTTGCAGTGTCCTAAGTTACCCTGGTCCTATTTTCCTCAGGGTTGTAAGTTCGCTCTGTCTTATCTTCCCAGGGTCTTATGTTCCCTGGATACTATGTTTCCAGCATCTTATGTTCCAAGGGCCCTAGGTTGCATAGATCCTGTGTCCACAGGGTCCTAGGTTTCCAGGGTTCTAAGTTTCCTAGGTCTTATCTACCCAGGGTCCTAAGTTCCCTGAGTCCTATGTTCTTAGGATCTAATGTTCTCTGGGCCCTAAGTTCCCAGGGCGCTAAGTTTCCTAGGTCCTAAGTTCCCTTGGTCCTATGTTCCCAGGGTCCTATAATCATTGAATTCTAAGTTGTCTAGGTCCTATGTTCTCAGGATCCATTGTTCTCATTGAATTCTAAGTTCCCTTGATCCTATATTCCCTGGGCCCTACATTCTACGCTAACCCTACCCCTAGCCCACTACATGTTATATATAGCTGGGGAACAAATGACCCTGGGAACATAGGAATGACCCTATTTAGAGTTTTTGGAAGAAACAAAAGAAGTCGTAGAGAACGAGATGGAGAACATAATAGAAACATGATAACAGAGGAAGGTAAAGGTCAAAGGTCATCTTAGTGTTTTGACTAACCTTTTAACCTCTGCTTCCTCTGTATGTACTGGCAGGTTACTGTCACTGTGAACATGCACATACACAGCAGCCCCACTGAGCAGATCAGCACTGCACACAGGTACACATCTGAAACACAACAACACACACATTAGTCCAGCAGTGCCTCATGCCTATTGCTTGACTCTGCACAAAAATGTGAAGGAAAAAAAGAAGTACATGTTTTGCTGAGTTATTTAAGGCACTGTACTATATCCTTTGGGTTGGGCTATTTTTGTCCGCCAAGGACGATACAGTGCCAGTCCACCACAAACACACACACAACTCAAACACACTAAAAATATAAGGACTTACCTTCAAACAAGCTCCACAGGCTTTCTTTGGCCTTGGTGGCCGGTAGAGAACGTGCACTACATGGAGAAAGAGAGAGAGAAGAGAGCCATGTAAGTTCCATAGTCATCACTGTGGCCTCCCTGCCGCCTGATTACACGCTGGCTGGAGTTTAAATAAAGCTAATTGTAGGAAGACAACGAGCCGAGGTTGGTCTCCTCCCTGCCTGTCCTGTCTCTGAATCACTGTCTCGCCCTTAACCTTTCCTGGATGAAAAGGACAAATAGCTTATGAACTCACACATTAATGCAAACAGTGGGTTTAGAGTTATGCATCATTGTAAACATTTACCTCATATCCACCCATGCTCTGGCTGTTAGCCTCTCTTTCACCTTCATAACAAACTGCCGTGGTAAAATAAGGCAACCTGTACCCATGTGCCCATAGTGACTAATTTACTGCATATTTTTAATTTTTTAGAGTACTTTTTTGTTTTTATTTTATTGTCACACCATGGAAAGAGCAAGAAACAAGGTCAGAGAGAGGTTTAACATCCAATGAAAGTCCCTGGCCGAGAATCAAACTGTCAAACTGTTTTTTTTATTGTGTTTTAAGTTCACATTTAAAACGAGCTAGCTCAAATTTCAGTTCAGAATCTTACAAATGAACTAGTTCACGTTCATTTCTTCCATTTTTTGTTTGTTTGATTGTTTGTTTTTTATTTAATTTGAAATAGAATTTCCTACCAGAGCCACTGGAGTCTATATGATGACATCATACAAAATGGTGCATGATATTCATGTTTTTGTATTAATTAATAATAATAATAAAAACTGCAGTAATTTGAATGGCCAGGGTTACTTACATCTATAGCCATTAACAATGATTTATTTATTTATTTTATTTATTTTATGCTACAGCAGAAAGCAAACTTGAACACCAACATATAGTTGAAATTCCAGTTCAAGTTGAACACACCATAATGAATGAGACCTGCACTGAGATGCAGGGGGAGACGAGACAGTGGAGAAGAGCGAATATAGTGTGGATCTGTGGAGACTCCTCTGCAGTGTAGTTCATACACATCCCTGCTGCAGGATTGTTTATATCATGTTGACATTTCTTTCTGTATTCGCACAGTCCCTCCACCTTGCTGCAATCACACTTTTTTTAATCAGCTGACAATGTGAGTGCCGTTATCTCTCTCAGGAGTGAGTGACACTTACGTTCATTAACTGCAAACTGATCTGTTCAGTTCACCGTTCACCAAAAATATGAGCATTTGCAATGAACGCAGCTCTTTAAGTGCGTTCATGCACAACACTGGCCCCTTATATATTCAAATCTAATTTGAAATCAAATTGTGGTTGAATTACATGTTTTAGTGTCAAAATGCTATTGAAGGCTTCTGCATGATAATATTGCTATATATATAAACACGCAGAGTATCATGGCTGAGTCTGCGTTTCCATTTGAAAAACCAAGAAAAGAACGCAGATGGAGCTGCCATTTAGGCCGTAACAATACCTGCTTTTCCACAAGCGAGAACAACAGTTTCCACTATCATACTAACAGTCCTGCAGTACTGCCCTAAAAACTGCCCATAACGTGCCACCTCGGTGTTAACAGAAGCTCACGTTGAGCTATCATATGATATAAAGTCTGCAAGACAGCCAGGCACCAACGACCTACTGCAGAAGCTGTGAGGAAAAGGAACATAAAGGAACCCAAAGTGGCTGTTTGTTTGCTGGCAGACCTCTTTTTTTTTTTTTTTAAGTTTTTCACAGACCTATATCATTATGCGTTGGAACCCCAACACTGCTGGTTCTCCTACTATATATTTTAATATTTAATTACATTATCATTTCAGACATTATCCTCTATCCAGATTGAGAGCAGAGCTCAAATGTCCTTGTTTCACCAATACTGTTTCTTGTCGTCCATTTTTAGTTTTTCCATTATTCTTCAGTGACATCGACCCTCCAAGGCTGGAAGTGACAATGGAAACAAAACTGGCTGTGCCAAACACAAGCTTTGGCGTGATAGTGGAAAGTGGATATTTGGGTCCTTGACTTGAGACAGAGGGAGACAAAAGCAGGTTTCTCCTTTTCAGTTGGCGACCACTGACGTAGCCAGTTTAGATGACTGACGTTGGCTGGAAACTTGTTTTTTTAAATATATTAGCTGCCTCAAAAAAATTATAACCCTCCAGACGGTCATAAATACACATTTGGTGGTTGCATACATGATATTTCATAACCTAGTTATTATGCTGCAGCAGACTGAAGCTAAGGCTTGCAGCAAAAAGTTTGCATCCTCATCAGTTAATGATTGCTGTATATGTCATGGGTACAGAGAGAGGATTGTTTTTGTACTTAAATTAAGTTAAATTAATTAGCCCAAGTGTTATAGTATTATTAGAAAAAATCTAATTTCAAATGCCACGCTCGATTATGGTTGTTAAGCTTTGATTAGACAATTGATGGGTAGGATTTAGTGAACAGTCAGCTCAGACAAAACTTTAAAGTGCACATAATGAGAATGAAAAAAAAAAACTCATTAAAGTGGGTGTGACTTAAATAGTTTTTTAAGAAAAGGAGTAGGTAGAAGTAAAACTCAATATAAAAATCTCAATATATAATATAATATAAGTGTCACCATGTCTTAGATAAGTATGGCTTGCTGGATATTGCTGCATAGACACAGATAACCGTTACACCCCAAATATAATGTGAAAGCAGCTTTAATGTGTGTGATGAGAATCCCAGCTATGTGCTGCTTGTGTCCAAAACAGCTGAGAAAATATGTTTCCCATACTCGACCTGAAATCTCGCCCCGCGCACTCACTCATTTCTCCACCCCATCTGACCACAGTATTCTTAACACCGCTGTTCTCTTGCTGAGCTGGTGGCAGGAAGCTCGTGAAGTGACACCCACCAGGGCATCTTGAAATACCCCAAACCGCCAGCAGCTGACGACAGGCGGGCTCGCCGCGCCGGCTGGAGACTTTCCCACAGCCAGACAGGCTGCGCTGCGCGCTGACTGCTGACTGGCAAATTCGCTATAAGCATGCTTTAGACAGCTCCAAAACATGTTATCAACACAGTAGGAGCTACAACATGAATCCTCCCTGCATGCATTGATCCTGCATCAGACAATTCTTGTGTCACTCATTCTTGAGAATTGGGAAAAGATGTATTTTGAGGGTTTTTTGATTTTTACTTTTAAATCATGCTGGGAAAATATTTTAAAAAATCAAACTCTTGCTATTAAAGGGCAACTACCTTCATTTTGGATTTTTGTTTTTTGCATGATGCCATTGCTACATAGAGGCTGAAGGAGCAGCATCTAAAATATGTGTTGCCAGATGCAAAATATAGCAATATTGTAAATATCGTAAATTATCATACATAGAGAAACAACCTGGGAAGGGTCCAGGGTACTACACCCAATGGCTAAAGTATGCCATGTGCACCATATTACATGGATACTCCCTCAACTGAACAACGCAGCACCAGTTTATCACTTTACACAGAATCACCTGCAGCTCATCACACAATCACTACTTCTGTTCTTACCCTTCAAAATAAAAGCCCCAGGCTGTATCACTGCTCTGCCAGCTGCTTGATCAGTGTGGTGCTTATGTGTTTGGTTGCTCTCAAACAAGGTTTTCTTTCAGGCTTATGGAAATGTTAAAATTACAGTACAAATATGATAATTATTGTACATCTGGCAACACTGAGGGAGGGCGTCAGCACTGTAACCTATGTCACTGCTTTTTGTAACGGCTGAGCGGAAGTTTCAACTTTAAAAACCCGTAAAAGAACAGAGATGGAGTTGTCCTTTAAACCTTGTGATGGACCAACTTCCTTGATTTATTTCTTTATCAAATTTAGACGTCATCTCCATCAGATGGATTTCACAGCACAGTCATAGTGAATAGCCATTTTATTTTTTATAATTGCCAAGACTTCTCTTAATTCTAATCAAAATACACCATAATCCTTATTTAGCTTTGATGTAGAAGGGCTGCAGAATTAAAATGTTATGGATCAGACAAATCGGATAGCAACGTTATTTGACGAATTTGTCAAAAAATAGAACGCTTACCAGTGCTTGAGCAGTATTCCCGCCTTTTTTTAAATCAGGAAGTGAGACAGGGGTCCTTAGGGTATAGCTAATCCTTTTTTAATGCCTGATTAAATCATTGTTTTTGTTAAAATCTGATGAAGATGACAGAAATCTGGGACACAATTTTAAAGGGCCAACATTTTCAAACATAGATGAATATAATAGCACATTTTTACACCTATGTTATCAGTAGATATTTATTTTAGTTAGTTTTTAGATGCTGAAGACTTTTAACACAATTTTCAATTGTTTGAAGCAAACCAAAATATTCATAAATTACATATATTTCACATACATTAATCTTTAAAGAAAAAAAAAAGGAAAAAATGGAATTAGAGTGTTGGTATTAATTATTTTAGATTTTTTGGTAGGACATGATTTGTCCCAATTCTCAAGAATGGGTGGTGGTGTCGGAACCTAAAACTAAAAGTAAAGCAACCAACTAGTAACCAGAACCTTCCTTCAAAAACTGAAAAAGTGCGACTTGATTTTTCAAATCAGTTTTTAACTGAACACTCAACTTTCATTTGAGAAAAATGAGATTAGATTCACAGCCTCTGTCATAAAGCTGTGTGGAACAGCCTAAATATGAATTAAACAGCCAGACATTGCATACAAAAAGTGGATGTTTACTGCAAAGCCTGCACTTCTGAGAAGATTAAACCCTAGAGGAGAGTTTCTACAAAATGCTGCATCATGCTAACGGTACAGTCAAACTACTCATTCTGTTACAACTAAATGTCACTACAAGGACAGCAATGAGAGGGCACCTTCGGGCAACAAACAGCCGGCCACACACGTCTTTCACCAGGTCACAGGACGCTGCGTGAGGCGATGACGTATTCCTGTTGACATCAACAACAGAGGAGGTAAATACTTTCCTTAAGACTGGTGGTTTAAAGGCTTTTATGGACCCGACAGTCCTCAGACTGTCCTCTGTGGGAAACATACCTTTGGATTTGGTCCCCATCTGTGAAACCACAAACCCTACACTGACCATATGTGACCTACATTCTGCTGTTTTGGAAACACTGCCCTTAATCATTTTTAAAGGGAGGATAGACAGGGTTGGAAATATAGGGGAGCTCCAGGAGATATGAGCTCCCCAGAAAGCCTCATGTGAGAAATTTAGGAGGAGCTGTAAAATATCCAAAATTTTGGCGCCACGGCTGTTTTGTCTGTATGAATTTATATTTTCCTGTATATTTAGGTTCCTGTAATAAATAACAGCTATTAGTAAAGCACTTCAACATGTGTGATTGTTCCATGTGTGCAAGCAGGTACTGGCTGGCTTATGAGTGAACATATGTGGTATGATGGTGTGCTTACACCGCTGTGAGAGTCGCAGTGGAGTTCATTGCATCACCAATAAAGCCAAAAATCTCTGATTTATGCCCCTGCCATGGTCAAAAAAAGAGAGTTACGGCTCAAAGCCATAAGAAGGGAAGACGACAGGAAGCTATGGTCTGATCCTTCACGTTCCAAATCATAGATCATTTGCACCCAACCATCCGAGAAAAATTTGTGCACTTCCAGGGATTTGTAATTTTTCATCCTGCTTACTTTGCTGTGCAAATTTCTATCTGATTAAATAATGGAAACACTTTGCAAATCTATTCAATAAGACAGGTCCATTGGACAGAGGCGAGTAGACCAAAAAGGACTCCTGCGCAGTGTCTAACTTGCAATATATCATTTATTTGCAACATTTCGGTACTAGATGAGTGAGCTTATGCATGTCTAGTACCGAAACGCTGCAAATAAATTATATATTGCAAGTTAGACAGTATGCGAGAGTCCTTTTTGCAACTTATATGATTGAAATAAAAAGGCAACATCACTTCACATCGCAAGAAACTTCACATAGGCATTACTAGAGATGTCTATCTTCTAGAGAGAGGGTCACAGTCATTCATAAAATTCTGCTGGGGCTCAGGCTCGACTGACACGCAAACTAACATACCAACACGGCTAGGTCAGTTGTCAGAACACGGTGCTGTTGTTAGCTAGTATACTATTTGTAGAGCAGGACTGAGAAGTAAAATATTTCACTGGAGACTCAATAAGGTAAAAATAGATTTGAAGGTAGGACGCCTCTGACCATTGGGTGGGGTTAGTGCATCAGCTTGACGCTGCGAGACTGAGGGGACATGACTGGTGATGCATCAAATTAATCCTTTCGATGTATCTAGTGCGTTCTATGGCAGGCAGAGTGGACATTTATGCACTTGACATGGCGTCTTTGGCTCATTTATTTATTTCTGCTGGTTTTCTGGTTGCTTTGTTTCATGCTGCTGTTTTACATTAAAGTCTATGGTGAGTACAGTTTATTTTCTCCCAGAAGGAGGCTGAGATGTGTTGAAAGCTGAAGTAACATATGTGCCAGTCTGATGCATAGAGTCTGTTGTTCCAGATATTTTTGTAAAGAATATCAAAAGCAAACTGAATATCGGTTAACACTTGGAGTAAAGTTTCTCTTATGTATTAGCTTCCAGCAGGGGTCTTTAACAATAAACATATGTTGTTATAACTTGTCAGTGGTTGACATAATGTAGTTTGGCTGTTAAGTTATTTGCAAATCTTGTGTGAAAGACATATTTTTATAGCCTATAATAACACTAGGGTTATCCCTGTCTGAGATTTTCCATAGTTGAATCAGATTTGGCTGCGCTATATGAATATTTGACGATTTCCTTTTTTTTTTTTTTTTTTTTTACAGAGCAGTGCGAGACACTGAATTCCTGTATGAGTCTACATGAGTATGTTTTACCAGTGAGACTTTGTTTTAATGGTTTTCTTCGTCATCTGTGATGTGAAAATATCAGATTTTCATATAGTCAGAGAAATTAAAAGTGTGTGTCCTCAGGGACCGGCGGATCATTTCTCCTGGGCTGCAGCTGCTGTCCATCATCACCTGTCCCACACGCTGCTTTACACCGTGAACTAAGGATTTATTTCAACCAAAACAGAGTTGGTGATTGTTGGTTTTTGTAAAGTTTGAATGAAGCTGACGACAATGCAGAAGGATTCTGGGAGTCTGGTGACAGCAATTGAACGAAATGTATCTTACTCTTTAAAATAAGGCGTCACACTGTCGTGATCCTTTACATCATGCTGTCAGACACCAACGACAACAATCTGAGCCTGTCGGTGGCAAAAACAAGCACAAACAACTGGCAAACAAGCAAGCGTCACCTGCTCTGTGCGCTCTGTGGATGCGCCTGCAGCCCGTTATGCTGCTCAGCATTTCTGTCACTCTTCTCTTCTTCCATCACAGTTAGTTTTGTGGCTTGTGGTGATTCTGACACTCAGTGACGCAGTTAAAAAAACAAGACCTGAAACTTGTTTACCAGCTACTCCTTTTACCCTCTGTCATCAGTCATCTGACAAAGGGGAAGAAAACACAAATTCTCGACAAGAAGAATCTCAGTCGACTACGGGGGCTCTGACTAATGATTCGAATCATCGACTCTCAGGAGGCAGCCACCATGCTGTAATGTTCCCTTTTCCCTACAGAGTGCTGCAGGGATGACATAATTTTGTCGGTCAAGCTGGCAGTTAGCGTCGCTCTGGTTTGCTCCACAAAAAGACAATGGGATTTTTCCATTTAATTTTGGATGACTGCAGAAAATAAGCTCTGTGGCAAACAAAAGTTTCTGATATCGACGCATTCTGTTCAGCAAGATAATCTTCACAAATGAAGGCCACTTTTACGATATTTGAAGTGTTGATGCACTTGCCAGCAGTGATGACTCACTGTCACCGCCACTAGGTAACTAGTGACAGCTTCCGTAGTCTCATTTAGCAACTTGTTAGCAACTGCCTTCTTTTCTTAAGATAGATAGAAGCTTCAGAATTCATCAGTAACATATTTACTGACAATATGTCACAGAACAAAACTTGAAAATCTCTTAAGCTTGTATTACCACAAACCTTATTTCAGCCAAAAAGCGAAAAAAAAAAAAATTCAAAAAACTCTGAATATAAGGGAACCAGAAGTGCTAATATGCTATGCTAACTCATTTCCAGGTTTTTTGACTCATTTCTGCAGTACTCCATTACCATCATTAAAGGAATAGTTCCCCCAAAATGAAAATCCAGTCAGTATTTACTCAACCTCACGCCGATCGAAGGTGTGGTTTAGTTTTTTGGTCCACAGAACACTGCTGGAGTTTCACAGGAAAACAGTGCAGAATCTCCAAAACAATTTAAGTGAACAGTGAGCAGTTTTCAAACGACATAAAATGCCTCCATGCTGCTCGTCTGGTGTAATGCAAGTCTCCTAAAGCCCCAACATGCTGTTGACTTGTGCGCACACACCATCACACCACACACACCCAGTCAAGACAGGGCACATGTGCACGTGAACTTGGCTCCAAGCTAAGGATCTACGGTGAGAATTTAGGCTAAAAACATGCTGTAAATGATGTCTTTCAAGTCTAGTTGGCATGTTGGGGCTTTAGGAGACTTGGATGCTGTTTTCCTGTGAAACTCCAGCAGTGTTTTTTGGGCTAAAAAACTAAACTCGACCCTCAATTGATCTGTGGGTAAGTAAAAAAATGACTGAATTTTCAATTTTGGGTGAACTATCCCTTTAATCTTAAAACCACTGGTGTTATAGATGTCAGTATCAGTGAAAACTGTAGCAAAGAGGCCTACATCAGGACATGACACAATCACTGCCTCACTGTAAGCTGCACAGTTTCGGGGTGAGACATCATTTAAAGCAGACTTTTCCCCACTTGATAAAAATGGCAGATGATTTACCCGCCCTTCCTTCACAGTAAATTATTCGCAGCGTAAATCACGATAACATCTTTGACGTTTATGTGGTGTTTGAGCCTCAGGTTCTGTGTAGCTCTGTCAGAGCGGCAGCTGTACATGGTGGAATAATCAGAAACGGGATAAATCTGGCGTACTGTGTGCCATAAAACTGGCTTTTATCCTCGTCTAGAAAATGTCTTCTTTTTTTTTTTCTTTTTTTACAGCAGCTTCTTGAATGGCTGACGACTGCATCTACAGGACTACAGTGGAAACATTCAGACAAACTGCTTTTTTGTTCATCCGAGGCCACAGAGTTGCATTCATTTGCTGACTGTATTTCAGATTTGTGGCTCTTTTTTTGTGCCCCAACAAACCCAACACTGTAAACATCAATACACAGACGTGGAGTGAATAATGATCCTCTGTGTCCTCTCCATCTACTGAGTCAGTCGCTGCTCTAATTTACTGTATTCTAAAAGACTGGAGATGAATGTCAGGACACAGCGACGTTGTGTGTCTTAACAAAGCTTTGAATAATCCACCCTTTCATTTCCTGCGGGGTCTTTTCTTCTAAGAATTAGCATCTTTCTGTATATTTGGTCACTGTGTTCTTATTGTGGTGACAAACAGGCCTGTTTTGTTGGCTCTTATTCATACTGTATGTCCCGTTTTTGTGTCTTCAGGGAAGAACGCAGTGCAATACCAGAACTGCGTTATTTCTGATTTTCATTTTTCCTTGTAAAGCTGCCAATACTCCCGTTTTCTTACTATACTTAAACCCACGCCACATCCGTGTGCCATGCACCCCTTGTTAACTCCCACACGTGTTACACTCTTAGGAACAAGGGTTCCTGAAGAGGTGAGGTTCTACCCAGAACCCTTTTCTTTCTGAAGAACCCATTTTTGAAGAAAGGGTTTGTCAATGGTTCTTTGTGAGACCAGGGGTTCCATTTAGAACACTTTTTGGAAGAAAGGGTTCCTTCAAGGTCTGTTGAAAACATGTATGTTAAAAGATGTTTTCTCAATGGAAATTATAACATAGATTGGACTGGAGAACACAATGCGGTTCTTTGTAGAACCCTCACAAGACAAGAGGGTTACAGGTGAAACTTAACCCATAAAAATGTATTTTTAGATGCTTTCAGATGAAACCTTTGAAATGTGAAATGGTTCTTGGTAGAACACCCGGGGGGGGGGGGGGGGTTCTAGACAAGAATCTCTGGAATATTAGAGGGTTGCTGGTTGAACACCCTGGGTGAGTTCTCAAAGAAAACCTTTAGAATATACAAGGGTTTTTGGTAGAACACATGGGTGAGTTCTAGATGAAAACCTTTGGAATATAAAAGGGTTCCTGGTAGAACATCCTGGATGAGTTTGAGATGACACCATTGGAATATAGAAGGGTTCTCAGTAGAGCATCCTGGGTAGGAGCAAAATGAAAGCCATGGAGGGTATTGGTAAAACATCATGGGTGGGTTCTCGACGAAACCCTTGGAATATACTTGGTAGAACTCCCACCCAGTTGTGGGTGGAACATTTACAGATGGTTCTAGGTATAACCCTTTATGTTGGGTTCAGGATTGAACTCGTTGAAAGGATTCCTGTCAGAACTTTTAAAAAGCTTCTACTCAGAGCCAAAAAGGGTTCTCCATTGGGAACAAACCGAAGAACCCTTTATGTTTGTACTTATCACTGTTTCTCAGAGTGTATAGACATACCTCAGAGTTGAGTTTGTTTATTCCAGGAGGAGGCTGTGTCCACACCGTGCTCTGCCCTCAGTTTTTCTAGCGAACCCTCTGACCTCTCTGGATGTGTTTATTATAGCAGTAGTAAGTGGAGTAATGGGAGTTTTGTGTGCGAGACAGATTGTGGAAACACCTGGTCACCTAATGTTATCCAACCGCAGGAATTCCATCAGTTTGAAGTCACAAACACACACGTTTGTGCACATAAAGTCTCAGTCATCTGCTGTGTCTCATGTGAAGTGGGGACCAGAAGCACTGGTCCCAGAGGGGGTTTGAACCCCTCACATGTACAGCTGATGTTTATCAAAGCTGTCAACCGTTGATGTACATACTGGGAAGAAATACCACTGCCTGCTGGTCCACTGGGGCAGGAATGGGACAGTTTTCCACTGGTGTCAGAGCTTTGGCCTGTCCATTACAATAAGCCAACCTGGACTGTGGACAGTGTATTTCAAAGGTTTTGTATTATAAACTTATTAAAATTTCAATGATTAGTTCATTTTGGTTTCACTGAATTTTAAAGGCTTAAAGGGGAAAGTTTATAACAGCCTATGTGACAAACTGGGGGCTTGATGTTTGGAAGAAGCAGGCAAGAAGGGTCTAATAAAGGATGCTATTGAGTTGCATTGTGGGAAATGTAGGATCCAGCATTTCTGGAGCTAAACTCACGCTCAGAACGAAGAAGCTAAGACTCTACCATGCAAAATGAAAACAATATATCCACAACATCCAGAAAGGCCACAGACTTCTCTCATTGTCAGAGCACATCTGAGATTGATTGACAGAGCGTGGAAAAGTGTCCTGTGGTCTGCATTTCAGATTGTTTTTGGATATCATGGTCTTGAGTCTTGGATCATCCAGATTGTTACCAGCTCTGACTTTAAAAGCCAGCATCTGTGATGGTATGGGGTTGTGTTAGAGTCCATGGTACGGGTAACTGTCACATCTGTGAACGTCCCATTAATGCTGAAAGATGCACACAGGTTTTGGAGCAACATATGCTGCCATCCAGACAGAGACCCTGGACTGTTGAGTACATTAAGTTGTATATCAAGCAAGAATGGGAAGGAATTTCAAAACTTTCAAGACTTGAACAATCTGTGCTCTCAGTTCCCAAATGCTTATTGAGTGTTTGCTAATAGAGATGGCAATGTGACACAGTGTCCCAACTTTTTAGGAATATGTTGTGGGCCTCAAATTCAGAATGTGCATAAAAACAGTAAAGTTTATCTGTTTGAACCTGTTTGTGCTGTATTCAACTGAATATAGCTCGCAAAAGACTTGCAAATCAGTGCATTCAGCTTTTATTTACATTTTACACAGCGTCCCAACGTTTTTGGAATTGGGGTTGTTTTGCTTTCATCATTCATACTTAAAATTTCCAGCCCTGGTGACTCCAGGCTGCCACAGGAAGCTAGACATTTTTAGCATGTAGTTGGTAGCATGCATCTTTCTCATTAATAATATCTGAAAATAATTAGCTGTATAGTTTAACAAGGCCAGAGAGAATTCATTTTGAAATTTGTTATGATTGGATTGAAATAAATAGAATGGATCAAATGTGGGATGGGATTTTCAGAATGAGATTCCAATTAGTCAGACTGAGAATTGGAATGACAGGCTTTGATCATTGTCAAACTTTCAAAGCAGAAGGATTTACAGATATTAAAGTTTTTGTACATAACAGAAATTGTAACGTGCATAGGAGGGAAATACAGCATTTAATCAAATTTGACATTAAAAGCAGCAAAGTAGGGTTGCAAACAGAAAATAAATCAAAATCTATATATAACCAGTAGAATTTCCAAATTGCAAGAGACTGTAAAGTAAACAAGGGAAGTATTCATGTCATAATTGCAGTATCCGTCCAAAAGTGTCGCTGTAGGCTTTTTTTATTAATATCTCTGAAACCACAATAGACTGGCGCTTCCTCGGATGAAAATAGCTCTCCACATCCTCGACCACAAAAGGTTCAGCGCCAGACACGAGCCAGCTGCCCACTCCACTGTCACTCTGCAGACAAACACTCGAACTTTACCTTCCTCAGCACAGCTATCTCCTGTTCCATTTCTGCTGAGTCTCTCCGGACTCCGTCTGTTCTACTTTTGGGAGGGAAACTCCGTGTCAGGGCCAATGTCAACAGCTCTCGGGAGGGACTGCGTGTCTGCGCGGCCCCAGACTTGGCTGTGGACACCCCGAAAGTCACAGCCTGCAGGAACGCTTCCATGGAAAATGTGGTGAGCAACGTCTACTGTTGTTGAACACTGACACCGCTTCAGCAATGAGCTTGAATAAGATAAATTGTCTTCAGGTTGTTGCAAAGATTGTGATGCATTCATTGCAAGATAAACTCTCAGGAGCAATTTCACATAAATGCTTCTGCAACTGCTTTCTGCAGATTTTTGATGTAACACTGTACCGACGAAACCTGCCTCCATTTCATGAAAGCTTCTGCATTCGATGATCTAAATGTTCTGTGTCTCATGGCTCTTTCTCTGAGAAAAAGAAGCACACAGAAAATGACACACCTCCGGTCTATAAGGAGTGAATAAGAAAACTCTATAGTTAGCATTAGCATCACCATTAACAAAAACCCAAACTATTTGAACAAAATCAAACACAGAAGAGCTCATCTCAGTGTCACCTATTCTGCTGACTGACAAATGTAGACACAGGACAAAGAAACTGACTGTTCATTAAACCCCTCCCCTGAATTCTGATTATCCAATCAGAACTTATCAGCCATAACAATATGTGCTAGGTTACAATATGTTGTACTGCCCATAGAATAATGAGTAGATAGAAAATAAGCATCCTCTTCCATAGATTCTTGCTGAAGGACACAATAAATGAATAAAATCATGTGGCTGATCAACTTATTTTTAGCTGGAAGAAGTCATCTCAAGATAAAGTTATATGTGGTAACATTTTCATGTTTCCACATTAGTCATTAATTGTTTAGCTAGGAGACAAGCTGATCTTTTTTTTTCTAACTCCAAATAATTATTCTGTTTGCTGAGTTCCCTGTGATGTAAGGTGCAAGTCCCGGCGCCTTACCTCACAGTGAGCAAATGAGCTAATTTCCCATCTGGCCAACTAGCTCACACGATACTCATTTGAAAAGTGGTCAGCTGGAAACAATCCACCAGCAACAATTATCAGTTCAGATGTCCAGTTGACATTTGTTGGCTAAAAAAGGAAGGGCCTGCCCTTGTATACCTCTGGCTAAAATTAAGCAGCCTTTTCTCTTATTCTTGTTGTTATTACTATCATTGTAAACTGCGTATTTTGTGTGGACAGAAAGCTTGAGAGGTAGCACTTTGGGAACAGTCAGTTAGAACCAAACTTTGAGATAAAAAGCAAAACTCAACATGCTCCTCGTGTCTGTTGGTGAACATGAAATTGGTTTCAAAATCTGACAGAAATGAAAAGTTAGGAGGAAAATATGACAAATCTTTTAAAGTGTGTTTTGTGGTTTTATGAAAGTGAAGGGATTTCTGGGCAATATCTGGTACCAGTGGATTTGTCATCCATTCCGTTGTGTGAACGTCTCCCGCGCCAGCGGTGGCACCGAAACCTCACACTCTCTCTGCTCTTTCTCCAACATCATCTACTCGGTCAAAGCCGCAACTTATTGCGAGGAGGATCCTTTTATCTCCAGACGTGCTCCTAACCGATGACGTTTCCCCTCCCCAAATTAAAAGCAGGACAGTGCTTCTGCTCAGTGAAGCCACTTCACCGCCTCCTCAGCCAGATGAATTACATCACCCAGCTGTGGTTAGTGAAAATGCTACTGCTGGAGACACAAAACTGCTCCCCCAGGACAAATGGTTTTTCTGCTACCTTCAGTCTACTGTTATCACAGTTTGAGTTTATTTGGGGCTCCTCTTTACGCCTGTAAGCCCATGAACATCCCTCCATTTGCTTTAAACCAACATTTGGCATTTGACAGAATTACTCAGAAAAATGTGGTAGCACAGTTATTCCGCCCCGCCCCTCCCTTCAGATCCAGTCATATTTTTGAGGTCTAAATTACTGAGAGAGATTTAAGAGGGCATCCGTGCTCTTTTTCCACGCTGGTTCGGCTAAAGCCTCAAACAGTTTCATGTGTTCACAGCTGACGGTCACAGGTTTCTGCTGCTGCCACGGAAGGCCTCTGCAGACAAACCTGGCATCTGCGTACAACTCTTTGCGGTCTTGCTATTATCAAAACTGCATTTGACATGGCCTCTGTTGTGGTTGCAGAAATACTTGTTAAGTCTCCGCACAGCACCATCAAAAGCAGTGATGTCATTCTGTGAGAAACTGGGCTACAGTTCTGGTTTCACCTACCAAGAATGCAATGGAGCAGCCAAATGCAGAGGTTCCACACCTTTTTTGGCTCAAGCCCTCAAATTTAGTTCTGACAGTGTCCGTAACTCCAAGACATTTCTTTGCTAAAGTTAGTTAGTCTTCAAATGACAGACAGGAATTTTAATGAAGACCTTTGCAAGAACATTTTAGACTGCAATCACAACTGTGCTACTTTGGACTTGGAGTCCTTAAGCACAATGGGTTGACACTGATGTTTATCTGAACTCACCATGTCTGACTGACCCTTTTGTGTTTTGTTTTGTTTTTTCTGGTGTGTGCTGGGAAGCCAAGACTCAATTTAGTCTGTGCAGGAGAGCAGAAAGAAAGGCATTTATAAAAGCGTTTGTGTTTTTCAGCTCTCAGTACTCTTGTAGCGTCTAACCGAATCTCTGGTTTGAAGTTTAGTTTTTGTCCTGCGTCGCCGTTTGTACTTTCAGGAATCTACTTTAATTTAATGTGTCATGCTCATGGATAGTGGATAGGAGTCATGTTAGTGCTGATGAAAATGCAACAGTTCCTGATTTTGCAGCTTCACAAGAAAAGCCTTCAGATAAAAAAATAATGAGGGATTTACATTGTGAAAAATACATAGGAAATAAAATGTTTTCTAACCATTCAACTTCTTGACTAAAGACGAGCAACCAATGAAGGTTGGTTTCAAGCACACCAGTGCTTGAAAAGGTGGCATCTGATTGCATGACAGGTTGATCAGCTGTTAGAGGGCAATCCACAGAGAATTATTAATATTTATAGCCATTGCCATGGTGAAGGTGGACCATTCAGATGCTATTGAAGATTTTGCATTCATTTGAATTCAATTGCAATATAGTTACACATGATCTGCCACTAAGGAACAAGGAGAATGTCACATGCAGAGGCTCAGAAACAGATATAGGAGGCTCTGCCACTGATTGAAGACACACACAGAGAAAGATGCCTAATAGAAATAATTGGTAAGAATACCAAAATTACACCATTACATCACCATTATATTTTTCCTCTCGCACACCCCCTAGACCAACTATTTTTGCCCAAGGTACACCAAAGAGCATGTGTATATGCTTTTTTTTAATTTTTTTTTTTTTTTTTACTGATTTTTGTGTTTCCTCAAGTAAAGTGGTACATGATACCAGTTATTTATGTCCATTTTAGTTTGATTACCTTCATAATGAATCATATTTTTTACCTATATTTGGCTAGATGTGGCTGGTTTGTCCTGTTCTTCCATCGGTCTGAACCACTCTGTCTAGGATTAGTCATTTGGCAAATTACTGCATGAGTGTTTGGAACATATTGAGCATATGTATGGCCAGTGGTAAAAGGGTTTCTTTAAAGTCTGTGTAACGCAATAATAAATGTGTGCTCTGAGTTTGTCATACCACAGAAACGTGTTATTAACCATCCAGCCAAATTTGAATGACTAAAAAAATTGCTAAGTATATAAAATTTGGAAAAATTGAGCAGTTTTCTTTGCTCTGAAACACTGGGGGCGTGTCCGCTCCGCTGTCTCAGTGTCAAACACCACTACAACCTTTTCTAGACTTTTCCAGACATGTGTGAGCCACCAGAACGCAGAGGACGGTGACCTGTTAACTCACTGAAGAATCAATCTGCAGCAGGATGGTATTTTTTTCTTCAGTGTCGGGTTGTTGGAACTGAAGTGCGCAGTAACTGCTAACTGATTTGGACTGAGAGTCGCTGAAGGTAAGTTTGTAACTGACCATTCTTGAGTCGGCTCGCAGGACTTAAAGTTTTGGCTTGGTTGCATAGATCTGGTCCCCTCAAAAAATCCTGAACACAGAAATCATTCACAAACTCCACAATTCAGTACAATATACTTCTCAGTCTTTTCACATGTTTTCAGCAACTATTTTTTTAACATGTATAATGTGTTTAGAATTAAAAATTACTTATCTGCACCTCAACAAATCTGAAGCAGGGTGATGCTCAGAGCTTTTGCTTGGCAGATCATCCAAGTTACAATAAAACATTTAACTCCAGCCCTCACCTCTGAGCTCAGTAGCGGCGGTGCAGTTCGACGAGGCCTTCCAGCGGTTCTGGTGCTTTTTAAACTCCTGCACCCGGCACATGTAGAGACCCCGGTCCCCCTCGGACACGTTCAAGATCAGCAGGTCAAAGATCTTCCCCTGCTTCACGACCGTCAGCTTCAGCTTGGGCCATGGGAAACTCTTCGTGTAGTTACCATAGAAACGGGCCTTCCTCATGTTGACGCGGGCGATGAGGAGCTCGTCCTCCGGCCGGTCTGTGCCCGCTGGCAGGAAGGTCCATTTCACTACAGGCAGGGCAGCATTGCGGCGCCGCTGGGACACAACGCAGGAGAGCGTGATGTTTTGACCCTCCTGGGCCACCGTGAAGGGGGAAGGGGTGATGGTGACGTTGACAGCAAAACTCAAATCTGGAGAAAAAAGATTTATTTTAGAATCTGTATTTGGAGCAGTACGTAATATCAAGACATCTGGATTTGTTATGTAGTCCAGATCTGATCACTTTCAATCCTTGAAAAGTTAAAAAAGACATTGGAGCCATGCTCCTCTCTTGTTTTGACTGCATGTTGAGTTGAGGCATCTGTCTAAGCAGATTCAGCTGTTTTCCTGACTTTCCATTGTTTTGTCCATGCCACAGATGGCTGGCTACACTGTAAAAAAAACATCATTAAGTTCTGAAACTAGTACAGAAAGTTTTATTTAGGCTACCTTATTTTGTTGTTCCAATGTAGAACCGAGAAAAGATGAACAAATGTTTAGTCATCATGAGACTAAACCATAAACCTGCAACTAATCTGTTGGCTATAAAACTAAAGGTGACTGCTCTTTTTGCTGTCCCTGCACCCTCCCTCTGGTGCAATCTCTTGTCTCCTACTAGATCAACTGAGTCTGTCAACTTTCAAACAACTAGAAACACACTGTTTTCAGTTCCAAGAATGTGATCCAGGTGGGTCTTAAACTGTAAGCTTTCTGCTGTTTGTGCATGTGTGCATTATATATGTATGTATTTTCAAATGTTGTACCTTGTATGTGCTGTGTGCTTTTGTGTTTTGTGCTCACCTGTACTCGTGTTGGTGTAAAGCACTTTGTGACCTGTGTTTAAAAGGGCAATATATAAATAAAGTTTTACTTACTAAATTTTTTTCATCACTCCCTGTTAGATGATGGCGCAAATACATTGTTTGCCAATCAAAGGAAGAGGAAAATAGTTTTCCTATAGTTTTGTGTCTCATTATGTACATTTCAAAAATGACCTGAAAACACTAGTGATAATATTACCCTAGATTAAGTGTTTTACATATATGTATACATATATATATATATATATATATATATATATAGATATATATATATAAGAATGGCAAATACGGATTGATACTATAGTGGGCACATAAAACGGATCATGCTATGCTCAATCAGTGTGAGATCCAAATACAATTCAACGGTTTCTTTTCTATCTTCATTTGATGCAGTCAGTGAACAATCAGTGGTACATTCATTTAGCTTGTTATTATATTATTTTAAGCCTCAAGAGTTGAGCACAAAGCAAGTGCTTAAATTTTTTTTTTGATTATTAAATTTAAAATTTTATGTTCTCCTTGCCATTTGTTTGTTTAGCTGCCTGTCTGTCTGACTATCTGTCAGCAGGAACTTAAAAACTACGGGCCAGATTTTTATGAAACTTGGAGAAAGGGTGTAACATAGACCAAGGAAGAACCCATTCAGTTTTTGAGTGGATCACAATCACAGGGCAGATATGCAAATTATTTTTTACTTTCGTTAACATTGCACAAGGCATTGTATGGGCATTTGTCCTTAGTGGAGGTTTGCACTCTCCAAATGCCCTTCTAGCATGGAATTTTAAATTGATTCAACTTTTAAACTGGCTAACTTTATCTAATCTAGTAAATGGCAAACTATAAAATATTAGTTGATTTAATTAAATTTGACTTAAATTTTACAGTGTAAGATGCTGTGCTGTTTGTCTGAGGTTTTAGTTTTCATAGCAATGCTGAAATCACAGTTTGAGCAGATCAATGATTCTCGACCTTGGAAACAACAGTTGACCAAACAAACCCCCCCTCAGGGGCCACTCCGTCGCTCGCTCTGGAGTCTTTGACAGTATCACAGACTGTCTGCAGCAGCACATGATGTTAGCTCAGCTGTCACAGAACTGGAGACATTCACACCTGACATTGTTTTCGGTGTCTCAGTTTTGTTGACAACTTTTTTCAAGGTCAAGACTGATGCGTTCATTGCTCATTCAGATTTTTAGCCAACTTGGACTAGAAGTCCTAAAAGTGTTCAGAATTATGTCAAGTCAAATGTAGGTCGACCCGTCATGGGGTTCAGTCTGGCAATCATGCCTTTCAGATCAATTTAAAAGTTTCTGTTTGGTGTCAAAACTCTGTCAAATGTGAAGCAAAAATGTAACTGATACAGTCAAAACTTGAGCCTCTATGACAAATTCTCTCTGCAACAGCTGACAACAATGTAAAAGAAAGTTTCTTGTAACATTTTCCCTCTGATGATTTGAGTAAAATATACGACGGAAACACTTTTAAAGATGAAATTACACTGTAAAAAAATAACTATTTGTTTTAAATTAAAAAGGTTAGTGTCCTGTCTGCCTTCAAATTTCAGTTTGACTGAATTTGAAAAGACAAGTTAATTGTCTTTTGTTAATTGTAATTTTGCAATAATTCAAAACAAATAAACTTTTCTAGTCAAATAAACTCGATTTTCATTCAGTTGTACAACCATGTTGCAGCAACCATGACTAATAACTTCACTGAACTCTGTGCAGTACGTTTATTTTACCCATCATTTCAAGTCAAAAGACTTGAAAAAGTAAATCCTAGGGATTTACTTTAAGTTAATGAAAAAAGAGTTTATTCCACTAAATTCCTGTATGATTTTTTACAGTGTAATGCCTTACTGACTTGAAGCTGCACTGTTTCAGAAATAAACTAATTTGTTTTAGCTTTAAATGTGTCTGGACTGCTTTAAATTTTAAGCTGACTGAATTTGAAAAGATAAGTTGAGGTAATTTTGTAATGATTCAAAACAAATAAAATGTCCTGTCAAATAAACTGTATATTAACTCAGGTGTACTTGAGAAAACATGTTCAATAACCTTAAGATATTAAGTTCAACCGACATGTCTTCAGTCACTCTGATGAACACAACATACGAATTTAATTTGAACTTTCTCCATTTGAAGAAAACATTTTGAAAGTCTGCTAATATGCTGATCATATTTCTTTAGAAACTTAATTTAATGAGTTGATTTAACTCTGTACGGTACATTTATTCAACTCATCCTTTCTAGTCAAAAGAAGATTCTGTTCTGAACATAAATACTAGAAATTTCAAGTTTAATTAACTTGAATAAATAAAACTTGTGCTTGTTAAGTCAACAAGAAAAGTTGATTCAACTGAATTCCTACATTTTTACAGTGCGCCTCTTGATCACCAGAGCAGCCTGGCAGACTAATAATCAGTGTAAGAAATATTGTGAAGGTTTGCACAAATGAGACTGATCTGTGATCCATACTTACTTCTTCATCTCCAGGGTGTTTGATGTTGCTCAACCGCCTTTTCGCCTGACAGCCGCGTTATGTTTGGCAACATGACAACATATGTCGGATGAATATTGAGGAACAAGCTTTACCGCTACATTTGTTGAATGACTTTTTATCACACACCATTTTTTTTTCCAACTTTGAGCAATTTCATAATCCTCACTTTCATGACACGCAAGCATTTTACTGTGACACAACTCAGATGCTCTCAGCTCAGGACCTGATTAAAATCAGGGTCATTTTTTTCACAGTTTTGTCTTTCATTTGGTTTTGATTGACAGAACAAAACAAAGAAAATATAGGTGAGCGTCTGAAAAGTGTTGTTTTGGTGTTGCTTGTTGATTCTGAGCTCTCTAACTGTAACTGCTGCGACATAAGTTCACTGAAATCAACATAAAGTAATGTAAAAGTGAGACTGCAAGCTTTGTTTTACTTTCAAACACTCTCAGGAAAACCACCAATTTTCACTTTGGGGTTCCCTCTCATCTCTGCAAACACATCCAGCTTTGATAAACTTGTGATTTTCTTGCCAACATATCATGCAATCTTATAGGACTACGATTATTTCAGCAGAAACTTTAAGTTTTAGTTTACAGATCATCTTATCAACCAAAAAGATTTTTCTCCATCTCCTCAACCAATTCACCCCAACATCCTCTGTTCTTCTTCTCCTCTGATGTTTTCTGCAAAGCTTCTCAGAAAAATAGCTGGAAACATTTTGTCTCCACCACATCCACTTTGCTATGAAGCAAAAATAAACTTTTCCTACCTCCAAGCAGCGCTCGAGTCAGGAGAGCGAAGACCACAGAGGAGATCTTCATTTTCCACGGCTGCAGCCTCCATAAACTCCCAGTTAAATGCCTCTGAAGAAAAGAAGCCCCAGGTTTCCTCCTCCTCTACTTCTTCTTCTTCTCTTTTTTTCCTCCCAGCTGAGGAGTGTAATATGAAACATTGGCTGCTCTGTTTCTCCTCAGAACCTCCCTCTGCCCCTCCCTCCCCCACCCCACTCCTGCCCTCCTGTCACACACAGTGAAAACACATTTGGCAGGCTCACGTGCACACACACACACAAACATATATGCACGTGTGCACGGAGCAGACGCAGAAACAGACAGGTGAGCATGTGCGAGGACACACACACACACACTTCTGGCGAGTGAGTGGGAAATGTAATTTCCTGTGCAGGATGGAGGGGAGGGAGGGGGGTGTGTTGTTGAGATTGACGCCGAGCAAATCACACTTCCAGCTGTGGTGGACAGCGGGCGCAGACCAAAGTCAGGGCTTTTATTTTGGAACACACATGCTGACAAAGAGGGAGGAGGGTGGGGTGGTGGGGGTCGGGGTTGGGGGGGTTAGCCTGCAGTCTGTGTTTGCGTGTGGGCATCTCTGTCGACGATGAAATGATGGAGAAGAACATTTAAAGTAGGTTAATTATCCCAAAGTTGAAGCGTTAAACCAGTGTGGTTGCTCGTCGTGCTTTCAAAATTGGTCCTCAAACCTCATATTACAACCCCAGTTCCCAAAAAGCTGGGACATTGTGTAATGAAAAACAGAATGCAGTGATTCGCAAAAAACTTTTTGACTTATGTTCAATTGAGTATGGCACAAACACAAGATATTAAACTGATTTTCGTTTTAAAAATATTCACTCATTCTGAATTTGATGCCTACATCGTGTTCCAAAAAAGTTGGTCACAATAGGGAGGCTTTTGCTTTGCATGGTAAGAGTCTTAACTTGCATTTATAAATGCTGCCACAAACTGTGTTTACCGACCAAAGTGTTCTCAAACTGGTGTAGTATTGTTTATGCAACTATGGGTTTTTAATGCAGTGCCGCCTGACAGGTCAAATGTCACAGGTTGGTTTTCAGCCTTGTCCCTTATGTGCAGAGATTTCTCATGATTCTCTGAATCTTTCACTGACATTATGGATTGCAGATGGTCCATCCATTGTCCGTAACCGCTTATCCTTGACGGGTTGCGGGGGTGGCTGGAGTCAATCCCAGCTGACATTGGGCAAAAGGCGGGGTACACCCTGGACAAGTCACCAGTTCATTGCGAGGACATAGAGAGTTATCAGTTAACCTATTATGCTGTATGTGGGAGTGCGTTGGACTGTGGGAGGAAGCCGAAGTACCCGGAGAGAACCCACGTGGACACGTGGAGAACATGCAAACTCTGCACAGAAAGGTCCTGCCCCAGCCACAAACTCCGCAGCCCCCCAGCTGGCTGGGGGATTCGAACTTCTTGCTGCGAGGCGACAGTGCTGACCACTGCAACGCCATGCCGCCTCGGATCGTAGATGGTGAAATCCCTAAATTCCTGCAGTATTGTGATGAGAAACGCTGTTCTGAAACTGTTGGACTGTTTGCCAGTCATGATACTGTCACCTGCTATCAGTTTCTCATGTGGAATGTGTTTTTTGAGAATTCCACAACTTTCCCAGTTTTTGTTGCTCCCATCCCAACTTTTGTGGAGCATGTTGCAGGCATCAAATTCAGAAAAAACAATAAAGTTTATCAGTTTGAACATTAAATATCTTTTCATTGTACTGTATTCAACTGAACAGCAGTTTTTGCAAATAACTGCATTCTGTTTTATTTATGTTTTACACAGCGCCCTGACTTTTATGGAATCGTGGTTGTAGTCACATTGTTGTGTCTGTGTAGGTCTATCTCCCCTCATCTCTCATCTCATGTAACAGGATCCCACAGTGAATCTTTGTACAGCAGTCTGTCAGCTCGGGGTTTTTGGGACACTTTCCTGGCTTTTATCAAACCTCAGAGAGCAGCGCTGTGAAGATCTGGGACACTTTTGATTTACAGATAATGGAGGAGACGGCCCGCAGGGCCTCCTAAGTGCGTCAAGTCTGGCGACAGTTTGACGAACATGGCTGTTCCTTCAACAAAGAAGTCCTCACTTTACTCACGCTTTATCACCTTCAGCATTCAGTGCAAAATGTGGTGTGGGATTCTCTAAGTTAGGGCTCTAAACAAAGTGGAAGAATCCTTGTGCATGAATTTTTTCCAGCTTATTATCAATTCTTTACACAGTTCTTTCTTTAAAGATCCTCTCCAGCTCTCAAAAATATGTTTTTTTTCTTATGTTTATGTCCCCTAAAATGTCTGACCCTATATTTGTATCTGTGTAAAATTTGTTACTGGAAAGGTATTTCCACATTCTTCGACTGAAGGCAGCGTTTCCCTAAAATCAGAGGTTCAAACATTACCCAGGTAGGCTAGACTTGGTATGTAATAAATCACAAAGCTGATTGCTGTAAAGTAGACACAGAAACCTGAAACCTCCAGTGCAAAGCTGACATCAGTACAGAGTTAGCATTAGCTCTGTCAACTACTTCCAATTATATGCTAACAAGCTAAATAAACATAATAAACGAATAAAATATGCTAACCACATTTTACTGTTCTGATTTGTCTGCTAGTCGCTGATTTTGGTGCACAATAGACTCTTATCAGAGTCTGGGTCTGACTGAGGTTTGAACATGATTGGCTGATGTTTCTTCTAACGCTATGCTAGCCATGCTAATGGCACCATTCTTTCAATGGGCGAGCTAGCACGAGCAGGAAAGAAGGAACTTTAATGTTGGACATTGGAAAGAATAAAACTTTAGTCCATACGACTAGCAAGTTAGTAAAATGAGTATACATCCCATCCACTCTCATTGTAGCTTTGTTCTGGTGTCCACCTACGCCTGAGAAAACTATCTGTCTCTGTAGTAGAGGCTGATATTTTTTCAGGATTCCGTGAGACATGGGATTCCCGTGTGATTCCATCGGGACGGGAATCAATTTCACTATTTATCATGGGACTGGGACAGATCACGAAAAAGAGTCACCAGGAGCAGTAATCAAATAACAAAAGGTCAGTTTTTAATACATGAAAACATGACAGAAATGGGAAGGGGCAGGAATCATTCTTCCGGGATTGGCATGGGACAGTGAAAATCCACTCCCGTGTCAACCTTTACTCTGTAGCTGCTAAATATTCCGCTATGTTCACCAGCTAGTTGCTAACTTTGTCTGCCGTTTGGTGCTGGGCGGGTAGTGGACAGTGGGTTTATCAGAGCTTTTCTTTCAGCAAACAGCTGCAGTGGCCGGAAACTGCCGGCCATGAAGCCGAACAAAAACAGTCAAGCTGCGGGGCAGTTAAAACGAAGTAGTGTGGGATCATGGGAGTTGTAGTCTTCAATATTAAACAACCCATTGCAGATCAAAATCTGACATGACTCAGGCAGAAATCATGTTCATGGACGAGATAATGTATTAAAGTTTTATTCATGTTACGTTTACTTACGATTGCCAACTTCCTTCCTAATCCTTCCTCACCTACACATTTCCCTGAGTTTGACCATTGTTGGAAACATCTGTGATAATCCAAGTACACAACTCAAAATATATAACATATGTCTAGCGTTTTAGACACTTCAATGCTGCAAAAATGTTACATATTGTTGCTTTAACATTTTTTTTTTTTAATTTTTTTTTTTGAGAATGGAGACAAATTGTAACATTAGCTTAGCATAAAGGCTGTAAATAGGACTTCTTCAGTTTGTACAGTACTGGACAGTGATGAATAAATAGGTGAAGTAACAGCTGGAGTCAGTCATGCTATTACAACATTTTCTACAATTAGATTATTCAATAGTTTTCATCTGGAGCAAAGTGCAGCAGTAGTTCATCAATTGTGCAGTAAACAGACACTTCAACAATGACTACATCTGTTAGTTATTATTCTCTGTTTGCATATAAGGTTACCAGGATATTAGAGAAGACTTTTTTTATTGGTTCGTCCTCATCCATCTCTGGGCTGGGGGAGGCAGTCTCACAAACTTGGCAGTGGACTCAGACTCCTAATCAGGATGATATAGATCATATGGTGGAAACTGTGCCAAAACACTTTATCTATAGCCTGAGCACGAAATGTGTTGGCTGTACAGTAACTGCAACAGTACACTGAGTTTTCTAAATGTAAAGTACAAGACACCAACTTGTAACACAGTTTTACTGATAAAAAAGTATAAAGAAATATATTATATATTATTAATACATATTTCTATTAAATGTTGATTCCAAAAGGTTGAATCTCAGCTTTTAAAGCAACATCAACGTATTTTATACACATTTTGAAGATTATTAGAATTATTTAGGATTTTGTATTATTTTTATTATTATTTATTAATTATTATTAGAATTATTAGAAAAGGTTGATGGAAATGGCAAAATCTGAAACAAAAACTTCCTCACTTTCACAAAAAAAAAAAAAAAACGCTCACTTGAGATGCCTTTTTCTGAGAAGATTTCAATGCCAAACACTAATTCTGAATAAGTTCTAACGTGGCAAACATGCCTGATCAGCTGTTTCGCTCCTCATCTGTCCCATAACTCTACAATACATCCATGATCACTCTGATCTGATGTACCCTTCCTTGCGTTTTCTATGTTCCTTTTCACGGTTTGAGGTTTGACTAGCGGTTTTTCAGCTCCGTCACCTTGTTGCGCCTTCTTCTTCTGCAACTCCAAAAAATCGTATAATGGTAGTGAATGGAAACGAGCAGGGATTTGCATTTTCTTTTAATAATTTACTCAAAATGTGGATAAAATTTGCAGTACATTTGGATGAAAACAAACTACAAAACTGGGCAAACTCCATCTGCTAATGAAGCTCATGTGATATGATTGAAAGCTCCAGAACAGATACAAAACTGGCCTTGTTTTCTTAATTGTTCATATCATGTTTTATATTAATAAATCCTTTTGAGCCCACTTCAAAATGAGGTGTTTCTGGTATGAAGTGAGTTTTAGCTCCACCAGCAAAGTTAGCATGTTAGCATACATAATCTACATCTCAGAAAGTAGCAGAAAATACTAAAATGCTAAAAGTTGTGAGATGGGTAGTCCTTGGTAGACTGCTGCACAGTTCATTTTATATTTTGTTGGTAAAACAAACTTTGAAGACAAATGAGTGTCAGGATTCTGCAGCTTCTACATTTTAATTGCAGAACAAACAAACCTAAAGCTGATCATACTGTATTTAGTTTTTTTTTTATTAATTTATCATAGTGTCAGCCACAGTGATATGCACAAAGAGACCCTGCAAGTAGGAAAAGTTCCACAAAAAGTAATAAGAGCTGAGACTGAGAATGATTTTGTGATGTCCCATATATGGGACCCGAGTATGTTGCCTAATGAAGGGAAACTGCGACACTACGTCATTATCTAGATGTGATTAAAGGTACATTCACTAATTTTGGTTCACGTTCTGACGTAAATACAACTAATGAAAGTACAAAGAATTGTTTTACAAGCCTCCTCTGGGGCTCAGATGTGAAACTGGCCCTTCAGTTAGTCTGAGGTTGGGTTTTTTCTTGGAGGTAAATATCGCCCCCTTGTGGAAAAAGTGTGAAGTGCTTATTAGTCCAGATGCTTTCTGCTGAGTGTTGTTAATGTGCAGAATGTGTGTCAGTGGAACAGTTGGATTTTAAAGACGAAGTGAAACAAAACACAAATACAACCACAGTCAGGCTCTTAAACGGCTGAAACCTGGGTTCACATGAACAACCAAATGACACTGCATTATTACAAATTCTCCTTCAAACATTTATTATGAAAATGATTATGATACATCTTATTGAGGAAAAATTACATGAGGTAAAAAAAGATCTTCTGTAAGTTGATGTTTGTGCTTCAAAAGCTGACAGCGGGCCACCACGTTGACCTTCCACCCAGATGCCACGTTTGAAGGGTTCACATCATCCTGCAGATCACGCTGCCTGACCTTTAACACTGCATGTCATTGGACACCACGGCACGGGATGTTCTGATTGGCTGGGACGGCTCAAGGCGAGCAATTGAAACTGTGGCTGAGAGTAAATAAAGGTTATTGGAACCTGTACCTTTTGACAAAACATGTCCCTTTAATTAACAAAATACAAGAAAGCTGGAAAATAATTTTTTTTGTGTGTGTCTTTACAGAAATCAACCCAATTAAAAAATAAATAGAAACAGAATGCAATGATTTGCAAAACTTTTCAACCTATATTCAATTTAATACAGCACAAATAAAAGATGTTTAATGTTCAAACTGATCAATTTTATTGTTTTTCTGTAAATATACACTCATTCTGAATTTGATGCCAACAACATGTTCCAAAAATGTTGGGACAGGAGCATGTTTACCGCTGTGATACATCACCTTTTTTCTTTTAACAACACTCAGGAAGAGTTTGGGAACTGGAGACACTAATTGCTGAAGTTTTGAAAGTTTAATTCCCAAGTGAAGTTCTCAATCATTCTTGCTTTATGTATGACTTCAAGTGCCTCACAGTCTGGAGTCTCTTTTGTTGCCTTTTACACTTCCCTCTCAGGCCAGTCTAGTATATGTCTTGGGAAAAAAAAAAAAAAGTTGTCTGGATGGCAGCATCAATGGGGCCTTCACAGATGTAACAGTTACCCATGATGCCATGAGCACTAACACACCCCCATACCATCACAGATGCTGGATTTTGAAGTTAGTGGTGGTAACAATCTGGATGGTCCTTCTCCTCTTTGGCCTGGAGGTCACGACGCCTGTGATTTCTGAAAACAATCTGAATCTGTGGACAGACCACAGCACACTTTTCTCAGAGAAATGGGCTGCCTTTCTGGATGTTGTTGATATATGGCTTTTGCTTTGCATGGTGAAGTCATATCTTGCATTTGTAAATGCAGCGACAAACGATTATACCAGAGGTTTCCAACATTTTTCAGGTCATGGACCCCTTAGCTAATAGAGAAATGGAGCAGGGACTCCTTACTACATGTATTGTATTCAGTATTTTGGGGGTATTCTCTCGTTTATGCTTACCTTTATTTACTAAGTCAGCAGCTCTTGTTGCAGCGCTGTTGTTAGGTGTGTTAGCATCACCCTCTCCACTTTCGTTGATGGTCTCTGATGTTATAAAAACAATCCATTGTGGCTCACAAGAGTGTCCGCACACTTGGAATAATAATTTAGCTAACTGGCTAAAAGTTTTCATTAATACGTAGCTGAATAGTTTGCCATAATGTATAGGTGCCACATTCTGATTTAGTAGGTTAGCTAGCTCACATGATTGCACAAGGATTCATGGATAGCCTTTTATCAATGTTGCATTCATGTGAATGTCTACTTACGGACAATACTTTGGGGGACACCACACAGTGACTCTGACAATCCCCTAGGGGTCCCACACTCCCTTTTGAAGACCCTTGCTTTATAAAATTCAGTGGGTTGTTAATGCAGTGCCACCTGAGGGGTCAAAGGTCACAAGCGTTCAATGTTGGCTTTGAGATTTCTCTGGATTCTCTGAATCGTTGCAGTTTCTTTGCAGTGTTGAGAAATGATATTCTTAAACTGTTGGACTGTTGCCGTGCAGCCTTGTGAACCTCACCCCACTGATGCTTCTGAACAACTGAGCATTTCAAGGATGTCCCTTTGATACTCAGTCATCATACTGTCACATGTTACCAATTGGAAATGTTCCAAACAGGTGTTTTTTGATTCCACAACTTTCAGTCTTTTATTGTCCCGGCACCAACTTTTTTGGAACTTAAATTCAGAATGAGTGTATATTTAACAAAAAAAAAACAACAACCCCAAAACAATAATGTTGGTCAGTTTGAAAATTAAATATCTTCAATTCAATTAAATACAAGTCAAAAAAGTATTTGTAAATTCTGTTTTTATTTCTGTTTCACACAGCATTCCAGCTTTTTTAGAATTGGGGTTGTATTGAGTGTCCATCTTCATGTCTTCCATGATGAAAATATACATTAAAAACAAAAAGATAAATTAGCTTCATGTTTAGTTTGATGTTATTATTATTATCATTATTATCAGTACATCGTACCTCTGAAGGTCTCTTCAGACTACCATCTGTAGAGAAGAAAAAACAGAAATTCAGAGGAATCTAAAAAGGTACATTTAAATAATGAAGAAATGTACTGTGACACACTCCAACAGTCCGTCCCCTCACCTGGGGTGTTGTCACGGAGCTGCTTCCTGATGATGCAGACCTTGACGATAATGAATCCAGCAACCAAGAACAGGCCGATCCCACCTCCGATCAAAACATACTTAAAATCTGGAGGGGAAAACCACCAGCACACATCGTACAGCCATTAACAAACAAGACGCAGTGTAACATCTGTGACACAACAGAACATGAGTTTAGGAAATGCCAGCTCATGTTCAGCCCTCCTGACACGCCGGACAGCGTGTGTAGAACGGGGAGGTGAGGAAGAGGAGAAGATGTTTGATTTCACAAGTGTTTACCCTGTGGAAGATAAAGGGCTCAGTCATGGTATCATAGCTCCTTTCCGCAAAATTAATTGCGTCACCGGTGTTTGCAATTTGAATCCTGGACGTCTGGGAATCATTGAGGGGGGGGGTTAGTGGTGAGCCAACACTCTCATGAGGGTTTGGCTTCTTCAGGAAAACACTTCCAGTCAATTATGCATATAGTGCATTCGCAGAAGTGTTTTCACTTTATGAATGAAAGTGATTGGAAAATTCAGTTGTCCAGCTGTTTAAAGTTGACAGGGATCCAGGTCAAGTTTAACAATAAGCCTAGCAAAGTAAGCAAAAGTCACAGTGTGATATTATGGCAACTACAAACTACAAATCCCATCCCAACTATCATTTTGAACCCCTCTGATCCTCTTAAAACAAAGCAGTGTCTATTTGACAATTTCGACCAAAGAAGATTCTTTTTGCATTGCTGTAAAACATTCTTGCCAGACATATTGTTGCCTACGGGCGGAAACCTTGTATGTCCAAAAATGTTACCTTCCAGGAAATAAAAAAAACCCTGTGTTTTTAAACTTAATATTCAATTCTGCTTAGTTTTAACAATTTGTAAAACCCACAGACAAACATAAAGGGTGACCAACAGCATTGATTATGACAAACAAGTCAAAATATGGAGATCCGAGGTTTACACCCACAGTGACGGTATGTTAGTTATTTGTTTTAGTAGACGTTTTCTTCCTTTTATTGTTAATATTGAGGTTGTTATCATATATTGCATTACTATTAGCTGTAAGAATGTGACCTCAGGGCACTGTTGTAGGGCCGTTTGGGGGGCTAGATGTCCACTCCCCCTCGATTCCAGAAAGAAACGGGACACACTACCCTTCGTGACCACGCACAAAACGAGGGGTAGGCCAAGTGGTAGGGCCAAGGGGGAGTACTGGGACTGACCCTAAAGCTCAGTACAATTTTGCTTGGTAAACAATGGGTTGGTGAATAATTCTTAAAATCCCCAAAAAGTAAAATTATCCAGTCATTCACCAAAAAAAGCAAAGATTCGAAACAAATATGAAAAATAGCGCAACTTTGTGCAATAAGAAAATATTTTTTCTGCTTTCCCCTCCTGTTAATTCTCTCATGAACCCTTAAATGTGTCTTGTGACCCCCAATGGCGGTTTTGCCCCAAAGGTATGGGAACCACTGATCTTCATGTCAACATCATTGGATTAGTCACATACCAGGTTGTTTAGGAAACTTTAAACCCTTGGCACTTAAAAGACCAAACCAGATCTGAATGGCTAGATAACATTCGGGTTAAAGGACCAGGGGTGGGGTTGCAGATTGTAAACACCTTGTCTCACTCTCCAAGCATTTAGAGGAACCTAAGGTGGCTGTGAAACTTATGCAAAACACCAAAGGCCATATAGAGCCAGTGTTTGGTTTGTCTGTTCTGGGCTACTGTAGAATCATGGTGGCGCAAGGTGGCAACCTTTGTGGAAGAACCGCTCCCTTTGGAGATATAAACATCTCATTCTAACGTAACAAAAAAACCTAGCAATTCTTATTTTCAGGTGATTCAACACTGATGAAAACAAATTTATTCTGCCAATATATGACCCAAAATCTTACACACTTTAACGTCAGTATTCATTGGATTTGTCATAGACCAAGTTGAATTGGAGTCCTTGAACTCCCGGCAACAACACGCCAGTTTGGAGATGCAGAGAGGAGCACCAGCATGGAAGCTAAGCAGTGAACTGTTGTGGTCAAGGTCAGCAACAAAACGCTACTAAAAAAAAGGTCAATATCAGTAAGTAAACACTATATTTAGCATATTTTCTCTGCTTTATTTTGCTGCCAGACAGCCTTTTCTGACAGGAAACTGTCATAACACAGCGTCAAATACTGCTGTCTTCAAACCAGCCAAACTACATGGGAAAAAATCAATCATTTTACCTCAAAGAACTTGGGAATTGCTGGTCTACTGCTGCCTTGACTGGTTAGTCGGTTAAAAAGATACTTCACTTTCACCGAAATCGAGGCCAGGAACCTGTGTTCTGAAAAGTAAAACTACTGATTTTGCCTATGGAGTTTGGTTGGTTGCTCTAAAATGTAAAAAAGAAAACTTAATATAACTTTAAGTAACAACCGTTGCATTATTTAAGTTTTGCTGAACGAAAGTTTTAACAGGAGCTTTTACAAGAGGATCACGTTGGTGTGACAATGTGGCCAATACTCATTGAATCAGAGGAAATGACCTTTTAAAACTGTTGTCAGTTCAGTGCAATCTGTTCACCCACCCAGTTTCTCCTCAGAATCGGCTCCATCTCCTCTCACACTCGTCAGAAGCAACTCTGAAACACATTGTTTTCATTTAATTATTTTCATGTCACAAAAGCAGGTCATTCAGAGAGACAGGAAGGAGGTATCACCACAGCGTTGTTATGTATCAGATAAGGCTGAGTGTGTTCTGCATTGCAAAAACAGTTGTGCAATACTCTGGGATCATGAAGTGGTTTCATGCAGCTGCAGTGTTCTGCAGTGCTTTTTAAACGTTGCCGCAGCAGTAGCATACTGTATGAACTGTATGAACTGTGTCTGTGTGTGAGGCTTTAAAGGGACAGTTCACCCAAAATCTAAAATGCATATTTTACTCTGGCCTGTAGAGGATTATCCAGAGGATAATCCACAGACCTTGTTCTAATCAGTATCATGTAGGAACTACTTTCTTTTTACGGTGACTCTACTGGAACTACTTTCTTTCCATTAGAGAGAAAGTAGTTCCTACATGAAATAGATCTCAAGAAAGTCTGTGGATTGTCTTAAGCAACGGGTCATGTTTTCTGGAAAGAGACACTGCTTTACTGAATTTTTCAAATGTATTTTTGGTGGTTTGTGGTGATAAGCCATTGTCATAAAAGTACTGCAGGTAAAAAGAAAAAATATGGGTTTTTTTTGTTTGTTTGGTTTTTTTTTTTTTTTTTTTTTCAATTTTGGTGTGAATTGTCCCTTTAAACCAGTGCACACATTAACATAGAATTAATTTAACAAAAATACATAAAGAGAGAAATAAAAATTCATCAGGGCTTTGGGCACATAAAGTACACACATAAACACCCACTAATAGGAACACACATGCAGTTCACATGCTTATTTTAGACCAAGCTTTACATGTGCCTGCTAGTAGGCATGCTGATGGCATACTTTACCTTTTATAAAACAAAACACAGCAGAAAAAAACAGAGAAGAAAGACAAGTTTGAATTACTAGAAAGAGAAAACTATAAACTATGAACAGTTAAATCACCAGCCTAATTGTCAACTGAGGAGTGTAAATCCCCATAATATAATACTGGCATCAAAATTATTATTCTTTTCTTTTGTTTCATACCAGTTTTAACTGTCATTAATTAAATAAAACTGAAATAAAAATACATTTCTATTAAAAACATGTATGCAGGGTTGGGAGGTTATACTTGATTACTTTACATTACTTTTGGATTACCTCAATACCAAATATGGGGAATTTGTTTAGCCTCATATAATGTATAATATTCATTGTAAGTTTATTATTTGTTTGTCCAGCTGTCCCTTCCTTTGTCATGTGCTAATGCATGTTTAGATTAATAGCTGTAATGTGACATTAGGGGTTGGTCTGTGTAGCTAATGTTAGCAGTTGTTCTGTGTAGCTAGTGTTAGAGGTAGTTCTTTGTAGCTGACGCAAGTGGTTAGTCTGTGCAGCTAATGTTAGCACTTGGTCTGTGGAGCTAATGCTAGAAGTTCTGAGCTTGTTCAACAATATTTCTCTATCAGCAAACATGTCGGCAGAGCAGATTAGCAAGTTATTATGATAAGTTATGTGACAAGACTAGAGTTTTCAGCACGTACTCATCGCATTTGACATAAGCACAAACAAAACCGACAATGCTCAGCTTGCTATTGTCATCAGGGGTATTATTGACCAATTCGAAGTGACAGAAGAGTTGCTGAGTTTGTGTCCCGTGCTGGCTAACTAATGTATATAAAAACGTATATAGAAACTACTGTTTGCACTATGAATAAAATATGTTAGTAATGGGAACAAACAAGTAAATTTTCATTGAATTATAAGCCAGTTAACAAGTGTGGTAATTATGTATTTAAAGTCAGGTTTCTCCTGTGGATGGTGCACACAAGCTCCATATGGTGATAGTCAGACCTTGACAGTCATTCTAGCTGAAATTTTATGGCAATTTTGCAGCTGAAATTTGATTAATTTAGAGTAGGATTTTAAGTTAAAGGCATGCAAGGGAAAATATTGAGGAGAGACTTCCAGGAAACCCTTGAACCAGGTGCTCAGTGTTTATCTCCTGTTCGGGTGGCAACAGACAGTGGAGTGGTCCTGCGGGTGGTGAGGTATGACTGTTACTGAGAGAGTGGAGCAGGGTGTTGCTGAAACAGAGCACACATGCTCAGCAAGTGGCTGTCTTACACTTTACAACCACCGGTCACATTCCTGTGGCAGCTCTGGCACCTGGCCTGTTGTTACTGTATATGTGAGATCCTAAATGAGATCTGAAGTGAATGCAGCTTCAGCAGAAATCAGTTTATCAATATACAAGGAAAATGACTAACCTTTTACCTTTCCTCTGTTCTGTTATTAGCATATTGTGGGATTTGATCTTATTTACATCTTCTTGTGAGTGCAGAAACTACTTTGCTGAAGGTCACAGGTTTAAAGTGTTGGCTGTTGCAGGGACTGAACACATGACTTGCCATGGGTCGGTCTATGTGTTATGTATCACTCTTGTTAATTTCATCTTAATGTGTCTTGAGTGCTGGGAGAGATAAAGTTTCCAGTGACCAGGGAGTGACCTCTTACATAATGTGTTATGTCCAGCAAACAGATCATGGAGAGTCTGATAGCTCAGTGTGGCTTTAACTCAAAGCTCAAGTCAACATACAAACATACAAATAATCCACATAATATCACATTTAACACCTTTGTTGGATTAAAAAAAAACTATATTTCCCTGCAAAGACAGAAAGCAATAACTTCAGATGCAGTGACATTAAGAGAGAGAGGAATTACGTTTTCAGGTTGGCCTGCAAACAGTACAGCAGACAGAAAGCTTGTAGCCTTCATATTATGCCTTTTAGACTGATTATTTTATTTCCAAATGCAAAAAATGCGCTCTACCTTTGTCTCTTTAAGAAATATGCAGGGGAAGGGGAAAATGCAGTATACAAAAAATTGTTTTATTTTTTTTTCCAAGTTTGTTTACAATGTGATATAGAGCTACAACAAATTAGCAATCATTAAATTAATTGCCAACTATTTTGATGATTGATTAATCAGTTAGAATATTTTTTAAAGAAAAAAGTCCAAATTCTCTGATTGGAGCTTCTTAAATGTGAATATTTTGTCTTTTATGACATTAAACTAAAAATCTTTGGGTTGTGGGCAAAACAAGACACTTGAGGATGTCATCCTGTGATTTTGGAAACACTGGTCAACATTTTAACCATTTTATGACATTTTATAGACCAAACAAATATGAATCAATTAATTGAGGAAATTATCGACCAATTATCAGCTATGAAAATAATATTTAGTTGCAGCCCTAATGTGATACATTCAAGATTTTGTTGCTTTTGAGATTGCAGATTGCAAACAACTGAATACCACTCACCTTACCCTCCCCTTCCAAGTATGTACTGTAGGAGAAACTAAAGTGGCAAACGGAAAGGCCCCCTAGAGCCTGGTTTGTCTGTTCTGGGCTACTGTATTATTACATTGTGGTTCCACATGGCAGCCACCATGGGAAGAGGACCTGAGCCCTCTGATGGCTCACTCTCAGGTAATAAAAGCACAACAATTCTTGTTTTTTGGTGATAATACAATTATTAAAAAACAATTGTTAATATTATAGTCCATTCCTTCCATATTCTGCCAATAAATCCCCCTAAATCTTAAACACAGGTCTTTTAACCACACCAAACTGATTTTCAGTGAGAGCTGAGATGGCAGCTCCTGAAATCTACTAAGCTAGTTAGCTTTAGCAGGAATTCAGATTACTTTCCCGTCATGATTTGTCTTACCCAATTCTTCATTTTGTGGAAGTGGGGGGTGGGGCTGTTAGGGTTACGTTTACACTTGGCTTTAGCTAAGGCTAGTCTTGGCTATTGGCTTGTTCTCGCTGCTGCAGTAACGTGAAGTACCAACTGCAAATTGTATCCTGTCTTTTTTTTTTTTTAATACAGTTTTCATTCAAATTAACATTTTCATACAGTAAAACAAATATGGAAAGTCAGATTTTGGTCTTGAATAAAAGAATATATATATATATATATATATATATACACACATATATATATATATATACACATATATATATTTTTATATATATATATATATATATATATATTAAATAAAATACAAACACTTTTAGGAAAAGTCAGGTACCAGCAGCATTGCATTTTTTAATTCAACAAAGTTATTGCACATATAAATTTGCAAACAGTCAAAATGAGCGCCTTGGCTGTTCTAAGGCTAACAGTGTGTTGTGAGCTTGTTTTAGTTGCTGCAACATTAAGTCCAAGATTAGCCTACTACTTATCTGTGTGTAGTGTAGTTACTTAAGTTTGTTTTGGTTTTTTAGCTCTGTTTTGTAGCCAACTGCAAACTGTATGCTTTTCTTTTCTTTTTTTCAGTTCAAATTTCTTTCAAATAAACATTTCGATACCGTAAAACAGATTAAAGTCATATTTTGTTCTTGAATAAAAGAAAATCTTTATGTAGGCTAGTTACTACGTTTTGGCTATCTTTGGACTGTTTACTTTATCAATAACAGCTGTACTGTATGCTCCTTTGCAAACAATCAGAAAGCTCACAGCTCATTTTGGACTCCTGCTTTTACAGCAACACTACACAACATGTTGTACCAATTCATCACATTTGTATAAGGTTGAGATATATTGTTTACCATTCGATACGGATATGGATTGTACTCACCAGTGATGAGGACAGCCCTGATAACAGCTGACAAACACCCACACATCTGAAACGTTCTCATCTCTCTGGTTTCTGGACAGTTCACTGTCTTCCTCTAAGTGCTGTGAGTCTTTTCTCATGTTGTGAAGTGATGAGCAATTTCCTGAGCTTGTGGGTTTCAAAGTCTTGTTGATTGAAAGATTATGTCTTTTCTTCAATGTCCTGTGAGCTGCTATAATGCAAAGCCCCCTTATGTTTCGTGGGGCGAGTATGTATGTATTGGTTTGTGACATTTTTCAGATGAATACAGTTTTGCTGTGGTTGACTTTATTGCTTAATAATCTAATTACAACAGTTGTTTGTCCCATATCCTCCTAATGAAATCTGTGGTCTGTTTCATGGTCATAAACATGAAAATTTGTTACACAAACTTCACAAACTGCAATAAGTTTTAAAATGTATACCTCTTTTGTATTTGATTTGTATCTCTTCTATAATTTCAATCATATCACTTCACAAATCTAAATTAATTTAACAGTACATGCCAGAGCCGACCCTGGACAAATTGGTGCCCTGGGCAATATTTCAGCTGGTGCCTGTTGCACTGTAGCCAATTGCACCTTCCTAAGCCCCGCCCCTTGTTCTATGCTCCAATAACAGTTGCAGAAGCTGAACCTCGGTCATCTTTCTCCTTTCCTGTTCTCTGTACTTAAATATGCTACATGCTGGGCTTGTTTATGTTGCAAAGAAAACCATATTTTGAAGATAGTTTAAAGATAAGATAAGCTAACTAGCAAGCTAATTCTTGATATAGATTATTGATGCAGATTAGCTAAGTCCCTAGCATTTTGCTGACATTAGCTATAAGATATAACGAAATAGCTAACAACTGATTTAGGTGAGCCAGCTAGTTGGCTAGCATTTTGCTAACATTAGCTAACTTAAGATGTGACTAATATACACGTCACTTTTACACATCCCCCAGCATCATCTTTTACTTATCTACAAAATTTAGTTTTCATAGACAAGCCAAGACAAACTTAGCACATGGTATATTTAAGTTAAACAAAAAAGATGACCGAGGTTCCAAAAGGGGCGGGACTTTGGAAAGGTCAATAGCCATTGCACACCTTGTTATCGACCCTGACTACGCTGCCATTTTGCTGATGCAAAAAAAATATTGGAAAACACTGGTTTCATCTTAAATGGTGTGTTGGATTTTGTTTGTTACATTACCTATAAAAAAGTAACAAGTAACTAAAGCTCATCTTGTAAATGTTTTTGAGTGTAAAGTACAATATTTCCCTCTGAAATGTAGTAAAGTGGAAGTATAAAGTAGAATGACACAGAGATACTCAGGTAAAGTATCTCTAAATTGTGCAGTATTTGAGTAAATGAATCCTACTACTCACCACTGATGTTAACCTATAAAATTATAAAAACAAACAGTAAGAATAATTACACCTAACATTCATGCCATGTATTCAATCAGCACTTCTCTCATGAAACTTATTAAGCAGGGCTAAAGTTTGCGAGCTTGACTAAGACGTCAATAAAAATGTTTGCTTGGTTTCTTGAGGCAGACAGTGGATGGTTCGTGCATCAAACTTAAAAGAAAAAGTTAATTTTTCTATATGATTTTTGCAGGTTTTTCCCCAAACATCTCAAGAGTCTTTCCAACACTCTGCTCCAACACTAAGTAGTATGTAATTCATTATAGTACCTCTGTCTTTTATCTGTTTTTCCTCCTCTTCTCCTCTTCTTTTTCTTTCCTTTAGTCATTATCACATGATATATTGCTGATGTTGGCATTTTACGGTCAGTGTCAGTCTCCACTACAGATAACTCTTCCATCAGCTAGCTCTAGCAGTGATTGCGCTAGGTTAATTAGACAGAGAGAAAGTATGCAGTGCTGTGCAATGAAGGTAGACACTGAATAAGGTGAGGGAGTGCTGGTAACGAGAAAACCTGTCAATCAGAGAAATAAAACATTATTTTCGGGTCACACCAGATGGCCACAAAATAATAGTAGCCTATTGCACCTCCTTACTGATGAGCAGCAGTGAGTGTTTGGTACTGATACTTGCTGACATAACTTGTTGGATGCAGGTTACTGATATTGTTTGAGTGGAAAGATTTAAGGGCCAGATGTTTCCACGGCGGCCATGATGCCCCTCAGATTAATCACTGCCAATAAAATATCAGAGTTCAAGGTCTCCGCTCAAAGTAGACTGGATCCAACCCAGTGGGCTCGGACCTGGTGAGATATCTTGGGCATATCATGAAGTCGATAGCGTGTTTGGCAGTTGGTTTTCATCCATGTTTAACATCTTGACTTCTTCATGCAATGATGATGTAACTGCCTTCTAACAGCCTGCTAATGCTCTCCTCTGATTGGTCGACCACCTGCCGTATCAGCCCTCTAGGGTATCAGTTATTGCAGTCCTGTCATCACTCCCCTCACACAAGGCAAATAACGACTAGCTGTGTGATAAAGTTATATTTCATTGGAGCTGGAGGCTGCAATCTTGGCTGCATTTAGTTTTTATATCTATAAATTTCTCCAGACAGATAAAAACAAATTTACTACCTGTAACACAAGCTTTTGTGTGTGACTATACTGCCCACTGATCAGGATGCATTGACACAAAAGTTTATTTTTATAGAAAGAAAATTTGTGTGTTAAGTTACAATGTTTTTCTGTCACTAGAGCTTTATTTTTCTACTTTATATAATCTGCCTCAGCTGTCCTAGAGTTACCAGACCTGGATTTACTAGCATGTCAGTCCTGAAGGCCAGTTATCCCTATCTGCCTGTCTGTCCCAATTCTCCGCTGGCATGAAGGAGCACGAGCCAGACTGCTTTGCTAGCTCCATGTGGTTTCACAGCCAACAAGAGCACATGTGGGTGTCAGTCACAACGGCATCAACAAAGACTGAATCCTGACCCTGGTGGACTGGACTTCATTCTTGGTTGTCTGTTGTCCCACTTGTGTTTGTGTTTGCTCTTTTAAAGTACTTTTTGTTCTCTTGGTATCACGATTATACTCTATATGAGCCAAAGCGATCTAAAAAATGCTTTATGAATGTGACTATAAAATATATGCTACATTGTTTATATTTTAGATGCTATAAGCTGTTAGCTATTAACATTAACATGAAGGCCCAGCCCTCTTGAAAATAGGCCATGTTTGCACCTGGCATTAACACGCTTTTTGGGTGTCTTGGGTGATCTGATCACAAAAGGGTTGTTTTAAATACAGATGTGAATGCTACCAAGACACATTGAGGACACGCTGAGGTCCAGTCAAACACATTGTGCCTTTCTTCTTACCCTGATGCCCTCCATTGCTCTGTAACAGGGTAAACCTGGACTCACCAGACCACATGAGTCCAATCTTTATGCTCCCTAGCAAACTGAAGCTTTTTTTTCTGATCAGTCTCACTGATAAGTAGTTTTAAGGCTTAAGGCTACACAGCTGTTTAGTCCCAATCCTTTGAGTTCTCTTCACATTGTGTGTGGAAATGCTCTTACTTTCACAATTAAACATAGCTGTGAGTTCTATTGTTGATTTTTTACGATTTGATTTCACCAAATGTTTAAGAGATCCTCAATCACAATCACCACCACATTTCTTCCTGGAAGATGATGGTTCACCACTATCCTTCCAGGTTTTAATAATGCGTTGGACAGTTCTTAACCCAACTTTAGTAGTTTCAACAATCTCCTTAGTTGTTTTCTTTGCTTGATGCAGGCCAATAATTTGACCCTTCTGAAACAGAGTAACATCTTTTCCACGACCACAGGATATGTCTTCAAATGAGAAGCTACTCACTGCATCAGTTAGGGTTAAATGACTTGTTATCAGCTTAAACATATTAATCACTGCAGTAATTATCCAATTGAATTAGAAATGATTTGAGAGCATACAGTAGGTCTTAAGAGGCACTGGATTATTTAAATATTATCCTATGTGTATTATTGGAATGATGTGTATCAGTATTTCATTTTGTAAATATCATGGTTATCGTCCATACAAGTGTATCACAATGCCCCTAATTGCAAATGGTGTTGTACTACTTAAGAAATATAATTAGGTGCTTATGATTTATTAATGATAAAAAAAACATTATTTTAATAATTTCTCAACAGAGGGAGTAGTATGTTACATTATTTGTTACATTTATTCAGTTAGTCAGTCCAGTTCATGTATTTAACGTGTGTAGAAACAAAAAAACAAGACAATATAGTTCAACAAGTATCCAGCCTTAGTGACTTTACACAGCACGCCTCCTGTCATCACATTGAAACCCATGTAAACAAAACCTGGATGTGTAATACATGCAGGGTCCTTTTTCAGACCATTCTAACTAATGATGAAAATCCCTTTTTAGCCTTTAAAGCTACTTTTTAACTTGTTATGAAACAGTCTCAATTTATGACTGATACTTTTATCTGACAGACATAAGTTAACAAGACCATTAGCAAGAAGATTTCACAATTTTCAAAATATGAAAGTTTCTTGTAGTAGCTTTAAGTTTACAGTTTTACAGTTGTAAAACAGTAAAATGTTTCATCCTAAAAGTTAGGTTTTTGTCTGAATGTAACTAACTCCCATTATAGCTTGGGTTTTTGGCTAAGACATATCTGGCTAGCTCACACTAGTTCTTACTTGCTGTTGAGGGGTTGGGGGCAAACATAGAAAGCTAAGAGAGGCAAGAGGAGGAGGTTTAGCGTGAGAGAGGAAGAAGGGGGTAGGCCCATGTGAGGCCTTATTCTGGGCAAGACATGAGTGCAGACAGTAACAGGGAAATGCTCTCAACATACTCACAACATGATATTCCCACACTGCTCAGCAAGTAAGTCAATCTCTCCAAAACAATGCAGGGATTTTCCCTGTTAAAAATGAACACACCCCGTTATCTACAAGTGCAATAATTACATGCTGGGGAATACAGGAAAACTGATATGATTGTAAATAAGATTGTATTTAATAAAATTGTATTAATGTTTATATCCAAGTGACCTTTGTAACCCAGTTTATGCACTTTGACTGAAAAATTGTGCAAGTTTACAGCATTTGTGCATTCAGCATAAATTTGTGAAGACCATGTTTGCAGAAAATAGCATGTGTTACTGCCTAAAGCTAGTCAACTAACACATGCAAGTTTAGCGTTTGACTCATTAGGTGCAGTGTGGAAGGTGCAGTCAGCAGGGAGGCAGGCAGGCTGTTACCTTATGAAATACAACGTGACAGAAATAGACTGGCTTATATATGGCACCTTGATGGAGTCCTGCGGAAACCATGCCATGCCATGGAGTTGTTGTTGGGGCTAAGGAAGGCTCAACAAACGTTGCAATCTCATGCTTTCAAAACTCATTTTCTGGCTCTTAGTTGATTTAAGCCGATGCAACAGATGATAGTGATGCTGCTGGCAGATGAATACGGTTTAATGCACAAACCCAGGTTCCAAAAAAGTTGGACTACTTTTTGACCTATATTCAGTTGAGTACAAAGACAAGATATTTCACATTCAAATTGATTAACTTTATTGTTTTTTGTAGATTTGATGTCTGCAACATGATCCAAAAAGTTTAGCAACACTCAGAAAGCGTTTGGGAACTGAGGACACTAATTGCTTGAGTTTTAAAAGTTAAATTCTTTCACATTCTTGCTTGATATACAACTTAGAAGTATTTTGCGCTTCATGATGCACTACATATTTTTAATGGAAGACAGAGTGTAACACATGCAGAATGTGTCTTCGCATTGTCTTGCTGAAATAAGCAGGAGCATCCCTGAAAAAAAACGTCTGGATGGCAGCATATGTTGCTCCAAAGGTTGTATGTACCTTTTGGCATCAGTGGGGCATTCACAGATGTGGCAATTAGCCCTGACACACACACACACACACACACACACACACACACACACACACACACACACACAGAGCCCCATAACACAACAGGTTAGCACTGGTAATAATCTGGATGGCCCTTCTACTCTTTAGTCAGGAGGACATGACGTGATTTCCAGAAATAATCTGAAATGGAGCACACTTTTCCACTTTCCATCAGTCCATCTCAGATGAGCTTGGGCCCCAGAGAAGTTGGCAGGGTTTCTGGATATTGTTGATAAATGGTTGTTTGGTATGTTCCTGAACCCACACAGTCTCTGTTATGTAATTATGTGGTTTTTAATGTAGCACTGCCTTGGGGGTGAAAGGTCATTGGCATTCAATGTTGGTTTTCAGCCTTGCCCCTTGGGTGTAAAGATTACTCTAGATTCAATATTATTTATTTAATGATATTGTGGATAGTAAAATCCTAAATTCCTTGCGATTCTGTTGAGAACAGTTGTTTTTTGAGTATTCCACAAACTTCCCCATCTTTTGTTTCCCCTTTTTTGAATCATGTTGCAGGCATCAAATTCAGAATGAGTGTATGTTTACAAAAAACAATAAACTTTATTGGTTTGAACATTAAATATCTTGTCTTTGTACTGTATTCAATTAAATACAAATCAAAAAACATGAAAACGCAATCTGTATTTTATCTGCCTTTTCTTATTTGGAGTTGGGGTTTGTAATTAAAAGACAGAAGAACATCAAATCCTAGCATTAAGTATAAATAGACTGGCAGTAGGTTATGCATGATATTGTCTCGTGATATGAAAGATCAACAAAAGGTCAACTTTATTATGGCATATTGAGCCATACAAGGTATAATTATACAGCCAGATTCAGTCTCTGAATTTAACCCATCCTCGTATTAGGGCAGTGGGCAGCCACTAAGCAACACCTGGGAACCAAATCCAATTTTAAGAGCACCTTGGGTTCTAAGCCCGCACCTCCACTTTCTCCATTTAGGGAATGCACAGGGTCAGCCTTCACATGTGACCTCATCCATTGACTTCCTCTGACTCACAAAGGCTAACAAGTCAACAAAATACCTCCTCCGTTTCAGCTTAATCTCACAGCAACAACAGCTGCATTGCTCCTAAAACTAGACTACCCAGTCACACAACTTCACGTCCACAACACGGCCTTGTAAACACAGCCTGGACAACAAGAATTAGCCCGGCCCCTACCACAGTCATATCAGTCAGCAGACATATGCCCCCAGCCACCAAACTCCACGGAGACTGTCACGTTAATCTGGAGTTGTGTGATGCAATGGGCTATATCAGAAAGCTAGTTTCCCTTGGCAACAGAGGCAAAATGAGTCAGAAGCTAAATGTTAGCCAGCAGCACTGGCAACCAGGCAAGTGCACCTCAACCCTCTGTACTGTCTTCCCCAAGACTCAAACAACTAATGCCTCCTCATTGACACTGTCATCTTTTCAAAGGTGCCTAACAGCAAAGAGAGGGTCCATGTGGGAGCCTATCGGCCCTCTCTGCTTAGATACAAAAATAACCAGTGACAGTGTCCATTTCATCCTGCTGGCCTGTCTTGCCCTGCCACTCGACACCCACTGGTTATTCCAATGTGAGCTTGCTAGCAGCGTCCTGTGTTGCTGCTCAGTTTGGCCACACAGACTTGTGCGTCTATTTTGGTGATCTTCTGAGCTCGCTATCAGGACCCTGGCCACACCAGTGCAGTTGAACATGGATCTGAGGGGCTTGACTCACTTTGGTGAGTTTTCTTTGTTTCTTCAACTTTTAAGAGAAAAAAACTTTGTTTACCATGAATGACATTTGCTAACTAGAATTTACTCCCAGCAGGTGACTTCTGATTTCTGGATTTTTTGGATTCTACATTGAGGATTTCTCTTTGATACCGCTGTCTAGATTGGATGGTTGCACTCAGCATGAAAGACCCATCGCCAAGGTGAGGAGCAGTGTGATCATAAGGATGTTTACATGATATGAAACATATTGAGGGCTAGTGAACAGCATGTAAGAGTTAAAGTTTTAGATTTGGACTAAATATTAGTGACCACGAAGATATACAGGACCATTTCAATATTTCTCTGCTATATAATTGCTACACAAACATACTTTCATATAATTTACACTAATATTTACACATCTATGAAGAAATTATAAAATTATATTCCAGTGGGTGTGCCTTTATACAGTATAGTTAACCGGCCCACCTCATTCTTTGGGTATAAATACACAAGCAGATGCTGGGAAAGTACCGCAGTTGCTAACTGATCTCTGGCTATGAAAGCTGGAAGGCTGCTGGCAACCAAAGTCTCCTGGAAAGCCAAAACATTCTTTAAGTCCAGACTCAAGATACAGTAAAGTCACTCAGTTCTTGTTATTTACCAGGGTTGTTAGGTTCTAATGACAATAACATTAATAATGATAATGACAATGACAATTTGTCTTATTGGTTGTTGAAAACTCATCCACTTTTCGTCAAATCATCCTAGAGTGCGAACATGATCTCGTCAAAGTTGAAACTGCTTTCTAACTATGCGGTTTTAATGTACAGTTACAAGTAAACACAACATTGGATCATCATCATTTGATGTCTGTGTATATTTGTCTAAATGAACCTCATCTGCTTATAAAGAGAGTCATGGTTTTGCAGATTGTTGAAGAGTTATCTGCTCGTGGCTATGCTCCCAGGTCAGGACATATAAATGGGTTAATGAGCTATTCTAAGACCTCACCCAGATAGCTAAAGTAAGCTACAGTAGAGCAGCTGCTGCTGAGGCGCTCTGTGACCAATGTGATGATTTACTTGAATTTCCTGCGCACTGTGGTGTAAACCTGCTGGCACGAATATTGTTCTAGAGCTTTGCAGAGGAGCCGCCTCTGTATCAACCACATGAATTCATTAAAGGGAAAAAGATAAGAGTGCATTTAAGAGAGAAAAATGAGTGGGTGTTTCCTTTGAAATGCACACATCTGAACAATGGAAATGTTTATCTTTACAAATAACATTGCTTTAAATGGACTAAGAGCTGTTCTCATACCCAGAGACACTATGCTTAGTGCTCACAGGTTAAGGCACCATACAGTGCTTAAAATAGCCAGCGCATGGCATGAAGTGTTTGTCTACTGCCTGCATAGTGACAGCATGGCCGAAGTCGGCACATGTCATGTACATAAAGGTCATCAGTCCAACTACAGAGATCACAACCTTTTATAGTAATCAAACAATATTTTGTCTGTTGAACTGCACAAATGGTGAAATTTGAACTGCTTATGATATTTGAGTAAGTGGACTGGTTTAAAGCCACAACTTTTAAACACTGACACTGATTTCACCGTCTTTTTATAGGAGGTTCACACATCCCACCATCTAAGCTGGACGAAATCCAGAGGATCTGCAGAGCTGCAACAACTGTAGCCGAGGCAAACCAGGTGATGCACGAGACAGAAAGAAAGCTGTTGACATCATGAGCTGCGTGGAAAAGCGACACATGAGCCATCGGATGGGGAGCATGCTCCACCACCGCTTCCCCAATGGCTTCACAGACTTGTTCATGGATGAGACCGATCGCGAGGTCAGCACTCTCACCGATCGAGCCTTCCGAAGCCTCTGCGTCGGAGACGACGCAGTTTACAATGACGAGTTCTTGTGCGGATACTCACCTTTCAGCTGCCACAAGCCACTGGCAGGGGAGCCTGTTAAAAAGACTAATCATAAGGAATCTAAAAAGCAAGGGCAAAGCAAAAATGACAAAAATTATGCTCAGCCATGGAAACAGCAGCAACAGAAGAGTATATCCCACATGTCGTCTTTCCTCAAGGCATTAAGTGCCACAGAGGAAAGCTGCGAGGGGATGTTAATCAAAAATGGAGGTATGATAGACTGTAAGGGGGAATCTTGGGACAAGTCAGCACTTCGCAGCATCCAAAGAGAGCTATCGGAATTCTCGTCGGATTATCACACCAATCTCACAGATGAACATTACAAGAACCATCATCGACATCACACTGGTGATGGTTCATCAAACAAAACGGGCAAAGATGTTGCTCTTCCCTCAGGAAAATCCTCAAAGACAAAAAATGGGAAAACCACTGTCAAACTAAGGAAACTTAACATCAAAAACTTTTTCCTCCACAGTGAGTTCAGCCCTTTCCAAACATGGAGAGATTTTAATCGGTTCCCATTTGGCCAAGAGGACACAGTTCTCCCCACAGATAATATCCCTAAATGGTACGACTTGCCTTTTTACAAGGAGCTGACAGAGGCACACAGAAAAGAGACTCTGCAATCAGAGGAAGTGCAGTCATGCCAGAAAGTGGCAGTTGAGCCCCCTCCTCCCACTGCTCCTAAACCCCTCCCTCCCCCTCCTCCGCCAAAGGTACTGCCCAAGCCCTCAGCTACTCCAGCTGAGAAGAGGTGCTCATCAGAAGGAGGGGATGAGAGTGCTGCCCCCTGGAGGCGCAACAGGTCCAGGGCAAAAAGTGTGATTCCACTCAATCAGGCCGGGACACAACCTCAGGAAAATAGTTCAAAAACAGTGGATGAAAGTCTGCTTTTGGTCAAAAAGGAGGTCCGATCTGTGGAGGTGAAAGCGGTTGAGGAGGTCAGCTCTGTGGCGTCTACTCCGTTCAGCATCTGCCAGCTGATGACTCCCCTCATTCCCTCAAGACAACCGACAGAAACATCAGAAATCCTCCAAGGTGTCTTTTCGCCCTCTGCCCTTGACCTTCCACTAAGACCACACTCTGAGGCCAAAGTGACCCCTGAACCTCCAGTCAAGCGGGACAGCTACAAATCACTTGCCTCTAGCATCCTCTTCAACCTCAAAGACAACAGGAAAAGGGTGAAAAGCCGCTACAGCCCGCCTAAATTCAAGACTTTAGAAGTGCCTGAGAGTGGCGCTCAGTCTCCACAATCAGATTATCTCAGACATCCACAAGCTGGCTCTGAGGGTAATGCATCTGGCTTAAGCACTCCAGCAGTTTTAAAAGATGGACAGACAATTTGCAGTCCTGTTTTGGAATCTAACAGCAGCCCAGTGGTTGAGCTTACTAAGATTGATGCTGATCAACCTCTTTCAGATGATTATTTGTTATCAAATCTACTGCAAACTAAAACAGGACTTGGTGAGGAGAATCCCATCTCTCCCTTTATACAATCGAAAAAGGCCAAGAGTCCCATGGCTAAAAAGCAAAACTACCCTTCCCTGTATTTGTACAAGAAAGCCAGCCCTGTTGACGCTCCTGTACACATAGACCAACCTGCTGAGACAAATAAACTTTCACCACTCACGCTAAACAAAGAACTCTCTCCAAATGCACTGCCAACAAACACAGGGCTTTCACCAAACACTTTAAATGTCAACAAAGATCGATCACCCATAATTTCACCCCATGCACTTGAGAAAGAAGGGTTGTCATCAAATGTAGCAGTGGGGAAAAGACCACCCAATGTACCAGACAAACCCAAACAATCTGCAAAAGAAATAAAAGAAAAATACTTTGGAGCACAGCCAGTCAGTTCTAAAGAAAAAGATACTAGTGGCCAACCAATGAGTACAAAGGATGTGATTAGAGCAGCAAGGGAAGCAATTAATGCAGCCAAAAATAAAGCTCTATCTGCAGCTCAGTCAGATAGCATCAATAAGCCCATTTCCGACATAGAAGAACAGAGGGAGAAAGAAATGGACAAGAAGGTTGCCTATTCAAAAGAAAGCAGCAGGAAGGAAAGTTCAGTCCCAGAAAACAACATTTCATCTCATGGTAGAAATGAAGCAACACTGGTCGGCACAAAAGTTAATGTGAAGAAAGAGCCCCCACCAGTTCCAAAGAGAAATTTTGTTAAATCTGATATTCAACTTACTCTTGACAAACAGCAAACGAACAATGTTGACAACCTCGGTAACGGTGATTCAACGGATGCGAAACTAGATTTAACACCAAATGAAAATGAATCTGTACAGAAACAAGGCAAAACCAAACATATATTCTCAGCCAGACAGAATAACTATATAAAATTTCAGAGATCTTCAGTGACAGATGATGAACACGGAGAGGAGCTTGAGGAAGGCGATCTGAAAGTGAACGCAAGGATGGAGACTGGAGAGGAGATGAGAGAAATGAGAGACAGTGAGCATATAATTAGTGATTTGCATGCTTTGAAAGAACTGGAGAGAGCAAGACTCGGCGATCGTATTCTCGATAACACGAAGAATAAATTAAGTGTTATTAATATAGATGAGGAGACAAGGGCTAAGAATGATTTGATCTCAAGGGAGCTAAGGAATATTAAGAAAGGTATTCTGTCTATGAGAGGGAACACAATGGCTAAGAGGGAATTATTTGCAAATAAAGAGAAGGAGCAGAACAAGCATGAGGTTTTTACAAAGGTAGACAGTAATGTCATAGTAAACAAAACATTTCTCAATGACAATTATGACAAAGCCAAGTTGGCACTGGAAGAGATTATCTCAGAAAGGGAAAAGAGAAAGAACAAATTTACTGAGAAGGATGCAAATCCAATATTTGATCAAAAAGCTGGTGATGAAAGTTGTGTAACAAGGGTACAGGAATGTAAAAATTCGATAAAAGATTCTATGATGGAGGGCAAGAAAACACTAAAAGAGAATGATTTAAAAGAGAGGTTAGGTGATTTGAGAGACCACAATCACATGAGACAGATCCTGTCGCAAACTGAACCTGGGCTTGGCGAGACTCATATATCAGGTGGTAGGATGGCGCTACCTGGCATGGACAAGACTGGCCTAAACACGGTCCTAAAAATTAAAGCTAACCATGCCAATGATAAACTAACTGATAATCCCAGCTATGAATCAGAGGAGGCAAATTTGAGACCTATAGTGAGACAGATTTCTGAAGAGAGCGGAGAAAGTCTAATAAACCAAACTGAAGGCAAAAGGGGAGATGTTCCTCCTGTTCCTCCAAGGAGCAAAAAGGGTGGCAACAGAAGAGATGGAAGCATGACTAGTTTGAAAGATGTGGGTCTAGCCGAAGAGGATATCTTTAACAAAGATGGAAAACATGAAAATGGTGAGGTACACTCAGAAGAGATGAGGCATACAGGGACAGAGAAACAAGAAGTGGAAACTGACCCGTCCATAAAAGAATCTGTGCTCAGTCAAAGTGAAACTTGCACTGAAAAAGAGAGATGGGATGTGGCAAATAATGCTAATTCAAAATTCATTACTGCAACTGATTCAGTTACATATGAGCCCAGTTTACCTTCAAAATGCCCGCAGTTTGAAAATAGATTGTTCTTATCACCAGAGTATAGAGGAAATGAAAAGAAGGCAAGTAACTTGCAGGCAGATATGAGCCCCACTACGGAAACCACATTTGAAAGCAGCAATGACAGGTCAAAGGAAATGTACAAGGTAAAGCGGAGGGCTCCTTTAAAACCAGACCACTTAAGCACATTAGATGACAATGTAACTAACAATTTAGTTGCAGAAGAACCTGACAAAATAAATAGAACTAATGAGGAATTAAACGTGGATGCAGTGGCATCTGAAATCCCCAGGAATATCATATCACCCTTACTATTGGTAAATGGTGTTAGCATCAATCAGAGCCCACCTGATCAAGCCAGCTTGTCCTCAAAATCATCTTACTTCTCTGTGGAAAGTGCACTGCTCAGAAACACTGAGAGTGAGTCAAATATTTACCACTCTCTGGAGAACTTGATTGGAGAGGTGGACGAGGTTGATGAGGTGATAAGGAATATTTCACAAAACACAAAACCAGATTCGGACAGGACGGAAGTGGAATATTATTCTTTAAGTGATCACGAAAGCGAGCCGGAGGTTCTGAAGTGGCCAATAATATCTCCTCAAAAAGAGCCAGAAGTACCGTCCAAGGACAGCAAAGAAAGAAAAAATACCACTACAGATCAAAGGTCAACTCATGATGAAAATAATCAGACACCAATGTCTCCCAGCAACACTTTCTCACCACCTTTGGGGATCCCTGCCTTATTTAAGGTCAAAGACAACACTTTCAGCAATAAGTTGAAGAGGACTGTCCAACCCTGGTCACCGAGAGGGAGTCTGAGTGGTTCAGAGAGGGGAGACGAGGAGTCACATCAAGTAAAGGAAAATCCAGAGCTTCCTCCAGCTAATGAGCCTGCAACCCGTGGCAACACACCAGTCCCAGATGAAATCTTCAAACCTAAAGAGATTCCACCGAACAGTTCACCTCCTCCACTGCAGTCTCCTTCAAATGTGCAAAGTGAAGCCCCAAAGAAACCACAATTTGGAGAGTTCCTCACTGTCCCACAGGAAGAAGACAGATTTTCCGGGGTGAGTCCGTCGTCTGAAGGCGTGGAGAGCTTAACAACAAGCACAGTTGACACAGCTGATGAATTAGGAGTGAATGTTGGAGAACGTGAAGTGTTAAAGGTTCCCAGTGAACGGTCTGGGTCCACCTGCAGTGGTAATGAGAGCCAAACAGGTCTGCCCAAACCGCCGGCTGTCTTGCCAAAATCTGAAAAGGCTGTACTCAAAGCCATGAAGCTGACAAACAGAAGGATGAAGAAGGAGGAGGCCCAGAAGTCCCCCCACAAGTCTTCTCAAAGCAGCAGCAAACATAGAGCAGATAGACACAAGAGTGATAAATCAGAGCACAGAAGAACTGGCAGCAGCAGCAGACATAGCAAAAGCAGTGAGAGAAAACACAGAGAAAAGACTGAAGATGATCACGGTCACAGTGAAACCCATAGTAAAAACGCTGATGATCAGAATGAGCAAGTACTCCATGAAAGAAGAGGCAACAACAGGGAAAACCACCATCGTGACAGAACAGACCTCAGTAACAAGACCCGGCGACAGAGCCATGATTCGGTGGAAAGCAGCAACCAGAACAATGAAGCACAACCCAGCGTTGCAAAAGAGAGGCCAGGCCGCAGCAGCAACAGAAGCATTCGAGATAAGCCAGATCAAAGACCCTACAGTAGTGATCGGATCATTAGTAACGTACCTGTGTACAAAGCTCATGTCAGCGAGAGATCCCTGTCGGACCGGCCGTTCAACCGATCGCAAAGCATTGACAGGTACTTAGGAGAGAAAGTGGAGCGAAGGCTCAGTGCTGACATGTCAGTCAATGAGAAGCTTGATCCAAGAACCCAGCGCATTGAGAAATCCATCATGGACGAACTTCAGCAGAGAGGCCGAGCCAAAGAAAAGGCGAGCAGAGACAACCCGCTGAGAAGGAGTCACAGCATAGACACGTACAGCACCGAAGTACCTCACCCTTCAACCCTGTCCCGCCAGTCAAGCCACACCAGCCAGCTTTCTCACCAGTCCAGCATCGAGCACGCCATTGTTACGCAATCCTTTCCCATGACCCAACGCAAGCTCCTCCAGGATCCAGACTCTGGGCAGTACTTCTTCGTAGACATGCCCGTAAAAGTCAAGACGAAGACTTTCTTTGATCCTGAAACAGGAAGTTATGTGCAGCTGCCTGTCCAGCCGCCAGAGGGTGCCGTTCCTCAGGCATCCCCCTTGGAGGTCTTGACCCCACCTCTGGTTGTTTACCACGGCTTTGTCCCGGTGCCTCTTTCTCCCATGGCTCAGAAAGCTACCATCCAAGCCCCTCATATAGCCCCGGAGGAGTTTGAGCAGAGACAACTAGAGAGGTCAGGGCAAATGCACTGTAAGGAGAGACATCCATATTTAGAGCCTGTCTACGGTCAACACGACCACATGATAGGAGAGTTTCTAGGCACTGAGGAGCTGGACTGTCCAAGCTGATAGGCCCCGAGGTTTGAAAGGAAAAATCCCCCTTCGCTTATGCGGTTTTGTATTGTGGTGTTCAGTGCATTCCAGGGATTATTTTGTGTTCTCGTGTTGTTTTGGTGTTCCCACCTTCACAGCACCTAGTCCATTATTTCTCTTGTCAGTGAGTTCATACATTTTGCTACAAGGATTTTAAGCAAGCAACATTTCATTGATGAATTTCTCTGTGTTTGATTGCTGAATGCTGGTGCAACATTGCAACTCTAGACACAAGTCCTCGAAACATCTTCTGCAGTTGCTGTTGTAGCTGTGATGGAGTTATTTCAACAGGATGTTTGGCCTGTTAGATACAGAAAAAGAAATACACCATGAGCAACAAAATGGACCCAGAAATGCAAGGTGCATTGCAAATACCGGTTTAATTTTGAACAGTGTTAAAGTGTTTCAGGGTGGATTTTTTCCTTCAAGGCCTTTCCTTCAAGTGTTTTGTCCTTGTATTGCTTTACTTGCCTTAACTTAAGTAAGTAACAGAAGCTGTGCGGGCTTTGTGAAGCTACTGAGGCCTTGATTATTTCTCTGAAGGAGTTTGGCTTGAGGAGATAATGAATTCTTTGAATGAATGATAGTTGTCAAATGCTGGGTTGACAGATTTGTGTAAGATAATGTGCAATTTGTGAGAAAGATGAAAGGGACATGGATGATCCATGTACATAATGTATTTAAGTGTAAACAGAGGAGGGTCAGATTGAATGTAAATGTGGAATATTTATTGTAAATGGTGGGGGTTTGTTATATACATCTACAGTGGTTTTGGGGTCTCCACTGCTTTTAATGTATTTTGCCTTTTTTGTTTTATTACCTGCAAAGTTTATTGCCTTGAGATTTCTTTTTTCACCAGACAGTTTGAAGTCACTTAAGTTATCATTAGAGATACTTGAAACAAATAGAATTCATTCAAAAATGTAATTGATTTGTACGTTATTGATTTCAACTGAGTCCACACAACTAAATTTTAGGAACATTTTGCATGCAGACGTTGCAGTTGAACGTGTTTGTGTTTATACAACACAAATTTCATTTATACTGTCTAAAAGCTTGAACTGGCATCATTGCAATGAATGTTTTTGATATGCAGAGGATGTGAATGAGAATTGGTTTTGCAAGTTTGTTGCATTGGGATTTTTCTAAACTAGAATAAAAGCAGGGCTGTATTGTGTCTGTGATCCATTCCAATAAAAAAAATACAAAAAAAACAACTGTTATTACAGACTTTTATTGCACTGGAATTATTAATATCACTGCACTGTCATTTTTCATGACTAATCAAATTATATTCCGAACCACTAAACCTGTCTTTAAAATAATAGAATGATTAGGACTGGTAAAATTGGTGGTTGGTTTTTGTATAATGCTCCCAGCAAGCAATGAAACTCCACGTGTTCACCGTTTATTACCACTGGGCATTTAACTCCCTGATTAATGAAAAATGATCAGTTCAGTTAAGAGTGAACAATTATTCTACAAGGATGCTTTTATTTGGAAAAGTGGTTTAAGTAGTTTCATAATTGCTCTCATTTACAGTAAGATCTTGTGTTTTTTAGTCCAATTTTCAAATTATAATCACTGCCTGATCCAGATGTTACAGTTACATTATGGAGTGGCTTCAACTAAAACTCAATCTCGCCATCTGGCGGTCAGTTACTGTACTGGCAGGAGTGAACGAGATAAAAAGCCTGTATGTTTCTTTAATCTCCTAATCGTCACTTGAAGACAAAATGCAGAGTGAGTCAAGATGAAACTTTTAATTTTCTTAATAACTGTTTTGAATTATAGATCCTCAAGGGACATTTCTTATTCACCATCCAGCTACTTATCCTGCTCTAGTTTTTATTATTGATGTAATACAATCTGAGCATTACATTTTCTAATCTCCACCCAGTAGCCACTTTATGAAGTACACTTGTACAATCTATTGCAATGCAATACAGCAAATTTTGCAAAGTTTAGAATTTTATTTTTTTAGATGTGTTTGGTGGAAATGTGTAAATTCAATATGTTTATTATTGTGGTTATGGTTGAAAGTGGTACTGTACTTGATTATATTATATTTAAAGGTGTTTCTACTTTTTTTTTCCAAACATGAGGCAGAATTTTAAACACACCTTTTAAAATAATAAAGTGCAGTACAACACCATCACTGTGACCTCAGTGCTAACAATACCATACCAATACCAATACCAACAACCAATAAAAACTGAATATTATAGCCATTATAGAACTTTATGACCAAACACTTGTATTGGATTCCAGTAGGCTGTACATGTGTACCTAATAAAATGGCCACTGAGTGTATGTTACAAATATAGGCTGTGAATTTGTTTATATTCTATTTCCATTTTTATTCGGCATAATAACTAATCTGCGCCCCTGTGTTTTAAAATTGTAACCATATTCAGATTTGATCAAGAGGGACTGGATTACCCAATCCAAGTTCCTGTTTGGAGGGTGTAATCAACAGTCTAAATATAAAACTCAGATGTAATCAAATCCAAGTTTTGACATCCAAGCAAATTAAAAACTTAGCCAGAGAAAAGATATGACCATAAGTTGTTAGATATTTTATAACACCTTAACATTAGTTGGCTAATTCCCATTGACAGCATCACCTTCAGAAGACCTTAAGGTGAGTTCACATGGTCCCATTAAAATAAAATTCAGCTTAAGTTAAAACTTAGTCATATTGTGCAATATTTCTGCATCAAAAAGTCTTAAAACAACTAGACCAATGTTATATATTTTGCTGAATTATGTATTATGTTTCCGAGAATGATCAGGCCCTGGGAAATCTGTAATTTTATAACCATACGCTTCATTTGGTCTTCTGACAATGGTGTCATATACCCTTTACCACCTCTAGTTGCAATAGAGAGGCAAAGTCTCTCCCCTTCCAGTGTGTCCACTGAGACCTTACTCCCAAAAAAGGTGTGAACAGTAGTCAAGGGCAAGAGACAAATAATCTTTTAATCCTGTCTGTATTGTGTCATATGTGTGATGTTGTGTTATTTTAAAGATAATTTTAGTCAAGACCTACGATTCGAGGCCAATGTGGCGTCTGCATTCACATGTCTACAGGAAACACCAGAGGATACGTCAGTTGAGGAAGTGAGTTGGGAAACATGACTAACTGTAACATGAATAAAACTTCAATACATTACCTTGTCCATGAACATAATTTAGAGATAGATTTTCATCTGCAGAGGTGGTTGTTTTACAATGAAGATTCCTGTGATCCAACTCTTCTTCATGACATCATCAAAGTCTGTCTTTTGTTATTGTTTTTATTGAGAGACCCCTAGTGGCAGACATTACGTACTGTGTGTTTAAGTAACTTCCCTACTAACTTGCAGCAAATAGAGCATTATTAATCCATGACTATAGACAAAAATCTTAATTAAGGATATTTAAAACACTATGTTTTCAACTCTGGTATTCAGATGTGTTGTAAATCTTTTTTGGGCATCCTTTGATGGAAAGTTTTGGAATCCCAAGACTAAACTAGACAAAGGATCACTGATTAATAGTTGAGAAATAGTTGTTTTATTTCTCAAAATAATACAATATTTAAACATATGCATGAAAATACAGTGTTTTATTCAAGCAAACCATCATCTCCCTCATTGTCCCAGAGTTGTAAAGTGCAGGAGGTGCACAGCCAGTCAGTGACAGCCGCAGCTCAACGCCACCATGTCGTCATACTGCTTCAAAACCACGTTCTCCTCATCGTCAAAATATAACAAACTGATGGACTGGAGTCTGTCGGGAACGCAGCAGGGCGCTCCCACTTCATCACTGGAGAGCTTGAGCGCGTTCATGATGGAGCGCACCGTGGCGTGGTTGGTCGCTCTGAGGTTCCCCCCAAGGGGGAACGGGCAGGAGCCTTTGCAGTGGTAGGCGTTGTATCCCGGGGAGAGATGATCCAGCCGGACCAGCCGATCTCCTCGAAGTCAACGAAGAGGGGGACCCGCTGGCAGGACTGGGAGCGGCCGTGGGGCGAGAAACCTGGAGATGCACGCCGTTTTCTGCTGCCGTGGTCGTTGAGCTCAGGTGCTGCGGCTGAGGCTGGGCTTGTCCTATGGAAAGAGGAATATGATAATATAAAGTTAGTACAGCATTAAAAAATAAAAAGCATTTCGTTTTTGAGCCTTTTCGGTATCTGTAATACTTATTAGCATAAATAGTTTTGGGTTTTTTTTAATTCAAATGAAATGTTAAATTTTAGAGCAGTGACCAAAACTTCAAAGTCTTAAGTTCATTATACTGCTAAAGGAACAAGATAAGTGACATGATACTGAATCATGTAATAAAAAGATAATGGATAATGATGGATGTATGGAGTGAAAAGTTGACATAAATTCAATAGAATCGACAGGTTTAATTCAATCCCAACAGCATTAACAGTCACTAAAAGGGTTTATAACGCATTTTAATGTAAGAATCTAATAACCTGTAAGCATAATGTAATTCAAGTGCTCTTTCTTATGGCTCTGTTATCAAGATTTAGGAAATCTAGCCTGTGACTTGCTATCAGTTTCACTTTAAAGGTATAGTAACTGATTCTGAAGAAAGTTGGTTGATTATTGAGCCTCATTCCTAAATCTAAGTACTTGACGACCTGGGAATGAGACTCAAAAATCAACTACCTTTCTCCAGAGTTGGTCACTGCACCTCTAAAGTGATACCAATACCAATGGAGTACTTCAGTCATATACTTCACGCCAGAGTTGTGTAGTATAGCAGAACTTTCTAACGTTTTGTTGGCATGATTAGCTGCCAACTCTGTCAAATACACCACACTCAGCTTCACCACGCCACAAACTGTACTGGTGGGAGTTGCTGTGATTGTGGGCCAATCCCATGTCAAATTAAATTGAAAAAGCTAAACCATACAAATAGTCATTCTTTTCTCTATCTGGGTACTACTTCATATTGGGTTGTTTTGGTCGATAACTCAAAGGTGCGGTAAGCGAATCTGGAGAAAGATAGCTGATTGTTGTGTCTCATTCACAGCTTGTCAAATACTGACTGCCTAGCCCAGCTTTAAATGTGCTGAGTACTGATACCCTGCCCTAATGATATTATTGTATAACGCAGTTGCAATAATAGATATATAAATAAATATGTCTTTATAGGAGTAGTTATAGCCTAATTACTGACAAATATTGCACATTATTAAACACTTAACAGTGTCCTTATACATTAAATTACTATAGTCCATTTTACTCTGTTATAAATGCTGGTATACTACTTATAATTGCTAAATCGGGGAACTTATGCTGTTAAAGTGTGTCAATAAGCAGCAGCCTCTAGTTAGTTGATTAGGAATAACATTAGCATTGTTTTTGCCCGAACTAGCAGAAGTTAACTGGCATCTTTCATCCTACACTATGTAACATACAACCATCACCTTACCCAGGAATGACTGGTTTGCTGCTCCTGTCCTCCCATCATCTGAGAATATGACCAGGTAGGCATTCAGATCTGTCACTGACTCCATCCAGTCACCAGAGGGAAGTGTGGTCACCACAAGGATGCCGTTATTCTCCTGGCTGTTGCGAATCCACTTTGACACCTGGCATCCAGAACATGATCGAACAGGTTAAACACATCAACAACTTCATAATAAATAATTACTGAATGTGATGTGTCAAATATATTTATGGATAAAGACATTGAAATGAGACGGTTTTTTTATATTAAGACAAAAAAACCACAACAAATTAAAGTAAAATAGGGGGTTTGTTACCGTTTGAGTGACATTGAAGACCTCCCACCCCTGTGTGTAAAGGGGCACCAGTCTGGAGGTGATGAGGTTTCCTCTCCATGGCTTCACTCGGCTATCCAGCACCTCATATAGATCCACCTGGACAGTCACGACATAAAGCTGTTAGTTGTCTAACTGTGTCCATAACTGCAGTTCTTATTAACACTTCCTAACCTCAGTTAAAAGCATATACAGTACCTACTACATTTCTGCAGACACTAAAGCAAGATGACTTGTGATTTGGTCAGTGTGGTAAATTACGCAGTGTGGAAAATTACGCACCAAAATACTACTCAGAATAATAGAGTTATCTAATCTCTGGTGAGGTCTGCACTTTGCACGAGTTATGGAACACTCAAAGAATTAAACAACTCAATAAGAAAAGATTATAAGAGGTCACAAAAGGGTATTTTACCTTATAGAAATGAGGCCCAAATGACTTTCCGAGGTAAAACTTTTGTTTCTTTCTGAACCAACGGAACTCCGCTTTGATCATTCTCTCGTCTCTGCCGAAAGACGACAGATTGAAGAAGTGAAACCTCTCTCCAGAATGACCTGTCGACGGAAAAATGTCAAACACATCTTTAAAATAATCTTCTGAAAAATAAACGTAACAAAATCTTTCAAATAATCTGTTTAACGGGAACGCTAACCGTGCGTGATCGTGCGTAATCGCACGTTTGGATACAAATTACGCACACTAATCCTTAAGATTTAGTGTTGTTGTGTGGTCAAATGTTAAGTTAAATCAGTTAAATACATTTTCTAAAACTCATTCTCACAAAACATTTATAGCAGATATAAGTTTGGTAGATTTTACTCACCTTTATCCTCGAAGCTCCGCACTATATTTCCTTCCAAAATCTCCTTCTGGCTTTTTGGGGTGCCATCGGACACTGACACCGCATTAAAAAGATCCAACATAAACTGAGGCGCCTTCTTGTGAGGAGCTACCGCTGGACCCCGAGGTAAATCCTTCAGACGGACTAACGCGTCCAGTTTCTCCTTCACCCTCTCCGTTGCATCCGAAACGTCCTGCTGCCGCCCCGCCGTCCCTCTGTCCAGCGGGATGGCGAGCGGGGTGACGCATCTCAGCTGGAGGGCGAGGACGAGCCAGAGGCGCAGCAGAGCTCCTGCTGTCATGTTAGTGAGAGTGGACTGAGCTGCTACACCTGTGGGACGGCGGGTGATAAGGGCGACCCGCTGCCTTTGATGACAGGCTGTCCCCCTGTATTCAGCTAACACCAGGAGATGATTGGGCCGTGATTGATGGTGGTGGAAAAAACACACAAAGGAAAGGTGCAAATGACCCGAGAGTCAGCTATAAAGATAAAAAAATAAATAAACGACTAATTTCCCTTAATTTGTATGTTCAGGTTACAGTAGGTTAGAGGCCATTTGGCGTATCTGACCCGTTCAACCAAATGGAATTTTATCCAGAAACAGACATGTTTGCAGAGCTGTGGAGGGTGAGCTGTGGAGGGTTTTTAAGTCTTAAAGATCATTTGAACAGTGACAAATCTTTCTGATAGGACTAATCATAAAAACTGTCTTATAAAATCGTGTGTAAAAATAACCCGTTTGACCTAGTAAAGTCATATTAGGGGAGACTGGGAGCAATTGAAACATCTTTTACATATTCCTTCATAACTCATAGACTCCTTAAAGCTACTACAGGAGTTTTTAACTGGTTATGAAACAGTCTCAATTCAATACTGATCATACTGATAATACATTTATTATTAATATCTGCCATTGGGTCAGATTCTCAGTGAGACTGGATGAAACAAGTCTGTGTTAACATTTTTCCAGGCAAAATTACAATGAGTGGTATGATAGTTAAGAGGAAGCAGGAGGAGATTTTTTTTATTTAGATAATTTTATATTTTGTGGTTATTGTGGAGGAGACGCTACCACTCTTGTCCATTGGGGCCTCCAAAATCAACAAAATATGGAAGTTCCTTGTAGTAGCTTTAAAATACACTAATCATTTTTGACATAAGAAACATATAGGCAATATTCACTATAGTTAATAATACAACTGATGTGTTTTCACCAGTAAGGACAAGAATATAATATTAAATTTAATGCAATATGTCAGAGTGTCATAATCACCACCTGAGCCACTGCAGTTACTTAAGTAACTGCTATTACTATTATTAATTACTATTACTTAGTAATATTTCTATAAGACCAGACAGCTGTTCTAGTGGTAACTAGATCTTAATTATTTGAATTGAGTTAAAGGTAATTTTGCATTTAAGTTTAGTGAAATATGTTCATTTTCTGTCAGAAAAGTGTGTCTTCACGGACAAACTGCTGACATTGGGCCACGTGTCCACTACAACATTTGTAACACCGTGTTCCAGTTGCAGCAAAGATAAAATCTCATACACTAGCTAACAGTACCAATATTAGCATAGTTTGTTCATGATCACTTACAACCAACAACCTAGAGATAAGACTTAAGTTTAAATCTGCAGTTGACTCAACTTTAGACAGCAGAAGAAAAATACTGTACATCCAATAAGCAACTCTTATACCTCAAAATCTTTTCTTTTCTTCCTGAAAACATCTACCTGCTGAAGTGAAATGATCCTGCTCCTGTTCCACAGGCAGAGAGAGAATCCTACTGAGCATGACCAGAGTAAGGGGCATTACTGCCCCTGTAACAACTGCCCCTGGTCTCCCCTAATACTGAATATGGATGAAATTGATGAAAAAAAGAAATAGTGAATAAATAGATAATAAAATGTTGTATACAAAAATGTGTCAATAAAATTGGCTGTGATAAATTAATCTAACATTATTTATGAATGATTGAGTTAATAATATGAGGGATTATGTGTAGGGAGATTTTTTTTTTTTACACTGCGTAATTACAGTTGTTTTATAATAGGGAGCAATTAGCGGGCCAACCAAATAAAGTTACCCCATTATGATGTTTTGTCGCCGGTGATCCACATCATGTGTTTCTCGGCCCAGTTTTCTGTTATCAGCATGAGTCCAGTTGCAAGAGAGCAAACGAACGGCCGAGCCATGACGCAAATGAAGCGCGTTTTCTAAAGCTGCTTGTTAATGCGCACATTTCCACTAAACGCAGCCGGTCGTCGTGTCCCCCCCTCCACCCCACTACCCCGCCTTCCTCCGTTACTGTTTGGCCAGTGACTCAGAGTTAACACCGAAATTAGCATGACATGTTTATTGCTCTGTTAAGATGTATCCCAGATGATCTCCTAATCAATCAGGTCGAACAAAAGGGATCAAATTCCCAAGATCATCATGCTGATCAATAGGACGCTCTCCCCCACTATTGTTAATCAAATTCATGGTGATTACACAGGAATGATGATCCCCTCATTTAGGGGCCATTACTCACGTTTTAAGGCCCCCATAGCCTGATCTCTCCTGTATCACCCAGGAGCCACGCTGTCAGATAACCCTCAGGATAGATTACAGCTATAAACACTGTAAACAGAAAGATGGCAGGAGATCAAATGATGATTGGATTTGCTAAAACAGAACTTGACTTTTTTTCTGCATTTCATGCTGTATAATGTCCTTCTTTGTTGTTAAAGGTCAAAGCCGCACTTTCAACTTTCTTATCTGGAAGAAAAAGTTAGAGAAAGTATCATGTGTGATGACTTAAATGCTAATGACAAACCTCAGGGTATATATCAAAAAGAAAAAGATAAACTAAGGTAATGAGATACAGAGGAAGCCACTACTAAAGGATATGTGTGATCATGTTCCCCTGCACATGTGCACTGTGTGTGTGTGTGACATCTGGCACGTGAACGTATAGGCTCTGAGACGGCTGCTGAGTGTGGGATGTCCTCAAATGTTTACACTGACCGTGTGCTGATCACAGATAGACTTAAAGGGAAGCCCTCTGACGTAGATGCAGAGCTTCACCCAACAGCTGAGGACAGACAGATGACAGCGGACTGTGCATATGGCTGAATTTACAGATATACAGTAATCTCAAAAATGGAGCTGGGAGCTGCAGATAGGAGTTTCTGCTGAGGGTTTACACAGAAAAATACACAGTAGGGGAGAGCGGGGAGTGTTGGAACAGCAGGGTAGTCAGAACACTGTAACTGGACAAACACAGCATGTCCTTGCAATGCTGTGATGGTTACAAATCAATTGTGACGCATCATTTGTGATATTTAAGTCATGGCAACATTGCAGTTACAACTTTACCACCACAATGAAAACCTATCTGACGTGACTCAGTCAGAAATCATGCTCATGGATGAGATAATATTAAAGTTTTATTCACATTATGTTTAGTCATGTTTGTTGGCTTCTTTCCTGATGCTCTGATGTATCACATGATTTTCATGAAATTATGACAACCAGAGGCTAGTAAGAAATGCACCATTACCATTGATAAATTACATATTTCTCTGTTTGACCATTGGTTTGAACATTTGGGATTATGTAAGCACACAACTCATCAAATTAAATAACATATGTCCAGCGTTTTAAACATTTTAATGTGGAAATGTTACTTATTATAGCTTTGTTTTTCAATGAAAAAGAATAATACTGTAATGATTTAAACAAGCTATTGCAATATTAGTTAAAATAATCACAGTTAGATATTAGATATCAGAATCGTTCAGCCTAATAGAAAAGTGTGATCATTTGGGTAGCACCGCTCCCTCACCTCATTCACTGTCTACCTCTCTCGTTCACTGAGCAGTGATTTTGAATGCTGCGTTTACAAACAATCCTGCATGTTCTAATTTTAATAGAAGTATATTCTCATATTTATGTTACGAATTATTATCTTAAGTCGTGCCTGGATCTGGAGTGTAGGAAGTAAATACACTTTGTGTAATTTGGGGTTAGTGACCACACTGCAACTGTTTAAATTAAAGTAGCTTTAAGCCCTCTTTCACAAAAAAAATCAAAACATTTTAACTTGTTGATATCTGACAGGCACAGGTGTTACTCATAACATTACTAATGTCTCTGTTCTGTTCAAGTGTCCCAGTAAGCCATAGCAATGTGACATTGAGCCAACATGCGCAGTACCAGCACCCTGAAACTGAAGCTAAATGGAATTCAGCCATCGTTAATTTTATCATTCACACCTGTGCTTTTCCTACTGTGACGTGTCAAAATGTCTTCTGTTAAAAAGACCCATTCCTCTCCGTCTTTAACACTGATCACATCTGTTTTTTTGTTCCAAAATCTCAGCATTACTTTCTCAGAGCTTCAGCAGACTCAGACCTCATGTATTAATCTCTTCTGCTTCTTATTACCTGAACATCACAAACTGGGTTTTCACCTGCTGCTGGAGAGATGCAGTTCTCCCACATGAACAGCAGATGGAGCTATTGACTTACACATGGAGAAGAGCTGGAGCCTCATTTTCAGTGATGAAGAGAAGTATAATCATATTTTTCTGCACGATTTAATATGCTTATATACATCATATTTAAGTGTAGGTTTTAAAATGATCAGACTATCATTTTCTGCATAAGAAAACCATGAATACTTTTTAAATAAAATTTTGATTTCACTCTCAGGATTTAATATTCTCATGGTGTTTTGAAGTTTGGTTGGATAAGCCCATTGTACCAGTAATAAATATCATTAATGTAATAACTAACTAATAATATAATAAAATTTCTGAACTAATAAGGTAATAACTTTATGCACATAATGTAATAAGCTATTACATTATGGACTGGTTATTACATTATTATCTGGATTTAAAAATCATTAAAAATGTATGGATTGAAGCCAAAAACTAATAATACACTTAAACCACTATGTTAAATAAATATATCACTATACTTAATAGCAGCTCTCAGACTTAACCTAACTGTTGCTTCTTTGCTGCTCAAAAGTCTGACCAATCCTGACCTCTGAATCTTTGTCCCGGCCATTTGAGCACCAAATGAAGAGTACGTGTGTGCAAACAGACAGACAGTTACTCTGATGTTGCATAATATGATATTTATACCTCTTTGAAGAGCTGTGTTCTGAGATAAAAAGACCACTTTCAATGAAAAATATCATCTTTATTAGATTTTTTGTTATTTTTTAACCCATCTAATAATGTAATAACCTGTCTATAAAGCAATTATATTATGTACTAAAAGGTTGTTATTTCATAGGTTCATACATTTTATGACATTATTGGCCCTATTATAACATTATCAACTTTTATTACACTAACAACAGAAAAATGATTATGTTAAGTAAAGGTAAAGATTTTTTACCTGAAGAGGCCAAAGTAATGCTTATTCACAATCCTTGATGCAAGTTATTTTAATGTAAAATTATTCTTATATTTATGTATATATCTATTTTATGGCTGAATATTCATCCAAATCCGCCAACCTGTAGTCCTCAGCTGTTGAACTGTTAAGAATTTTACAGTCCGACTTCTCTGTAATCTCCATGTTACACTTAAGTAAATGTTGAACTTGCGGTATGAGAACTGATGCACAGCACGCTGGCGAGGAACACTTCAGATTTCCTCATCGGACGCGACGGATGGTGCATTAGCTCTAGCGTGCTGTTGTCTACTCCTTCACCCAGGGCTGCCTGGCTCCACATCTGACAGCGTGCCCATGTGTTAATGACTTCACCTTGTGTTAAATACGTCTACTGAGGCAATTAGAGACACATGGAAGGCATTTGCTACGAGTGCTGGCCACTGCTGCAACTCTGTTTGAATGAATAATGAAGAGAAATACAATCACGGCAAAATTGGAAACACATGACGTGGGTGTCGAAGTCAGCCACAATGTGACGTGATTTTTAAATAAATGTATCTCTTTTACCCCTGATGACAAATAAGCAGGGTCAGCAGTCATTTTCAGTGTTTCGAAAGTCCATGTTGCTGAAGTTACAGGGGCAAGAACCTGCAAAGGGTTAGCTTAGCTTAGCATAAAGACTGTAATCAGAGGGAAACAGCTACCTTGGCACCGTCCAAAGTTAAACAAATCTCTCTATCAGCTCTGCTGAAGCTCACTAATTAACAGGAAGTAGCTAACTGCAGCTAGCCAAGAAACAGTCCCAGCACGTAACTCCTCATAAAACCACAAATTGTTGATTGGTAACATTACAATTTTTGAACGGGTTTAACAAAGGAAATATAATGTGTTAATTAGTGGGCTGTGTATTTTCTCCTATAACAACAGAGTCAGGCTAGCAGTTTCCCCTTGTTTCCAGTCTTTATGCTAAGCTAAGCTAACTGCTTGTTGGCTCTTGCATTAAATTTAACACAGAGAGCAAGGACTGGCAAAAATGTACAAAGGTTTTAATTGCTGAAAGCTTTGAACGAGGGAGCATGGATGCTTATAGCTAATGTTTAGCTACCGTGTCCCCTAGCTGGGGGTGCTCCAATAAATTCTGACCAGGCTGCACTTCAGTTGTTTCACATTGGTTTCATGTTGCAGTTGTTATAGTGTGATCTTGACAAATATTCCAAAAGAACACATTTAAAAGCGAAGACTGAACAATGTAACTTTATAAAAGTAAGTAAGTAAGTGAATAAAGCTAGATAGCTGTGCTTTTGTACAGTGAGTCCCACTCCCAAGAAACGCTGCAGTCTGCTGAAGGAATGTTCTCTCCTTCTATGCTTCATAAGCAAGAAAGCGTTTCATTGGACGGATACTTAGTAACCCCCCAGGATGAGTCATTAACAGCATGTATTAACAGTATGTGAGAAATGTCAGTCAGTGTTTCCCAAAGCTCAGGATTACGTCCTCAAATGTCTTCTTACAATTTACAATCCAATTTACTGCCATAAAGGAGTAAACAAACCAAAAATATTCCCATTTCAGAAGCTGAAATCAGAGAATCTTTTTCCTAAAAAATGACTCAAACTGATTAATCAGTTATCAAAATAGTTGATGATTGATTTAATAGTTGATTAATAATCGATTAATCGTTGCAGCTCTACATTAAACAATAGGTTGCAGACAAACTACAAGATATAATCAAGATTTATTCATACTGTCAGGCAATGCTCTCAAAAAAAAAAAATTTCTAGGGTTATCTCTCAGGAAACACATAGGATCTGACTAATAACTGGGGAACAATTAGTTACATCAATAGAACTCCTATGCAATGAAATGAAACCTAATTTATTACTCCAGGAAGAAGGCCAGCCTTAGTAAAGACAACCAGAGCAACAGATTTCTCGTCCCTGTTGAGTCAACAGCCAACTTGAACTAATGTGAAGATCATTAAATTTCCCCAAGCTGAATAAATACCACACAATACAAACACTATGCTGATTTGTTAAGACATCTACTGAAAAACATACATTTTACATGGACAGATTAAGCTGTTACATTCACAAACTTCACATGTATTTTTAAGCTAGTTTTGCTGTGTCACAGAATCACCGACACAGCTGATGGAGGATGCTGAACGGAGGTTTTTGAGTGAAACAAGTCCAATAACTCTAGCGCATTGTGAAGTACAAAATTAAAAATGTTTTGCAAAAAGGTAGATATCCAAAATTCCCATATTCCACATTTGTTGGCATTTATCCTCTCACAAGGGAGGCAGCACCTGAATTAAAGGGGCGGTTTGCATGAGTATAACTGCGGTGATAATGTACTGTGAGCAGGTAATTATTGAAAAATAAACCCAGACAGGGTGGTATTTAATGAGTATTTAACAAAGCCATGTGATAAAGAATTTAATTATTCTATAAATGTTACTGAAACAGCTACAAGAAATAGTTTAACAGGAGGTAATAGACTATTATTGGCTCCATATTTGGCCGTTTGTGATTTATTTTCTTGAATAAAAACAGTTTAAATACATCCTTCTAGGTGGAGTAATATTTTTAGTGATGAGCATGTGCTGTCATGCTGATTTGAACATGTTCTAAATGTATTGCTGACCAATCAGATTGCTTATTTGGAGTTACCTGTTGTATAATTCCCATTCAAATTTCGTGTCTTTGACTTCAAGCACAAAAGCGCGTGTGTGGTGCAAGACACAGCCGACTGCATTTGTGTTTTCAGAATAAATGCAATAAATGGAAAACATCAGTGTGATCTTCGAACATCATATATGAAAGGATCAAGATTGAGAATTAAAATGAAGTGTGCACAATGTGGTAAAGTTACTTTAAACGAACACAAGCATTTTCTTGTATTGTTCAGAAAACACAACAATTTGAAAGACAGGGTGGTAAGACAGGACATAAGAAGTTGAGTGACATGATGTTGCCCACTACGAAACAACATCTTTAGCTGGTCACAGATTGGCAGACCTGGTTTTAGACACTGGTGACTGCCTTGTATGCACTCCTGAAAGACTTTGTAAGCATTGTTCATTTGTTGTAGGTGTAGTGTCCCTGTATGTAATGATAAAAATCAGCTGACTGCACAGGTTTTTGACATGCATGACAGCTATTTGTATTCAGCAAACAAAACATTAGCAAACAAAATGTAAAAGATGAAATCATACTGTATACTAACAAAAAACACAGATGGGGAAACCTGTCTAAAACCTGACATATTGAAGCAAAGAAAAAGAACAAAACATTCCATACAAATACAAATATATACAATGGTTAGTGCTCCCTAAGTAACTATATTTATAGTTTATCTAGCAAGTTATTTGTAGGCGATGCTGAGTAATCATCTAGTCTTTGTCTCGTCACCACAACTTTTGATGTATTTCGTGTTTTGCTTGTTTTGCTTATTGGGAATATACAGCATTTGCATGTTAGCGAGCCAGCTAACTGTGGGTCAGAAATTGTGCCCATGTCCCCGCCTAACTGTTCACTTTCTCGGCCACACAACCTCCAGAGGAGGAAGGGGGAGACGGAGAGGAGGGCGTCTGCAGCTGCCTGTGTTCGTGCTCGCTGGGGAGTGTAGTTTATGCTCGAGGAGCACACTGGACTCCATCTCCGAGTCAGAAGGGATAAAGTGAAAGGTAAAGTTATTCTGATTAAGTTTTCGTTTCATTTTTCGACCTGTCCAGCAGTCGGGTTGTCAGAGCTAAAGTTAGCCTGTCTGCCCTGGTTAGCTTGACCTTTAGCTCATCCTCTCCATGGCATAACGAGCTCTAGACAGCAGTGTTTTTTTATTTAGTTTTAAATTGAGCCCAGATTGGTTTGTGGTGATTTCGATGAGAATGCACACACATGCGTGCGCCTGTCTGAACCATCACTTGCTTCTTTAAAGTTCATTTTAATGTGCCTTGCTAAATTGGCTGGTTCATGTCTTTTGACACGCCAGTTCTATCAACTCTGTCTTTTCTCCTTCGGTTCGCTGTCTCTGTCAGTGGACAGGCGGGAGCAGGAGACCGAGTCTTTCCCTCCCTCTCCTCTCCTTGCCTAGCTCTATTTAAGAGCGCTCTTAATAAAATCACAGTAACTCAGTTCAGTGTGCAGTGGTTTATGTTGACAAATAAATAAAGGTTAGGGTTAGGGTTAGGGTTACTCCCCCGCTGACACACATACAGTTTGAGGCATTCATTTCAACCATTGAATGTTGGAGGTTCCTATTCTGCTTGCATTTCCTCAAAATCCTTGAGCGTTGTTTTCATCTCTGCGAACTCATCAAGAGTTTTCTGACATTGCGAGGCTGAGCCCATGATGTACTTTCTTAACTCTGCATCCTCCTCTGGGGTTGGAGAGATCCTGGTGATGACATTTAGCATTTCCCCTACTCCCTTTTGCATGTCTAGAGTCACATCCACAACTTCCCTGATCCTCTGTGCCACTTTAGCTGTTTGCTTAAGAAACTGCTCAAGCTGTTTGCACTGGACAGACCTCTTCGTGCCTGTGCTCGAGTTTTTGTTACTAATGAGGATGATTTTTGCTCAAACTTCTCAGTCACGTCCTTAATTCCTTCCAGGACGTCCTCAAACTGCTCAATGATTGTCATGAATTCTCTTATCAACTCCTCCACAGTTTCTATACTTCTTTTCTCTTCACTTGCCTTCATTACATTTACTCCAATAACACCTGCACCCCCAGCAACAGCTACAGTGCATCCAAATGCTACCATATCAGATGACGCTCCTTGTAACAAAGCTGCGGCTGCTCCTAATGCTAATCCAAGTCGGCTGAACCTGCTCCAAGTACTCTGTATTTGTTTGCTTCTCTCTGCATCCGTTTCACCTCTTCACATATCGCCTTAAGCTCACTCAGAATTGCTTGCATTCGTTCTCTCTTAGATTCAAACAGTTCATTAAACAATCTCCCTTGTTACTTAGTCTCTGTAGAAGATCACACAAATCACCAGGTAGTTGTTTGAGTACAGTTTTTGAGGCCATTTTTGAAAAGGCTTTGATCAGGTAAGTCTGTCTAAAAAATATCACAATGAAAAGTCTATAACACTGTGACCTACAGCTGACAGATGACAGTGTTTCAGTCCACTGGTTGTTCTGTATTGATTGTTGCTCAGAGTCTTCGCGGTTGCCTGTAATCGAAAAGAGATTCATTACAAACACTTTCACCAATGTACAACTATAGTTTTGTATCATTTTGCACAAATTTTGAAAAAACTACTGCAGCTACATGAAGAACACACAGCAACAGAACTGGCATAACTGATATCACATGTTAAAGGTCCAGTGTGTAAAATTTAAGGGGGTTCATTGACAGAATATGACTGAAATGGAATTTAATATTCTTAAGTATATTTTCATTACACTGTAAAAAAAAAATAAACAACTCAAAATCTGTTGCTGCAACAGGTTTTATAATTTTAAGCCCAACTCAAACTCTTGAGTTTTGACATAAACAAACAAACAAACAAAAAGTATTCCTGACTATTATCTTTAGTTGAGAAAATTTCAAAAATGGTCAAGTGAGCTGTTTTGTCATTATTTATGTGCCTGGAAATTAAATAGTTTGAGTTGAAAATATTAAAATATTTATTTATTCACACTGACTTCAATAAGTTTCATTTTTTGAAATACAGATTTTTGGGGTTTCTAAAAATCAAAGACTGAAGTGTAACTACAACAGACCTCAACAAAAGATTAGCAGTTGGTAAAACTTTGTTTGAGTTGGGCTCAAAACACAAAATTCATTAGGCAGTAAGTTGGCATGTCATGCGGAACCACCATGTTTCTACAGTAGCCCAGAACATAGGTTCTCCTACACCCTTGAAAGGGGAGAGTGAGGCAATTGTTATTTAGTTGGTTGCAATCTACAACTTCACCGCTAGATGTCACTAAATCCTACGCACTGGTCCTTTAACTGCTTTATAGGCTCAGACTTACACTGGAAAGCTATGTTGCATTAGGTATTTACACTGCTGCTTCAGAGCTTCGTTTTTCTGCGGCCATAAAACACTGAAAGATAAAATACAGAACAGACAACAGACAGTATAATTTAAACATGCTAATATACATAAAAAGTGCTGTATGAAAGGTGAAGTGCAAAGTAGACGAAACACTCTACAGTGAATATTACCTTGTTTTATCATCATGCAGTCATCTTTTCTCTCACAAGGAAAAGGAAGCAGTTAAAACCAGACGTCATCAGTGCAGCAGTCCATCATCCTTGAGGCAGAAATCTAGATGACCTGGAGATACGATAAATATACAAACCCAGCTGTTACCAGGAGGTACATGCAGGATTATGGAGCAACATATGCTGCCATCCACACATCTTTTTCAGGGACGTTGCTTATTTCAGCAAAGACAATGCCAAGGCACATTCTGTATGTGTTACAACAGTGTGGCCTCATAATTTAAAAAAAAAAACAACACTAAATAATCAGGTACTAGACTGGCCAACTTTCAGTCCAGACCAATTCAAATCTCCAATTAAAAACATGGAGCATTATGAAGCACAAAATACAACAAAAGAGACCCCGAACTGATGCGAGAAAATGAGACATATGTCATCTATGTGCTTTATACTACTATATATAACAACAGTATAGAAAAATATTAAAATATGACCACAGAGTCATAATTCTCAGACTCACCACTACAGCGACTCTGATCCCAGGTGTGAAAATGCATTGCATTGAAATGACAATTAGTGTCATATTTTAGCAGAAACGGTTTGATGATATTTAATTTTTTTTTTCTGTTGCAGCATTTTATACATAAAATTCCATTTTTATTATATTACAACATAAATATTAGTAGCCTCATATGCTCGGAAACATTCCAAAACCATTGAAATAATTAGATTTTAAAAGTTATTTGCTCTGGGTGCAGCAGTCTCTTGTTAATAGTTTCTAGATCATTTATTCCTTTAACACCTCTGAATTTCTTTGTTTTTTGGTGTTAACAATGTTCTCTCGAAATGAAAAAGTTTGCATCTATGAGCACATTAAGGAAGTTTTACTACATTTTAAACAACATCAAATTGGGCAAATTAGTCAATAATTGAGTAAATTAAATTAAAATGATTTACATGGTAGTCCATCCTTTCGTTGTGTGAGCCTCTTCACAAAATGCTTTCACTTTATATCACAGGGCTCTCTGTCAGCTGTGCACACCTTGCTCTTTATAGAGAACAATAGAGTCATGGTTCTGTTGTGACACATGCAAATATTCATCCACCAAACAGAAAGTCTGGTTGAGCGAGAGAGAGAGCAAAATTTGACCCACTTGTGTTCAAAGTGAAATAACTAAAAAAAACCAAAACAAAACAAAACAAAAGCTAAACTGAAAATAAAATGAGATCTTGAAATAATATGCAGAACTAAAATGAAATGAAGTGAAGTGAAAGTAAAATGCTTGATGCGAGACAACATACTGTATAAGTACAGATTTTGTGTTTGCTAAGATTGACTTTTTAACTCAAACATTACTGTTGACAGATTGCTTTTAGACTGGAACCTGTTGGAAATTGTGAATAATTACCACGAGCATATCACATTTAAACAGCTCAATATGAATGTAGATTTTTAGTTCAGTTAAATGTTTTGAGAGTATACCAGTTTTTTTTTAAATTATTTGTCTAGGTACGGAGAGGACACCGAGGGTGCATATATGAGTACAATTACAAAAGAGCCACACTGGTAAATTTGCAGAGCAAGATCATGAAAAAATGTTTCTCTTTTCAAAATGTGTCCAGGATTAATAGGTCACAAATAATAATCATCATCACATGCTTGAAAGCTTGTGATGCAAACTGCTCAGACGAGAAAAGTCAGATTTCAAAGCATGAGAGATCTTCGCTCTGACCTGTTTGAATTGTCTTTGTTGAAGTGCTGCGTCTGAGGTGGAAGGAGGAATGTTCCTCCTCTTGTTGTTCAATCTCTAATGAAACTGTCTTTATAGACACAAACACACACCCAATAAAACTGGTGCACGCCGCACTCACATGTTATATCTGAGTACCTTCTCCTTTCAGGATGTTCCCAAAGACACCACTGTCTCACTGGTTTGATCATCTTTAAAATATGTTTCATCAGGCCATAAAGCAGCAAATGATTGTTTCCCATACCTCAGTGTCAGTTATTAAAAGCTATGTTTAAGATTTAACATAACCAGAATCTCTGGTTATCAATTGGCAGGCTCAGGCCACTGAAAGGTCACCCAGAGGACATTTTATCTTCTTCTCTTGAACATTTGGCCATTCTAAAGAGCACTTTATCATGTTTTGTCCACTGGAAGGGGCTCTAGAGGGCAATTCAACGCTAAAGGGCACTTTATCTTTTTGTCTTGGACATTGGGCCACTCTAGAGGGCACTTTTTCCACATTTTGTCCACTGGAAGGACACTCTACGGGGCACTTGTACATGCTTTGTCCACTGTGGGGCACTTGACCTCGTTGTCATGGACACTGGGCCACTCTAGAAGGCACTTTATCCTGTTTTGTCCACTGGAACAGGGCTTGAGAGGGCGCTTCAACGCTAGAGGGAACTTTATCGTTTTGTCTTGGACATTGGGCCACTCTAGAGAGCACTTTTCCAAATTTTGTCCCCTGGAAGGACACTCTAGAGGGCACTTGTTCATGTTTTGTCCACTGTAGGGCACTTGACCTTGTTGTCGTGGATGCTGGGCCACTCTAGAGGGCACTTTATCCTGTTTTGTCCACTGGAAGAGGCTCTAGAGGGCACTATCACATTTTGTTCAGTGGAAGGGGACTTCAGCATGTTGTCTTGGACACTGGACGACTGTAGATGACATTTATCATGTTTTATCTACCACGGGATCATCAACGAGGGCAAGCATTACCTGGATATGGACCAATTTTTATGATTTTCTTTTGAGCTTTCCAAAATACCTAAGTCTTGAGGACTGAGAAAAACTGTTGGTTTAGCAAGTGAGCAGTACCAGGCTACAGGACACCTACTGCGAGTGCATTAATTGTCTGAATAACAATATGAGGTAAGACACGTGTCATTTCTCTTTCTGCTATTTTTATTGTTCACATTTTACTTTTCCCTTTTCCTCTATTTGCTCCCTTTAAGGTCTGTTCAGCCATAATACCTCCCCCTAAATCTCTGTTTCATAAAAACGTCAAACTATAGTTTAAGTACATTTTGCAGTAAGGTGAGCTGAAAATGAGAGTGTTTAGAGAAAGACACACCATGAAATGACTAATGAGGGAAATGACAGACATGGATGGGGCATGACAGAAAAGAGAGACTGAGACAGAGAGACAAGGCAGAGTGAGACGTAGAAAACTGAAGGTTTAGACCAAAGCAGCCAGGTTTCTGTAAGCCTCCATCACCATACTTGAGACAGGAGTATTAGATTAATACTCACTGGAGCCATTAGGATGACTGGAGGATATCCTCCTCAGCTCCAATAGAGCTGACGAGAGTGGGAGTGTATGTGCTGGTCAGGTGGGGACTAGAGGACTTCCTGCTTCAATCGTTTCATAAATGAGGAACTGGCTCACCATTTAAATATATCATTTTCATGATGGAAGAGTGCCCAAAAGTTTTGACTGTGTGCAAATGTGCGAATATGTGTGCAAGCAGGCCTGATCAAATGTGTGCATGACTACCGGATACGAATCTATAGACATCAAGGTTATCATAAACTAATACAAAACACACACAGTAAGAGGACCAAACACTTCAAGTGACTTTGTTGAACTCAGCACAAGTACTGATTCAACTTCTTTACTCAGGTAAAAGTGAAAAAGTACAGGCTCGGAAATGTACTCAAAGTATAAAAGTGAAGAACATTTCCAAAGCTAACCGACCCTCACCTTTTCTCCTCACCCCAGTCTCACTCGCTTGTCATTTTTGTCTTGTTGCATCTTTTACGTAGCTTACATTTTGTTCTATCTTTTATATTGTTTTCATCTGGTTATGTCTTTTACGTAATTTTTGTCAGGTCTTTTATGTTGGTTTTGTTTTGTTACATCTTTTTATCTTCTTGTCGCGTTGTTACGTTTTTATGCAATTTTTGTGTTGTTACATCTTTTATGTTATTTTTTTGCATTGTTACGTCTTTTACGTAACTTTTGTCTTGTTATGTCTTTTATGTCATTTTTGTCTTGATGGTTAATGAGAAGAAGAAAATATTTTTATTTTATTTTATTTGGATAGCCTAATTGTTCTACGTTTCCGGAAAAGTGTATTCACTTTTCTTGCAGAGGGTTACATGAGTAGATAGAGCTGAAACTGAAACTGGAGCTTTGATTTGGAGACAGACTTGAGACTTATTTGTGACTTTGCAAGTGACTTGGTCCTACGCAGGTAAATACCACTAATGATCAGAAGAAATTTTTTTTTTTTTTTTGTGATTTGGATGAACTGACCCAATAACATAATTTCATATGTATTCACTTTTCCTGCAGAGTGTTAGATGAGCAGATTGATACCACTCTCATATCTGTGTACTAAATATGATGCTAAAGCCAAGGGGTCATTATCGTAGCTTAGCATAACATTTAAAAGTAGTGGGAAAAAGCTAGCTTGGCTGTCTCCAGAGTTAAAAAAAAAAAAAAGTCTATTAGCACCTCTAAATCTCATTAATTAATACCTTATGTCTTGTTTGTTTAATTTGTACATAAAAGTAAATGTAAAATGAGGCACTTAAAAGAAAACCAAGCTAAGTGTTTTCCTGTTTCCTTATGCTAAGCTAAGCTAATCGTCTCTTGAGCCTAGCTCCATATTTACATGACATGTGGGTGGTGTCAATCTTCTAATGTAATATCCAGACAGTCAAAGTGTATTTCCTAAAATGTCAAACTACAATATGCGTTGATGATTTTGTTCAAGATAATGAATAATATCTCACTTTCATTCCTTTTCTAAGAGTTCTCAATTCTTGCACTATTAAGTTTCGATATCTGAAGTCAATCTTTCATCTCACTGAATCTGCAGCTTTAATTTGGAGACACAGGGAAAACGTTTCGTCTTGGCTCAAGCTCCGGTACACCAGTTATGTTCTTTTTTTTTTTTTTTTTTTTTTTTTTACTCCTACATCCCATTTCCCCTCCGCTTGGCGTGGCGACCTCACCTTTCTGTCATTAAGTCAGCCAGACGCTACTTCATCTTGCAAATTGTTGCGGTTTAGATGATATTCCTGATCGCTGAAACATGCTTGTTTCCCTCGTTGCTCTGTGTTCATTTGTCCAATATTTGCAGTAGAAAAGTGGCTCATAACATTCACCTGTTCCTAATTACGCTGTTTGTTATCACGGTCGGCCACCTGCATGGTCTGTGTGTGTGTGTGTGTGTGTGTGTGTGTGTGTGTGAGAGAGAGAGTTTTCTTGTAGGAATACATTCATATTTGATTGCATAAGTGTGTCTGCCTCTCTGACTGTGTTATGAATGTGCGAGTCCTGGCGTTCTTTATGTTTTTTATTTAGTCTCTGTATTTGTTGCTAAGCCCACTTGTTTTTTGCTCATGTTAACTCCTCTTCTTCCTCTTCTTGCAAACTGGAAATGCAACACTTCCTGTTTGTCAGAGGTTTTTCCTCCCAAAAAGACAAAGCCAGGGTGTTGACAACAACAAATGATCCAGTGCCAATGTGTTCAGCCGGTTTGGTGCCAGTGATGGAGGAACAGAGGCCAACAGTGAGTAAATTGGTGGCAGAGGGATGAAAGTAGGAGCGAGTGAGTAGCTTAAAGGCAGAATGGAGTGGTTAAAGCCTGGCTCAGCCGTCAGTGTCCAAACATCAATTATACCTTTTATTTCGACCAATCACAACAGCGACGGACTCTGTGCATGAGGCTGCAGAGAAATGAATCACAAATGTGCCAATGAAGTGTGCGTGTGAAGTGTTTTCTCAACATTATGGAGAAAAAAGTGAATTATAAAGTGATCACTTGCAGGCAAATCTTTTACTTAAAGGGACAGTTCACCTCAAAATCTACTTATTTTTCCCTGGCCTGTAGTGCTGTTCATCCATCTAGATAGTTTTGGCGTAAAGCGCAGATTTTTTGGGGGATATCGGCCGTAGAGATGTCTGCCTTTTCTCCAAAATAATGAGGCTAAATGGCACTCGGCTTGTGGTGCTCAAAGAGTCAAAAAATACATTTGAAAAATTCATCACCAGTGTCTCTTTCCAAAAATCATGACCCAGTTACTCAAGATAATCAACAGACCTTGTTGTGAGGAGTTTCGTGTAGGAACTACTTTCTTTCTAGTAGAAAAGAAAGTAGTTCTACTGCAGAAAGAAAGTAGTTCCTACATGACACTGCCGACAACAAGGTCTGTGGATTATCCTGAGAAACTTTCAAACGTATTTTTTTCGGTCGTCTGAGGCCCACAAGCCAAGTGCCATTTAGTCCCATTATATTAGAGATAAGGCAGACATTTCTATGGCTGATACAGGCCAGAGGAAAGTATTTTTGATTTTGGAGTGAACTGTCCTTTTAAAGGAAGCGGGGGATAAATCTGGGATTAAACGATTGGTCGGACTTTTTTGGTGCAGAGATTCCCATGTACCCAAAATGATTCAATTGTAGCGTTAACTGAGAACAGAGTCATGATTTTTCACAGCGAGGCAGATGAAGAAGTTACATGTTGAACAGAGAAATAGAGGAATGGATGTGTTGAAGGGATGGTTAGCAGGAGGGAAATTTCTGCACTTCTCTCTCTGTCTTTTTCATTGTGTGCCAACATCCTCTGGCTCCTGCAGCTCGACTGATGTAGATTAAGGTGGACTGGCCAAATAGACTGAAGTAGCCCAGTTGTTGTAGCTATGGCTCCAGTGGCTCCAAGGAACCAGGCACGTGGAGTGCAGATGTGAAGTATTACTGTGTGCACATACATGGATATTATGTGTATGCATGTGTGAGTGTGTGTCAAGTTTCCAGATGAAGTGAGGGTTTATGTTATTTAAATTGGCTCATACATCATGCTACCAAGGCATTATTACGGAGGTCTGCTATCTGAACCACACATCTCCAGCTACTTTTTTTCTGTGTTCTTTATTTGCATAAACTGGTCACTGGTTTGAAAAATGTTGATCACAAATGGTGCGAGGAAAAGCTGGACCTTTGCCTATCTGCTTCAATTTGTTCTTTCCATTTTCTGTACCGCAATAATGCAGTATCTGAGACTTTGGTCAGAGGAAAAACACAGGAAAAATGTTACTCCATTTCTGCCTTTCAGCAGTCTGATTGCTGCAGCCCAAAGGCTGACCAAACCCACACCGGACCAAACCTTCACGCATGAACTTCCCTGAGACTTTTTCCGTTACAGAGAGTTTGACATTTTACAGCAGGAAAAGCACAGGTGTAATTCATTAGATTAAAAGGATAGTACAGATTATTTGATGTAGGTTTGGATGAAGTACTCATACTCAGTTTATTACCTGCAGTAGATGTTGGTCGGCACGCCTCCAGTTTGGACAAGAAGTGGGGGATACTAGCACGGAAGCTAAGCAATGAACCACTGTGGAGAGGGTCAGCTGCAAAAGGTATTTTAGCCTCTTAATAAAAAGTCCACCTAAAAATATCAACATCGGTTTAAGTGTACACTATATTTAGGTTATTTTCACCACTTTAATTTGCCATCAGACGGCCTTTTCTGACAGGAAACCGCTGGTATACGAGCCAAATATTGCTCTTTCCAAATCAGCCAAACTCCATAAGCAAAAATACTAATTTTACCTCACAGAACATGGGAGTTGCTGGTTTGTCGCTGCTTCAATTAGTTAGTATGTGTGACTGTGGTGTTTTGAAAGGATAAGTCGCATTCACCAAAGTCACTCAATAACACAAAGAAACTAACAGATCGAAGCAGTGGTAGACCGGCAACTGCCATGGTCTGCAAGGTAAAATACTGATTTTTCCAATGGAGTTTGGTTGATTTGGAGACAGCGATATTTGGCTCATATAACAGTGGTTTCCCATCAGAAAAGGCTGTCTGATGACGAGGCAAAGTGATGGAAAATATGCTAAATATATCATACACTTATACTGATACTAATTTTTTTGGAGTGGACATTTTTAAGTGGCTAAAATACCTTTTGTTGCCGATCCCATTCAAACGAGTTACTTGCTTAGCTTCCATGCCAGTAATGCTCCTTGCTCAACTACTAACGTTGGCATTTTAAAGGGTTAGTTTGGACACCAAAGATACAGTAACCAGTTGAGGCTGAACTAGACCAGTAACACTTTAGTGGACGCTGTTTATGCTGCGGCCATTACAGCCTGTTTCATGGCTGCTGGCTGAGACGTTTAGTACCCAAGAGTTATTAGCTACAACATTTATATCAGTTAAAATACAGTGGTTAATAACAGTTAAGTTTTATTTTTAGCATCAATGAAAAAATGAACAACAAGGGAGAGTTAAATCACATGAGTTGCACAGGGAGCAAGATTCATAAGCATGCAACTGTGTTAGCTAATAACGTGTTGGTATAATTTAATTGGTTATATCATCTCCATGTAGCTTTCTTTTTGGTTTTGTTGTGACAGATGAAGCTGGATGTAGTGGTGGTTGTGTCACTGATTTTTGTGCTACAGACTTTGCATACAGCTGTTCTCTTCTTACTACCATCATCATCAACATAATACTTGAATCCAAATTTATTCTAATATTTTTGGACTAGCCCGTAGCTGCCATGTGCGTTGACCTCTGATGGTCTGCAGTATGTTGTAAGGTTTGTGCACATTACACGGGAAATCACCCAATCATGTTTAAAGAACAAAAAAGTACTTCACAATATCTAGAAAAATGCAAATATTTAATGAAAAAAATCTGTTTCAAGTCATGAGTTCTAAGTCACAGTCAAGTCGAGTCATCTGTCAGTGTCAGTCAAGCAAGTCTCAAGTCCTCAAATTTGCGACTTAAGTCTGACTTGAGTTAAGTCACGTGTGCTAGTTTGACAGTTTAACCTGAACGAACTCACTGAGAATGACTTGTCAATTGGTAGCCTCGCCATAAAGCATTTTCTGGTTTATTGTCTATTTTACTCTGAACAGACTCACAATTTACAAAATGAACATCATGTTGTATAGAGGATGAATTGAAACTAGTGATTGAGACCATAAACTCATTAGGAAATGCTTTCTCAAGCTGTTAATCAAGTGAGACGCAGGGTTATTTTCTCAAAAGGGTACATAAAATTGGACTTTTCCTTGCAGCCAGTGGTGTCGCCCTCTCCTGGCTATTAGGAAGAATGTAGGTTTAGGCACCTCTGCATTAACTTCACTTTTCAGAGCTGGAAGCCCTATCCACTATTTAATACATGATCAATGACATGTGCTCTGTGCAATGACAACAATCCTTAAGCAAAATCTTGGTGCACTAAGATTCTTAGTATGTCATCTTGAATTAAAAAAAAATAAAATAAATAAAGTCTATGCAAAAATGTCATACATAAAAGCTTGATGGAAGAAGAAAAAGAAACCTTAGATGCTGATTTGTGGTCATTTTTCCTGCTTTCTCGCTGATGGTCTAGGATTGGGATTTGGGATGGGGAACCCGATCCAGGCCTGTTGCTCCCGTCTGAGAGGATAGCGGCATATGGAACGCATCCACCATATACATCCATTTTTCATCATCACCCTCCTCTCCTTTCCCCATTGTTGTGCTGAGTTCCTAATGGGACTCTAGTTGACCGGTGGGCCATTTAAATGCCAAATGCTCTGCACTCTTTCATCCCCATGACTCCAGGAATGGCTCTTGTCTTCTAAAGTGTCTTTAAACTACACAAGGCCGCGGCATTAAGAGGTAACTTCTTGAAAAGTTTCAATAGCCAGAAATCTTGTAAGGTGATGTCAGTTAATTGGCACATAGAGCCCTTCACTTAGCCCTTGATGATTTCATATTCCAGGGATTTGTCAAAATCTTGTTTTCATAGCCCCCATTGGATTTTTTTAATGACTCTTCTTCTCCTCTACTTTGAGAAAATAATATTTATGCATCATCACCTCAACTTTTTCGACCCACTTCCATTTGTTGGTTAAATATAACCTTTATGCATTTCCTATAGAAATGTATAGAAATCATTCATTCTTATATGTTATTTAAGTCAGACATGTACACTAATAATTGTGAACTACTATTATCACACGCATCACTAGTTGAGTAACATTATATGAGAGGGTATCTGCTAGTGTCAGGCTAACCTAGGACATAGTTAACATTACTTTAGTTGTGGATGTATTGTCATAACAAAGTAGTTTAGTAGCGTACCTATTTTGTTTATTATCCAAGTGTCCTTATCCAAACCCTAACCCCAGCAAAACTGCCCGAGTTGCAGATATCTTTTGACCTCCATAACAATGCGATGGCTTTCTTGCAAGGATAGCTGGAATCTTTCCTTCTCTAAATACCTTAAAAGATCAGTGTGTACAGGACAAACTAACCAGCTGCAAAGCCTTGAGTTTACTCAACTAAGGACTATTTTGTTGTATCAACATAGGTTAAGAAGTTTATCAAACTTAACATACTATTCAGATCTACTCATATATTTAAGAAAACTTGACACACAGTTTCCAGTTCATCAGAAGTAATAAATTAAGTTATCTTAAGTATATGAGTATATCTGAAATAGAAATGTTTAGTTTGATAAACTAAAGATAGCACTTTGAGCGGGCTTAAGTACATGAATAGATCTGAATAGTAGTGTGAAGCTTGATAAACTTAAGAAATCACATTAAGTGAACTAAAGCACATCCATAAATCTGAATAGTAATGGTTTTGACAAATTTAACATAGCACTGGTTCTGGGTTCTGAGTCCGAATCCCCCAGCCAGCTGGGGGGCTGGGGAGTTTTTGGCAGGGACGGGACCTTTCAGAGTTTGCATATTCTTTTCATGTCCACATGGGTTCTCTCCGCATACTCTGGCTTCCTCCCACAGTCCAAAGACATGCAGCATAATAGGTTAATTGGTGACTCTAAATTGTCCATTTGTCTCTATGTGTCAGCCCTGTGATGAACTGGCAACTTGTCCAGGGTGTAGCCTCCAGTACCCCCGTGACCCGTCAGGATAAGCGATTACGGACAATGGATGGATGGACTTTAAGTTCTAGGTTACTGTAGAAACAAGGAGGTGAACATGGAAGATGACCTATGCCCTCTGTAGACATAAGGGGCTCATATAAAGTAGCAAAAACACAAAGATTCTTATTTTCAGGTGATTATACAAGAATGAAAATGTACTTATGAATATTGTCTTCCATTTCTGCTATATTGTGCCAATAAATCCCTGTAAATCTTACACACTGAACCTTTAAATTCGGTTTAGCATAACATAGAAAGTAACTGTTCAAACAAATCCATGTTCCATCTTGCCCTTGCTACATGGCTGCTGTCACACTGCACACTATTAAAGTCACAGACAACAATGATTTGTGAACAACAACTACCCTCAGCGCCCCCAACGGCATATTTGCTGTAAATGTATTACCACTGCTTTATTACTGTACTATGCTAAAACCACAGATGAAACCTGTGAAACCTCTACTGCATAGTGACTGACTGATGTGCCATTTGAACCATTCTCTTGATGTTGTATTTCTTAATATGTTGCGCTAACAAGGCTGGTAGATATACAGATGGATAGTGTGTCTGGTGGTTGGAGTCTTAAAACAGACCATCGCTGCAAACTTACCACTTGACAAATATAACTGCATTTCCTCAAGAAGTTTACCAAATAAATTAACTTTAAACTTTAACTAAAGAAAAAATTGTGCATTGAAAACTTAAAGAATTAGCAGAAAAATGCATGTGAGTAACGCATTGTAATCCCAAAGTAAAAATGGTTATTACAACAATGGTTTCCTGAAGAACATTAAACTGTTTATCTGTATGAGGATGCCTGACGTTTATTGGTCAATTTTTCAAAAACACTGTGTAGAGGAATCGGCTGGTTAAGAGTTAAAACGAAAGAAGAACAAGTGAACTAAATTTTTCTTTTATGTAAGTTTTTCCCTCTTCAGACAAAGGCTAAAAAGAAAGAAAAGAGTAAAACTGTAGCCAAGCCTTTTTACCTCGTTGGCTTTTTTGCTCTGGGCAGATTGTGGTTTTGTTGCAAAGCTTCCATGAACAATCTGAGACAGGCCTCATTTATAAATAAGTGCCTTGATTGCTTGGAACTAGGAGATACTGTATCTGTGTGTGTGAGTGTGTGTGTGTGTGTGTAGACAGAGTTGTAAGGATTTATAAAGTGTTTATATAAAGTGTGAGTGGGACAGCCGAGGCCAAACGTAGCAAAAGATCTTGAGTTTCAACCAAAATGCTTGTTTGAGGAGAAGCTGATAACAGTTCGGTTTGACTGCAATTACATTTAATTAATGACCAAAAAGACTTTCGCCAATGCCAACCCCAGTTTTTATAGAAACACACACATGCACATGCATAGACATACATGAGTCGGGACGAGGTGTGAGGCCTGGCTTTGGAACAGCTACTGCTATTTGAATTCTTCTTTAATGGATAATTACATTGTAGGAATGTTTATCACCAGTCAGATTGCTGAGCGCTGTGGATCAAGTTCTCCCTCTGTCCAAACTCCACTGAGTGACGATCACTTAGCTTATTTAAACAAGAGACAATGTGTTCAAACTTTTCAAAAATCTGGATGATGGTTTAATCTTAACAATTGCCCTACTGACAAACAATGGCTAAAAAATAACTTTGGGTCTTAGACTGATGATTTAGACATTTTTCAAATTACATCACAGCAAAGTTTGAGTAGAGAGAGAGACAAGAGAGGGGGAGGCTCAAAGAAAATCAAGAAAAATTAACAAAGAATAAACCTTCTTATTTGTCATTTAAATAAATGATATGGATGATTAAAAATTTCAGCTTCAATATCAAGAAATCCTAAAAAGTGGCAGGTTTATTCCAAGTGGTAACCATCACAGCTGACTGTCAAAGCCAATGTTAATGCACTTATAAGGCCCTATTTAGACAATGTTTAACACATGGTCAGGCTGAAGTGCATGTACCACCACTACTACTCACCCTCCTGCTGACTGAAGCTCAGGTTTAGTTTTTTAGTCCACAAAACACTGCAACACTGCTGGAGTTTTCTCAGGAAAACAAATAAAAAACAAAACAAAACAACAACATAAAATGCCTCCATGCTGCTCATCTGGTTTAATCCAAGTCTCCTAAAGCCCCAACATGCTAGGTTGACTTGAAAGATGTCATTTACACTGTGTTTTTAGCTTAAATCTTCACTTCTGTGTAGCAATTAAATACATTGTGAAGGAGATCTTTTCTCATTAACTAATTGACAAAAAATGTCATTTCAAATATTTTCAGCTTTTTAAAACTTCTGTTCATCTTGCTTAAACTATTGGCTACACTGCCCCGGTGACTACCAGCGGTACTGTTCTGTTTAGGCCGTGTAGCTTACGTTTAGCATAAATGAGCCTAAAGTCCACTTTTTTTTTTTTTTTTTTTTTGGTTGACAAATCCCTAGTAGCAGTACATACTGTGTGTTTAAATTGATCTTATTTAATTAATGCTTGCAAACATTGTTGATTATATTTTATTTGAACATGGAAGCTCTGGTAACACTTAATGTTTTTTTTTTTTTCCAAAAAACAATAAATGGCATCTACTGTACTGTGAGTCGTTCCCTCCATATCAGAGGCATTCATGTAAGTTAGGAGCCTGTAGTGAACACTGTCAGCCATTGTAACACCAAGGTCAGGTCTGTTGTGGTCACCACTTATCACATGAGATAATTTATTCAACTGAAGCATGGCCGACTTGGTCCAAGTTGGCTGCCTCACAGTGAGCTGTGTTTCCCACAGATATTAGACTTAAAAGTGTTAACATAGATTATATTTCTCTGCAGATGACGATGGTGAGGAGCAGAACTGTTATGGTTTATATTCATTCATCATCTGTGTTTCATTTTACAACAAAATAGCATGTGAATGTATTGAAACTTGTGAGCAATCAAGTCCCACATGTTGGTCTCACACCAGCACACACTGCACTGAAGTTTAGCCCAATCATCTGGGGTATTTTCTGAGAAATCTTGCTGACAAAAACATGCAAACAGAGGTCAGAAAATGTAACCCTCTTCCACATTTACACACGCAGAAACACTTAATCAGTATAGTGCGTGAAGTGCTTCCGTCAAATCAAAGCTGAAAAGTCCCTTAAAAGACAGTTTGGTTTGATTACCGAATGGTTCCCGCTGTCATGTCATTCTCACTGCACTCCGGCCCACTCTCATGTCATGCTGAGCCCAAAAAAAAAATAGATTTAAGATGGAACAACTTTGTGTTTTATTTCTCCTTGGGAGTCTGAGGTTCAAAGGAGGATAAATGACAAATGCTACCCCTGTGATGATGTACGGGATAGAGTGAGAGACACTGAAATGGATACAGACAGAGACTAAGAAGAGACAGATGGATAGAAGGTGAGAGTCTTGTCTGTATGATGAATTTCTTTCACTGGCGGTGCCGTCTATAATTGATGCCAAAGTGAATACTGAACTAGACTGAAAGTAAGCTCATATACAGGTAGAGAGACAGAGGCTGACTGCTGAGTTACATCACTGCTGTATTGATTTAACAGACCTCACTGATGGCTGATGACCATTGGATTGCCTGGAAAACGTGGACAGTTTTGTAACAGGACGACAGCTGACGACAATATGAATTTTGAGTTTTCTGCATTGTTAAACCATTACTGACAAGACATGAGTAGAAAACAAGGCTTTAAAGTTAAATGCTTTTCATTTTGTGACTTTTTAATGTTTAAAAAAGAAAAATAAGAGTAATATTTTCTTAATTTCCAACATGGAAAAAGTCTGAATGAATGTCATCAGGTTAACTGAAATGCCACTGTAGCATAGGGTAAATAATATTGCTGTATTACTCAACAGCAAAAGCAATCCATTACATTACTTTTGTTAATCAAGACAGTTCTGACAGGGGAGTCTTTAAAGGGGCAGTCAACCCAAAATCACCCCAAAGTACAAATTTTACCTCTTTCCTGTAGTTGTAGTTTTGGAGTGAGTCGCAGAATCAGCCGTAGAGATATCTGCCTTCTCTCCAATATAATGGAACTAAATGGTACTCAGCTAACGATGCAACCAAATAAATACATTTGTAAAACTCAGCAGCAATGTCTCTTTCCAAAAATCATGACCCGGCTACTCAAGATAGTCCACAGACCTTGTTGTGAGAAGTTTCATGTTAGAACTACTTTTTTTCTACTGAACTACACCCACCAGCTGTGTCACCGTACTAGCTAGCTTAGCGGTGCTAAAGTTACAGCCGAGGAGGACGCCATTAATGTTTGCATCCACGCTGTCATGAGCACGAGCCTTTTGTCCATGAGTAGGTGCACGCTTCCTTCAGTGCAGTGATACACAGCGGTTAGTTCCAGTAAATAGTTCCAGTGTGAAACTGGTCACAATAAGGATGGATTGCTGTTGAGTTTTTAAATTTTTTTTGGTACTTTGAGCACCAAAAAGTTGGAGAGAAGGCAGACATCTCTATGGCGGCTATCCCCAAAACTCACACACAAAAAATTTAGATGGATAACACTGTAGGCCAGAGAAAAAATATGTATTTTTGATTTTGGAATGAATTGTTCTTGTCAACAACTCCAAAGTCTCACACACACGTTGCGCCAGTCTACAGTTTAAAGGCATTACTGACCATCAACAGCTGGCTTAGCCTCAGCGATCGAACACTCCACTAGCCCCGTCTTTACATTGAGGCACACCCTTCACCTATGAACAAAGCCTAAACGTTAGCAATCTGGCTAAGAATGAAGCATGGATTATATTATTAAGCTTGGCACTACAGGAGTCACATTTTTTTTCACTTTTGGAAGAGGCTAACTCTCTCCCTGTGCCTCCAAGCTAACATACTTCCTGACCAGTCTGTCCAAAGAGCACAGAGAAACAAGTTTCTGTCAAATTCCCAGTATGCCAGCTAATAACTTTCAAAGTAACTGAGCTTACTGGGTTTATTAACAGTTAATAGGATCCATCACACTACTCATTAGTGAAAAAAAGTTATCTTAATACTGACAGTCCTTTATGCTCACAATGGTCATTAATTAAATCTTCAACAAAACAAAGCAGGTTTTTTATATTACATAAACCATTAATTTTGAACTCACCACTGCTCTCAGATGACAAATATTGCACAAGCTTTGTGGCTCTGTCTGTAATGGTCAAGTCATGTCTGATTAGAGCTCTAAGGAGCATTTACATAACAAACACCTGTGTCTAAATGACAAAAATCCGTCACTTTAACAGATACTGCACATGAAGCCAAGTGAAAGACAATGACTGGATGTTTGAAAAGAGTGAGAAAAATGGTTGTAAGGTAACGTAAGAGGCGAAGCACAGGAGAAGGATGAGAGAATGAAATATCTAAGATCCGTGCGAGCCAAGACAAACTGAACACAAACCTGCCAAACGAACTCTCAGTTTAATCGACAGAGCAGAGGCGATAATGACCGAGATGTCATTCCTCTCTTCCAAAAGATATTTAACTCTGGAAATCTCTGTTTAACTCTCATAACTTTATTTAGCCTTTAATTACAATGATACACAGCCAGTAGTCAGGTTGTAGTTTAGGTTAAATTGTGCATGAAGTCACACAAATGCATGAGTATGCACCACATCATTAACTGCAGAGTTCACTGGGGTCATCTGCATGTTGCTGTAGCTGGTCCAAGACAAACAGACGAGTCTGGGGGCCCTACAGCATGGACATCACATAGCAGGACAGCAGTCTTGTTATTCTAACATCTACTTCCCTCGTATTCATGGCTGTACGTCTGTATTCATGGTGTGGAGCTCTGCTTAAGTCGGTTCCTTCAGACTGCCGGTCGATCCAGAGATACACAATGTTTGCAGCTTCTGTTATTTGTTCCTGAAATGCAGCCTGAAGCCAGTTTTCATCACTAGTCCTGTGTGTTCTTGCAAATATTCTACTCCGCTACAGTCCTGCCAAATCAGTGGGTTCTGCGGGACCCAAGTCCAAAAAATTCTGCATCCAGCTCCACTAGTCAGCCAACAAGTCAATTATGGTGTGCTGCCTCACTTTGAAACACATTATTAAAGACACATAAACATTTACACAGGATCACATCTGCATATTGCTAAAACTTTGCTAATCCTAGTCGCATTGATCAATATGTTTCTTAACAATGGATCAAATTGCCAGTAAAAGTTTTTGGTTGTTTTGGTTTTATTTCTGCACAAACTCTGCTGTTCTAATTAACCTTTTTTCCTCGTTTCAGCAAAGAAGCTCAGATAAACCAACTGTTTGGCTCCATTACTGGTAAACTTAGTGGAACATTTAGCAGCTAAGGAACCAGACGTTTTTTCCTGGGAGTAAGTGGAAGCTAAAACAGCTAGTGTTTTGCTATTATTAGTAAAGACATAATTAGTTAGCTAATTACTGACTAGTTAGCTAAGAAAAAAGCAAAGGAGAAAGTTGACCAAGGTTCTGCTGGGTACCAAGATCGCTCAACTGTTATTGGAATACAGAGCAAAAGGGGGCGGGGCTTAGGACAGATCAAGGGCAGACACAGAGTAACATAGAGTCATCTTTGTAGCCACCCAATATTTACTGTTATTTTATTGTAACGAACTTACTAGCTAATCTACAGTGGTAATTAGATAGCTAGTTAGCTGGCGTTTCGCTAACATTAGCTAACTTGCAATGTGACTATATCTGTATGTCACTTTTGCAGGCCTCCCAGTACAATTTTTCAACCATCTTAAAAATTTGTTTTTCTTTTCAACATGGTCGAGTCCAGCACAAAGCATATCGAGAAACAGAAAAGTGTCACTGGGGCAGAGAGCAAAAGGGGCGGGACTTAGGAAGAGTCAACTGTTTACTAACAAGTTTATTCATAACAAGTTAATAAGTGATACTGTTTAGGATGTTTACAGCTAGTTTTGCTGACCCTAAGTCCTTCAAGATCAGTTACCCTTTACAGTAGTATTTACCATTTGTGAAAAGACTTCATCCCAATGATCAGATTCAATGCCAGACATGTAGACACTGGGCGATTCTTCAAAGCCCTGGCTTATTTTCCATTATGTCCAACTTAGACAGGTTTAAAATTGTCTGTGGTATCTGTGCATGGTCACTACAAGACACTGAATCCCAACCCATTGTGAGTGAGTGAGCTGGAAGTTGTAAAAGCACACTGAGTGATCGATAGACATGAAAAGTGCTTTATAAATGCAAGTCCATTTACCATTTACAACCCTTACTATCCACATAAAGAGGCATGAGGACATTGAGTTCCTTGAGATTCTGGCCTTTAATACATAATGCTACTAAAACTTCTGTAATCCAAATGTTAACAAAAGAGTAGCTTGACAACCAGTAATCAAAAGTAAAGGATATTAAATTGCTCACTGTTAAACATAAAAGCAGATTTTTATGATTTTTCTTTTTTCTGAACTACTTTTGCGTTCTGTTGCAATAAGTTTTGCATCCCACCTGATCCATAAAAACAGTCAGTGTGGCGGTGCAGTCAAGTTAAAATACACTAGCAGTTCAGGGAAATGCTGTGCAGATACTACAGAAAAGAGAGATGACGTGGCACTTTAAATTTTGCATTCATTGCTAATTACTCCTGTCAAAAGGCTGAGCTCTGACAGCATGAAGAACAAAATTTATTGCCGGGAAAGTACTAAAATTATTGCGAGAGAACGCAGAAGTTGTTCAGAAAAAAAAAAAAATCCCACCGTGACCCTTCGGGAGCTCTGTAAAATTATCTTTAACCATAAATGAGAGGAACAGCTTGTGTGTGTTTGTGTTTAAAGCTTGGGGAGGATTCATTCCCCTTGAAACAACCGACATTTGATTTTCGTCCAAATGTTCAAAATGCCAGGATTTATCCAAATGATATCCTATTACTCTGCTGGCTTTAACATCCAAGCCTGGCTGGAAGAACAGAGCGCCTGCCCAACGCTTATTCTTGGTTTTGTTAAAAGGCAAAAAGAGCCAAGAACAATATAAACAAACTGTACAACTTTCTTGAATTCATTTTTAATATCACGTATCTCAGGAACAGTGGATTAAATATGGCTGCACTAATGCAATCATTAAGAAATATGATTGTCTTTTATCTGCCCACGAGTTAAAAAGAATAATACATTTAGAACTGAGATGCTTTATAGTTAATCCAGTTCTTTTTGCAAAAATCTGTAAAAGAAATTCACAAATGGGCTGTACACAATTACCAGTACTGAGTTCATTTCACGTTGGATTTACTGTAAAAAAAAAAGGGGGGGGCTTCCAGCTGGATAAAATGTTAGGCCAGTTCTAACAATGGCAAAAGGTTGGTAGAGGCAACACATTTGTGAAAAAACTAAGAGGTGAGTCAACATAGATGTCAAATACCTGTATAGCAGGAAATAATCTGATTTTAATCTCAGCTAACTTTGACAACAACAAAAAAGCTTAGCTTTAGACCCTTTAAATTTAAAGTGAGTTTGTAAGAAGAAATGACAATCTTGGTCTTACAAATAGAACAAATCAGTAAACTCAGTCAGTTGCCACTGACCAAAGCTCAGTGAAGCTCCTCTCATCTTCACTGAGCTTAAAGTGAATTTCAGCTCACTGTGGAGCATTTAACAGCTTAAGATCTGGATATTTTTCTCTGGAGTTGGTAGAGACCAAAAACAGAGCTAAAAGCTAAAGTTGTGCCCATAAACTCCATATTAATGATATATGTTGCTACATATCTAATGGATGTGTGAATAAGAAACTGTTTGCTAACATGTTAACCATATCAACTTAGAGGACCAGTGTGTAGAGTTTAGTGACATCTAGTGGTGAGCTTGCAGATTGCAAACAGCTCATCTGTCCCTTCTGTTTCAAGCATGTAGGAGAACCTATGATGGCCATCAAACTCGTGCAAAACCTGAAAGGCCGTATCGAGAGCCAGTGATTGGTTTGTCCCTTCTGGGCTACAGTAAAAGCATGACGGTGCAACATGGCCAACCCATTTTCATCCTAGTTCATCACATACAGATGATTTGTACCCTTATATCCTTCAATGGCTGTATTTGAAGGGTACAAAGGTACAAATCTGTGGTCAGAAAGATTTTCCAACACATGATTAATACTGTGAAACCTTCAGTTTGGTCTGGTTTTGGCAACAAAACTACTTGGTTAGGTTTTGGAGAAGACCATGTTTGGGGTTACAGTAACTATGTTACATTACGTATGTCACATGTCACTGAAGCAACTCACAAGACAAAAGTTACATGATGAAAGTCACGTGATGCACTCAACGTTGCGTCCCTTACAACTTTTAGCAACGTTTTAGTTGCACATGGGACATGAAGACTGGTCTCCAGGGTGAAAGTCCTGTATTTGTTTGAGCCATCTTTCCACCCCACCTCCTCCATGTGTGGACTTTTTCCCTCTTTATTCTACGTCAACAGCCCTGGGTGTCAGGGCAGATGGGTTTACATTGAAGTCACTTGAAAAGCCTGGTGCATTGGTTTCAGCCACTAACAGTATGAGTTGCAGAGGGGTGGTGGGAATCTGACTGGGCTGTCTTTTTGCATTGTAAATCTATAAAATCAATGTGTATCCATGATCCTGTAGTTAAAACGAGTTAATTAATTCAATACCAGTTAATACAGCCAACACTTCTCAACCCTGCATACTTGGCAAAAGTCAATATGCACACAGTGACAATGATCATGTATCATGTGTCCTAATTTAAACCTGCTCAGAGTCTGTGCAACAAGTAAAAAACCTCTCTGCTCCACCTATGTGACATGTTGTGTCCGTGCTCCATGTTTTTCATCCATCAGGTCACCTAATGATGGTGTCTTTCAACTCATTGGATAATCTAGAGAACAGAAGGTTCTTCAATTATGTACTTTGTTGCCCATGACTTATCAAACACTTTCTCTTTGATACCTGCCAGGCTTTGTATTCCACAGATAAATGAAAATGTTTCCAAATATAAGAGTTTTTGACTACATTTAGCAATTGTGTGTTGAACTTGACATCATGACCTTAGCCATAGCTTCATTTTGTGGCTAAACAGTGGCTACTGGTTACCTTTGGCCCTAGCCAGCGACCTCTAACCATTAAATTTAACCCCACTCTTGTTGGTGAGTTCCTAACACATCATTTTCTCTCTCTATCTCCCTCTCTGGTTTTCATTTCTGGCATCTCCTGTCTCCTGTCAGTGTGAAATTCCCTTAAGGTTTGGCAGAATCCGTGAAATTTCTCCCATCAGACATCTGCTCCGGCTTTTCCTCTGCAGTTTCATCTGGCAGGAGATTTGAGCGCTGTTGTTGCTTTGTTCCAACAACTGGGAGAGAAAACTCAGGCAGTTCAGGCAGTTTTCTGATTGCTCTTATCCAGAACAATTTACAGTGAGCGTAATGGCACAACAGTTTTTTGAACAGAGCTTCCTGTGAAACTGCTGCAACAGGCTGGTGTGGAGTGAACAGCATGAATACCTTTATCATCCCTCGATATTACAAATCCAATTAATTATGTTTTCCCATAGACAGAAAATTAGATATCACTGTAATTAGAGACAAAAATGTCTAAATTTTTAGCCAAATGGCAGCAAAGAGAAAAAACTTGAATTTCAGAGCCTCATAATACTTTGATATAATCACTGGCAGGACATTGCAGAAGTGGATTTGATTCAAAGAAGAGACGTTGTTGCTTGGTATGTGCTCAGGAGTGTCAGGTATGATGTTTTCTCATAGTATAACGGCTCATGAATAATTAATGATCTAATGTGGCCTAGTGTTGACAGCCCACGAATCACAAACAAGCAAAATGCGTGGTGTTAGTTTCCGTTCTGATTTTAATGACACAGGAAGTTGTGGCCTGAAGCCATGACCTCTGAAGTTGTTAGTTATTCACAAGGCTTCCATAACCGTCCCGGAAAGAAAAAATGCAACAAGCAGTTGTTGTCCAGTAAACTTTCTCTGTTGCTCAGGATGTGGAAAAATGTTCTAGTTCGTTTGGAAGAAACAGAAGAAGTTGCAACTTCTCAAAGCCGCAACTTTTTACAACTTAGAGGATATGTTGTATGTGTTAAAGTGTGGGCATGTTACTGCAATTTAGTAATTAGTTACAGTTACTAGTTGCTCCTCTCAAAAAAATAATTGAATTACTTTACCTGTTATCGTATTATAAAAGTAATTAGCTGCTAAAGAGAAAAACTTTTGCACCACTTTTAAATATTGTTTTAATTCTCTTACTAACACACATAGCTTTATTATTTTAGTGACAACTGTCATATTTTTATCTATCATCGTACTCATAATCACTAATAGGAGTTATTAATACACCCAACCACCAGAGGGCAGCAATGACTAGCATCTACCTGTAAGCTACACTTTTGTAGACCGCCAACATCATTGTAAAGCTCTGTATGCATTCCCGCAACAGAAGAAGCAGCCTCCCCCAGTCGTCTAGACAATTTTTCAACACTCAAATGCTGAATAAACCCTTACCAGCGCCAAAATCACCAAAATGTTGCATATATGATAATTCAGAATCAATATTCCACCGGTCAACTTTATTTGTACAGAATTCTGACAGGATCACGACCGTTTCAGAGCAATCGGTGCCATCTATGACTTAAAGTGTTGACTGGACTGAGGACGTGATCAAAACTGCTCGTGTTTGCAGCGGCCCACTGACAAACTGTTGTGGTCCACTGTACTTCCGTTGCCAAACTGCGTGTGCAGCTTGCTGATTGTTTACAAACTGTAAAAGGGTCTATCGCGTGTGGTTGGGGTGTAGTAGAAGAAGACTCACAGGAAGCTGCTTATGTTAGCTTAGCGTTGCTACGGTAGTTAATGAATAATTATATGATGAACACTTTATATTAATGTTAATGAAAAGCAAGCTCACATTGCCTTAACTGTCATGCACCACTCACATTGCCACGCCCCTTTTTAGCTAATTGGCATGAACACAAATACACACCTTCACACACACACACAAACACACACACACACACACACACACACACACACACTTGACCTTCATGCCAAATTTCAGCCTCTTGGGGTGAAAACTGTGGCCACAAAATGGTGGGAAAATTTTTTTGGACTGACCAACCCAGCGACCCGTCGAGCTGCGGGTCGCAGCTAAAAAGAAGTCCACATGGGCTGAGGCTTTAGAGGATAGTGCAATAAAGCAGACTTATACAGTGAAGCTATAATTATATATACATATTTCCAGTATAACAAGTTGTGAACTAAAGTGGGCTGGTGTGAGGCATGAAACTCCCAGACTGAAGAATGAGTCCCACCCCGGCCCTGACTGTAAAAATACTTCCATTTTTAAATGAAGTTTGGTCTGTGATGACGGTGACAGAATACACATGCTCATTTTAATGGCGCATTTTCAGAATAGTTGATAAAAACAGTGCAGTGGAACCACTTTATACTTTCTGGATCAGTGTAGGACACACCTGTTACTCTTTAGAGACTTTACAGAGAGCCATAACAAAGCCAATGAGAACAACACGCTCTATAATGTAAAACCACCGTGAAAAACTGTCAGAACCTGAGACAGTGTCCTGAAAAACCTCCTAATAAAGCAATCTCACCACCGTCCAACATATAAGGGTTATACGTTTGTAGGAGTGTGATAAACTGTAAATACGTTTGATTTTACATAACTATATATAAAGTATTTGTACTGCAAGTGAGCTTTACCAGCTGAAACTCTCCGAGGTTGAGTGTTTGCACCATGACTGAGCTAAAATTCCTTTCTATTATTAAAAAGTTATTATAGCCACATTCCTTTACAACTACCGCTACAGAGCCACACACAACCAGGAGGGACTCTTATCATCACAGGCTTCACCAAAACTGCCACCAGTAACCTGCAGCAGCCAATCCAGACACACAAACACACCCTGCAAACATATAAAAACCCATCAGCTCAGACACAACCACAGATATCCTCCCCTGCAGCGATTTATCCCAATGACTCGTGATTGCTGTGTATGTCTGCAGGCTGCGTGGTTTCTGCTGCTCCTCTTATGTAACTTCGTACTAAGAGTTCATACAGTAGAGTACATGTGTCTGTGTGCACAAACATTTATTCCTGTGAGGGCCATAACAGAGAGACTATTACTTTTATTTTTGTCTCTATATTTGTTGCATAACAGGTTGAATCACTGCAGTAATTTAATGGATATTTTGCATATTTTACTGCAGACCTTTGAGTCTTATGATAGAAAATCAATCACAGGCCCTTTTCAGACCTGAATTAACATATGTCACAGGTTATCCGATCACAAGTGGACAGCACGAGGTAGAGCTGTGACAGCAGTTGAGATCTGTTCACTCGGGCAACAACAGGCAATTTGTTTCACTGTAATGCAAATTACATGTTTGGGTTCTCTTACCAGCAGCGGATGTTTGTGAACCCACTAGTAACCCCAGACTCCTTTCAAAATTGCACTATTTTCTGAGTTGTTGAGTGAGGAGAAACTTTAGAAACTTTGTGAGACTGTCTGTGACAAACTCTTAATTGTTCGGGCCTTCATGTTAATTCAGCAAATGTTATATATTAATTTATTCCTCCTTTGTGTGTAAAACATTTCCAAAGGTACTTGTTTGCATATGGAGTGGACAAGTGAGTTGTAGATTTGTAATTAAATGCAACATAATAAGTTGTTTCTCTCCTTGTGACAAACGTGTTGCTGAGAAGAGACAGACAGGAAAGACGGTCCGTGATGTGTTGGGATGCACTCACTCCCTAACTGACTCTGGCATTAAGGCCCGTCTTTCGTTATATTTGATGCGAAAACAACAAATTCCACACAGTCAGAAAAAGCAAAAGTGTGCATCATGGACATTGTTAAGTTATAAAATCCCAGGGCACCACAGATCTGAGTTAAAGTCTGTGTAAAGCAATAATAAATATGTGTTGTGAGTTTGTTACACCACAGAAATGTGTTATTAACCACCCAGCCCAATTTGAATGATTTAAAAAATAGCTAAGTATGTAAAATTAGGGCTCATAGTTCAGTTATAAAACCCCAGCGCACTACTCCTCTTACTCCTCTCCTCACCAGCTCTCCTGCCAGGCAGCTGACAGCACAGGTAAAACATGAGATTCATTGTGGGCTGATAGAGGAGTTTAGTGTAGCACTGAACTAAAAAAAAAGAACGAATAAATGACCAAAGGGAACTCTAATGGACATTCAACTGACAAAATAGCCCAAGTGTTTATTTGCATATAAAGTCGGGGAAGTAGAGGTAGGTAGCCATGCCATGGGCACCAACACACCCCTATATCATCACAGATGCTGACTCTTGAAGTTAGTGCTGGTAACTTCTCTTGGTGTCATAATGAAAGCATGCACTGATTTGAAAATCATTAAGTTACGTAGTAGTAAGAGTAAGAGTGTGAAGCTGGAGTGCAGCTATCAAATTCATATGACCCTTTTCATAGAGTCTCATGGAGTTTATTGAGTGATCGTTCTCTAGGTTTCTTTTTCTGACAACTTGCCCTGGCCCTTAAAATTCTAAAAATATGTTTTGGAGTTGGTAGACAAGGTATTTTTCCCCAGCTGCCTGTAAACCTTCTTTTATTTTCCTCTCTCTGTCAGGTGGGTGAGTCTAGTTGCTGATAATGAGTGTTGTGGGCCTTCAGGACCTAAAGTCTGTAATCTGTTGGAGTGTCCAGCTGGCTCGTACAACCAGCCTTACAGCAGAGGGGAGAGATAATGCATTTTCCATCACAAAAGTCCTCATGATTGTGGTCAAATGCTTTACCTCCTCTCATCATATGAGTCTTTCTGTCAGCGAGCATGCAGGTAGAAATCCATTGTAGAAAAGACCAATTAATTTGCTGAAAGTAATAATGAAAGCAGCGCAATGGAACAATGACAGCTGGTATTTTTGTGGTTATGTTGGCAGAAGTGCATGAACGTCAGTACAGCAATGATTTCAGCTACTCATGCTGTGATTTTATGTATTGTTAAGCTTAAGCTATTGTTAGTGGGGTAGGTTTGGTTTGTTTAAGTCAGTGAAATCAGAGGGGAATGCTCCTTCATGCATTAATGTACATTTATACATCAACTGTTTATCATCCTTTCCATAATAATGGTAGTATAGCTGATAATGATTTTTTAATTGAAAGAATGGTGCAAGATGTATTACATTATCAAAAAAAAAAATTCAATAATGATATAGCAGCAGATGGATGGAATATTCTATGTAATAGAGACACTCTTTGTGAATTACATCAGACCTAGTTTGACATTTATGTACTGCAACTCTTTGTTATTATTAGTTGATATATACACTGATACCAATCAATCAGCTATAAGCTAATATTGATTGATAGCTATATTGGCATGGCTGATTTATCGGTCTAGTTCTTTATTATGGATGCACTTATCTACCAGTGTGTAAGATTTCTGGTTATTTATTGGCAGAATATGGTAGAAATCGATTATGATATCCATAAGTATGTTTTCATTAGTGTATACACACACCTTAAAATAAGAATCGTTGTGTTTTTGTTATCCTAGAATGAGTTGTTTATCTACAGAAGGCGGAGTCCTCTTCCGCAGAATCCGCCATGTTGCACCACCATAAACTACACTACAGTAGCCCAGAACAGACAAACTGAGCACTAGCTGTATTAATGCATTTAATGTATTGTGCAAGTGTGGAGGCCATCATAGTTTCTCCTATATGCTTAGGAGGGAAGAGTGAGACAAGGCGTTTGCAATCTGCAAGCTCACTGCTAGATGCCACTAAATGCTACACACTGGTCCTTTAATGCTGGGCTCAGTTTCCTTTAAACAATCCCCTCCTGGGTTTGATCCCTGGTCAGGGAACATTGTTTGAGGTAGGCAGTAGCTCAGGCCGAAAGGAATCAGAGGGTGGCCGGTTGAAGCACCAAAGTACTGAAGGTGGATTGGCACCACAGAGAGGTGCCAGTTCACCTCCTGGGCACTGCCGAGTCACCAAAACCCTGCAAACTGCGCGGGGTGCCTGATTCTGGGCAGCCCCATCACTACCACTCCTAATAATTACATGTGCATATGTGCTTTCACATGAACATGCAATGAATTTCCCACAAGGAGATTAATGAATTCTTTTCTAAGAAAAATTACACAATATGTGCTTCTTTTAAACCTAAAGATCAAGCAGGGGACGAAGAAAAATACTGTCTACATCCTTTCAGGCTTCTACAGTCCCAAAAGCCTCCAGAGCAACTTATGTAACCAAAGAAAGCAAAACTCAGGACAAAAACTTCTTGGGCCCATCTGTTTGTTCCCTGTCACCCTACTGAAATATAAGGAAAATAGGTAAGGATGATAATTTCCCTCCACAAGGATTGGGTAAAGCAGGAGTGTGCTGGTAGGTGTCAGCAGGTGATTGGTGGCGATGATTCAAGTAAGTGTAGGGAGGAGCACACCAGAATATAAAAGAAGAGCAAATTTATTAAAACTCTACAAAATCAATTAGATGATTCCTAGAAGAAATCCCACACTATCTGGTGGTGAGTTAGTACATCATAAAAATAATTAGTTATCATTCTGTGCTGACAGTTACTTGATATTAATGTCACATCTTCCTCTGAAAAGCTGCAGTTCCTACTTTTACCCAGTGGGGGTAGTAAAGGACCACGTAAAAGCCACGTTCCCTCCTCAGCAGCAGGAGATGTGTGCCTCAGCACGTCTGTTACAGGAAGGAGATAATTAGAGGTAATAAATAAAAAAGTATTGACACCACATGCTTTCTATTTCTCTACTGCTCTTTAGCTCAGTTGCACCTTCAGCAGCAGCTCTTGTTCCCAGAAATGAGCAACAGATTACAGGTGTCAAACACTGTCCCTGTGCAGGAATACACAAGCTATGAGGCAACTGAAACCCAAAGCAGCCAAACAAGGCCTTCTCCAAAACTCTGTCCTCGCATTCACAGCTGGATGCTCGCTTTCGTTTTTACCAGCTCATCATGTGGCTCATCTAGCCCTGAGGAACTGACAAGCACCTAAGGTGAGATAATACGTGTGTGTTGGCCAATAGTTCCTAGATAAGATAAGACTATCCCACTCACCACGCACACATAAACACACACACGTGCCATCTGAGTGGGAAGCATGTTTGGAAATGAACGCCATAGCGTTCTGAGGAGAAACTCAAGCGGAGCTGCCATATGTTCACACGCTATCTAGATGGTAAAAAAGACACAATTTTACTTACTTTTTACAAGAACTTTATCATGAAGTTGTGAAGTCTTCTCTATGCAGAAAACAGATGAATAACTTAAAGGAGCAATATGTAACAATTGCGCGACAAAAAATGAGGACAGCAGTCCAAATAGCGAGTTGGAACCATAGACTGCATAAGTTGAAATCCTGTTTAATATTGTAGATGCAGTCATATATTCTTTTTCAGTTGCCGATACCTGAATGTGCAATATCTGAATGTGGATATCTGCCAATATCGATACTATATGGATACTAGTCCTCTTTTGACTTGATGATTATGATCATGATTATGATTACTATTAGTTGTAAGATTATGTGAGGCTAAAACTGAACTTGAGTCTGGAAAGTTTGTTTCTTTGTGTAATGTAACTTGTGTAATGGCGTTTTTGTGGAGCGCTGTAGGAGTCTGGCTTGTGACATTCACATGTGTAGCTTTATGTTGCTATTTTATGTTCCAAAATGCAAATGTTATTGTTTCTTAGTGCTTGTAATGTGTTTGTTCAAAACATGGTGGTTTATGTTGGTAGCTGTATTGTACCACAGCAACCTGGAATGTATTTCCCTTTTATTACATGCAAAAACAGAAATTAAGTGACAATTAGTATTCAGCTCTCTATCTGCACCATTTAGGGCCGTCTTTACAATTAGAAAACGCATGGTGTTGTCCCTGATACCAATATTAGGCTCAGGCAGGCTGCAGGAACAATGCAGGAGTGCAAGATGAGTACAATGTTGAAATTTGACAATAACAAGCAACAACGAGTCCTACTCTGTAAGTTGATCAGCTGTTTAGAACTGTCAGTTGTCTGTCAATGTAAAGCTAAGCCTGCTATCCTGAAAACGAAAGCCCACTGCTCTGAAAAGACACACTTTGGAGTTGGAGTTCAGTGACTGCCTGTCTTACTGCCTGCCAAACTCCATTAACATATATTCAGTTTAATGGTTGTAAACATCTACCCCTTCAACAAGATTATTCATGATTTCTTAGGACTCATAAAGAGATACTGACTCATTCGGCAAGTATTCAGAATTAGTTACTCTAATAAACACAAAATGGGAAAACAATAAAACATGTTATGGACTGGAAACTAAATTTCATAGGAGCACACCACAGCTGTAGCACTGTTTTCAGAAAAGCAAGTATTTCAGCTTAGCATCTTTCAGTCATTTTATGATTTATTACAGTAAATATACTTCAGATTTCTCCTTTAATAAATAAAACTTGTCTCTTGTGTCATGATGCCCAAATGGTAAAGAAGTATAACTAGCTTTTCTGTATGAAATTTGACCACTTGGAATGTCACTGTGATGGCTTTATATGACAGAGGCTTATTCACTGATATATACCTGCTAGACTCCATGTTACTGTGTTGCATGTAGTAAAAGACCCTCTTCACGATGTTGCACAAATCAATAGAGACACACAGCTGTTTATCGTCATATCATTTTCCACCAGCTATGTGCAGTTACGTAGATTATGATGCTGTTTAGACGTGATGCGTCATTCCTCCAGTCTGTCCTGGAGCTTGACATTCATTCTTGCCAGTGGAGTCATAGTTCAGTGCATCTTAGACTGGCGAGACTGTCAGATCAGGTCAGATGTAAATAGCGCAAATTGAGAAAGGGTGCTGTTTTCTATCAGCGCAGTTCTTCTGCTTGTTAGTGGCACAGTGAATGCAAAGATGGCGCCCATGTCCAATGAGAGTTGCTCACCCAGCAATAAGCCTGGTTATGCAGGCCACTGAATATGCACAGTAGTGTTTCCCCACTCGCCCTTCAGCCCTTAGACCTTACAATGAGATGACATCACAAATTTTTAAATTGCTTTTCTCGCCTCACGGAAAGTTTTACAAATGTAAAAACTCCTTGGATCAAAAATTCATAATAGGAAGAGTAAAATGCCTATGCTGCACGGTATACGAAAATTGCGGCATTTAACCTTGAAAATTGAAAAAAATTTAAAGAAAAGCAAAAGTCCACCTTCCCATCATTAAAGATATCAGTTGTTGTTTTCATAGGAACTATCTCTTTAGAAGAAAGTAGTTTCAAAGAAAACTGTTCACACATAAATCCATCCAACCCTTTTATACTGACGCTGCAGCAGAAATCTCAGACAGACATCTGAGATACAGATGTACCGTTACTATCTGCATGGCCGGATGCCATTCGTTTTTGTGTTGTTTTTGTAGTTTGGGTGAACTATTCCTTTCTCTTTTGATAGTGCTGTTGCCTCCCTCTGTCTTGTTCCCTCTATCTCTTTCCTTCTCTCTCACGCCCACCGTCAGGATCCGCCCTCGTCAGTTACAGTACATGATCTCAGGGATTATCAACCAGCAATACTTGGCTCTCGTTAGTGATGTCATCATTAGGTCCCTGTGGGGAAGTTGAGGTCAGCCGAGGAATGATAAAGGGCCTTTAGTTAAACACCAGAATCGTGTTGTTAACCCCTAAATTGGCAGAGCAAACAAGATTACTGTGTTTTTGGAGGAAGTCAGTCTTTGGAGACTTGGCTGTGGCAGCGTACGCTGTTCCAACAGTCTGGGTTTCTGTGGGTGGGAAGAGGAAGATGGGTACAATGTGGGAGGCTCAAACAAAATACTGTCTGGGAAGAAATGAGACTGTGTCTGTGACATCTTCCTTAAATTGTCTATTGCAGTTTCTGTAAGCTCTCGTTATCATATTAGCAATGGTGGCTATTGCTCCTAATGTTAAGAACTCATTAATGGAATAAATGCTACACAGAGCTGCAGAACTGCAAAAATATTTAGTTGAAAAGAGTATGTAACTGGCTTGTTAACTGGTAAACCAGCTAACTTGAGCTTGCTTGATGTTGATTAGCTAGCTAGTTAGCTATTTTTTTGTTGATAGCTAATCTATATTATTTGTTAGCTAGCCAGTTAACTAGCATTTTGCTAATGTTAGCTAATTAAGATGTGACTCTATACATGTGCTGCTTTTATATCCCCTCCAGTAACACCTTTTAAGCATCTAAGTTGGTTTCCTTTCAACATGGACAAGCCTAGCACATAGCATATCTAAGTACAGGAAACAGGAAAGGAGAGATTTGACCACGGTTCAAAAAGAGCCACGTGTCTGTGTAGCCCTCTATTATTTTATGAGTTGCATGCATACAGTTAATGGAATAGTTCAGCATTTTGAGTAATATCAAATGCTCTCATTGCTCCTAATATCAATTCACTCTCCTGTCAAAATTTAGATGAACTAAGACCATTACAACTCATGAATGGTGCTGGAGCCACAAGTTTAGCTTAGTTTAGCACAAAGCTGAGCAACACCTCTAAAGTTCACTAACATGTAAAACTTATACTCACACAGAAAAAGTGAAAACGTTAATTATGAAAGGTTTTAGGCATATTTTTGAACTTTGGAGAGCCAGGTTAGCTGTTTCCTCCTATTGCCAGTTATACTAGGCTAAGCTAATGCTAAGCTTTTTGGTTTTAAGATGAACATTTTGACTTTTTTGCCATTAATGGACAGTGGCAGTGAGGAACGGACAAGGCTAACAATCAAAAGATGTAGCTTGATGACGCTGTGAATGGGAGTTGTTATCTTCACTTTTAAACAACCGCCATAGCTCATGAAAATCTATCTGACATGACTCAGGCAGAAATCATGTTCACGGACGAGGAAATATCAAAGTTTCAGTCATGTTATGTTTAGTCGTGTTTGCTGACTTCCTTCCTCACTCTCTGGCGTGTCCCACACTTTTGGGGAAATGATAGCAATTAGCGCCTAGCTAGCATCAACTTGAATGATAGATTTTGCTACATTTGAACAGTGTTGGAAATGTTTGGGTAATGTAGGTCTACAGCTCAACAAAATATGTAACATAGGTCTAGGGTTTTAGACATGTTAATACAGACATGTTAATGTATCATAGTTTTAAAACTTAAACTTAAACTTTTAAATTATATTTAAATAAGATAATCATAAAGCTGAGTGTTAAATTATCTCCTTTATAACTTGCTCACTGAAGCAGGAAGCCTGTCTTCTAAACATGTGCAGGTGTATTGCTGTTCTAGTATCCTAGCAAGTGGGGAAGCCCCGCTCTGAGCTAATGACTGCTGTCGATCAGCTGTTTGCCTGAGTCAGCACGTAATCTCCCTCGACTACAGCAGATGATTGACACTTCGGCACCCTGCCTGTGAGCCCCCGCACCTCACACACTCTGCCAGGTGTGTAACATAGGTGGGTTTAATACCGCGTGTGTGTGTGTGTGGACATAGATGACCCTTGCAGCTGCAGTGTCACTGACATCAGCACTGGAAGAGCTCTCTAATTAGACCTGGCTGCCCTGTCATCACATACTGCTGTTATCCTCTGAGCAGCTGTCTCGCATACACACACTCACACACACACACCACACACACACATACACAGAAGTGCTCACAACCTACACAGGTGTCCTAAGCTGAAGCAAATATCATAGCAACCTTTTTGGAAGCAGGGTGAGACAAAACACAAGACAACAAACAGAGAAAAAGAAAGAGGCAGATACAGTTTCAACAGACTATGCATAGATGTTGAGCTCTCTGTTACTCTGTTGTTAAGTGTATCCCAATTTTTATTGTTTTGTTTTTATTTCTCCTCACAACTGATTGGCTCTCTTGAAATTAGAAAAATGTTCTACCGCAGGGGATCTGGCAAGTATTTAATTAAGGCTCAAGGGACAAAGTACAAAAGCAGCTAATCATTAGAATGCCATTATAAGTTTGCAGCCGAAATTAATCATAGCCATCATTAAATTAAAGTCCTGCAAACACTGCAGTATCTTGAAGTTTCTATCACAACGGGCTCCAGGCTCAAATTCGTCTAGTCCTGTCTCCATCCATACAATTTCTAGACTTATTTTTATTTAAGTTTTTAATCCTAACACTGCACCTCCAGCAAGAGACTGAAACCAACTGAAACCAAAAGTAATTGTAAATCCCAAATCCAAGGTTATGGTTAACACATTCAACTTTGAGATGAGATGAGATGAGATGAGATGAGATGAGATGAGATGAGATATTCCTTTATTAGTCCCACAATGGGTAAATTGACAGTGTTATAGCAGCAAAGGTGATAGCAAAAATATGAAGAAGCATCAATAAAAAGTATAAAAATAAAAATATAAGCAAGGAGAAATATTGAAAATATCAATAAATTAAACAGATGAAATATAAAAATAGGAGCAGTATATACAATAAAGGAGACTCAACAGTTGAACTTACACCAATGCATGGAGGGAATATTGATATACCTGCAGTACAGATAACACCTGATTATTGCACATTGAAATTAAAATTTCACCTGAGTGAAATATTGATATTGCATGCTGACTGATAATACACCTTGTGGTATAATATGTAACATTTCCATAAAAAATAAAAAATAAAAAACTAGACCCATGTTTTGTTGAGTTGTTACATTATCCCAAAATTTTCCAGCAATGAATTATCATCCGACTCCGTAGTCATCCGACCCAGTCCAAGACCTGTGTTTAATTGTTTTGTTTACAATCCACAATTTCATCTCTAAAAATGTACGCCACCCTCCCAGCACCAAACAGCAGACACACAAAGTTGGCAGGTACCTGGAGGACATACGTGCAGTATAGGCTGGTGAAGGACTTGGTGGAGACCAAAACAGAGCTAAGAGTTAAGAGTGAATATTGGACTTAACTTTGACATGTGGCCTGAAACATGACTCCAAATGAATGGAGCTGTTTGCTAACACATTCGCCATATCAACTTGCGTTTGGTGTCGCACGAGAACTGAACTCTGGTCAAATTCTTGTCAGTGTGCATGAATCTGTAGATTACATTTGGTGGTTATATCACAGTGACACTGGTCCGCAACTTAACAAAGTGATAATATATCAATGTTGTGTTTACAGCTCATTTAACGTCCACCAGTTGGCCCCAAAAAGTGGATTACTGCTTTAAATCACAGATACTTCTTTACTTGTTACAGTGATTTGAAGATTTGTTTGGTGAAAATTTGTGCTTTCTCTGAATTTCTGTCCAAACTAACTTTCCAAACAGAAATAATGTATCATAATAATATTTTAGCTAATTATTTGTGTATGTCAACTACAATATGGTTAAGATATGAATACATAAAGGGCATGCTATTTCCTGCATTTCAACTAAACTGGACTGGAATTTTTATTTTTTCTTGTTGCTGTTGACACTGATTGCAAATCCTGAATCAAGTTTTTTTCTTTTTCTGTTTCACAGCAATGTGTGATGCTGTTTATTTTGACTTTCCTATCATTTCAGCATCTAAACCAACCTAAACCCTGCGCAGCAGCAGGAGCAGCAGCGGCGGCGGCGGCGGCGGCCTGTGTAACAGCCAGCAGCTAACACATCAGTGGGTGACTAAGCTGGCACGGTGCTGACTGTGGCAGCTGGTAGTGATTCAGCAACATTTAAAAAATGGTTTGAGCTTTCGAAACCACACAGACCTGAATGTGTTTTAACTGTGTTCTGGGCAATGGAGTCTCCTCAGGCCAAATGGCTTCAAGATTACAAGCGTCACAGCACAACTCTTGGTGCATCTAAAGAGAGAATTCGAGAGTTCAACAAAGGCTTTATTACCGCACATTGTTTGCTCGCATGACGTAATTTGGTGGGAAGTGAGAGAAGAAAAGGATGCAGGATGGCACTGCAAATTAATTCTGTCTCTGCCTGGATTAAATCTCAGATTATAATATAAAAACACAGTTCTGCTATAATGGATGGGGATTTAAATGTTTGAGGATTACTATGAGACACAGTCAGCGTCCTTGCCAAACGTCCCTTGCAACTTTTGCAACTCACTTTTGTGAAAAAGGTTTCGAATGAACCCACCCACCCTGTCAAAAGCCCGTCTGTATATAGACACAAATTACTGCCTATTGCTAATTTCCCTTGTAATTACAGGTTCAGCTCTGCTCTAGAATTCACTGATTATCCCAGACAACACAAACCAGAGCTGTCAGAGTGTCAAAAGAGGGAATTTCCCAGGTTGAATTCCATTGAGAAAGTTTTAAACTTTGGAGCAAGAGAGAGACAGACAGAAAAAATGTCCAATTTTTTTGATTTTATTTCCCTTAGGATGACTATTCTTAATGTACTCTAGCATGTAACATGAGTCCTCGATGAATGTGAGCTGACAGTGATGTGAAAAGGTGTCACATTCAGTTTTTTTGCATCTGTGCTTTCTCCACATTTTTAACTAAATCTACACCGAAATTGGACTAAACAAAAGCCTCCACAAGGGTTTTTGTTGTTCGCAGTGATAAGAACATGAAGGGGACAAAATTATGATGTTTCATGAGGAGTGTAGAAAGTGCAGCCAAAGTAAGCCAGAGGTAAACACTAAAAAAGGGACTTTCCTCTTACCCTCACTGACACTTTTGCCCTTCCTCTCGCGGCTGTGTTGACTTATCGTGGAGGTGAGTTGTGAAATTGAGAGGTGTCCTTTGACATCCATCTGGAGCTGCTTGCCCCGACAGGCAGCCACCTGTGACCTGTGTGAACCTGCAGTAGCCTGAGTGGGAGACAGAGGGCTGGCTCGTACAGGGGCAGCCACTGTCAAAGGGCTCTATATAGAAGGCTTGTCTTAATACTCAAGTGCTATATATGCAAACACAAATTAAAAGAGATTATAATTATTTGCAAGTCATTTTCAACCTATATTCAATTAAATACAGTACAGAGACAATATATTTTAATGTTCAGACTGATAAACTTCATTGTTTTTTGCTAATGTACACTCATTCTGAATGCCTGATGTCCCAACTTCTTTGGGACAGGGGTGACAAAATGGGAAAGCTGCGGCATACTCAAAAAACACTTGTTTGGGACATTCCACAGATAAACATGTTAAAGGGTGAGTTTCACCACTTAGTGAAAAATGTGTGGACAAACAGTCCAACAGTTTAGCCAAGGGACAAGGCTGAAAACCAACATTGAATGCTGGGGACCTTTGGCCCCTCAGACAGCACTGCATTAAAAATTGCATTAAAAACCCACATAATAATATAAAGGAAACTAAATGGGCATATGAACTCTTGTCTTTAAACAGTTTGTCTCAGACTCTGCCATGCAGACATATATCAGCAACAACCCGGAACGCAGCCAACTTGTCTGGGCCCGAGATCATCTGAGATGGACTGATGCAACGTGGAAAAGTGTACTGTGATCTGATGATTCCAAATTTGAAACTGTTTTTGGAAATTATGACTGTTGTGTCCTCCGGCCCAAAGAAGAAAAGGACCATCTAGATTGTTACCATGCCCAAAGTTCAAAAGTCAGCATCTGCAATGGTATTGGGGTGTGTTAGTCCCCATGGCATCATGGGTAGCTGTCTATCTATGAAGGTCCCATCGAGGGTGAGAGGTTTTGGAACAACATATGCTGCCATCCAGACATTCCTGCTTATTTCAGTAAAACAATGCCAAGACACATTATACATGTGTTACAACAGCGTGGCTACTTCACCGGCCTTCCGGCTGTCTCCTATTGACAATGTGTATATCATGTGCATATCAAGCAAGAATGGGAAAGAATTTCACTTTCAAAACTTCATCAATCAGTGTCCTCAGCTGTGTTCTTAAAAGAAAAGGTGCAGTGGTAAACATGCTCCTGTCCAAACTTTTTTGAAACATGTTAATGTCACATTCAGAATGAGTGTATAGTTAAATAAAAAATCGCTAGAGTTAATCAGTTTAAACATTAAATATCTTGACTTTGTACTGCATTAACTTGAATATAGGTCAAAATGGATTTGCAAGTCATTGCATTCTGTTTATGTTTTACACTGTGTCCCAACTTTTTTGGAATTGTGGTTTGTACGTTGAGTTGTACATAGACTTAATGGTCGCTGTCATTCCTGGTGTCAGTTAGAGATGATCTGATACTAATTCCAAAACCTGAACAATACCGACCACACAGATACCAGTGTGTTCAAAAAAAAATCTCTGTTCAATCCACTTGGTAAAGAGTCAGTTTTGTTTTCCCCACAACCCCCAAACAGCAACACTCCAATCCAGTTCAGTTTTTATCCAAATCAGGATGTTAAGACTGAAATAACAGGGTCAGTATTTGCACTCCAGTGACATTGATTATGTGTCATACGTACACTGAGAACACATGGAACTAATGGTCAGTCAGTCAGACAGCTTTGCTTAAAACACCGGTAACTCCTGGAGAAATGTTGACTGAGAAATACACAATCCACTGGATTATTCCTCTTGCTGGGACTCCAAAAACTTTTGCTTACCAATACATTCCGCGGTATCAGATCGGTGCATGCACTTGCCAATGCCTGATGCCGCATTTTTGGTAGTATCAGAGGTATTTTCCAACACTGGTATTGGTATCGGAATAACCCTATTGTCAATATCTGCCTCAGGATGTGGAAACACAAAATCAAGCGAAGTCGCTTTTATTTATTCATCCTTTCAGTCAGGTAGTGATTCAGTGCACCTGTCTGTGACACTTTCTGAAGTTCAAGAACTTTGTAAGTTTAATACAACTCAGTGTCACAAACTCACAATCTTTTCTCTTTCCTGTCTGTACAGCATACAACAACCTCTATTCTCCAGTCGGATAAGGAAAAACTCACATTTAGTACTACAAAGCCTGTAACCTTGGAACACGACCACTTGATTTGGCTAACATAGACTGCTGAAGCCTCGTATAATCTTTGGCAGGACTTCAAAATGCATTTTACGGCCCAACATATAGAGCCAAAGTAAAACTGGAACTTCCGAGTTGTGTTCCAGAAGTAAGAAAACCTCATTCAGAATCACATTGGCATTTGTAAGAACATAAATCACTAGAAATCCAGCCTCAGAACATAACCTTACCCAGAAGTCATGTGGTTCACCCTATTTATCTAGATAAGGATGGTGCATTTTTCTAAAAATCAGTTTAATGTCGTCATTCCTTTAATGTTTCTATATTTCCTTTAAAGAACAGGGTTTCCCATGAGGCCTTTGTGGGTTAGGGTTCGGCCTTGATGAATGTATGGGTGATTTGATTGGCTGCAGTTACTTTAGACTTGGCTGTAATTGTAGCAGGAAAGAACACCAAATGATGTTATTTAAACGGCAGAGATTATAGCTAAAAAGTTGAAGAGCACTAGTGAGGGTCTTTGATGTGAAAGACACTGATTTAAAGGGACAGTTCGCCCCAAAAACTTTTTTCCCTCTTTTGTAGTGCCTTTATAGTGCTATTTAGCCATCTAGATTGTTTTGGTGTGAGTTGTCAAGATTTTGGGAAACTGGCCATCTCTCAAGTATATATATGTTCAAAGTGCCAAAAAATACAACAAAAACTCAACAACAGTATCTCTTCCCAGAAATCATGACCAGGTTACTCAAGATAATCCACAGATCTTGTTGTGAGCAGTCTGAGAGCAGACACTCTACAGAGATTCACTGAGTGTACAGAGGACCACCATGTGTCATAGTGGATCAAAATATTAATAGAAAGGAACCTTGTTCCTGAAAATTTTGAATACCTGATGAAAAATGTGGATTCATATATATTTTTTCATATATATTACACGGTACTTCATCGCTTAAGTGTGGCGGTGGTGGTCCATTTTTTCTCTTCTTTATTATCTATTTCTGGATATTGTCAACCAACTTCTAACTATGTAATATTTGAATAACAGTAATAAAAGGAACCTTCACCAGTTACTGAGGGCTGCTGTCAATCCAATTATCCATTCTGTCACTATTAGCAAGTATCAGCAGACATGGTGTCTAGAAGGGAACCCCAGATCTGCAAGATCTCATGAGAGTCTCGCAAATTTTGGTGTTCCCTTCCAGATCCAACCAGCAGACACCGAATGTGACAGACACGACGTGCCACCACAGCAATACCGGCACCGCAAGAACACATGGAACACACAAAGCGGTCACCAGACTTGCCTATACCAAACTACACCCACAGTGTATCAACATGTAGAGGAAGCGCACATCATGGACGAGAGGCTTGAACGCATTGACAGCGGGGGATGTAAACAAACAAGTTCAAACTTAACCTGGCTATAAAGTAAATTATTACTAAATTGTGATTTATGCATTACTAAAATAAAAGCAGTTGCACCATGGAGAGAACTCTCAGTGACAACTAAACAGTTACTCTACATGTGGCGCCAAGGTAAATTATAAAAAATCACTGATATTGGTCAGAGACAGCGGTTATTGTAGCATCAAAGCTTTATGCTACTTAGCTAGCAAACTAATGTGAAACATCTACACACAAAACAGAGTTTTAATGAAAACATAAGCTGACCTACCTGTATTGGGCCCTTTCCTCCTCCTCTGGACCTTTTCATTATTAAATAAACGTGAAAACAGATATCTGACGCCTGCCATCTGTCCATCACTCAGTCACTCTACTAATCCAGATATCAGATATTAGACATTAGATTCTAACCCAATATTTTGAGGTAGTAGGGGACCAGGGGCAATTGTAAGTTTGTTTTTTTTTAAACATTTCCTTTATCTTCTGATATGACACACACACACACACACACACACACACACACACACACACACACCGCTGTAATCCTTTTATTTCTTACTCTGATAATTACAGAATAAAAATGTCAGACTGTCTGAGTGTGCACTGACTTTTTTGATTCTTTTTGTAGATTGAGCCATTAGCTATAATAGTAAATGTTAATCTTGCATTACACTGTTTTCCTTGACCTACTTAAAAAATTGCATCATGCCGCTTTTATTTTAGAATATCTGGGACTTTGCCCTGAAACTCAGATAATGTTTTACATTTCACCGTGCATTTGTGCACAGAGGAATGACAGTGAATTTCAACTGAATTGCTCTGTTTTACCAGTGACTTCATTTTAATGTGGCACTGTGACATATCAACCACTTGTAAATCTGCAATTAGATCTAAACCCACAAAGAGATCCAAAATGTAATCTCTGGCTTTTTTTCTCTCTCGCTTTAACCATTTATGAAGAAATTAGTCTAATTACGCATAAATAGAAAATGGCTTTGGTGAATTTACCTCATTTTGTTTGTCTAAATGGGCCTTGTTATGGCTTTACGTAAGCAGCAGCACAGACCAGGGCCTGATCCGTAACTCAAATGATGTTATCAAACACATGTGCTGCCCAGGTTTCACTGGGCCTCCACCAGCCTGGACGGAGGCAGAGAGGTGAAAGAAAAGAAGGAAAGCCACAGAGAAAGGAAGGTAAAGGGACGGTCGAAATGTTAAAGAAGCAGAGGCGGGAAGTACCCAAGTACAAATACTACATTACTCTACTTAAGTAGATTTTTCAGGTATCTGTACTTTACTTGAGTATTTATTTTTCTGGCAACTTTGTGCTTTTATTTCCTAAGTTTGAACACAAATATCAAATATACTTTCTACTACTTAAATTTTCAAACAGAATCGTTACTTTGGTTTTACTGTGTTAAACGGAATTATTGATATTATTGGAATTATGTAACAATACAAAAACATAAAAGATGTAACAAGAAAAAAAATTACATGAAAGAAGTAACATGATGAAAACAACATAAAAGGAGTAACAAGATAAAATACTGTATGATGTAAAAGATGTAACAAGACAAAAAAGGCGAAGCAATACAGAAAGTCATAGCAAGGCAAAAATGGCATGAAAGACTGACAAGACAAAAATATTGTAAAAGACATACCGTAACAAGAAGAAAACAATAAATAAGACATAACACTACAAAAAAGACAAAACAAGATGAAAACAGCATAAAACATTAACAAGACAAAAACAACGTAAAAGATGTAAAAGAAAAAAAGACAAAAAAGAGACATAACAAAACAAAAGTGATGTAGGAGATGTAAAAAGACAAAAATGTAAAAGCTGCAACAAGACAAAAATGAGGTAAAAGATGTAAGAGACAAAAAAGACATAAGACAAAACGATCTAAAGGATGTAACAAAACAAAAACATTGTAAAGATGTAATTGACAAAAGAGACACGTAACAAGACAAAAACGTCAAAAGTGTAACAAGACAACAAAAGATGTAACAAGAAAAAAATGAGGTAAAAGATGTAACAGACAAAAACATTGTAAAAAATTGTAACAGACATAACAAGGCAATAATGACAGAAACAATTTAATGAGACAAAAAGGACATAACAAAAACAAAAACTAAACTAAAGACATCACAAGATGAAACAGACAGAGAGGGAGACTCGGCCGTGGAGACGAGGTGAGGTTCATTTAGCTTTGGACAGAAACAGCTGGTAGAAATGTCCTTCAGACAGCTAATTTTTCTGTTATACTTTGAGCACATTTCAGAGCCTGTAGATTTTCTTTGTACTTGAGTAAAGAAGTCTTTTTTTAAACTCAGGTATCTATACTTCTACTTGAGTAAAGAATGTGTGTAGTTTTGGCACCTCTGCAAAGAAGACTGTTGGATCCATACATCTACAGATCATTTGGCACCTTCAGTTGGCGACCGTCTGCATTTCTTGATAAAGCATGGATAGCTATGCTTCATGGCAAGTATCACCATGGCTTGACCGCACCAGTGTCCAATCAGATTGCTCGGCTGAAACTACCCACTGTATAATTGCATTTAGTTATGACCAGTCGCAGGTCAGTCCTCACCCAACCGTGGCTGCGTACTCCACCTCCACGCCTTCTCTCTCCTTCATGCTCCTTGGGCAGACATGTAGATAGCCCAGATAAACGGATATGACATTTATACAGCCCTCAGTCTCAAGCCATAATAAATAGAATTATGTCACGGTCAACTGTGCGCTATCTGATTCTGAGTAATGGTAAAAAATCCCCTCCCACGTATGCTAATGCTGTTTTCGCAGCCCCTGTTGGGAGAGACGGAGCAGACGTGCCAAGAAGTTCAGAGCTTGAGAAAATCAAGTGGGTGAGGCCAATGGTTGATGTTTTTCCAGTAAGATATTAGAGAATTAGCTGAGAGGGCACTTAAAATGCTACAGACAACATATTTGAATGTGTCCGTTTTGCTTGATTGTGGTATTCTTGCTCATTCAGAGGGAACATTTTCTGACCATGAGGGCAGGATTCAAAATCCACCTTACAGAGACACAATACATAGCCATTCATATAAAGGGACAGACAAAGTAAGATACACCTGTCAGTGTAATGTAATACAGTTCAAGAGCACCATAACTGCAGCGTCCAAAATGATTACAGAGTTGAATCAATACCTCTCTGAAACAGTTTCAACTAGAAAAGTGCACTTAGTAAGGGCAGATCTCCTCCAGGCAACCCCAAAAAGAAAATTTGGATGTAACCCCTTTATAATCACCCACATTTTCATGAGTAACTATAATTTAATTTGATATATTTTCTCAATAGTTTTAACGGATGACGTTAAACATTTTGTTTTGTGATGTACCAATTTCCTGCTTACTAAGTAGACAGTGTGGAATTTTGTCAAAAGTGTATGAATTCTTGAGTTTTGTGAAGTCACAGTGACTTTGACCACCAAAGTAATCAGTTCATCTTTGAGTCCAAGAGGAGGTTTGTACCAAATGTGAAGAAATTCCTGAGTTTTTGTGTTTACAAGAGTGAGATAGATGTGAGGTTACAGTAACCTTTGACCACCAAAAAGCAATCGGTTAATGGATGAGTCCAACTGGTCATTTGTGCCAAGTTTGAAGAAATTCCCTCAAGGGATTCTTAAATTCCCAAGGATGGGATGACCCAAGCAAAGTGTCTCTGGCCGCAGATGTTGCCCACGTGGTGAATTTTATACCTGTGTATACACTCTTTTGTCAAAATGATAGTATCACACTGTGCAAGATCCAGTCATGAAACTTTACAGGTATATAGATAGAGATAAAAATGAAGGTGAAATGCAAACATGGGTGTTGTCCAACCCATGAGTACTGATAACTACTGAGTTCTCATGGGTCAGAACACCAGCATGTTGGTGGGTGTCATGGCTGGTGTGATCCCATGGGGGTCTATAAGATGAAAATGTCGGTTTGTCGGTGGTTGGTTGGTCGGCCCACAACTTAAGCTTAGAGTGAAATGTCTCTGCAGGAAATTTTTAGCATGCTAACATGGTAAGCTGAGATGGACATGGCAAACATGGCCTTGTGGATGTCACCATGTTAGCATGCTGTGGCAGTTAGCTCAAAACAACAACAGAGCATCTAACATGGTTATAAACTCTTATCTTGATTTCTGTGTGGAAATTCATCCTCTACTTTTGACCACCTAACTTTTTAAGGAGTAGCGGTTAGCCAAAATGCAATTAGATCTAATGTGTAAGATTTTCGGAAATTTATTGGCAGAATATGGCAGAAATGCAATATAATATTCAGTAAGTATGTTGTCATTAATGTAAGGTAGAAATGTTTGTTTTCTTAGAACGAGCCATTTATATCTACAGAAGGGGGCGGGTCCTCTTCCACAGAGGCTGCCATGTTGAACTGCCATGTTTCTACAGTAGCTCAGAAAAAAAACAAACTAAACACTGGCTCACACTGGCATTCCGCATTTTCGTGAATTTCATGGCCACCATAGTTTCTCCTACACGCTTGGATGGTTGCCCACCCTTAGTAAAAAGCCTTGATCTGCTCGAGGTTCCTGCCTGTTAAAAGAAAGTTTTTCCCCACCACAGTTGCTTCAGTGCTTGCTTTTGGTGGGAATAATTCAGTTTATAAAGAATACCAGCAAGCCCTGTTCTATTTGAAAAGTGCCCTGAGATAACTTTGCTATGATTTGTCACTATACAAATTAATTTCATTTCATTTAAGTGGACAGGGAGGTGTCAGGCGAAGTGTTCAGCTCACTACTAGATGCCACTGAATCTCATACACTGGTCCTTTAACGCCCAGTGAGCAGCTTCAGGTCTCAAGGTTTCAGGGGCGTACTCAAGAGCCACAGCAGTAGTATTCTGAAGTATGTATTACATCAAAATAAAAAAGAAACTACTTTTCTCTACATCTGAAAAGCATCACTATTGATTTTTTTTTCAGCTGCACGTTTAAGTTCTTACTTCATTTCTGGGGGCTGTAAAGAAACATTCCGGGAATTGTATGGAATTAGATTAAATAGATGAGCCAGAGGCAGTCAATTACAAGTTTTTATGAAAAATAACCCTGCTGGACTGTGTAAAAGTATCCGAGGGAGAGTTTTCCTCTGTGTGCTGGACTTAAGCAAACGATCATATGAGGACAAGGGCTAGACAGAAAGCCGAGGCTGATGATGCAACCACATCGTTCTTTTTAAGCCTCGAAGTCAGACAGTTGGCCTCGGACTCTCTTAGTTAAAGGTACCGCAAGAGATTCAGACATTCTCTTACCAAGTCTGAGCAAATAGGCCTGCAAGACAACAATATTTGTCTTCCAGCTGCAGATATCAATAAAATAACAGAGTCAACATCCATCTGGCCTCAGTGCTGGCTCATTCTGGCACTTGCACACTAACGTGCACACAGGCACATTCACGTAGGTGAACTAACCTGCCAACATGCACACGCATTCAACAGAGACAGGACAGCAGGAGATGTGACTTGTCTTTTCTAAACAGAGACAGATGTTCCAGGATTATGAGCTGCTGCTGGTAGGTGATGAAAATCCAAAATATTTCTCATTTTCTATTTTGGGCCAGCAAACTGAGCAGTCTAACCACCGGAGATGCAAATATTTCTTTTAGTGTGGCACATATCCTGAGTTAGAGGGTGGTTAGTTGTCCCAGGACATGCCTGATTCAAGACATCACTTTAAAGTTTGAACTACAATGTCTACCGCCCCTAAAAAACAACCCAAAAATTTAGTCTGAACTCTTTTTCAAGGGTTTCTTGATCACATTAAATATGACAACAAAGTTCAAGTTCTGGGGAAGAACAGTTAATAATTCTGCTTCATCAGGATCATGTTGGTGTGGTATGATCTGATTTAATGGACAGTGGCCTAAGCAAACAAACCAACATCTGTTGTCAGATTTCAATTGTAATATAGCTAAATTCTGGTGGGTTCATGGACATACATGACATCACTTTTTCCAAAGAACCCCACCCACTTAAAACACAGTAAGAAGCCACAGATAAATACACAAATGCAGCAATCTCTCATGTGAACTGACCAAAACTGTTCTAACTTTGACCCCATTGCTCATATTGAAGAAAGCTTTTTGTTATTGTCAGGGCTTTAAAGGGGATATGCATATATGTTTTTTACTACCACTCAGCAAAGCATGGTTAGGATTTGGTGTTGGTAATGTTGAGCACTGAAGTTCTGTACACTGGCTCAGTGATTATTTGACTACATTCCCAGCTGCTTTTTCTTTCATTCTCTGGATTCTCATTCTAATTCAAAAGTGCACGCCTTCTGTAACTTAAAGCTGTTATGATAAATATTTTTACATGAACAATGGATCAAATGATTGGCTGTTATGTGAAAGGAGTGGCTTGCAGTGATGAACCCACAGAGATCACCTGACTCTGCAGTCCCCCTCAGCATTAGGGAGGGCTTTAGCATCTTTCAGCTCCTTGCTAACAGCATTAGGCTACTGTTTTGATTAACTGTCACCATTCTCATTTTTAGCCACAGCAGACAGGTGCTTTCTGCTAAAAATCTCTCTCCAGTGTACGGAAAATTTCGATCTCGCGAGACTTCATATATCTCTTAATGGATGCACGTGTGAAAATATCGCGAGATCAACGCCATGTTTACATCCCACCGGCTACATGCTACAGTTTACGTTTCCGCTAAAAACATGGCATAAATTACGTCTTTTGCGGTTAAATTTTAATGTCGCGGCTCGCGGGTTACACCACACGAGCAGGATGGAGACATTTTGTGTTTGTTTTGTGTTCTTTTTTTTTACATTTACTTTTAGTCACCATTCACTGCCACTAGCTGCAACCCTGTTTTCTGCTGAAACTCCAGGATTGTTTTGTGAACTGAAGATCTTTACCCATCTTCACATCAGCATAGGGGTGAGTACATACTGAGTGGATGCTTATCTAAGAGTGGAATATCGCTTTAAGGTTTCCTCCAGGATACAGTGACCAGATGTCCAAGTTTCAAGCTGGGTGTCCCAAGACCCAACAAATAACTGTAAAAAAAAACCTCAGATATTCCAGTTTTCAAGATTCAGTACCAAAATTAAATGATTATACGTGTTGTCAGCACTTACATGGCATAGATGTTTGTCATGTTCTGTCCCACTCATTATTACCTATAACAATATAAATCAATACACAGCACATCAGAATTCAACACCAAAATGTCTGTATGTGTCATCAATCAATCAGTATGTTTTTGTCAAGGCTGTTGCTGGCCAATGATTGAAAGGCTCTTTCTTAAAGAACCTGTTAGTATGCAAATGGTTAGATGTCATGCCAAAGAGAAAGTCAGCGTTTTCTAAGAAGCTCCAGGAGGCTTACTCACTCCTTTGTAAAGTACCCGGCAACGGAAATGTGCACATGCATGAACGTACAGTCCACTTAAGGGTCCTAGTTTTGTGTGTGTGTGTGTGTGTGTGTGTGTGTGTGGGTGTGTGTGGGTGGGGGGGTGGGGGGCGTCGCTATTCTAAAGAAGTTTTTTCCAAGTTTAACCATTCTGTTGTTTTACTCTTTAACAGGGGACTGTAAGTGGACATCTGTTCATTTTCAGAGGTTGCAGGTCAGAAAAGTCTTCATTACCCCTTTTATAAATGTCACTTCTTTTATATTTCTACACTCCTGCTCTCTTATATGTAATTATTATAGCAAGAAATGCATTTGTGCACCAAGCTTTCCCACACTGGACAAGCCAGAAGGACAGTGAAGCCAGCAACAAGAAAACAGGATGTCTGTTTTATGTTTTACACCTCAGCACTTTGGTAATTACATGCGAGTTTTACTGAAAAACTGAATCATTAGTGGAAACGTGCCATGAGCACAAGCTCGCTTGAGACCCATTTTTCATCACAAACAGACACAATTACCATGTTGTGTCCATAATGTTCAAAAGAAGATTTATTAAATGATGAACCATGTCTAATCAATGACAAAGTAGCGTAAAAAGACAACACCCTCCCAGTGTTGTTTGTTTCTGGAGCTATCATTTCTTGTTTTTTAGTCATTATTCTTTTATTTTGATAGATCAAATGTCTCTAGAGCCTGGGCCTCATCAGTCACCAATCACTTCATCTTATGAGAGTGAATTTATCATTTATTCTCATCCAACAGTGTCCTCACCCAGGTTGGCAACATACTGTTAGTGGGTGATGTTCTGACTCAGCGACCAGGACAGTCTTGTTCCAAATCAAATGCCCATAAAATCTCAAATCAGTAAATTAGTAATTTTCAACATATGTCTGTCATAAATTGACGTAATTTATTTCTGGGATTTTCTGTTTTACTGTCATGATTACATTCTGTAATGGCTCTCAAAGCGATCCGGGCAGAAGAACATGTTTCACTGGCGCGCTGCCATCTTGGATTGAAGCATCAGATCCGGGACTGACTCTCCTGTCACTGGGTCACTCCTGATTGGGAGAGCTGCTGACCGCAGGCTTGGCACTGGTATCTCATTATTTCTGAACAGCGGAGCCAGCTATATACTCGAGCCACAGCAGAGGAACAATTAAAGGTCTGCAAAAGCACAGAAGTAGAGGCGAAAATTTGTTTTGGGCAGAACTTTACTGCCGCACAGAGCAAAGAACTTGGTTGTAGCTACAATCTTTTGACCAAGAAAAATAATCTGCCCATCAGTAACTGTTAGTGCTTTGGTATTTCCTTTCCTGATTTTGCACGGTTTTGATAACAAGAAAGCATTAGTTAAAGTAGACATAAGCTCAATAAAATGACATCATAGCATCAATTGCATTGATGAATGAAGTTTTCCAAGCATCAGTATCAGGAGGGGTGGAAAGAATGAACAGAATAGAAAGTACACTGGTATAAATTTGCCCTACGAGTTGAATTTTGACCGTGATATCGTGGTAGAGCTCTGTGATGTAATGTGATGAACTATACTGTGATGTAAATTTGAAGCCATACTGCCCGGCCCTAAATTTTAGATATTGTTCCTTTCAGATGAGACTTACAATAACAGTGACTTTTTGACAGGTGGAAGTCTGTTTGTCTTCAGCAAAGAAAATTAAAGAAGCTAGTTGGCTACCTGTTGAATTCATCCTTCAAATGAATTGGGAGAGCACATCACCAGAGAGTAGGATCCACCAACCTTTCCATATCCATAGATCTTTCTTAGATATTAATACTGTCACTTTTGTGATGTTATAAAGTAAGCTGCCTTTAGAAGGTATCGCTAAATAGCCAACATTAGCATTAACAGCCATTTACATGCCAGCGTAGAAGAAACGTTGCAGGTTCAGCATCAAACACCATCCCTATTCATCGCCAAGAGCCGTCTCCAGTGGTTGAAAGCAACCCCAACTTGTTTTGCTTCTATTTCTATTACTTCTGTCTTTGTTGCCAACGTTTCTTGCCCGTGGGGCAGCGCTACTTCTTCATCTTTTCATGTTGTTCTGAGGGCAGACTGGATGCGACAGTGACTCATTACTTTTTGCAGTACAAAGTGGTGTTACGAGGCCCTGTGCTCAGTAGCAAGAAGCCTTAAAAAAGAAAACACATCAAAGTTGCCAATTTCATCCAAAACTGATCCATAATCCAAAAGTTTACCAACATTAAGTGTTGAAAGCTTAAGCTAGCCCTTAGGTCTCAGAATTTGAAACTCTATGATTGGTTGTTTCCAACAGAGATGCTCCTTGGGAGTTGAAGTTAACTTTTCTCTCTATTTTTTTTAAATATGTTTTCAGACCTTTACTTTTTTTTAATTGGATTTTATTATAATATTTTGGAATTGAAAATTCTCCAACTGCCAGTCACCTAACATGAGCCAAAGAAACAGCTCTCTTTTGGGAGCTCTCGCTTCCCTGAGGCTTTCCATGTTTTATAACTCCGACATGACAAGAAAATGTCTTCCCTTCCTTTTCTCTGTTGTTTCTCCATTATTCAGTACTAGTTGACTGTAGCACTGAATGTGAAACATTTTCAAAAGCAGGTTGTTTGGTTGAAAGCTTGACAGTCAGGTGGGAGGTTGGAGTGCTTCAGTTTGACTTTCATTACCTCAGACAGCACTTCAGCACCACCATGCCTGAACAGAGGCTACGAACTACGATTCAGCTCGTCATGTGAAGTGGATAAGAAATAAAACTGGAGCAAAGATGCAGTGGAAAATAAAACTTTTAGAAAAAGGATTGACTCTCTGTGTTTATGTGCCCTCTGACTCTGAAATCCAAGATCTCCAGAGATTCAAACACACTGAATTAGTAAATCCCCCATGAGTCTTCACGGTGGTGTAAATTAGAGTTCAAAGTGAAAAAAAGAAACAAGTCACTCCACCCCTGAAGCACCACGGCTGTGTGGCTCTCATTAAATCCACACACACACACTCAAATCCACACGCACGCAGAGAATTTGCATTTCCCCAAAGCTGAATCTGAGTTTGGGTTTTTACCATGTTTGTAACTAACGAAAAGACAAACAGTAATGCCAGAATATTCGCTCGTCCTTCAGGGACGTGTGTGTATGTGTGTCCTACTGAATGCCCTGGTTAATGAAGAGCCAGTGTTGGAGAGGAACCATGACGGGACCCTCAGAGTAGCGCAAGTCCCAGAAGAACAGTCTTGGCTGGGATTCAACACTCTTATAAAACACCACAGAGGCCTTATGGCTGAGCGAGCAGGAACACTGACTCTATGTTATGGTGCGTAGCAGTGGTACTCAACCTGATGGAAAGTGAGAAAAATAACTTCTGCCATATAAACTTATCATTGTTTTGGTAATTATGTGAAAAACAAAGTTGCAAAGGACCAATTTTTTTTTTGTCCTTTTTTGTAAAATAAAATTTGTTTTTTTAATCTGCAAGAGTGCTACTTGAAAGAGGCGTTCTTGTCAAGATTTTCAGAGTAAAATACACAATTTTGCCTCAACAGAGGACATGACATGTTTGATTTCCCTCCTCTTTCTTAGGGTACTGCCGCTGTAATATTTTCTTTAATCAAGTAAAAAATTGCAATTAATGCTGGGCTCAACAGCATTTTAACAACAACGGATCAAATGACTGTCTGATGTGAACAGTGTTGCTTGTAGTGACAAACCAAACACAGAACTACAAGAGTGCACTCAGAAGAGAGCAGATCTCTGCAAGGCAACACTAAAAGAATATTTGGATGTGTACCCTTTGTAATCACCCACATTTTGAATAGAAACTGTAATTTAATTTTTTTTTTCAGTAACTATAAGATATTATAGTAACACTTATTTTGTAAATTCATTACATGTAACTAGTTGCATGTACGTTATCGACATGATTGTGGTGAATAATTTCCAGTGAGAAACTTGCTGTCTTCACTCAGGACTACAGAGGACTGATAGAGATCATTATGAACATTATGATTAGTAAAGTTGACCTTTGACCTTTTGGATATAACTATTATTATATTATTAGACATTTGTGTCATAATTTGCATATGAATTCTTGAGTTATAGCCAAAAATGTTTTGTGAAGTCACAGTGGCTTTGACCTTTGACCTTTGGCCACCAAAATCTGAGCAGTTCACCCAATCCCAGTGGTCATTTGTGTCAGGTTTGATGAAATCCCCTCTCTGCATAGCTTCACGTGTTTTTCATAGCTATTGTAGGTTCTTCTATATGCTTAGAAAGGGAGGGTGAGGTGTTTGCAATCTGCAAGCTCACCACTGGGTACCACTAATACTGGTTCTTTAATGTAAGCAAGGTATTTTTATGTCAGCAGTTGGTGGAGACCAAAACAGAGCTAAAAGCAGAGTGAATATTTGACCTAACATTTATCAGATGGCCTGAAAGTCAAGATATGTAAATAGGTAGCTGTTTGCTCACACTTCCTGTTTGCATAACAGCTTTATGAGGATAGTATGTCGATGATGTACGTGTTTACAGCTTGTCCTGCTACCGCCAAGTGGTCCAAAAATGAATTATTGCAGCTTTTCACCTTCAGTGCCAGCAAAAAGGTTGATAAGAACTATTTCTAGGTTGAGGTGAATATACACTAGATTCATGCATCAACTTGTATGGTACGTTTTCATCCATAAGAGAGAGCACAAGAGCAGAAATGTGCACATCTGTACAGTAAATAATGTAACAAGTAACAAAGAGTATAAGGACGATCATAGATTTTATCTCTGCATAACAGATGTATTCAACATGCCTGCTCCATTTCAAGGATGATGAATGACAGAAACAAGAGACAATGGAGAAGATGCTGACAAGAAAAAGTTATTGTTTTGAGAAGCAAATTAGGGGAAGCTGGTGAGGATTTTTGCTCCATGACAAAATCTTGGATTAATCAGAAAAGAAAGCTGAAGAAAAAATGAGCTGCGTCTGACATATCGATTATCCTTGCCTAAAGCCTCGCATGTGGAGGGACTGCGGTCCCTATAAGCAGCGCATATATACTGTCAGTCTGGCTCTGAAGTCTCTGGAGAATAGTTATCTTTTTATAAGAACATGTTTAAGTGCTTTGGTCTGGCCTGAGTATGAGCTCATCCTGCAGATCTGAGTGGCTGGGAAAAAGATGGCCTGGACACACAGTGAATGTGCTTAGACTGAGTAACTGAGGAGCCGTGACAGCACTGATGTATGTGTGTGGCCCTGCATTCATACTGTAAGAGACACATCATCGGAAGACGGTTCATTTCCTACAGAAGCTGAGCATCCAGGGAAACTTGGCAACGAGTTTATTCGATTAAAAGTGGTTTAAAACTGTCGTATGAAGTGGTGAACCAACACCACAGTAAAAACAAAAGTCTTACAACATGTAGAGGAACTTCTCGAGCCACTCCTGCATCACTTTGCCAAAGCATTGTAAAATATGCTGATTTCACTCAAGCGTCAGAGCTACTGCAGAGCAAATATCCACGGTGCCCAGAGGATGACACCAGCCAATCCCCATATACAACAAGAAGTCAGTACCCAGATCAAATTAACCCAGCTGACACCTACAAAGTCTGCCGGAAACTTGGGGGTCATGATTGACGACCAACTAACCTTCAAGGTCCACATGGCCTCGATTGCCCAGTCATGTTGATTCTCCCTGTACAACATCAAGAAGATCAGACCCCATCCGTAATATACCCTGCATGCACGTTCAAACCTCTGCAGATGATTCAGACCGCGGTGGCATGTCTGGTTTTCAACCAGCTTAAAACAGCACGTCACCCTGCTGTTCAGATCACTCCACTGGTTTCCAGTTGCTGCCCGCATCAAATTCAAAACCCTGACACCTACAAAACAGCAACTAAAACAGCTCCCACCTACCTAAACCCCTCCATTCAGGTCTATGCTTGACCCACTCAATATGCTCTGCCAATAAAGGTGCCTGATACAACCACCACAGCAGGGCCCTAAGTCGCTAGCTAGACTCTTCAGTTTTGTAGCTCTCTGGTGGTGGAACGAGTTACCAAACTCTTTTCGATCCCTTTCAGTCTTTAATAAAAGACCCGACCTCTTTCGTGAACACCTGTGCACTTGATTGACTTCAAAATATCTAGATATTTTTTTAAAAAGATTAATGCACCCTATGCACTCTATGCATTGTGCCTGTAAGCACCTATCTGCCAGACTTGAACTTTGCTTTAGGGCACTTAGTCATGCTGTTCTCTCCTGATTAGATCCTTGCTTGTGTTGCTTGTGTCGCTTTGGATAAAAGCGACTGCTAAATGAAATTATAAATTGTACCTGTAACCATCATCACATCAATAATTAAAGTGTTCCGATACTTTGTTTTATGACAAAACACGGGCAAAACTAATGACTGTTCCATCAGCCTCAGCAACTTTGTGTTTTGTTAAGAAGCTAGACATGGTGATTGTACCCGCATGTGGGGTCACAGGTTGTGTTGTAGACTTCCACAATTAAAAAGATCCTGGTAGCTGATTAGTTTGATATTATTAGCTGATTACTGAATATTGCACAATCCTTTTCTGTTTCTGTTTTCTCCAAGAAAAAGCATATTATTGTTCTTACTCGCTTCCCTGCCTGTTTTTACCCATGGCTGTACCTGTGAAGATATATAGATTATCAAGCAGGTTTTTACTGTAGAAAAGAAGGAGATTAAACAAAATATTCTCTAAAATGGCTTTTGGAACTTTTGAACAAAGACAATACAGTCTAGTTTGATACAGCCTAGTGCCCTAAGAAATATGTTTATATTAGATTATGTCACACCCTATATGTAGAGAGGCTAAAAGGAAAAGTTTTGAAGTCAGAGGATGAGAGCGCAGGGAGTCTGACCCTAACGCAGAAAATCAGAGTTTCCATCCCATCACAGACCACCTCTAACCCTGATCTTTCTGCTTAACTTAAGCAAAAAATCTTTGGCATCAGACTGAAAAGATTATCTGGGGTTTTGCAACATTGTCAGATATCAATGTTCTTGTCTGTTGATAGGCTTGTTTGAAAAGCTCCTTCAAAATAAAAGTCATTGTTAGTAATATTTTCAGTCATCACATTTCAGGAAAGTAACAGACTGCTTGAGAACACAATGGCTATTTATGCTACATTTTATTCATGTTTCTTCTTCTGTGTGTAGCAATAATCCAGGATGGATGCATGATTAATGCATGAACTGTAGCTGTTACAATGGCTACCACTGTACAGTATGTGTGTGTGTGCGGCGTAGATGCGGTTCAAGAGAGACAGATATATATCCCTGGCAAGCCCGGCGCTTCCTCTTAATGCCAGGACCTTACAAGCACATAAAACAAAAGCTTCCAATGCTTGGCCTCAGCGCAGCGGGTCAGCAGGGGAATATCAGAGAGAGCAGCGGGGATTTTTAATTATTTCCTTGGGAAAAGAGAGGAGGTGAGATGGAAAGAGGATCAGGGAGGAAGCGTAGTTATTTAGTGAGGGATGTATGTGAGTGAGTGCAATGAAATACATCAGTGTGGACACAGCGGGAGCGCTCAGCGGCCGGGCATAGAGGGAGCAGGACGGTGTTTTTGAACCTGTGTGGGTGTGTGTGCGTGTGTGCATTTGTGTGTGTGAAAGTCAGCTACAAAAAAGTTTATATTTTATGCCCATAATTGTAATGATAAAACATCTTGTATATTGCACCAAAATGTCCACACTTCTTTTGGAATTGTTTGCTTTTCGTAAGTACATTAACAATTTTTTGAACAATTCCATTAACTAAAGATGCTTTTCTGATAATAAATCATATAGTTTCTATTGTTGTCATGTTTTCACTCAGCAGCAGAAAACATATCAAATTCCAGAAGAAATTACTTTAAACCTACATTCATTAATTATTTTGGCCACTAAGTGGCAGCGCAACCAGCTGTAGACACAACACTGACATATTAGTATTTTCTTAAAGTTGTTATGGCTAACATGTTAGCAAAAAGTTGCTTACTTACACATTCAGTAGATCCATAGCAAAATTACAATTCATTTGGAGTCGTATTTCTGTTCATTTAAAGGTAGTACATGGAATTTTCTGAATTTATTTAGTTGGGAAGTCCGTTCACACAAATCTGACCTGATGGTTAACAGTGTACAATAAAATTTAGAGCAACTACTCTCAGTCAGTGGCCCTTAGAGCGCCATGCAGTGGGCTGTGAAGTTGGATTGGTCAGTATAACGGTGTGTGTCCACTGGTAGAAATTTAGTAATCCTGTTTCCACCGTGGAGCTATTCTCATATGTTTTCATTTGATCTTGCAAATCCAGCTGCATCGCAAAGTAACATGATTTGGCGCGCGTTCTCATTGGATGTCAGAGTGACACTTGGTGGTGGGAATGCACCTCCAACAGCGGAAGAGAGTGACAAGAAAACATGGAGGAGCAGAATTTTTGGGAGGCATTCCAACCAAAGAAACTAAAAATCTGAAAAAAAAACAAAAAAAAAAAACATTTTTAGTTTGATCCCAGCCAGACTGGTACTGGCACCTGTTAACCTTAAAACCTGTAACACTTGAAATGATTGCTCTCCTTTGGAACCTTATAGCTCCCGTTTTAAATTAATGTTAGTTTTACTGATTTGAGTCTTTTATTTTTAACCCATGTGTTGTCTCATGTGAGGCACTTTTTGTTTGAATGGAAGTTCCAAATAAAAGGAAAAAAATAATCAAATGTGAGGAAGTATGGTAGGGTATGGCTATTTTAATTTTTCATAATTGAATGTACAGAACAATTACTGTGTTGTGATATATATATATATATATATATACCATTACCATGATATAAAATTACATACACTGTGAAAGAAAGAATATTTTTGCCATATTATTTATTTATTTATCTTTATTGGTAAGGTGAACCAATCAGAAGTGGGCATTCAGTTACAAAAGGTTGAGAACCCCCAATCTAGAGGCCTAATATCTGAAAGTCTGCTGGTTTTATTTATGGGTAATTATGCTAATACCTGAAATTAAGAAATGCTTCATCCTTAGCTATGTTTACCCACTAGTTAAAGTGTGTTTAAACTTGTAGATTTATGTATGTGCGCGCGTGTGTGTTGTGTGTGTGATTTGTGCCCATACAGAAAGTGTTTCCTGAGCTCAGACTCGTGGGGCAACATCAGTCCCCTGGTGCAGGAGATAGTGCCGGTGAAATCACACACAGGCAATACATCAACCACCGGAGAGACAAAGGGGTGGAAGAGAGACAGCTCCTGCAGTAATTTGCATGAAATTTAACAGAAATGGAAGACATTGGAAAGGACGAGGACAGGAGGTGTGCAGGTGAGGGGAAACAGTCAAATAATACACAGAGAAGTAGAAAATATGCATGAATTCAGATGCACACATGTGACCAGTTGTAAGCTGACACACTTGTGAGCACACTTACTGTACATACTTATGCACACAGGCAGATTCTAATAGTCAGTTTTTGCAGTATGTACAGTATGCTGAATAATTTTGTTGCTTGTGTGCCATCTGTCTTATAGATAATATATGGAAGTCAAACGTTTCTCTTTTGTTTTACCAGAAACTTTTATTTTTTTATGCTACAGCAATTTGAATCTACTTTACATTCAATAAGAGGCAGGACATATGCATCTCTGTACCTTCTACTGTATAATGGCTACCACTGTACGCCTCTGAACAAACAGGCTCACACACCGAAACCACTTATTTTCGTCCACGATTTAAACTAAGTTCCATAAAAGGTCAAGCGAGAGAAAAAAGGAGAATTTAAATTCACTTGGGGGTTAAGATTTAATTGCAGATTCACAAGCGTGCACGGTTGATAAGTCCGAAACCACACGCAGACACAGAAACACTTAAAACTTTGAGAGATTAACCACTTTAACTCCAGCGACAGTCACAGACCAACAAGCCCATTTGGGCTCATTTGTCACTGTAGTTGCTCCCTGAAGGCCCCCACATTGTTCTCAGACGTGTTGGGGCCACGTAAAGTTTGAATTAGACCAGGCGCCCGACTGAAGCCACTGGGGTAAAATTAGGCAGGAGGGCCGGCTTTCTCTCACAGCCTCTTTTAGGGGATTAGATGACGTTTAAAGTTATTGGAGGACTAATATGTATGATTAAATCGGCTGATTATTGTGCGAAACTGAGGTGTGTTTTATTGGGCTGACTTAAAGGAGTGGGTCTGGGGGTTGGGGGAAGGGTGGTCAGAAGGGTTTAGGGGAGTTTAAGAGGCTCTCGAAAGGTCCAGGGTGAGATTGTAATGCCTTATTTAAGACTCGATCTGTGGATAGCAGGCGGTGAACTGCTAGTGAACCTTCATGCTCGGCATTGGAACAGTGGGCGTGCGTGGTGGCTGGCCATTTGGTTGCTTTTTGTACAACCCCAATTTCCAAAAGGTTGGGACATTGTGTAAAACATAAATAATAACAGAATGCCATGATTTGCAAAAACTTTTTGACCTCAACTTGCTCATCTTAGATGAGCTCGGGCACCAGAAGTCAGCAGCGTTTCTGGATGTTGTTGATACATAGCTTTCACTTTTCATGGTCTTAACTTGCATTTGTAGATGCATGAGTGGTGGTGCCTGGAAATTTAGTTGCTTTCCGGTTTACGTGTAGTGTTTTCTTAGCGTAACCTCCAGGGCAGTAAAAGGAGATGTCTTTTAAAAAGTTCACTTGAAGAAGTCTAATTTTCACTTTTCTTTTAGCTCTGTTTTGGTCTCCATCAAGTACTGGGGGAAATATCCAGCTTTTTAGCTGCTAAATGCTCTGCTCTGTTTACCATCTAACCTGCAATTTCCACTCGGCATGGCTGCGCTGCATTACAGCCGTGCCGCAGCAATCGGAGAGATCTACAGCCATTATTGACAATGCTTGTGATTCTACCAGAAGCGATGCGGCGTGTCCCAGATGTGGCTCTCCGCCCTGCTCCGCTTCAGATATGCACAGGGTCTATTTTTGATGGATGCTGCATCACTTAGCACAGAGCAGATCGAATGGGCAGGAAGTCAGACAGTTAGTCAGTCGGTTAATTTTCAAAATAAAAGACCTAAGTAAGCAACAAAATCTGAGGAAGTAAACATAATCAGGTGGGTACAACGCTCCACTGCTGAAACACTTCTGAAATGCAGCTGGTGGGCACTGCAGACGTGGGGAGGATGGATCAGAACCGTGGCGCAGATGTGCCGCGCCTGGTGGAGTTTCTGGGTAACTTGGCTGCTGACTTTGCCAGCTGTTTTGGACATGCAAAGGGACACAGAGGGTTGTGACAATAACCACATGACCGCAATATCAAATGTCAATACCAAGACATTTAATGATGGATTTATAGGAGATTAGACGACATTTAAAGTTATGGGGGACTAATATGCATGATCACTGTGCAAAATGGAAATGTTCCTTATTGGGTTCATCTAAAGGTATGAGTCTGGAATTTGGGGGAACGGTAGTCAGAAGGGTTTAGGGTAGTTTAAGAGGTTCACTAAAGGTCCAGAGTGAGATTATAATGGCTTATTTCACACTTGATCTGTGGATAGCAGGCAGTGAACTGCTAGTGAACCTTCATGGCCAGCATTAGAACAATGTGTATGAGTGGTGGCTGGAAATATTGCTGCTTTTTGTAGTTTCAGTGTCGTGTTTTCTTAGAGTAACCTCCAGAGCAGTAAAAGGAGAGATCTTTTAAAGTTAAGCTGGGTATCAAATGACACAGTCGGGTGCCCGAATTAAATGGGGACGCTTCCAGACGGTGAACCAGACTCTATCAAGGTCAGTGGGGATTCGTAAGCCATGATGGTAGTACTGACTGTTTTCTTCCCACAACAGGTTTTCAGTTCAGTTTGATTCAAAGCAGTGTCAGAAACTGAAACCAGCCAGAAAGAGGTGAAAGTCACCCCATGCTCCTGTGAGCCATCAAAAACATCTGCTCAAGAAAAATACAGGAGCAGCAGAACCAGAAAGTCTTGTTGGTGGCCCTCAATAAAAAAAAGCAGGCTAGGAAAACACTTCTGTTTACTAATTGGACCAGTAGCCGTGGTAACAGAGTGACATCATGTCATCATTAACAGGTGCCTCATCCGGTTGGCTGTTCATGGGAAAGTTTTAATTAAAGCTTCCCGGTCTCCCGTCCGCACCAGCGCAGGCCAGCGATTAGTTGCTAGTTATGGGCTGTTGTCAATGTTTACGAGGTGTCAGAGGGACGGGAGGCAGGCCGGTCGTTACTCTGCAGGGTCAAAGTCAGAGGTCAGAGAGAGGGAGAGCGGGGGGCTGACCAGAGTGGAGCGCCATAAACTAGAGGAAATGATGCTGACCATTGTAACTGCTGGGACTGTTACCTCCGCCAAGGAGGTCATGTTTTCGGTCCTATTTGTCCGGCCTCCAGATATCTCGAACACTACTTGACGAATTTAAATGAAATGTGGAGAGAAGTTAGGTCAAGGAAGATTTTTGGTATGGATAGTGCCACCATGTGGCAAATTTCCCAGATTCCTTAATCCACCATGTATCTCATCATCTCCATTCAAAGTATGCTATGTAAAAAGTGTATCAAAAAGCAACTCATTTTCCTTCCTTTCCTGAATCAATCAATGTTAATGCTAGTCTATCCATTCTCAGCATGTTGACTTTAATTCCCCCCAATCCACTTTCTTTTGAACCAATCTGACAGCATCCAATCAGGTTGCAGGTGAGAACCATGAACAACTAAAGTCATGCTATTTAACTAAAAACTGCACAGTTGTCAACAACAAAAAAACAAAACAAAAAAAAACAAAACAAACAAAAAACGAATTGCCATATGCAAAATGTGTGGGTCGGAAATTACAGACGGAGAAGCAAAAACTTCCAACTTCTTTGACATTTTAAGTTGCACAAAGAACAGAACATAGTTAATAAGCTAATGCTTAGCTAATGTTAGCTTAACAGCTAAGTAACTTTGTAAATCAAAGATGAATCAAGCCACTGTTACATTATGACTTGTTCAGGACTTGAAACTCAAAGTTTAGTACTTGGGACTTGAATGCAAAGATATGTGACTTGCAAAACAAATACTTGCTCCCACCTCTGGAACATAGTAAACAAATCCCCAAACATTACTATGATAGCATTGTCATAGTGAAAATGTTAGCATGCTGACATTAGCATTTAGAGTGACCACAGAGCTGCATTGGCCTGTCTAGACTCTTAGGGCCCTATCTTACACCCGGCGCAAGGCGCAAGGCGCGAGGCGCAAGCCGCCGGCGCAATGGATTTAATATATTCAAGGAGTGTCCAAATCCTCTTTTGCTGTCTCCCCCCGGAGATGCGAGTGATATTTTGTCCTGCCCGCCCACTGCGCCACCGGCGCAAAGCAGCATACACCTATCAGGTGTGCCCAAGTGCCCTCATTAATTCACCGGCAAGTTTAGGCTGAACATGCAATAAACCAATCAGAAAGCCAGCTCTCATCACGTGTAAGAGGTAGGCGCACCAGCGGCGCAAGCACTGCAAGCATGACGGCGGATTTACAAGGAGGAAATAAAGAGAAAAGATTGACAAAGCGAGGAGACAGATCTCCTGGTTCGAGAAGTGAAAGCGTGAGAGCGCGCAATATATGGAGACACGTCTCCAAAGCAGCTTCATTTGTACATAGTTTATTTTACACCTGCAAAACTATTTCAATAAATGAACCACAAATGTCATGCAAATATGTAACTGGTTAGTTTTACACTAAAGCACCTTGAAATTGTGTTGTATTTTATAATTAGACAAAAAATTAGACACGAATATATGATCGTGAATTGTACATTTTGTATGTTACAGATCATAATTGTTTAATCCTTGTGTTTCTGGATCACAACAAACATGCAGACAAACAGATGTCATGCTGACTCATCTGATAAAGAAGATCTGACAGCCGTGATCACCTCCCGCGCGCACTTTACAGGTCTGTTTAGATTTATTAGGCTTTATAATCATAAATTACTTTGTTTTTCCTTATTAGTTAGTTTAGCTTTAAAGAAACACACGCGCGCGCATGATAATGAAAGGTGTTCTGTGATTGTGGAGACGTGTATGCGCCTCAGCCAAACGCGAGACACACGCGCACGCTGTTAACATTAATATTTACACTTTATTGCTGATGGATAATATGTTCAAAGGACACCTTAACAATCGACACTCCTGTGTAAAAAAAGACTGAACGTTAATCAAGGTGTTTTGTGATTGTGGAGCCGTTGCGCAGGTGACTTACACCCAGCGTAAGTGCCGTTTTTGCCATGTCTGCAAGATAGCAAACTCACTTGCGCCGGGTCTGATCCGCCGTGGGCGGGAGGTGTAAACATGAAGGCAAAACGAAGGCGTGGCCCGGCGCGTTTGCTATCTTGTGCTCGGCGCATTGGAGTAATTGCGCATTGCGCTTTAGACCAGCTAAAAGCTGGTCTAAAGCGCCCGGCGTGTTTGGCCGACACACACACACGTCTTCACAATTACAAAACACCTTGATTTTAGAGTGTGGATTAGTAAAGTGTCATTTAAACATATTTTCTATCAGCAATAAAGTGTAAATATTGAAGTTAAAGGCGTGCGTGTGTCTCGCATTTGGCTGAGGCGCACACACGTCTCCACAATCACAGAACACCTTTCATAAGTGTTAAACAGCCGTGCGCGAGTGTGTCTTGTAAGATAAACTCACTAATAAGGAAAAAGAAATTATTTATAATTATAAAGCCTAATAAGTCTAAACAGACCTGTAAAGTGTGCACGGGATCACAGCTGTCAGATCATCTTTATCAGATGAGTCAGCATGACAGCTGTTTGTGTCTGCCTGTTTGCTGTGATCCAGAAAAACAAGGATTAAACACTTATGATCTGTAACATACAAGATACAATATTTGACCGCACAGTCCTGCCCAACCCGGAGAGAAAAGGGTATGTGTGCTTTAAACGGAGCTGGTTGGATATATCAGTGCGTAATTTTGCGCATTTCAGGTGCAGGTGGGAGGTAATGATTAATTATAAAATACAACACAATTTCAAGGTGCTTCAATGTAAAACATGACCAGTCTGCATGACATTTGCGGTTCATTTATTGTAATGGTTTTTGCAGGTGTTGATGTAAAATAAACTATTTACACATGTAGCTGCTTTGGAGACGTGTCTCCATATATTGCGCGCTCTCGCGCTTCCACTTCTCGAACCAGAAGATCTGTCTCCTCGCTTTGAAAATCTTTTCTCTTTGTTTCCTCCTTATGAATCCGCCGTCATGCTTGCGCCGCCGGCGCACCTACCTCTTACAGGCGATGAGAGCTGACTTTCTGATTGGTTTATTGCTTGTTCGGCCTAAACTCGCTGGTGAATTAATGAGGGCACTTGGGCACACCTGATAGGTGTATGCTGCTTTGCGCTGGTGGCGCAGTGGGCGGGGCAGGGCAAAATATCACTCGTACTTTTGGGAGGAGACAGCAAAGGAGGATTTGGACACACCTTGAATAAATTAAATCCATTGCGCTTCAGACCGGCGTAAGATAGGGCTCTAAGGCCCAAGTGGTTTTTACTCCAGTGCGCCGAGCACAAGATAGCAAACGCGCCAGGCCACGCCTTCGTTTTGCCTTCATGTTTAGACCTCCCGCCCACGGCGGATCAGACCCGGCGCAAGTGAGTTTGCTATCTTGCAGACATGGCAAAAACGGCACTTGCGCTGGGTGTAAGATAGGGCCCTTAGTCTCTTTTCACGAAAATCAATACAAATTTTATTCTATCTTCACCAAACTTGATACAATAAATATTTTGATGACTTTGATATTTTAGACCAATTTTCTGCCATAAGTCTTTAATATAATTGTAAATAAATTTAAGTGACACATGGCCACAACAATACAACAACACAGTATCTTGCTGTTATATATCAGATAGAGCACATGCTTACTCAACAGTTGCAACAGAGAACAACTTTTTGCAGAAGATTCTCATGAAATGCAGTGAAGGTGAATTTTGTTGTATAGCCACTGCTATACACAATATAAAACAGCACAAATATTGCTCTGGATTGCACATCTCTCTCCTATTTTTATCTTCTCTGATTTAGGGTTTTCTGGAGACGTATATGTTTCCCTTCACAGGATGGCTGTGGCACCGTACCAAAACAAGCAAATACAAAAGTATCTCACATTCACCACTTGGACAGATGTTTGTATCTCCTGTGTGTGTGGGTATGGAGGTGAGAGGTGACAGAATCAGCCCAGATTCCCCAACAACAACACAGAAACGAAGATGGAGTACCGCAAGACAGCGAGGACGGCTCTTGTTGGGATTTCTCCTTCTTTCTACGAGGAGGTCCTATTTATCAGGGCCGGGGGGAGAGGCAGCATTTATCATGGCCAAACCCTGGCTCGGTGCTGTGTTCGCAGGGCCTCTGTAAGATCCCCTGCTTGGCTGACATGCAACAAACCAGTCAGCAGATGAAAAAGGGGAGATCCTGTGACTAATAAAGAATACACAGATGAACAATCTGTCACCACTTACTGTGTGTGTTTGACTAATCCCTGTTGCATCATAGTTATTTATTTTGTATTTGTTTGCAGTTTGAAGTCTTAGCTACAGAAACATTTCTTAGAGAAATTGCTTCATAGGGAGGAAGAAACACTTTGTTTGAGTCCTTTTGCTTTGTCCTACGGGATACAACTCATCTGCTGAAATAATTTTTGCTTCCAGAATGACTTTGCTTTAAAAATGCATTTTTTTCATCTGGCTTTTAGTGCTATTTATCAGAGCTAAATAGCACTAAAGAGAGATTGTTTTGGTGTGAGTTGTCGAGTTTTGGGAGAAATCGGCCGTGGAGATGTCTGCCTTCTCTTGAATATAAGAGAACAAGATGACCCTTGGCTGAAAAAGTCAACTGCAATGTCCCAGAAATCATAGGCACATTACGAACTGTATTCTTTCTACCGTCAGCCAGCTGTATCACCATGCAGAAGGAAGCGTGCATCCACTCATAGATGAGAGGCTCATGCTTGTGACAGTGCAGGATGTAAACATTAAGAACATCATCCTCAGCTGTAATGCTAGCACCACTGAGCTCACGATTGCAGTGAAATGGAGCAACCAGGTCATGTTTTCTGGCAAGAAATGTTTCTTTGAAAAGTTGAGTTTTTCCTCGCCACGGTCACCTTAGTGGAAACTATTGGTTCTCTGTAAATAATATTATAAAGACTATGGTCTAGACCTGCTCTGTATGAAAAGTTCCCTAGGTAACTTCTTCTTGTGTTGGTGCTATATAACTAAAATTGACTTCAGTTGCAAGAATGACTAAATCCATTACAGAGCAGTCTGAGTCACTGAGGTTACCCAAAACTCGGTTAATTTTACTTCAGCTTCTACGCCAATGGATGTGTCGGTCCTGAACATGCGGAAGGAGCTCCCAGGTCTGAAAAGTAAAACTAATGCTGAAGTCCCGTTTTATGGAGTCTTGTGGCAAAAATGACACTGCGAGTTTATGATCTCAATCACTTGTTACAAGTCTTCGTCTATGTAGCATGATGTTCATTTTGTAAATTATGGTCCTATTTGAAGTGAAATATACAATGAAGCAGGGTATGCTTTAGGGCGGGACTAATGTGTGATAACACATTGTGAGTGAGTCTGTCTAATGCAACACACAGGGCTCAGGAGGCTTAGATCAAACTGTCAAACCAGGCATTTTAATCAAATATTGATCAAGATTCTGTTACTATATTGCTTATTTCTCACCTAAAATGTGTCAGAAACATTTTTCAGTGTACTGTTTTGTTGTAATACCAGAAAGATCGCAACCGGGCATCCACCATTGTGTTTCTGGTTTCCAGCAGAGACTCATGAAACCTAGATCAAACTGTTAAACTAGGCAGTGCTGCTCAAATATGGATCAGTATTATTTTCCTACATTGTCTATTTCAAGAGGCTGCTCACTGCAGAGCCGGTGGGTTGGGGCCATGTCCAGTTCCACCTCTAGACATCCAGTCCAACCACAAATCTGACAGGAGGACAGTCTTACCTCAATTTTCTTACCCTAACCCTAACCAATCATATTCCTTGGGCGGAGCTTCACTCGATCCAGTGGGTTGGAGCGGGACTAGGTCAAATTTGGTTCACTACGTGCCTATTTCTTGCTTAAAATGTTTTCAGGAACATATTTTGATGCACTGTTCAGCTGTAAGATCACGACCAGGCAGACTGCTATTTTTTCCTTCTGAATGGATGACACAACACCAAGCACCACCCAAGCTGCAGTACATCACCCACCAACTCCACGCTCCCATTGATACTACACATGCTGTGGTTGCAAAAACAAAACAAGACGGTGACCACCATAACGCCAAACTCAAGGCTTCAAAACGGTGGCCCCAAACCAGTGGGTGACGTCACTTTTGCTCTGTCCACTTATTATGCTAACTGTTTATGATGCTAACTCATGGCCTCAGAAGTAGTGCTATGTTACTAGGCAACAAGATATATGACGATGCAGGGCGACGTGGTGGTTCAGTGGTTAGCATTGTCATATCAGAGTGATGAGAACCCTCATTAACAAATTCCCCATTTACACCTGGTATTAAAATGCAAGTTGCATCCAGATACATTATCCAGATAAGGAAAAATGCATATTACTGCAAGGTGTAAGTGCTACATGATGAGGTAGTCCGAGATCTTATGTAGGTGTAAACGATCTGGATTACATATCGAATACAGATCCTACTTTAATATGGGGTGAAAGAGACAGGAGGGTATGCAGACAGACAGGTGGCAAACAGGCAAAAACAGCATTTATGCTTGCAAACAGGCAGGTTATATTCAGACAGAAGCAGCTGGAGGTTTGGTGTCTTGCTCAAAGACACTTCAGCATGCTTTAACCCTGCTGTTAGATACAGCCGGTTACTTTATTGTGGGGGTGGAAGTCGTCATGACAGGCCCTGCGCCATGCAAAATCAGCAAATCTTAAATATGCTGAAAGGCTTTAAAGAACTTCAGTGAGCAGCACACCAGTTTAAACCATCTACAGAGACGGAGCATCCACTGGGATCCATTTGGCAGCGCGTCTGGCCACAGCGAGGCTGAGCAGGGAGCATATTTTCTCTGTGATTTCTCCTCTCTGTGTCTTTCTTTCATTCTGCATCTCGGTTTACCTCTTGTTCTCTTCGCTGCCGTCTAGACAGAGAGAGGAACAGAGGAGGAAGGGATGACGATGCCAAGTCATGTGCTGTCGAGAGCGTAGGTGACACACACACGCGCGCTCACACACACCAAACACGCTCTCAGCTGGTGAGGTCTGGTCGAGCAGTAGAAACAAACAAAGGTGGATTATGACAATTAGTGGCCTGGTCCAAACCCTGGTGTTTCCAGAGCTTAGTGGATAGGACCAATTAATCAGGGCTCTCTCTGACACACACACACACACACACACACACACACACACACACACACACACACAAGAGCTAATGAACAGAGTAATATTCAAACATGTGGGAACCATTTCTCCACCCACCTCCTGCTCTCTCTATGACAACACAGAGGAAACACAGCAGCAACATTTGGAAAAAGAAAACAGGCCACTGCACCGACTGTGATTAGTAGTTTGTGGTCAGAATGGACCAGGTGCAGTATTGATAGGAAGAATAATGTCAGTTTATTGCTACAAAGCAGCTTTTTATGTATCTATCGCACGTCTACAGAGCTGCACTCAGCAGCTTTAAGCTCTCAGTGCTTGAATTTTATAAATTATGTAATTGACTCAATTAATGTCACTACCGTTGAGCAAAATCAGAATCATAACTTTTGTGGCTTTTCATGCTCTTATTTCAACACACAATATGTAAATTCTGTTGCTCACATTAAAACAGTAACAAAAGATGTAGTTTAATGACATCATGAAGTGGTGTGGGATCATGGGAGTTGTTACCTTCACTTCTAAACAACCGCCTAATTAAAGTCTATCTGACATGACTCAGGCAGGAAATCATGTTGTCATCATGGATGAAGTAATATTAATGTTTTATACACCTTATATTTAGTCACGTGCGCTAATTTCCTTCCTCGCTCTTTGACGTATCAAACGTATCCCATATCTCCAGCCGAAATCTCCAGAACTCTGCAGGTCACATCAAAATGATCTAAATGGAAGAGTAGCATTGCAGGGGAAAAACATGAAGTTTTGATTTTAGGGTGAACTGTCCCTTTAATGTTACAGAAAAATACTTCGGATCTTCAGATTTGAAACAGCTACACAAGGTAATAATTCTAACTACAGCTTTTTTTGCTTTTTTTTTTTTTTTTTGCTTTTTTTTCTTTTATACAGAGTTGGAGCAATGGACCACATTTCCCATCATGCTGATAGTGCTGGACTGGGTGGTTGTTAATTTTGCTCTTTTGTGTTCCAAAATGCAAATACTACTTTATGTTTGTAATGTGTTTGTAATGCGTTTGTTCAGAACATGGTGGTTTATGTTGGTAACTGTCATTTTAGTCCTTGTTTATAGTTTTAACCTTTAGTGTATGGAAATGAATCCCACACCCTTGGTACTTGACATACTGCTTAAAGTAATGTATTACTGTATCGCATTTGTTTTGTCACTATTTACTCCCAAAATTGGCAGCCAGTTATACAAAGTTCAACTGTCAGAACTGAGGGAGGCTAAATAACATTACACGTGATCGTGCTTGATAAACGACAGAACAGAAGAGAAGGAGAGGAAATGATGTTTGTTCATTTTTCTCTGTCATGAAATGAGAGCAGAGTGTAATGGTGCTGTTTTAACTTGCAGTAAAAGACGTAACTTTTAATTTGCTGCCATTTGTTGCTGGTAGCAGCGCTGCTTTCTCGGGGTCAAACCCATTTATTCCACACAGCGCGCTCCGCCTGACTTCATGATAGTTCAGCTTACTAATACAATAATCCATAATTCAAAAGCTTGAGGGAAGTGACTGCTACAGTTGCATATTCAAACGCACACACACATGCATACACAAGATTGATTTGTTCTGCCGCAGATAAAGCCTGCTGGGGAGGTCTGCGGCCCCTGTGATTGCACATACATGAACATATGAGCATGTTGGTTGTGTAAACACTGGTAGCCAAGGAAACGGAGGGTCAGCTGGATTTGCTAACCTTTCCCTCCGCAGACTAGAAAATGCCCAGCCCTCGTTTTGATGCAAGAATAAGAGAATAGGCTATTCATATGCACACCCATGTTTTTGCAAAGTTTGGGATGTGGCCCTGAAATTTAGCAGTTGGTGGAACAGCTCACCCAAAACAACCTCTGTCCTCGTGCGACCTGCATGTGGCAGAGTGCAGTGTATCCATTTTACAGGTCTCAAATAATGTAGTTAAACTAGGTCCTGAATTTTCAAGAGATAAACACAATGCACTCTTAGAAATATAGGTGCTAACTACCATAAATGGTTCCTTATTCTTCAGTTTGTTCCCACAGGAGAACCCTTTTTGTTTCAAGGTCGAACCTTTTATAAAGGTTCCACTTGGAATATTTTCAGTTTACCACCCAACCTAAAGAATTATACATAGAACCAACATTCACACAGAACCCCCTTTGAGAGATTCTACCTAGAACCCTTCTATAGTGCAATGGTTCCACCCAGAACCCTCCCTGTGGGGTTCTATCTAGAACCTTTACACCTAAGGGTGCACAGAAGAGCCCTTTGATATTCCACCCAGGAGATTCTACTGAGAACCCTTTTATATTATGTTATAAAGAACCCTTGATGGAAGAGTACTTAAAGGGTTTCAACGATCCTTGAAGAACCAGGGTACAGCCCAGAGGGTTCTACTAAGAACTATTTTATACTCCAAGGGTTTTAGGTAGAACAAGAACCTTTTTATATTCCACCCATGGGGCTCTCCCAAGAACCCTTTTATATTATGGTACAAGGAACCCTTGATCTTAAAGGATTTCAACGATCCTTGAAGAACCAGGGGGCCACCCAGAGGGTTCTACCAAGGACCCTTTTATATTGCAAGAGTTTTAGCTAGATCCCACACAGCTTAAAACCTTTTTATATTCCACCCAGGGGGTTCAGCCAAGAACCCTTTTAAATTACGGTACAAGGAACCCTTGATCTTAAAGGATTTCAACAATCCTTGATGATCTCGTTCTTCCTTAATGGGTTCTTAAAGGAACCCTTAGTCTTACAAAGAACCCTTGATAAACCCTCTCTTCAAAAAAGGTTTTCTCAGAAGAAAAGAGTTCTAGATAAAACCTCAGCCCACCAGGAAGAACACTCTTGGAACCCTGTGTCGATACCAAACTTAACTCTTACATTTTGTCATATTTTTCCACTTCGTCTTAGTCACATTAGTAGCACACGTTCTTGTGGTCAGTCCATCTGTCTGACTCACCTCATATATCTCCATCTGCACCGTTCACTTCCACTGTTTCTGAGGTTATATCATCAACACCACCAGAACCTCAGAAGGCATGAAATAACCTCCTCTCCTGGAGCCTTGTCTTGATGAATATGAGTCACAGGCACACAAATATGTGTTTAAAGTCAACAGAGTGTTAAAGCTGAGCAATGACATGATGTGATGACAACAACAGGCAGAGGAGAAGTGAGTGAAAACAGCCTTGCCCATCCCCACATCTCTCCAGCTTTTGTCTCATCTCCACCCTGTTTAGTTGCTCTTCATTGGTGCTAAACACGGGTGTGCAGGTGGGACTCAAAACTCTCGTGCATGAGTCATATTTCTCCAAAGTGACTGAATCAGTAATGTATCAGACAACTGTGAGGAATAAAATAAAATAGCTAAATGTAGACTTGAATAAAAATGTGAACTAACAAAGTTATGTAGGGTAATTCATCTGGCCATAATGTAATTTTTTTTAAAAAAGAAGCAATGGCTGGATTTGTAGGCAACTAGCTTACAGTAAGTCAATCTTGGAACCCACCAGCCATCACCTGACAACAAGTTGGCCTCTGGGGTCAATTAGCAATGTTTCATGGCTTCTGGTTTAGCCAGCGGATAACCAGGATAAAGCCATGGTCATGCATATGCAAATCAAGAGGCGTGGCCACGCGTTTGCATCTGTTCAACTTTGGTGAACATTGAGAGGGCAGAGTCACAGCTTTGACCAATAGCAAAGACGTTCACCTCGGCAGGCAATGGCCACTCTCCCGCTAGCTAGGCTAGGCCAAGTCCTCCTTTCTGTGCGCTAGCCATTGTTTACAGCCTGATTAGCAACCTGACATGCGAGAGTGGAGTTGGAGATGAATCTCTGTAAAAGATATCTGCATACAAATGCAGATATATTTTTTAAAGACCAATAAAAAGCTAAATCATCATCAGTCAATAGCCGATTGATCAAATTTCAGCCAGTGTTTACCTACATGCAACCAATGATTGGACTACAAATGGAAACCAGAATGCTTCAGATAGAAAATGTTGTCACTTGCCAACAGATTGTGCATATTCATAGACAAACATGTTATTCGAGATTCTCAATAAGCAACAGAGAGAAGAGTGAGAAGAGTATCACAACTACTTGACTTTAGCCAGATTCCAACGTACTGTCATCTTTCACCTGATTGTCATAGCTAATAAATGCTTTGCTCGCACTTTGTCTGCATAACACTGCACTAATTTATATTAACGATGGGTCAAATACATTGTTTAGGTGTAACACTGTTATTTTGGGTCAGTCTTACCACTCTCACCAAGTTTCCAGCAGCAGCAAGCAGTTGTTTTCAGCAACCAAACTGGTTGCAGCACAGCAACCCAGTGCTAAGTTAGCAACTAGCTGGCAAACATGGATAACCAACACATTCTCATTCCCAGGTCATCAAATACCGATGCTTTGTCACGCCCCTGGGCTTTCAAGTAACTTCTTGGAAACCCATCTGTGTCAAGCAATGTATATAAAGAATGAGAACGTCCACGTGTGGAGGGATGAGTCAAGCAAACACAGGACTTTCAACCCAGGAGGGCAGGGATCGTGTCCCATGTGAAACCAAAATTCAACGTTAACTTAAGTTTTAAGTTGCATGTGTCGTGTGACTTTCTTCACCTATGTCATGTGGCCTATGTAACGTAACCCCAGCCTTGATCTTTTCCTAAACCTAATCAAATAGTTTTGTAGCCTAAACCTGCACAAAATGTAACAGTTTCACAATGTTAACCATGTGTTTAAAAGGCTCATTCAGACACTAAATGATACCTTGTGCATCACTCCGAGATGCCGAGGCGCGCGACAAAGATGTTGGATATTGACAACCTGGGATGAGAATGGTTCAGGATAATAAAGTAGTTAGACGGATACTTCACTCAGGAGTTGGTGGAGACCAAAACAGAGCTTAAAAGAGACTGAATATTGGAAGTACATTCGTTGGATGGACAGAGACAGAACTCCAAATGAAAGCTAATGTTGCTCAATGTCTTCTGGATGTGTTAAATGTGTTTGGATGGTTTTGCTAACAGTCATAACAACTTTATAAGGCGATAATATGTGAGTGCTGTGTTTACAGCTTGCTTTATTTCTTCAAGTAGTCAAAAAGCATCAGTGTTGTTGCACAAACTGTCTTTGAAGATAAATGGAGCTGGTACAAAAGGCACACACACAGAGTTCTGTTACTAATGTGGTTTCTGTTATTGCAAAAGGACTGCAGATTCCAACGGATGACTTGGGATGACAACCTGTCAAAAAATGTGTTTGCTATTAAAATACAAATACGCACTTAAGTATGCACACACACTCATGCACACACAGTTTTGGACACCATTTGTTTGACCAACATCAGCCTGGGGCCAAATCTCCAGTTTGGCCAGTGGTCAGCGTGTATCTGCAGATGTGATCCCAGCAGGATTTGAGCTCTGTCCAGTCCACTCTGATGCATCAGGCCAAGCAGCGGCCCACTGATATAGAAACCATGTGCGATAAAATGTCCCTGCACCACCAACATGACATCATCACACTCTACAAATCTCTGGACAGTCCGCCACCTCCACCCCCTCTCCCTCTTCTTCCTCCACCCACCCACTGTTGTTGTTTTTTTAAGCCTTAATTTCCCAAGAGAACGCACACCAAGCGCACACGTTTGTTCTCAGCATCGACCCTGATTTACAGTTACACAATTTCACACCTGGTAACGGGCCAGCGCAACTACATGCGTCAATGCAAAACACAAATGTCTGTCTTGCACATGAACTTGCAGCTGATTGAGGAAGGAGCATTGCTCATCAACTCTTTTTAGAACTTACTCAGCTGTTCCAAGAACCAGAGACCTTATGGTAACATGTTGGCTTTGTTACAATCTAACACATTGGTCAGGGCCAAACAAGTAACCTCTACCTCAGTGAGATCTACTATCATTACTGCACACTTTGCATCATGTCTCTTGCAAGCAAACCTGATTAGCATTATTGATAACCATTAGAAGATAGGCTTTAATTAAATAATGGTTTAATACATGGCAACTGCAAAGAACTACAATCTATTGTATAGAGGTACTGTTGTTCTTTCTTTCCAATCACATTTTTAAGCATTTCCTCACATTTCTAGATAGTTTGAGAGCATGTGATCTACAGGTTTTCTTGCATACATACCAGGAGTATAGGCTACATAAACTACTGAGTCCTTGTATCCACAGTGTTTTTTTGTTTTGCAGAAAGGCATTGACAGGGTGCTGCGAAGCGCTAGAATGAAGCGTCTGTGCCGTTAAGAAAATCCAACAATATCTTGACAGTTCCTATGACAGCCATTGTTGCGCAGTCCAATATTGCCCCTTTTGTTCTTATTATCTATTTGTTAGAATTTGCTTGACTTTTTTTCAGCACCAACTGGAAGATGTGCCTCAGTTTGACTCGGCGCATCAGCCCAGTGAGGCAGGGATTTGCATCTGCATTGTTTTCAATTAATTAATAATTGTAAAAAAAAAAAAAAAAAAAAAAAAAAAATCTAAAATATCATCATAACAAAAATTACAATGGAGTGAAAAGAATGTCATTTCCCCTCTGGGATTAATAAAGTATGCCTTCTTCTACATTACGTAGGTCACGCAACATAGCTCACGTCATGACATTACACATGTGGTTTACATTGTAAAACAGCTGTAGTTTGGTGAGGTTTACTCAATAAAACTACTTGGTTAGGTTTAGGAAAAGGTCGTGTTTGGGTTAAAATAACTACATTATGTATATAATGTGAAGGACGTGATGCGACTCGTGCGACGACATGACACATGGCATTGCAAAGGTCATTTAAGTTCCAAAACCGTTGCAGTTTGGTTAGTTTTAGGGACAAAAACTACTTGGTTAGGGTTAGACAATAAAACTGCTTGGTTAAGTTCAGGAAGATTCAGATTGTTGTTTGGGTTGAAATAACTGTGTTACGTATGTCACATGACAGAAGTGGCATCACTCATGCGACAGAAGTGACGCTACAGATGTCACATCCATAACACATTTTAATTAAAACTCGATGTTTACTTTACTGGAACCCCGCTCTCCTGGGTGAAATTGCTGTCCTCGTTTGAGCCACCCAACCCCCAACCTCCTCCAAATGTGGACCTTCTTGCTCCTACTTCACACACTTACTACTCCACTATGGCGTTTTGAATAAAACGATTCAAGCGCTGACTTCGACTTCATGGGAACTTTAAGCAGCACAACTTCAGCAGCTGTAGACTTCCCTCTGACAGTGTCTGGATGCATTCAGTCACAGTACTGCTGTGCACCCTGAAGCATTTACCAGCACCCACAACACTCAATTAATGCAGTTGCACACATAAGTTGGAGGACAATAGAGCAGAATTGTAAAAGGGCATTTTGGAGTAGTGGTGTAGACAGCAGCCGTATTAGCTAATAATAAAAGGAATCTTCTCTGTCAGGCACGCTTGAGGCGGACGACTGTGTCACTCAAGTTGTACATTTTGTTTCCAGGGACCTCCAGTGGCTCCTCCGCAGGCTGTTACATCACTCCAAAGGCCTTATTAGTTGTCTCAGTTACAACACATTCATACTGCAGAGTTTAACAGTCACCAAGCTGTAACCACTTACCGCCTGCACTGTCCTCCATTCAGCACAGCGCGGCTGCTCCACATGGAGGCTGAGTTAAGTTCTTTATTGGAGGCTTTTCAAGGCCAAGGGTTGAGCCAGTAAGCTAAACAGATGTTCTCATAAAGCAAATATAATGGTGATATGTCCAGCCTCTGTGTCAGGGAGGAGGTGGAGATAGATTGATGGATTGTAGAAGGGAAGGAAAAGATCGGAGGGGGGCTGGATGAGCGGTGCCAGAGAAGTGGATCGATGGACAGACGGATGATGGGAACGGAGGATCTTGAAGAAGCTCTGCGTATTATCACGGACGAGGAGAACAACCGGGGAGAAGTCGGTCAAAACAGAACCAGCAGATAACAGTCAACGCAGACATAGACCAACACACCTACACTTTGTTTCTCTTTTTCATCCGCCCTTCTGTTCTAGCTTTTTCTTTGGGATCTTTATTTCCCATGGCTCTCTTCTCCTACACACACACACACACGCAATCACACACACGCTTGCAGAACTACAGGCCTGTTGAACTTTTCTCCCCCAGGTCATGCGGTGAAGGAGGACAAAGTGGTATCTATGTTCTGCAGTTCATATTTGTGTTGGAGGCGCCACGCGGCCTGAGCTCCATGTTAGCTTGAGGTAATTACACCTATACACCACCAATATCCCCTCCCATTACTGCACACTAATGGGCCTTACTGCTCTCTCACACACACACGAATACAAATACAATCACAGTCACACACACCACTTTGTCCGGGCGGTAGAGGCCAGTGACAACATCAGTTAGCTTCGATCTGTCACGTCAACGTTGCTCGTGTTTTTCTGTGGTCACCCTCAAATCCCCCCCAAGATTTCTCCAAGTGTGTGTGTCACAGGGTGTGTGTGTGTGTGTGTGTGTGTGTGTGTGACAGTTATATGAGGGATTTCTGCTTGTCACAGTGTTCAGAAAACTTTTTTTTTAATGTGAAAAATGGGGAGAATTAATCAAAGGAGTGATACAGTGGTGTTTCCTCAGCGAGAACTTTACTATTTTTCATGAAATTATTAAAATTTAGAAATAAAACATTTACAGGACAGAAGAGTGAACACCTTATTCAAGTTACCACAGTTGTCACAGTATTAATCTGAAATAACTCTCACCAACTCATGTTACTGTCAAGCAAAAATCGGTTAAATTCTCACAAAACTCAACAAATGCATGGACCCTGTAGTACATATAAAAAAAATATGTTACAAAGGCAGATGCTATTCGCACCCAGGGTGAAATAGCCAATGTTGCTAATTACACCTGAGGTGTATAAAGCCTAGTGTGACAGAAACAAGCACCCAAGTGTCGTTATTTGCCCCCCATGACAGAGAAAAACCATGATATTTTTCTGCACTTATGTAGTTTTTCCCCCTAAACCTAACCAAACTGTGACTGAAAATAATAATTGTCAAAACTAATAATACATTTAAAAAGTGAACTTCATAAACTAATCAAAACCGACTCAAGTGCATGAAACCTATTACACAGATAACAGATATATTACAAAAGGAAGATGCTATTTGCACCTGGGTTGGAATAGTCAGTGTGGCTATTTGCACCCAGGATGGAATAGCTAAAGTGGCTAGTTATGCCCAGGTATATATAGCTTAGGATGGCAGCGACAAGAACCCAGGTGTCCGTATCCAACAGTGCTATTTGCGGTCGGGTTGTAAATAGCCAACATGGCAGAGATAAACCACAATCTTTTTCTAAACTTAACCCAGTAGTTTTGTCCCAAATATTTCCAATAATGTTAAAAAGCAGGTAAATATGTAATTTATTCAAGGTAAAGGTGTGTTTTCTGCTACCCATGGCTAGCTAGTGGCTAGTTGTTGTAAGTTCCAGGAGAACACAGAATATGGCTGATTCATCAGAGAGAACCCTCCCACAAGGTTGTTGAGTAAACTTATTGAAGTGAAAGTGAATAATGGTTACTAATTTTAAAATTCCAATTGCACAGTTTATCTAAAGAAGAAAAGTAAATTAATCTCTTAAAAAGCTCAAGTACGTAAATTTTAATAAAATTTTAATCAAGTTCAAGTTTTTTTCTTTTTTTTTTTACAGTGTACACTTTTAATTTGTAACACACTATGAGCATACTGTTAATTTTTAACTTGTCACACTGACATATTGTTAATTATTTTATGTGGAAAGCTGCAGAGAGGAGGAACTCGACAACTACTACTTGAATTACAGTATTACAAAGTGCAAGTATGTAGTAGGTACACAAGTCAAAATGAACGGCACTGGTAAATTTCTTAGCAAAAAAAAAAAAAAAAATTAATTTTGCTCTGACTTGAAAAGGTCAGACTTAGAAAATAACAGTAGCAGCAGGAGGAGCTGAGGATGCATGTGTCATCGCTTTAATAGCACGAGACAGGTCGTGAATCTTCAAAAATTCATTTGTCATCCGGGGAAACAAACTGGAACAAAGAGCACAAGTGAATCTCGAAGCACTCTTGTCTGCCTGCGTCTCATTCTTGGATTCCTCCAAAAATAAACTCATTTGATGACTTTATGAACCTTTCGCTCTGTGCTTTATGGCCAGGAAAGGTCCGATCAGGTAGTAAATAACTGATGATTTATGCGGTCGGGTCCCATTGCTGCACCTCTGCGCCTGCTCCACGACTGGGGGATCAAAGCCAGGTATGTGCGGAGGTTAGCCGACCTCTGTCCGATATCCGCCTGATTCGTCCTGGTTAAGCCATAGCAATAGATCATAACAAGATGACGCTCCCACGGCAAATACTGTGTTTGCGACTGCCCTGATAATACCTGAGCCAACAGTTCCAAAGTACTTCTTTTCAAAACTTCTGGCTTCCTTAACCTCAATCAAGAGATACAGTCCTTGTCTGCAAAGATGTACGACCGTGTCGCCCTCTACATTTTGAATATGCTCATTTTCTTTTTATCGAGCCGTCACTCACACAGGCATCCACTGCTGCTCTCACAGATGGAAGCGGAGCTCTGAGGCTCTGGGATGTGAAAACAGGTTGGAGACAGTGGGGTCACATTTTTACATGCTGTCTAATAGCAAATCCAGCTGACTGTGTAACTGATCCACTCCACATAAACAGTAAAACACACGCCACACACGCATATTATTAGGCTTACACATGCAAGCACAGCACAGCCTGTTGATATGTGTGTACTGCAACTGAATGTGACTAACAGAAAGAAAATGCCATACACTGTAAAAATAACTTTGTTTTAACTGAAAAAAGTTAATGTCCAGGCAGCCTAAATTTTTTTTTCACAGAATTTAAATAAAACAAGTTTTCAAAAATAAACTTTTCTCGTCAAATAAACTTGATATCAGTTGACTTGTACTTGAGAAAACAGGTTCAATAAGCTTGAGATGTTAAGTTGAACCAACAACTCTTTAGTCACACTAATAAACACATTTATTACAATTTATTAACTTTTAATTAACTAATGCAATACTAACCATCGTCATAGTGTGCAGTGTTTTTTTTATTATTATTGTGAAACAAACAACCATGACTTATCTTAAAGTGTGTTAGAGACACACAGAAAGTTTTCATCATATATGTTTTCTTCAGAGTTTTAACTCTCACACAATGCATGCTGGGAAGTCTGCTAATATGTTGATCATGTTTCTTTAGAAGCTTAATGTAATGAGTTGATAATTACATTATTCAGCTCATCATTTCAAGACAAATGAGTTCATTAAAAAATGAAAAAACTCCAAATTTCAAGGCAACGTACTTCAACAGATTTTTGAGTTTCTAAAATTCAAATATTTTATTTTACCTAAAGAAGAAAAATTAATCATTTCAACAAAAGATTATAGGTCTGCAACATTTTATTTATTATTTTTATTTATCATTAAGAGTTTGAGTTTGATTCAAAACTCAAAAATTCAGTGAAAGTAGTTGCCCTGATTTTTTTCACAGTGTTGAGCTGTTTATAAGTACTTAAGTGTTCTGAAAATAAATACCAGGAATTTGAAGTTTAATTAATTTGAATAAATGAAAATTAGTTGATTCTGCCAAAATTCTTGTATGACTTTTTTGAGTGATTTTTTTTTACAGTGTATTGATAAAATGGTGAGTGACACTGTAAGATGCTTTTATCATTGCCATGACAACATTGCAGTGGAAACATTATAAAACAGTTATTGCTTGGCACCTTACATGTAAAAATCAACAGGACACACACACACAAACAGGGCCACGGTAGCTCCTGTAGCCAAACGTCGGGTGTAAATGGGACTGGCCTGCAGCCAGCTCTACACATTAAATATAACAAAGTGTTAGTCCAGCATTGAAAGATCTGAGCCAGGACGTAACTTAGCGCCTGTTTGAGCTAACAGGAGAAAAGGATCGGATCCTTAATTGCACTCTCATGTAAATAAATCCCACACATTAACAACAAACTGGTGAAAGTGTTCTCTCTCCTCTGTTTAGTCGAGCACCTCAGCAGGGAGCTCTGGTTAAAGTCAGGCAGGAGATGGTGAGGGACGTTCACACTGAAATAATAACAATATTACAGAGTGATCGTGGAAACTGCAAATATATGCTCCTGCACATGTCACATGCACAATGAACACAAACTCACAGCACAAATAAGAGGTGTTGGTAAAGGCTAAGAAGCCTTTCATGAATGTAAATCAATCTGAATACTGCAGTTCTTTAATTTTATGTTAAATCACTGTGGTTTGTATTTAATGCCAGTCAGCTTACGAATTTTTTTTTTTTTTTTTTTAAGATTATTTTTTGGGGGCTTTTTGGCCTTTATTCTGATAGTGACAGCTGAAGATTTTCTAACATATTCTTTGTGTGTGTGCATCCAAGAAGTATGTATGACTTCCAATAATTTCCAGTGTTGAAGAATATGGAAAACAATATAAACTGAAAGTTATACTATGCAGGGTTTTCCAAAAAAAAAAAAAAAAAAAAAAAGTATAGACACATAAAAAGAATCTCTCTCAATCATCACACACAGTATGACCCAGTAGAAATGTGTGGCGGTGTCTGCTGAGATCCTGCCAGTAACAATGCGCAGGTTGTGAGATTAGAACTATTTAACAATGTGCAAATTAAGTTGCATCGCTGTCTCTCCTCTGCTCTCTATGTCATTGATGTACAAACCCTAATTCCAAACACATAAATAAAAACAGAATGCAATGATTGCAAATCCTTTTCAACTAGTATTCAACTGAATACAGTATAAACAGTAGATATTTAATGATAAACCGATGAACTTTATTGTTTTTGTAGCTTTACGCTCATTCTGAATGTGATACCTGCAACATGTTTCAAAAAAGATTGGGAAAGTTGTGGAACCTGTTTGGAACTTTCGACGGGTGAACAGGTTAGTTAGTATCAGGTGATAGTAACATCACTGGGTATGAAAGCAGCGTCCCCCAAAGGCTCAGCTGTGTACAAGGAAGGATGGGGGGAAGGGTCACCACTGCACCTCGGCCCATAAAATAAATAAACATGTACAAGCACTTATTGTTAAATTGGCTCTTTAATGATACATGTCTTTATATCAAGACTAATGAGTCTGCAAAAAATGCCAAAAAGGAGTGCACGCCATTGGAAAAGCACACCAGACTACTGGTCTCAGTGTTGCTTTGGATGTCTTGTTTTGTCCAGACAGCAAAGCTTTGGAAATGGCAGTGAGGGTGTTTGCAGCCTGAGATCCCATCACATCTATCTAGATCTGGGCTCCTATCTGTTCATCTGTAAACTTGTATGTCCGGTCTATCAGATTCCCTTCCCCCTTTTACCCCGAGCATCCATCTTACAGCTAAAATGAGAAACAGATGTTATACATGTGTGCATGTGTGCGTGTGTTTATGCCTGTTTGTGTGTTTGGACGGCAGCAAGTATGGAGACAGGTTTGTGTAGCAGGTTATAGATGCCATTAGTCCCTGGTGCAGTGGCCTTTTTCAGGCATTCTCAGTCTTGTCACAATTGACCCTTCATAAGCCCCGCCCCTTTTCACTATGTACTCCAATGACAGTTGAGCAATCTTGGTACCTTAGTCAATTTTCTCCTTTTCCGTTTCCTGTATTTAGATATGGTATGTGCTCGGTTCGTTTATGTTGAAAAGAAACCCAAATTTTGAAGATGGCTCAAAGATGTTGCTGGGGGCCTGTAAAGGCAACACTTATTAGGGCCTGAGCACCATCCGGTGCAAGGACCCTATTATTTTTGCTCAGACTGCCCAAAAAATGAATTGCCTTTTTGGGGGCTTAAACATACTCAAAAACTCACCAATTTTGGCAGCCTCGTCAGTCTTGGTGAAAATTTACGTGTCATATGGTTTTTGTTAACGGGCGTGGCCAAATGGCTTGGCCTCGCTCTCTAAACACCGCCATTACCAGCACATTTCACCGACATGCACGAAAATCGGTACACACATAGATCATGCCCAGACGCACAAAAAAGTCAGCGGGACTCTATAGCCTAAACCCAACAGGAAGTCGGCCATTTTGAATTTCATGCTCAATTTTGGCGTTTGCCACATGACCTATTCCTCCAACACAAATAATCCGACTGACTTCAAAACTGGTGCAGACCATCTAGACAAGTGTGTGCCTAAAACTTATTAAAAGATTTGGTCAGTGTTAAACGCTGTGTCTGTAGCGTGGCGGTGAATTTTGGTTTTTCGCCATGAAACAAGAAATTGCTATAACTTTAGTGTCAATGCTCCAATCGGCATTAAACTTAACATGTGTGATAATAGTCATGTCCTGAACGCATCTACATAAGAATCAGGGGTCACAGTCATAGCGCCACCTAATGGGAGCAGGAAGTGACATTGAATTCCTTAAAACAATAGTTCATCCAAAAATGAAATTTCATTCACTCATTCCTGTGCTGATGTGAGGATGGATGAAGAGCTCCAGTACACAAAACACTCCAACTTTCAGCAGAAAACAAAACTGTAGTCAAATCCAGTACAATTGCAGTGAACAGTGACCAGTGAGTTTTAAAATGTTTGTAACAAAACCTTAACGATGTTGTTTATGATTCTTTGTTAATATTGTCAGATGTTTTCAAGTGACGATGCTGTGGTAAAGTGGCAAAGGTTTACCATTATTCAACAATTTGCTTGGACTTAAGTGTTTATGGTCGATCCTTTCTCAAACACCACGTTAACTAACAGTCTTGGCCAAAAATATCTCCCATCACAGCTATCAAGTGACTTTTCATTTTGAGCTGGACTATTGCTTTGAGGCAACGTCTGACAGTTTGTGACAATTCAGAGCCACTTTGCCCAGGACAAATGCAACCACTGAGCCGCGGTCGCCAACCCCTCGAGTGGAGCGGAGGTGCTCGGGCCCGTTCACAGCTGCTTGCAGCTTTAATTTACATTTATATTAGCTAATGTCAGCAAAACACATGCTAACTAGGTAGCAAATGTACATCAATCATTAGGTAGCTAGTTAGCAAGTGTTTTGCTAATATTAGCTAGATAATAAGCTAACAAGCTAGCTAAGATATGACCCTAAAAGCCGCTTTTACAGGAAGAGCAGAAAGTTGACTGATACCAAGTTTGCTCAACTATTACTGGAGAAAAAAGGAGCAGGACTTAAAGGTTAATCAGATGTATATTTGTGCAACACTTGATTATTTCACTGATATATTTTTGTTAATTTAAACAATGTCTGCAGCCTGGACGGTAAGCAATGAAAAAGGCATACTTTACTAATCCCAGAGGGGAAATTACATTTTACACATACATACACAGGCCTCAAATACAACACATGCACAAACAGGACCTATAGACATGCATCAGAGAGATGTCAGAGCGAGGGGGTTGCACACATGCATATAGTCAGGTGCCCCAAGCAGCTAAGGGTTCAGTGCCTTGCTCAGGGGTGGCTTGGCGGCGCCCAGGAGCTACCAGTCCACACTCTATGCTTTGGTCCATGTGGGACTTGAACCGGCAACCCTTTGGTTCCCAAGCCAAGTCCCTACAGACTGAACTACTGCCGCCCCCAAATGGGGGTCTTCTCACAACATGAAGGTCCTGGGTTTGATTCTTCTGGCTTTTCTGTGTCGAGTTTGAGTGTTGAGAATGACTGTCAGACACTGCCAATTGCGTTCGTTGGAACACACAACCGAGCCGGAGGTAGAGCTGGGATAAAGTCACACCACAGCCAAAACTAATAATACTTAATGAGCTAAGACTTCAGTCAGACAACAAAACGGAGCAAAACTTTCCTTTTTTTCTCTTCTCAGTCTGCTACATACCAACTTTTCTCTCACTTCCTCCCTCTTTTATTCCATCCTCTTTGTCTTATAAATGCCTTCCTACTAGAGTTTTAGGAGAACATCGTCTTGCCATTATACAGTACATCTCTTGATTTATTCTTTTAATCTCTCGCTCTCAACCGAGGCAGCTTATGTTTCAAGAGGAAGTTAATAAACGGAATCCCATGAGGTGATGAAGTTCACTTAATTTTATTAATTTAAATCTCAAAAATGGTACAAAAGCACAGTCGCCTCTGACAAGGTTAAGCTATGTCAGGATATCCAAAAAACTCTTGAACAGATTTCAACAACTTGTTTAAAGATTATGTGCACATTTCCGCCTTGTGCAAAGCCCCAATATTCCTAATAATCAACATGAATTAAACTTTTATTTTCTGCTCTCAGAGTGATAAATTTTGAGGACTTCGCAGCTCTCCAAGTACATTTTGATTTGTTTTGTACCTTGCTGAGGTTTAAAAAAGGCCTCTTATTCTGTGGAACTATTGCTGCACTCATGAGGAACTGTTTAGGAAATGTTTTTATTGTTATAATACTTCATAGATAATTAAGGAGGAAGACTATAGCTTCTGATAATACTAATACTACACCAATAAATACATGGAGGCCTCTCTCTACATTGACAATCACTGTAAATGTCTGATTTATTCTTTTAATTTCTTCTTCCAGTAACACAAGCAGCTGATTTTTGCTAAGAGGATGAGGGTGGTGTCAGTTTCAGGTGGAAGCTAATAATCCCAAATCCCTGAACATTTTATAAAAAAGAGTTTTTAGGAGCTTTGATGTTGTCCAGAGGTAGAAAATGTAATTCCAATAAAAATCATCCTTATTCTCATTATGTATATTATGCCACATATTGTGTAATAGACACAACATCATGTAAGATTTGGTATTTTTTGTAGTTTGGTGCCTCCAGCTTCACAGTGCAATACCCATTACACACCGCTGTGGTAAATATAGAAAGCTGCACATGCGCATTTGTTCTGATCACAACACTTAGGATCAAAACCTAGCCTAGCAAGTCGACAACTTTGGGAACAGCTGTACATCAAGGAAGTGCAATAACACAAGACACAGCGAGCTAATATTACTGACTAGTCCAACAGTAAGAAGGTCAGTTCCAGCACCTGTCTCCCAGCCTTTTATTTCATGAAGCTCCTGCCAACAACTAAAAAACAGTCCGATGGCCTCCTGCTTGCTCTGCGTTCACTTTTTCTCTTCTTAACTTCCTCCGTCAACATCCTCCTCAGTCTCTTCACCTCTGCCATGCAGTCCAAGTGTGAGAAAAGCATATGGGCTGCAGAGTGGGAATAACAGAGGCAACCGTTCACTTTACAAGTCAGTGTCACATCAAAATGATTTTGAAGGTAGAATAGTTACATAATTTTGCTTGCTGACTAATTATTTCAGGTTTTCAGAAATACGGTGTTTATGTAACGAAGTTATACACCTGGAACATGCGCTTGCAAGCATATGTTTGGCCACCGCAGGGTCTTGCCTGATGTTGTCTTGCAAGAAAAGTTGAGTCAGGTTCAACTTTTTCACAGATGACACTGTGTTTTACTCCTGGAGTATTTCTGGGAAGGATGTGCTTTTTCAAGGATCCAAGGACATATATTTTCATTATGCAACACGGCTGAAATTAGAGTTGTAGATCTTTGATAATTCACATAAAATACAACACAGACGATTCATTAGATTCAGAATGAGATCAAGAGAAAATATTAAACAAAATAAATCACTGGTCGCCAAGTTGTTTTTGTTTTTTTTGTTTTTTTTTGAATAGTCCCAACCACACAAACTGTGCGCTCTAATTAGTTGGGGGCTATGCACCACTGTCCAGAGGTTGAAGCCCACAAACATCCCCAACACTGCAAAATAAAATATATATATATAATTTTTTTTAAAATAACATATAATTTAATAATAATAATTCTTTTTCTGAATAACATAGGCTATCTTTAAGCTAGGTTGTAGCTAACCAGAAATAAGAACGACATAAGTGCTAACATACACTGCTAAATTAGCAAAAAAAAAGTAACGTGACTACTGTCCTACTTCTAATGAAAGTTGGAAATGGCTGTTTGTGGCTACAAAAATCACCAGAAATGGGACATTTTTATTTTCATTTGACATACTAACCAATCTCCCACTGGAGTTAGTCTGTAACTTCTGCTGTTTTTGCTGTACCTGGGAAGTTGCTCCTAATTCTGAAACGTATTGAACCTCTTAGACTGATTCCTGTCCATGTTTTTGTAGCCCTGGCCTCATTGTGCCTCATTATTTTCAATGGAAATAGTGCTCTGTTGCAGTTCCTGCCAAGTGCAAGAAGTTTAAAAACACTTTAATGTTTAACACACACAAAAAAAAAGCACTTTAAGTTGGTTTTCAATAGTTGCTTGGCAACAGCAGCAGCGACCGGCACCTCCAGTGCCTCGAACACGCTGCTTTTTAAGCCAAGAGAAAGAAGTGGCCAGTGGAGACCGAGGCTAAAACTTCCTGTCAGTGAAGGACGTTATATGAGGTGGAAATCCAGGTCTTGAGGGGTTGGGAATGAAATGGGAGTAAAACTGAGGGCACACACATGCACATCTAAATATACCAGGGCAAAAGTGAAATCTGGAATTTTATTGCAGTAGAATGAACATCCACTTTTTTTCTGTCCATATAATTTTGAAAAAGAAAACTATGTGTAATTGCACATTGTAGAAGCAATATTCCGTATTGTTATATTCCTCTGGGCATTTTAAAATTGCTGGTAATTCAAAGATTCCTCATTATGTGCTCAGTTTTTGCATTATGCATTAAAATATGTTCTCTCTAAACCCACGGGTCAAACAATGCCCATAAACTCTTGGCGTCCACATGGCATCGTCATCTCGTCCAACCACCATCTCTCATTATAATCCCAGCCTTCCTTTCCATCTTATCCCTACAGCATGCTGGGAGTTGTGTTTCATGCCGCTGGAGGCTGTTGTTCATTTTGTGGCAGACGTCAAGATTTCCCCCCTGATTTTTCTGTGATAACTGACTCACGAGGTGACTAAAGCAGGGGGGATCAAGTGCGTATGTGTGCTTTATGCTAAGTGTAAGTTTGTCCACTGGAGTGCACACGCACATATGGAACATAATCGGGCAGGATGAAGCGCCGTATTAAAGAGGATCCAGACAAACGACCACCCGCTGTGGAGTAGAAACCTGAGCAGCTCATATAAGATCTACAGTGGAATCCACTGTTTCCAATAATGGCTGTGTTCACACTGCAGCTGGAAATGGCTCAACTCTTGATTTGTTTGTCAAACATAATGTTTTATTACTCTGAACCAAAATTTAATTACTCTGCACAGTCCAAATATTTCATTTATATCAGAAAGAAAATTACTGATGGCTTGATGTGTAACTCAAAACTGGAACTGGAACGTTTAAAATTCATTAAAGTGGAATTTGTTAGACATTGTTATTACAAGTAAATTTTAAACCATTAATCTTAGCTGTCATAATTTGTAATCATAGATAAATAAATAAATAACAAATAAAGGTCCTAATATTCCCTCAAAAACAGTATTTGTAGAGATACTTCAGTTTTGACCTGAAGGCTTACAGCATATAAAAACCCATGTCTGACTAGATTTAAAGTTAAAGACACACATTTAGGACTGGTCTAAATTTTGGATTAAAATTCATCCTAACACCTTTTACAATTTGTTGTATGACAGACCAACTTGCTAGCATGGCTATAAACATGGATAGTGTGTGATGCTCCATGGAGGTTTTCGGTAGCTGCTGAGAAAATCTGAACACATTCTTCCTCTTACAAATTAAAAGTTACATTTATAGATAATAAAAAGCTCCCTGGCTCAATTTGACTTTCGCTCTTGTATCACTATTACTTTATTGTAAGCTAACTGTAGCTAACTTAAGCTAATGTCAGAAAACTTAAGATAAATATTGATGTGTAAGTGACATTGATCCGCTCATATATGTGGTACAGAAAAGGAAACCCGACATGTACAATGAACAAGCAGGGCTGCTGGATGAGGTGGGCAGCGTGCAAGACAGGGCACAGACCTGGCAGGAAATCTGAAGCTGGATAAAGTTTCTGTTATCCTCCCTACTCCATCAAACATCTACTCATGGGGGTTGGCAGAGAGCCCCAGCTGTACGTTCTGCAGACGGCCAGTCAGCCTTGAGCACGTCCTCTCCTTGTGTCGGTCAAGTTTGGCAGATCGTAAATTCTGGTGGTGATACAAACAGACACGTCTTTTACGTCATTTTTGTCATGTCGTGTCTTTTAAGTCATTTTCATCTTGTTATATCCTGTTATGTGTTTTATCTTGTTTTTGTCTCATTTCTCTCTTGTTATGTATTGGTACGTCTATTTTATCTTATTTCTTTTTCATCTTCTACGCCATTTTTGTCTTGTTGCACCTTTTACATTGTTTTTGTCTTGTTAGAATTTTTGTCATTTTCGTATCATGTCCTCTTATTTGTTTTATCTTGTTTTTGTCTTATTTTTGCCTTGTTACATTGTTTTTGTCTAGTTTCGTCTTTTACATCATTTTCTCCGTGTTATGTTTTGTTATGTATCATTATGTCTATTTTGTCCTGTTACATCTTTTGTGTCATTTTTGTGTTATTACACCCTTTACAATGTTTTTGTGTTGTTATGCTGTTTTCATCTTGTTACAGTATGTCTTGTTAGGTCTTTTACGCTGCTTTCGTCTTGTTAGTCTTTTATGAATTTTTGTCTTGTTACAACTTTTATGTCGTTTTCGTCTTTTCGGTCATTTTACATTGTTGTCAAGTTGTCAGAAAAAGAAATACTCAAGTAAAATACCGATACCTGAAAAAGTACAGTAACAAAGTATCTGTACTTAGTTACTTTCCATGTCTGCTTGTCGTGACGTGCAAAATGTACCATACATTATCCGAAACCTACTCAAGTAACCTCCTTCTAACCACATTCTAAGACAGCTTTCTAGCAACATCTCTCACACAGCCGCTAAAGGTTACCTTGTGTATCAGTATGAGACCACGTGGTGCCGTGATAAAACGTCAATGTGCAAGTTGGGATGAGAACGGGTAGTCTATTGATTGGTATACACTGGGTTTATTGTAGCTTTTTGTGAGAACAGCTGCCTGCTACAGGCAAGAGTCAATCGAACAGTAAAGTTGTGGGCCGTAACCAAAACAAGGAAATGAAAGCTGCTAAACTGTGCTGTGATCCCTCTCACCTTTCACATCATTTAACCTATTGTTAATAAAAAATACTGAAGTCTGAAGTGTAAATCTAACCTCCTTTGCTTTTATGGATGATGATTAAGTGTTATTACCTCCATGCCAATTCAAGTTCACTGTAAATATTCACAGTTTTTATAGACTTATTTTACAGTGCACACACATTTAGAAATGCACTAATGAGACCCCCTCTCTGTGCTTGGTTGACACTGTATCCCTTTAAAAACGCCAACTCAAACCTCTCCGTTTCTGACCGGTCTCTCTAAAACAGCAGCCGTATCATGTTCACTATCTGCTTCTACTAGTACAAGTCAAACCTTACTCTGTGGTCTGAGCAAAAAGGAGATGTTTATTTTCATCCCAGACAGAAAGAAACACGTTGTAAACACCCAGATTGGATGTTGGATCGAATGGTGTCACTGAAACCGGACCTCCGCGTAATGACAGGTAATCACAACGTTAACACGGTGGATTACATGATTCAGAGAGGCCAGTGGAAAGTGATGAAACCCAGACGCACACTCGCCAAATATATACAAATGCACACAAGCCTAAATGCATGTGTAACCATCCCATACGTCGGACGTAACGGATGGAACAGGCGGGTTTGTTTGACCTTCAACTTATCCACTGATCCAACTCCACGCTGTCAGTAATGGGCCTCCTCTTCCAGTAAACTCTCTCCTTCTTTTCCTTCCCGTAACGGCTACTTTGTGTATACACGGTCTTCAAACCACAGAACGGCACGTGACGGAAACTGATGAGAGAAAAAAAAATTGAAGATGGAGTGACTAGTCATGTATTAAGTGGAAAAAAATTGACATGTGAAACATTTTGTCCAGGTCTTAAAATACAATGGTTAGAAATGGTGAACATGCTGATTCGATTATCACCAATGCCATAAAAGGAGAGCGTGCCATATTCCTGCCTCTGCTTTGTTTTTATGCTGGCTGCAAAGCAATTGAAACTAGTGAGGGTTTGTTTCACTGGCATACCTGAAAACTGTCAAAAAAACATCCCCAAATCCCATCATTTTCCAATCTAGTGCCGTCGACATGCTCGTGATCAGGCTGTGGCGTGACCCCGGTGGCCAGGTCGTTAGTAAGCGGCGTTCCTATTGGCTGTCCGTCATGGCAGCGTAGGGTTATGGCTCCTGCTAAATCTCCAGGGAGGGCTGTAACAGTGCAGAACAACAATAGGGCCGATGCTGTGTTTAGTCTGCGTCTGCGGGGGCTTACAGCAGATTTCTGCACTTTGAAACAGGACCCAGGCTCGCTACCAAAGACTTTAAGACTCTCTTGCAGCAAGCTTATTACATCTTAGTTTACTTTTCATCTGCGTCCAAGGCACACACGCACACACACATACAAACACACACACACATCATCACACCCAGACCAAAACCAGAAGCATGAGTTGATATTCAGTGCTTTCTAATCTCTCCTGGCCATCTACTGATGCTGCTTTGCTCATCTTAGGGACTGTATGAAAATGACTGGGGAGGGGGGGAGAGACTGAACCTTGTGATTCAGCTTTTAAAAAAAACTAAAGCCCTCCCCAGTATTCTTAATATTTAGTCTGGACCCTCCCCTTGACTTTGAAAAAATACAACACCATGTAGGTCTGCCTCCTCCCAGTATCCCAAAATAATACTACAGAACTCAGTTTGCAGTTCATAACCAGTACGTGAAGAATTTATACTAACTAATTTAAACCTGAAAAGAAAGAGTTTAAGTTTAATTTTATTGAAATAAAGGTTAAGTTGCATTAGCAAACTCTTGTTTGTTTATTTTTCTACATAAACAATATCCATTTAACTCTGTTTCATTTTTATGCCCACCCATCAAGCCCCCCCCCCCCCCCCCCCCCCCCCCCCCCCCCCCCCCCACCCCCACCTCCCCAGTTTGGGAACCTTCATGTAAGAACTGTAATTTTCACATATTACCTAAATCATGCAATATATGTGGAAGTCAAACTGATGGAACACATACCAAAATGATGCCCTCTATTTTATGCAATTATATTCTATTGACCCTTCCTGAGTCCCGCCCCTTTCGCAACCTCAGCAAACTTCCCCTTTCCAATTTCCTGTACTTACTGGCTATGTGCTAGGCTTGTCTGTGAAAATAAAACCTAATTAGATTGCTGAAAGATGTTGGGGGACCTGTAAAAGCAACGTGGTCACATCTTAAGTTAGTTAATGTTAGCAAATGCTAGCTAACTTGCTAGCTAACTGACTAACTAATGATTAATGTAGATAAAGCTAGCTAGCTAGTTTCAGTTTTCTGCTCTGTAGCAAAACGCTAGTAATGTATGTTTATTGTTAGGTTGCTAGTTACATCTGATCAACATCAAGCTAGCACAAGTTAGCTAGCCAGTTAGGTAGCATTTTGCTAATATTAGCTAACTTAAGATGTGACTATAGGTCTAAAGTGTATGTTGCTTTTACAGGTCCCCCAACTTTTAACAGTCTTCAGAATTTGGTGTTCTTTTTAATACACCTTTGGCACATAACATATCTAAGTTCTGGAGAGGAGAAAGTCGACCGAGGTTCTGCCGACTACCAAGCTTGCTCAAATGTCATTGGAGCACAGAGCAAAAAGGTGCAAGACTTAGAAAAGGTCAGTTCTGTGTTTTAGAATCAAGAGCCGTCCCTGTCACTTTAAAATTACTCCACAGATTTTACACATCAAAGACCAGAAGGAGCTGTGCGAAATCTGATAAACTGCCTCAAGTGATGTCACTTAAGGAAATGTCTGAAGAGAATCTGGGATGTGAAGGATTGCGAATACCAGACTTTTCTAGCCCCCTCCTCATCTCTGCTTGATGTTAGCATTAGCTGCTACTAGCATAACACACCTGAATCTCAAAATTGCTGAGTTGAATTGTGGGTAATGTAGGCACTTGATTTTGACAAAAGAGAAGAATGCGTGGAATAAAAAACATATCCATGTTGTTTTTTTGTTTTTTTTAATCAGTTCTGTTATTTTTTAAAAAGACACCTGTTCATCTTGAGTCTTGTACAGGATTAACATTTTTTGACATATCTAACTTTAGTGCAATGTTGCTTTCTTGCAATTACACACTAAAGTGAAAGTCAGAGCAAGTGCAGGCTAGTGGAAAATAATGTACTCTCTTGGATATAGCCTAATGTTTCATGAACACTGACATACTGATCTCTGGAACCCCATTTCCACAATATGATGGAAAAATACCCTGGACATCATTATAATGAGGTCTCAGAATAGTTTCTCATTATTTTGAGATACTAAGTCATTATTTCAACATAAGTAAATCATTATTTTGAGATATATTTTGAGAAAGTTTCCTATTATAATGATTTACGAGATTTTTTTTTTTTTGATTACATTGTCCAATATAGGCTTCCTTACTAATCCTATTACTACCCCGATTCCAAAAAAGTTGGGATGCTGTGTAAAATAGAATGAATACAGTGCAAAGACAAGGTATTTGATGTCGATACTCATAAACCTCACTGTTTTAAACACATAACCATTTTGGATTTGATGCCAGCAACACATTAAAAAAAAAGTTGGCACAGGGGCAACAAAAGACCAGCAAAGTGACTGAATGCTCAAAAAAACCTGTTTTGAACATGCACAAAGTTCAACCACTGGCAACTGTAATAGTACAGGGGTGTCTTAGTGCCCATGGTGTGCAACTGTCACATCTGTGAAGGCACCATTAATTCTGAAAGTACAAGTTTTGGAGCAACAAAAGCTGCCATCCAGACAACGTCGTTTTCAGAGCCGTCCCTGCTTATTTCAGCAAGACAATGCCAAGACACACTCTGCACGTGTTAAAACAGTGTTGCTTCGTTGTGAAAGAGTTCAGCATTATGAAGCACAAAATACGGCAACGGAGACCCCAAACTGTGGAGCAACTGAAGTCATACATCAAGCAAGAATGGAAAGAATTTCACTTTCAAAACTTCAACAATTAGTGTCCCCTGCCTCCAGAATTTTCCTACTGTCCCTTGCTTTACCTCCAGAAGGTGCTACGTAGCCAGGCAGGTATGTAGGTTAGTTTAGAACAAGTGGCTTTTAATATTTGCTTGACAGACCAAACACACACACACACAACATTTAATACTTGTCTCTGTCAGACATCTTTTGGTTTCTGTGGCTTCTCAGCAGCCCAGATGGAGTCTTGTCTAAATAAATGTCACCTTGTGACCAGGGTTTTAAAAAACCCACAGCAATATACTGCTGGAGAATCAGCCATGTCAATCACGTCACGCATCCGCATTGCCCCGGGGTTACGAGCGACGACTCCGGTGGGCTAACCCCACCCCTCCTACCTCCTCTCCCTCCCGCCCTCCCTCCCTCCGTCCTCCTGCCATAACAATGGGGAGGGATGTGGAAGTCCAAAACACACAAATGATCAGGTGCTGAACATTTACAGCACTTGTGTCCAACAGCTCAGCCCCGGGGTCCTGCTGGGTACAAGCCAAACCGCTCCTTTTTTTGTATTTTTATTTTTATAAGACAGTGCTCAGAGCTTGGCTGATTATTTTGAGGGCTGGGGGAGTTCAGGCTTCTGTCTGACTTGTGGTGGAAAGCTAACCTTTAGCCCACCGCTGAACCAGAGCGGTGGGGGATGATTATTGTCACTTTGCTGATTTTAAAGGTCTTATTAAGTATGTGTTAGTGGCTGTGGTAGTTTCATTGTTTCATTTCATTGCATGTTCATGTTTTCATTTATTTTTTCAATAAATAATTTGATGTCACTGTTTGTTTTGATATAAATGTGATGGACAATAAAAATCAACACCTCTCTAAAACGGATTTATTAATAACCTTTGTGATGGCAGGATTCGTATTAAATGGACTGTTGTATTAGACTGCATCAGTTTTAGCTACAGTAGCTGTACCTAATAAACAGGCAGTGGAGTTTATGCACCAATATACCAAAGCAAATTCCTCGTACAGTTTGTGAAAACATCTACAAGATGTCACTCAGTAGAGTGCAGATCTCCAGCAAGCAACCTAAAAAGAATATTTGGTTGTTACCCTTTTGTAATCCCCAACATTTTGATGAGTAACTGTAATTTAATTACATATTTTTATCATTATTTATTTTTTGTAATTTAATTACATGTAAGCAGTTACAGGCAAAAAGTTACTGTCCAACACTCCTAGCATCTGATTAAACATTTGCGTGACATTTTGTCATAAGCAGCATACTAATTAGTTATGAGAGTTATGGCCAGAAATGTGTTTTGTAAGGTCACGGTGATATTTGACTTTTGAAAGATTTAATCAGACCTTTCTGAAATCGAATTACTTCATTCTTGAGTCCAGGTGGACTTTTACCTTTCTTCTAAACTAGAATCTTTAAGTTTTAGAAACTCAAACAGTGTTCACAGCGAGACGTGAACTTGATTTGTCACTATTTTGGTGCCTGAGAATTAAATGGTTTTAAGTGAAAATCTTAAAATTTTAACCACCATTCACTTTTACTTCAATGAATTTACACAGTCATTTTTTAAATACCATATTTTGGGTTTCTAAAACTCAAAAATGTAAGTTTATCTAAAGTATAAAAGTACATTTTCTCAACAAAACATTAGTAGCTGATTGTTACGAATTTGAAATACACTCAAAAAATGTACTGAGGTATGTTGCCTTGCAGTTTTGAGTTTTCTCAATATATGTTTTTACAGTGTACACTGTTAATTCTTCTTAGCAGTCAAACTTGTCATCAAGCGCTTCCTCGTGGATCTTTGTGATCTAAATATGTCAGTTGAGTTTCAGTGTTGTTTTAGTGTCCTTTGGTGACCTGAACACCCTCTGTATATCTCATATCAGACATTGCTTATCAGCAGGTTAAAAAAGACACACAAAGCACACACTAATAGCCACACACACTTGTGCATGAAGACACCACAGTGGGAAATTACTACCAGCCGCCCAAACGTGTTGTTTGTGATTGGTGTCTTACACAACACCAGTCACTTTGGCAGGAAACCAACTGCTATTGGAGGTATTTTATTCTAAATATCTAGCTGGCTTATAAAAGAGTGACAGTGGCACCAGCCATGTTGGCCAGTGGACAAAAGAGTTCTTTTCCTTGTTGAATATACACACACACACACACCACGTTCACATACAATGCAATACACACTGTGACTTCGGCCATGTCCAAGTTGATTAACAGTGTCACTCCAAATCACAGGGTTGATTTCAGCACTAAACCAGACCTGAGGCTGATTGGGGAGGCATGAAGAAAATGACTTACAGAGGGGGAGGGAGGGGAGGAAAGAGTGAGGACATGGACAAGAGGAATGAGGGAAATGGAAGGAAAGGAGACGCAGTGGCAACATTTAAAAAACAAGAAGAGGTGGAGGAAAGACAATGATTAAATTAAAGACGAAATGAAAGAGAAACAGGTTAAAGACAGAAATGTTAAAGTAATAAAGACACACGCATGGGTTTCCTTCAACACGTCACTTTGTTGTCACTGAAAACCAGTTAAACCAAAACACATTTCTCTGTGATATTTCGAGAGCGTCGAAAACATTTACTGCGCAGTAAACCTTTTTTGACATTAATCGAACCTGACATTTTGAATTTAATTAGACGGCGCGAGTTTGTAGCAACAGTAGCAGCGAGCGCGGGGAGTGTTTGTCTGTACACATGTTCCTACTTTATTGTGAACTCTGCTGACCGCGCTTTAAAATACGCACAGCGGTTGGGCCAAAACCAGGACGCCAATAAAACTGGTCCAGGTAGAAAGACAGATAGAGGCAGAAAGTCAGACAGACAGCAGGGTTTTTTAGATTAGATGTTCGTATATGCTATGTAAGGTCACATGTTTGATTCCTCGAACTCAGGCCAATGTGGGTCTGTCTAGTGGATTTAGTGTTTGATGCAAAGCACTAATTGCTTTGATGGTTCAGCACTACATTTCCCAGAGGTCAGCTGGGCCTTTCTATGACAGATGTGACATCTGTCTTCTTTTATATTTTAATGTTTTCTGTTGATTGAGGACATTATGCTCATACAATCTAGCTACTTATTCCATTAATTTCCACTTATTTGTTTCTCTCATAGCATTTACTTGTTTTCATTCTGTATGTACTTGATTCTGTATTGATTTAAAACTCAATATGAAATAAAAAATGCCTTTAGCCTTTTAGAACACATCCCCAGTCAATTTCTTTGTATACTTACATCAAAATCCAATCATGTTTTCCTCCTACAAAACAAAAAATGATGATTGATGTACTTACGTAGGCTTGAAACAACCAATTTCAACCAATAATATCACGACATCCACCCACCAATCAGTCTTCAACTTTTAGCGGCATAGAGCCAAGATTTGCTAGTTAGCTAGCTAGCAGCAGCAACATTCAAATCAAATTCCTTCCAATGTTAGGTTATGCCCACCCTGTTTTACTTGGAAATACGTCACAATAACATCACAAAAAGCTGTTTAAGCCAGACTATGGAGTCAGGATGTGGTTAGCCTAGCTTAGCATAAAATGTGCGGGTGTGTGCAGGTGTGAATAACCAGGGAGGAAAATATACAGTGAAACAAATCTAAATTAATATGATTTTTTGTCAGGGAATAAGTAAACAAGGGTTTGCTATTGCTATCATGCTAACCATAATTTCAGCCTGAATCATCTTTTAATCACTTGCTTCCACAACTATTGCAAATGATTGATATTAAATGTGCGGTGGGAGGGCTTGAGGTCTTTTCGGTTCTGAAAGGGGGTACATACCAGAAAAAGTTTGGGAACCACTGATATTACGTGATAAACATTTAGCTTTCTGGTATTTCCGTTTTTTCCCAATTTGGACATAGCCAGGCTAGCTGCTTTCTCCTGCGTTTATGCTAAGCTAGGCTAAACATGTCATGGTCCAGGTTAACGCACTGACATGATATTGTACATCTTCTCATCTTACATTTTGATCGAAAGCCAAAAAGTAGGTTTCCTAAAATATTGAATTATATAAAGAATAGCCCACAAGAAATTTTGTTAAACACACATTATGCTGTTTTCCTAGAAGTTATAGCAACTATTGAACATTTGAACATTGTTGGAAACATTCTGGATAATATAAATAAACACCGCAAACAAAATGTGTAGATACATGTTTAGATATTTTAATGCTTCACTCATACAAATTATAGATTTCAAACAAAAATCAAACAAATATGTGTTGTGATTCAAATGTGGCTGACCTGAACTATTTTAGATGGCAATAATGTATTCATGTGCAGCATGAGGATTTTTAACCACACCCATCATGGCAGTTTTGGTTGGAAACAGAAAAAGTTGGGAAATGTTGTTTTTAATATTTCATGTGAATTCACTGATGTCCTACGCTGTCAGACGGGCCACACACATCAATAATATAAGTTACAAATTTCTCATTTTCTGACTTCTCAGAACATGTGAATCACCCTCTGTCACTCAGCATTACAGCCTGAAGGGTGAACATGGAGCACCACAGCAAAACACTGACAGGGACAATATGTGGATCTGTACTTGGCATATTCTGGTAAAATATTGATGACAGTTGATTGGTCCTTCTGACAATCAATACCCAAAGAAACAAAGCAAAAACAAGTGTTGTAAGAAAGACAGAATAACAGAGGGAAAGAATGAAAGAGAGAAAGAAAAAGTGTTAAAAAGAGAGGAGGAGGAGGGGAAAGACCGGCAACAAGTAGGAAACCTCCGGTAAATGCGTCAGTCTGGAAGGTGACACCTCTGGACCAATGAAAGTTTCCACTACACAGACACACATGCACGCACACACACTTGTGTTTGTGTTGCTATGTTTGTTGCACAGGTTGAGAGGTGTGTGTGTCGTGTGAAAGGGGGGGCAGACTTCTAGAAAAGACATGGTGACTATGTTTGTGGCATTGGGTGGGTCGGTGGGTGGGTGGGGGCATGGGTGTGTGTAGGGTGGAGTGAGTGTGTGTGTATGTGAGGGTGTATGAGGGCGTGTGTGAGGGTGTGGTACGTAACAGTGTGTGTTTATGTCCTGGTGGCACGCAGCAGCCGTCGGTACATAAATAGGAGCATGTCAATGGTAGGTAAAGTGACAATGATGTCATGGGTATTTTTCCAATATGTGTACTTCTGTGTTTGTCTGTGTGGATATTCATGTGTGTGTGTGTGTTTTATGGATTTGCAGCGTCACCTCAACACTCTTGTTTTCCCATGTTTGTGTATGAGCCATAACCCAACCTCATCCTTTTCTCTTTCTTTGTGAAGCTTTATAGATGATCAATGGAAGACTGTAGCTCACTATAATTGCTCATATTCATTCATGTCCATATGGTGGAAGAGCATTGTTTTCAGGGAGGACTAATAAAATATACAAGACTGAAAAACTGGCCACTGTTGAAAACAGGATGGATTTGCAAAGTTGAGACAAACACATCATTTGAAAGCTGCAAGCCTGGAGATTAATTTGACACGCAGCTCACTGTCTGCCAAGTTTCTTTAGTCATAAATCTGTAATAAACATTGTGTTTTGTTAGGTGTCTATTCAAATGTTAAGGGCTTAGAACATTGTGATTAAAGTATATGATGACCATTCCCATGCTCAACTAGAACAGTTCCTTGCTCGAGTGCAGATCCCCGACAGGCAACAGATGGTGAAGCACCTGCTGCAATGCCAGTACAACTGCCAGATGCAACCAGGGAGATTTGCAAAGTTCCACCAACATTAACATGAACCCCACATCTGTCGTCCTGAGATGAAACAAGATTTCAAACTGAAGCAGTTGTTGATCACTTGCAGCCCATAGGGGCTGGTTAAGAAGAGTGAGAAGTCAGCTGTCGAAACAGAGCAATCCATCCGTCTATCCATCAGTCTTCAACCAATTATCCGAAGTCGGGTTGTGGAGATAGATGTTCCAGCAGGGGACCCAGATTTTCCTTTCCCTGTTACACTAACTAGCCCTGACTGGGGAGATACCGAGGCGTTCCCAGGCCAGGGTGGAGATATCATCCCTCCATTTAGACCTCGGTCTGCCCCGTGGCCTCCTCCCAGCTGGACGTGCCTGGAAAACCTTCCTAGGGAGGCGACCAGGTGACATCCTTTCAAGATGCCCAAACCACCTCAACTGGCTCCTTTCTATGTAAAGGAGCAGCAGCTCTACTCTCAGTTCCTCACTGATGACTGAGCTTCTCACCCTATCCCTAAGGGAGATGCCAGCCACCCTCCTGAGAGAACCCATTTCAGCCAGCTTGTATCCACGATCTCGTTCTTTCAATCATGACCTGCCCTTCATAACCCCAGGTGAGAGTAGGAGCAAAGATTGACTGTCACAACGGTGTGGTAAAGCAAACCCAATACCGCTCCCCCTGCTCTAATTCTCCGGCCCATTTCACACTCCATTGTCCCCTCAACAAGAACAAACAGATGTACTTGAACGTATTTGAACTCCCTCACTTGCGGTAAGGACTCATTCCCTACTTGGAGTAAACAATTCACCGGTTTCCTGCTGAGAACCATGACCTCAGACTTAGAGGTGCTGATCCTCATCCCAGCCGGTTGACACTCACATGTGAACCGATCCGGTGAGTGCTGGAGGTCACAGACTGATGATGCCATCAGGACCACATCATCTGCAAAAAGCAGCTTTGCAAACCTCAGCTCACCTGACTACAAAAGCTCCACGACTACGCCTCAAGATCCTGTCCATGAATATCACAAACAGGATTGGTGATAAAAAAATTTATTTCAAACCTATTTGCATTAAGTGTATACTTGTTTGTCTTAATCTATGGATGTTTTCCTTCTCTGCTCACATTTACATAACCATTTATACTCATATTGCCCCATCATATTTGTCTTTTTGAAGTGCTCTAGTTACGTGTTAGGGTAGGCTGAATGGTCAAAAAACCTACTTTTGTGACAAGATGAGGTCAGGTTTATTTCGTTAGTCCGCAAAACACTGGTGGAGTTTCACAGGAGGACAGTGTTGCAAAATCTCCCAAACAGTGTAAGTGAATGGAGACCATGCCCTCTGAACAAGGTCACACCACACACACCCAGTTCAGACAATGTGCGTGTGTACGTGAAAGTGGCCCCAAGCTAAAGATCTACAGTGAAGATTCAGGCTAAAAACATGATGTAAATAACATTTTTAGTCAACTTGGCATGTTGCGTCTTTAGTTGTATGTTGTTGAATGTCTTGAATGATAACACTGTGTTATCATTTTGAATCATTTGACTGATGTGTATGCCCTTAAGTCTTCCCAACACCATTCAATAGTCAATTTTAGGTCAGCTAGGAACATTTATGCTTGCATACAAATGTCTGCAGAAGACACAATCACCTGCTTTGCACTGTCCCTATAAACGTTGCATTACAATACTAATGTGATTGTGTGACCCTTCATGGCAACTAGTGTGGGTGCAGGCCTCCCTTGTTGTGCTGGCATGGCACCTCCAATCAGCTGCCTGTAAAGCTGTCAGTAGGACCCTGGAGGTACACAGCACTGAGCCCTGTTAAAAATCCACAGATCACCCTGCTGGTTTTGTTCCTGAAAAACACTGTGTATGCAAACACAGTGTTTTTCAGCATGCGAGCTGTGTGCAGCCGGGGTGAAAGAGGGAGAACGAAAGAAGAAGGTGGAGGAAGAGGACTTAGGGAAATACATGTTGCATATAATGATGCTAATTCCCTTTTAAAAGCCATAGATCATCGCTCATTTTGCTTCCCAAAACAAAAGTGGGTCCCATTAGTTGTTTACCGCAGAGCGCTTAAGAGAAATTCCACAATATGAGGTCATTACCCTGGGTTTCTATCATGCGCCCTGACAGATCATATTTCTCTCAGCGTATAATCGTGTCTGCCTGCAGCTAATTATTTGTGTAAACCTGAGCAGGCTACTGCTGCTGGGTTTTATAGGACATATTAGTTATTTTAAATGACGTTGAGCACAGCAGGAAAACAGTAACGGGTAGTAAAAAAAAAAAAAAGGCTGACACTTTGTGTATGTGTTTGTGATGGTTTGGGGTAAGCTTCAGAGTATTGCCACACAAGCGTTAGGACTCAAAAACAGTAGAAAATATTGTATGAAACAAACTTGCTTACCTGACAAATTAACAGAAATAATAATGCAAAAGCTTATTCCACTGGTCATAACCTGGGGACCAGTATAAAAAAGATCTTAGGAAGGCTGTGACATAAACTGAGGGCAATGCATTTATTTATTTATTGAATAATTATAAAAATTGACATAATTGCTAGCTGTTACACATTACTGAAAAAGTATGTGGGCTGGGAAGCAATAGAGTGAAACAAAAGAGTGAAAACAATAAACAACAGCAAAAAACACATTGAAATAAGCTTTATTGCCAATTTAAATGAATGTAATCATGTTAAAATTTCAACTATTCTATCCATCCTTGGACCTTTTCAGCATCTTCATACAAATCCTGTCTAATCTAGCCATTAATCACTTACTCTTTCACTGACACTTTTAATATTTACCCATCCATCCTTTTTTGCTCTTTATACTACGTCACATAGAACATAGCGTTAGAGGCGCCCCGAAAATGACGTTACAGGTGTACCTACAGTGTCATGGTTTGAAGCATATGGGCACTGACCAAGCTGCCATGATTGACGTGTTGGCAGTGAAACAGGCTGACAATTCAACTTTCAGCCATTAAATGTTAGCTGACATTTTTACTGTGTCTCGTCATCTCTTTTTCTTCAACTATCATTTCTCCTTTCAAATCTTTACAATTCAAACCCAGTCAGGTCTGTTCATACTGTTGGCTAATCAAACACAGTTTTCTTACACTTCAGCTATCATTTCAGCTGTCGTTTTTCAGTTAATAAACCTGAACAGACACTACTTTCTTTTAGGATTTCCACTTCAACCTACCCTTCAACTCATGACCTAACCTTAAGCTGACATTTCAGCTCTTTTCAGTGCGTGTACTTCAAATGAATCCTCAACTTCTTCTGGCACTTCCACTTCAGTTCTTCAACTCCTTTCACCACTTTCGACCTCAGTTATTTCAAATGATTCTTCGACTCCTTTCAGCACTTTCACTTCAACTGATATTTTAACTTCACTCAGCACTTACACTGATACCGAAACCTCAACTCTTTTCAGCAATGCTGCTTCATCTTTTTTCAACCGTTGCATTTCGACTGCCACTTTGACTACAGCTTCGACTGTTTCGGATAAATGATTTCAAATGTTTACACTGCAGAATTTACGCAGTTAAAATGCAACCTCGTATTTGACCATAGTGGGAAAATCATTATATTCATCATTCAGTATGTCCTAAATATAGAGGTTCCACTCTGTAAAGTGTTATGATTGTGCTCACTAAGAGCCTGTAAATTTGTATCTTTTCCAAAGAAGATAATTCATTTTATTTTTGTATCATCAATCAATTTGTCAGAGTAGGCGTTCCTTTTTCCATATGGCGAATATGTCATTTTTGAATGGAACATTTTGTATATACTGAAAATATAAAACATGCACATATGCAGAATCACATTAGAAGAAGCCTGCGAGTAGCTGGAGAGTTGTTGCTTTTCAAACTGTGGTTTGTTACAGAACAGAGGTGAAGTCAGATAGACAGTCTGCAGACCTGCGCACAGCACCACCACAGAGCAGTGAAGCTGCGCCAGCCAGACTCGGCCTGCGGCTCGATCCTGGCATCGGCCTGCAGCAGGACTGCAGAAAGACCCAGAGCAGTCGCCTTTCATGTTGCTTTCACAGGCTTAGCTCCTACTTGACAGAAAGACATTAGCAGTCATTAGCACCGCACCAGAACCTGTTATGAAGTGATGTCTGGATGTGTGTTTGTTCAGTTTATGATCAGTTCATCTCTGCTTCTTTTACTGTAACGTGTCACTTCACAAGCCGCTGAAAGGTTTGTCACTTGGTGAGATTTCCATTAAGTTTGAGCTCTTTGCCAATTCAAATGCGGCAGGCACTGACACACTGTAAACACACGCGTGCACAAGAAACCAGGCACCAATGTTACTGAAGTTCAGCCAATATGGGAATTCGAAGGTCAGCGCTGATATGAGTACTTCTATGTTGAGCTGTTTTTTTTATATATATTTTTTATTGCAGACTTCTAACCATGGAAACTCTGCTGAAAATAGAAAACTTTCTGAGGCATTTAAATGATAAGTCAAACTTGGGGACATGGGGTATATTGCTGGTTCCCAACCACCGTTTTGTCTGATGCCTTAAAGCAGGGGTGTCAAACTCAATTTAATCCTGGGCCACATCAGTATTATGGCTGCCCTCAAAGGGCCGGTTATAAATGTGTCTGCTTGTTATCATATTACAGAATTTCCTATGCATCATTGAATTATTATTGGTTCTAGTAATAACTTAATAATGAATAACTAGCTCTGAAAACAGAAATCTAGGAAAAATAATCACAAGCAAGCATTCAAGTGTACAACTCTTATACAAGTTATTAAAGAAAATGAAGTAAAAGACAAAGACGAAACACAGACATTTATTAGCTTTCCACTCTTATAAAATTGCCTTCCTTTTGCGTCAGCTTTTCTTTTCTTTGGCACTTTGCTAGGCTGCTACTATTATACTAGCTACAACCACTCGGCTAGAGTGCCACTGCTGGAAACGGCTATAGGGTTTTAAGTCACTATCTAGAGCATACTGATGTCTAGCTAGACATTTTCAGTGTGCAGATAACGGATGCATTCTGGGACATGTAGTTTATGTAAACTGTATTCCATAAAGCAGCATAAAATTGTTTTTTCAAAAATTTTATTCTTTGCAAGTTCTCGCCCTGGGCCACATCAGATGAGATGTGGACTGGATATGGTCCACAGCCTTGAGTTTGACACACGTGCCTTAAAGGGAACCTAAAACACCTACAGCAGGGATGTACTTCATTGACTTGACCTGTTATGTTCTAAATATGTTCACTAAGTGGCAGCTGGATATTTTAACCATCTGATACATTTAGCCAACTCAACCATTTATACATTACTATTTAGCTTTACTATTACAACCATACAGTATATCCATTACTTTTAGCTTTGCTATTTCAAATATTTATTCATTACTTTTACTTTTATTTTTCAAATTGTACTCAGTACTATGATTTTTAAAGTAACTAAGCAGATTACATCTTGTAATGCTTAAGTACAAGTAAAAGTACATAGTTGAAAATCTACTCATAAAAGTACAAGTACCAGGAACTACTTAATTACAGTAATTTGAGTATTTGTAATTAGTTACTTCCACCCCTGGGTGTTTGTACCTCTGCTGTTTAGAACGTCTGGTCACACGCTCTCAAATTCAACACATGCTGAGCGGTGAGTCGTTTCAGCTAGCTTTTTTTTTTTTTTTTTTTGATTAAAATATAATTTCTAGTTGAGCTGCTCTACAGTCTTTCCATTTAGCTGTAGGCTACACGGTCTTACTGGTGGGAGTAATCACAGTACTGTACAGTAGTTTTCCAGTTTAAACAAGCTCAAATTGCCGGAGCCAACCTTGGCTTGGCTGTGTGTTTCCTGTGGTCTGGACTCTTTTGGACAAAGAAATGATGCAAATTTGTATCATGTCTGAGAACTGATGCTTAATGTGAGGATATCCTCGAATGTCCGCGATAGTTTGGCACAAACACATGCTTACATGAGGAAAGGTGCTACAATAACCTGTTAACAGCTAGTGAAACAGATTCATCTTTCTGTCTAATTCAGTGAGGTACATGTGACTGCAGAAGCCCACAATTACTCAATGTCAGTCCTAGCATTTGATATAGTGTTTTACTGGGTGATTACTACTGGTTGCCAGCATGTTACTACGTGTTTACTTGTAGATGCCAGGGTGCCACTATGTTGTGTTTGGAGTGCACGGTGTGCATGCAGCTGAACGTGAACTTACAGACAGAAATTAACAGCTTGCATCCATTCATTCTACCACTATACTGTAGCAAGTCATTCCTGGGCAGCGAGCCACCCCAGTTGAAAATAAAGAGGGATGGAAGTGAAGATGGATGGAGAGAAACTTGCAGCCAAGCCTGTACCGCCTGCAGGAGAGATAATCAGAGTTCCTGCTCCCCAACTCCCGAGTACTTTCTGTTTTTCTGTGTGTGGGCAGAGCCTAGCCAACGCTAACAGGCTCAAACGCTCATCAGAGAGGGCTGGGGCGAGGGCTTCTGTAAGTTAAGAGTCAGATAAGGCAACACACAGAGTGGTGCAAAATGTGTGTGTGTGTGTGAGTGAGTGCATGAACATAAAAGTATTTTTAAAAGGAGAAGTCAAGAGAATCAACTGTGTAAACAGCGATAGCTTGCGCAAAACCAAATTAAGAGTTCAAACTAAAAGCTTACTCATAACCTTGGTTCTGCTGAAAAGATGTCAGCACACACACAAACACACACACACACACACACAGACTCACACATGCACATGCACAGCAAGGGCTATAACACTGTCAACGTGAGCAGTGAGACGGGCAGGATCGCAGCCCTGCCACTGTCTGTCTGCCACCTTGTCATATAAATCTTTACAACACAACTTACTGGCACACGCTGGGGTGTGGATGGATGTTCCCTCACTGTGTGCACAGATGGTGTGTGTGTGTGTGTGTGTGTGTGTGGCAAGAACTGATTCATAATTGAGACCATATAAACCTGTGTCTGTCAAGAATATGTGATTGGTTGTGTGTGTGTGTGTGTAGTGATACTGACAGTGTTATTGGGCTGTACAGGACAGCTCTGGATGCTGAGTGATGTACAGGACAGGGGCGTTGAAGGATGGGGGGTATGCTCAAGTCAAAAGTCTTTTCTGCTCTCACGTAGCAGCATGTCCATACCTGAGTGGTGGGTATCTCACATTATGTGAACTTCTGACCTGTTCTTTTCTAATCCGCTGCACTGCAACAGGAAATGAACTTTTAGAATATTTGAAATAGTCCCATCCAACTCACAAACTCGATTAAACAGAATATGTCAGTAAACGTGGATGAGACACGTTAAAAGCGCCCTGAGAGACTAGTGGCGCCATGTAGTGATGTTTTGGTGAGCAGGCCCTGTTTTGTTTCTTTTTCACGGTGCGCTGGAATGTGCACGTGCATGCAGTTGGTGAAATACACATTACTGCTGATGAAATCTGTCGATTTTACCAGTTGACAGTTGGTGGCAGTAATGCACCAAAAAAAGTTAGCAATATACCAGCAAAGGTAAAGAAAAGGAGACTTCCAAGAGGACAGGTGGGGGAAAGAAGCCTCAAAATATTTAAAAATATTTAAAGTGTGTATAAGGCAATGATACAAATGTGTTCTGAGTTTGTCACACCACTGACAAGTGTGTTATTAAGCACCCAGACAAATTTGAATGACAGAAAAAAAGTATGTTAAATTCCTAAAAATTATGAAAAAATGAAGAGTTTTCTCTGCTCTGAAATGCTGGGGGCGTGTCCGCTCAGATGTCACAAGTGTCTCCAGTCTGGCAGCTTTATTGTACTTGCACGGACATGTTTGAGCCCCCAGAGCAGGAGGACAGGGTCCTATCTGACAACCAACTCCTTCCTCTCAATCTGCAACAGAGTGCTGAATTTTTTTCTTCTGCAGCGGGTTGTTGGAATCGAAGTCAGCAGGAGCTGGCGAGCTGCTATGTTCTTGACTGAACGTGGGACGGGGCGGGTGAATGAAACACACCAGGTTACTTAATAGAACCAGTCTTCTCAAATGAAAAACTGGCTTCTTGCTCTTGTTGATAAAAATCACCATTGCACCAGAAACAGATACGACATCTGAGGCATTTATTCTCAGCATCTAGTCGAAGGACATTTTCTACTGAAATACCAACAACCTGCTTTGTGCTAATTTGAATGATCCTCCCTCCTGTTTCCACCTCTGCTGTGACCGGTGCACCATGTACTCTGCAGTGGACAACAAAATACCACACAGACGGACAAAGCGAGTACCAAGGTCAGAATGAGAGATAAGGACAGAAGATGCGGTCAGAATAACTGGAGATTGTGGCGATTGTTTGAAAATAAAGCCCTGAACTTAAAGTTTGGTAGCTTGCAAGAAAAACTCCGCAGGGAACCTTTAACTCCTTATTTCGGCTGATGAAATAGATGCATTGTTACATCAGATCATAACTTGTGCAGCTTTAAACTTTGTCTGTGATTCCAGCATTCATTAAAGGGCCGATTAAAGCTCCTAATATCATTGAAATCAATTTTGTGTTTAAACGGACAGAAAAGCAATAAATGATGTCATAATCAATTAAAGTAATGGCAATCAGAATTTACATTCAAGGACAATAAAACAAGATGAAAATGATTATTTTAGAGTGATTGATTGCAGTGACCTTGAAGTTTATAAGTGGTAAAATGTGTGTGTGTGTGTGTGTGTGAGAGAGGACAGTGTGTGTGTTTGTGTGTGTGTGTGGTGTGTGCGCGAGCTGCAGCAGCCTCGTGTCCTGAGGAGGCGGAGCTGCTGCCGGGCACCTTGTCTGAATCATATTCATTATCCCCGCTACTGCAGCGCTAATGTGGCTTTATGGGGAGCGTGTGGCGTCCCACAGGACAAATTAGGCCACAGATCGCTACATTTGAGGAATAAAAGTGGCCATTCAAATAGCAGATTGTTCCAATTTTGTCATTAGTTTTACTGCTAGTCAGAGAGAGGACGTCTGAGTCGGCTTGTCAGACATATTTGTTTGAAAGGTTTTATTCCTAAAAGCTATAAAGACATATTGGGAAATAAATGTTACCTCGCTCCCAGAGGTACTTCATGGGACCTATTACCACCACTTAATTAAATGCATGGTCACAAGATAGAAATATTAATGTATTGATTTAGATAAAACTTTTAAGTTGCAAACATAGTTTTGATGAGTTGTGTTGATGCAATAACGTGGTCAATAATTAAATAAACTTAATATTGTGAGCAATTTGAACTCAAATTTCTGTGTGAATTGATTTAAAACAAAATTCAGGTTCTAGTAACTTAGTAAAAATTGGCTTGGACAATTTGTTTTTTGTTAGTGATTTGAGGGGCAATTTAAGTTTGTGTTGCCTTTTTCAACACTCAAATATCATGTTTTCAAATTTCTTAAAAGCTACATGAAAAACATTAAGAAAAAAAATGATAAAAATCTGTGGCAACTTAATTTTTTTAGAAAAGGCTGTAAATTTAAAAATTATATTGATTTAGATAAACCTTTTAACATTATTTTGATGATATTTTGAGTTGGGTTAACATAATAATGTTGGTAATTACATTGACTAAATATGTGTCATTTTAAAGTCAAATTCTGAGATAATTGGTTTAAAAGAAAATTCAAGTTGTAGTAATGGAATAAATTCGTAATTTGTAATTTGAGGTTCAATTTAAATTTGTGTTGTTTTTTTTCAAGATTAAACATCATGTGTTCAAATACAGCAGTTTAAACAGCTATTTAAAATTTAAAAAGTTAATTTGCTAACGATTTTCTTGTGTGGTGAATTCATTTCTTGAAGAAAATCTGGAAACAATTTTTTAAAAGGCTTTCAACTTAAAATCTTGTGTTCATAATTATGGAAATTAAAACAATTTGAAATACCTTTTAAATAATGTAGAAAAAGTAGTTGGATCAACTTAATTTTGTGGGTAATCAACTGAAAAATGCACTTAGTGTAATTCGTTGGTTGAACACAATTTCATAAGACGTTGTCGTAACTCAAAAAGATTGATGCAAACTGTTGTGTTCATTTGTCAAACTAAAAAGTGCATTTAGAGTGCTGAAGAGAAACTTTCCCAACTATCTTTTAGATCATGAATACCTCACTATTGTATTTTTCTATCCTTTAATATTTGTTCTTCCTACAGTACATGACATAAAGGTAGAGGGCTGCAGCGGACATGCTGACCTGCTCAAACACACACACACACACACACCTCCTCAAGACGAGAGAATATAATCAAACACACATACAGTCTCTCTTAAAGATACACACTATCTGAGGATTATATTCAACTCTTGTAAAAATACACAGAAAAAAAAAAAGTGGCGGCAGGCTACCACCAATGAACACTAATTGTGTGTGTCGTACCTCTTATAAAGAAGCAGTTCACCAATTCATGTGGAGCTGTTATTGCGCGGCTCGCGACCCTTGTGAAAATGTTATGGTAGCGAGGCTCTGGATTAGGTGTCAGCGTGGGGGTGCGCAGCTACTGGAGGGCAGGAGGGCTGCTGAACCCTGCTGCTGCTGAATGGACTGAAGGAAATGTGAGTGAGTGTGGTGGAGTGATGTCCTCAATCTATAATATATATCCTACACTATTTGCATTTACTGTGATATTTTATGTGTTCAACCATTGTAGCACTACATTATTGTACTTTGTTGTATTTTAGATGAATAAACATGAAATAATTGAAATATCTGAGGTTTGGTGTCCTCATAAAAACAAAGTGGTGGATGGTACAGAACAGAAAAAACTGATGCACTGAATTATAATTACAATCACTATTCTGATTTGTGTGTGTCTGTACTGTTGTGTAGAGTTAGACTCTACATTATCTATAGATTGCTTTATCCATTAACAAAAATACAGAATACTATTAAACAAGTCAAATGGAAGTTTTTTAAAAGTTTTTGATCTACATGATTCCAAATACTGACTTCTGCACAAACTGCACATTTTGCTTGATGCTTTTCTGTATAATCTTGAGGAATTGGCCATGCCAGACTCAGGTTTGATGGCAATGTGTTGTTATTACTTGATAATGACAATTTATTTAAAGGTGCAGTGTGTTTTAGGGGGATTTATTGGCAGAATGTGGCAGAATATGATGATATTCATTATGTTTTTGTTACTGCATAATCACATGAAGATAATAATCATTGTGTTTTTGTGGCATTTGTTACCTTAGAATCAGCCATTTAAATCTGCAGAGGGCGCAGGTCCTGTTCCACAGAGGCGGTCATGTTGCATGGCCATGTTTCGACAATAACCCAGAGCAGTCGGACTATAAACACTAGCTCTAGATACAGCCTTTTGTCTTTTTCAAGTTTTGCAGCCACAAAATCCGAAATATTGGTCCTTTGAAAAAATATATAAAAATTCTATAGTAAACATATACAATGTTGTGATTTTCTGAAAAACTTAAGCATAATGTGTAACCTGATTTAATACAAATGTATTCATTTTGTGTAACATGTTAGACTTGGAAGCCAATTTGAGCTGCATATTTACAAATTACAGTTGACGTTTCAAAATTTGTAACACCTTTAAAAGTTGAGTTTAAATTCTGGGATGCAGGGAATGCTGTAAGACACTCTAACACAATAAGAAAGTGTCTTTTTAAAGGGACAGATACCTCAGTGTAGATGGTATATGACAGTAAAGTATTTCAAAGTTGACATATTCTATTGTTTCATGGGATGTAGCCATCCTTTTCAGAGCGTAGCAGTGGAAAACATGTCAGGTGTTGTCGGACATGTCCTCGAAAGACAGACATTATACAGCAGTTGATGAAAGTCTCATTTCTCCACCAGTCACATGTGACTGTCTATCAGCGCTGACTCTCTGTCCACTTTCAGTGGCGGCCCTGTCAGCAGTCCACATGGTGGAGATGTGCCGTCACAAATCTCCTCTCTCTCCTCGCCCCTCTGACTGTTTAAAACCCCGGAGGAAAAGCCTGCGCGAAGCAGCGCAGACTATCAGACTCCAAGAGCACCGGGACCCCCCAACCCTCATCATCCCCCCCACCCCCCCCCCCGCATGAGTCAAAGAGCCCTTCTTCTCCCTGCCAGCTGACTGCAGGAGGAAAGAGAGTAGAGCGGGAGGGAGGGAGGAGAGTGGCCTGGGGAGTGCAGAGGGCTGGGTGGGTTGAAGTGCGTGGTGAGGGTGTTGGGGGGGCAGTTTAGGGTTGGAAGAGGGGAAGTGATAGAGGGGAGGGTGCTTATAAAACATTGAGTTTTAAGCATCAATCTTCAGATCACCAGATGTGTGCATTCTCTAATGGACCGTTCACTACTCCACAGTGACTGTCCAATTATATCTTAGCAACTGTAACTAGGAGATTCGAAAGTTGTGTGCATGAGGCTGTATTAAGAGTGTTTCTCTGAATATAAAGCACTTGAGAGTGGGGCCTTTTTTCCTTGCCTTCCAATGGTGGTGTAGTGATAAAATGGGTGTGTGTTACTGTTACTTCTAAGGCCAAGGAGTGCAGCGTTAACTAACCGCATTAGTTTGTGAATTTAAAGTAAAAAAGGTTCGCAACTGGAGCATTCGTTGTGTACTGTTTTCCCACTGCGTGGAAGCCAGTCCTGGATACTATTAGATTTTAGGCTGACATTAGGAGCTTTGTCCTGCTTTTTATTGGATTTGTTACATTATGACTAAGGGTGGGCGGATTGATCCCCAAAATATCGATACTATTAAGCCCTAATTTGAGTATCAATACCAGCATCAATATGATCATACCTAAAAATGGATCCATCGCATATTAAGCGCATATTTTAGTGCTGCAATATGTATCTCTGCTGCTGCTGTATGCATGCACACAGTCATCATTCACATAATGAACATTTACCATTAAAACTGTCTCATAATTAAACATGCATGTAATTTACAGAGTAAAACAAAATGCCTCATGTTTGGCTGTAATCATTATGACATGTTTGTACCTTACATGATAGCACATCAGCTGCTTTCAACAACAAAAAAGTGAGTGGCTGCTCTATGAATGGACATCAACTTTGCAAAATCACAATTCACTCGGGCATAATTTCACTCCACAGCGTGCAATATCAACATTTCTCTCAACTGTGCAATATCAACATCAACATCAACATCAATATCAATATCTCACTCAAGTTTATCATTCTGACAGTATGTGCAATACCTACCATACACTCAGCTGTTGAGTCTGTTTGCTGTTTATATTTTAATGCTTACAGTGTTTCTATTTATAGATTTCTTGTTTATATTCCTACTTTTAGCATTTCATTCTGTCTATACTGCTCCTATTGTTTTATTCTTTGTGTTTATATTGTTCCTATCTTATATTTCATATTGTATATATTCCTATATTTAATGTTGTTTCTATTGCTCTTGTATTTTATATTTTTTATATTCTGTGTACATACTCATTAATTATTGTTTATTGTAGTGTTATATTTGCCAGACATCTGTGACGTCTTTTCTTTTGTAACGTAAAAAGTGAAAACTGTCCTGTGTTTCAATGAGACTTTTTTTAAATCATAAAAGTCGTAATAAAAGACAATACAAGAACAATGTTGATTCTTCTATTACCATCATTGCCTACAAAGATTATTTTAATGCAGATTTAGCCTCAGTCTTTTAGCATGTCATGTAGCCATAAAAACCCTTCACAGCGTTCTTGTTTTAAAATGAGTCAGCTGGGCACAGATCCCAGTAAGGATGGAGGGGACGTGTCACCCCACCTTCAAATTCTGTCTGCTCAGCGTATAAAAGCACATCACTTTGCAGAGGGGTGAAAACAAGCGCTGTAGTGCTGGGCCAGTCCGATACGAGAGCATCTGTGGAAACACGTCATCACAGGTTAGCTAATGATTTTACTGACACAATGACATGTGAGCCGATTGTGCCTATAGATGGAAGTGAAACAGAAAAGACTCTTAGTGATGGTGTAAATAAAGTTTTTAATGTGAAAAAATATGCCCCTACCATAAAACACCTGCTTTTAGAATGTTAGGGAAAGTAGAATGGTTTAACAGTCTGTTTAGTTGAAAGATCACCAGGAGCAGAGGCTATTTTAACATTAATTACTCGCATTAATTGAGTTGACATGTGCTCCAATAATATACCTTGTGAAGAGCATAAAGCAACTTAGTAAGTGGAGCTAAACTGACCTGTTTTCTTCTTCTCCCGGCTTGTAGAAAACGTTCACATAATAAGCACAAACTATCAAAATAAAGACAGTGCTCTGCTCTGCTTCAGGGCTCAATTTCACCACCCCCAAATTATGGATCCATTCTTTCTAAAAATTACTAATTTGAAGTGGTTAATTGGACAAGTTATCATTGTAAATTGCTGTGTGTGAACAAAAACCTCAGACATTTGGGATTATTTCTACAAAAATAAGAAAACATTGATTTATTTAGTCAAATATTCTTGAGTGAATTATTTGGTCTACCGCAGATTCTGTGAGTAACAGCACACCTAAAGATGCTGCAATGAAATACTTCTGCCACAGACCTCAGTAACACACACACACACACACAGTGAGCCAATCTCCATTTCCCTGTCTCACATCACATAACACCTGAACCTCACACACAAACAAACACACACGTCCAAAGTGTAAAAGACGAGACCCACCTGCTAATCGCTCAGACAGTCTGGCTACTGTAACCGGCACATACACACGCACAACACACACACACACACACAGACTCATAATTAATGAACACACATATTAAGAGCGTGCACACTTGCCACGAGCGCCTTCCACACACAAAGTGAGGCGAGGTTTCTCCCCACGTTTCCTCCCCCGTGGGCTGGAACATGTTCCTGCAGCACAGTGCACCCTTACAGCCCTCTGCTGAACAAGCAGCACCATTTCTAATAAGCCAGAAAAATAAATACGGAAAGTCAAATTATACTCTGACTCATATTGCATCGCGTGTTAAATTGTCACACAATAACAGGTCATTCACATGGGCTACCAACGCTAATGATTAATGAAACGGGATGAAAATACTCGCTCTATTTAGGCTTTTCAGATCAACTTTCAAACTGACCAGAGTGGGAAGTCCGAATACTTTGTCACTGTACTTATGTAGATTTTTTCAGGTATCTGTGCCATAACTGAGTAAACTTTTTATTTTTTACTCCCAACATGTGAACCCAAATATTTATACTTTTTACTCCTCACAACATCAGGACTGATTTTAACCTAAATGGATGGGAAAATACCACAAAAAAGACGATTTCTACAGGTACCCATCAATGTATATCAAGCACAGCGCACGTAACAACACAAAAACAACAGAACAAGACATAACTGACGTAACAAAAGGACAAGATGAAAAAGACACAACAAGACAAAGAACAACATAAGAGGATGTAACAAGTCAAAAAAGATGCAACAAGACAAGAATAACATAAAATATGTAACAAGACAAAAAAGACGTAACGACACAAAAAAGACATAACAAGGAAAAAACTATGAAAAAAGCATTACAAGACCAAAAAGATGTAAAACAGAAATTACATAATAAGACAAAAAAACGATGTGAAAAACAAAACAAAAAAGACGTAACAAGACAAAAAACAACATAAAAAATGTAACAAGACAAAAAGACGTAAAAGACATAATAAGACAAAAAGACATAAGACAACAAAAAAGACATAAGACAAAAAATATGTTACAAGACAAAAAAGATGAAACATGATGAAAAACAACGTATAAGATATTAGACAAAAAATTTAACAAGATGAAAAACAACATAAAAAATGTAACAAGACAAAAAAGATGCAACAAGATGACAAACAACATAAAAGACAACAAGACAAAAGAACAAAACAACATAGAAGAAATAAGACGAAAAAGATGTAACAACAAAAAAGATGTAACATGATGAAAAACAACATGAAAGACATAAGACAAAAAAGACGTAACAGGACAAAAACAACATGCAGATGTAAAAAGACATAACTTGGAGAAATATAACATGAAAGACGCAACAAGACAAAAAATGACATATAAGACAAAGGCTAGAAAAGGCCAATAGAAGTGTCCTTTAGAGAGCTACTTTTTACTGTTTGTACTTTTTCACTTTCACTTGAGTAAAGAAGTTGAGTTTGTACTTATACCAGTCTTTGTTTTTTACTCAAGTATCTGTACTTCTGCTTGAGTAAAGAATGTGTGTACCTTTGCCACTGAAACTGACACACAATAAAAAAAAAAAATCAGATAAAACGAGAAAAACAGTAAAGAGAAACATGTATTTTTGACTGTGAGAGGCAGATGAGAGAGCTGTGTGTTCGGAGGAAAGGGATGTTGGAAGTTTGACGAGTGAAACTCCAGAACAGGATGCATCAGGGATGTGTCAAAGCCGAGCCTGATGGAATAGCTGGCACCCTTTAAGGCATGTAGTAGCACAGGGACACACACGCATACGCAAATACACACCGAAACACACGTTTAGCACTAGACGGGAGGCGTCCATCACTCGCGACGCTCTCCGCTCGCTCCCGGCCTCTCCGGCCCTGGCAAATTAGCAGGAATTTGCTGGGGAGGGCCGATTGTTTTCTCTTTAAACGGGGCTTGTTTTCGCTGGGGAAGTCGCTCTCTATTCGCCTGAATATTGTGTGAATGGAGGTGAATGGAGGCCTTCATAAGCTGCGAGGTGGCTGTGGTCTCCGCTGCCACGCTGCCAGCCACGCGTCCTCTCCCACAACTCTCGTGCTGATTGGCCCGCCTGGAGGTACGACTCTGTTTCAGCAAGTCTCAAACTGCAGAATGACTCGAGTCAAGTAAGTGTAAATAGCTGGTTTACCAGCTATGACTGTGTGGGTAAATGAATAAAATATTGGAATGAGTGTGAGAAAAAGTGTGTCTTTCTTCTCAGCTGTTGCATTAAGTGATCCAAATGAGTCCCACATGCTCTAAGGAGAATTCTATCATATATTTACTATAATAAATCATGAAATGACCATGCTATGTCATCAGAAATGAAGGCTGAAATACTAAGTTGAAATACTCTCTTCTCTGACAATGCTACAGCCATGGTGTCCTTCTTTGAAATGTCTTTTCTGGCCTACAATGTTGTTGTTTACCTGTTTCACGTTAATTAGAGTTAAAATTAATGCCGAATGTTCACCGTTTGAGTAAGTGTTGGTTTAGAAGTAATAAGAAATGATTAATAAGTCATTTTAGTAGTACTAGATGTGTGAAATGGTTAAATTAAGCAAAATGTTAATGGAGTCTGGCAGTCAGTAAGGCAGGCAGTCCCAGAACTCCACTGGGCTTTTGTTTTCAGGATAATGGGATTAACTGCACATTGACAGACAGTTATAAACAGCTGATCATAACTTGTTATTTTCAAATTACAGTGTTGCACTCGTCTTACACTCGTGGGTGGAGGAGAAACAACTCGGCTCTACCATAGACTGAATATTAAATAAGATTTCAACCTATTTTATTTGGCTCCAACTCGCTATTTGGACTACATTTGGATGCACAATTGTTAAATATTACTCCTTTAAGTTTTTAATTTTTACCAATTCTTTACTAAAGGATTTGGCTTTGTTTAACTATGACACTGTCGCTGACCGAGGCGTTTCAGTTGGCAAACATTAAGTAAGATCTGGCTGGAATGAATCATGATCGTATCCACTTTTCTGTGATTCACACGGTTGGACCATGTATGTATGAACAGAGCCAGATATGATACAGTGAGTCATTCCTGTTCCCTGTTTGTTTCAATAATTTGTCCTGCCAATACAGGCCATGTTCATCTACTGGAAATAATTTGTACAAAAATAAAAGAAAAATGGAGGTTTAATATTTGGGTACCACTTGGGCAGCCCTTACAGATAATTCAACAATTGTTTGGGTTATTAATTAGGTTGTAAGCGCTTTACAAATCACTAATAAGCTTAGATAAAAGGACAACAGTGACCTGTTACTTGCCAAATAGTGAGCCCAGAATTTACCTGTACTGTTAAGCTTCAGATCTCACTGATTACTGAGCTGATTTTGTCTTCTTCATCAGCAGTTTTTATACCTGTCAGCTTCACCAGATGTTTGCTCACAAGTTACAACTTGCTCTGACTAAAATCTACTAAATGTCAGGTGACACGAGCCCCTCTTTCATTCAGTTTATAGCCTGTGCATTACATAGAGGAACTCTGATAGCTGTATGTAGCATGTGTAGGTAAAAATCATGGTGAAACAAATCAGTTTGCTTAAGCTTGTCACAAAAAAAGCATGAGGAGCAGGAGGAAACCGTCATTCTCAACCCAGACACCAACTCCTGAGCCAATTTCTCCTCAACACATGAAATTGTTTTAAGGTGGACACATACAGGTTTATGAGAGCTGCTGCTGCTTACTTGTCTCATTAAACACCTTTAAGTGCATTAATACAGCCCACCGGCACACACTTTTACATCAGAACATGAAGTATTTGTACAGCGGCTGGACATGTGACATGTGACCCATATTGTATTTCCCAAAATATTGTCTATTGTCTCAAGTTATAATCAGTAACTGTATATTTGCATGTCTGTTTGGAGGATGTGGGATTCTCCTTGGGATCTTGCATGTAACGTGTTGCTGTATCTAATTATTTTAATGTAAAACATTCTGAGTAACGAAATGTGCAGCACGAATAAAACGATCCCTTCTTGTCTTTGGACCATGCACAGGCTGTGACACTTGTGTTAAACAGTCTTTTTTGGACAAAACGAAGCTCTGTGGGGACCTTACACACACTTTTCAATTTTGTCAAATGAGTGCAAATAAATACAAATGAATAACCGCAACATATTGAGGCCATTTCAGGCCTGCGTCTGAGCCACTGTGCCGCTCTGTCACCAGGACAAGTGGACCTCCCGTTCTCCCTTCAAAAACAATATGCTTCATTTCACTTTGCTTCACACTCACACAGTTACGCACATTCACACCTGGGAGCTGCCCAGCAACCACAGTGCTCCGCCGCTGGACACCGAGCAGTAGTAGCGGGTCGAGTGCCTTGCTTAACGGCAACACACTCCCTTCAAAAACACACACACTTCACCAGTCTGTTTTCTTTACAGCTGTTCTTGGCGTCTCAGCCTCGGCAATTCAAGTCTGACATTTCTATTAATCACATTCACATCCTCGCTAAATCTCCTGTTTTCTGCTTGCTCTAGTTTTCCAGGAAGAGTTGTGTATCCACTGTCATGTTCTCCGTGGTGATCATCCCGTGTGACAGGTGTGTTTACACGGAGCCTCTGAGGCAGCTAATGAGAGAAGACTCAATGGAACATGACGTTTTGAGAGATTTATGGATATTTTCCTTCAAATGTGACACACACACACACACAGCTTTGCACATGGAGTCTGTGCTGTCGGTGAACTGCATCACACACCACTAAAACAGGTGGATGTTAATGTGTGTGTATGTGTGTGGCCATGGAGAAAATATGGGCACTGACAAATCTATAGAGAAAGGAAGACAGAGTGAAATAAATCTAAAGAAATGTTGTGTGCATATGCCCATGTTCTCTCTTTATTTGGTGTCTTGTCTTGTGTGCTCCTGGGCACTTGTGCAGATCTATAAATGCGTACGTGTGTGCGCTGACCACAGATGGTGCACGTCCATCTATCTCAACAGCGCTGCGTCTGATTCATAGCGGTGTCTCGCCTCATATCCGTTTAAAACACACACCCTGCCCTCACTTCCAGTAAAAAAATCAAAAAACAAACACAGTTTCTCCATCTTCGTGCATGACGCCGTCCACCACTAGCACACGCAAGCACTACTTCGAGCACCGGATCTGCTCTGTCATTGGTCAAAACAGTCCGATACTAGCTTAGTCACTGGCTAGCCAGACAAACCTGGCAACTCTAACTGCTACTGCAATTTACCAAAAGTTATGTTTCACTCAAATAATAACACCAAACTCATTACAGCTAGTTGCTAAACCTTAAGCAAGTTACATTTACTGCTTATGTGACAGTAATCTTTTTTTTTTAGTTATATTTTTGGGCTTTTATGCCTTTATTGGAAAGTACAGCCGAAGAGTAGACAGGAAAGGGGGTGGAAGAGAAGGGGGATGACACGCAACAAAGGGCCGCAGGTGGGAGTCGAACCAGCGGCCGCTGCAGAGGACTGACAGCCTCCATACATGGGGCGGATGTTCTACCAGCTGAGCTAAACGACCACCCCCCGTGACAGTAATCTTGTTCCATAGAAGTATAATAGAAGTGATTACACATAACAACAATCACTCTGGCTCTTTTCCTTCACCTCAGTCAGACAAAACCATATTTTGACACTTAATCTAGCTAGCTTAGCCTTGATGATTGCACACTTCCCTCAAGAAGACCCAACTGCTCCGTTCACACACCCTCCAACTTTAAACAAATGTAGGTGCACCATGTAATGCTTTGCTCTCGCCGCTATACGTACAAGACTTTGGGTGGGTGTGTTGGTGGGCCAATTCAGTGTTATAAGTGCTGTGATCCTATGATCTCTACCTGTCATCACATGTGATTGGCTGCATGCATGTACATATCAGCACTGCAGTGGCCAATCTTGTACCCGCACTCTTTTACTACAAAGTAAAAGTCACTACAAAGACCGTCATGGTGGAGAGGCAGCAGAACCGGAAGGCAAAGCTTTCAGTGTACCAGTCGATCTACGTTCCGACCCTCACCTGCGGTCATGAGTTTTAAGTAGTAGAATGAGATCACAGATCCAAGCAGCTGTGTGGGTGAGGAGCTCAGACATCCAGAGGTAGCTCGGAGTAGAGCTGCTTTCCTTCGCATTGAAAGGAGCCAGCTGAGGTGGTTCAGGCATCTGATCAGGATGCCTCCTGGACAGCTTCCTCTGGAGGCTTTCCCAGCGTGTCCAACTGGGTAGAGACCCTGGGGTAGACCCAGAAGTTAATGGAGGTTTTACATATCCCATCTGGCCTGGGGGATCCTGAGGAGTTCCAGGCTGGAATACCCTGCTTAACCTGCTGCCACCTGACTCCGGATAAGCGGAGGAAAATGGGTGGATGAATGGCTTCTAATATTTTATTAAAAGCCATTGTCATACAGTATAAGCATAATATTTTGTGATATAATTTCTACTGTAGCTTGCTGCTGCTATATTATAAGTGACATTTTGATGATCTAATAACCTTCATGCGAACACAATGAATTAATAATCTTAAGAGTGATGTTTCTTTTCAGAGTGACAGACACAAAGTGCGCATTTCACAGCTCAGACATTTGTAATCTGATCCAGATCGATTACTCTCAGTCTGATTTTCACCACAGCTGGTCTGTGAGTCTGCCTCCAGGTGTTTCACTGTGACCCAGTCCAACCAGCGCTCAGTGTGGCAGCTGCTGCAGCTGGGCCACTGCAGGAACCAGCTGTGTGTGTGTGTGTGTCCGTCCAGCCAGCTGTGAGGAGAGTGAGAGGTCTTTTCCACCGTAGTCAGCAGCACCTGGGCCAGCTCAGGGCAGCAGCAGCAGCAGCAGCCAGGCCGGGCCACCCACTTGATCCTGTGGCCTGTTCGTCCCAGACTGTGTATTGTTGTTTTAGAGAAAAATCCCCCTCAGGTACTGTTACACTGCTCATCAGTCTGCTATGTTCCTGCATTCCACAAGTTCATATGAGATGAAGTCTTGTAACTCATTCCCTCACCTGCCCTCCTCTAATATCCTACATTTCCCAGAATGCAATACTGGGAATAAAACACATTGAGATAGAATAGTTTATGTTATTTTATTTTACTATACTAGACTCTGGGTTTTAGCACAACTTCATCTGGTTGCAAGCTGCATGGCAGTTAGAAATAATCTTTTTATTATTAGTTTTTGGGACATTTTTTGCTTTTATCATGCATGTTCATGTTTAGCAACTTAGTCCCTAAGCAACAGTGTCCAAGAAACAATCTCAAATCCAGCACCAACACCCAAACACCTAGTATTAAGAACTACTCTACTGCAAAACCAAATGTCCTGCAAAAAAGGTTTTCTTGATACTACAAGTGGTTGGTGGTTTTGATCATTTCAATCATACAGTATTTCACAATATTTTGTTCTTTAATTTTTTTGTAGGGGTGCTTTTTTTAGAGTCAACATTTTTAATTTGGGTTTTGAAGAAAACATATATGTCAAAGCAAGGCATAAAAAAATCCTTGATTTGAAACTTAGTATTAAACAATTTCAATAATTTCTTAAGGGTAAATGTGGCGATGCCTGCAAGCCAGTTCAAGCAGTCCACTCGAGCTCTACCGCAATTACATGTGCATGTCTCACTCTCTGTAGTACAAACGAAACGCACCCTTCCAATCTGGCGCTCTATTTAAACCACTAAGACCTCCCATCTCTCCCTCTGCCAGTCAATGCCATTGCTGCTTTGCAACAGCGTCACTGCCTGTTCATGCAGCCCCACCACCACCCCAGCATCCACCTGCAGGCTCCGACAGGGACCCAAGACACGTGTTCATCACTCCTCTATATCTATATGTAAACATAATCTGTGAGGAGAGATGAGGTCTGAACCTAGACGCCAAACTCTAACTATGTTGTGGTGCTGCATAAACATTCTTAAACGTGAGCTGTCTGACTGAACTTGCATTGTGGTTTAACAACCTGGTCTCTTCAATGTGTGTACAAATAAAGTGACTTTACACTTAAAAGTTACATGTAGGTGATACATCAGTTATTCTCATTACCTTCTGTGGAGAGCTCATCCATAGTCAGGTGACTCTCGTCGTCAATAAACACATGGCTGACATCACTTCCATCACGTGACATATGTAACATAGTTATTTCACCCTCAACCGCAATCTTTTCCTAAACCAAAGTAGGTTTAGTCATTTGACTTACATAATGTAGATTAGGTCTGGTAAGTCTGTCGCTGCCTGTCAGGGTGGAGTATTGCTTAAACACCTACAACACCAGTACCAAAACTAGTATCTTTAAAGTGATTCCAATACCAATGGAGTACTTTATTCAGCACTTTTTTTTTAAGGTTATTCTCCATGAAGAATGTTTGCGGTGATTGTCTGCAAGCAAAACCATATAAATAGTCTTTTTTTTCTAGATCTGGGTAACACAAGTACTGAATGCAGATATTTGACTGGAGAAGTTTTGCTACTACTTAGTACTGGGTTTATTTCAACCTATTCTGTCGTAAAGGTATGAAGATGTGTTGGGTTTCTCTTTAGTTTGTGCAGGATGGAAGCTGTTTCAGATGTTAGAACTTTTCGCTAATTAATTATTTTTCTAAACATCCCTACACTAAAATGGCATCAGAATGCCTAATTCATGCGTGCCTCATAAATTAAGCACCCACCCCTAAAAACACTACATTGGACGATTTCGGGATATTACTGTGCATCTCCTAAAATAATTCGGGAAGAAAGTAGCCAACTTGTGTCAAAGACAATAAAAGACAATACCCACCCCAACTACAGCCTATTGAAGCTGCTGTCATCTGGCAAGAGATACAGAAGTAACCAATGCCCTACCAAAAGACCAAAAGCATCTTTCCTGAAGCTGCGAGACTCCTCTGCACTCTGCTACAAATAAAAGTTTATTTTTTTTAATTTATTATTTATTCAAGGATTGAAAAATGGGGAGAAAAGAGGATGCGGAGGGACCCATGCCTGTGTTTGCCCCAGGCCCCCAAATGATTAAATCTGCCCCTGCAGTTGATGACATGTTGGCCTAACACCCAAATTCAACTGGCGTCTCTGCCAGTAAATGCATCCCTGTGTCCTCTCCACAAAGCAAAAAGCTGAACTTGGATCACACCTTGAGTTCAGGGGAGGTACAGGCCTGCTGCAGTTTAATCTCATTTCTTCCCTCTTGGTGAGGAACCGTTGCTTAAAGGCAAGCAGGCATCACTCCTGCAGAGGCTGAGGCAGCTTTTAGCACAATCAAGAAGCGGTGAAAAGCCTTGCTCAGGGAAAGAGCAGCCTTACTGCTCCCCCCCACCACCACCTCTCTCTTCTTCTACCTTGGATAAACAGAACACAGCCCTGCTATTCACGTCACATCTTGCCAGTAGCCATCACCTCGATGGGAGCCAGTGCTCCGCGAACGCTCCGGTGTTGAGTTCCACCAATGGGGACAGGTTACCGGCTCCCGCTGCCAACAATGTCCGTGGAGTGCAAATGTTTATTTAAAAAGTTATGTTCGAGTATTGATTTTATTTCATTTTCCCTCCTCCTCGCCCGCCTGCTCTTGGCTCAGGTAAAGTGCCTGTCCATCATGAGGTTTTCCCGCTGGAGCCAGGCGTGTTGTCTGTCTCATAAAAGCCACTACTATAGTATAATGTAGTCCCCGTGCCCCGAAATGTCCGCCTTCCCTCTCCAAGCACGCCGAGCTTCCACCGAGGATGTGTGTCTGCGTGCGTATGCGGTGTGTATGCAGTGTGTGGGCCCTGTCCAAGAAAAATATGTTAGGGGGCCTCACTTCTTATAATAGTCTGGACACAGAATATCTCACCTACTGCTAGGAAAAATAGAACAGTTAACATTAATACCTGATATGTCCCTTTGCCCACTTTTCTTATTTTATACCCTGACCCTGTATTTGTATTCAATTAGCTTTAAATGGGTTTATGTTCAATATATGGAGTCACACTAACATTCCGTCTTCCCGACACGCATCAGATGAAATATATTATTATATCTTTCGCTCTTCCTGTATGAAGGGCTGCTGCTCGCTGCCGGCTGGAGCGGGTTGGTGGGTTCTGAAATAACGCCGCCGTCGCCGCCACACGCGTGACAAGAGCCAGACGTGCTGTCACAGTCTGTGGCTCAGACAAAAGAAACTTTTTAACGTCTTGATGGATGAGCCTCTGTTGATTTGAGGGTTAAGATGAAATTGAATGCTTGCAGGTATAGTGGTTATTATTAAGAAAAAAAAATCAATACAAAAATCCTGTAATGTGACCAAAAGAAAGAAAAGACACTCAGAAGGTGAAGAAGCTAAAAGGGGGCTGAGGGATGTCAGGCGATATCCCAGTGTAGCCGCTTAACGATCATGTGTCAGATGTCTGAGTCAAACGTTTCTCCAGAAAACAAATATTTTTTCAATCCAGCTTTAAAGCATGTGAATTTTCAAAATTTTCAAATAGTACGTTCGGTATATAATCAGATGATACGTCAAGACTGCTGAAGCCTCACATTAACTTCAAATAAACTCAAGAAAACATTTTTGCACATGATGATGACTGAATTTTTTTTTTTTTGAAGAAGAGATGTTTTAATGGTCAGTGAATCAGAGGAATAATTAAATCAAGCAAAACATGTTTCGGTGTTCATGTGGGCACCTGACTATTGATTTAAGGAAGGCTTAAAGGTCCAGTGTGTGAGATTCACTGGGATCTGATCTGGCAGAATGTGGCAGAAACTGAATCCTAATATTCAAGTATGTTTTCATTAATGTATAATAATTACCTGAAAATGGAAACTGTCGTGTTTTCGTAACCTTTTCAAATTGGTTGTGTTTTTTCTGCACATCTTTAATCCACAAGACGCTCCATCCTCATTAGAAACGATACACTCCATCTTTCTTTTGAGGGAAAAAGTGGCCAAAGGACATCTCTCCTCCTTCTTATCGTTTTGTCCCACCTGACAGGCTGCTGGTGAAGATGAAGCACCAATTCTTTGAGAGGCCTCACAGTTTTGTTCGGGTTTTTAAGTTAACGGGTTAGCATTTAACTAATGTTGTCGCCAGAACAAAGCCAATCATTTCATCTTGTTTTTACTTGTGAAGGCGTAATGAACCGAGATTTCATTGGGAGTTTTTTGCCAATATTTTTTTCATCTACATTGTCGTCATAATTTAGTCATGAATTAAAAGAATGCCAATGAATACTTTAAGTCCAAAATTTTGTTGAGAAAATTAACACTGTGATGCTTTTATAAACTTTTTGCATGAAAATTGTTGCTTGCCCTTTATGTCTGTTGCCCTTGCACTCCAGTAACAATCGAGCAAACTTTGCACCTCAGTCAGCTTTCTCCATTTCCTGTAAAAACAACATATGAGGTCACATCTTAAGTTAGCAAATGTTAGCAAAATTTTAGCTAACAATCAAGTTTATGTTAGCAGAACGCGAGCTAACTTATGACTATGTGTTGTCTTTAATGGCAACATCTTTTAACCACTTTTGATAAGTGGTTTTCCTGTCAACATAGTCGAGTCTTGCACATAGCGCATCATCGCTGTCAGACAGATAGCTTGTATCTCCAAAACTGTTACTTTTCAGGAAATGAAAAAAAACCTGTCTTTTTACACTAATTGAATGCTGCTTTGTCAAAGTTTGTGGCTCTTTTCAATACTTTTCAAGGTTAAATATTTGTAAAAACCCACAGGCAGACCTACAGGGTGACCAATAGCAATAGCATTGATTTATGAATAAAAAATAAAAAATATCAAAATATTGAGATAAAAGGTTTGGCCAGACAGCAACAATATCTAAGTTGCAGAAACAGGGGGAAAGGAGAGAGTTGACAAGGCTTGCTAAGCTGTTATTGAAGCACAGAGCAAAAAAAGGAGCAGGACTTAGGGTCCATCAACAGATAACACAGGAGATTTGGCCTCCTTGCTACAAATAACATTAATAACTCAGTTGAACCAGTGAGGAAAACACACATACAGCTTGACAGGTGCATTTTACACGAAAATGTTTTGCCTCATGGTGAACCCCCTCATGACCGGCTGCTTTTTACATTCATATAATTCAAGTTAAATCCATTCACACAGGCTTCTCTCCTATATGGTTTTGAGAGCATCGCTCATTTGCGTGACCTCCGTGGCTCTCCTCCTCCTCATTATACATCCTCCCTGTTTGCCCACAACAGCAGAAAACAGCCAAGATCAACTCAACGCTCAGAGACAGTCATTTACGGCCATGCCAGCGCCCTGTTTTATTGTGCCAGTGACTTTAATAAGTTTGAAGGACCCTTCCAAGAGTAATCTTAGAGGTCCTGAACCCCACGCTTCTTCCATGATACCACTGTCTCACGGCCTCATGGAGGCACTGTTAGCCTGGCACCGGGACAGAGCTCAGATTCAGCTGTGTGTTTTTAAATGCATGATGTACAGTATGTAGAGGTGCAGGCATGCATTCAGGCGTACGTGCGTGCAACCATACACTCATCCATGCACGCTGATGTACGAACACTGAACACTGAAAATAAAGACTAATGAGTAAACTGTACTTTTCTTTGGAAGGGGATTTCAGTTTTTCAACCATCACACAATATCACCCGATCTCTTTTTAAATAAATCATTTCGAATGAACACTATTGCATTCGCCCCTTAAATCTGATTAGTTTACTTGTTTTGGCATAAATATCGAGCACAATTCCTCTCATATCTGAGCACTGGCTCATAAATTGAGCAATTATGGCGGCAAAAATTGCTGTTTGGTCTGCCGCTGAGGCTTGTCAACCTATCAGACGGGGTATTAAACAATCCGAGAGTCGCCGCGTTATGCCCTCTTTGCTTCTCATTTTCCCCAACATTTACAGCGAAAACCGTGTGAGAATCCATCTGAAACAGCTCAGATGAAGCAGTTGCAACACATCGGACAATTAATGCTGTCAGCGCGAGACAGTGTTACAGTAAAAGATCATTGTGTAAGAGACTGGAAGGGGTGGCTGTTTTCCCTCATTAAGTATAGTAGCCTGTACAATTTCACAAAAGCAACGGTATGTTTCAACAGACACAACTGAAGTACTAACACAAACAGGTGACAGACGAATGCTGTACTTTATGATACTCAATGCTTGATACTGCTCTGTGACCGCGATGTAAAGAAAAGTCTGGAACTTCGGATCAAGATTGTGGGAAAAGAAAAATAATGAACTTTGAAAGAACGTACATAATGTAAATTCTACAGATGAAGTTTAATGATGTTATGGAGTGGCATGGGATCATGGGAGTTGCTATCACAATAGCTGATGAAAGTGTATCTGACATGACTCCGGCAGAAATCAGGTTCATGGAGGAGGTAATTCATGTTACGTTTAGTCACATTTGCCAACTTCTCAGACTGCTCATTCTCTGACATGTCTGACACATCCATGTTTTCCAGAAAGTTAAAGCAACTGGCAGCTAGCTAGTAACAGCTAGCAAGACACATACCATTAATGTGCACAAATTATGGATTTTGTTACATTGAACAATGTTGGGGATAATGAAAGTACACAACTCAACAAAATATGTCAAGTATGTCACATATTATAACTTTAAATCAGCCTTGTTTCTATATCTGATGTTCATATTGTGATGTCTTGAGAGGTCGGGAGCTTTTCTCTTGGAGGATTTGAGGTGTGGGTGCAGGAAATGAAGACAGCCAGGCTTGGTTTTCCAAATTAAATTCAGTGCAATCAGGCTTCTCATAACAGGTCAACTTATTCTCAGAAGATAAACAAAACCAAAACAGGTATTTAAATCAAAACTCTGGTTCAGTTTAGTTTTTTGTTGTCCTTTAATGGATGCCATGATGGGTTGTAGTCCTTGCTGCAGCCACCGGGAAGGGATGTATCTCCCCTCTATGACACAACCTCTCATGACGTCACAATATCCATGAAAAATGGCCTACTAGCCTTCTAGCCAATCAGATTGTGGTGGGAAAAAATTGTTGTCAATCAACACGAAAATTCACTTTGATGGAAGGTTTTAAGTTTGCAGGTCCTTAAAAGTCTTAAATCCATAATCTGAATTTTTTTAAAATCCATTCAAATAAAAAATGATAAAAATATATTTAATGTTAATGTTATAATGTTGGACTTAACGTCAGTCCTGCTTTTAGATGTGTTTTTGGGAAAAGTAGGTGTAGGTATGATCACATTGATCAATCACAAAATGAAACCAGTTTTGAACCAATAACCCTAATGCAAAGTGTGCATGTACTTTTGAAGATGTTCCTAGAAAAATGCTGCTGTGGATAATTTTAGATTTCTTCCCTCTCAACTTTGTAAATTAGTCACTTGTCATCTATGTCAACTGTTGACTGAAGGGGAAACAAGCATCAAGGACATCTGTGTCAATTGTGACCAAAGAAAACAGGTTGGAGGTGAAGCAAGTGTGCAGAACTTTGCAAAAGTAGAATGTTTTTTTGATTTTTCAAACAGGGCTGCAACCCATCATTTATTCATTGTCCATAACTGCTTATCCTTGAAGGGTTGGAGCCTATTCCAGCTGATATTGGGCGAGAGGTGGGGTACACCCTGGACAAGTCACCAGTTCATCGCAGGGCGGACAGGGCTGACAGACAACCACTCACTCTCACATTCACACCTTCGGGCAATTTAGAGTCACCTATTAACCTATTGTGCGGCATGTCTTTGGACCGTGGGAGGAAGCTGGAGTACCCAGAGAGAACCCAAGCGGATATGAGGAGAACATGCCACATAACCCTAACCCTGCCCCAGCCACAAACTCCCGAGTTAAGTTCAGACCTTCCCAGCCTGCTGGGGGGTTCGAACTCAGGACCTTCTTGCTATGAGGCAGTGCTAAACACTGTTCCACCTTGCCGCCCAGGGCTGCAACTATTATTTTCATTGTTTATTAATCAGTCGATTGTTTTCTAAATCAATCGATTAATAGTTGTTTGCCTATAAAATATCCAAAAATGGTGAAAAATGTCAATCAGTGTTTCCCAAAGCCGATGGTGACATCTTCAAATGTCTTGTTTTGTCCACAATCCAAAAATATTCAGTTTATTGTCATAGAGGAGTAAAGAAACCAGAAAATATTCGCATTTAAGATGCTGAAATCAGAGAATGCAGACTTTTTTTTTCTTAAAGAAATTCTCAAACCAATTACTCAATTATCAAAATAGCTTGCAATTAATTCAATAATTGATTAATAATCGATTAATCCTTGAAGTTCCACAAGTGACATGCTGCTTAGCCTGTTTACTGCAGGCATCTTCACTGGGAAAATCTGAATTAATCTAATATTATGGACTTCCACTATATTAATATAATCTATACCAAGGAGATCTGAAGTGGTCTGGGGGGCTTGTGGTGGCTTTTCCTTTTATTGTCATGTTAAAAATGTTTGATTTTGATTTTAATTATGAATCATTATAGTTTATTACTGTAACTGTTATTTCTTTTGTTGCTATTTAACAAAAGAGCTGATTATTTTTTGACTATTATTACTATTTCATATAGATAATTGCAAAGTGGATGTTTTAATAGTCTCTCTCTATGATGGAAAGAGAAATGGGCTGATTAAAGTTAGAAAAGAACGAAAGAAAATAAAGAAAAGATTGGGAATAATACAGTGGGACAGAGTTATAGGCGGGACTTGGGTGAATAGGATGTGGCTCATTACCTGTTAATCAGATATTGCCGAGCCACTGACGGGAGAATTAGGGAGCAATTATGTGTGTTAACCAGCTGACAGGCCTCGCTGGCACAAAGAAACACTGGCTGCTCAGAGCTGGCACACTGAGGCTCTTTATAAACACATTATATCTGATCACAGAGAAAGAAGCACAGTGCACACACATGCACGCACGCACACACACACTCACACAAAAAAAGAAACGGCCGTCCGTACATACTGTACAGACGGCAAAGAAGCCACTTGACCATGTCTTCATGCGTTGATGACGATGATGAGCTGTGAACGCACTGTTCTGTCCGAGTCGAGGATGGATGGAAGCAGGTGACGAGTCTGGACGGTGAGAGGGAAGAGGAGAAGGTGGTGCTGTCAGCCCGTCCTGCTGAATTATGGGATTCGGAGTTTGACCGGGCAACGTTTCACAGCCTGTTGGGTTTCAGAGGTATGCAGTCAGCCTTACGCAGCAGAGGGTAATCTGTGGCACATGTGCCTCCAGGTTCACACTGACACAGGGGCAGGAGGTTGCAGCTTGGATGATGCAATAACTTTTTTAGTTTTCTACAAATCATACCTTAAGATGCACTGTGCAGCCCCTAAAAAGCATTATGAATCAATGGAATAAGTAATATTTTGTGTTGACCGGACCATATTTCAAACAAGCCTTCCTAAGTTCCACCCCTTTTTGCTCTGTGCTCCCAAACAGCTGAACAACCTTGGTATCTTAGCTAACCTTCTTCCTGTACTTAGATATGCTATGTGGTAGGCTCATTTGTGTTGAAAAGGAAATCACATTTTGAAGATGGTTTAAAGACACTCCTATCTGAACTGTAAAAGTGACATATAATTACATCTTAAAGTGTAACTTCACCCTTGTGTTGTGGCTGAGCTAACCGTTAGCGGCGCAGAGAGGCTGAGAGGTGTCTGTGAGTGTCTGTAAGGGAGTGTCAACACGTTTCACCGCTGTGAAGTTAGTTTTACATTGGATAATCAACAAGACGGGGATTGGCTGGTGACGAAAGCTGCCACCGTATCACCACACCAGATCAACCATTAGCAAATTCAATTGCAATATCCAGGTTTCAACCAGTAGAGGGCATGTAGAATTCAAATACTACACTAAAATGTCAAGATTTGGGCCTGAATCAATGAACAACACAACTAAATGTTCATATACATTGGTTTTCAGCTGTAAAAAAAATCTGGTAGGTAATCAAGGTAGATATTTGTGACTATAATTTCCACTTTTCTAGTCTTCTGATGACTCAAAGCGCTTTACAACACATCACATTCATAGACACATTCATACACTAATGAGAGAGGCTGCCATGCGAGGTGCCTCTGCTCCTTGGAAACTAACCATTCACACACACACTCACACACCGACGGCTATGCCTTTGGGGGCAGTTTGGGGTTCAGTGTCTTGGCAAAAGATACTTGGGCATGTGGACTCGAAGGAGCTGGGGATTGAACTGACAATTTTCCCATTAGCAGACGACCCCACTCCACCACTGACCAACAACCACCCAGCATATGTACATATATACAACATACCACAATCTACTTTAATCATAAGGACACATACATTTCACTTCATTTCATACAAGTGTCCTCTTTGATCTGATAAAAAGTCCACCCAGGTTGAAGGTGGATGGGGCTATGATGAACTTCAGTGGACCCCACATACAGCACCAATAATTATGACATGTGTATTATGTGTAATTGACCTTTTTCACAGCAGCCATATTGAGGAAATCAGGGTGTGAGGGTGCTGCTATTGTGCATGTTCACCGGACAGGCTCTGCTGCATTAAATTGAATAGGAATTAGTATCATTGGTTAACACTGTACACACCCACAGAGCTCCAAGAAGAGGTCTAATCAGGCACTAATTAAATTCACCTGTGTGGGTTTACATGGCATAAACTGTGGTTCTTTGTGTCGTCTTCTCTCTATTCAAAAGCATAAAATGCATCATTTCGAAAAAATACATGTTCCAACATTTGATCCTGTGTCCCTGAATTAATCGCCCTGTCAAATATATGTCCAAAAATAATTTATGAGTATTTATATATGTAAGACCAACCAGCTAACCCCTTCCATCTTGTACCACACTTGACACAGCTGAGCTATATAATGGATTGAAAGTGTGTCTGCAAACATTGTTTTCATTTCCAAGACTGTGGTTTTGGTCAAATGTATGCATGTCTCCCTGTCCTCCACGTCCTGATCTAACAGTGGAGGCGAATGGGGAGGTGAACAGGCTTCTATAGTCCTCTACAGCTCCACAGAGACTGAATGCTTGTTAAGCCACGCCTACTTTTTAGTGGTCGGCTCAAATCCCTGAACGGTTTGATCAAATTTCTTTTATACATGTGCCCTGCCTGCTCCACTTGGAAATACATTACATAGCTTTAAAGGCGAACTCCAGCAATTTGGTTGCATAAAGCCTTTTGTAGGTCCAGAGGGGGCTGCGCAAATTCTGATAAACTGCCTCACATGATGTCACTTGAGTTTGCATCAGTTGGGTCTGAAGAGTATAAGTCTGAAAAGTAAAAAAAAAAATCTGATTGACTTATAAAGAAGCTTACCAGACCTCTGTAGCCCAGACCTAACATAACACACCTGAACCCCTGTCCAAAATGCACTGTAAACCCAAACAAGTTAGCAGAAGTAAAAAAAAAATTGAGGCAATCAGTTGCCATAATTTTCTTCTCAAAGGTTATAGGTTTTCAAAGCTTTGATTACAGTTAAATTAAAATTATTAAGTTATCTGAAATAGTGTCAGTAAAATGCAACTTTTTTATTCATACCTGTCATTACAATAAGTTAAAGGAAGTTAATAAAATTTAAGTATATAAACCCATTACTTCCTGTTCAGCAAGTCTCAAAATAGTAATAAATATATATGTATGTATGTATTAACCTCTTAGAATATTTGTGTTTTAAGGACCTCTTTAGGGACCTTATTTCCCTCATTAATCAAAAATTATGAGTTTAATAAACTCAAAAGAAAGAAAATTCTACTGGTGCTCAACATTTTTCAGTTAGTAGAACCTCAAAACAAATGTAAGTTTTCACTTCTTACTACAAATAATTAATTTGAGCATTTAATTTTACAGTGTGCTGGCAGTCAGAATGCACTGTGGGTAATGCAGGCTCCAGTTTTTGACAGTGTTACCTGTTTACGGTAGCTGACTTTGCCCCCCTCTTTTGAGGAAGCTGAAAGATGCTCAAACTGCATTGAGTATGTTATTATGTGAATGTAACTGTAAAGAATATATGTTTTAAAAAAATCAAAGATAGGTCCTTTAAGTGGCTGTGCTAATATCGTAGTTATTATGTATTAACAATGTATTTGTATGTATGTATTTACAATCTTTGCACTTACAACGCACCTTCCTATGTGAGTTCATGATGCATTTGATTATTATTAATTAATGCAAAGTATTTCTCCACTGTGAGTATTTGTATAATCATTTTATTAGTTAGGTAATAGCAAAGAATTTGAGAGTGGTTATAACAGTGCAGCTAGCCTGTTGAGCAAATTACCTAAATGAAAAAGGAAGTATGATAAATGTCCCTGTAGTCAGGGTATTAAACATACTGACAACAAGTGATGATGAAAGTAGTTTGCCACCATCTGATGACAAGTGTTGACAGCTTGCTGGTCTTCTCCTGCGCCGCCTGGAAAACACATAATCCTCCAGCTGACTGTGAGGATGTAAACCTGTCTGTATATGTGCTTCTATCTCTGTCTCTATCTATAAATAACACGTATTTATCCCAGAAATAAGTTGCAGTAGTCGTCTTGAAAGCCGGCACTTCCTTTAAATAAACTCAAAGCAAGCTGAGAAAACTTCAGTCTTGTCCACAGCTGGGCAGCTCCTCGTATTAGAGTTGACAAACGTCATTAAAATTCACCGCTCCAAATAACAAATCTTTCAGCAGCCATGCACACACACTCACATAGACCATATACCCCGTACACACACACACACACACACAACTTTCAGCAACTCAGCCGAAACAGGGATATGCTAACCTCGGCAGAGGATGTCCGTCGGGACACCGTGGCCAGACTTGGGTTTCCCTCCTGGGACCAGCTCTGGCTAGTGCACATGCTAATGCTTGGATGCCTCTCCAGCCTCTCCTTCAGTCCTCATAAAATAATCTGCTTCATCTGGGCCTCCAACCAGGCTTTTCACCACCTATTAGCCCTCAAACCTGCGGTGGTGACAAAAGAAGGGTTTTGACAAAGCGCCAAAACAGATTGTCACAACGCGCTGGTTTTCAAAAAAACTCCTCACGGTACCTGATTACTTCCTCCGAATGAAGGACTGCTGATTAGCAGCCGCTTGAGAAAACTGAACGTCAAGAACGGTTTGGGAATGATTTAGTCATTCAAATCTGTAGACAGAGAATGGAGACAGCTTAGGTTAGGTGTGCTCGGGCCTCTGTGGCTAAAGACAGGCCGTCCGTGCAGCTGAGTAAAGCTCAACAACAGGAGTGCCAGCCTGCTCCAACCAGGGCGGAAATTTGGCACTTTGGGAAGGTGCAAGGTTTCGAGGTAGAAATGAAAGCTCCTCGCAGCCGCTTACCTCTGCTTTCCCTGCAGGAACTTTGTCATCACTGAACACTCAGCAAAATAATTTTGGATTATTTGGTCTAAAACTAACAAATTATGTCAATTTTATTCAAATATACCAAACCTGCCTGGTACCTACAACCAGCGTGCTCTGGGTCCAACATTTTAAATGGGTCACACTTCAGTTACAGAAAACATTTCATTTCCATGTGCGCCCGGCAACATTTTTGCATGAATAGCAATTATTGTCTGAATAAATACACACTCATGTTGTTGTAGCTGCTCAAAAGTGGAACTAGAAGAACAGCCATTTATTTTTTACAGATCTTGTGTAGACAGCAGCTGTCATTAAAATTACAGAATGTCTGACGATTAGAACACTGAGCTGCTTCTGCTGCTCTCAGGTATCAAAAATACAGTAACGGATTTTTCCGACCAGTTCATCTTAACACCTGCATTTGACATGGAAAAAAGTTTGCCGCAAAAAATAATAATTTCACTTGTGTTGTTGCAACCAGGGGAGGTGCTCATGTGGGCAGAGTAAGTCTGGGTGAATTTTTAGTTTTTGGTGAACTTTGACCTGCTACTTTGCACCATTGAACAAACCTGCTTGACTGTTGTTGAGCTTTCTGGGAACATAAAGCTAAAGTCCATAATAAAGGAAACTGTTAGCGGTGTTGCATCATTAACATTCATTTAATTCCTGCTTTGTTAGGAATATAAACTGCTTTATTTTTCAGACAGTAATTGATGGGAGTCGGTGGTACCAACTCGCCTTTTGAATAAACTGTTTTTGTCTCATTAGCAACTACGAACTACATTTGTTAACTGACAGTTAGCAAGCCTGTTAGCTAAGGCTGCCCCTGCTAAAGATTTTCCTAGTCGACTAATGGTCCTTAGTTAAAGCCAATAGTATATATATTTTTGGGGAATGAAGCAAGCTGCCTGTTAAATGCTAACAGCAAAGTGACTCTGAATGTGTCGTAACAACTAACAAGGAGACATTTTCTGAATTTAGTTCAACACAGTGTAACCTCACACAAGCCTAACTTTCCAAAAACAAATATTCCCGGACTTATCAGTACGATGGATGTAGTACTTTTACAAATTAACTCGCTACGTTACAAACTCACTCCTCAACTTCTTCATACCTCCTGTACCCACCATGAACTGGCCGTGTCTTCATCGTCACTGGTGTCAGAGTCCTGTACATCACCTCGTTAACCTTACTGTATTCAAGGTCCTAGAGGCTTTGTCTCAAACCGCTAACTTAGCTTACTAGCTAATGGCAGCTACAACACAGTTCGCAGCAGTGCATCTGGGGCTTCGACTGCAACTATTTAATTTTCAAGAACCCAAATAATGACAAATCACGTTCACAGCTCACTCACACAGCAATAAATATTAATATTTAAGCAGAAAAACTGTCAACTTCACATAATCAGTGGAGTTGTGCTGCTGTGCCTCCTGTGTAAATGCACACACAGCATCTCTTAATAGGGAGACACACCCTATTTCCAACCTGCAACCAATCTGCTATTAATCAGAATGTTAATTTTTCTGATCCGGCCTGTGGAAAGGTACATACAGGTTTGGAGCAACATGCTTCAATCCAAATAAACATGCACACAGCTCTTCTTATGAGGAGACACCAACCTTTTTCCACCCCTGCAACATCTGTATAAGCCATTAATTTTGTCTGATCCGGCCTGTGAAGGACTCTTGGAGCACATCTCAATAATAAACATCACCGAGGCTCTTCTGGTGAAACACGCACAGGGACATGCCGTTTTTCACACTCTCCTTCACACATTGTAAGCCTTCTGCAATGTGAGCCTGGGTGAAGACTGCTCGGCCTACAGAACATACGCAGGAGACTGACTACTGACTGGCGCATACGGCACAGGACATGCCGGCTTTGTCAGACTTCCACATGTGTTTCCCAATGGGGGGGATATTAGATTCGGACCCAGGTATGAGGTGTCGGACTACCACTGAGGACATGTGTGCACAGGCTTTGTTTCACATAGACATGCTATGCATACCCAATGCACGAGATGTAAGTTGATAGGAGTGTGTGGCAGTGGTCACCCAGTGAACTAAGTGTGTGTGTTAGCAGTAGGTACTGTGGGTGCTGAATGTCACGAGGGAGGATGTCAGTCTTGTTTGAGAAGCGGGTGTGACAGCAATGAGATTCAGAGGAAAATGAAACCTCAGCAGAAAAGATTATGTACACAGTAGTAACAATTTTAAAAGTAGTACGTTTGTCCTGCTTTAAGCCAACAGTGGCACTGCTGAGGTAGGCTATTTTTTAATGTTACAAGCTGCATTAGGTAACCAGTGTAATGTAAGTATTTCCTGGCTATTTCTTGAAAATATTCCTGCAGAGGGGAAAGCTTGCTCCAAAAAGAATGTTTTAGATTTGGAAGAAAGTAAAACTGCATCACTGGGTCAGTAACAAGAATTTCAAGTTTGATTCCTGTAAAGTATAGGCCAACATACAGTCTACAGAAGATTTATCGGGCTCAAATAATGAAAGAGTGGTTCATGGAGCATGAGACATCATTTTCACACATGGATTGGCCACCACAGAGTCCAGACCTTAACCCCACTGAGAATCTTTGCGATGTGCTGGGGAAGACTTTATGCAGCGGTCCGACTCTCCCATCATCAATACAAGATCTTGGTGAAAAATTAATGCAACTCTGGACAGAAATAAATGTTGTGACATTGCATAAGCTAATCGTGAATGCTTATGGCAAATGCGTGCCGTTTTTTTTTTTTTTTTTTGGCCCGGCAGTGTAGTTGCATGGGAAGAATAGTTGCGTCTGAATATGATAGACTGAGGTCTAATAGAGTTCTGTAGAAATGAGTCCAAACACAAGTTTTTCCACCTCTGGTTTCCTTGTTTCAAAATTGATTTTTTTTTAAGAATGGGTTTTTGGTTAGATGCATGAAATAAGCTTGGTGGTTAAGCCTAAGAGATTATCACGGTTTGTTCTAAGACATAAAATGTCATTAAATATCCCACTCATTAATTTGAATGCTTTCATGTTTCTTTAAAAAGGTGTTTGCTAGTAACTAAATAAGACTTTAGAGGAGAGTCAGGAGATATTAAACATCACGCTGAACACTTGTCATTTAGTAGTTGTGACGTTGGACGTCATGTTGCTGGAGTGTAGTTAGTTTATAGCCTAACATTAGCTTTTTACTTTTCCTGATTGCATTTAATTAAAAATCATTTTAAAAAAGCTATTAATTTGAGATTATCTTAGTGAGTAAAATGTGTACGTATCATCCACTTTTGTTTCCACAGAGCTTATTTTTATGCACTAATCCAAATGGAAAAATCCCATGGGCTTTTAGGGAGGGAACCACAGAGATGCTAACTTATAAAAATACGTCATCCCTTGTAGCACTTTATGGCATTACTGCTTGAAGAGTTATTAAGTTGCTTTTTATTGGGAAATTTCTAAAGATGTGGCAAAGCTATAAGAAATGACTGAAATGTCCTCTTTTATCACTGTGCGTTAAGCAGGCTAGCTAGAGCCAAGGCTTATTTAACCCAGGTTAGCATAACTGAAAGCAGGAAAAGACAGCAGTAGCCTGGCTCCAGACAAATTCAAAAACATACTTTTCTTTTTGAAAGTTCAGTAATAAACATATCTTGTTTGTTTCATCTGCACAGAAGCAGTAATTTTAAAAAAAAATTGCTGTTTTGGTCACAGATGTGCTAATTAACAAGTTTAAGCTAGGCAAAACCTGCTACGCTAAAGACATGAAGGTGGTATCAATCTTTTTAATTTCACTCTCGTAAAGGAAGCAAATAAGCGTATTTTCCCACAATGTTCAACTCCTTTATGGACAGTACCAATAGCTTTGTAGTTTGTACAGAATGCTTAACATTTTTTAAGCTAGCAGACTTTTTAAAGCTCGATAATTCGTGGACACCACTACTGTGATACGTGTATATTTCTTGTAAGAATAAAAGTGTCTTTTGAGGGGCAGTAGGTCCTGTGATGGTTCTTCTTCCCTTTAGTTTTTTCCAGCTACATAGAGGATGCTTCTATTTACCTGATTTAAAGGCAAGAGGGAGAAGTCCTGGCTAATAGGGAACAGATTTCTGTGATGTAAGCTAACATTGATATAGTATCCTCAACACCATCTTCTGACTACTTTGCGCCACAACTATCCATCAGACTTCCCTTTAAACCAACCCAGTGTCACAAAATGGAAATGCAACATCGTGTGAGGAGGTTGCCAGTATTCTCAGCAACATTCGTGTTTATTTGCAGTCATGATACATTATGTATCCAGATTAACATGCTAGTGATTTATTGATGTTTGAATGCTTTATGTAATGCCTTTAAAAACAAGTGTCTGGAAAGAGGGTCTTAATCAGTGACAGGACAGAGAAGGAAAACTCAGGTCAAGAAATACACACACACACCCGACCTCCATCCCCAAGCTCCTCCGTGGAAAAAAGCTTACATTCTAATAACACACGGCTAAGTAAAAGTTTATGTTTTCAGCGGCCAACAAAATAAATGAAACAGAGCAAATGTGAACACGGGACGCTGGCATCCAGAGCTGTTTTTATCGAAGCAATGTGGACTTGAGGAAGTGGAGAGAGCAGAGGGCTGGCACAGCACCTGTATATTTGTACAGACCTTAAAGTCTTGTGATGTCATCTCTTGACGGTAAACATTTATCTGTGTTTTATAATGGCAGTCCAGATCCAGGGTCATTAGCGAACACAGAGTCAATGAGGAGAGACCACCATCTGAGGCCTGAAACTGGCCCGAGGTTACAGCATGTGGAGGTTCTGTTCAGGCGTGTTAAATTTATTGAAAGGAGGACGGTTTATTCAAGGAGCTGGTAATGAGTTGTTCTTGGTATCCTGTTTGTGTTCTGTGTCAGAAGGTCAGGATGAGGACCCGTCTTTAAAACTGGATGTTGAAAAAAAAATAGATCTCTCAGTGCTGTTCATCAAGGTTGCAGTCTTCTCATTTAGTGGTGAGCTGAGAAAGCAGGAAAATTCACCCAGGAAGTATGAAATTATAAATTAATGTTGAGCTAGAGTGCTTTTTATTTTAGTCAATTTAAAATTGTTCTAATTTTGGTAATTAAGTATAATGTAATATGCATTGTACAAGTATTTAACAGTGATTACAAGTTTGCATCATTATAGTTAAATGTCTTGAACAGCTACCTGTTGTTTTCATGTGATTGGAAAAAAAGTGATAGTCTTGTTTAATGAAATGAGAAATGGCATCAGAAGAGGTTAGAACGGATCAGGTGACTGTAGCTGAAAAGCAAAGCAAAAGTAAACCTAATGCAAACAAATCCAGGCAGTGCCTTACAATATGTTATTTGCCAGCCTGGGAACCAGACCAATCAGCCGACCTCATGTCTTCATTGGCTCATACATCTGGCCCTTATTCCATTCAGATATCATTTTACTAGCCTTGGATCCAGTCAGGCCAATCACAACCCTTTATTTAAAATGGGGCAATCTGAAAATCTGTGGCTCAGGAAGTAGAATGCGTTGCGCAAAAGGATGAACCCCCAAAGTGCGTGCGGGTGGGTGAATGTAACACGCAGTTGTAAAGTGCTTTCAGTGGTCGCTGGTATAGAAACGCACAATATAAAATGCAGTCTATTTAATGAAAGTGACATGTTTTACTGCTCTGATTGACTGTAGGTCTATCCAATTGTGTCCGTCCAGCACGCTACCTCTGGCACACAAATCTCAGATCAAACTGCCAAACTAGGCAGTGCTACTCAAATGTGGATAAAGAATCTGTTATTGCATTGCCTATTTTTCACCTGAAATGTTTTCAGAAACTTTTGGGTGTAGCATTTAGCTATAATATGAGAAGAAGAATTCTGTGCCCTGCTTGGAAAGCACTGCTGCATCACACACAGATAGATTAGATAGATAGATTAGACCTTTATTGTCCCAGAGGAAGATTTGCTTTCACAGTCCGTTCAACACAAGACAGGATGGACTGTGGCATCACAGCAGAGCCAAGCTAACAGAGCTCACTAGATAACAGAGCTCATTTCGTTGCGCTGATTGGTTGCAGATTGTTGTGTTCAATTATGTCCGGATGCATTTTGACCTGCGTGTGCTGATAATGTCCCTTGGAAACTGAAATGAAACTAAGAGGTTAGATGATGCCAGGCTAACAATTTCCACAAAGAACAGCAAAACTGAACCGTTTTTTAATTTCAAGACAGACCACAATGGACCATAATTGACTCAAAAATTTACTTTGCCTTCACAAATCCACTGATTATGGTGATTCCACTGATTTAGGTCCAAAATAAACCTTATAATTTTGACAGGGAGACCACCACACCTCGGTGACTGCTAGCCTCATTTTATACTTCCAGATCATTCTAACATTGTACACAAAAAGCTGTAGAATGTTTTTTCTCCAAATAACCACAAGCTGGCTACTGTTAGGTGTCACTGGGCAGTCTTTAGCACTAAAGATCCTAAGTCCTACTGGACACTCTGTCCATTTGTTCATATCAGTTGATGAAGTTTACAGGATGTATCTAACATGAATTTTATTCATCCTGTTGCTGCTGCTTCAAATGGTCAAAGCCAAAGCTGTTCTAATTTTATCTTTGTGTTATTTTCACATTGTCAGCAGGATCTGACAAACCCAAAAGCTACTCATAATGACTGGTCAGTGTTTGTGTTCGTTGTGAGTGATCAGGCAATTTGCTTAGTCTGGAAAACCTCTCGACTCTTGTAAAAGGCACACCGTGTTTGAACAGGAAAAATGTTAAATCCAGTTCAGCTGAGACAGAAAACAATCAGAGAATTAAAAACAGTTGGCAACAACAGAGCGCAACATCCAAGTTGTGTGACACAAAGCAAAAATGAGGAATACATCCCAAAAGAGATCGCACAAAAATGTTTCATTTGCAGATGCAGTGATGCAGTCTTTCAGCATGAAGTGTGACAACTGCATCAGTTACATCTGTATACACTCATGGTGCTGAGGATAAAAGCATCTACCAATCGGCGAGCGTCGCAGGCTTTTTACGGCTCATGAATGCGGAATTCTGGTTAGCAAGTCACCCAGATAATGGTGCGGAACCTGTCCGTACAGCGGGAGGTGATACTGGTGTGTTTCACACTGCTGACAGTAGTTCCACGACCAGTCTCAGCGGGGGTCTGGCCCACACACAGCTTTAGTATAGTCCAAGCATGGAGAAGGTAAACAGTGATGAAGCTCTCGCCTCCCCCACGCAGCATGTCATCCCACCACAGACAGAAAGAAAAACAATGAAGCCGAAGTGATGATCCATGTGAAGGTTTGGACCAGACAACTGTTGCTGTAGGTCATGACAGGTAGCCAGTACAAAGCTGTGCAAGTCCCTATTTACGAGGCACGAGAGCAATTGCTCTCAAAACCAGTTAGGTACTATCTGATTTTGTTTAACTTCCAATAGAGCGTCCATAGCACAAATTTTCAAGAGATGTCCACTTGAATATTTGCCATTGAAAGCCTACCTGTTTCAGATAGTTGCTTTTTTAAATCATAACTTTAGTCTCTAATTTCTAAATGCATATCTTGCACAGCTGCTCATGTTTAGTCAACACTGAATATCTGAGGAATTTGGCTTCTTTTGTTAAATGTTTGTTGACAGTGGCCAATAGAGCGATCACAGGAAATGAGGGAAAAGAGATATGGGGAACAACATCCAACAAATATCACCAGCTGGGCTCAGACCCCAACTGCTGTGGTTCATGGTTGGCGCTGTAATATGTGACGAGGTGCCCCAAAATTGGATTTTGTCGAAAAAGAGTTTATGGTTCACAACAGGGGATCAGAAAAACTATACTTTTGCTACTATAACAGAAACTTGTATGTGTACTAGAATCCCAAAATATCCAGCTCTAACTTCCAGCAACTGAAGAAAAACACTTTCTGTATGAATTATCTTAGTTTAGAGCTAAGGTCCACTGTTAATTACTGTTATTAGAGATCAACTGCATCTAAAGTATATTATTAAGCAAATGTAAATGCACAAGTAGATGCCTTTGCCAAAAACATGATGTATTGCTGTGGGCTTTAAAGGAACTATATGCAAGAACTGGTCAACTGTCGAATTCACCCCCTGGACAAAGTCGAGGCACCACCGCACCAGAAAGCTGGGGTGTCCATGCCTATCGCAAGACCGTCAGTAACATTATACAATCAGACACCTTTATAAGATATTACTAAATAACCAACATTAGCACTAACAGCTGTTAACTTACCAGTCTAGAAGAAACTAGCATCAAACTTCATCCCATTACTCCCCAAGAACTGTGTCCAATGGTCAAAAGTGACAATGTTGCTATGTAAAACTTCTTCTTCCTCCCATGTTGGACTGAGTGCAGACTGGACACTACAGGGACTCACTATTGCCGTTTGAGGTACAAAGTGGTATTACAAGACAGGATGGGACAGGGGCTGGTTAGAATGTTAACTTCAGTAGATATCTCTTCAACACAATACATAGATGTCTTTGACATGGTAAATGGTAAAAAAGGATGGGAAGGACCTTGGGAAGGAGTACAAGCAAACTGATTGGAAGGACCTTATCTTTCAGCATACCTTTCTTGTTCTTGCTCCATCATCCTGTGGATCAATTGATCAATTACTCTGCCTAAGATTTACCAGCACCCTCCCTCACCCGCATGGCAACACAGATGCATAAATTAAATTTGGGCTAAGTTCAAAGCTCTGGAGCACTTCAGATACTGATGGGTCTAAACAGCAGAAAGAGGATACAACACAAAAGACCAACCTGACCAGTCTGACACTGTTTGATGTTCCTCTCCAGTGCCATCCTTCTGCAAGACCTGGTTTGTAATTGGCCATGTCATTGGCCAGTCCTCCGACAGGAGACTTCCAGTCTGTGATCCTGACCTCCATGACGACAATGACCCCTGGGAGGATTCTGCGCTCTGGCTCATTGGGCTGCATTCACTGAGGGAGTGAGAACGCAAGTTCAGAGATAGAACAAGACAACATCAACATCCATTTTGAACATCAGAGACGCAAACATAATATTTGTCAAGGGACGATACTTTTATCGAAAGTTTTTCTCGATGCCAAGTGTGCATTTTTGGCAGTCATAGTCCCAGTGGAGATTGACCAACCCAAAGAGTCTGAGATCAGTACCTTTAAGTTATGATTCTGGATCTAGACATATAATTTTGAAGACTTATGTTCCACAAATAGACAAACTTTCATAATATAATATGTAATATTCATTACATCCAAATAGTTTGTTGGTGATCCATGTAATTTTGAATTGATTCAAATCATGTGGACAGAAATAAAAGATTAAATGTTTTATTCTGTATGTATTACCCACAAACTTTCAAAATAAAGCACATGATTTACTTTACTTAGTGTCTTATCAAGGTCTTTGGAAGATCCTGTCGGTGGACCTTTTTTCTGATGTTTGTCGGCATGTTGTCACTCTGTTCCCCTTTAATTAAGAGAAATAGGTCAACCAACAAGGTGAGGGGGCAAAAAACAGGAAGTCACCCGACGCAGCACGTCACTCATTTATGTGGCAGGACTGTTTCTGTTTCTTTGACACCTTCATAATTGCAGCTCATAAATTACACTGCTGTGCCCGGCAGGCTAGAGTTAACCTGGAAAGAGAGTGCAGGGGTTCTGTAGTGTATAGATGAGTGCACACGGTGTCTAGGAGGACACCAGCTGTTTCATGCCAGTTAAGTCCACTCTTAGAAATAAGGGTTCTAAAATGGTTCTTCCTGAAGGAAGCTGAGGTTCAACACAGATCCATTTGCCTCTGAATAACCCCTCTTTGAAGAAAGGGTTCTTTATAAGACTAATGGTTACATTAGGAACCCTTTTGGAAAGAAACTGAAGGATTGTTGAAGGTATGGGTGTTAAAAGGTCCTCAGCCCAAATTGTTCAAATGTTTAACCATATTTCAAAAGGTGTCTTTAAAAGTAGACGTGTCTGTGTTTTTGCCTCATCTGTAGAATATAACATGGTTCTTTGCAGAACCCTCAGAAGACAAGAGGATTATAGGTGAAAACCTTACAAAAAGGGCATTTAGTTCCCCCTTGATGGGTTCAAGATTTTTATCTTGAAGCCATCAAGGTTCCCTTCCCTTATAACCTTTTTATATTCCCTTGGAATATAAAAGGGTTCTCTGTAAAACCCTGTGAGTGTGTTGTAGATGAAAGCCTTGGAATATAAAATGTTCTTGTTAAAGCCCCATTGGGTGGGTTCTTGTTTGCACCCTTAAAAGGTGGAGAGTTTCTGCATAAAACCTCCAGAAATTATTCTGGGTGGAGCAATTACATTATAGAAGGGTTCTTCTCTCCTCTCATAGGGGCTTCTGGTTGGAACCTTTCACAGATGGTTCTAGGTATAACACGTAATGTTGGGTTCTGGGTAGAACCCCCTGAAAGGATTCCAGGTGGAACCTTTATAAAGGGAACTACCAAGAACCAAAAAGGGTTGTTCTATGGGAACAAGCCAAAGAACACTCTATATGGCTCTAGTAAGCACCTTTCTTTCTAAGAGTGTACAACATTGCAATGTGTGTTAATGATCTCAACACCAAGATCAAAGGATGGAGAGGTGAAAGGGACAAATACGAGACAGGTGTATGGTCTTATCTGACAGAGATGTTGTAGATAAGTAGAGATGCAGCAGAGGGGGATTTGGCTTCAGATGGCAGGCTGATTGAACATGGAGCTTTTCAAACATGGCTCTCGCATGTCTGAGTTAGTCTTGTCCTCTAAAAACAAACAGAGACGGAGTTCTGGGCTTTGTTTTAAATGTTTATGTATGTCAAATTTGTCCAAATGTAAAGAATTCAAAGCTCTCCTGTTTGAGAGTGGAATGAGTGACGGCGTCGGTGTGTGGGAGCTTGTGGCTAAGAGAAAACGTCTGACACAAGCTCATATGTATCTCTGCATGTCTGTTTGTGCATGTGTGTGTCGGAGGTTTCGGTTCAAATGAGAGGCAATCAAGCAGAGTTTGTGTACATAGGCAAGGCATGAAGAATCCGGGTAGGACTCGACGCTGCTTCCCACAATACATTTCCATATCTGTGTCTCTCCCTTTCTCTCCGTCATGCATAGACAAACATAGCGAGAGCCCCCACAGGCCGAGAGCCGTTCCTATGATCTACGTTCAAGAGTAAAGACCTTAAATCTTAGCCTTGACCCCCAGATTCCACACTTGTCCCTTTAATCCCGTCCCATCCCACCGACAACCCTGTTTCCTCCCTTCTGCTGTCCCGGCGTTTATCCGTGGATCAGACAGAAAAACATACATTGCTTCCACAAGCTGAACACACACACACTCACACACACACACCTCCCGTTTCCTTACCACCCCTAACACTTGCTTTGGACTCCCTCTTCCCTTTTTGGCTTTTCCTTGCCTGACCTTTCTCACCTTTTATTCCTTGTTTGCTTGTGTGATCCTCCAACTTCTCACTCCCCACTTCTAAACCTGTTGTTTGACCTCTGACCCCTTGTGTCATGTTTCAATTATTTTGTTTGAATAAGTAAAGAATAATAAGGATTGATCAGCAGAAAGTAAATTAAGTAAAATGTAATCTATGTAGCACACTTTTCAGCACAGGTTGCAAAGTGCTTTACAACAACACCAGTACAGAAAAGCTCAAACACACAAAGTGTCTATAAGATGAGAACATTTGAAAATACAACAACACACATAGGACCACAGAAGATATATAGCAACCTGACACCACCCAGATCACACACTTAGAAGCATGGAAAAGCCAACCTGAAGAAGCAGGTTTTTCATAACATTTAGCCAATCTAACGGGGGTTCCAAAGCCTTTGGTCTTATGTTTGGCACGCTGTATCGACAACAGGTTTTGGGTAATTGAACTAAGTGGATGCTTAGTTAGTAGCTTGGAAATGTAGGCAGGAACTAGGACGTGTAGCACCTTATGAATCAATAAAAGAATCCTGAACTTCACTTGCAGCCAGTGCAACTAGGCTAAAACAGTGGTGACATGTGATCTATAAGCTAAAGATGACCAGGAACCAATTTGTTGAAATGGTGTTCGAATTTTAATCAACCTTAAGTTTGGTTTAGACATAGCAGGGAAATGGAAATGGGGGCAAGTTGCAATGTCATGAAATTTGGTACAGACATCCACAGTTCAATTTTAATATCCTTGGTGAACTCCTGACTAAGCTCCATCATCAGGTCAAAATTAAAATGTGTCCAGTAGTTTGGTTTCTGAACATTTCCTTCCATCAGTCTCCTTTAAGTTTAGTGCTGGTAACATGCTAAACCTGCATGATCAACATGGTATACATCAGGATGTTGCCACAGTCAGCATGTTTCCATGCTAAGTTTAAAATAAAGCTTAAATCACACCCTCACAAAACATCAAGCACAGCTATAGACGCTTGTTTTGAGCCAATCTTTTCTATCTATGAAAACATGATGTTAAACCTAGTAGGCAAGCATACCTAGAATACTTTAGCATAAAATGGCGAGTTTAATTTTGGAAGGTTGGCTGGTTAGTAACAAGAAGACTGCACAATAAAAGTAGCTCCCTCCTTAATAACCTTCTTCTCTTTTCACTGAATGAGTCAGAGTCAGGGTGGACAATGCAGTTCATTGCTCCAGGGGACATTGCTTTCCAAGCATGAAAAAGCATTTACTGCACATTTTCTCAACTCTGATTTCCCCAGCAGAGGTTTAATCCACCAACCCTACAATTAACATGCACACTTCTCTAAACTCCATTGCTACCACTGCCACTCATCTGTTTTAGATGGGTTTGTTTGAGAAAGACCAGCTGACCCCCTTTGAGAAATTGACTGGTCTGTAAACACTTAGGACGGATTAGCTCAGAGAAAAGTAGGAGGTGAAGGCGGGGGAGGGACGGGGGGAGACGGGGGAGGAGGAGAAGGAGGAGATGTTGGTGATACTGAGGGACGGAGAGGTTAAGGAAAATGATAGCCAAGACAGGAAGTCGAAGGTGTTAGATGAGGATCATTGTATTAGAGATTGACTTTGACAAAGGGAGGACCAGACCTTGACCTTTCCAGGAACTTTTAAATGGTCCAAGTAAAGTAAAAGCACAGCAGAAATGACTTCTTTGAATTATTTGTGGAGTATGTCTTGAGTTGAGTGAGAAGAACAGCAGAAAAGGAGCTAGGGCATGTTCCCACCAGCCTTGTTCAGTCCAATTGAACCCAAACTCTTAAGCATTTACCACCTTGATGAAGTTTGTTTGGGTTGGTGTGAATGCCAGACTGGAACTTGAAGAGGTGATCTCGGACCGCTGTCAAGTGAGCTCTGGAGCAGTTCATTTCTGGAGTACCATTTTATGTGCCTTTTAACTGGTTAAAAAACATGTTCTTTTTCTGTTTTGGTAAACCTTGGCTACCAAAATGTGAACTGGCATAGGACAAACCTGGACTCAGGACAAAGTGAGAAATGTGTTTATGCTGTCACATATATGGTCCTCTAATGCTGCTGACATGTGCTTCAGATCATCACCAACATGAACAGAACCTGACAGTGCTCCACGATGTGCGATATCCAGCAAGAAATTGGGCTGCTTGTTGTCTTATACCTGACCGTGTAACTTACTAAGTTTGAGTTGCAGCTCCTATATGAGCAGCACCGGAGATCTGCTGCTCGCTCTCCTTCAATTGTGCAACACACACACTTATTCCTTGAAAGAGCTACACTACGGTTGTGACAGTATGCTTCAATAAAGTCCAAACCGGAAATTATCATGTAACAGAATTATGTGGGATTAATCGGAAATGTTGATTTGTCACTGCAGTAAGGAAAAGTCCTTACTGCAACAGTCTTAGTATCGTCTGCTCATAGGTTTGATTCAAGAACCATAAATGAACCCCACAACAATTACACTTTCCACTCTTTTTTTAAAAATTTGACATGTTCAAAATAAACAGACATAGTGTCAAACAATGATGTGGCAGCACAGTCTAATTTTTTAAAGTCCAAAAATGGCATCTACATGCCTCCACAAGCAGGTCCCAGAGGAACATAGGCTTTGTTACCTTCCTCAGTGTTGACCGCCTTATACCACATACACCTTATACCGCCTTATACCCATTTTGTCTTCTCATAGAGGTATTTCTGATCTTTGGTTTCCACGTCATGTTCTGGACCGTTTCAGGCATAAACCAAAGTTGCAAGGCACAGCTTCTCAGGGATCAAAAACAGAATGAAAAAGTGGATGGATAAGAATAAACTAAACTCCCCATTTTTGATTCCCAAATCCTTTAATTGATATAACAAGTCACAAACGAAGGGTAATGCGCGCCCTTTACAAGCCTGGTGTTCTTTTACCAGCAGGTAGCTTTCTGCCCTCGTCCATCATCTGCTCCGTTTCCAAAAGCCGATGTTAAAACTATGCATATAAAAGTCTTGGTTTCCAGTGTGGTGCCAGAGTAAACTGGGTGGTATATGGTTTAGAGACATTTCCTTCTTCAAGAGTGAGGGTCCCAGGTCCCTGTTTGTGATGGAACAGTCAACCGCTTGCCAAGTGCCGGCCATTTCTTAGGCCTCTTTGTGGCTCCGAGGAACACTTTGAAAACCACAAGTTATCATTGGAGCGGGGGAGGCCCGTAGCACGCAGGACAACCATCACCATCAACCTACACCCCATTATACTCTCCTTTACTGACCATGCACACCTTGCGCAAACCCCACCTCGCACTTTCCATCTGTCCATCTGCTGCCAGTTTACACACCTTTCTCCTTCTCCTCTCCTCCACCCATCTGGCAGTGCCAGCCTCCGCACCTTCCATCTTTCTTTCCTTCCTTCCCCTCCGTGCCCATCCATCTACACTGTCAGCACTCCATCAGTCTTGTCCGGCTGAGTTGTCAGGATGAATGGCAGCGCAGCCCGCCAGGTACGTGCTGTTTCATAAACATGGTCGATAGCTTGGGTCTGCTGTGTGGCCCTTGCAACGGTTATAATATGTAAAAAAAAAAAGTTTTTAATGCTTCATAGCACATAATGACCTATATGTAATTTAGCTCTGGAAAGTCGAAACCACAGGTGCTGGCATTTGCTTCTCAATGAAAAATAACAACTAAAATGTGCAAATGCTTTTGCATGATAGAGTACATTAGAAAAACATTTTCAGGCTTAAAGTTTGTGTAGCGGTACATCCTCATTAGATGTAATTTGGACCTCTGTGCTAATCAGATAACATAGTCCACTTTAACTGACCCTATTTAGCACCTATATCCAGTATTTCATCATTTTTGCTTGCAGCTCTGTTATAGTGTGTATAAACCACTGACACACTGACCTATTAGTAGACTGAGTTTGCTCAGTTGCCACAAAGAGTGAAGAAGTATTTAACCAAGTAACAGTAATAATAAACAGAAGTATTGATAAAATATAATGCATATAATTCATAAATACACCATATTTTATATGATTACTGTATTCTATTCTATTGTCAATATACTAAATTCTAAATGAAGGGTATAAATAATAAAAAATCCATTCAATGTATTTACACTCTTTACACTATCTTTCTATATACTAGTTTTTATTGATAAAGGCAGAGTCCGCCATTTTTGCAACCATCCTTCACAGGGACAGAAAATGATGTAGCATGTAACCCAGCAAAATTTTATCTCATTGATGTCAGCCTCTCCACTTAATGTTTGCTGTCTTCACTGTATCAGAGCTGTTACGTTAGCTTCCGGTGAGTTTCCAGGTCTCAGAAACAAAGCCAATGCGCAAGTGCCTTCAACTTTCCTTACGTCCAGCAGGGGGCGACTCCACTGGTTTAAAAAAAACCTCTCTCTTGATTTATTACCTCGGTAAGCAGGTTCCTAATGAGTTTATGGTCTCAATTGCTAGTTTCAAGTCTTCTTCAATACAGCACAATGTTTATTTTGTAAATTATGGTCCCATTTAGAGTAAAGTAGTTGATGCCATTTGTGTCCAGTTTCTGATGGAGCCTCCCGAAACTCGGATCAAACAAGGCAGAGTTAATCAATACTGTTTTGTTGTAATACGAGAAACTTTGTAGCCTGCCAGGCCGGCATTATTTCCTGCTGAATTGACGAGCCAAAGCCGAGCTCTGCCAAAGTCACAGTATGTCCACGCTTTTGTCTATACTTCACATGCTTTGGTTGCGAAAAAACAAGGTGGTGACCCCCATAGTGCCAAAAACCATACGCCACAAACCAGTGGGTGAAGTCATATTAGACATGTGTGAAATTTTGTTATAATTAACATATGTATTGTTGAGTTATGGCCAAAATTGTGTTTTGTGAGGTCACAGTGACCTTTGACTAAACAAAAATCTACAACAAAAAAAGAGAAAGTTCAAGGTTTTTCAAAAACTGTGGATCTCAGAGGTCTTTCGGCATACAGTCATCAATGTGCACCAAAGAAATAAGGCTGATCAGTCCAGTAGTATTCAAGATTAGCTGCGGACAAACTCCAGGTCTGTTGATTATGCACACATGCATGCACACACAGATTAATTAATTAGGAGAAAATTAACTGGTCAAGGAGTGTTGATGTAGCATTAAACCACACTTGCTGTTACCATGGTCACCACGACTTAAGCAAAATCAAGAATTAAAGGATATAAGTATTAATTAAATCTATATGCCACATGAATTAACATGCCATACTTCGTATGAAGACGTGAAAACAACAGCGTTTTCTGCTTCCACAAGCTACCTTCCCCGGTCTGACCTCCTGCTCTTCACTCCTACTTCATGTACTCACCTCAGTGTACTCCATACAATATTTTCACGGGAAATAGAGTGAGGTCTTAAGAAAATACTTCTAAAAATCATCTTTGTCTATTTTCCTTGTGTCAGCCAGTCACGCGTACGTGCAAGTACAGTGCCCTGAGAAAATATTATGATTTGGTTTTGCAGTTATTTTTAGTTGCCTTTTCCTGGTTTGTTTTCCTTTTGACATGTATGGTGCACCTTGTTCCACAGAATAACTCCGATTTCTTTTCTGTAAATAATGAAAAAGTGGCTTGAATTATATGTTATTTTCCTGTGATGAATGTGGCCCTTTTTTCTCACTTTTTAATGGAACATGCGAGTTACTCGGGATAATATACATGACACGGAGTGTACACATTCATATTTGGGGAGCATTTAAAAAAGCCACAATCAGTAATAAGCTGTAAAACCTGCTCAGGAAAGCATGAAATATGCAGTCATTTAGAAACAATATACAAGGCTGACACTATATAAAGTTTAGGCTAGAGGAATGATGATCCTCTGGTGTTTTACACCCACTTAAATCCCACTGTGTTTGATATGGTTATTAACAGTCTTAACTACAGCGTCTAGTAGATTGTGAGTATTATTAAAAGAACATCGTCATGAACTTGAATCTGAACTTTCATGCTTTAGTCATAAGCAAATGGCAGCAATTATCGAAATTTAAATTTCCTCATTAATGGGTGTAGATGGTGGAGCATCATGAGTCATGATGGGATTCCTCTGACCAAAAACATCCCTTTCACTGGACTGCTGGCAGATGAAATATTAGAGCTCAGTGATCCAGAATATTCTCTCCTGATTAGACAGAGGTTGCTTTCACAGCAGGTCCCATGGTGCTACTGTAGAGAGAGTAAATATAACTGAGATCTGCGGAGTCCCGGCACGGCTCCCAGAGTTTTACTGACAACTTCGTTCCGCTGGCAAGAAAAACTGGTGATTAATACCATTGCAACACTCGCCTGCTAATTCAGGAACATATAAACATTCGGAAACAGTCCAAGAGCAAACAGTCCGTATTTATCTAAATAAAATGATTTACAGTTGCAGTTGGGTTCAGAGCTAGAATTAGACACTGAGTTCTGAAGGTGTTGTTTAACGTGGTGATAATACCCAAGAGGGCTGTGATTATGTGAACAGCTCTGATGTGGTTGTGTCCTGAAACAGTGACAGCTCTAAAGTAACCATAATCATAGTGAAGAATGTCCGCAGGGGCCATTATGGCATTATGAAATTGTTATGCATATCCATTGCCAAGCTGAGAAAGTGCTTTTTGACTGATTCTTTTCCTAATATCTCAAGTTTAACCTTATCTTACCCTTCACTCCTTTATTTTACTCCAAAAAATCGAAAGTAAAGCCTCTAGTAATAACCCTGAAAGTCTGAGTTTCAGGGCATACTTGTGCAAATCTAGCACAAGTGTTAGAAAATGTCAGTTTTTGCAAATAAGTGCAAATATCAAGAGGCTGATGCAGAATAATATAATACGTAATTAGTCAAAGGAACACAGTATCATCAGGTGAGGATGGAGCATCAACACTGATGATCATATCAGCTCTTCTCAGCCTCTTTAAAGAGTAAAAAGTTAGGTGAAATACATAAGAAAGCATTCAAAAAATATCCTAACTGAAGAATGTGGAAAAAATAACACTTTTGACATTATGTCAAAGATGTTTATGTATTGTGTTGCAAGGATATCTACTCCAGTTACCATGCTAATCAGTTAGCCATGGCCTGCCCTGTCTCGTAATACCATTTTGTACTTGAAGAAGCGGTAGTCTGAGCTTAATTGCCTTTAAAACTCACAGTACAGCAAATCCAAACTTTTATTAAAACTTTAAGTTCATTCAAACTTGACAGAAACAAATTAAAACTCAGAAAACGTCTTTGTTAGTCTTTATGTTGTTCCAACAACCACCAGCTCTAGTTTGGTGGAAATTAATCCTTAATGCATCAAGTTAGATCTGAAAATATTTCAGATCCCTGCTGCCTCTACGATGCTCACCCTCATTCTTGCTCCTCTCCCACATGATGCCTCTCCTGAACGTACAGGATTTTTGTTTTCTGTGGTGTCAGAGTCCTGGTCAGAGCCACTAAAAAAATCACTTCTGTACAGTATTTCTTATCATCAAACTGGCCTCGGTCACTGGCCCGCTTGTTTGCCCAGTTCCAGTTCTGCTGCACATTCCAATACCGATCTCCGCCAGCATTCCCCCCTGGATCCCCCTCATCCCAGGCCTGAGACCCTGTTCCTCCTGACAGTCCCAAGCTCCTATGATAGAGGTGTAAACATCAACACTTGCCTAGTGCTCTGCTGGTCTGAGTTCCCAATTCCAGTAAAACTAACTAATAGGACCACTACTAGTTGTGTCGCTAACTGAGCTAACTAGCTAACTAGCTAACAGCAGCTACAGTGAATGGTAACTCTTCTGCCCCCTATGTGATTGAGTATGAATTCAACAGGTGCCCAACATCTTGCAATTCTTACATATTACTCATTTAATGAGTCAACTCAAGGCAATTTATCAACCTCCAACATCTGTATGCAAACATTGGAGATGTAACAAAATACCATTTATAATGGACTGAGCCTGAAAAAGCATGCTTCTTACAGCCCCCATGATCCAAGACTCCAAAGTAGCTCAGCAATGCACCTGGGATGCACAGACAACCTATTGTGTTTTATTTTATTCTCTTGGGAATGAATGCACTGTTAGTTCCTCCTCTGATTCAGCTATTGCTAAAGTACTTAAACTAAAATGGAGTAAAAGCTGGTTATCATGGTCAGGTTCTCGAAACCAGTACCCTTAAAGTGATACAGATACCAACAGGGTACTTAATTCAATAGCCTTTCTTGAAGCTTCCAAGATCTTCAACTGTTATAATTTCGTCTGTCTGCTTTGGCCATTATTTAGGCTGATATGATCCAGTCTGATCTCAGAATTAATTTATCCCCCAAAGATTGGCACTGTTGCTCTACAGGTGGTCACCTCCGACCTTTTTGCGTGCTCCCTCACCACACGACTTTTCAACATCAAGCAAACTATCTTGGCAGCTCGGCTCCATCCTCTGAGCACATGAGTGTGTCTGTCCACTGTGCAAGCACTACTGGGAGCCGGGGGGGGGGGGGGGGGGGGCAGCAGCCAGAGTGGTGGTCTGCTATATGGCCTCATTGAGCGAGCCCACAGAGAGCTCCGTACCTGTTAAAGGGAGTAGCTGAGGCCGTTGTGGACGAACCTCAGTCACATATGAAACCTGAGGTGCGCTGTGGATTATGCACAAGCGTGACTGCTTTTGCCATGAAAATGTAGGTTTTGGCAATGACGTTCGAATGATTTTATTATTACTATTTTTTTAATCCCTCCGCTCCCCTCCGCTGTTTAAGTCCCCGACGTACACGGCGCTCGGATGCTATAAAAAGGCTTTGTGTATTCAATAATTGCTTAATAGTTATATAAAATGTCATTAACTGCTCTTGCTGGTTAGGTTACATCCACTCTAGCTACCGGAGGGACTGAAGTCTCTTACCCTACACTCTTAGAAACAAGGGTTCCAAAAAGGGCATTCCTGAAGGGCTGAGGATTTACCCAGGAGAATTTGCTTCTGCAGAACCCAGTTTTTAAGGAGAGGGTTCGTCAAAGCTTATTTGTAAGACTGAGGGTTCCATGAAGAATGCTTCTGTAGAAATGAAAAATTGTATTTGTAGAACACAATATGGTTCTTTGTAGAACCCTCAGAAGACAAGCGCTTTCTAGGTGAACCCCAAAGAAAAAGTAATTTTTTTGATCCCCCTTGATAGGATAGAGATAAATCCCTTGGAATATAACCTGGGTGGGTTCTAGATGAGACCCTTGGAGTATTAAAGGGTTCTCAGTAGAACCCCCTGGCTGGGTTCTAGATGAAACCCTTGGAATATAAAAGAGGTCTTGGCTAAACCGCTTGATTGGGTTATTGTTGGCAGCCCTTAAAAGGTGGAAAGGTTCTGGATAGAATCCCCAAAGAGGATTGTAAGTGAAACCTGTATACAAAGTCTATTTTTAGAACCCCTTTTGGTGGGATCTGATAATAGAACCTGTGAGGGCTATAGGTAAAACTCTTTGAATATAAAAGGGTTCTTGATAGAACCCTCTGGCTAGGTTTTAGATGAAACACTTGGAATATAAGAGGGTTCTCGATTGAACCCCTTGGTGTGGTTATTGTTGGCACCCTAAGAGGTTGGGAAGGTTCTTGATAGAACCCCCAGAGAGGGTTCTGGGTGGAACCATTACACCATAGAAGGGTTCTCTGCAGAAATTTTCATAGGGAGTTCTGGGTGGAACCTTTCACAGATGTTTCTAGGTATAACTTATGTGGGGTTTCAGGTAGAACCCCCTGAAAGGATTCCAGGTGGAACCTCCTACCAGGAACCAAAAAGGTTCTTGTATCGAGACAAGCTGCAGAACCCATATATGGTTCTAATTAGCACCATTATTTCTAAGAGCGTACATCCCTCACTCCTCTGCCCTCCTGCCTCTGCTACCTTTTGTCATTTTCTAGCAAGAATCTCCTCATATTTCTTCATTTCTCCTCCTCTGTTCCTCTTAAAATCCCTTTTCCTCAACCTGTTTTTCTTCTTCTCCCTCACTTTCTCCCTTCCATCCATCCCTCCTTCCATCCGTCACCGTCCACTGTGTTCGCGATCCGCCTCTTGACAGGTGAGACATCTGCAGCTCCCTCGCCTGTCAATCTGCGGTGCACGGGTCAGTCAAAGGCAGCACGTACGGATCCAAACCCCCCATCAGACCGCCTCATATCCCATCACCCATCACTCTGCAGACACTGAAGAGGGGAGGAAGAAGGCCACAGCTTCCTGTATGAGGTCATCACTGTGCTGCTGCGTCCCGCCCGCAGGCAGTTTATGCCTTCCGCTGCTCACAAGATCCTCGGTCCATTCTTATTTCAGCTCCATTAAAAATAATTGGCGTACTGCTCCAGAATAAATGTTGAGGGGGAAACCGTGGCTGGTCATTCCGGCTTAGTTCAACATATAAAGAGGATGGAGAGTATCGGCACATGGTGTAAAAAGTTCACAATGTATTTATTCTTTCCCTCCCCCTATCACTTATCCAAATTGGCGGTCAATATTTGCTCTGGTGATGATCGCTTCCAGTGGCTAATTTTCTGAAAAGGATATCTCTTTACTTTGGTGTCCAGCGCTGCCAACTCATAGCAGAGCGCACGTTGAAAGCATTATTCTCACTGCCGTATAGTTTCCCCTCTTAATCCACCAAACTAATGACGTTAATGAAAAATAATTCTAATCTAATTAGCTCATCTCTCCAATCAGTCTCATTTCCCTCGTAGCTTTGACTAATTGGCTGGTATTGCCGTAAGAGGTATTTGATTCTCTCCAAACACTGCTGCATCGTCAGGGTAAGAACTAAAGCCAAGAGTTTGTTGGATATGGACTTGTTTGTAATTTCCACTGGGATTCACTGATGTCAAGTTTGTCCCTTTTGTCACTAAATTCAGTGGGCAGTACTCAAGTTTATCCCAAAGTGTTCTACTTGTTGATGATTTCAAGCTTCTGAAACAGAATTTAGATCGTCATGGACACTATGACCCATGAAAATTATGAAACTGTTCTAGTGGTGGTCTTTCTGTAAGACAGCATGACCAACCACGCCTATTCATGGCTAGAGAAACTAATGGGGTACAATACTGCCTTATAATGAAGGATGAATCAACAGAGGGTGATGTTACTGGCTGATATGAGTTTTTATTTTCTTAATAAAAGGCCAACATTGTTTAGTCGGTCACTTCATGTCTTCCCTGATATTTATCTTTAAAGGATCCAGAGACCTGAAAATAATGTGCATGTGTCTTCATTCATAGGCTCAAACTAACTTGTGCGTCAATGTCAGAGCATGTGAGCGGAGTGGAGCGGTGAGAATTTCCGCTCCTTGCTCATGGAGCTATTTGACCCTACCCCCATTCAAAGCCGCACGAAGACGCTCCGCTCATTATCGCTCCACGCTCAACTCAGATTTCATCCCGCTCTGCTCAAATCGCTTACTCCACAAAAAAAAAAAAGAGAGAAAAATCTGCATTGTAATTCAGCTTTAGTTTAAACTGTAGCCTGTAGACCAAAACACGCTGAAAGCTTCAATATACATGCATCAATTCAAGCACTGCAGGCTTCAGATTTAAAATTCCAACACCACAGAACCAGTAGTATTTTAGGAAAAGGTTGCTGGAGGAAGTGTCCAGGGAGAGGGAAGTCTGGGCATCCCTGCTTAGACTGCTGCCCCCGCGACCCGGCCTCGGATAAGTGGAAGAAGATGGACAGATGGATGGTTGCTGTTCATATGTATCTGTTTATTTCTTCACTACTATAATTCCTAATAGCAGTTTATTTCTTTCATAAAACATTCTCCTCTGAGAGGAAAAAAAAAAGCTCAACTTTTTTTCCAGCTCAGTCTATATAATGACTAAACGGTGCGCGATTTTCACATTTTTGTATTAAGGCAGCAGGATCATTTACATCAGTTTCACTCACTTTACATGAATGAGGATGTTTTAGACAACAGCAAACTGAGCACCAACACACACCGAGGAGCTGAAGAGGGAGAGACAGCTCTGGAGAGTTCATCAACAGGACAGTTCAAAATAGTGTGGGTGGCTGTGCAACGGGCACACGTCAGACTCGTGGTGTGAAGTCAAATATTTAATGAAACTTAAAACTTTAAGTAAACTGGAATCAAAAACAATCTGCCTCTTGCGACGGACTGCTGTTCATATTTTTTCCTTTTGAGGACAGGTTGCACTTACTATTACTAACTTGACTGCAGAATGAGATCGATGGTGGATAATGCATTAGTTTGAGAGTGTCACGACAAAAATTGAAAATGTGGGTCAATGTACACAAAATCTGATTAAATATCATGAGTATTTCATGAACTGCAATCAGACTGTGTTGCATCGCCGCTCCTGACTCTTGTATCTGAATATTCTGTGCTTATATGAATGTCTTTTTTCATTGTGGTGGGTGGGTGAAGATAAATATGCTAATCATGGTTTTCTCTTTGCTCCATTTAATGGTTCCAATATAAATCCAAATGTTGCATGATTAGCACTCATAAAGCCTTGTTTGGTCACCGTCCAAAAATAGCCTTTATCAAAGAATGTATTGTGTTGTCATAGGTACAGAGGAAACATACAACTAGCGCACAGCTGAAAACTCTTACAAGAGGCAAAAAGAAGAACAGGGTGTGGGATGGTCAGCTGATTTATGAATTTTTGCAATGTTCTGTGCCGTAAAATCTAATCAGGGTTGTTTTCATGTTTGGATTTGGACTCTAATAAATCCACCACCCTTGGCAGATATCAAACCTTTGAAAAGCCACAAAAGCATTGCACTTGCCATTAGGACTATGTGGTGCGCAAGGATTTATGCTGAATTTGACTTCGTTTGAATTAAAACAGTGGTTTAAAGTGAGACTATGTAACATTTAAAACCTGAAATAACACAATCTCTTCTCTCGGAGATTAGTATTTACAATTACAAAAGTTGAAAAATCCATAAGCAACAAGAAGTTCAGTGTAATACATCCTGGGTTGTAGGGTTGTGCTGCTACAGCACATGGTCTGGTATGAACCAGAACTTATGGCAGGCAGTTTTGGTTAATTTTGCAGCCATTAACCGCTAACTAACCAAGCAATTTTCAAGAAAATGACGCAAAATGATGTGAAATATAAGAGGCAACTACTTTCTCCTTGTCTCTAGCCTACTTCTCAGCTTCTTGGCGAAGTGCTTCTCTGGCCTGTAGTGCTATTTATCCATCTATACTGTTTTGGTGGGCGTCACCTAGTTTTGGAGATATCGGCCGAAAAGATGTCTGCCTTCTCTCAACTATAATGGGACTAAATGGCACAAGTCCTGTGTTGTTCCAAACACCAAAAAACACATTTAAAAAATTCTAAACCAGTGTCTCTTTCCAACAATCATGACCTGGTTGCTCAAGATAATCCACAGACTTTGTTGTGACCAGTTTAATGTAGGAACTACTTTAGCTGTGCAGTAGAATCTATCAAAACTACTTTCTTTCTAATAAAAAGAATGTAATTCCTACATGAAACTGCTCACAATAACCCTGTTATATCCGATATATGTCCGATATCTCCAAAACTCGGCAACTCGCACCAAAACTATCTAGATGGAAAAATAGCACTACAGGCCAGAGGACAATATACATTTTTGATTTTGGGGTGAACTGCCCTTTTAAAGAAATGAACGTTACAAGCAGAGGTCCTCACAAGCTTAGAAATGAAAATGTGTGTGTGTGTAAAACTTGTATGCCACATGCTGCTCTGCAGCGGGTGTCCCATCTTCACAGCGGGATGATCTGCTGGCTCTAATTCCCTTTCATTAATCATTGGACTAATTTGTTTTCACAGCGCTGTGCTGACAGCTAGAGGTTCTTGTTACAGCACAGGGGCTCAAGGAGACCGTGTGTACATGCATGTACATGTGTGTGTGCACGTGCATATGCACATGTGTGTGACAGAGGAAAAAAAGCTGAGCTGGTCTCACAGTCTCCTGCCCTCAAGTTGGCATCAATACCGGATAGTTTGCGTTAGCATAAACAGCATAAACAAATGTTTACTTTGTCAAGTCTTACATCATAGAAGAGGATGGTAGAAAACCATATGTCACTTTTTGCACTCAGAACACATTTGATGAAATAGTAGTTTAGATTATGCTAAAGTTTTTTGCTGTAGCATATGTGTGAGCACCAGAGCAGTGGGACCAAGAACAAACCAGAACAAAAAAACTGTTCAAATTAACATTCTAGTAACCTTCTACCGACTGACTGAAGATATAAACTGAGGGACTGTGTGGCATCAAATTGAATTTTTAAGCATTTTCAGCTTAAGTCATAAAATATTAAATCTGTGCCACTTTGTAACAGTTAGTCACACTGTGTTGCAACAACTTCAGCATCCATTGATTGCGTGACTTTGAGTCAGTCCACCTAGATGATGTGTGGGTTTCCAGTTTCTGCACCGACTTCCTTTGAGTCATTGTTTTTGTGGCATCCTGTGTTGAAACTGCAACAGCAAGTCTGTCTATGAACTGGAGCCACAGTGAGGACAGGCAGTGTTCCACTCTGAACATTAGAGATCAAGAGACACACACATCATCTGACCTCACCTCTTGGCCTCTCAGAAATAAGGGTTCTTTCTTAAGAGCTGAGATGCTACTCAGAACGTTGGCTTGTGAAGAAAGTGCTCAAGGGTTCTTTGCAATCCTAAGTACCCTTTTTGAAAGAAAGAGTTAGATAAAACTCTTGGATTATAAAATGGTTCTTTATAGACTCCCTGTGTGGTTCTAGATAAAACTGGTTCTTGGTAGAGCCCCTTGGGTGAGTTCTAGATGAAACCCTTGGAATTTAAAGGGTTCTCAGTAGAACCCCTTTGGTTAGTTCTAGATTAAACCCTTATAATATAAAAAGGCTTCTCAGTAGAACCACCTGGGTAGATGAAACCCTTGGAAAACAGTAGGGTCTTGGTAGAACCCCATGGGTAGATTGTAGATAAAATCCTTGGAATATTTAAGGGTTCTCAGTAGAATCCCCTGAGAGGGTTATAGTTTTAACCATTGGAATATGAACGGGTTCTCGGTGGGACCTTTAGAGGATGGAAAGGTTCTGAATAGACCCCTCCAGACAGGTTCTTGTTTGAACCGTCACACCATGGAAGGGTTCTCTGTGGAACCTCCCATAGAGGTTTCTGGGTAAAACCTTTTACAGAAGGTTCTAGGTATAGCCCTTTATTTTGGATTGTAGGTAGAAAGGATTTTAAATGAACTCTTTATAGAAGCATCTACCAGGAACCAAAAAGGGTTTGCCTATGGGGACATGCCAAAGAACCCTTTATGGATCTAGCTAGAACCTTTATTTCTAAGAGTGTATGTACACACAGCCAAAATAGAGCGTGTCTCTGAATAAATCAGTAGTCATCTGAAATACATAGTCATCTTCCTCTCGCCCTCCAGATTGTATCTGTCTTAACTCTGCAGTACTATCTTATACTATATTTGCTGTAGTTCCTTCAATTTAAGCCATGTGCCAGTGACAGAGGAGACAACAAATTTTCCCAGAAAACCTCATACAGGACCACCCAGACAGCTTTAGAGCTGGGCAAACAGCATCACTACTCTCCTTGAGGAGCTACAAACCACTAAGCCAATGCATTTCTGTGTCCAGTGGTTACAGTATGTACTTGTGATAAAAACGGCCGTTTTGTCATGGTCTATAAAACCAGGGCAAAACAAATGAGTGAGGTTATTATTTCTGAGCTAACTATACTGTATTTAATTGGCACTGCAGTGGTTTTGGAGGAGAAAATACACAGAACAACTCATGTGACAACTGACTCTGGTCAGACAGTTGGCCTGGACGTGATGGCTGATTCAGCCTCTGGCATATCTTTTCTACCACATTCCTTGTTCAGTCAGCAGTTTGTGACTTATGATTTTGCTAAAACTCTGATTGGAGCCCAAGCATATGCTCAGGAGCCACTTCACTTTAATGGGCTACCTCTTTATAGACCACAGGATTAGTGCTCTCATAACTTTCAATGTTGCCAAGGTCAAAAAATGGATCATCAAGGAGGATAGTGGATCAGTGATACTTGAAGTACAGGGTAATGACTTTCGTTCATGCAACAAAAATAGGTAAGTAACTATAGGTATTATCCAAAGTTGTATCCCTGGTGATTTATTTAGCTATCCCATTTCAATTGGAGTTGATCCAATATCAGTATCGGATATACCTGTGATACAGCCAAATGCTGGATCGGGTATCGCAAATATGCAAATCTATCTGATATTATATAATTTATTAGGCCCAAAATGGGACCCTTCTCCTTCCTAGCAGTGTCTTGTATGCCTTTTTTTTCCTGAGCCAGGTCATACAATTATTGCAATGATATCATATCCATACAGGGATAGCAGTAGTCTGGCATCATCTGACTTGAGAGGTTTCAGACAAATGAGAAAGTCTGGAGCCTCTCTTTTTGTTTTTGATTTGCAAGGGGCATTATCAAGATGTGCAAGCCAGATGCCGTAGACGCAACTGATAACCCTACAACAATCAGAGCAAAGAACATGGCAAGCAGTGCTGGCCCATTCCAAGCAGGAACTTAGGCACCATCGATTACAATTTTTGTATTACAGTAATGTACACTAACATATATATTAGATATATGTATATGAAACATTTCGAGTGCAAAAAGGTGTTTGCTTGACAGACTTGCTGATAGGATGGGATTGGATAGACTACACCATCAGGCAGTGAAACGTGACACATAATATTATGTGCCTCACAACTTCTAATAACGCTTTGGTTTCACATGGGACACGAACTTTGACCTCTTGGGTCAAAGTCTTGTGTTTGTTTGAGCAATCCATCCCATCAGACACTAAGACAGTTTCCAAATGGGAGCAACAAATTACATGTAATTTAATGACTTGTCCTTAATTTTTTGTTACTATGAAACACTTGATAGATGTATCTTGTGAGACAAGGAAAGAATTTGGGAAAGGAAAATCTGGTTTTGTTTGAATTTCTCACAACTCACAGACACAGGAAGTTGTGAAAAGAGAAGATACTGAGACAGTAGTGGCTACAAGCCAAAAAAGCTGGGATCATAGTAAAGAGAAAAAAAAACAAATCAGTTGTACAGGTTTTTATTTCTGGTCTTAATTCCTAGTACTTCAAAGTATTGAGATTCTTTCAAACACTTTCCTCTTACTGCCACATGGGGCTGCCAAAGTGTAAAATTGCCTAAAGAAGCTTCAATCTTAAGCACATACATCTATACCGCATGTGTGTTTGCACTGTGCAGTGCATGCGCAGTGCAAAGGCCAGTGTGTTTTCCTCCACATTCGTTTGATTATATCTTTGTCCGTCATCAGGGGGCTTTTAAGTGCAGGAGCAGAACCCCCGATCCCATGGTGACATAATGTTAAGACCCAAACTCCACAGGTAATGTATGAGACTGTGCGGCTTTTAAATAAGCAAGACTTAGATGGGAACAGAACCAATGAAAACACTATATATCTAAAGGCCAGGACTATAAATTTGTTAATGTGATGGTGGAGAAAGAGAGAATGGGACTGCATACGAGGTACTAATTTGTAGATCACTGACAAAAAGAGAAATAGAAGTACACTCTTAGAAATAAGGGTTCCACAAAGGTTCTTCCTGAAGGGCTGGGGTTTAACCCAGAGCCATTTGCTTCTGAAGAACCTTTTTGGAAGAAAGGGTTTGTCAAGGTTCTTTCTAAGACTAAGAGTTCCATTAAGAACCCTTTTCGTTCAAAGAGCCCCTTCTGGAGTTCTTCAAGGATTGCTGAAATCCATAAACAACTCTTTTGTCAATGGTTCTTTGTGCCGTGATATAAAAGTGTTCTCAGTAGAACTTCCTGGGTGGGTTCTAAATGAAACTCCTGGAATATATGAGAGTTCTCAGGAAAGCCTCCAGGGTGGGCTCTAGATGAAACCCTTAAAATGTAAAAGGGTTCTCAGTGGAATCCCTGGGATGGGTTCTAAATAAAACCATTGGAATATAAGGCTTCTCTGTAGAAGCCCCTTGGTGGGTTCTACTGTAGTTGAAACCTGTGAAATGTAAAAGGGTTCTCAGTGAAATCCGCTGGGTGCATTCAAGAAAAAACCTTTGGAATATAAAAAGGTCCTCGGTAGAACCCCTGGGTGGGTTTTAGATGAAATCCTTAGAATATAAGGGTTCTCTGTAGAAGTCCCTGGGTTGATTCCAGATAAAACCTTTGGAATATGAAAGGGTTCTCTGTAGAACCCCCTGGATGGGTTTAGAAGAAACCCGTGGATTATAAGAGAGTTCTTGGTAGAAACCCTAGGTGGGTTCTAGATGAAACCCTTGTAATATAAAAGAGTTTTCTGTAGAAAGAGGGTTCTCAGTAGAGGCTCCTGGGTGGGCTCTAGTAGAATCTCTCATCAGGGATTCTGGATGAAACCTTTCACAGATGGTTCTAGGCATAGCTCTTTATGTTGGGTTCTAGATGGAACACTCTGAAAAGGTTCCAAGTGGAACCTTTATAAAATGTTTGACTGGAAATCAAAAACTTTTCTCCTATGGGTATAAGCCAAAGAACCCTTTATGGTTTTAGTTGCCCTCTTTATTTCTAAGAGACTTCCAAAGGCAACACAAGAACTTGCAAAAAACTAAAATATTGTGGCAGGCAGAGGTACTAAAAAGGTAGAAAACAAACAGAAAGGCTCGGGGAAAGGAGGAAAATTGTTATTAAAATGAATTAAGTTCTCTTTACACAAAAAACAAACCCAAAAGGCACATATACTGCACACATCATAACTCATAAATATAGTTACCCTCCTCCTGCCTAATAATTACAACTCATACTCGGTGCTGATTGGTGTAAAACCAGCTGAATCATATAATAAAGTCTTTACTAACCTGTTTGTTATTCCTGCCCGTGACGCCATTAGCAATTAATTCCAATCAATAAGAACTCTTAAGCCTTTCCTCATTTGTTTTGTTGATTTTATTTCCTCTCTGAGGGAGTACCAAGGCTTTTCCAAGGTACACAAACAGGCCACGGCACACAGACACATGGAACCTGAACCTGCGTCCTACTGGCGCTTTCAATATCCTGCAATGAAAGCTGGCTGCCTCAGACCGCTTGCAAACTTCAGACTCCCTGTATGGTGTGTGTGTGTGTGTGTGTGTGTGTGTGTGCGCGCGATAACATATTATTACTTGGTTACTTCCTCTCATGCGAATGTGATCACAAACAAAATGCTCTCAGTTATGCCAGTGTTGTTGTTTGTTTGCAATTTCTGCAGGTGAAGTCCTTCCTTGGGCAGGTTGCCTTTGGTTTCAGTCCAAATACTGCAACATACAAACAAATGAGATGATGGCCATCAAAACAAGAGTGGAAATTGCCATCCTGAAGTGGCTACAGCGTCTGGATCCAGACACTTACAAAATTGGGAAGTGGAATGTATTTTTCTTCCATAAGGATTGTATCTGCCTTAACTTCAAGATCAAAGTGTGCTAACATGTAGGACACATGACCAGAGCCTTCCAGCTGAGACCAATTGTTCATCAGCCCTTTACCACCTGATTTCCATTGGAATTGTTTAAAGGGACCTCAAACCTTAAAATGTTATGGTATAGTGTTATGTCAACCGTGAGCAGCAGACTTTGAGAGTCAAGTTTGACTTTGGCGCTACCTGGTACAAGGCACCAGAAATATTACTACAAGTTCCTTTTTAGGGGGGGCATAGTTGCGGTCTCTGGGCCTGACAATTGCAGAAATGGCTGCAGGGTCCCCACTCTACACCGGAAAGGAGGACTATGATGTGCTAAACTTCATCATAGAGATGTAAGGCCAGCCAGAAGATGACAGTGCTGGACCTTGGGAGGCGTACTCCCTTTTACTTCAAGTCAGTAAACAACGGCCAGCAGCTCTGGAGATTTAAGACACCAGAGGAGTTTGCGCACAAGCCAGGGTGCTACGCAACGGACACAAGATGACCTTGAGCAGCTGATGGTGATGGACAGAGAACACCAGAGTGATCAGCGTCTGCCCTGACCAACCACTGCAGCATCCATTCTTTGTCCACAGCCTCCCACAGAGATCCCATGTTGACAGCTGCACAGAGATAGTAGACCCTGAAGAAGAAACATGTGAATTCAGTCAGCAGTCTTCCTGGTTTCAGACAGCAGGAACACAGAACAGTAACTGCAGGGTCGACGGTACAACTGCCTCCCTGGCTGCTAAATTGGGAGGAGAACACTGGAGAGGCGGAGGTCCATGTGGAGAATGACGGCTAGTTAAGGCACTTTGTCAGAAGGACACTACTAGTTCCACCAATATGGATGACCAGTTACCAACATCTGCAGCACAATGACATTCTGCATCATAAATACTTTTGCCTTGATATTTCCAGTTAATTAGTTTAATGGTGATGGACAGAGAATTTATTTGAGTAAAATTTTGATTGTAAGACTTGTGTGTAATCAAGTATTTTCAAATTGAAGTATTAAATGAAGGATTACAGATAGCGAATGCTTTCTATCTGTAATCTATTTTGTCCTGATTAAAATGGTTTTGTCTGGCTAAAACATGCTCTGACCTCTGCTTTGATTGGGTAATGTTTCCAGCGTTAGTTATTCCTCCTATACAATTTTAATTGGTTTAATACCGTTTATGATAATACAAAAATATTTGTGTATGCTGAAAATGGAGGTACACTATTTCTGCTAATAAAAGGACGGATAAACTTAGTTTTATGTGCATCCCACCACTACTTCTGAGGCTCCATGATTTCTCAATCCAACTGTGCTTTATGTGACATGTTTTGCCCACCTAAACATCACATGACCAAAACCACACAGGAAAGCAAAAGTCCACAAAAACATGCCAAGACGCGCGTGTGTGTGTGTATGTTATGCAGCATTTACAGTCGCAGTATGTATTTACATTATTGTAAAGTGCTGCATTTTATATGTCCATGTATTTATTGCTTCTGCTCTTGAAGTGAGGGGCGAGTGGAAAGCTAAACAGAGGTGAATGAGCTGTTTGTTTACTTTCCAGTGTGAGTTTGAGAGACAGATAATAAGTAAGCAGTCTCTGTGGAAATAGAAAACCTCTCTTGGTGCCGGCATCCAGTTTCACAAAAAACAAAAAAAACAAAACACAAATTCAACAGAAACACAACAGAGGATGAAGGAGAAAAGGGGAGAAAGTGAGATGGTGCGAAAGAGGAAAATATGATATTTATTTTGACATGTATGACAGGATCTTTAAAGCTGTTAAAAGCACTTCTGGAGAGAGATAGTTGATAGTTGAGTCTCAGTGACCAGTGATGTGACTGTGAGAGCATTTAATAATCACCCCTTTTGCATTTTGCGCTGCTGCACATACATGAACCAAAAGAGGAGGTGGTTATGGAGCGTGCACCAGGTCACAAAAACGTTGTGTTACAGGTAAAAAATATATTTCTTTAAATTCACAGGTATGGGTAAATATGAGCTGCTTGCAGGTGGGCAGCAGGTGAGAACAATTATATAACACAAACAGTACAATAATGTAGTTTCTCCCTGCAGAATCAGAAATGAAAGCAATCGTACAGTGTTTTTTGACTTTTAAGTTTTGCAAATCCAAAAATAGTGTTGCATTCACATGGATTCAGGCAGATGATAGACGGCAAATGGGATATCATTTTAGTAGGTGAGAGAAGGATGGTGAAATTATGTAAGGTCAGTAGAGAGTACCATTGACGGTTACCACCCAAAGTTAAAGTATCTCAACTTTTTACCATCAACCATGACAGAATTTACAACCTAATGTGATGTAGCTCCCTCACACAAGGAAAAAAACATGGCTGATCTGGACAACAAGAAGCTAATCGTTTTGGAGCTACAACCCCCAGAATTATATGGTCAGAGGTTAAAATCATACTAAGATGTTACAAGAAAGTCTGACGTATCCAAACATGGAGACGAGATACACAAAGTGTACTTCTCCTTTCCCTGTCTATGTTGGAAATTAATGAATAACCTTACATTTTGGAGGGAATTTAACATGCAAAACTTAAACATAAACTTAGGGTGTGCAGCCAGCTTGAACCAGCAAAATATAAATACATAATGGGTTGTTTGAATAATAATATCATATAGTGTGTTTGCTCAAAATGTTTTTGACCACATTACACACTGCAATAAGGTTTCAAGTGGGCCTCAGAAAGAGTGTATGCAGTTGGTACAGGAGATAAAGCTTCTTTAACCATAGTGCTGTTTTTGCAGCCATAATAATTATACTACCATTGCTATGTCTTTTTGACAAATTCTATTGCTATTTAGTTTTTTAAGAAAAGCAAATCTGATGAATGTTTCTACAAGTGAACCAAAGACAAATGGAAATGTACAGTTGGTACCTGGGAGACAGTTTTCAGCTTTTATTTAGCCAGAGGCCAGTGAAAAATGTACATGAAACGCTCTTAATCCTATATTGGCTGGAGCAATCACCTCCATAAAAAGGGTGGAGGGGAAGAAGAAAAACTCTTGGCCGTTAGATTTATAGACAGAAAACAGGCCCTGTGTGACAAGAACCTGAAGCTAAGAGCAAGCAAATTCACAATTCTTAATCACCAGATTGGGAGTTATAAATTCACTGGGTTTTTAATAGGCTGTCGACACAGTGGAGTTTACCAGTGCAGTACATGTGTATAATGCCATCGCATGTGGAGTCTCACATTCTGTGTATGACAGTGAGTGTTTGTCTTTAGGTCTGTGTCTGGGTTTGTCTTTTTTATGGATGTGCTCCTGCCTTTACATCTCCGCCTGCACTCTCCCGTGTGCCTCCATGTGCGTTTTTATATCTCTGTGCCTGTTTGTGTCTTTTTTTTTTTTTTTGTGTGTGTCTATATGTGCGGTGCATTCGTTCATGCGTGTGTGGCCCTGCGGTCAATGGCCCGTTGCATTTTCCCCTGATAGCCGTGAAGGAGGGAAATTACCTTTAATATGCCCGGCCTTCTCCCCCAGTCCATATTAATGTTAATCTATCAGACTTGGAGTCTCCCTCGCCATACAACGCCGCCAATGTTCCCGGGGCCTTGGGGTGCAATCAGTGGTGTCGAACCAAGCAGTGCTCGCTGTAAGGGTGGGAATAAAAAAAAAAAACACACACACACACACACAGCACGCACACACACACACCGCATAATCTCTTTCACCTAAACAAGCCGACTCAAAACACACCAAAGCTTCCGCAAAGAACATCGGTGTGCTCGGAGAAGGATGAGAAGAAGGAGGAAAACAACTCATGAGGGGTGGGAGGTCAGAGGTGTGTCAGGACCAGCTGGGAAAGGGGGGTCAGTGTTGCCACAGTAAGAAAAGTTAGTTGGGTAAGGTGGCAAGAAACACTTTGTTGTCCCCAAACGACTGCTGTCAAGTTGTTTTTGAGCAAAGCATCTCACTCCTGATTGATACATGTTACTGTTCCTACATGTGTCAAACTTCCCTTCCTCGTTTGGGCACATGATGCAGTTTAATGATAATGCTGACAAGTGTAGCATTTAAGTCAGTCATTACCAGAGACCGGGTCAGGACCCACAGGTGGGTCGCAGGAGATTTTATTTGGGTGAACTGTGAACTTTATACCCCCAAGTCGAAAGAAAATTGCGCAAGAAACTCTGCATATTTAAGATTTACACATGCGGTATACCTTTTATAAAGTAGTTAAAATGTGAATATTGTTTTGCTGATAAGTGGAAAAAACGAGAAGCTGTCAATTCCTGAATGCACTTATTACGTCTCATTTATGAAGCAGGCTAAAATGTCTAATATTGTTTTCCTGATGAGAGGAAATAAAAATAATGACATGGCCCGTTAACTCAGCCTAAATGCGCTGATTAGGCCTGCAAATAATGAAAAAAAAAAAATAATAATTGGATAATGAATAACCAATTATTAGAAAATTCAGATTAATTTTTTAAACATATGGTTCCCAAAAACAGACTTCTCATTTTTAGCCAGCAATAGTAAAACTTATCGCTTGCATTTTATCTACTGAAGCTACCTAGCTACTTGAGCTAACATTAACCCTGTTTGGCTGCTTTGTACTTTTTTTCTGTATTTTTAAACATAATGTTTACACATTACAAGAGAAATATTTTTGGGATGAGGACTAACTGATTTGTTTGGGGTTGGACTAGACTTGCTGGAGTGTGAACTTTCCCCGAATCCAGAATAGAGAACAGAGCAGCTAATCAGTGTTGGAAATACAGGGGAGCTACCAAGAGCTCAGCTTAGGCATTTTAATGTCAATGTTTATTTGCGCATCACAATTTCCGACAATTTGTGTCAAACAAATACAGTGCTGTCTCTTCCTGTTGTGGCATTCCATGCATGGCAGATAGCACGATGATGTCAGAAACTGCAGCACAGTAGTCCCCAACTAACAGACACATGAAAATAAACAATTCAAATACTACACAAACACATGACCGACTTACTTTTCCACTGTCAAAACACTCTTGAAAGTCTCTTCTGTGCACAGGAATATTTCTTTTGAGGTGGCTGATGCTAAGAATGCTGCTATTGGAGAGTCCTTGTATTTTCGTTTCCCCAGCATCTGAGCTAAACAGACCAGCGTAGCAAAAAAAGAACAGTCTTGTTCTATGTAGGGAAATGAATTTTCATATTCTAGCATTGCCATGCATTGTACTGCCAATTAGGCCAGGACCCTACGTTTGGTAAATGTTGATTTAACACAGTAACGCAAACCATTGCCTTTCCACTGTGCATTGGCATTTTTATTGTTTCTTTGCAACATTTTTCCTTTCCTTTGTTGACTCAGGCTGAATCTTCTCTGTATGAATTGATATGCATTGATGTTATATTTATGCACACAGGTGGGTGCATTCTTGTATGCACATGCATGTGTACAGTAGCCTTCCATGCTTAGGACTCTCCAAAAAGCCACAGTCTAATTTGAACTAGCACTACTTATGTTAGCCTCCAACTGTCTTCCACACACAGTGGATGTGCTTTGTGAACGTAACTTTTTTTGCCTAACTTGTAGCCAGACAAGCTAATTTAGTTAGTTAGATGTGCTCTTGGCCTTGGAAGCAATGCTCAGTTACTACTTTAGGTAGTAGGCTAGCTAACCTGACATGCTAATATTTGTAGCCTAAGTTAGAGCATATACTGTAAAGACACTGTTCAATTCCTTTTCCTTGTCCCTTTGGTTGTGGGAAAGCTAAAAAACATACACCACTCTCCAAACTCTTTAAACATTAGTAACACTTTAAGCTTCAAAGGCCTAGCCGTGGCTAGTTACAGTCGCTAAGCTATGATTGTACAATCACTCTGCAGGGGAAGGGGTTTGTGAACAGTCAATTGTCCTTGTGAAACTACACTCGGGCATTGAGGTTAGACTGGTTGGCTTCCATGGAAAAATGCTTCAGTGTTTACCTGTGTGAATATTTACCCCAGAATGGATGCTTAAGAAATATTTAATCAGGGTCAATCTCCAAAAGCTTCCGGCCAAAGTAAATATGTAAATAAACATGAATTCATCATTGACAAAGAGCTAACAAGTACAGGCCGTTCCATTTTAAAGGCCTGAGGTTTGTGGTCTCAAGTGACCCTTTAATTTGATTTGAGTAATCAGTTTAGAAATGTGCCTAATCTTACTTCTCCATCTCTGACTGGCCTGATTCACCACGGATTCCTGTCTCACCATTCACTGCTAAAGCTAAGGCAGAACCAGGTTATGAAATAGAGTGGATGAAGCTTAAAGGGACAGTTCACCACAAAATCAAATTTTGGTGTCCGTTGCGGAGTTTTGGAGGCATCAACTATAGAGATGTCTGCCTTTTCACCATGATAATTTGACTAAATGGCACTCAAGCAAGAACATATGCATTTCTTTCTACAGTAGAATCTACCAGAACTAATTTCTCTCCACTAGAAACAAAGTAGCTCCTACATCCAACTGCTCACAACAAGGTGTGTGGATTATCTTGAGTAACTGTGTCATGATTTCTGGAAAGATACACTGGTTTTGAATTTTTCAAATGTATTTTTTGGTGCTTTGAGCACCACAAGCAAAGTGCCATTTTGTCCCAATATATTGGAGAGAATGCAGACATTTCAATGGCTGATATCTTCAAAACTAAAATGTAGATGGATAAATAGAACTACAGACCAGGGGAAAATATGTGTTTTTGATGTTGGGGTGAACTGTCCCTTTAAGGGACCATAAACCTCATTATGGTAGCATTTGCAATGATGGACAAAATGCAAAGAGCCAGTAAAGAGCAAAGAGAGGAATCTAAGAATGAAAAAGATTAAAAACCATGTCCTTGACCCAAAATATGCATGCACATATTTATATTTATATTCTATTTATCTAAAATCTAAACTAAATTCAAGTGATTCTGAAAAAAAAGAACAGGATTGAAAAAATTTGAAATTAGAAAAAAATAACTTGACAGAAATAAGGTCAGTCTGTTATAATTTGGATGGATGAGAGAAGAATGAAAGAAAGAAAGAGAAGAAAAACATCACTTGGGAGGTCATTAGGTGCCGTTCAGTCAGCGCTGCGAGTCCAGCGGAGGATTAACGTTGAATGGGGCAGAGGTGGAGAGAAAGGCTTCGGTCATTTGGGTAATCTTTGTGCAAGATCTGGCCACTTACTTGGAAAGTCCATGCTAAGTGCAAGCTGGGAGTAGCAGTTTTGAGGGAGGTTTGTGGAAACAAACTGCTAATGTGTTTTTTATTTGTAGCAGGGAGATCTTATCGGGATGCATGGCATAAACTGTTTGGACTGTTTAGAAATCTTGCTACATTTCACCCACTACTTGCAGTCGAGTCTTTCCCTTTCTCTCCCTCAGTCATGCTTCTTGTAGCCATCATATAAAATCCAAAGACTTTTTCATGACCATAAATTTGTACCTATGTTTCCATTTCCAGCTATATTCTTCTCTCTTATTTCTGTTTTCAGCCTCAACTACCCCTACGACTTAAAAATAGTGCACTTTAAGAGTTAGTTGTGCAATGGTTAAAAATGCTGGGCTTTGTGTTGACAAAATCTATATTGACTGTCCTCACTGAATTTACGTTTCATTACCTTAAAAGACAGACTTTAGCTGATGTGAGGCAGCCATCTTTCTCAGTGTCTCAGTGTCAAAACACCACTACAACCTGAAAATAACATGAACCTTCTGTCTAGCAGCTTTATTGGACATGTCCAGACATGTTTGAGCAGCCAGAACCAGAGGACAGTGACAGGATGGTATTGTTTTTTTTCTTCTTTGTCTGGTTGTTGGAACTGAAGTGAGCTGAGATAAACTGCTGGGCTGATTTGGTCTCAGAGAGTCGCTGAGGTACGTTTATAACTGACCATTATGGAGGGTGAGGGGAGGGGGAGGCGGTGTTGCTCGTGTGTCGGTTCGTGGGGCTTGTACAGTGTTGGGGGACCATGACTGGGCCGTGTTAGAGGTCCGCCCCAAAAATCCTGAACACACAAAGCATGAACAACAGTCTGGCTTATCATTTTTAACTAGCATGGGCGTTAGCCTTAGCCAACACTCCTTAACAACATTATATTTAATATGCCACAACAGTGTGTGAGATTTGTTAGTATGTCCGAAACCTTAATATTTGTGAATTGCAGACTTTCAGCCGGAAATATTACAGTATGCAAGCACAGTGGTGGTGATGATGACAACAACATAACAAGAAGAATATCACTTTTTTCCTCTGTGACATGAATAACAGCGTCGCCCTGGCGACAGACTGACAGGCTGCAGGTTGTAGGGACTTTTTGAGGGGAAAAGAGGGAGGGATCTTATTTTGTCTGGTGTGTAAAATGCTCTGAATAAATAACATGACTTTTTTTTTTTTACAATAGAAATCACATTTTTGTTATTCAAGAGACAGTAAAATATCAAAAACTGGTATCAAATTGCAGGATACCAGCATCGGTGTGAACAGTACCATAGCAACCCTAGTAATTAATGCACAAATATGAGAGTGGTATCAAACTTTTCTCTAATTTTGAAGAAGAATAATGATCCTTATGTTGAACTATATACAATTTGTTTTTCATTCACATTAAAAGAAACTTAATGAAGTGCAAACTATGAAATACATTTAGATATATCTGTGTTAAGTCGATATTTATAAAATTTCCTAATATGGCCTGACATTCACCAAAGACATTGTCACATTTCCTAAATTTCCCTGTCTAGAAAGAATTAAATAACAGTGACTGTTTTTTGGTCCCCTAAAAACAGCTCAGCAGAAACTGTGACACAGTAATCCATGGCATGTTCTGGGCCCCTCGAATAATTCCTCTGAATCAGGCATCAGCAGACCCTGTTTTTTCTGATGTAAGTACTTTGTAACAGTCCTGTGTGTTCATACAGCTGATGTTTTTGACCTGACTCAGCCCTGACACATCCTGACTCATACCATCACTCAAGGCAGTTTCAGACCGCACACACCTCTCCCTTTCAGCCTATCATAACACTATTTCTTCATCTTTTGTCTCATTTCTTATTTGGTTCCTCATGCGTTCAGTATTTGCCCTCCTGTGTTATTTTTCGGACCAAAAATAGACACCCCCCCTTTCCCCCTTCTGCTCTTGTGATTCCATCTCGAACACGTCAAACTGTCCGACCAGGTGGTTCAGTACATCAGCTCCCATCTGCCGTCACTCTGCACCTCTCCGCGGCTAATGTTGCTGTCTGGTTGTCATGGAAACCAGAGCGGCAGGTCCCGTCCGGCCTCCCGCTCGCCGCCGTAGCGGGGCCCTATGCAGCATGTGCCTGCGACGGCCAGGAGCCGGTGGTTTGTTATGGCGTGTCGCCACCCTCGGCGAACCACACGGCCTCCTGTTTGTTTGAACAAGGCCCCCGATGCCCGGGTGTTTCTCTCGCTGTGGCGGAGAAAAATGAAATGTAAAAAGCTGTCAAAGCTCAGCTGTCACCGAGAGAATATGGTAGAGGAGAAAGGAAAGAGGGTATGAAGAGAAAGTACAGTAGGGAAAGGCAGAAAAGGCGACTGAATCAGAGAGTAACGGGGGAGAATAAGGACATAAAACTAGTAAAGAACAGGAGACTTAAATAGATGGATAAAGGAGACAAATAAAGACTGAGGATGGACAGAGATAGAGAGCTTGTAGCTGAGGATTGCAAATGTATGTCAGGAGGACAAGTGAGGTCTGTCACTACTGCAGCAGGGTGGGCCACTCCCGTTTCCATGACTAATTGAAATCTTCCACTGGACTGTTGAGGCCGCGCTTCTTTCCGACGCCACCCGTCTCTCCCTTTTTCTGCTCCTCTGTTATTTTCCCCCTCCCCTCTGTCTCAGTCCCATCTCGTCTCCAGCATCACCGCACGGCAGCCCAAAACGTACCGTATATGTGTACGATGAGACGGAAATGTGGATTCATGGTTAGGAGCCTCTCAGGTAATTTAAGCCAAATTTAGACACTTGACTCAAATTATACACACCAGCATGGCAGACAGTTTCCTGTTGGGTGTTGTGCACTGGCTGTTTGTGTTTTTGTAAAGTCATACAGGCCTTGATATGTGTCATGTGGCTGCAGATACTGAATCATTAGTAGAGAAAAATCTACATGAATGCAAAATTGCTCAGAAACATTCACCAGAACAGGATTCCATTTTTGTAAAACCAGCCAATAAAAACTTTTTGTTAGTGTCAAAAATTAACAAAAAAAAATTTAAGGCTCATTTATGCTAAAGCAGGGCATGAAAAGAATTCTTCGTCCACATATTCTGATGTTAATGGCCGCACAGACCCCCATCGCCTACAATGCTGCCTCTGGGGAGGAGGAGGGGGTGGTGGGTTGTGCTAATGAACGAATTCCCTCCAAAACAAGGAGCCTGGTCTCCAAACAGCATCAATCATTTTGTCGGAATACATTACCTACCAATCATCCCTAAGTTATACTTGGATTGGGTGAGTTGACGACACCCTAAGACAATATAGAGATTTGTTAAATGGCAGAGATTTCACTGTGCTGTTGAATATCGCTGGTCTCAAATTTTCTCAGACAGGGATGCCGTACAAGATAGAAAATACACTTAAGACTCCCTCGTGTGTCCCTTGGATTAGAGACAGTTGGTTTCCACCATTAATGGGCGACATGTGGATGACGCTTGACAGACAGGAAGAAGACTCTCAGTGAACACTCGCCACCACGCAGAAAGGCATTGAACTGGTGAAACAAATCTTGACTTTTATTTTAAGTAGTCACAAGAAATACAATGTTTGTCACAATTTGTCAGTAAATTTACCTTTAACGCTATCATTCATCAATAGTGCATTTACAAAAAATGACAGAAAGCACATCAGTCGAAAATATTGCAGGGAGTAATGAAACAGTCAGGAGCAGCCACAGTGAGCTGTTAGATGAAGAGCCAACTAACTTCTCAGCCAGGTAAGAAACTCCTTACACTGTGCCTTACTGTTTGTAGACTCATGATGTATGCAGCATAAAATCAGATCACATTTGCTCACAGAATGATGGGGAAAAGGCCACTGATTGCTTGATTTGTTTATTAAAACCACAATAATTTGTTCTGCTGTCCCCACAATTCTATGACCTGTCACATTAAACTGCATAGCAACTACAGGCGTCACATACACTGTAACAGTGCAACTGTATAATAGCGTTAAAACTGGTTAAAGTTGATCAATATTTCCCACCAATCAGGACTGCATTCTGCAATAACGTTTCCCGGTTCAGATTTGAACCATGACTCCTCAATGAACTGATTACTTTGCAGAGGTCTGAGAGCATTTAGTTACGGAATTCTTATGTTTTTTGGGAGTCTGCTGACACTGAGGCTAAAAAACACAACATTAATTTAGTAAAAAAGTGAAGATATGAAACAGTTATTTGGGTATTTATGCCTAAGTAATGTCATAAAATTATTTGAAAGACAGCCCTGGAAAATAAACCTTATTTTCAAATCCCAGTGTTGTCATGTATGGCTAACTGTAGCTTCACACAATACTGATATTCTTCTTTTGCCACGAGAAAATCCAAGAAGCATGTTTCCCAAAATATCAAACTGTTTCTTCAGTGCCTACCGGATGACACTGTATATGCAGACTTGGTCGACAGGGGGCTCTCAGTCAACAGCACACCAAATAAAACCCATGCTGATATCTCTTTCCATCTAAAATTGACCATAAACTTTAACAAGATGTTCTGTGTGAGCGAGGGGCCACACATACATGTGTGTCAGTGAGCTGGAGGGTGTATGTCTGTGTCAACCCCACAGCACCCTGGTGCTATATGCTAGCAGAGGGGTCCAGTAACGGGTCAGTAGCCTATACAGACACCGAGGGGTCTATGTAACACACACCCTGCAGAACATAAGTCCACCGGGGCACAGCTTGATCCCAACTCTGCCTGCTTGACTGACTAAGCCACATATTTATCGCTTACCCTGGTGTGACCGTGGCTGTTGCACCAAACATGTCAACCCAAGGTTGATTCATATCAACTGTATATATTTTCTGCAGAAATCAGTGATTAATTACCTTTTAATCAGGCTATTAAAAGCCCTGTCAAAGCTATGAGAGCAGCCCCCGTGTGTGTTGGAGACCACTAGTGGACCAGGTCGAGTTTCTTCAAGCCGAGAACCCGCTCAGAGTTTTTCCCGAGTTCAGCAGAGTGCTCGGAGGTTGAAACCCAAACACAGATGATTTGAGAGGAGGCACAAGAGCATGAAACATGATTAGGTTTCAACGTGCTATGAGCAAAAGCTACTATTTTATTACATTGCCTGATCAAATTTATAAATTGAATTAGGTGTCTTTTATCAATCCAGACAGCTATTGATTTCATCTCAGAGGGGATACTCTGGGATGCGGTATTGGTTTAGTGTGCGGGTGTGAGATGATGGAAAAATATGAAAAATAGGACAGTTTATGGGGTGTTTTGCTACAGTATAGTGCTTCCATATGGATTTTACAGTAGTTATGTTGTATGGGCATGATTGGGGGGATATATGAGACACAGATATGCTTTACAGTCTTTGTCAGATTCAACCTCAACTTTTATTACATCAGAACATCCCACACTTTTTCTGAGATCACGCCAGAGGATATTGAAAATTCATATCATGTCCCATCATCAAAACTCTTCTACAAGATTTATTAAAAAGGTAGTTTCAGAAAATAGAATTGACAGGACTGAGATTATGTCACTATGGGTGATGAATTTAGAAATTTAAAAAATATTTGAAAATAGAAATGGTTTCCATGTTCTTCCCACCTCAGTTACATATTTATCTCCAAGTTGAGACCACACACAGTAGGTATGTCATGCGTGTCAGTTTAGGCTATGACATCATGATACCAGCAGGTCCTCAGTGATGTCATGGATTAGTTTAAAGCATCTATACGGCACATATTACATACTATTTCACGTGTTTACCCTGCATCCGTGTCGAATTATTAATGCAGGCTGTTTTGTCTAAAAGAGTTTTGTTTTTGTTGTAATGTTTTTGAAATTGACTGAGTCCGTTTTTAACTGTAAGCTCATTCGTGACTCCAGCTGATCTTTGTGCATACAAAATGTGCAGGTTTCATGAAAGTTGATAACTGACAAATACACAAATGTAAAGGATGTAATGTTTTTGGTCAGGCTGCAAGTAGTAATTATTTTCTTTCATTATGGATTAATTAAGCCCAAGGTGGTGTCTTTACTTGTTTGTTTTGTTTGATTTTCATTTTATTTCACATAAACAGGCTTGGGGAATAACAGGATTATGTAATTAGGATACAAAAAAGGTAACTGTGTTCCATTATAATTACAGAAAAAAAACAACATAATCAGATTACAGATACATTTAGTAAAATTAGATCAACATATTCTCTGTGCGAATGTGTGAATACTAAACTGTTGCAATAACCATGTTTACTTTGTTGTTGTAGTTTATTAGACAGTTAGCTTATCAGTTTGCAGGCTGATTATTGAAACAAGTCTTTACTGACATTACAGTTGGTATAAAGAATACAAACAAGACAGTGTAACATCATTAAATACAGAAGAAGAATTGAGTTATTGTGCTACATGAACATTGACTGCTGTCTTTTATGACCATTGACAGATGACTTCTCGCTCTTCTTAACTGTCAGCTAGGGGCCACAAGTGATCAACTGCCTGCCTGATGAACAATGCCTGGCAGAGATCTGCACTCTACTCAGTGCACTCTCCTAGCTCGAATATGAATTCTTGAGTTATGGCAAAAAATGTGCTTAGTGAGGTCACTGTTACCTTGACCTTTTACCACTAAACTCTAATCAGTGGACGTTTGTACCAACTTTGAAGAAATTCTCTCCAAGTGCTCCTGAGATATCAACTTTACGAGAACAGGACCATCAAGTTACATTACTTTAATTTAATTACTTCAGTTTAAAATTTTAAAGCGACCCTCTCAAACCTGGACATGCGACAAAGAAAACAGTTAATCAACAAGTCCTAAGCTTTGATTTTCAAGTCCTAAACAAGTAATCTAACAATGACTTACCTGCCTCCTTGATTTACAAAGTTACTTAGCTGTTAAGTTAATGTTAGCAAAGCATTAGCTTGCTACCTATGTTAATATTAGCTTCGACTTGTGCAACTTTAAATGTTGAAAGAAGTTAGAAATTGTTGCATCTCCGTCTATAATTTTTGACCCACACATTTTGCATACTGCAAATTTGGCACTTTTCCATACACAGAGGTGGCCTGGCTCAACTCGGTTTGACTTGGCCTGTCAGCCCAGCACAGTGTGGGTTTGCGTTTCCATTACAACAGGGCTACCTGCTTAAAGGTGTGTCTTTTACCTGAAGACAAGCTTGAGGAGGCTCCAGTCAAGTGGCTCTAAAGCAGTGGATAAAACGTTCACGTACATGTCTGGGATAAACACACGGTTTCCTTAAATTCTTCACACTTAAAGTCCCATGTTTTTTCACTATTTCAACGCTTTTATTATGATGTAGCACAAAAAGGAAATGTTTTTATTAGAGGGGTTCATCAGCAGTAACTTAACACAACTCCAACACAGCTGAAAGTGGTAAAACAGTAAAATGATGCAGATACCTGAAAGTACAAACTGCATCAGAGGAGAGAAACAACATTTCAAACCATAAAAATTCTGTTAGAAGCTACAAAACTACTGAGAGGTGATCATAAAGAGACTTTAAGAAACATCTTCCTCTTTGCTCTCCTGCACACACACAAGCTCAGTTTCATAACACTTGCTTGTTCAAGGGGGAGAAAGGAGGGTCATCACAGGTTGGCCATGGCCAGTGAGACATCATGGCAGCCCCCTTGGAGGCGGGTCGGGCTTGCTTTGGCCCCACTCCAGAGTAGGTACATCTCGGGCACAGCCCGGTGCAGCCAGTGAAAAAGCCCTGATAGTTTTTGTACGTGAACGAAATTATCTTTGGTATAATTTTTTTTTTTTTTTTTTTTTTTTGCTGGGAATGAATAGTGTTAACATTGATTCAAGAAATGAAAGAATGAACATGAAAATTAATTGATTTGAGGCAAATAACATACTTTTTCATCTATGGACTTGGGGGAAGGCATCAAGTATTTTCAAATCAAAAAGTTCAAGTCCAAGTGGAGTTAGAAATCATTTGCTGTTTTTGTTTTTATTGTGTCCAAGGAAGCCTCAAGTCATCAAATGTGTGACTCGAGTCTGACTCAAGTCTAAGTGTTGTGACTTCAGTCCACAGCTCTGGTGGTATGTTTAACTGTTTGAAATACAAGTGATGGAAAAAATGATTTTTAAAAAAAAAAAGACATTATTCTCTTCTCAGGTTGTATGAAATTTAACAGGGGAGAATTGAAAAGAAAAGGGGAAAGAGAGTGGAATGAAGAAAAGCGGAGACAGACATGCTAACGTCACCCCCACTCTACAAACCAACAACACTGTGTGCAAAAACACATACACACGTGCACACTGAAACACACATGGCAAACATAAGGTACTGTGTATTGCACACACACATACACACATACACTCGAGCACTTCCACCAGCCCTGTGTGGCACAGAGGGCCTCTCTACATTGCTTGGGGATCCACCTCGTCATCCCCTCTGAACTCTGATTGGTCAACAACACGTGTGTATGTGTATGTGTGTGTGTGTGTGTGTGCGTGTGTGTGTGTGTGTGTGTGTGTGTTGCTCTAGTGTGTGGCAGTGCGTGACTTGTCATGACGTGGTTTGCACAGCTCACTGCTCACATACTAAACTGTACCTGCCACGTTATAAATCTTTGAGGAGAGAGGCAGAGAAGGTAAATAAGAGAGGTAAAATATGGCGGACTGGAGATGGAGTGAGGGCGTATGTGCATTATTATGTGTTGCATTGGTTTTATGCAGAGGTGTATCATATTCTTGAATTATCCTGCAACAAGCAGGTGGAGGATTTTTTGGGCGAAGCGGTTTTGGTGGTACCTGACTGAAGCAGACTTCAGGCTATGAATTCCAAAAGGAGCGGCTGTTAGGGCCACACATTGTTAGTTTTTTTTTAATGTTTTTATTTTCCCAAGTTGCTCACTGGAAAGAATTCCTGCGTCTACCTGCCTCGCCTGCCGTGTAATGAGGTGAAATTATTCTCCGACCTGACTGACGACGGCATCATTTAGTCCGTCAGCGTAGGGGATCTGGCTCCGTGCCTGGGAGACGCTCAGCTTCTGCTAGCCTCACGGCTGTGCCTGTGTTTTCACTCAAAATATTTTCTAAAAAAAAAAAAAAAAGCAGAAATGGGGCTCTCCAATTAATTCAATTTACATATTCCTGGCTAGAGTTTCCAGATGGGGCATAGGGGTGGAGTTAGGGCATTGGCAAGGAAATGAGACGCCATTTCAGTCACCACGTTGATTATTTGTTTAGGTCATTAATAACTCCCGACGTGCTGCGATTAATTTTGAAATTAGCCAAACGAGTGGAACTGCAGAGAGGGGAGGGAAGGATGGTAGAGGTGTTCTCACCATGGCTATGACACACACACACACACACACACACACACACACACCACACACACACTTACGTTTCCGCTGTGGTGACATTTACTGGTAAACAGGCCCCAGATTAGTTGCAGTTTGTTTGCCTTCAGATGACTAATGCTGTCACTTTGGACCTGAGCTCCTTGGATAACCTGCCTTACACTGTGTCACCTGCTCCACAGAGGGAGAGGTGGGGGGAAGATGGGGAAAAATGAGACATACAGAGAAAGAAGGGCAAAGGGTAGGGATGACAGAGCCAGAGACAGAGGAATGAAATGGACAAAGTAAGAGGAGGAGATAGAGACAGAAACCCTGTTTTAGTTTAAACTTGGTTAAGCTGATGCCTGCAGGGCAGTGGCATACCATCAAAAAACAAAACAAAACAAAGGCAACGATGGACTACATCCAGAAAAATGCAACCCATCACCTTATGAATTCAAGCCTCTTTCTTACTGTACTAAGGTGAGCTTTAATGTTGATTCTGTAAAACACACTTCATTTGAACTTGACAGACAGAAACAAGTCTTTCTGCAGTCCCAACGATCACTAACTCTGGTTTGTTTGAAATAAATGTTTAATTCACCATGTTAAGATATGAAACAGCCTGGTTCTACTAGCTGTTTTAGTTTCACTCATAGCTCTGCCTCAGCACACTGTTAAATTTGCGAAAAAAAAAAAAAAAAAATCGCCCCCAACCTTCATCGAGTTCATCCAGTCACTCAATGCTACCTGTCCTGGTGACAGCCAGGAATACAGCACTGGGATTGTGATTTGCTGTGGCTCCCAGACTAACTCTGGGGACGTTGAAGACACGGTGGGTAGTCAGGTGGGGACAGGAGGTGTGACGTGGTTTAGGGGCAAGTTTGTAATGTAGCAAGTTATTTTGTAAGTATAAATCATCCATCGTGTGAATAAGGCTTTGTTGTTTGGACACATTCAAAATCATTATTGCTTTAGCCGTTAGCATTTAACAGGCTTGATTACTTGATTACTATCAAAAACGTGCAAAAACCAATAAACTAATGGCTTGAAGTAATGGCTACAAGTCAACTAGGAAAATCTTTAGCCAGGGGAGGCCTTACAAATGTCTTATTCTTTGCTTTAGTATTGGTCATATGAGCATCAGACAAGCACCGTGGCAGGAATTAAACCATGGCCAAATGGCCAGTGCCGTGGATGGCCTGGAGTGTGGTCGTAATGCCACATGCCCTGTTTCTGACTGGCCGCAGCAGATTCCCTCATTGTCACGGCCGGGACAAAGAGCCGTCTGTGTGAGTCGCGGAACGTCTCGCTTTTTATTTCTGCGCGCTGACTAACAAGTTACAGCATCCACACAGCCCGTATGAAGGAGACTCGACGTCTCGCCTGTTTATTTTCCACATGACACACGTGATTCTAAATTAAAATAGACAGTGAAAATTATATGTTGGTAGTCACATTGACATACCAGCAACATGACACCTTTCAGCACAGTTTCAGTGTCTAGGGAAGTATTTTCTCGGTGCGCCGTCTCTGTCTGGATTGTATTCATGCTGAACTGACAAGAAGACTGTCGACATACGTTGCTTTTTATCTTGTGTTTCTGAAGTTATGTGTTTTTGTGGCGATGTAAGGAACGGTTAATATATTATATTTCGTAGAGGGAGTTTGGTGTTATATTATCCATGGTAATACTGTGTGAATATTTATTACATTTTTGTCACCACAACAGAAAAAAACAGGTAACTGCTTAAGTATGATAAGGTTGTCTAATGTTGACAGCATTTTTTAATGTATTTAGTTTTCATCAATGGTTTACAGTCTAAAAATATGTTTATACTGATGACTGATGGTAGCTAATCAGGCTAATTATCAGCTAATTGTACTAATGTTTTGTCTACATACAATATAAGTATCACTGTTATTGCACCATTGGTTTTGGCCTTTGTGCCCTACATTTTGGACACAATACCCCAACAAATTTGTATTTATCAAAGGAGAAAGTGGCCTTGCCCTAAAATGACTTAGTTCCAGGCCTGAAGCACTACTCACTTCCAGGATCATTGTATCCTTCCCCTGTGGTAACCTCCTGCTCACTTAAGAGATGGGAGGTTACAGCTGCTGCTTTTTTTCAAACTTTCTTGCTAGCGGGGCCGTTCTATCTGTGACTTATTTATTTATGGAAAAAGGGTTAGATGAAATCCCCAGGGCATCAACAGCGCATGTAAATAACTAAATCCAAGTTAAGACCTTAACTGGAGTGTGGCCAAAAGCTGGCCTGTTCAACTAGAGAGAGAAAGAGTGATGTTGTCATAGAGGATGGAGTCAATGAGAACCAGAATGAGGTGGAGGAGGAGGAGGAGGTGAGCAAAACATGAAGTCATGGCCCTCACAGTGAGATCCCAGTTCTCCACTCCAGGTTTGATTCCTGTGGGAGCAGAAGACAGCGACTCTCCGGCTCCACGGCTGACTACCGTACGGTGACTGTGATGTTCCACATGTGGCGGCAGACCTTGTCTTCCAGCCGCCACTGCCACTGCTGGTCAGCGAGAGCCACACTTACAAGGTAGACATACAGGGACGCAGTCACAGCCAAGAGAAGCAACTGCGGAGGTGCTGACAAGCAAAATGATAGTTTCCATTTAGGGTTTACTATTGTAGGTGTGATTGCATTTTATTGGCAGGGAATGAGGTTAGAGTAAGTATTTCCAAACGCTTTCAAGTCTTCGACCTACAAAACAGCTTTGACTACGATGCTCTACTTGACAGCAGTTTGTCCTAAGTAGCCCCATCTGAAAAGATGATGTAATACTTTTACATAACTGTCTTTCTGCTGGTATGATGGCAGGACACTGAGAACTGCCATCAATATACTCATCTTTCCAGAGAGAACTGAGAATACGATTGTATATCTGCAGCAGCAAACAGCACTGGCATGTGTCAGATCATAATGGCTGTGCTGTACACCTGCATAAATATGATTGGCCGTTACAAGCCCAGGTTTTAGACACAACGCTGTGAATGGACCTGTAATTGTGATGCATGAATGACACAGCAGATGCTAGCTCAGCTTGAGCATATTAGCACATTGCATGTTGTTTTTCATATAAAAGAAATGTTTAATATTAAGGGTGGGATGGGCTCCAAACAGTTTCAGGAGAGGCCCAGCAAATGGAAATGAAAAAAATATTATTTTAGTTACCAAAAGGAGATGACATAACTATACTATATAGTTTTCCAGAGTCAGAAACTAATAAATGTCTTAAGAAAGACCTTTTCTGTACATATTTGGTTGTGTAAAACAGCTATATTTGGCTGTCTTGGCTCAGTTGTTGAGTGTCTGTGGGATCAAATAACATAATTATGATCCATAGTCATTAAGAAATTGAGAGAAACTAAGCAAGTATGTGAAGAGGGAATGGAAGGTGGGGGGTACCTTTGTCTAAGCTTTGTCTGAGGGGAGGCCCACAGTCCTGGACTTTGAAAACCCCTGATCTATGTTCTAACTATCTTTGACTGAGTATACTCCAGAATAAAGGCAATTTTATCCCATCGCTCTACAGATTACTATATCATGGCCATTAAAAGTTGACTACTTATGTCTATCCCCTGCATTCTGGTGTGTGCTATGATCATCAGATGACACAACATCCCAGCGTGTGCAGTGCTTGTCTTGTTTGGGTACCAGTGGCTAACAGTGGCCAAAGTTAGAGTAGCAGTAACCTGTATCCCACCGGAGAGTGGATGCACCCTGGTGTCCACAAATCATTGCTCCACCAATAAGTGAAATAACGTGTAAAAACTCTAGCAACTCCTACAGCAGAAGTGACACCAAACTGTGTTCACCATTCCTTTGGATCAAGCCAGGGAGGCCAAGAGGGAAGCCCTGCTGCCTGGCCAACACAGGGCCTCCTTACACCTTGCCCAGGATTCTTTTGCCCTAGAGAGGAAACCCTGTGAAGTGGAGACTAAACAGCTTCCACCTGCGCTGCCCGAGGCACTTATTGGGCATCACCTGGAGAGAGCAGCTTCCCAGTATGTCCTCTCTCCTGACGTCTCCACTGACTGTGCCATGTTCAACAGATGGATGAATCCTGAAGGGCTTTCTCTACTTTCATCTGGCGAGAGGCAAGCCGGCTGCCCACAGCTATGCTACAAGAACGTCTGCAAACAAGGCCTCAAGTCGTTTAACATCAACCCTGCCACCTGGGAAGATGTCATTCAGGACCATCTTCACGGTGGGCTGCTGACATTTGAAACCACCTTCGTTCAACGTAAACAGCAGCAGCAAGATGGTGATGATAATATGGTGAACATGTTCACATAAAAAGGTCAGCACCTGGGAAACTTTGTCCATCAACTGTGAGTGTGTACACTGGGGCGTCTTCCATGTTGCGTCCTGTCCGCTCCATTGCTTCCATTGCGCATGCTCTGTCAGATCACCAAATAATGATGCCATAAAGCATATGTAGGAAAACTGATTGTGGCCTTTTCCACTTGTAGCCACAGTGGCAAAGGTTAAATTGGTGTGCTTTAAATAAGTGGCAAATGTGTAAACAGTAAGGGGAAAAATGGCTGTGGTGTGCAAAATAATGTTCATATGCTAAGAAGAGTAATTAGAGTTTGTCCAATGTGTTTGTTATGACTCATATTTTCTTTTATTAACATTACAATATGTCATATGTCTGGTACCATGGTGAGGTTACATTTCTGTGAGCTTTGCAGCACAGTTTATTTATCTATTGAATTGTTACACTGGTGTCACCTTTAAAAACTACTATCAGTCAGTCCCTGTTGGGAGCAGCAGGAGTAGCGGCAGTCATTACTTTCCATTTCCACAAAAGCACTCAGAAATAAAGTGCCCTACTCAAGTGCAGCTCTAACTGAATTGAGGTTCAAGTGTGTTTAGAGCAAAATGAATGTAGTCAGTGCACAGAAACACGCTCTGGTACTGAGTCATCTGCTTCCCCGGGAGGCCGTGCCATTGCTCTTGGCCGACCACCAGGGAAGCTGGCTTGGTTAAAGCTGCGAGACCCTAACAGCGCTCCTGTGAACCTCACAAACACACGGGGCCTGCTCTCCTTTACCTCTGTTTCAACGCGAGAGCGTGAGACCAGGCCCCTCCATCGCCCCATTTAGGTGACTGATAGCTGGGCAGATTTTCTTAAAACAGCCACCAATTATCAGATGCAATTAAGGCCCTGTGCACAATTACAACGCCCCTCCGAGTGTGTGTGGTGATGGAGTGTGTTCCACTGGTTTCACCGGCCAAATGACTTGTAGAATTGAGGAATGGTGAAGGATGATTGTGAGCCATGATGCTGACTATATTCGTAATAAAGTATGGTAGGGTGGGCTCTAATTTGGGATGAGGGTTTGACAGTTCACCAACTTTTAGGTTAATATTAAATACAACAAATGTGTTTTTTGGCTGGAATAATGGTCCATGCAAACCAAAAAACAGATGTTACATTGCACCTGGGGGAAAATGTACTTTAGCCTCACCTTGCATTAATTCTGCAAGAAACTTGGGTGACGGTGTGCTCTGTTCTTTGCAAATTTAGCGTTACACCATTTCATCTGCATTAATATGGACCAAATTAAGAATTTCTGCCGCTGTGGTTTTATTTTTATCACGTACCATACCCATAATGTCCTTACATCGTTTTCTGGCAAGCACTTGTTAGGCTACATTAATTTAAAATTAAAGGTACCCTGTGGAGCTGTCTTGTAAACAAATAAAACCTATGTTTACATTAGTTTTTGTGAGCAAATTGCATTATGCGTATACTTGCGGTTTTACAAACGTGTTGACGGCATTTCCTTCCCTATAAAACTTTTTACAAAGCCGATTTAATGAGTATTGTAATGTTAAACCACACATTGTTTACATCCATGTTTACTTGCTAGCAGTCTTCTGCTTCACTGCCATTGTTAACACATTGCTGTGTCTAGATTGCTGGGCTTTCTTTCAAGGTTTGTATGGTCAACAAGCTTGTTGACTTCCCCTCATCGAGTCACTCAGCTTCACAGAACATTGTCTTTAGAGTAGATATGATCAAGGGACCAGTGTTAGCATGTAGTTAGAGGTTAGCAATAACATTTTTGCCACTATCTCCTAATTTTAGATTTAACTTCTCTGAGTTAAATCATTACAAAGTCTAATGGCGCCTACAGACTGAGATTTAGGCAATCTTACAAGTTTCTGATAAGCTACACTGTGCAACATGGATCTAAAATACCTGGATACATCAAGTTTGTTGTACACAGGCTTTATGATGATCACACCTACTGAATCATAGGCTACAAACACGTCAGTATACAAGAAAATGTCATCAGTGTTCGTCACCCATCTGTGCTACTATAGAGGTAAACAATTAAGCTAAGCAAGAATCCTTGAATCTCTACCACAGTTACATAGGACCACGTTTTGGAGCAATGACCAAAGATATCACCGCACGTTTTCCACGTTTATCATTTTTCATCTGGAGCAGCCCAAAATTGCACAGGGTATACCTGGCTTGTTTGTGAATAAACCCTGTGCCACTGCAGAATACAAACCTACAGACTTTTTTTTTTTTGTCTAGTTTAAAGGTACTATGGGGAATTTTCAGGAAATCTTTATTGCTAATGATACCGGTTCTGATTGAGTTAACTCCAGTCAGCATCTACTTGCTCATGTTCGCATTCCGTAGACACAAGTGAGCATCCTGGGCAATATCATGACGTCACATACATGACAGCGAACATGACTGACGAACATCATGTTGATAGATGAGATAAGTATAGTTAGGCTTGTGTTGTGGTGGGTACCGGTCCTTCGGTGACATTAGTGGACACCATTTCTAAGCTAACATTTGCTAGTGTTGCACACTTTTGGTGATGTACTTGAGCTCAAGAGAGGCAAGGAACTTGGGAGTGTGCATCAATGTCACAACCTTTGGATTTTCCCCCCAAAAAACATCCTTAGTCCTTTGCATAGAAATTAGTCCACAGGCTGTCATGTACAACAGAGAAAGTCAGGAAAAGTGTTAATTTTTAAGCTTCCATGGCAATAACAGTCGTGGCCTGAGGCATTATGTCCTTGGGTTGTCCATCCTGCCATCCGTCCCATTCTCATGCGATATCTGAAGAATCCTTTGATGGAATTTCTTCAGATTTGGCACACATGTCCACTTGGACTCAAAGGTGAACAAACTAGATTTTGGTGGTCGAAGGTCAAAGTTCATGGTCACTGTGACTTCACGTCCGTCCCGTTCTTGTGAACACAATATTTCAGGAACGTGTGGAGGGACTTTCTTCAAATTTGCTACAACAGCCCACTTGGACTCAAAGATGAACTGATTAGATTTTGGGGGTCAAAGGGTCGAGGTCAATGTGACCTCACAAAGTCTGTTTTTGCCCATATCTCAAGAATTAATAAACTAATCTCGCCAAAATTTCACACAAATGTCTAATAGGATGAAACGATGAAGTGATGACATTTTCTATCCAAGAGGTCAAAGGTCAACTTCATTGTGACATCATAATGCTCAGCTCTCCATCCGTCCTCTGTACTCCCCCCAAAAATAGTCTCTAAGTAAAGACGGCATGTTTCTAACTGGAAATTATTCACTGGAATTACACACGTCAATATAATAAGAAGAATAAAAATACACATAGTACCTTTAATTAAATTCCTTTGAAGTCTTCTCTACATATATTACACAGACATGCTTGGCAGAAGCATACAACCACAAAACAGTAATTTTAGTTAAAGTTATGTTACAATCTGTTCACACATTAGTGATAAAAAGTGATTAAAAATGTAAATTGCCTCACATGCTTTGCCAACATTTTCCAAGAAGTATCTGAATTTCTTATGCTTATTGATTTCTGAAGATGCAAGATTTCTTTCTGTCCTTTCTGTGTCAGCCCACGTGCAGTATCATTTCCCCTTTTTTTTTCCTCTCCACCTCTGCCCCCATAAGGCCCCAGCGCTCTCTTCACTCACTCCTTCATCTCTCTTCCACATTCTGCCCTTACTGCTCAGCCGTTACTCTGCAGTGCGGTGTGGCGGTGCAGGGATCAGCAGCCTCTGGCGCTATGCTGGCATCGGAAGCGCAGTTTGAATAAGGACCACAGGTAAATACAGAGATGAGGCAAACAGATGCGTCATGCTCTCTCAGTTTGAACTTCGATTAAAGATTTATTTTAGACCTTCTTGAAGAGGATGGAAAGACAAATACAGCACTGATGATCTCTGCTGAGTAAGTAGCGATGTTTAGCAATCGCTCTGAATAACTCGTGATTCACTCGCTCAGTAGAAACTTTCACTCCTCTGTATGGCTTAGGATTGAAGTTGCATTAAAAGTGTGATTCCACATATGAAGAAACAGTGAATCTGTCACTCTTTGAATGTGTAGTGTGACATAAAATCCCATCTCTGCTCAAGACTGAACTGAATTTTGACAGTGGAAACAGACTTGGACAAACTCCAACTTCTTGAGTGAAACAGTTTAACTGAGCTCCACAAGAGGGGGCAAAACCCCCATGGGGAGTCTCATTACAGGGCCGGCAGCTATAATGAGACCGGCCCTATCAAATCAGTCCAGTTGCTTCTATTGTTTGAATCACAACTATAATCCGGTTCAGTCCACAGTCTGCAGGATCACATGCCGATGATGCTTTTACACTTTGATGTTTTTATCATTCAATCTCTGTATTTCTCTTTCTGCCTTTCATCCCTCCCTCACGTCCCTTTACCCACCCACACACACCCCACACTGCACCCCCTCTTCTCGTCTGCACCGTCCGGTGTGTGTTTCATCTAATTCTCTTTAATGAGCCTCATTTCACTGTCAGGAGTCTAATGATGCTAATTAATTAATCCGCCCACCCGTGGTAAAGAAAAGTCTGTCATCCAGATCCTGCCTTTAAGATAACATATACAGTATCTGTTATGCTTGAGAAAATAAATCTTACAGTGTTTTTTTTTTTTTTTTATATATTTTCCGTCTACGTTGCATGTGGCTGCAGGCCATATTTGTGTTGTAAATTTACTTAAAAGCATTTCAGTGTACCAAGCTTTGATTCTGAGCTACTTACTTACAGTAGAATAATCTTAAACTAATGTTTGTAGGGTCTGAGGTTAACCCAATGATCAACTGCAGATAATGTGCAACGTGCTCCAGTAAATTATTGAATAGTTTGCGGTCAGTGGTTGATCTGTATGTGTTTAAATCTTCCTTAAAATACACTAATTCAAGAGAAAAATATTTCTGATGGAGTGAAATTCTATAGGTTTTTAAAACAAATAGGAAAATATTTCAAAAATAACAATGAACATGTTATATAGACTTGCTTTGATCAAGCCACAAACAATTGCCAGAATTGAATATGATATAATAGACTTAACTATTCATGAAAGTAAACACTTTTCTAGCCAAAGTAATGAAAGAGGGAGATAAAAGCTAACTTTCTTTCTGATGTGATGCATTCAAGTCCCAGTCTGTGATTGGTTTATGAGACTGTTCTTACCCAGCTGTTCACATGGTCCGCTGGTGTGGCAGAGTGTATGTGATCCGTGTCTGTCTGTAGACATTCTTTGATAAGAAACTATACGCATGTTGATGGATAGTACCAGATTATTCTTTCCCAAACAGTCATTACAGCTGCAATCAGCCAACATCTAAGAGCTATGAACATTGGGAATGCAAAACTGTTATTCTTCCAAATATGAAACTAAATATTTAAATTTAAAACCTTTTTTTTTTTTTTTTTTTGTTAGAATTTTTCTGTTTAGGACTGAATATGTAACATTGCACGCTTCATCAGAGCTGATGACAAAAAGCCATCACTTTAGGCTTTTTGTCATTCAGTTTTAAAGCAAATTTAAACACAATCTCCTCATTGAGAGTTTTTATAATGATGTCATAATAAATTGTGAGTGATAATCTTTTATTATTATTATTAATTTGAATGGCCAGGTCAATGTACAACGCTTGTTTAGCACCTTCATGCACAGCAGTGAGTGTTCTTTATGGCTTTAGTCAGAAATGCCAAGACATTTGCAGAAAGATCCACATACATAGTATATGGCATCTGGTGCATAAGAGGAGGATAAATGGATATCCAGCCAACGTGAGTGCTACATTGACAAAGACAGCTGAGTTATTCTGCCCACACAGCCGTGCAGCAGTGACTACATGTACCACGATGCATTGCGTGTGACGTGAATGTTGCCATGTATCACCACCCTAGCCTATAGCTGTAACTTTGTTGGCCAAAAGCGTTGGATGGCAAAAATGCTCATTTATCATGCTCTGTGGCTACCCAGAGGCAGAGACTAGAAATCCAAGCTGAAGTTGTCTGTAGTTCCTCCTTAACACCAACGACATCACTGTGACATCACTGGATGCAGGAAGAACAACAGATTTTTCAGCAGGAGAACTCAGCTTTCTTGGTCAATATATAGTAGCACACATATTGCTTTGATTGACTACAATTACCATCAACAATGAGTGGACATCCACATGAAAAGTGCTACATTTTCCCTGTAATTAATGACCATTATGAACCCTACACTGTAAGAATGAAAACGCTGAGAAAACTCAAAATTTCAGGCCAACGGACTACAACAGATAATTTACTTTTCTTCTTTAGATAAAGCTTTGAATTTTAGAAACTCAAAACTCACTGTGACCAATTTTTGAAAGAGTTTTTTTTTTTTAGTTTCTAAAACTAAAAGATTCAAGTTTATCTAAAGGAGAAAAGTCAATTATCTCAACTGAGGATTACAGGACAGCAAAACTTTTTAAAGTTTATTTCAAAACTTAAGGGTTTGAGCTGGGTTCAAAACTCAAAAATCTATTGCTGTGCATTGCCTTGAAATTTTAAGTTGTCTTAACTATTTTTTTTTTTTACAGTGTAGCCCCATGGTGAACTTAGAAGTAAATGTTCTCATCAATTTCATAGAATGCAAGGGCAGAGCAAAAGTACTTTGATAAATAAATGCAGAGAAAAATATGTTGTAATTTCTAGTCCTTTGAGCTCCTTAGTCTTGTACTATGCTGTTAAGTAGACTCTCTTTAAAGGTATAGAACTTAACAGACTTGCACAGGCGATCAATAACCCTAATCATAAGTCATTTATTCTTCCATTGCATTATATGAAGGTTTGACATCACCAGCATGGATCTACAGTACAAATGCTGAGTAATGCAGAGGAAAATCCCTGACATTCTCACTTACATCCACAAACCTCGGAACATCAAACGCCAGTCAACATGATGCAATGATGAATGAGTCAGACGTTTTCTTCCCCACTGTTTATTTTTGGTAATCAGGGTAGAGCGGCACTTCTCTGCAGGTTTCAATGTGACACATCTAAATAAAACTTGATGAACAGCTTTGCTCCGTGACTGCTCACAAGATTTATACGCGATTGGGAAATGTCAAGAAAAAAATGACAGGCCACATAATATTCCATGTTTAGCGTTAATACAAACCTTGTACATGATGTTGGCTGGTCTACTTTTGGTTGGAATAAATAAAGGTAACAGAAGAAGAAGAGGGAGGGACTGTGTGTGTGTGTGTGTGTGTGTGTGTGTGTGGTTGACCAAATCCTACCACACATTGTTCTTGTTTGCACAGACCTTAGCAATTTGTTTGACTCTACTGCTATTGAGGCGAGACATGCTCGCAATCTCTGCATCTGTGTGTGTGCATGCATGAGTGTGTGTGTGCACGTATCCGTGAGTGTGTGTGTGTGTGTGTGTGTGTGTGTTTGGGTGGGGAGCGCTCATGTCAAACTTCTCCTACTGTAAGCCCTGGGACAATTTTATGTGGTTTGATTTGTGAGGGCCAGAGAGCGCAGACTGCCCGAGCGCCGTGTTATTCCTCCGTTCTGACTTCCTCTGCCTTCAGAACTTATTTAGACGCAGTTTGTTTCTGTTCATTGACTCTCATTTGTTCTCAGGCGGGAGAGGGGAAGGAGAGCAAAACTCAACAAAAAAACAAAAACCGCTCCAAACCTCTTGTCAGAGTCAAGAACAGCTGAAAAATCTGTGCTTTCGTGCTTTTTGTCTCCCCCTTTTTTTTTTTAGGGAATTCATTTTCTTGTTGCTCTCTCTGGTTCCAATGCCAAATGTCTGAGAGCTGTCACTTGCCTGAGAGAGCGAGACATTTCTTTCTTTTTCTTTCTTCCTTCTCGTTTTGTTCCTGCCAAGCAGTGACAGCTGCAGAGAAAGGCCAGGGTGGCATGGGCTCCGTGGTTTCAGTGGCACACAAGTTGCATTTGATTTGGCGCCTGGCTCATGGACCGCGGCCCCGGCGTGAGTCAGCGACACCGGGCGCAAGCGTGCATGCGCATGCACCAGGCTGCAAGATTGTCATGGCAACAGAGGCTAAATGAATGGTCAGGCTATGTGTTTTGTTTCCTGAACATTATTCCAAATTTCGGGGGTTGAAAGTTTTGGAAATTTGCGGATTTGAGCTACTACAGTGAGTTTTTAACAGGTTATGAAATAGACTCAGTTTAATTCCGACGCTTCTGTATGACCTACATAAGCAACAAGACCATCAGCGAGAAGACTGACTATATCTTTGTAGTTATTCTTAATGGCTGCCACCAAGTCAGATTCTCCTTGGAATCAGATGGAAGAGCCTGTTTACATTTTCCCAGGCAAAGTTATAGTGAGCAGTACCCTGGCCAGTCAAAAAGAAGCAGGAGGAGATTTTTATTTAGCTAATTTTATTTTTGATGTTATATTTTGTGGTTATTTTAAAAAAAAAGACCATTTTTGTCTACAGGGGCTTCTAAAATCAACAAAATCTGAACGCTCCTTGTAATAGCTCTAAAGCAGTACTTCCCAAACACTTCAGTGTGCCTCTTAAGTAGCCACTGAGAAATATTCTTCCTCTGATTGTAATAATTCCTGTTTAGAGCCACAGTTGCAGTGTTCTTGAACCATTTGTTTTCAGTGACTTCATTTTACCTCCGCTTACTATCTTAGCATCCCAGTTTCACTCCTAATTAGGCTGATATTGAAACAAAAATACAGGAAAGACAACACTTATTTTATATTGCATTTCGGTCATCTAATTGTATTTTCATCATATTGTTTTGTAGTACTTTGATAATATTTTGTTTTTAAATGAATTAACTTCTTTATTTATGATATTTATGAAATTCCTCCACGTACCATTAGAGAACTCGGGTACCTCCAGCGGTACACCTATCACAGTTTGAGAATCTAGGCTCTAAAGGGTCAATTTGTAACCAAAAACAAGTACAGCGGTCAAAATTACAGGTTGAAGCCATAAACAGTACATTAAATAGGTTGATCTATGATAGAAGCAACTTGTTTCCGCCTGCTTCCTCCTCCCAAGACTCGGGGAAGCTCAGGCAGGCTGCACGAGGACTGCAGGAGTGCAAGACCAACATTGTAATTTGACAAAAACAAGCGAGGACGAGTGGTCCGCTGTAAATTGATCAGTTGTTTATAACTGTCAGTTGTCTGTCAATGTAAAGTTAAATCCATTATACTAAAAAAAACAAAAGCCCACTCCCCGGAAAATACACATTCTGGAGTTGGAGCTCACCACCTGCCAGACCCCATTAACATATTGCTCAATTTAACAGTTATAAACATTTACTCCTACTACAAGATTATTAATGATTTGTTATGACCAGGGCAGTTGCTAGGAATTCTGGGCCCCCTGAAAGAATATCGGTGTGGGCCCCTCTACCCATTCATTGCCACTTTTTTTACAACTGTGTATTATGATGTTTTTCTTCATTTTTCTGTTTTTCAGTGTTCCTGACGGTGCCTGGTGTAATACACCCAATTTGTTTTCTTTTTTACGATTAACCCCTCAACAAGTTGGGGTATTATTATGTAAATTATGTATTATTAGTTGTCTTATTCCCATTTCTCTGATTTGCAACACATTATTACACCTCTGATTGCAAATACGTTTTCAATTAACCACTCAACAAATAGGTAGTGGGTATTTTATTGTAACAATCAAGCACTGATATGCAAAAACACAAAGTGTCCTGGCTCAAGATAGTCCACAAGGTGGAGCCCAAGGTAGATATGTAGCATTTAACTTAAATGTGCAAGTAAAACAAACAGCACATGAAATACGTTGTTGTAAAATAAATATCAAAAACAAAAACAAGCCTCATCTAACCTCAATTTAGGTTTAAATTGGCTTGTTTGTTCACTGTCAGTCTGATCAGAAAGCCCAACGCCAGGCCTTTTTGTTGGCAAAGTCACTGATGAGGTCTTTGAAGTCCAACTTGCTGTGGATCTGAGATAGTTTTTAACTAGTTTTAGTTTGCTAAATGCCCTTTCTCCACCTGCAACAGTCACAGGTAATGTACAGAAGATTCGGATGGCAACACATACTTCAATATATATTGTAAACATTAAATGTTATGTTTCATGGAAAAACTGTTGCAGAACTAACCTAGTCCTTGGAATACACAAAATCTAAATGGGCTTCTTAGTACCATAGCTCTAGGCAGACAGCTTCACTTTGCCAGGCAAAAAATATTTTTAAACCATTCAAAAGTCAGTGTAAACTGTCCAAAATTCTAAATGGTCTTTTTACTTTGTTGTTGTCTTTTATTTTATATTGATATGAAGACAAACAACAACAACAAATCTTTGAACATTTAACTTTTTTGTATTTAGGCTATTCAAACGTCCCACCAATAACACATTTTTACAAGACCACATTTGAACACATCATGATAACGTAACTGACCTTCGCCTGATGCTCATAATTACTGAGTAGAACTTGAATGCGTCATAATACAATTCAATGCAGCCTCTGAGTGGGTGCGTACTGTGGAGCACTGTCCGACAGTGATATGTGTGAAACACACAGTCCGCTGTAGTAGCCTCCAAATTAGTAATGTTCAGTTAGCTAGCTACACTAGGAATCGTTGCTCTATAATGAACTGGCGACTTTTTAATGAACTGGCGACTTGTCCAGAGTTTAGCCCGGCCCGATGAGACAGCTAACATAGGCTCCAGCCTGCGCCCCGTCAAAGGTAAGGTTACAGACAATAAATGAATGAACAAGTAGGCTAATCGTTTCAGCCGCCCTCGGTAGTTTTACTCTCACCATTCTTAGAGAAAAATTGTTTGATGTCCTGGGCCCCTTCTCTGCTGCTCCTACTCCTGGCCTCCTTCTCAAGTCTTTTCTGGTGTCCAGATTTGTGTTTTTTGGGGGCCATCACTTAGCCTATTTGATCTCCCTCACTCCCTGCTGGAGTTTGCTGGCGCTCACTTAATTCCCATGAGGAAGAGCAAACCGTGGTGTGGACCATTTTTTAAGAAGGGGCCAAGGGGGTTATTGAAATTATTAAAATTAAAATATTGTGTGACTTTGTGGCTTTGTTTTAGTTCGGATTCATTAGTATGAATATATATTAGTTAAGTCTATGCATAATAATTTAGTCATAAAGGCTACTGGGGGCTGTGTGTGGGCCCTAGTGGGCTGTGGGCCCTTAGAATTGTCATCACCTTTCCCCCCTATACGACGGCACTGGTTATGACTCATAAACAGAAACTAACCCATTCGGTGAACATTCAGCATTAATTTTAACTTATTAATGTGAAATGGGCAAACAGCACACATGGAATAGAAATTTCAAAGGAAGACACAGCAGCTGTGGTGTTGTCAGAGTAGCAAGTATTACAATTTTGCATGTTTTCTTCATGTCTGATGACATATCATAGTCATTTTATGATTTATTACTGTAAATATGTAACAGATTTCTCCTTTAATGCTTTCCAATAAGAAGAAAAACAGGATGAATGGGCTCTAATGTGGCTTTAATTATCACAAAAATGTCCTTCTGCTCACCTGAATATTATGTTGTGGGAGCAGTTTAATGGAAAATGTAAAGCAGGGCTTTTATGCCGCGTCGGAGCATAGAGTATGTATTAGGAATGAGTTTTGTAAACAAATGACACCACCTTGGCAGATAATCCTCCACGCTGTCCAAGCAAATGTAAGAGGTGCTGCTTACATCATCCGTCAATCACTCTGAAAATTGCTGTATTTGCAGAGGCTGACACTGAAGAAGGTAAGAACAGCGATGGTGACATCACTCCAGCGGGATTTGTCTCCACCGGCCCTTCATGGAAAAACGACTCAGATCCTCTGGCTTTGCTTTTTTTTTTTTTTTTTTTGAGTCCACTGAACATGTTTGGTGCCTGAAGAAGACACTGAGGAAAATAAGTGCAGCGGAGGCACGTAGACCTGTTTTTCCTGTGCGTCAGTCGCCGTGCCCTGTCAGCAAAAAACACAAACATGACGGAATGCAGGTCGTTGCGTAAATAGCAAAAATGGCGCCACGAGGAGTTCCATCCCAACATAAACACAGACAGGTCTAAGACTAATATGGCACTCTAAAACACACACACACACATGCAAACACACAAGCAAATAAGTAAGTAAACCGCTGCCAGTGCTGCTGTTGAGTCTGTGTTTCCACAATCCTGCTGAATCATTATGAGAATAATTGACAGCACCACTCTTTTGAGATACAGACATGAAATTCTGCTATCAGACAGGAAGTGTCTCAGTAATACAACCCCTCATCCCCTCAGCTGTTCATATTCCTGCAACAACCTTGTCATCTCATTCATCACAATGTTTACTTGCAGACACCTCCTATCTGTAAAGCACAGGCACTAAAACACAAATAGCAACTCGGTTAACATGTCGTGGCACCAACCAGAGCCTTGGTAGCCACAAACAGGTCTTCATTAGTCACTCCCATTACAAATAGTCATACAAAAAGACAATTTTATGTTGCATGTGCAAGCCTAAAACCTGAAAAGACACTTCAGGTTGCATGCATGTGAAGCACAGGTCAAATCTGAGTTTTGCATGGACGGTGAAGACAGCTGCACTTACTGAAATGGAGGTGTACAGCATGCGTTCTGACAGATGGACGACGGGGCTGCCCCATAAAGGTCGACAGGCTTGTTCGAGACACATCAGACAGTTTCCAGCAGCCTTTAAAGAATATACAGGAAGTCACCTAAACATTTACATCCTGCTAGATCCACCTGTAGGCCACCTCGTCATAGATAACCATTATTATATATTATCAACTACACAAGATATTTTGGTTAACATATTATGCCATCATTGCACAAAATAAAACTAATATATCAGCATTAATTTTTACAGTTACACAGAATATTTGAATTTTCAACAAGGTGATGGTTGTAAATGTGATCTGAAGCATTTTGGACTTCCAATATGATTTTTTAATGATGTGCGCACAAATGCAAGGATGTTGTCCAGTAAAAAGGCACTGAAAACATATTTTATGCATATGCTTCAGGGCCTGACAGCAGCTCACTCTGCTCCACTTTAATCCCACAGACTCCCCTTCACTTTACCCAGCAGCTGGGAAGCAAGAGAAGGGGGACTTCTTTAACTTTTTTGCAGTGTTTTCATGGGCAAATGGTATATTTACTGCCACTACACAACTTCACTACTAAACTTTTATTTCTCTGCTCTGATCGCCAACACCTGCCTGCCCTGAGTGCAGCCACTGACACTGTCTTTTTTCCTTTCTCTCTCTTTCTAAACCACCCACAAACAGACACACACACTGCAGTGCTTATGCATTGTGCTGATGGAAAAAAAAAATCTGGAATAATTGTACATATCAAAGAAAAACTACAGACTGCACAGAGAGTTTGGCTGCTCATTTGCTGCTGCACGCGTGATGCCCATGCTGGTCACTGGTCAGGCGACAGCAGGGTGTTTCCCATCATGCCCTGAGTCTTGAAGTTGGTGGAAAGGGTGGAGAACTGCAGCGCCTGGCTTTATAAACAGAGCCCACGTGTGCAAGGCCACAATTCTAACTGGCATGCATGCCAGTTAGAATTGTGTGGTGATGTGTGGCGATTGTCAATGATCGATTCTGTCAGTCTTGACCAAGTGTAATGATGCGTTGACTCCATTTTTTCAGTTGAATCACTGCACTCTCTTTTTAGACACAGGAGCAACAGAAAAGCAGGATGTAAACTTTACAAACGAGTCTTGAGTCTCAAAATGAAAGAACCACAAAACTAACTGATTGAAATAGGTTAATGAAGGGTGATGAAAACATGGGTCACGATGTTGGACATTGCAATTTATTTCTGTTCGGCTTTGGTGTTGAATATAGTGATGTTTGCTAAAACACTTTTGAACCGCACACTGGCACAACCTCCGCAACTGTGATCCAGTGTGATTTTCTCTTGAACCATGGCCTGGTTGCACACTTCTGTGTCTCTGACCGTAGAAATCACATCAGAGATGATGAACGGAGTCATTAAAACATGGGTCTTATGGGTAAAACATGAGACTAATATAAGTTGGCATAAGAGTTTAGGGCACCAACAGTCTTAAAATAAAGTGTAGTCAAGTGAATTGTTGGTGCATTGTTACCTTGAGGCAGCATAAAGCAAGCAGGAAAAAGGGGTGGGGGGTCGTGCATTAGAAAGTGACCTTTCAAGAGGTTGCTAGACAAGAGTAAATGGCTAGCTTTTAGTCGTTGGCAAGAGCTTCTCCAAAAAAAGGCTGCAGAAAGATGCCGAGCTGGGCTATTTTTGCTGTTGCAGAGACTAAAAGAAAACTTTTCAAATGTTTAATGAAAATAGCCCTGATTTTAGTTTGACAGTACATTTTGGTTTCAAATGTTCAAGGAGAAGCTTGGAGGTGGTCTGAGAATCTTCTCAGCCTAAAGTGGACCATAAAATCTCTCAGCTGTAAAGTCTGACATCATGAGGTAATGAAAGCAACAGTGACACGCAACATTCAAAGTGACTTAGAGGGTTCAAGTGCATTTATTTAGGCTAGTTATTTTAAACCTGCTGGGAACCCTGAGTGTTGTAGCGTCTTGCTCTACCCACAGAGCTACACTCAGATTCAGACTCCTCATCCTGGCAGTGCCGGTGTCGTGGCAGAGCCCTCACTCACTCACTGCTGATGTCTGACATCAATCTCAGTTGATCCTGCAATCCAGCCCTGGATGAGAGTCAGCAGCTTCCTGTAAGTGCTGTTGTTTCACCACTCTAGTAATCACCGCTGTCAAACGCAAGTCACCGAATACCCGCCATTAACGTCTTTATTATAGTTTCTTCCACTCTGTCCATCTCACTTTTTCCCTCATTCACAGGACTCATAGTTTCATAGCAGCACTAAATCACTCTTGTATTGGGGGATCTGTATTGTTTGGAAAGGGTCATAAATCTGGAACTGATGATGGAAAGTGTGTATAGGGATTTAATTGGGCTGCACTCAGCAGTGCTCCAGTACGGGGGAAGTTCACATATTTAAAACCTCTTCTACTTTCAGAATTGAACAGCAAAGTGTTCACCCTAAAATGCAGTTTCATGAATATTCATCTGACAAACCTCAATTCCAAAAAAGTTGTGACACTGTGTAAGGGCCCAACCTTTTGGGACTCCAACAATTTTAATATGACTGTAATTTCAAAAAGCCTTGGATCACAATCTTGTGGATAAATTAGGACTATTTCTGAAATCCTCGGACGCAAGTATGAGGCTGTTTACCCACATGTGTGAGGGTGCACACCTCTCCGCGCTCTGATCTGCAAATGGAAGCGTTTACATTTTATCGCCTGCTTACTTTGACGACACGGTAATTTCGGTGGTCTAAGAAAATAACTGACCAATTGCCGATAATTGTTGGAGATGGCAGCAGTGTTGGATGAGGGGTTAAAGGTCGCTGGCGACGGGCTGCTAACCAGCTGTGGATGGGTCAAGAGGGATTATGTTTGAGGGACGGTCAGCAACAGTAGAACAAGTTAGGTTGGAGTTATTTAAAACAGCTGAATGATAAGGGTTTGGCTATTTATTTGGTTATGATTTCTTGGGTCAAATATGCAGGTATGGGATGTTTGTTTCATTCATGTCCATGCCTGGACTTTGACATGTTCTGACTTTGGAATGTTAGTTTTGGGATTTTAGAGACAACAATTCTTTTTTCCAAACTGGTAATAGGTGGAAAGTTGTATGTTGCCAGGAAAACGATCAAAACCTCACAGTAGTTGTGTTTCCATATAAGTGTCGAATTTGAAGCTTTTGAAATGTTGCAAAAAAGAAAAAAAAAGAAAATGCAATTTAGGCATGTTTCCATCAACTGGTTTGGGATGCCTAAACTAGTCGATGCAAAGCATAGTTTTGTGGAACAGGCTATGTTAATAAGCCAACCAAACCAAACCGAAAATAAAACCAGTTGTTTGCCAACCGCCAATAAACCTCAAAGAAGAAAACGAAGAAAGAAAACCAGATGCCTTGGCCATCTACAAGAGAAAAAAAGAGGACTTCAGGAATTGTTTTAAATTGGGCAAGTTTTAATTATTATTTCATGCCAGCTATATAGAGTGCTGCAGTGATGATGATTTTTATAGGAAGTTAAAATCGCTCGGTTTGGACAATGAGATTTTTCCATTGGATTCTGGATTAAAACAGAAAATAAAGTCTGTGGCGAACAAAAGTTTCTGATACTTACACATTTTGTTCAGCAAATTAAGACCACATTTCTTGTTTTTGAAGCATAAATGCAATTGCCAGAAGTAAAAAGGAAACAACGCCTTTAAACGAACTACAACAGAGGCGAGGGAACCAGAACAAGCCCCCAGGAAGAGTGCCGGGCCAGGCAGCCAATTTGACATAGTGGCCAAACCGTGTAATGACAACATCACGTGATGCACTGTGACCCAAAAAGAGTTCTCCCCCATAGACTTACATTGGAAAAACAGATAAATTTGTGTCACAACCCCTGAAATGATTAGTTCCACTATCAGAAGTCGATCCATTGACTTCAAGAACATTTGAGAAAGTCTAGAAGAGCCTTGTGATTAAATCATTTTATCCCTGGAAGTCAACTGCACTTGCTCTACGGGCCACACAATGCAGAAGCACATGTGAAAACTCTGACACAGAAGTTGCATGTTTAAGATGTCTTTACTTTGGTTTTACAGTTATACATTTCTAAAATAAATGGTTTATCCTAATTAACACCCAGTAAAGCTACCGAGTATGACAGAATACCATACAAAATAGTCAGTGAGGCAACAAACAGGGATTAATGGGAAACCAGTAGCTTGATTTTGCCTTAGGGTCCCCTCCGGTGTGCCTTTTGTTAAGTGCTAAACAAAAGACCACCAAAGACCATTCCTTGTAAGTCATTTTCAGTCCTTTTCCTCTCGGAGGTGCCACAGCAACACTTGATGTAGGCAGTACCCTTTGAAACCTGGCAAAATGTGCTTTAAACTGTGGTTTTAGAACTGAAATGATTCTGAAATGATTCATTTGAGAACACTACACTGCACCATATACAGTACATATGATTGCCGCTTGAAATGTTTCTTTTTGAAAGAGATAAAACAGTTAATAAGATTAGATACTGCATTCCCTGGATGACAGTTTCTGCAGTGAAACCGAGCAGCAACATGGACAGTAACATCAGCCATACTCGGTGCCTCAGCTGGTTAGATTTTGTCGGCACAGAAGAACAAGTGAAGAGAACAACACTGAAAAAACTGAAAGTAAATGTGACAACAAAACCACCCTGGAAAAGAAAACGGCTCCCTTTCTCTCTCTATTACTGCTTGAACGTGGGCCACCTCTGACCAGCGTGTGGTTGTAGGAGTAATCCCACACTGTGCAACACTGTAATCAGTGTTTCCATCAATGCAGAGGCAGAGATGAGTGTGAAGATGATTTTAGTATCTCTTAAAGTCTTCCAGCAGATTTGGAAGAAGTGTATAAACAAGACAATGGGAGCTCGCCACACTGTCGTATCAACATTTCATGGGATTCCCACAGTGAAACGGGATCCCTGATTATCAGCTTGGGAAAGCTGCTTTACATAAACAGGCTGAAACTGTAAATTCTCTCCCTTGCCATTTGAGTGTCAGTCAACTCTGACCACTGAGTCTGTGAGGGCAGGCCCACAGCGAGCTGCAGAGCGTAATCAGCGCTTTGATTTTCCTCTGGCGGCGGAGTGTAATCACAGAGTGCGGCACCACAGCGTGGTCGCCTCTCCATCTCCTGCTGACGGCCCTGTGACAGCTAAATACCCAGGTCCGTGTGCTCCCATTAGTCTCTTTCTGATTGGCTGGTTTGGTGCGGTTAAGCTGCTTAATTCCACATCATGTCTGGGTGGTTGGCCCGGCTCTTGCCGCTCCCTGTCATGTGGTGGGCTGTGTAGGCATTAGAAACAACAAACAAACACGCCGACACAGGCTTAAAGTACAAACTGCTGCGCTTTGAATGAAAAGTAGGCAATTTCCTGTACTTTTCTCCTGAAAACCAAGTTCTCTCACATTGTTAAATATGATGCATCTGTGATATTCAAGGCATTCATAGAATAACTTTCACCCTCAAAAGACAAGAGTGAATACACAACATTTATCTGGGATTTAGTTTTAGTTTAGTAGCTTTGTTGCTACATAGCATTCAGGTCTTCTTTCCGTCACTGCAGATGTAGATATTGGTGTCTCAGCATCTTCTACAAATAACTTCTCCTTGCCTGTTGGTTGAAGGAGAAAACCCTTTAGTTTTGGATTTTGAGGATAAACCCTGAGGCCATGTTGTCTGTCAAATTATCAACAGACAAATGCTGGGCTCATCACTGTTTCTAACAGCAGTAAGTCCCAATAACTCTCAGGCACACGGGACTCTTTTGGAGGCCTGTTTCTGGCCACTTGGTGAAGGCAAATACAAGACTTTTTGCTCTTTTTCGGTCTCCACCTACTCTATAATATTCACCAGCAAGTCTGTCAGCTGTCTGCTAGTTATCAGGTAGCGTTCAGTGGCTTTTTTACTGAAAACACCCATCTGCTGCTGCTAGAAAGGAGGTTAACAAGGCCAGTAAAGGCTCATTTAGTATGTCCACTTTACATACAAAAATATATGTGCTTGTTTCAACATATAACAAGTTGGTGAAACTATACCTCCATCCATCTTTTATGCTGCCATGGATGTTAAGTAATATATCCACGGAGGGTGCAGCTCAGGGTCAAATGTTACCCCAAAGAGGAAGAAGACGAGTCAAAAATAAAATGGCTTATAAAATGTTCATCATAGCCGCTTGGTGGCTTTTTGTCTAAATTATGCCGGTGGCTGCCTCTGGATGCCAAATCCAGAAAAGTGGCTGAGGAAAAGGCAGATTTTTTTTTTCCCTTTTTTGGACAAAAGTGGCTCCTTTGATAGTAAAGGTTGCAGAACCCTGGCCTAGATGAAACAACAGTTTTAGATCTACGTAGCTTCCATATTGTGACATATTACAGAGTGAAACATAATAGGCAGACGTACAGAACGCTGGGAGGAATTTGAATTGAATATTGAAAAGTGGCCATGTCATAAGTACCATGCTAGCAAGCTAACTTATAAGTCTTAGCTATGGGTTACTAAAGTTTGGAGGTTGATTGACATTATTAGTAGAAATTGGTACGAAGCACATATAATATTTTATTTTACAAGAATATATGATTATATTGATGTAAGAATAGAAATAAATTGATATTTTCTTTCATTTTTTGGCATATATTGTTAAATAGGCGCACAATAGATTCATTTAATCTCAACTTTAAAGGATAAATCACTTTGTATAGCTGAGGGGAACTGCAGAGTTGGTATTAATTCTCTGTGAGTTTGTCACTACATGTGATGACACATTTTACATTATAAGTAGTCATTGTCAATATTAAAATGCTGATTATTCAGCTTTAAAGCCAGTGTGAAAATACCACCTTCTCCACGGTTCAGAGTGACTCATGAGGGCATGAGTCTTTCTCTGCTGTTTTGTGGTCAATATGGAGAGTAAACAAGAAAATCCCAACAGAGAACAAGTTGCTGCAATTTTATGTCCACTTGAACACTGAGCACCTTGCAGATTGCAGTACAATTCTTCACCTCTATCAAATTGTGGAGTCAAAGTGGAGCTGTTGTCTCCTCTTGAAAACAGAATGAAAAGTCTTCTCAGTCTGACTGCCGACAGGCTGCTGTTAACACCACGAGAAGCTTTTTCCACATTTCTACATGAGGTTTTGTCAAATTTGACGCCAGCTGTGGATCAGTTATCCGCAATGTTTTGATGATTTTGGTAGAAATCATGAGTACATCATATCTGTCCACACATGGCAAATTTTGGGCCACAATGTACCTGAAATTAAAATAATGGCCCCTGCTAAATGTCCGTGTTTAGCCTCCACGCTCTGTGAGTCCAAGCCCCGGGGAGACACCCAGCCCAGACGAGGCAGCCTCTTGGCACTCGCTCCCCAGTCTGGGTGCCTTGAGGACTGGGTAGCTCCCAGACATTTGGCCCCTGTGGCTCCAAGGCTTCCAGGTTCGTGTCAGGATCCAGCAAAAGGAACAAAAATACCCCACCCTCCGTGTCTCAGACCGAAAAAAGTAGCTTATGTTTCTGGGACAGCAGAAGGGAATAGATAGAGTTACTCCTGTGCTACACATCATGCCTGCCGGCCCTCATGCCATAGATGCAGACGCTCGATAGTGGTTTAGTCTCGCTGGTTAGTCACGGCCTGACTCACCTTGCTAACAGGGAAATCATGAAGAAGCTTGACCACTGCTGCTGTCACGTTGGCTGGCAGCACCGCTGCCCATGAAGGTTGCAAAGTCACGGCTTCTGACATGTAATCCTGACTCTAAATTGGTCTCAATGCTCAACTATGAGACTACAAGTCTGGGAAAACATTAATTCAATGTATCTCCTGCACTATGCCATGAGAAGTCATTAGCTATTAGCCCTCTGGATGAGTTATGAGTCATATCTCCTGTTGACTTGCCAAAGGTATGACAGTATCCATGGTTTTGTTATGAAAATGCTTGTAATATACCAGAGTTAAGCTTTGTATGCTGTAACATTTGGAGACGTTGGAAAGAACAATAATCTCCGAGGTAGCAGTTTGATGACATGTTGTTGTTAACGGTGCCAGCTCGGCTTAATTGAAGTGCATGGCAAAAGCTTTGGAGGAAAGATTCTCATATTTGACTGATCCACTTTCCCCACAGTGGTGCACCTCTATTACTCACCACTCTTCAAAACCCATTTCCCCCTTGAAGGAAAGTTGGATGAGTCCAATTACTAACTCCCCAATTATTGTGTTCTGTGTTTGGCATGTCAACAGTTTCGATTCACCCTCCATGCCGCGCTTCATCCCTGCCCTCCACCCACAGTTACCATCCACCATCACTTTGCTCTCACCCATGTTGCATTGTCTTTGCTTCCCCACACTGTTGTATTTTCTGCACTTTCCTATCAAAGTTTACAAAGTAAGCTATTTGGTTAAGAATGCTATCAACAGCCCCTTTTACACTTGTCATTTCATACACTTGTCTTTACACATATAGGACCAGTGTGTAGGATTTAGTGGCATCTAGTGGTGAGGTTATAGATTGCAGCTAACCCAGTTGCACTCTACCCATCCAAGTGTGTAGGAGAAACTAGAGTGGCCACACAACTTGTGAAAAATGTGGAAAACTTCAAAAGGCCCTCTGTAGAGGCAATGTTTGGTTTGTCCATTATGGGCTACTGTAGAAAGATGGAGGTCAAACATGGCAAACCGTGCCCCCTGTAGATAGGGCTATTTGGGGCGATTGTTGCATTGTCTAAAATGTCTGATTTTGTGGCAGATTTTCAAAAAGATTGTGATGCATGTTGCAAAGTTTTTAAGCGCTTTTTGCAATGAAATTGTGGGAGCAAGTGAAAATTACAAAAAAAAAAATTGGTTGGGAGAATAAACCACACTCTAGTATTCTACGTAACCTTGCCAAAAAGGCTCAGGATTACAAAAGCAAACAAAAGCAAACCTTGTGCTCTTTTCAGTACCTGTGACAAAATAGAGATACAAAAAATAAAAAAACAGGGGATTGCTATGATTGGCAGAACTTGCAGGAAGCTACGATGATTGGTCAAAGTTGTGGTGACTGGACAAAATTGCAAGGTTGTGCTGAGTTCATGGAGATTGGCTGAATCTGCGTGAATTGTTGTGATTGAAACATTGCAACTTCCTGTAGAGACTGATAAATGCCTCATTCTAAGGTACCGAAGACACAATTCTTAATTTCAGGTAATTATACGCTAAAGAAAACATACTTATATTCCATTCCTGCTATATTGTGCCAATAGATCCCCATAAATCTTACACACTAGACCTTTAACTACATAAATGTGTTTCTGTTAGCAAGATTACAGATTTGACTCCATTTGTCTTGCTTTTCCCAGGCTGAATTCAAACCAGGGTGAGTCCTCCTCTGCAGCTAACAACTATTCATAAACTAGCACAATCACTCAAATAACTTACATGGATAGACTATAAATGAGAAAACTTACCTTGGGCAATCTCTCCACGGATCTTAGTCCATCTCTAATGCTGCTTGGTTTCATTTACACTTGACTTTTAAGATATAACAGACAGCAGTCTATTCCCCCAAAATGCACAAAGTGGCTAGGTATTAGTGTTAATTTCGTTAACGAAAACTAAACGAAAATATTTTCGTCAACGCACATTTTTCACCGGACGAAAACTAGACTAGACGAGACTAAAACCCCCGTTGATAAACAATAACTGGGACTAAATCAGTATGCATTTTCGTGGACTAATAAAGACGAGATGAAAATGTAGTTCACTAAATAAAGACTGGGCTAAAATCTATGGACATTTTAGTTCACGAACAAAGACGAGATGAAAATTATATTATTATATGATATGATTTTGTCAAATCCTGTCTCCTCCTCCTCGGCTCTTCCTCCACTCTCACACACAGTGACACACCCCCTTTCAAATCTGCAGCGGGCACAGAGTGCACAAACACATGGGGCAGACAGGAGCTGGATTCACGGCGGAAGGTTAAAAGTAAAACATTAATGGCCATGCTTTGCACGGGGCCCGGGAGAAAGAGAAGACGCGATATATGGACACATTTTCACTACACTGAAGTGGAGAAAAAAACCTTATGCTTGATTTTAGTCGAAGGGAAGGAATGTGGGCACAAGGTAGCTGGAAAAAACACAACAAACCTGAAGAGACACGTCGCAGTTCACTGCAAAGACATCGTGGTAAGTAAACAAAAAGTTTGGTGGTGGTTGTTTATAACGTAACATTAAACCAACGGCTGTAATGGTCCAACAATAACATTAAACCGACCGCAAACTAATGCTGGCTAACTTACTAGCTTCATAGCACGTAGCGATAGTAGCCACTTGTTGATATAATTGTGTGTGGCTGGCTAACTTACGCTAGCTTCTTAGCATGTAGCGACCGTAGCCACTTGTTGATAGAACTGTGTGTGAAGTTGAATTTATGCTAACTTAGATACGTTATACTGGTCGGGCAACTATGGTTTCAGTTGGATTGAAAGTTTAGTTAAAGCAGACAGAAGTATGAGCTAATCTAGGAGCTGCAAGCGAACTATAGTTAACACAAAACACCTGGGCAGCTACACATGGATGCAAACTAAAAACTAAAACGAACTAAAACAATTCATCTAATAAAATAATACGCCAAACATAATTCAAAATAACTTTAACCTACATTTTCATACATGAAATAGCCTAAATGTGGTATAAAAGTAAAGTAGGTAAATTGTCTGTGTTTTGAATGTCTGGGGTCGCCAGAGTTTTGTGATATTAAAATGGGGTCCCAAGCTAAAAAAGGTTGGGAACCACTGCTCTAGGAGTTTGCATCCCAATGTATTTATTTGGTGACATAAAATGCTGTTCTGTTTGTCTTCACGTTACCATCATCTCATTATCTGCTGACAAAAAAAGTAAAAGGGTAAAATGATTGTCCTGACTAAAACTAGACCAAAATGTTGACAGTTTTTGTTGACTAAAACTAGACGAATAAAATTATGTTTTCTTGGACTAAAATAAAGACTAAAATGCTCGACTTATAGTCGACTAAAACTTGACTAATTAAAAACGGGGTGAGGTTGACTAAATGTGATTAAAACTAACAAGCGGGATTGAAACTGGACTAAAACTGAGACTAAATTTAAAAATGGCTGATAAAATTAACACTACTAGGTATACAGTAAAAAGCACTCTCATGCTGTTCATATGGGAAATAAAAATTTAAGTGCGTACAACCATGAATTTTGCTAGCCAAGTCAAGTCAATTGCATTTACAATATAACACCAGGTCACAGCAGAAGTTCTCTCAGGACAATTTTCATATAGAGCAAGTCTAGACCATACTCTCTTCAATATTATTGACAGAGACCCAATAGTTCCCACTACAAAAACTCCTTTTAGGAGACAGACTTACTAGGTAGCTAGCTATCATTTGACCTGTCCATTAGGGCAGTGTTCTGGTCCTCTTGTTCATTATGCCTTTTCCCAGCTTTGTTGAGTCACAGAAACAGGATGTTATTTCATGTGTAGTCCAGGTACCATGCCTCAGAGCTTCTTCTCAGTACTGTTCTCTGTAATATTAGTGTTCAAGGGATTTTGGCTGCATTTAGTCACTCCGAGGAGGACAGCTATAAGGCTAAACACTGATTTTGTATGTGTTGAGAGTTTCGTATTTACTGCTTTCTCTCAAAGGCCCAGTCCTTCACAGGTTCCAACACCTTTCCGCCCTCGCTGTCACACTGTACACATATTACAACTGTGAACTTTCCAACATTAAATGACCCAAATTATTACAGATTATGTGGACAGTTGGGGTGGAAAGACTGCTGTTCACCAAATGATGATTGTGCCTTTAAGAATGACTTTTTATGTTTTTCCATTTTTTTTCTCTTGAGGTAAGACTTACTGGTAGTGATGTTTTTGCAGCTTTGTTTGGTTAAGTTTAGTATTTCCCCTATTATCCCAGGCGCTTTCACATTCATTGTTCTCTTTAAACAGGACCTTATTGACCTTTTACACTTTCTTGGCTTTTTGTGTTCTGGGAATATGTCTTTGCATGTTTCTTTTCGTTTAACTTTATATTAGTGTTTTATCTTTGGTTGCTACCATCTGTGTCATTATCATTCACATTATTTGCAAATGTAATATTATACGCGGAAATAAAAGTCAAGGCGATTCTGAGTTTGTCAAATGATTTAAGTCACAAGTACAAATTTTGGCCGTGAGTAGGACAGGACAAAATTCAAACCTGTAACTTAATGTTTGTGTGCATGAGTGACTTCAATACCTCACACAGTGTGGGAACTTTGAGCGCTGTGTTTCACACAACATGAATCTGTCCTCAAATGTTCACAAAAGCAGCAGAGCAAAGTCAAGTGAGTCTTACAGCAGCCTTTCCGTTTATATAATTTACGCACAAATTTTATTTTCAAAGTATTTTTTTTTTTCTGTGACTACAAGTCTTTCACAAACAGGAATTTCTGATGCACATTTACCGAGCTAATTTGACATTTGAAACTGACTGAAGTAAAAGACAAAAAGTAAACATCGTAACACTGTCTTCCATGCTGGTTTCTACAGTTTACCAACCCTGTTTTCTGGCGCACTCGAGACATCAAATATGACTCGAGAAAAATAGATGTGTGCCGTGTGTGATAGTCAGTAGAGTGCAGATCTCTGAGATGCAACCCTGAAAAAAAGGATTACAATGATATCTATTCTATAATTTAATTACATGTAACTAGTTACATATAAGTAGTTTTCCAGTACTGTTAGCATCCTAGACGTGTGTGTGAAATTTTGTCCATATTTAACCATGTGATTCTTAATTTGGGCAAAAATAGACCGAACTCTGACTACCAAAATGTAATCAGTTTATCCATTAGTGCAAGGTTATCATTGTGTTTGAAGAAATTCCCTCAAGGCGTTCTAGATATTAAATTTCACAAGAACAGATAACTCCAAATCATCATGCCTGTGCCACGCGCGCTGGTGGAGGCAAAAAAAAAAAAAAAGGTTATCAAGTTTCTCAAAATGGAACACAAGTCCTTCAGCATACAGTCATGAGTGCATCACAAAAATAGCTATCATCCAGTAGTTTCGGATTAGCTGCGACAAGTGCTTGGTCCTTGATCACACGCACACAGCACATCAATCGCATGATCCCCTCCAGACTTTGCCCAGGGTATGAACAGAAAACAACCTTGTCGGTCGCCTGGTAGCTCACTATGGTAGATTTCATGTGCCCCATGTACTGAGTGTAGCTTGTATGCATCACCAACACTTTCCTGTCCTATCAATATAGTCATAAAAGGCCCCTCAATGAAAAGGCAATCGTCTACTGGTATGGAAATATCTTTCCCTAATTTTAATGGTTTTCCCATTTAAAAACCTCAATATATGCGCCTAAATGGTGCTAAATGTATGGTTGCACTACAACAAGGTATGTCACGCTGATATGCAATCACTTATTGATGGTGAGTAAAAGAGTGAACCATCCCAAATCTGATCTGAGAAAACATAAAACTGCAGGGAACTAGAGGAATTGAGTAGCGCTTTGGCGTGAAGCGATTTAAAGATTTCCAAGATCAGGACTCCATCTTAGAAATTTATTTAGCCTTAACAAGCTGTATCGTAAGCTGTATGACATATTAATTTAACACCTGTTTTAAAAAACAGAACTCAGCTGTACAAACTGGATGTTCTGCAAAGACATGATAGGCTGAAAACACTGAACTTCGTCGCATCATGAACGGTACTAGAGAATACTGAATCCGCACAGACAGTCACAAAGGACACCACTAGCTCATGAAACGTGACAACTGTCCTCGTAACACTTTCTGTAATAAACCCCGTCTACATTAACGGCACTGGAACAAGTGGTGCTTGAAAGAAAAACAGATCGTCAGAAAATAAATAGGTGAACAACAACGTAAAAAATCACTCTCAAGACCCCATGGCCAATTGTCGCAGCGGCAAGGCTTTGTATTGCATTTCCCATGGGAGGGTAGACGGAGTACCCCACTTGGGATGTTTTCCAAGTGAGGGTGGAGCGCTCTCTGTGCAACAGCTGCTGGGTAAACATCAATGAGTTGTGATTTGTAGGTGTTGTGTGTCGATCCTCAGTACACTCAAGTAAACCCCCAGTGGTACCCTTGAGCTTTAGTTTCTACCATCCAACATTTCATGCTGTCTCTCTCCTCCTTCAGCTCTTTCACTCATAAACTGTTGCTTCCTACGTCTTGCAGTTTCCCCTATAGTCCTTTCAAGTCTGTCCCTTCTCTATTCCATCATCCACACTCCTGCTTGCTCTGACGGGGCCTCACCCTGTTACAGTCCCGTTCCTCCTACTCCTCTCCACGGGGGGCTTATGCACTACCAGACAGAGTATTGATCAGGATGTCTGGCTTTAGCAGTGACTTTTTCAGAACTGGGTTTAGTGCATCTGGGACAACAGGACACATTAGCTAAAAGTACAATTGTCACACTGACAATGCCCGCTGGGAGACGGAATGTGGAGGGGGAAACAGCAGGACGTTGAGAGAGAAATAGATTAAGAGGTGAAGCTACTGATGATATTCAATGCTAAACGTCTATGTACTTCAAAGATGTAGATACATTTAGACCCATATTATATTAAATAATGTTGATGTACAGTGCATCAATATATATTATCATCAACTATACTTGCACTTTCAGGTCCTATGCCAAAATACAGAGGATGATTTATTGCCTACTTGTGTGTCATTGTTGTCAGTACTTAAAAATTGGCATATAATCGCAAAAAGCAGTCCAGTGAAAAGTACTCAGAAATTTGTACATGGACACCACTGTCCGTATATTGTTGTGTAATAAGTATAATAAGAAAAACATAGAGTCATGGAACATGCTGACGATGATCCAACACTGGACGCAACCACAGCCCTTTCTAGATCTTTCAAAAGTTTTGGTGCCTAAACCTACCAAGGACCTTTATTCTGAAAAGTGTACTGACGGTGCATATTATTATTGCTAACTTGACTACGTATGTAGAATGACACTGAATACATTGTTAAAAGTCGTGGAAGTAGTCACATTAATTGAAAAACTTTTGACTTATTCAAAAACTGCTGTCAGATTGTGTCTAAACACAACCAAGAATCAGAAACTTTCGAATCTGACATCAGTCAGTTTCACACATTCCACATATCCATGTCTGTTATCCACTTCTGACAAGTTTTTTTTCTGAGTCTGATACAAAACACATCCATAAACCATAATGCAATCACATTTCTGAATAAACTCACATTTGATTAAGCTACTCTGTACAGACTGTAAAGATCAGGGGTTCTCAAACTTATTACCCAAAGGTCTGCACTTGCTGGCTATGGACACCTGGGTGCTTGTCTCTGCTGTGCTCGGCTACATATTTGCACTTGGGTGGAATAAGCCAATGTGCCTATTTACACCCGGGTGCAAATAGCAACGGCTATTCAAACCCAGGTGCAAACACTGTCTGCCTTGTATTTTTTCAGGATATCACAGTGATGGTGATCACTTGGCTTTATATCTAGCACTTTTAGGATTTTTTTTTACACATAGGCTTATGTGTAGTCCCACCTGCCTGTGAGCAGATTGTTATGCAGTTAGACAGATGGGGACGACTTTTAAAGTTATTCAGATTAAACTTAAGAGTTAAGAGAGGTTTGTGCCAATTGAATAATGTCTAGATTTTAGCATGTGTAATAGCGATTCTGGCTCAACCAGAGCAACCAGCTCAAAGCATTGGTATTTGACGACCTGGGAATGAGACTCAACAATTGACTATCTTCCTCCAAAATCGCTTACAGCACCTTTAAATGTACTAAAAGATCATATCCTACATTACAATTAAACTTTATGGCCCAAATGACTCTCTCCTATCCCAAAGGTCCTTGTAGAGTTATAAAAGTTATAGTTACTGATACTTGCCAGCTTAAATGGGAGGTGAATTCATAGTGTATTGTGTGATGGTTGGGAACTAAAAGACATTTCGGCTGCAAAATACAACAAAAATGTTCTCTTGGGACTCTGACAAATCGATCTGCAGAACTCCTGGAGCTATGAGTTCATTTCCGCAACATCAGAGAGCTTAAAATTGCGCTTCGATTGAAACAGTCAAGTGTCCAGGCTTCTTCAAGAACAATATTTATATTTTCCCCTCGCTGTAAAAGAGATACTTTAAATTCAGCCGTCACGGCCCATTGGTGAGAGCATTCTGTCCGTGTCTGTCTGACTGTTGGCAAAGATTTGTGGGATTCTCTTTCCTGGAGATGAAATTTACCTCGGTGAGGCAGATTTGGGTCAAAGAACGAGAAACTCTTTACTACCCCTTGCCATTCTTTTCATTTTTTGCTTTGAATCTCATCTGTACACACATAAATGGTTGCTTCATTTAGCTTAATTCAAGCAAAATTGCTCAACCTTAAATTTCTTGGTCAAGATTAACATCTTTTTCTTAAACCTTCCTTTGAGATGCCAAAAGGTAATTCTACCATAACAGTTAACAACATTTTTTTCCTTGTTGCTTATCATTTTGTTCAGATTCTTGTTATTTCTGCCTTTGTTGACTGATTAAAGTATGATAGTTGCAGTAAGTTGATAGAAGCCAGCACGCCCCCATTCCCCCTTACACTCTTAGAAATAAAGGTGTTAGATAGAACCATAAAGGATTCTTCAGCTTGTTCCCATAGGAGAACCCTTTTGCTTCCTGATTGGTGAAACCTTTTTATGAAGGTTCCACTTGGAATCCTTTGAGAGAATTCTACCTAGAACCCTAGACTATAAATGGTTATACCAAGAACTTTCTGTGCAAGGTTTCTCCTAAAATCCCCTTTGAGAGGTTTGAACAGACAGAACCCTTCTATGGTGAAATGGTTCCACCCAGAACCCTCTCAGCAGGTTCTATTTAGAAGCTTTCTACCTTTAATAGCAACACACCCAAGGGGTTCTTCCAAGAACTCTTTTATATTATGGTACAAAGAATCCTTTTGACGAACCCTTGATGAATGAGTTCTTCAAGGATCTTAACAATCCTTAAGGAAGTACTTCTTCCAAAAGTGTTCTTTGGATAAAAAAGGGTTCTTAATGGAACCTTTAGTCTGGTTTGCACCAACAAGAATTAATTTTTAAACCCGATTAAATCATGGTTTAACTTTAACTTATGTTGCACTAAACTATCTTAAAATTAATAAACCTCAGTTTAGTTTTAACTCTAAACCTAGATTAAATTTAATTCTGTTGTACCAAACCTTAAAACATAAATTGTGATCCAGTATTGACTTAAAACTTATACTTGAGGAACTTTAACTTTTAAATTGGTTGCCTTTTTTAGATGGATTGAGCAAAATAATCAAGTTCCTCAAATAAAGTTAAGGATAAGGCTATGATGGGAACTAATCTTAGATTAAATTAATCTTTGTTGGTGCAACCCAGTCTTAGTCTCACAGAGAAACCTTGACAAACCTTGTCTTAAAAACAGGGTTCTTCACAAGCAAATGGTTATGGATAGAACCTCAGCCCTTCAGTAAGAACCCTTTTGGAACCCATATTTCTAAGAGTGTACTCTGTTACTGTTGAACTAGTAGCTCCTGTGGTTGCAGTATTAGGCAACCACCTCTGGGATTATGTTTCAAAGAGAGATTTTGTGACGTTTTTCCAAGGAAATCACAATGGAACAAGATAGTTGGTTTCCAAGAAGGTAATGATGACAGCTGAGCTGTAAACCCCAAGGTTTCTGATGAACCTGTGAATCATGCTTGAACATCCAAAGTGAAGCTTTAGAACAATCCTTAAAAAATCTATGGATGGATGGCAAGAAACTAGTCTGTGAGTGTGAAGGAAGTGGAAAAAATCAGATCAGAGCAAATGGTACAAGCTACCATTATAGTAAAATAAAATAAACATTACAATTCTAACTGTACTGAAATGTTAGTATGTCTTCAAGATGACTGGAATCCATGAGATTCTGCAAGTAAGTCTAATTAATGTCTTCTTTTATTTGACATTTAATATCAGGGTGAGTGTTGATGTAATCTCTCAACATATCATCGTTTTTGGCCAGACACTTTGTGGTGACAGGGGGCTGAAGGCATCAGGTTTGGAGGAGGCTGGTTCTTTCTTGGCTTTTATGGGATCTCAATGAATCAAACAGGACCCTGACATGAGCTACATCACTTCCCGTGACAGTTTGGATATCAAATTACATCTCACCTCATAAACCTGCCAGTCGGTTGCCACCAGAAAACTCTTATCCTCTACCTTCACCGAATGATATGCAGCCCGTTTGCCAAAAGCCTCTCTGGAATTGGGTATTTCAGATATCAATGATCAGATTGCACTATTGTCTGGAAGCCCTGAGGATATTGTGTTGCTCCATTTGTCAAAATAAACTTCTTTTATAGATTTCTTTGAATTATTTTGGCTTCCTTTGACAATACAACTCAAAGCTTAGAAAGGGAATTTGATATGAACTGTATACACCCTGTTGAAGCAATAAGTCTTTTTAGCCAAACCTATGAAGATGTCATGTGAGGTAGAAAATGACATATAAAGCTGTCATGCAGCCCTGGGTATACCACACATCTGGTTTTAAGAGGGTGACATCACTTTCTTGGTCAGGTGGAGTCTTGGAGTATTGTGATATGGACAAAAAGTAAAGTGAAATGTAAATATGATTTGGGCGTGCTGCTTTGAGTGCATAACTGTAATGTTGGCTGAATTTCTCTTTAGTCCACGTGTGCTATTAAAATGGTTAACCTTTAATATGTCGGAGTGTCTATTTGCACCCAGGTGAAAATAGTCACATGGCCCCTTCTTAGCTATTACACCCGAGCACCTAGTTTAGCTATAAAGAGCTTAGGCAATAGGCAACAAAACCACTTGGGTTACGTTTTGGTGTAAATAGTCACATTGGCTATTTGCACCCTTATTGCAAATAGCACCCCTGTTGGCTATGGAACCTGGGTACTGGTCTCTGCCATGCTAGGCTAAATACACATGGATGTAAATAGCCACATTAGCTATTTCACTCTGGGTGCAAATAGCATTGTTGGGTCCTGATGCTAGTACCATCTACCTTAATAGTTTTAGTTCATCCCACACATAAAAGAGTCTTTGTGCTACTTTTAAAAACAAGGATGGAAGGATGAACGAAATTAAGAACCCATCACTCAACAGCTGAAGTGGAAGTTGTATGCACAGAAGTAAGCTTAAGTATACTGAAAGGATTGCCAACCAGGCATGGCATTGTGGGTAGGCCTAACGCATCTGAGGCTATCCATTTGTACAACTGTACCATCCTAAATGACTGAGAGAACACACATGTTCTTAACTTTTATTTTCTATTATCAAAATTAACATTTAATACACCACAAAGACAAAGGCGTTTTCCTTTCTCACAAAGTAAAAGACAACATTTATTAGGTAACCATCCTGTGTGAAGTCTGGACCAACCAAAACAGCAAGTAGTGCCAGAATATTTTCACATCTACCTCTGTGAATAGAGTATTTATTTCAACTAAACCAGACTTGGTGATTGTGGGAACACTGGAAAGACTAATCGGAACTGTTTTGGTGAGTTTTATTTTGTTTCTGTCAAGTTTGGATGAAGCTATGATTAGTTAGGGCAGTCTTAGTTCAAAGAAAGAATGAACTTCATTCATTTGCTTCAGTTGGACTATATAGACTATACTGTACTATACTGTACACTGTAAAAATAAACTATTTCTTTTAACTTAAAGTTGGTGTCCAGGGTACCTTAAAATTTGAAGTTGACTGAATTTGAAAAGACAGGTTGAGGTAATTTTGTAATGATTCAAAACAAATAAACTTTTCTAGTCAAATACTTGTACTGGAGAAAACACATTCAATAAGCTCAAGATATTAACACTTATGAACATTACAAACAAATTTGATTTCCTTTTACCTTCCTTTTAAAAGAGTTCTTCATTTCTTATCTTAAAGTGTATTAGTGACACACAGCAGGTTTTCATCATATGTTTTCTTCACACTACAAAAAAAAAAGAAAAAGAATTGCCTCAGGAAAGTTGTAACTCTCAAACAATGCATGCTGGGAAGTCTGATAATATGCTGATCGTGTCTCTTTAGGAATTCATTCTCCTCATTAATCTCATGTTTAACAGTTCTGAAGTGTTATGAAAAATAAATCCAATTTCAAGCTGAATTAATGAGAAATAATGAAACTTAACATTAAGCGACTAGAAAAAATTAGTTGATTCGACTTAATTGTTTTTTACAGTGTACATGATTGCATTCAGACACATAAGAGCTCAGAAAGCTATGCAGATGGTAGAATGTTTTTGAGCCACAGAGAAGCAAAAACATCTACATCACCCACTGCTCAGCATTTACATTTATGATATAATGTCACTATACCAGCAATCTTAATTCCTGCCTGTTTGTCCTTCAACACTAAATCAACAATCACATTCCTATTACAGCACTGATGCATCAGTGGAAAAAAACCATGGACTATTTGAAGTTGGACATGATGGACAAAGGGCAAAGAGAGACGTGAAGGGTATGAATGTGTAACAATTAATGAATCATATGCTTGTCTGCCACTCTTTGGTTGAACAGCTCAGGGGAATAATCCCTCTCTTTCCATCTAGTCAAGCATGTTTTGGTAAAACATCTTGACAAGTCCTTGGGCATGTGCACCAAAAACAATCCGAGCAGCACACGTCTGTAAGTGCCAAATCAGCATACACAAGAAGACATGAATACAACATTTTTATTGGCGTACAAGCAACCGAAATGTAATAGTGTGACTGACTCCATAAGTCTGTCGGTGTGGACGAAGAACTGTGCAAATATACTGACGTGCCAAGACCCCAGTATAGCAGTGAAGGCATGTGTAGTCTTTGGACAATCCTTGATAACAATCTGAAATGTATCCCCCCTTCAATGTGCAAAATAACGTACCCGCAGCAGACTCAGCTTACTGGTGCGTTTTATGAGCGGGGGCGAGCTTTTATTTCAAGTTGCGTGAAATCAAATCTATGGGAATACGAGCACATCTGTCTCTGAATTATTGAGCAAATATTTTGAAATAAAACAGCTTTTGCGCTGTCAAACATGGGATGTCAAAACGAGGCAGCGGACTGAGATGGGTGTTAGACAGTGTGAAAGTGAATGGGAGGCTCAGCGAGTAGAGAACTTGACAGTGCTGACTATGCACCAGTCATTCAATCGGTTTGAATTTAGCTGAATACACATAGGCTGTTTAAACTGGCCCTCAGGATTGATCTATGATCGCAGGAAGCCGTGTCATGCCCAATTGTGACTTTGCTTTTATGATGGTGAAGCAACTCATACAGTAAATTCCAAGAGATGTGCGCTAACAGCTCCCTCCTGCAGTGAACGTATATCCATCCCTTCCGCGGGGATTAAAAGTAGATCATTGCAAATAGATAGTGACCCCATAAAGCTGTGCCTGTGCTATGTTTCAGTCTGCTTCCTCCTCTCTACAGAAAGACTAATGTAAATCTATAGGCCCAGGGAGAGGCAGGGGGAGTGGAGAGGGTCATGTGTAAATCAATAGGCTCAGTAGACGTTCACTCAGCTTGCATAAGCATGTCCTGCGTGAATTAATCCACGCAGCTACCGAGAACAACAGTTGAAGGGGCAAGACTGTGTTAAGGTAAAAAAGTCCGACACTTAAAGGGAAAGTTCACCGTAAAATCAAAAATATATATTTTTCCTCTTACTTATAGTGCTCTTTATCCATCTAGATTGTTGGTGTGATTTGCAGAGTTTTGGAGATATCGACCGGAGAAAACGTCTGCCTTCTCTTTAATATAACAGAACTAGATGGCCTTCAAGTTGTGGTGCTCAAAGCGACAAATAAATACATTTGTAATACTCAACAGCAATGTCTCTTTGCAGAAATCATGACCCGGTTACTCAAAGGAACTATTTTCTTTCTACCAAACTACACTCACCAACTGTATCCCTTAACTCAAGTGGTGCTAACATTACAGCTCAGCATCCTAATGTTTACATGTTAATGATAATGTTCTCGTCCATGAGTAGATGCACACACAGTGATAGAGTGCCTTAAACCTGCATTCTTTCTAATGCCCAGCAGGGGGCGAGTCCACTGGTTGCAAAAAAAAAAAGAAAAAGCATCCGATTGTATTGAGTCTTATACTGTATGTTATGACCCTACCTCTCACTTGATGTATGACCTCAGTAACCAGTTTCCAAATTAGTTTTTGGTCTCAGCTGCTAGTTTCTAGTTTTCTTCAATGCAACATGAACAGTGTTTTGTAAATAATGGTATTTACAGTAGGGCTGACTTTCAATAGTCGAATATTCGACGATTCGATTCGGAGAGGTCTGATTCGACTATGAACCTCGCAGTCGAATCGTCGGAAAATGTTATTATGTAACTAGACCATACCATTCTGACTAGGCGGGGGTGCCCACGACTGCTGAAATTGATACATAGAATGTCTTTTTTTCAATATATAAAAGCCTATTTTTGATACAAAATCATCTCCATGTCTCCCTCACTAGTCGTTTATACTATTAATCAATATTTCAATCATGCACGATGTCAGTTATCTGTCGGCATGCAGTCGCCCGCCACTAGTCGGGGCCGCGGCCCTCAGATGGCAGCCTCTCGCCCAGCGTGTAGGCCCTGATCACCTAGGCAACCCCGGATGTTTATGTCAAAGTCGGACAGATGAAAACCAGCGCGGTTTGGCAGTGTTTTAATCTAGAAAATGGAAATAATGTTGAATGTAGACTGTGACAGAATAAGCTGATATATAATCACTCGACTGGAGAAACGTGCACACATTAAACACAGACACGGAAATCTGCAGGCGGAGCTGCTGCTGTCAGCTGCAAACGTCAGGTCTAGTTTACCTGCAGACTCCGTGATCCTCTTCGGTCTGAAAAGTTGAAGCATTTTGTGAGTTGCTCTAATGTTTTGTACGTTAATGTGTTTGGTTTGTATTGCATATTTAGCGTGCATAGCGCACATTTCAGCGGCATTTAAAGTACGATTTGGCAATTGTTGACTGTGATTAACGGCTTCAAATGGCTCTTAATACGCACAGTATTTTTTCCGACAGTGTTTAACATTATAAATTAATAAATTCTGCTCAATTTTAACTGCTTTCTGACTGTTTTCTTAGTGTTAGACTAGTCGACTAGTCTAAATTAAATTTTGCGTTTAATAGACAGTGAAATTAGTCGCCAGGAACATCCCTAAGGAAAAGTCACGGGGGGGGGGGGGTCGACTATTCGTTGACTACGGCAAAATCTGACGAATCAGATTCGACTATGAAAATCCTTAATCGAAAACAGCCCTAATTTACAGTGAAACAATTGTAATATGATAAAGCAGGATATGCTTTAGGGTGGGGCTACCGTGTGATTGACAGGTCATCCTCAGTGTGTTCGGCCAAGATTCTGTCAGTACATTGCCTATTTCTTGCTTAAAGTGTTCATAGAAACATCATTTAGTGCACTGTTTAGCTGTAATACGAGAAAAGTTGTCATCAAGTGGTCGGGTCATATCTGGAAGGGAGCCCAAGATTTGTATGTTTTCTTACTTTTAAGGCTTATTTATACTTAATGTTACATATGGATATGGATGGAGCTTTCTGTCCGTACTCTGCAATCATTCTGTCTGATTTTCTGCACATTTTCTGAAAGTTTATGGACAAAATGAAGGACTATCACCAACAGACATTGGGGGCAGTATACAGTTGCAGTGTAGCCAATAGTTCAACTAAGACGCAACCACAGGACACAACAAAGAAGTTCCCATGTTGTAGTCACAATTTATTTAATGGCCTTAAAGTCCAATGTCTATTTCAAGAGGTACATTATCACAACCACCTCCAATGTCGGTTCAATTTGTCGTTGTCAGAAACTTTTTACTCTTCTTTTCTTTGGTGTAACTTTTCACTCTGAGCAGCACCCTGCAGTGGATGTATTGCTGAACATCCACGCCAACATAAAGGTTGCATGTATGTGAGCAGTGATGGTTACATTGTTTGAATCGGAAATATCTATTTTCATAAATAACCCTAACACTAGTCGACTGGTCTAAATTTTAATTTATGTTTCATTCGCAGGGAAATTACTATTTATAAACATACTGTCTACTGCCCCATGTAGCCAATTGGGGGGAAAAACTACATTGCAAATGCTGTTGTCTCTGGTAAAAGCTAAGAACCATAGTTTTTTGGGGTATTTTTGCTTCATATGGCACAAGGGACACCAATGAGACCATTCTGGTGCCCTCAGAAACACCCTTCAAGAAGCAACACAAAGGTGAGATTGTTTTTTTGCTTTTACAAGAGGAGAGGCTTCAGGTATGAGAACTAACTAGTAAACATCCCCACCTACAGTAAAAAACAGCGCAAAGCCGCTTCCATAAACTCCGCAATGGGATGTATCCAGAACTGTCTTCCACCCAATTGATGACATGGGATCCTACAGGGCAAAGTTTGGGTCAAGGTTTGAGGTTAGATAAAGGTTAGGTCTAAGTAATGATTGCCATTAAGGAAGTCCCTCACAAGTAACGTAATACATACGACTGTTAGCGTGTTCTATATGTCTCTCTGCATATATGAATGTGTATTAGCACAAGTGAGGATAGTCTCAAGAGAATCTTGGCACCAACATTCCTCTGAATTTTAATGTCCATATCCATCTTTGGATACAGTAGCATTATTAGGCTGACACAGCTCCCCTATGAGGGGCTGCTTTCCTCCTGCGGATGTCCCGCTAGGAAAGACAATACTTGGGTTTCACATTTACATTTAAGGCATTTAGCTGCTGTTTTTTTATTCAGAGTGATTTACAATGATAGAAACTGTCAAATATATACACTCTTAGAAATAATGGTTCTGAAAGGGTTCTTCCTGAAGGGCTGAGGTTCTACCTAGAACCAGTGGCTTCTGAAGAGCCCTTTTTTCTTAAAGAACGTTTTAATCAAGGATTTGTGTAAAAAACTATAAGACCCTTCTCAGTAGAACCCCCGGGTCAAGAACCCCCCAAGAATTTCAGAAAATCTTGAAGAACTCCTTTGTCAAAGGTTCATAAAGGGTTCTTTGAACCATGATATAAAAAGGTTCTCTGCAGATGCCCCTATGAGTTCCAGATAAAACCCTTGGAATATGTAAAGGTTCGGTAGAGCCCCCTTGGTTGGTTCTGAATAAAACCTAATAACTTAAATGTTTCGTGGTAGAACCCAATGACTGTGTTCTAGATAAAACCTTTAGAATCTAAGAGGTTCACACTTGAACCCCTTTGGTGGGTTCTAGATAAAACCCTTGAAAAAAGTGTTCAGTTGAACCCCCCAGGGTCAGTTCTTGTTAGCACCCTTAAAAGGTGGAAAGGTTCCAGATACAACCCCCAGAGAGGGCTCAGGGTGGAACCATTATTCAATGGAAGGGGTTCTCTAGAAGAGTTATACCTAGAAGATGGTTCTGTTGTTCTGTTTATGTTAAAAGGGTTAAAAGGGTTAAAAGGGTTCCAAGCCTTTATAAAGGGTTCTATCAGGAACCAAAATGTAATCTGTTATGGAGACCAGACGAAGAACCCTTTATGGTTCAAGTTAGCATTTTTATTTCTAAGAGTGTAGATTTCTAGATCAACGAAAAGCAGGCAGAGCCATTTTTTGTTTGGTGATACGAGATACATACGAATACGAATACGAATACTTTATTGATCCCCAAGGGGAAATTCATTTGTCTGTAGTCTCATCTATTTGTATAAGAATTATAGAGTCTGATGGCAGTTGGTATGAAAGATCATCTGTATCTCTCTGTCCTACAACGAAGAGAGAGAAGCCTTCCACCACCATTATTTCTTTGGGTCCATCAAGGTGTTATGCAGTGGATGATCCATGTTATGTCACATGGTTATGGTTGTGACATGTTATGTCACATGGTTATGGTTGTGACATGTTATGTCACATGGTTGATTTCCAACATGCATGATGAAAGTTAACAAATTTCCACTCTGTACTGTATTTTTTTTTTAAGTGAAATTCTTTCTGGTTCTATATGTAAAATGATTCATAGATGTATGTACAGATTACATACTGATCTTTACCTCTTGGATACAACAAACAAAAGGCACTTTCACGCAGGAGGGAGGAGGACTCCGTTCAAATTCCTCTAATTTCCAGCAGCATTTTCCCTCTGTGTTTGTAATAGATAGGTTACAAACACACACACTCACCACAAGTTCTCAAGAAGGTCAAATTGGCCATGCAACCGACACATTTAAGTTGTTCCGTGAACGCCTGAGCACACGTCTGCTGGAGATTCGAGTAAACACCTTCCACCACAAGTGTTTATGTAGTGCCGAGATTCACTGAAGGACACCTACACAGGTCTGCTGTTCTCTCTAATGATTAAACACATGGGAAAATGTTTGCTGGGACACGCCAAATATTTGTTCATTGGGCTTTACCTACCACTAAGCTCTTAAAATATGCAGTAATTCATACTATAGCACAGGAGGTCCTGAACCTTTTTTTGATATGATGGAGCCTCAAATAGATGTGCATTAAATCATGATTGTTAGCACTTAGGTTTGGTACAAATTTAATCACATATACAATTAATGGTACATGATGCATATATATATATATATATACATATACACATATACATATATATACACATATACATATATATAGTATATATATATATATATATATCTTGTCTTCTAGTCTTAGAACACATGCCAACATTCATCCACACACACATGCAACACACACATTCATACACTAATGGCAGAGGCATTAGAGTTTTTAATGTTCATTCAATGACACTCATGCTCGGGATGGACTGACAGGTTTCTGGAGCAACATGTGGGGCTTTTCCACCGACACTTTTGCCCTCGTCGAGTTGAACCGTGCCGCATCAAGTCAAACTGTGTTGCACTGATTTCGCATTTCCAGTACCACTTTTAACGTGCCAAACTATGCCAAGTCGCATTCGAGATGGAACTTCTCTGGAGTGTGGTCAAAGCGTGCCGGACCCGCCTCCTAGTGTCCGGCGGCAACATTTCAACCTATGATGACCCTCCCTTTCTCCCCCTCTAACACATGTTTGCTGTGAGACTGAACTCGTGTGTGCAAGAGAAAAGAGAGAAAATGTTTTTAAAAGTCTTTATGTGTTCAGCTCTAAGTACTTTTGTGGCTTTTAACTGAATTTCTTTGATTTGAAGTTTAGTTCCTCTATCTGCTCTATTCTACTGTTTCATGTTCGCTTTCAGCCATACAGTAGTTATGTTAAGTTACCTCTACTGAAAACCTGAACTTTCCTAATTTTGCTGCTGCATAATAAAAGCCTTTCAATAATGGAGTACTTTTGTTGTGAAGAACTTATAGGAAGGAAAGTTTTTATCCATCGTTTTACACCTCCTTGATTTGAGCTTTGTCGAGCATGTCTTCAGTTTAAAGACACACCTCAGGCTGGTAGCTGTTTTGTGATGGAGATTCAAATCCCTAGGTCAGCTAGGAGAACTTTAGAGCAACCTCTAAAGTTTTAAATGTACAAATGGTATTTGGATAGTTTCTTTGCATGGAAGGTATTTGTGGATAACCAGACATCTCCAGCATAACCAGCACTCAAAGCCGTCTCTTTGCATGCAAGGAAGTGTTACATTTGCTGAATAGCAGCCACTGTTATCTGTTATGGCCAAAAGAATCAGGTATGGAGCAGCCGTGTGTACAAAAAGTCATCAAGTCAGGGAAATTACTTTTTAGCTGTGACCGGCAGCTCTATAGGTCGGTTGGTCAGTCAGCTGATCCACAAATTTCCCACCCTTTAGTGGCCACAGTTTTCACCCTGAGGCTGATATTTAGCATGGAGGTCAAGTGTGTGTGTGTGAAAGTATGCCTTTGTGTTTGTGCCAGTTGACTGAAAGGGGTGTGGTAATGGGATTGGCCCATAACTTCCAAAATGGATTCACCACTGCTCATTTTACAGGGATGCCCACGGACCCTCTTTCAAACCAAGCAACCACCATTCCAGCTATAATAATATTAAATATAATATTAGATTTTTAATGAAAATCACAGATCAGCTAGCCAGCGCCATACATTGCTGTTACGATGGAGGGAAAGATATGACTTAATTTTTATGTTAATTTTTCAATCAGTTTCACAGACATGGTTCTGTAAATATAAAATGAAAGCTGTCTGACTTTGACTTAAGGAGCTGCCTATCCACCTTGAATATTAAGGGTTTCAACTGAGAGTTTAACCGTTTCATGATGGTTTCAATTATGTTCCAGAGGTTTTTCCATCCTGATCAGGATATAATTCTGCAAGAGACACTCAACCCTTGTAATGCTATTAGAATTTTTGGCAGGATCTTAAAAAACAAAATAAATACCAAAAAAATGTTGGCTTTGAGCGTTAAGAGCAACTCTTTGGACTGGTTTTCACTGAGAAATAATAATGAGGTGTGTTAAGCTGTGTGTTGTGGAAATAACATCACTGTGAGGTGCACACGCACCCACTGGAGTAGTCAATTATGGGACTAACTTCAGCTGCTGTGTTACCAAGATGCTAGCTTTTGGATGCTTCGCCGAGGACACAATACAGCTTCACCACCTATCAACTCACAGACTTTTGTGTGAAAACCAGCTCCTTTACCTTTAAAACTGAAATGAAGAAAAAAGATGGAGCTCACTGCTCACAAGAGCAGGGACCAGAGCTGGCAAGGCCTGGGCTGAGGCCTGCTAGCTTGCTACTCAGTAAACTAATCCACCTTCCAGCTGTTTCTCTATCAGTGAAAACCAGTCTAGTTTCCCCCTTTGACACTCTCCTTAGCAGCCTTATTTAACCTTACTAATGACCCCTTTCTGGGACCTTTGTTCTAGTATTTTGGCATTTCATGATCACTGGGGAACCTTTGCACAATAATCACAAGTAAAAAAAAGTCAATTTATTGACATTTATCGGCATAATTAATATCCCTTTAGAATACAATCACCTGCAGACGGAGCGTTCAGCTCTAATAAAGTGGTTAAAATGTTGGGTGTTTGGCTGTGTGTGTTTAGTTTAGCAGAGACGGTACCATCAGAAAGCTGGATTGTGAGTATTAAGATTCCCATGACTGTTGAGAGGAAACATTCCAGCTCTTCTTGTTCGTGACGTGTGCAGCGCCGCGGTCTGGGAACCATGACGCAAACTTACACAGTCCGCAATTTAAACCCTCGACGACTCTCTCTGCACCATCGCGACGCATTTTCCTCCACCTCATTTCTGAAAATCAGGCGGAATTATTTGGAACGCGTTGCGAGTGCTGATGAGTTTACATGCAAGCGGGCATGTTTACTTCAACATAATTTCCCTAGTTGTCTAAATCCTTGTGTTGTTGGCAAACTGCTCAGACAAATTAGCTCTGACGGATCTAGGAACACTGCCGTCCTGCATTTTTGTGTGTTTCTTCTAAACAGAAACAGTGTGTGTGTTACTCATGTTATGGGGACATGAACCTGTTTACACACCCACATTGTGGGGACTCGCCTTCCTTATGGGGACCCATAACGAAAATCATAAATTTCAGGGTGAAAACTTGGGTTAGGGTTAAGGTAAGGTTAGGTTAAGATTTAGGGTTGGGTTAGGGTTTGGCAAGTAGTGGTTATGGGCAGTGTTAAAGTGTGTCTCCAGGAAATGAATGTAAGTCAATGTGATGTCCTCTGAAATGTGTGTTTGTGTGTGTGTGAAAGAGAAAGAAAAAGAGAGCTAGAAGGCCAACACTGAGTGGTACTGAGACTATGTGGTATGAACCCTGGTTGTCCATCATGGTTGGACTGAATATAGAAGTGGTCATCCTGACAGCTCTACAATCTTAGATTTTCCAGTCTATTTGAGATGAAGGGGGGGATCACAGGGGGTGTCAGCCAGCTCGGCAGCTAATGGTGGCAGAAAACCAGAGTTATCGGCACTGAAAGACTCATCCATCTTCTCGCCACTCCAGTGGCGAAAAAGCAAACACGCAGAACAAGACGCCCATACAGCATCCAGCTCTCACACTCTTGGCCAAACACACCTAACAGAGATAACAAGACGCTTAAGAGGCTGGGGAGGGCCAGGAGGTACCCACAGTGCTGAAATGTAAATAAATCCTGCTAGTTGAATAAAAATAGCTATGAGCAGAGATTCACCAGCCATATTTGGTAATATTAGGTGTAATTTCTATGCTACAAGAAAATATATGGAATTTCTAAAGATGCATCACAGTTTATTTCATACAGTATATTAGCTGTTCACATTTTTTCTGACTTTTTGAGCCCTTAAAATTAAACCACTCATTAGGATATGGTGTATACATGTGAGTGATTTGCTCATTTGTCCCTCAGATTATTTAATTTGGAGGATTTGCATAAGATAGAAGGGGTTAAATTCACAAGAAAAAAAAGTCTATTATAAGTTTATTTTGGGACCAAATCTTTAAATGTGAGGAATTAGTCAATAATCCCATCATCAGAAGACACTGAACAAATCAACTGCAGTATGTTTTAATGAAATATTCTAAAGTTAACATTGAAAAGTCTTTTGAACTAAGTTTTAAGATATTTTTGCCAGCTCCCTGAGGCATCAATCATTAATGTAAAGTGATAACTTGCCCTTTTTAGGCTTTTATATTTAACTGCATGATTAAAAACATGTTAAAATCTTTCTCTTATTCAACAAATCATTTCACAGCCCCCAGGGTGATTGAGGGCCTCAGGAGAGAAAGAAGGTCATTCTATAGCTGACTGAGGTTGTACAGCCCCTACTCGCTGTTCCAGCCACAGACAGATCCTCTCATCGAGGAGCGTGCCATTTTCTTAAGTCTGGCTGCCCCGTATCAGGACCCACTGCAATGATTCCGATTGACGATGATAATTTAATCACCGTCTTTCAGCCTAGCGGACCACCAGGGAGGCGCACGGGCGTCCAAGCCAATATGCATGGGAGTATTTAAGCAATAAGGTTTAAGAGCTATAACTATGATATATTCCACCAGGGATTGTTCTAATGGTTCTCCTCCCCTGTGTGGGAGGATTTGGAGGGTCAACATATTGTATTGTGCTGACCCACAGTTAGTGCTTTTGGCACCAAGTCTGATAAAGCAGGATGTCTCTTAAAGGTAGTTATACGAAGACCATTTGAATATAGGTTAAATAAAGAGTCGATCAGTTTAGAAAGAGTTTTGTGAAGCAAAACACAGGGAAAAAATGCAGGATTTGCAAGAGTAGAGTGCAGATTTCACCAGGCAACAGATGGTGAAGCACCTACCACAATGCCACCTCAACTGCCAGATGCAACCAGTTTTGAATAAAGTTTTTTGTGCAGTTTAATGTATTAATGTAAGTATATAAGTTACCTTATCTAGATGTATGCAAAGAGTTTTTTTGTATAGCAAAGTCTCAGTGTTCTTTAAGATGCATAGAAGCGTGTAATGGTATTGTAATCAATTATCCTGGGTTCACCCAACTATTAAGGAAACAATAAACAGGACAATAAGTCTAAACTTACTCAATTTAAACATTGTTATATATTTAGAACACTTCATTATTTATTTCAAACATCACATGCAACCAGGTGGATTTACCACAAAATAATAGATATAGACAGCTACATTTTTGGAGAAACTCACAAAAGCTGAAATTCTCGATGACTTACCCTTGATGTTGCCTGTTCGTAGGTCGGAACCTGCAGTGGAAGTTGTGGCTATTCAGAAGGTTAAGGTTTTGGCATAGAGCTGATTAAATCACCCTCAGAAACTGAATTTTATTCCAGAAAATAACCACTATCATGTTCAATTTCTCACATTTATACAGAGTTTAATGAAAACCAGTTCAGAATTAAGCGACTTGCAGTCGATTTTGTAGTAAAGTCTGCATTTCTCATTCCCATTGTGTTTGTTTACCAGTAGATCTTGAATGCTCCAATATGGCAACTGCACAGACACACTGCAATTCTCTTAACAAAACAGGGATTTATTCATCTCGAATCAAAATAACATATGGGGTATGCAATTAATCTGCAGAAGCTCCGGTTCAAGATTAGATGAAAAATGTCTATGGATGTCAGTTTTAGAGCCAAAACAAAGGCCAAATGTGGCCTACAACAGCCTAGGTAAGCCTTGTTTTTTGCCTAGCAGTTATTGATGACTTGCAGCCCCTACTGGCCAGTTAAGAGGAGTGAGGGGTCAGCAATCGGTATAAAACAGAGCAGTCAATAAAACAGGTTTTCAAAAATTGTGAATAGCTGCAACCTCAAGAGGTCTTTCAGCATACAGAATTAAATGTGCACAGAAAATATTAGGCTGATGGGTCCAACAGTATGCGAGATTATCTTCAGACAGCCCACAAACGCACAACCCATTGCATGAAAGATAAGCTGATAAAAACACCAAAGTTCTACACATTTTTTAAGCTTTTCCACTGACTGTTGAAAACATACTTCTGTACCTATACCTATAGATCTAAATGAATTTAAAAAAATACACATGAGGGGATGAAACAAATGAAACAGTTCTCCTTAGTATTCAGCCTCTCCACCAAAAGTGGAAAATTAAATGTCTCTGAGCTTTATTCATAAGCTGTAAGCTGATATCATCTGAGGTCAGGTTTTTTTTCTAAACAGGCATTTCCCCAGTGCCATTGTTGTTGCTATATTTAGCAGTGGAGGGAGAGGACACGCGTGCCACTCATGAAGGGCCATACAGGGGCTCTGTTTAACTAGCCACAGTCACAACAGGCCAGTGTGCTGCTGCTGCACAGAGGACTCTGTGTCCCACTGACACCGTTACCACACAGGACAGCAGGTCACACCGGGGAACTCCTGCCTATGACTGGTACCAATACACAGGATCTAGTAGATTGTTTTTCACACCTCAGATTGGGTGCAGCGAGCAGCACTTTCCACAAAATGACCCTGATATAACAACATTTGGCTGATTCTGCAGGACTGTTGGTCAAGAACATATTTGGCCTGAAGCTGAGGTTTCTGACATTCAAGCTTTTGTGATCACACATCATATGTAGTTCCAGTGCCAATGCTTTGTAGCACTGCTCACCTCTGTATGCACTGCACAGTTAGAAGGTATTATATTTTCCACATCTGTGTGACAGAAATTTTGTCATCAGAGGGTGTCTGCACAGGCTTGGTGCAGACATCTGTGTTCTCCCATTTGTTGTGACATGCATACTTGTCCACATGTGGAACCACCCTCTAAACGGATTCAAGAAAGTAGTGAAAACTAAAATTAACGAGCGTCCATAGCTGTCCATGTACGCGTCCATTCGTAACTACAGTAGAGCCCTTAGGGTGATATTTCAGAGCCATGGTCTGGGCCAAACATAATGACAGATACTACATTCACTAAAATAAGACATCAATGACTCAGGCATACTAGACATATTCAACTAACTCTATCTTTGCTCCTAGGGATGGAAAGAATGGATGGCAGGAGTTGCATTTTGGTGATTTTGCTTAAAGGGTATGGTGCCCCCCCCCCCCCCCCATTTAGACGACAGATGCTTTGTGGCTGTATTTGAATATGACAACCTTTTGTTGCTCTTATCCTTCTAAGTCACCATCATTCATTTTAAATGTCAATATAGCCAATCTCACAGCACAGCCGTTGACTGCTGTTCAACATATTATGAGCCGTGATCAAATTTCATAGTTGTTCAGTTGTCTGACAACAGAAAACAGATGTTAAAAAAAATACGACCCACGTGGGGGAGGCTTATATATGACGTATTATAATATCATCACACGACCTCTGTGTTTGTCAAAACTTGTCAGGTAATTTCACTTTACAAATTATGGACATTGCAGATTCGTTGCGAGATTAAGATCACAGATGATGTCCTGCAATTATTACAAATTGCCAAAGGTCCCCAGGTAATACTAGTCCTGTGCGAATAGGGCTTTAGACTTAAATCTGTAACTAAATAGAGTATTATATTTAATATGAGTTCCCCCTGGCTGGATACAGACAACCATGCTAATAGCTAGATGATTAATATGGTATATTTTCTATGGGGAGGTGTTTCCGTGAAAAGCCATGAGGCTTTAAAATGTTACAACCAAGTTTTTAGTGGCTTACACCAATTTTCCAGCCATGTCTGCAGTCTAAAAATGGTTCTTCGACTCTTATACGCACCTCTAAAATAGTGGTCGTGCCGTAAAAATGTCCCCTTATCTTTCCTGTGTGTGTAAATCCTGGCTTGTCTAATCCAAAGCTATATAACCCAAATAGAGAATGGCTGTGGTGAGACAGGAAGGATAAGCGGGGAGGGGGAGAGAAGAGAGAAGGAAAACAAGAGGGAGGTGAAATCCCATCATAGGAAAGAAGAAAATCAAGTGAAAACAGAAAATTAAGTGCATACTTTGCCATTTTATACAAATAGTCAGAAACATGTGTCGGTGCTGCTGTGGAAGGGAGGGAAAGGATGGTTTTTAGCTGTGGCTGTTTCTGTTCTGATTTTTAAAATGAGTTTAGCGTCATGCTAAATTAGAACCATAGAGGGTTCTTCAGCTTGTCTCCATAGGAGAAGCCTTTTTGGTTCCTGGCATAACCGTTTAAAATGGTTCCAACAATTTCAGAGAGTTCTACATACCTCTGTTCAGAACCTTTCCTCTCACTAAGGTAGCTAACAAGAACCTTTTTATATTCAAAGAGTTTTATCTAGAATCCACCCAGGGGGTTCTATGGAGAACCCTTTTATATTCCAAGGCTTTTTCCTGGACCATACCAAGGGGAGTTCTACTGGGAACCCTTTTATGTTCCAAGGGCTTTATCTAGAACCCACCCTGGGGGTTCTATGGAAAACCCTTCTATATTCTAAGGGTTTAACCTGGAACACACCCAAGGAGGTTCTATTGAGAACCCTTCTAATTTTGAAGTCTTTTACCCAGAACCCACCCAGACAGTTCCACCAAGAAACTGTCTATATTCCAAGGGTTTTACCTGGAAGACATTCAGGGGGTTCTACTGAGAACCTTTTTATATTCCAAGAGTTCTATCTAGAGCCCACCTAGGGAGTTTGAAGGAGAATACTTCTCTATTCCAAGGGTTTTACCTGGACCACACAGAGGGGGGTCTACTGAGAACTCTTTTCTGTTCCAAGGGTTTTCCCTAGAACCCATCCAGGGGGTTCTATAGACAACCTTTCTATATTTCAGGCATTTTACCTGGAACACACCCAAAAGGGTTCTATTGAGAACCCTTCTAGTTTTCAAGTCTTTTACCTAGAACCCACCCAGACGGTTCCACCAAGAAACCATCTCTATTCCAAGGGTTTTACCTGGAAGGCACCCAGGGGGTTCTACTGAGAACCGTTTTATATTCCAAGAGTTCTATCTCGAACCCACCTAGGGAGTTTAATGGAGAATCCCTCTATATCCCAAGGGGTTTTCCTAGAACACACAGAGTGGGTTCTACTGAGAACCCTTTTATATTCCAAGGGTTTTACCTAGAACTCACCCAAGGTTTTTAAATAGAACACATTAAGGAACCTTGAATATGCCAACGTTTTTACTTAGAACCTACCCATGGGGGTTTTGCAAAGAACCCTTTTAGGGTTTCAACAGTACTTTAGGGACTCTGTCTTCCAAATACAAAGGGATACAAAGGGTTCTTAAAGGAACCCTTAGTCTTACAAAGAACCCTTTATGAACCCTTACTTGAAAAAAAAAGTGTTCATCAGAGGTAGAACCTAGCTCTTCAGGAAGAACCCTTTTGGAGCCCTTATTTCTAAAGTGCTGGATTCAAACTCACTGCACTCTGCGTTTGGATACCAGCTGTGTCATCTGCTGCCACTCTAACAGGTTTTAGTAATAAAATATGAGACAAAGCCTTAGAGCCAACTCAGCCTTTTGCACAGCAGTTCGACAGGATAAAAATAAACCGAGGAAAAGAGACACTTAAAATGACGTGCTGTGTTGCCAAGAGGTGTATTTCTGCTTGGTATGGAATATGGGCGGCAGTCAGAAAATGAAAACAAGGGTCAGAGAAACAGGTCAAGAGACGCAGGTACCAAATCACTCATCCTAAGTGGGTAAAAATGGACGGATGAAAGATATATTGACTTTACCTTCCACAGATGATGATGATGTTAGTGTTGATGATGGTGACGGCAGCGGACGGCTGCAGTGACGCTGACGTCTCGCTCCCTCGGGTGTCCTTCTGATGCCAGGACAGGAAAAGGTGGGCTGGCTTTTCACTGCTGGGTGCACCCCTGCCAATGACATCAGAAGTGAGAACATTAGTTTTTTTACTCATTGCTTCAGGTGCATTTTCTCCGACCACCGGCTCCCCCTCTGCTCTCCGCACGTTGTTGCAGCTGCCACACGTTTTCCATTCTGTTTGCTGTGTGCTCATTAATGCGTTAGTGCAGTAGACAATGCTTTTTTTGAATCCTGGCTGAGCAACAGATGTAGAGAGGTAGATGAAACTAAGAATGGTGGGAAACAGAGTGATTCATCCAAACAGTTCCTCTTAGAGGGAAACTAAAACAGTGTGGGATGTTTTACATGTAAACAAGTGCACTTGTGATATTTAAAGCACAGGTTGCATCATGGCATGTATAATGATAGCAGGGATGTACCAATCCACTTTTTTTCTGTTCAGATCCAATTATGATATCTAAATTTGGATATCTGCAGATTCCCCTGTTCTTTTTTCTTTTTCTTCTTCTAATGATTAATTTTATTACAATTACATGAGGCTGAAACTGGTTAGAGCATTTGTCACCTGGAAAGCTTATTTAGTTTGTGTAATGTAACTTATGTAGGATTGTGGCTTGTGACATTCAAATGTGCTGCAGATAGGGCTGAGAGATGGCCCTTATTTCCCATGATGTAGTGCTGAGAGTTTAAGTTTGCTATTTTATGCTCCAAAAAGCAAATGTTCCTTTTTGTTGGTGTTTGTATTGTGTTTTCCCTTTTTTTTAATATGCTATCTCTCCTCATGTTGCCTTCATTAATCTTTCACCATATGGCACTGTGCTCTGTCATTGTAAGAAGACGGCTTTCTTGTTGGGGTACCAGTAAATGGAATTTTGCACTGAGGCAGAGAAAGAATTGTTAATGTTTCCCACTTTCTGACTGGGAGGTGATGATTTTACTAGGTGATGAATTTCTTTGTTATTGCTTGTTTGCAATAACCATAACCAATACTTCAACTTCAATTTCACCGTCACTGGTATTCCAAAGGAAATTTGTATTTGAAAGAGGCACTAAACCCACCTCACAGCAATACACTTGAGTTCACTGACATCTCGGGAAGGAGACAAGTAATTACACCTTTGAATTAAAAAAAATCACCTTTAGCAACACCATATCTGTTTGGATACAGACACAATAAGCAGTCTAGGTGCATGCTTAGTAGCTAAGCCACATGATGGATCTCCTTTGGTATGTACATGGAGTTTTTAAAACCAGTTACAGACATCTTAAGCCTCTGAAGCTTATAGCTTCCAGAAAATGTGCTGCCCAACTTCAAGGACATTTCTCTGATATCATGTGGTAACATTTTTCCCTCTTTTTTAAGAATTGCAGCTTCCTCTGTGCATGGACGAAGAATCTGCAGTATGTGGTACATCTATCAGGCCGATGTACCCGACACCATGCGACCATGTGAGGCGCCTGGGTATCTCTTGATTCAATTGTGCACATTTTTTTACCAAATGTAAAACATCCCTTGTGTATTCATGGAATTAATTGTCATTTTAAGATATTAGCAGTAGGCTAAATTGGGTTTTTGGGCAGAGCTCTAGGAGAAACCCCCTTATATGCAAATTTTCCTTTGTCATATACACATTTTTTAACAAAGGACATTAAAAAATGTCCACCATTGCCAAAATTATAGAGGTAGAAAGTGATGGTGCTACAAGGCTCCATTTCCATCACCTAACACCCAGCATGTGTGTGTTTGTATGCGTCCCAAACTGGCGGCGAGACACACATTCACACACTGTCTCAGTCTTAATGCAGTGGCATACTGGGGACATGAAGCAGAGCCTTTTGTGTGAGTGACTGGGAGGGACTGCAGCGATGACATGGTACTGCTTGTGACCCTAAAGGTGAAAAAGGCACCGAGACACCAAGAATTTGTTTCCACTGCCGGCTCTATTCCAAAGTTAGTACCAGTTATAAATCCAGACCATCCCTCTAAGTAAAGAGGGCGGCTGAGATAAAGAGTAGAGGGGGAGCAGGACGTTGTACATGAACATTTAGCTGCAACAGATTGACAAACATGACCAAGACCATGACTCTGTTTTGATTTCAGGTTTTTACTTCCTGATGATTTTGTTAATGCCTTGTGGATAATACATGCATGTGCCAGCTATTGTGATCAGCATTCATGTTCCAATCCAACTATTTTATGTGAATAAGAAAGTAGGCCTATCTAATTGTGAAAAAACAGAATGGAAACAGAAAATTTCGAATGAGGAACACAGCTACTGTCATTTAAATTATGCTGAATAAGAAACTAGAAACAACTGAATTAACAACCAAATCTGTCACGTTGAGATTTGAGGCACATGGAATACTATAACATTCACTGTCAACATGGTAAAGGGGGCTGCCAATTGTTCAAACAGTCCATTATTCCAAAACCCCAATAGTTCAGAAAATGTTGCACTTATCTGACAGCCCACTACTCCCACCAAAAAACGCCCATTGCTCCGAAAATCAGTCACTCAGTTGGGGCTTTTAACCTTAATATGCTATCTTTCTAGCCTTACAGCAAACATTTCAAATGATTTTGATGTTGCAGACAAATTTCCAATGTGAGAAATTTGTGGGATGGCCCATTCGGAATAATAGGCCATCCGAAAAATGGCATGCCACCTGATGTTGGTGACAGATACAATGGTTACTATGGTTGGAGTGTGAGATTGCTGGAGTGGAAAGCAAGGACCACCATGGGAACTTATTTCAGAAAAAATATTAACTGTAGTCTACGGCGAAAAAGACAAAAAAAAAATTTAATCTAATTTGAACTGTGTCATGAATTACACATATGATGTTTATCAGTGTAAAAGATTGTTTAAGAAGTCAAGAAAGTCGCCGTGTGTGGTAAAACTGTAAAAGTATAAGACTGAAGACATGTAATTAGAGAGACTATACTCAGAAGTTACACTTTAGGTAAGATAACATTACAAAGGACAGCGATATTGGTGTTGGTGACACATATAGTCTGACCTAAATCAAACTATGTAAGTATAAAACTATATGTTTATAAAACAAAGGCACATTTAAACAGTTCAACCCAAAATAAAAAATACATAGTTTTCTTCTGGCCTGTAGTGGTACTTTCTTCCTGCAGTAGACTCTATCTGAACTACTTTAGAATCTACCAGAACTACTTTTTTTCAACTAGAAAGACGGTAGTTCCTACATGAAACTGGAGTAACTGGGTCATGATTTTTGGAAAGAGACACTGGTTTGAATTTTTTTTCTTTTGAGTACCACGGGACTTGTGCCATTTAGTCCTATTATACTGTAGAGAAGGCAAAAAGCTCTAAAAACTCCAAAATTCCTTTTTGTTTTAAGGTGAACTCTCTTTAATATGAAAGCAATGCATACAAACTTGTCAAAATTGTATCCAAACACTCGTCAAATCGCATTGACATCTATAGAATCTTTCTTTTTGTGTCCAAAAAGAGGCATGGCTGTGACAACTGTTCAGAGTTTCTGCTTTTACACTAGAAAAGTGTGGAGAAATGTTTTTGTCTCACAATTAGAAAGACAAGACTGGTCTGTTTTGGCAGTTGTCCTCGATTGCAAAGTATTGCCGTATCACAAGCCATGATTAAGTTGTTTCCTTTAATGCATCCCTGCAGACGGTCTGCAGACACATTTTTCATGAATTTTACACTTGAGCCAATGTATGTTGAAATAGAAAAACTCACTTTCAGCTGACGAAGTACTAGAGTTAAGTGCTGATGGCTGAAAAGGCAGCAAAGGTTGACTTTTTTCCCAGTTTATCTTGGGGACTTTTAATAACATTAGCAGTATTTCAGCAAATATGCAGTGAAAGTGAAATCCACTGATATCCACTATCCACGCACGCATACAGGTTTTGCACAGTCAACTTAGTTCTTTTCTGAAATGAGGTCAAATGCAAAATGCTGACTGGCAGCTGACAGTTAGGCACCTATGATATAATGTGCCATTGACTGTATTATGTAACTGAGAGTATTTCACACTGTCTGCATTCATTATTTTGGTAGCCTACTTGAATTTGCAGGAAATAAAACATTTAAAACAACATATAAACAAGATAATGATATACAAACATATCTGTTGTCCAAAATCCACTTTCGCCCAAGTTTGAGTGCTAACCAGGCGAGACAGACTAAGCTTTATTTTCATCAACTCTCTATTTTCTCTTTGAGTCATCAGGTTTTGACATTATTCTTGGAGAGCTGCTATGATGCAAGTATCTTGTTCGCTCCAGATAAAACAAAGATTTTGGCGCGCTCCCTCTCCCCCCTCCCTGCTCTCGCCGCCTGAAACTGGACCCCATCCATCCCCGATTGTATCATGTTCAGCCTGTCCTCTCCCTCTCCTCCTCTCTTTTCGCTTCTTGGCACACGGTTCACCGCATGAGGTCCTGGCCTGGGAGGCCTCAGGTTGTAGTAATGACAATGTTTTCACTAAACTGCCCTCTCAAGGCAGACGCGGCCCCTATCAGGTTTCATACCATGGTCCATTAGGCTGGTGACTCATCAGTGCTACCCTGGCTGTTTAGTTTTTCCCTCTGTTCATTGCTACAACATCTGGGGAACCTGTGGCCAAAGGACAAGAGGACAAGAGCACCAACCCTTGAGCTGTGAGGTGCTAAGAGGAGCATGGACACTAGCAAGCAGAGATATTAGTGAGTCCATCAGTCACTTTAGCCAATACAGATATTTGTTTCAAGGTGCTTTCCATGAAAAAGAAGTGTGGTTTGCCAATTGACTGTCCTTCCCCGCTTAGTTATTGTTGCTACACCCTTTCTCACGCTACACATATTCAGTTTTGAATGACGCAACTGTGTATTTTGATAGCTGAAGAGATGCTTGTCACTTGCTGATTGTGTCAGCTGCAGCTAGCTGCTGGAATGTAATGCTAAAACCCCATGAGGCTGCTGAAAACATCGACTTTAACATACTTTAATGTTACCAGCTGATTAAAAAGAAAAAACTTGTAAAAAGGTGTTTAAATATTCAGATGATGACATACGTTATGTAACGCTAAAACTCTGAGGTTAAATCTGTTGCCAAACTGAACATGTAACACAAGTTTTTCTGGTGCCGTCTTCACTGATATCATAAACTCTATATTAACACCCATGCAGTACAAGTTCCAAGTTCCAAACAGGTATTTGCCTGATAGTTAGTTTCAAAAGTTAGTTAATAACATGACAGTAGAGCTGCATCCAAAACTCATACATACTTACATGCTATTTAGTGCGCTAAAACTAGCACAGCCCACGACTGATTGTCCTAGTCGACTAGTTAGTTTAAGTCATTAGTTGACCTGTTGTCACACATTTCTGATAATTTAATTATTTAAATATTATTTATTTTGGGGGCAAAAAACGAGTCACCCATTAAATGCTAACAGCAAAGGTGGGAATGACTCTGAATGTGTTGGAACAACCAGCAAGGAAAGTGGAAATTTTGTTTATTTATCTGAACACAGTATAACCTTGTTGTTCAAGACACATGAATAAATTACTTCCAACTTCACAAATACAAGTACTCAACAATGCCTCTGGTCTTACGACAAGGCGCAGCTGCAGAATGGAGAAGTTGAGGGTTTGTTGTTTTTTTTTTTTTGTTAGCTTTTGTTGTTTCTTCTGCAACTAATAGATAAATAAAAATAAATAAAACATGGTGGACTACGACTTCTCTCGCCCTCTAACCATTTAGTTGACTATAAGGGGCAGCCTGAGCTAAAACATATGTGATATTTTTTTAGTATGTCGAAAATCTTAGTATGACTGGTACATGAGGGCATATTTCCAGGGAAATATTTGAGTATGCAGCCATTGGACACTATACGGGCATAAATATCCCACAATGCAAAGCAGTAGTGATGACAACAACATTAATATAACAGTCAATGGCAGACACTGACCATGGCAGCTGTGGTGAAACAGTAACAGTACAGTATAAGATTCTTTTTCAAGGAGTGATACATTTTTAATTTAGTCCATTGTTTCCATGGATACATACTACTGTTTATGTACACAAAGTATGTTGAATGATAGTACAGATTTTGGGTGGTGCATAGTATGTAATTTTGGGTGCAGTGTAATCAGGCATCCTAACAGCTTACATTAGACCAGATAAACACATTGTTTAATCCAGTTCTTACACTTTATGCCTGTGTATTTGCTTTGGAAAGATTAAAATGAAAGAAAATGCTACTTTTAATCAGTGCCCATAGACAGTGCTTCAACATCTGGATGTTAAAATCCAGAGCTTGACAGACCCACTGTGACTAGTTACATATGCTAAGCTATGATTGGCATTAGCAAAAAGGTTATTTAAATTAAACAAATTCATACAAATCTGTATCAGGCAGAATAACTCACCTCCCTAATTTCACACTGCTGTACAAATAACTGCAGCCTGCCCAACGTCAACCAAATCAGCAGAGTATCATTAAGCAATATCCAAGAGAGACAACATAAAAACACATCTTCACATAATCGCACCCTTGCTCTTCTGCTCAGTGTGTCAGAAGGCGAGGTCGACCCAAAACACCCGGCGATAAATCGCGATCAAAAGACAACAAGAGGCAGTGGGAGCATAACTCATGCTCGGTGGGATCACACATGTGGTGATCTTCTATAACTCACGCAGGGCTGCTGCTCTGTGTTGCCAGTAACTGTCACAGTGGCTTAAAGTTTTGGCTGAGTGGTCCAACAAGCAGCTCTGAGCAGGAACATCCTGGAGAGAACAAAGAACATGAGCTGTGGCCTAATGGGCAGAGAGTCAAGCCTGTGGCTGGAGGGTTGCTAGTTTGAGTCCATGCTGGAAAAGTGACATGCTCTGAACTCGAGCATCCCTAAACTGGATAAATGAAGGCTGACAAAATGGACAGAGTAACATCTGTTATCAATTAGCGCTTCAAACAGGTTTCTACTGAAAGACAGAATTAAGGATCAAGTGGAATATGTTTTCACAGCTTAGTGATGCAAATGATCTCATAGCTTCTCTTGTCAGTTAGCGCATGAACTCTCAAAGCTCCTCAAGCATCCTTAACGTTTTCAAGAACCAGGCCAGTACAGCACCACTGTAGGCCAGTGCTCAAGCTAGCAAATAAAACTGTGACTGAACCTTATTAATACATGTAGGTACAATTTGCTGTAGGTTATAATGACCATGGAAATGTCTGCTGTGCAGCCAGTAAATGGCACAAGTGCACAGTTTGATGTAGCGTAAAACTTCTGGCTTGAGAAGAAATAAGACATAACACATGCAGTGTCCTCACGCTGAGCTGTTCCAAACTCCTGTTTGTCTCGTATTGTCAGGATAATATGCAACAGATATTGCAAATCCTGACTACTGAAAAGAATTTAACTTTAACATTTGTGAATTTTTTTAAGAGGTGGAGACGTTCAAAAGACGGAACAGTATCATGAGCTTAAATACTACATGAGTGGTTGCAATGAACTTTAACTTCTGGTAAAGTAAAGCATAATGAAAGGAAAGAGAAAACAGTTGACACTGTAAACAGCAGGCTGTATTTTGTAAGTTGACATTGTCTCCAATGCTGTAACCAGCTAAGGAACACTACACTGCAATGCTAGCTTCTCTCATTGACTAAGGTTCAAACTGCTGCAAACACTGGCTGATGTTACTGTAGCTAGCAAGCAAACGTTAGCTAAACACTATGACAGCATAAATATCCAACAAGATGCGTAATTCAATGCAGAAAAAGAAGACTTTACATTTCATTGTATTGAGGTATTGCAAGTAAAGAAATGTCTAACACATTTTTTGTTTGAGTAGTGTGGAGGTCAGCCACCAGCTACTTTAGCGTGTTAGCTTAGCTGACTGTGCAACAGTAAACTACCAATAACAATACAGGTTTTTAATAATTTTAGTAGATGTTGGACCAAGTCATTGTTTTGCAAGTCAAGTAGCCTAAGTCTCAAGTCTTTGCACGCAACTGCCAAGTCAAGACTGACAAGTCCCAAGTCAAATCTCGAGTACAAACAAGTAGAACTGCGCTCTTTACCAAATCTTATTCCAGTTTACTAACAGGGCCTTGACTTATCTATCTTTTTGCAACTTCAAATGCCGAATGAAGTTGAAGTTGTGCTCTCCACCTAAAATTTTCAACCAGCATGTTTTGCAAACTGCAATATTTTTTGTGACCACCACGTAGTTTTTGTTGTAACATTAATTCTTCAGGGTGTCTCATGAAACTTGAGTAGATGCTGTCAATTTAGTTCAAACAAAGTTGAGAGTGTTAATGTTAGTTGGTTCAGCACTAAAGGGAAATTAATTCATTTGTGGCACACTTTTTAAAAAACTACTACGTTTTTTGGTTTTTTTTTTTGGTCCTACTTTTTCATCTTTGGACTCGGTGGAACATGTCAATTATTTTGAAGTCAAAAGGCTGAAATCCAAGAGAAGACATGAGTCATTAGTGGTCAAATCCAAGTCAACTTGTAAATCTTTTTTGATTTGTCAAGTCAAGCCTAAAGTCATCATTTTGTGACACAAGTCTGACTCAAGTACAAGTCATGTGAATCGAGTCCACACCTCTGATTTTATGTGTATAGTGGCTATCATTAATACCACTGCAATGATTTAAAGGTGAAAAGCTATATATTTTCATTTCAAACTTTCAAAGTTATTTATTAGCTAAATGAACCAACCATTTGGCTCAAACCAATGAACTTATTTCTGCCCTCAGAACAGCTTTGAGAAATATTTACATAAATTCATCTTTCAATTTCTTTCCCCCAAATAGTTCTTCTCGAGGACGGAGCCAAAGTACAGCGGTGGCTCAGTAAGCATGCAATAAAAAATGATGGTTACAGCTACATTGTGCATCTCTCAAGGCCTACTGTGCACCTATCCAAACAGTATCAGTGGATCCAGTTCAAGTTCACAGGATGACCTCAGTTATTCCCTTCCAAATCAAGCTTATTGATATCCGAGCCAGAACCAAATCAAAGAGGATTTGGGGAACATGAGGATGAGAGCAGCGGGGGTGAGGATTCAGTCCTAATGTTTTCAAGATCCCAGGAAGTAACACAGAAAATGTCTAATGTATTAGGATGATATCAGACTTTTATTAAACCATAAGTCAGCTGGTCATTCAATGTCCACAATGACATAAATAAAATAAATCTTGCAATGATGTTTCATTTTCTTTGGCCCTTTTTACTAATAATTTATTAGTCTATAGCTAACCTTAGTATTGGGTTCCTCTCCTGCTGTGGCCACCCATGCTAACCTAAGCACTGAAACATGGCTTGGATAAAAACAGTGAAAACAGCATGTCATGTAATTTTCTGACTTTATCCTGTATGTAGCAACCCCTAAATCAGAACACATGTAAGCATTTCATAATACAACAATATCTTGCCTCTAGCTAACACCTACTGCACATAACACATGTATCCATCTAGGCTAACGCGATGCTAATGCAGAGCATATTGGCTGGGACTGTGGAAAGATGATCAACAGGAGGGACGCGCTCGCTAACTCTGATGCATGCACAGGCACACACACACATACACACAGGCACAGGGGAGTGAGTTATTGATGGTTATGGTAGCAAATATGTCAACGCTCGCGGAATGAATGGAGCTCATCATCATCATCAGCTTACCTCTGATTCAGGCCATGTTTCCTGGGCCAACGAGCCAGATCAGCAGGCTAAAAAAAGGAGATAAAAGAAGAAGGGAGGAGAGGAGGAGTTCTCATTAAAGCGCGTTTAACCTTGGAGAAAACATCAATCAAAAGATAGTACAGCTTTCCTGTGCAAGACCTCAGTGTGTGTTCTTGTTTAACAGCTGCAGACAATAAGATAGATGCATGATATGTGCAGTAGCAGACTCAGGCTGTCTGAAGGGCAGGGGCATAAAAAAATAAAAAGGACACCAACTTTATGTTGTGCGGCATCAGTCCTCAAAAGTCGTGATGCATTTTAACACATTTTGTCCATTGGAAGCACACCTGTGAGTACACTTTATCATGTTTTGACCACTGGAAGGCCACCTTCAAGGACACTTTACCATGTATTGTCAAATGGAAGGCCACCTTTGAGGACATTTTACCATCTATAGTCAAATGGAAGGGCACCTTAGGGGACACTTTACCATGTTTTGTCCAGTTGAAGGGCACCTCAGAGGACACTTTGCCATGTTTTAGCCACTGGAGGGGCCACTGGGAGGGCACCCTAGAGGGCACTTAACCATGCTTTGTCCAGGGCAAGGGCACCTTAGATGACACTTTACCATGTTTCATCCACTGTAAGGGCATCTGAAAGGACAATTTAACATGTGTCAACTGGAAGGGCTCCCTAGAGGATACTTAACCATGCTTTGTCCATAGGAAGCCCTCTGTAGAGGGCACTTAATCATGTTTTGTCCAGTGGGAGGCCACCCTAGAGAGCTTAATAATGTTTGGTCCACTGAAAGGGCACCTTAGAGGACACTTTAACATGTTTTGTCTACTTGAAGGGCACCTTAGAGGACACTTTAACATGTTTTGTCCACTTGAAGGGCAGCTTAGAGGACACTTTACCATGTTTTCTCCAGTGGAAGGACACCCTAGAGGGCACTTTATCTAATCGACTTTGACACTAGGCCACTTTAGAAAGCATTTATCATGCTTTATCTACCAAAGGTGGCATCCAAGAGGGCAATCATCCCCCTGCCCCCCCGTGAGTCCACCAGTGGATATATGGCAGGTCATATGGCTGGCGATCCATGCTGCAGACCTCTGCATTGTGAAGAGGACAAGTCATAAAAAGTCTCAGTCACCTCATTTCAGATTTCCTCTGTTTCTGTTTATTGCCAGCAGAGGTATCCCATAATGCACAGGAACTGCCGATATATCTCTGCTACTTGCGGTTAGTGGGGGCATGAACCAGACGGTCTGCCAAAGCAACCCGTCTCTCTCGGCTGGTTTGTGTCTGGTTTTCGCTTTCACACACACTCATACGCACACACACACACACACACACACACAGACTGAACCAGATACAGTTAGAGAATATGTAACTATGCCAATTAGTCCTTGGCAGTATTATGTGCGACTATAGAGAAAAAAAAGCTGGTAAAACAACGCAAGGAAGAACATTACGACCTTGTGTAATAAAACTAAGTGGGGGAGCTGCTGCGGTCAACACACGTGCACGTCCAGACACCCCAGAGAGGTGTTATGGTGAAAAATGTTTCTTAGAATTTCTACTTCACCCATCAGGATCAAGTTAAGCTTAACTCTGCCGAGAATTCAGAATTTGGCAGTGATTGGCAACACCTAGAAATGGTCTTTCCTTATGTTTGTGTTTATGTGCATGTCAGTTCTACACTTTCTTCATTTTCAATTAATGCTATTAAAGGGAAACTTAAGTATTTGAACCCTGAAACCTATTTTCCCATGTTTTGTGTCTGAGAGACTAAGGGGACAGCCTGGTCCCATCCCAACTTGTCAGATACCAGCATTTTGTCACTGCCCCTTCGCTTCCTGGTACCATATGATACAACTGCTAAAGGGTACCCTGTGCTTCAGTTTAAGATGCGAGAGGGTTGATGACAAAATGTCAGTATCTGAGAAGTTGAGAGTGAAGGTGTTAAATGGGGGACAACTATTTTTGAATTTGGTCCAGTATTGAGAGAGAGCACTGCAGTCAGCAGAGTGAAACTAAGCAACAACATAAGCCTTATAGGCAAAAGCACACTGTTGAAGTCCATAAAAAGTGCCTTTTTTTGCCACCAATAGGTTTGGACTGTTATTAAAAATGTCTGACAAATTTATGGAAGGAATCGCTACAGAGATAGACCTTTTTTTGAAGAGTAAATACGTTTTGTTTTATTGCTTTCACCAAAATAACCAGATTCCCTTTTATAGAAACATGAAAAAAAAACAAAACAAAAGTCATGCTATAATATTTTATAATGTAGTATTAAAGGAGCAATATGTAACAATTGCGTGTCCCAAAATGTGTACAGCAGTCCAAATTATGAGTTGGAGCCATAGACAGTATATTTAATAGGTTGAAAGCCTATTTAATATACGATCTAAGGTTGAAGCGAGCTGTTAACCCTCACCCGCTTCCTCCCCAGAACTGAGGAAGATCAGGCAGGTTGCAGGAACACTGCAGGTGTGCAAGACGAGCACAACATTGTAATTTGATGATAAGAAGTGACAGTGAGTCCTCCACTGTAAGTTGATCAGCTGTTTAAAACTTTCAATCGTCTGTCAACGTAAAGCTGAGCCTTTTTATCCTGTCACCTGTCATTAACATATTGCTCAGTGGAATTTCTTATAAACATCCATGTAAAAGATTATTGATGATCTCTTACGACTCATAAACAGACACTTATTCATTCTGCAAACATTCAGCATTAATTTGAACTCTAATTAAAGTGAGCAGGCAAACAATAACACAAGTTACAGCCGGAATAGAAATTCTGTGGCTGTAATGTTGTCAGAGAAACAACTTCAACTTTTAGTCTCTTATGAAATATCATGGTCATTGTATGATTTAAGTAAATATATTACTGATTTCTCCTTTAATTGACCAGAGAACATTTTTGCCCACAAAATAACCAAATTTCCAATAAAAAGCGCCTCATCCAGGTGTTGTCTATGACAGTTCCTTGATGCTTAGTCACGAGCGTGACCTTTTAAACCATCTGCTGATGCCCTGGCACAATTTTTAACATGGAGTTTTTCTGTTTTATGATGTTTTCAAAGCGGTAAATGGACCTCTGGGATGTCTGACGGCGAGTGAATTGGGGGAGGTGAGGGCTGACGGTGAAGAGTCACTGACAGTTATCATGGTAACATGAGTAAACAAGCAGAGTGAATGGAGAACATAGACACCATGATACATGACTGTCTGCACCTCAAAGGCAGCCTTGTTTCAGTGAATTTAAATGGAAGAAAGCCACATTGTATTTGGGTGATTATGTGGACGCTGCAGTTAAAGTGTCCATGTGTCCCCAGTTGATCACTTGCACCAGCAATCCAAGCTAAGGTGCTAAAAGTTAAAGCATTACGCATTTTTAAATAAGCTCCATAATAGTTGCTGCACATTGTTTACTGTGACAAAAACAGAAAGTTGAAAATAGCAACGGGCTCAGAGTTGCACTTCCCCTCCAAATGTCTTCACTAAAACCTCACAAGGTGGAAAAAATCTGTGTATCTGCCAGACATAGTAAGAAAATAAATAAAAGTGAGCAATAAAACTAAATTCAGCGTCTCTAAAACATCTGTGTGGGCCAACAGAGAGGGACGTAAACCGGAAAGCGAACACATGTCTGCGTTTCCAGGTGCATCTGTTGTTTAGACACCACCACCCACGCTAAACAGCTCACCGTTTTTTTTTTGTTTTTTTTTTACCAGTCTCATCCTGCCTCACATGGAGAGAATATCCACAAATATCAGGCCTTTGTAGGAACAGATCTTCACACTGTGTGGTATGTAACTTGCGGGTAAGATGAAACAATTTAAAACATTAATACTGTAGAAATAGAAATCACCATCTGAAACCAAAGAAAGGTAATAATGAAAATGATGATGATGATGAAATCACCTTAATGAAAGCTGCAGCATAATACATTTTATCCTTCCCACCGTGTTGTATTTAAATAGAGTGCAGGAAATAGCATGAACTGTGGTGAATGCCATGGATGAACACAAAAAAAAAAATACTCTTACCAACTGTTCACACCTACACGATGGAAAAACACAGGGTGCCAGTAATTTTGAATTGAACCTTAATATTCATTCAGTTGCCAAGACTCAAAGAATCAAAACACGGCCAGTGGCACTATGTGGAGGGAGATGAGAAACGATCAACTTTATGCAAATGAGCTTTAACTTGCCAGGGCGCAACCAATAGTGTTCACTTTTCCCAGTCTGCAAAATAGGATACGCCCACACCAACTGGCTCAAGCGCAGAAACAGGCCTGCAAAGCCTATCGATTCTGCCAGGTTGTGTGTCTCTGATGTATAATACAAATTTAATAACACATATTACATGGTAAATACTCAATATCAAACATGCAGTCCTTGCCAGGTTGAGCAGGGCCCGCGCTGCCAGCAACCAGATGATCCGCTGTGTCGACCCATAACAGAAGCAGCCGAAAAGGGAAGAAGAAGACATGGTGAATATTCTGGAGCTAGAAGCAAACTAGAAAAGGATGCGCAGTGGAGTGCAGATCTGTGCCAGGCAGCAGATGGGGAAGCACCTACTGCAACAATGCCAACAACTGCCGGATGCAAAGTTTTGACTAAAGTGCTTTTTTATTGTAATGTGTCAGTTTTCTTGAAGACACATAGAATAGAACGGAGCCTGCATGTCCCAGTGGACATTGTGTCTGTTCAGAAGATTAATGTTTTGGCATAGAGCTGATTAGATCACCCCCAGTAATTGAATTTAATCCCAACAAGTAATCAGTGTCACCAGGGCAGGAATTTCCCGGCAGCAACGAAGGCCATGGCCGCCATGTCCCCTCACTTTGGCCTAATGCCCCTCAAAAAATATTCAACCTGCAGCCACAGTGATCATTGATGCCCCACCCACACTGCCTCATCTGATTTTTTCCTCTGCCTCTTTCCTTTCGATACAATTTTAGACAGAAGCGTCTTTTCTTAAGATTCTGATTGGGCAACATCAAGTGAAACGCCGCGTATATAACCAGTGGTGGGTTCAATTTCAAGCCTGGTATGAAACAACTGAAGTGTGATAACTTGCAGCAAGGAGAGGACGCTCAGGTCGAGTGCAAGAAAGGCAGCATGTGGATACGGACAGTGGTGTTGACGTGATATAAACTTTGTTTGATCATGATGCTTGATGTTACTCTACAATTCTGTGGTTTACCCTGCAGACTGGAGACTCTGTTAACAGTGACAAACAACTAGATCCATGTTCTTATTTTTATTGTGGTGCTAGATGCACCATCTCTTGCTATTGAAGCCCATTACATCCCATTACGGATCCTGTAAATTATCACAATAAAAAACTTTCTAAAAATAATGACTTACTATCTCAAAATTAAAGTCAGTATCTCAAAAAGCATTATTAAGTCAATAAGTTTCATATGATATTACTATCTTTGCACACATACATACCCAAATGCATACCGACTAATGAAGTAGTATTACTTATGATTATGAGTATTATGAGCAAATATTTCTTTTATTTTTGTGTCATACCATATTAAAATGGTCTAATCCCATGTGGGATTACATGACACTTAATAATACCACATGAAGACTTTCACCAGGTAGCATTCATGTTCCAAAGAAAGCCATTGTTCCAAACCACACATACTGTACGTGGTTCCAAAATCAAAGAAAGGAAGGTAAAACGTTTTATGTTTAAAATGATGGTGAAGACACACAATATTAAGACTTGCACAACACACTTTCTCTGAATGACCAGACATTGAGTTCAGAATAATAAAATTAAATCTTTTTTTTTCATTTTATTGATCAGTTTCTTTCTAACATTGAGATTCGAAAGGCAATAAAAAACAAAATGCTTTTCATTGTATGTTTGATTTAACTTATATAACATGAAGTTAATCCTGTTCTTTAACTCAAACGTAGTATCCTGTTCTGATATTGATAAAGTAACACACCTCAGCTTCTTTCTGAACAGAATAACTTTACCATCATTTTCAGCAGCAAACTCAGTTTGGATAAAACCACGTTACAAATCTCACAAGTATGTGAATTATACGCTCAACTCTCAGCACTCCCAAAATGTACAGACACAGAAAATCCTATTAAAATATTCTCTTACATTGCCAGACATTTCATTAAGGCGTGCAACTGGAGCTCTCAACATGGGGACATCTGGGTATTTTTTGGCCATTAAATTGTACATGTAGCAACAGTCTAACACGAGGATTGTCTGAGCGTTGTTATTCTACATGAGCTCCACGTTGGGATGTGGAGCGGTGCGAGCCGCCAGAGTCCGGCCTTGCCTCGGCTTCATCAATCACGGCTGCGACAGTGAATGGCAGAATAATATTGTTGCTGCTGGTTGATTGGGAAGTCCCCCCCCCCATGACTGTGTGTGTATGTGAGACAGGGAGAGTGTGAATGTGTGTGTTTGCATGTTAAATGTCATCTCCTAACTGTGCATGAGTTGGTGTCACTGATTTAAAAAAAAAAAAAACTGGTGTCACGTGTGTGTGTGTGAGAGTGTCCATACCTTCTCATCAGGTATGTGCGCATATATGCGTATCACACACTGTATGAACACACACACTCACACACAGAAGGTGTACTTTAACTCCTTGGCGCCTGGGTCTTCCTGTAGTGCCGGAGCCGGGCTGTGCACTGCTGGACAGGCTCTTCCCGTTAAGGGCCCTGTGGTTACGGAGGGACCATGTGCCCATTCACCACTGTTTGTTTTCTATGTCATTATGAGTCCAGCACGCCTTCACTGACCAGCCCCATCCAAATAGTCTCCTTTGTTAGGCACACGCTCTCCCCCGTCATGGAACCATATAAAGACATTTGGTTACACTCTTAGAAATAAAGACCATAACTAGAACCATTAAGGGGTCTTTGGTTGGTCCCCATTGGAAAATCTTTTTTGGTTCCTGGTAGACCCTTTTTTAAGGTTTCACCTGGAACTCTTTCAGCAAGTTCTACCTACAACTCAACATAAAGGGTTATACCTAGAACCAGCAGTGAAAGGTTTAACCCAGAGCCCCCTGCGAGGGGTTCCACAGAGAACCCTTCAATGGTGCAACCAGTGGTTCCAACCAGAATCCTAAGCATACTAACAAAAACTCAACCTGGGGATTAAACCGAGAACCTGTTTATATTCCAAGGGTTTCATCCAAAACACATTAAGGGGGTTCTACCAAGAGTCTGTTCATATTCTAAGGGTTTTATCTAGAACCCATCAAGGGAACTCTACTGAGAATCTTTTATATTCCAAGGGTTTTAATCTAGAACGCACTCACGGTGTTCTGAGGAGAACCTTTTTATATTCCAAGGGTTTTTATCTAGAGCACACTCAGGGGATTCTACAGAGAACCATTTTATATTCTAAGGATTTGTATCTAGAACATACCCAAGGGGTTCTACCAAGAACCCGGTTATATTCCAAGGGTTTCATCTAGAACACAGTCAGGATGCTCTGATGAGAACATTTTCATATTCCAAGGGTTTTGTCTAAAATACTCAGGGGGTTCTACCAAGAACCTTTTTATATATCCCAAGTGTTTTGTCCAGAACCCACCAAGGAGGTTCTACTGAGAACCTTTTTATAATCCAAGGGTTTTATCTAGAAACTACTAAGGGGCTTCTACTGAGAACCTTTTTATATCCCAAGTGTTTTATCTAGAACCCATCAAGGAGGTTCTACCAAGAACTTTTTTTATATTCCAAGGGTTTTATGTAGAACACACCCTGGATGTTCTACCTAGAACCCTTTTATATTATGGTACAAAGAATCCTTGACAAACTGTTGAAGAAGGAGCTCTTTAAGGATTATGACAATTCGTTGAAGAGCTCTTTCTTCGAAAAACGGTTTCTTTGGATGAAAAGGGTTCTTAATGGAATTCTTAGTTTTACAAAGAACTCTCAACAAACCGTTTCTCCAGAGGCAAATAGTTCTGTGTAGAACTTCAGCCTTTCAGGAAAAAAAAACTTTTGAAACCCTTATTTCTAAGAGTGTTGATACACTTAGGTGTGCTTAGAGGAGTATGTCCAAATCACACATACACAGACACACGCACACTCCACTCCTCTAATCCACATGCATGCACATCCACACACCACAGCGCGCGCACACACGCAGACACACACACAAACATGCACACACACAGCTTTCCATTCAGTCCTGCTCTCATAATGTTTCTTTACTTAACATTTAAAGTTCCTGAAATAGGAATGTTCCTGAATCAAAACTGTTTCTCCAAGGGAGTGCACGGTGAAACACCGATACCGTTTTGGTCCTGCAGTGCATTCTGGGTTATTTTGTTTGGGCAGCCATGCTGCCGTCTCCTGTGCACAGCAAGTCATTAGAAAAATGATTTGATTTGATTATGATACAGTGGCACGCAGGACAGGAGATATTTTGTCTGTTTTGCATCCTGGCAGCATCTTCTCACCACCTCTTTTCCCTGCAGTGTTGTTTTGGAGCGAAAAAACGTTTTAAAGCCAGTAGGTAAAACTGGGCAAATGTTGTGCTCAGGATATGAGATGGGGAACGAGGGATAGACACTGGTAATTACACAGATCCTGACAAATAGCAGGTAGGTGGAGGAGCACTTGGGTTTGGGGTTGCAGGTGGAAATAGGACATAATATCCTCTAAATCTGCAAGTGGAAAAAGAATATACCCACTAACCTGTCCTCTGCGGTCTAGACAGACCAACATATGCATACTCCAGGGTGAAACTAAGGAGCGCAAACAAAGAGCAGAATGTGTAAGAAAGCATTTTATGGAAAAATGTATAAATTTAGCAGCTAGTAGAATATTTTAGGAAGATTCGTGGGTGCAAAAACCCTGTTTTTTTTCCTCCTTTTGTGTTTGAAAAGAAATGAAACAAAAGCACATACAGTTTACATTATATTGTTAACACTACATTTTGGTAACAGCAGTGGAACTGAAAGACTGTTGGAAAAATCAGATCCATCCTCATAGGGTTGGGCAATGTCTACCAAATTAGCAAAGGCTGATGTTCACAGTGAAACATCACAATGGACGATGATATCGTTTTATCAATGTCTCACATCTCTGCCAGGCAAGCATCAGACATACAACTCCATGCCAGGTTTAAAAGGGTCTTCATCTGCACACCACATGTCTGTAAATTAGTTGAGCTGTGTTCCGCCTCTGAAGTGGGGCTGCACAATTAATCAAATTGCAATAAAACTGCAGTACGCCCAAGTGCAAAATCCAAATCGCTGAACCAGATAGCAATTATTTGAAAAAGGAAAAATGTGTGAGAAAACAGCATTATAATGAAGTCCTGTAGTGCTGCATAGACTCCTGGCCTATAAATCTTGTTCTCCAGATGAAAGGAAACATGTTTGTTTGGTACAGACTTCAATAAATATCACATGATCATGATTTAATTTTTTTTTTCTCAGTGAACATGAAAGCACAACTAATCATTTACACTATAATCGTATCACATATCACAATTTCTGTCAAAATAATATGAATTCTTTACCAAATGGTGCAGCCCTACTCTGAGGCTAAAGTTAGCTGGCTAGCTATACTGAAGAGGCTAAGCTAAGAAAACAATAACTCAAATAAAAATGGCGCAATTCAAAGAAACACCGAGAGCAGGTCTCAGCAAAAGAAGCACAGCTGCCACCAATGTAGCCAAGCATATTAGGCTCACTAACAGGGCAGATTTAATAGCAAAATAATAAATAGGACATAGAGACATAACGTTAGAGCGATGACCAGCAGTATCACAGGTGTTACAGTGAGCTAAGTGGTCAGTGACTGTCAGCCACTGACTATGGACCAAGGCATGTCCACTGGCCAACCCTGATTCATACCCTCTTTAGGATGGGGCCCTGCCATTGTTCCAGTGGTTTAGTGTTCTGAAACCCAGAAGTCCAAAAAAAGTCACACTATACCAAAAGCCCATTTGTCCAACAGCCCATTATCCCGAAAATAAACACTCCAGAGTCCCATTGCTCCAAAAATACACAATCTCCCTGCAGTTGCTAACCTTAACCCATCTAACGACTCAGTGACAAGGGCGCACACTAGCTGAGATAAAACTCTGACAATGGGAATTTGCCTGTGACAGTAAAACTGCTTGAAATGCTTGTTGTAACACCAGAAAGTAGCCTATTAAGGGCAAAACTCCGACGGATTCAGCACCATGGACAGGGCAGACAGTCACTGAACAGCTATGGGGAGAGTGTATATTTTCAGAGCAATGGGTGCTTTTTGTGGGGATAATGGGCTGCAATCCCCAAATTTGCCCCACAGAGCAATAATGAAATGTTTGCTCTCTGCCAGGCATAGGACAGTTTGATGACACTGGAAGTAGCATGGGATCATCGGAGCTGTTTTCTTCAGTGTTAAACAACCACCATTGCATAAAAATCTATCTGACTTGACTCAAGCATAAATCAGGTCCACGGAAGAGGTAATGTACTCTTTTATTCACGTTGTGTTTATTCATGTTTGCAGAATTCCTTCCTCTCTCTATCCTCGTCTTTTTGCTGGAAGTTATCCAACTAGTGGCTACTAGGAAACACACCATTACCTTGATTAAATTACCAATTTCTCTGGGTTTGACCATTGTTGGAAACATTTGAGATGATCTAAGTACATAACTCATATATTATATATATAGATTTAATATAAATTTATATTGTATTTAAGCCAATCATGATATAATCATTATTAGAGGTGCTTACCACAAGAAATGCAATTTGCCATTATGGGCAAATACAGAATATTTGCCAGATTTGTTGCCCTGTATGCAACACCAATGCCCTTTGCCGGTCACATGCCTATTAAAGTTGTGGATTTATGGAGATGGTAATAGATGTTTTACACTTGTGCTATAATTTTTGTGGCCTGTTCTACAAAACTTCAAGCAAATGCAAAAAAAAAAAGTTAACGTACAGACCTGGAACAAAATATTCTTATATTCAAAATATAAAAGTTCTGGCGTTTTAGGCATTTTAATGCTTTAAGGAAAAGACTAAAAACGTATCAACTTTAACATTTATTCTACGGCTTTAGGACTCAATTCATAAAGATGCAAAGACAAGGAAAAAGGGAGAGAAGACTGGAAAAGAGGGAGATGAATGCGTGGAAAAGAGTTCCTCTAAGTTCCTAGATCAGTCAGAGTCTGAGCTGTCACAGAAAAACAGCACTCGCACACTTTAAATACACACTGATGTTGCATACAGCAGTACTGGGCCACATATGATGTGTGGAACAAGGTGAAATATAATGTGCATTAAAACTGAACGCACCATTAGAATGCAACCTGTTGATGAGATCGCGTCAATAGGAAAATCAATATGAAAAAAATGGCGAATGTGTACTTAAACACGCACAGACGCACACGCTGGGGAGTAGCCTTTTCCGGCAACAACCACAGGCGCCCTGACCTGTCTGCCTTGTCACCGTTTGATGATGTCATCCGGAAGGCTCCAGCTCAGTAGCCGCCACACAGCAGCATGACTGGGCGGAGAGGGCAGGTGCTCCACATCACAGTCACTCCTTAAACACACACCACGCACACACACACTTAAGTAAACATAAACACGCATTACACTGGCAAGCAGACAGCGAGACAGCGACGGCGCTGCGGTCTGCACGCACACTGTGACGTACGGGATGCAGAAATATGAATAAACATGCTCATACTGTACATGAAACACACACATACACACTGGTTCAACCACAAGGGTGCCCATGTATCAAACCCCACCCGGGACAGCCTCATTGTCCCTGGCAGCACTCACTGTTTCAAAGTAATGTTTTCCCCCAAAAAAACATCAACTCGATATCCACCAATTACAAAAGCCACATAATTGTAATAATCACAGAGCCGGGGGATAAATCAAGAGATCTGCAAATTAGAAACCCAAACGACTCCATCTCAATGACAAGAATGAACCGCACTTCTATGAGAAATCAATTAAAACTCAATCAGGAGCAGAGAAACACTAAGGAGCTGCCGGCTTTTATACGTCACGAGAAGCCATAAACTCACCACAGCCCCAGGGACTCCAGCTTGTGGTTCTTGTAGTGTATATTGGTTGGCTAGAGTGTGTGTCACTAGTGTCACTTTGATTCGCCTCTCTCCAATAATCTCTTCATGTTTTCCATGAAGATCAGCACATCAACTCGACATATAAATACACAAGACAGTGGGAGGCTCGCTGTCGAAGAGTTTCAAAAGAGATGCACTTGTTTTTTTTATGGGGACCGAAGATGCAGCTATTGTGGAAGTCCAATGTTTTTGCTTCACGCTCAAGAGGAATCCTTTAGTAAGATCAGGTTTTATTCCACGATTATATTTAAGTGGCAATTAAAGCTGGTTGAGAGATGTTTGGTCTGTTGTGTTGCATCCAAAAGGACTGCTGATCCCAGTGAAACAAACCCATGCAGCAACAAAACTAGAAGAGTGCAGTCAATAGAGCGCAGATCTTTGCCGGGCGGCAACAAATGGTGAAGCACTGCAATGCCACAATTGCCAGATGGAACTAGCAGAGATTTGAAAGTTTTTGGATTTTGAATAAAGGTTTTAGTATGGTATAGTAAGGTATTAGAGTTGGGCGATATGTTAAAAATTTCCAAACGACCATCGTCAGGCCATCAATCAGAGATTGGCGATATCTTCGCCCCCCCTCCAGTCCTCTCGGGTCTCGGCTGGGAGATGTGTGCAAGCAGCAAATTCACTATGTTACGCATGCTGCGTATGTTCACTGTGTCCAATAAACATAATGAACTTACAAAGAATGAGGAACTTAAATATTCTCACACATATTTTCCTTTTTAAATAGAGAAATACAACCATACACCTTCTGAGTTCAGGTTTCTCTCTTGAGCTTAATGGCTCCTTAAATCCTTGGAAATTCACTTCATTCAAAATCGACAGAAAAACATGTAAAACTCAGCAAAACCATCTTTGTTAGTCTGTCCACTCTTCCAACAATCACCAACTCTGTTTTGGTTGAATTAAAACCTTCAATTCGCCGCGTGAAAAGAGTGTAAAGAGTGTGACTCTGCAGGCTGTTTTCCTCTCACTCCTCTCCCAGCTCAGCACATTCATGGTCTGGCGAGTGGGTGTGTACTGCGCCACTGGATGAGTGCGTGATGCGGAGCAGAGCTGTCACTCTGTAGACCATGACATCAGCAAAATAAAATGACAAATATTGCCCCAAAAATCAGCCCAAAAAGGTGACAGGCAATGGATTCAGCCCATCGTCAATAGACAACACATTCATCCAATCGCCTAACCCTACATGGTATACAACAGTCTACGTTTCTTAATCGAGATGTGTTTTTTTATAGTATAGTCTCAATTTTCTTTAAGATGCATAGAATAAGGTAACGGTAGAGCAACTGAGCATTCTGGGTGACAAAACCAATCAAAAGCAGCCCCAAACCAGCCCAGGCCAAGAAAACTAATGTTGGCAGGCAGAGAGCATAGGCAGGTCATATTTATGTGTGTTTATGTGGGCATGTGTGAGACGTGTGCCTGTGTATGTTCTTATCTGGAGTCAGTTCGGTAGGATTTATATATGGACGTGTATTAACGGATAGTATTAATTTTATTTGCATGCAAAATAGGTTCACCCAACCAGCGGGCAAAGAAATCACCCCGCCCAATACTTCAAAAGCAGCCAAATTCCAAGAAAGAACTTGAACCTGGCAACCCTGACCAAACTGTATACACCTAAAGGAGAAATATGTAATTTATTTACTGCGCTAAATCATAAAATGACCATGATATGTTATTATTATGATAAGGCTACAACCAGCATGTTCTCCCTCAGTCCGGACCACGACAGCTGTTTGGTTGCCTGTTTTATGTTTATTAGAGTTTTAATTAATGTGGAAAGCTTGCTGAATGAGTTAGTATCTGTTAATGAGTCGTAAAAAATCATAACTCTTTAATAAGTCTACATCTCAGCTAACTGCTCTTACATATTTATCTTGTTTATATACATTGATAGAATGAAAAATGTCAGGTAGTTTAAAAAAAAAATCTAAATTTCAGATTCCGCTGATGGTAAGCAACTTCCTTTTAAAAAAAATCTAAATATTTCCCATGTATTTCTCCCATCCAGCAGTTCACAAAAACAAACATCCAGATGTGCGTTGCTCAGTTTGTGTGTGTGTGTGGCAGTCCTGTTAACTGATGTGGGCATGAGTGACAAAACACTTGACCCTGCTCTTACAACAATAGTAGTGTGGCACAGAGGCAGCTGCTCCGACACACACACACACACACACACACACACACCTCTGGATGCAATTATAAATGTTTAGGGAGAAAATAAAAAACAAATTATGAACACTCCGTGGTGACTAATTTCTTCACCTGAGAAATATTTTTCCAAAATATCACACCACCTCTTCTTGTTTGGTTTGCTGCGGTAGTATTTACCCAAAAGGGCTCGGTAATAATTTGATTATTCCATGAGGGTATGCAAAATATAATTACTGTCATATTATATTTCCATGTAGAGTGACACAACAATGCTGACTGAGACTATGTGGTGTTACTGCAGGGTTTACACTCTCTACACTCTCTTTCACTGCACCTTCGGTAAGGAAACGGTCCACATGATCCATGCATCCATGCTCTGTGACCCTCCTCCGTTACCTTTTTTCAAATCTAAATGAACTATACGACACGTTAACAAGCTTTGAATGTTAATTTATGCTTGCGTTGTGTAATTAGGGTTAAAGATTTTTACAGCTCTGCCAGCTGATATGTCAAATCTTTACTGCTCTACATCTCAGCACTGCAGACTCATAATTTATTGCCCACTTTCCAAGCTGTAATTGGGCACGTTTGAATGTAATTCCTCATATGGTCAATGTCTAGTAAAAAAAAAAAAAGAGAGAGAGAGAGAGAGAGAGAGAGAGAGAAAAGCATGGCACTAAAAATATAAACAGCTTGAGTCTCAATGTCCAATTAGTTTTGTTTTGTAGTTCCAGAATTTGTTCAAAAAACTCCATGTTTGACAACATATTCTAATATCTGACTGTTTGAGTACTGTACTTACTGTGTATCACTTCATGTTCCAGTTATACATTCATAGTTATGAGTTAAAGCTATACATATTATGCATCTTCTTAATATTGGTGCACTCTTTTTTGCTACACTGTAAATGTGAAAAAGTTGAGAAAACTCAAAATTTCAAGGCAACTTACTTCCATAGATTTTTGAGTTTTGAGCCCAGACTTTTAAGTTTTGAAAACGTTTTATCAACTAATAATGTTTTGTTTAGATAATTTATTCTTCTTCTTCAGATAAACTTGAATCTTTGAATTTTAGTAAACTCATTGAAGTAAAAGTGAATAACTGTTAATAATTTAATATTTTCAATTGTCACCATTTCACCCAAAGGGTTGAACTGGATGTTCTTGTACTGTACAGGTGTTTAGTGCAGTGACAATAAAGTCTAATTGAAAAAATATTTATAGTCGACAAGTATTTTTTTTATGGCTGCAGCATTGCAATAGATTGGAAATACTGGATGATTTGTGTCAATTTCACTGGTTTCCCTTCAGTTCAACATATCTGTTTTTTTGTTTTTTTTTTTTAGAAACGTTGGGATCTTGATTAGAATTTAAAGGGATAGTCTGGATTATTTCAAGTGGGATTGTGTGAAGTACTTCTCAATAGTCAGTGTATTACATGTAGTAAATGCTGTCCCCATTTTTGAAGAAGCAGAGAGGTGCCCCAGCACAGAGGTTAAGGAATGTGCTGCTGCAGTCGTATTTTAGCCACCTGAAAAAATCTATATCAGTTTAAGTGTGTTATATTTAGCATATTCACTGCTTTACCTTTCCATCAGACAGCCTTTTCCAATGGGAAACTGACGTTATATAAGCCAAATACCTCTCTGGTTTGTTTGCAGAGAGCAATATTTGGCTTGTATAATGTCAGTTTGCAGTCGGAAACCGCTGTTTATATAAGATGCCGACCACCATCTACTGTAGGTAACACACTGACTATGGATAAACACCTCGTACAGCCACACTTCAAATAATCTGAACTATCCCTTTAAACTTAAAACAGACAAAAACATGGAGTGGAACAAAAGTAAGTGTCTTGAGGATGATATTCTATATTTTGCCTGTGGTCAACAAATCCCATTAAAAGGCCAACAACTAACATGTCATCCAATGTCCCTCATGTGCTTCATAGGACATGAGCTCTATGGCTCAGAGGAATAACATATATCACACTCTGGGGCCGATGCTAACACCGATTTCATGGAGTAAATAAATCTGTTAACGATATATCATCCAATATTCTATATTTTATGTTATTTCATTGATATTTTATTGTCATTTTCTTGGATTCTATTTTTGTTTTGCTGTTATAAAGCACTTTGTAACTATGTTTTTAGAGGTACTATAAAATAAAATCTAAAATATTTATATATCAATTCAAAATGGCCTAAACTTTCATAGGTATTTTTGTTAAATAATTCTCTGTTTCCTGCCCAGAGACTACAGATGAAACTTAGCTTACAGCTAACTCTGGTGCAGCTAAGTAACTGTGCATTGTCCCTCTTAATTAAACAAATAATTAAATAAAGAAATATAAACAACTATTAAAAAAAAAAACTATATCAAACCAAAATAAATTAATAAATAAAAACAATCTCCATTATGTTGTTTGAAAAAAAAAAGTTAACATATTGAAGCATACCAGACAACATATATGCTGTTATTGATATAGACTGATAGGCTGATAATGGGTCAGTTATATCAGCCAACCTAAATATTGGTTTGAATCTTCTTCACTGTAAAAACAAAAAAGTTAAGAAAAGTCAAATTTCTTCTTTAGATAAACTTAGATCTTCGAGTTTTAGAAAGCCCAAGAAATATTGTACTTCAGAAATTATTGAGTAAACTCACCAAAGTGACAGTGAATAATGGTTATTATTTTCATTTAAAACCATTTAATTTTCAGGAGCCCAAATCATAACAAGTAATGTTCACATCTCCAGTATTTTAAGGAGGAAACATAAATGATCTCCACCTAAGATTTTCAAGATTGTTCAAGTTGCCCTGAAATTTTGAGTTAGCTCAATTTTTCTATTTTTGCAGTGTTGTTAGTAGGATCAGTTCTTTGTTGGTTTTAGTCTTTTCATTGGATTTAATGTCAAATAAGAAAAATATAGAATATCACCCGAATGATCCTTTAATGACTGACCTGCCAAATGGTTCAGGGGACTGAAGCATGCATGTTCCTCTTGAGAGAATTTGAGTAAAATATTTTCAGGATTAATTAGATCGAGAAATTGAGCCAAAAACAAGGCTGTTTTTTTTCACACAGTTCCAGTAAACCTAAAACATTTGAACTGCCAACAACAATACTGTACATACAGCAGAATATAGTATTTTCCTCTCTCGGTCCAGCTCAGCAGTAGGTGTAAGTGAGCACCTCAGCAGTTTGGTAACTAATCCTCCCACCGACCCCAGAGTGCACACCACAGTCTTCACTAATCATTCCAACATTTCCATCTTATTAAGTAAGACAATACATTAATTGCAATGGCATGCTGAGGCCTCCCGCTATGCAACGTTACCCCTCTCGGGTCTGCCACCGAAAACCCCGCGGGCGCACGGCTGAAGCTGACACGCAGAGTTCACGGCTTCCACTCTGCGTGCCGTGCAACTTTTCAGCAGCCGCGGGAGCAGATTAGAGACGTCCGCTGTGCATTCCTCGCCTAATGATTAAATATCAGCCCGTTTATTGTGAGTGTCACTGATTGCGGCCCGAGATGTGGCTCTTGGCAGGCGGCGAAGGCTGCGAACAGGACGCCGCTTTGGAGATCTTTTCCCTCTCCCGCTAATCGAGAGATACTTTGACAGAATGATTTAGAGAACGTGTTGTTAGCACATTTTTGATTCCACTGCAGTTTATTTCTTTGTAGATATCTTTTGAATTTATCTTGTAGAGTCAAAATTGATCAAATTTAACAGCTCTGACTGTTCTGCTAATGCGAATGCTTTGCATTTAAAGGGACAGTTCACCCCCATAATCAAAAATACAGATTGTACAGATAGATCGTGTTGGTGTGAGTTGCTTAGTTTTAAAGATGTCTGCTATAGAGATGCCTGCCTTGTCTTCAGTATAATGCACCTGACTCTTTGCTGAGCCGCTCCTGCCAACAGCAACTGTCCAATCATAAACTGACAACCGTACGGCAGCGTAGGCCTATCAAGCTTTGCAATTCTCCACAAGTTCAAGCGGTGTCTTTAAGAAACATAAAATACGAGGGCAAATGCACGAGGAATGGATTAAACTTGTTTATCTGCTCTAATGCAAGCTGCAAAAGTTAGCATGTTTGCTAACCCAGCTGCAATAATATTATCTCCAGCCAAACTTGTGTTAGTTACTGTACCAGTGCATTTGACAAACTCGTGGCCTGCACTGGGATTTGCTATGTGGGGGTTTAAGGAGAAGGATGTGGCCTTGTGAAGAATCAAAGTGGGCCGAACATGAAGCATCTCTTGGCTAGCTTAGCTCTCATTGTGCCTGGTCTGGCTGGCTGACCGTCTCAAGGTCCGTTGCACTTAATTGAGTCCCTGAGCTTCCTTTTCCCACATTAATGATTGTATTTCTGTTGTCAGTTGTATATATACATATCACATTTTTGCTGAGATGTAAGCTAGCTTTAGCCTCAGTCTTTTAGCATTAACATTGCACGCTTGTCATGTATGCAGCCTTTAAGCAACTAACATATTTAATACACTTAAAAGAGGATTCTTGTTTTAAAATGTGTCCGCTGGAGACAGACTTCTTAACTGACTGAGGGACTTCAAGTATTAGCAGTAGCTTACTTTTGCTAGCAGCACTTAAGAGTTATCATTTGAGCTGATAAAATCCATGGTCGTCAGCTAGAAATGAGAAGCTGCTTGTATTTACCTCTCTATGGAATCAAACACCTTGTGTTTCACCAATTATTCCCATTTTCGATGTTAAATCTGCCGCAGTTTTGACTGTAAACATCGTACTTGCAGATGAGAATGGAAAGCTTGACAGGCGTAGTAACAGTAACTAAGGAGGGCAGGGCTTAGCGAAGGGTCAGTTCAATGGAACTTTGCTTGTGGTGTTCAAAGTGCCAAAAAATACATTTGAAAAATTACAGAAGTACCACAGAGCTTGTTGAAAGCAGTTTCATGTAGATTCTACTGTAGAAACATAGTAGCTCCTGAAATTTCTACCATAGTAAGAAAAGAGTTCCTACACTGCTCCCAAAAGGTGTGTGGATTACCTTGAATAACCAGCTCATGATTTCTGGAAGGAGACACTGGTGTTTAATTTTTCAAAGGTATGTTTTTTCGCACTATGAACACCTCAAGCTGAGTGCCAACTAGTACCATTATATTGGAGCGATGTCTCCCAAACCCGGCAACTCACACTAAAACAAATATGTATTTTTGATTTTAGGGTGAACTGTCCCTTTAATTTACTCAAAGACCATCCTGATGAATAAATAGATATCTAGACATGCAGATATGCTGCCCACCAACCATTTTAACTGCTATTTTCACTATTTTATCAGCGGGATATTTAGAGATTTTAAATCACAGATTGTTACCTCCCACAGTTTAAGTCTTTTCACTTGACTGACAGAAGGTACAGTATCCCTTAAACAAATTTCTGTAAAATATATATTTATTCTAAAATCTTTTTTTTGTTGTTTTTTTTCTCGTCTTGTTTCTATATTGGCGGCAGTGCCAGACATATTTTGATTAAATGGTCCCCTCTGGCTCATAGTTTAGCCAGCGGTATTGGGTTTCACCTAAAATTAGCCATCAGACTCAATTTATTACCTCAATTGAGAGGCTCGAAAAGTGCCCGTAACAGCGCCCCGGCTAACACGGACTAACCTTGGCCAAGCCATATAATGTTGCATTTTAATTCAGCTGCAGGAATTGCCAGCGAGGCCAAGCCCATTATAAGTTACACCTTACTTTTTTTTCCCTCCCTCGCACCCAGAGTGGAGGAGCGTGCTCGAATATTAAACGGGTACAAGAGTGTTAGGCAAACACTAAAATCCAAGATAATTTTATTGAGGTAAGAAAACTGCTTTCCCCTGTCAGCCACATGACTTTTTAAACCTATTTTAGGGGGAGGGGAGTGTTATGAAAGTGGGGACATAAGACACACGTGCACACATGCATTAAAATCTTTACAACCACATATATATAATGTGGTGGTGAAACTGTGCAGCGTGACAGTTTTCCAAGTCTTCAACACACCCCTCTGCAGTGCAAGTTTGTGAACATCCAGACAGAAGCATGTTAACCAACGGAGATGCCTGTTAAATGTCAGCGGCTCTTGAATAATATCGACCGCAGCAGTCTGAAATAGCGCCGCGAATGTGTTGCAACTATGTGTCTAAAGGTATGTAAGGAGTTTATCAAAGCTGCTCAGTTGTGACAGAGCTCACACACGGTCTCTCTGTGGGCTCAGGAGCTCTGATTATCTGATTATAGGTGGTAATAGATGGTGATTTCTTGGACTGTTTCGTGCATCTGTGCATTATTTTGAGTCTAATCCTCAACATAACCCATTTAGACTCCTTCAGAAGATCCTTGGCCAGTATGGCAAAGAGGTAAATAAGATTTTTTTTTTTTTTTTTTTTTTTTTTTTGCCAAAATCGCCTAAAATAAAAGGAGCCACTAAAATAACAAGACTAAGGCTGGGCTGCACCAACAAAGGTTTATTTCTGTTTGGTACAACTGAAATTAAATAAGGTTTAATATTCAGGATTCCTGCACTTTTTCTGAAATCAAATTCAAGCACTTTCAAGCATTTTCAATGTGCATTTTCAAGGTTTTCCAGCACCCTGCAGCTGTAGTAACATATTTCTGTACATATACAGGCTCAAAATGTTGAAATCAGATGTTAGTTTGCTATAAAAAAAAACCCCCAAAACTATGTTTCATGACAGTATTTTACAGAAAGGTGACATTTTAAGGAAAACACAACAGGGATTCACGTTTCAAAATGTGACACCTATAAGTAGACTTGGCACAATTAATCGGTTATTAATCAGTTATTAAATTAATCACCGGTTATTTTGATAAGTGATTGGTTTGAGTAATTTTTTTAAATGAAAAGTTGAAAGTCTCTGATTCCTGCTCCTTAAATGTGAATTATTTCCTGGCTTATCTACTCCTCTCTGACAGTAAACTGAATATATTTGGGTTGTGGTTAAAAAAAGAATGTGTAAAATAATAGACAGATTCATTGATAATGAAAATAACTGTTACAGGAAAGACGTACGTCCGTGTGCTTCAGTGTGTTTGGACCTGTTTTTTCAACCCACAAGATTGTGACAAGGTGAATCACTGATCATTAATTGTTTTCAGTCTTCTTTTTCAGGAAAAAGTCCAAATCCTCTGATTTCAGCTTCTTAAATATGAATATTTTCTGGTTTCTTTACTACTCTATGACAGTAAACTGAATATCTTTGAGTTATAGACAAAACAAGACATTTGAGGACAGATTTTCACATTGTATGGACCAACTGATTAATTGAGACAAATATTGACAGACTAATCAACAATTAAAATAATCATTAGCTGCAGCCCTGCATCCTATATAACCTGGCTAAACCGATGATGATCTACACCACTTTTTTTTCTGCTGGTAGTCTGGTGTCCCAGCAGGTCAGCCTGCCCACCTGGGATTAGCCAGAATTGCCAGATTACCAGCCCGAGCCTGCTAGGAACACTTTTGCACCACTCTCAAGTGGAATCTTTAAGCTTTTTAGACATTCTGGACTTGATAGGAAAAGCTAGAAGATAAAATGGTCTGTGTGTTGTGGAACAGTACAAATGTTATTACAGATAGCAGGCAGTAAAAATAGTAAGGAGAGACTTCAGTGTGCACCTGCACCTCTGCTCTATCTCAGTGAACATGACTTAAGAAAATATCTGGGAAACTTTAAAAAGCATTCAAATTTTAACAGTCAGCTTTTAAACAGCTGTTCTATAGACTCTGCAGAAAGGGAACGAGAAAAATGTATTGACATTGCAAATACCAGACTATACTACTGATGAGTAGGGGAGACAGGGTGGTGTTGTAACACTGGGTTAGTTGTAACACTGTCAGCTTATTCAATCAGAAAAGTAATGTCATCAGTATTGTTCATTTCTATTTCCTCTTTGAGCTCACAGGAGACGTGACATGTGTCTGTAAGCAAAATTGTTGATTTTAAAACCAAAGAAACTTGTTCAGGTAGACAAAATAAAATATTTTATCAAAATGATTTTTGCCTTACATACTTACATAACCTAACGTAGCAGTCTCTCTTGTTTCATTTGATGCTTTGCAGTCATGCCACCTTCAGGCTCACATGATAAAATGATAAGCTACAGTATATGCAATGGCTGCTTGAGGTGGGGAAAGTTGTAACAAAAGTAGTCTCTCTTTTCAAAAATCATGACCCAGTTAATCAAGATAATCCTCACACATTGTTGTGAGCAATTTTGTGCAGGAACTACTTTCTTTCTGCAGGAGAATCTATGAGAACTACTTTAGAATTTACTGGACCTAGCTACCTGTATACTACCTGACAGGTAGGTAGACTTTTTTTTTTTGTACTTTGAGCACCACAAGCTGAGTGACATATCTCCAAAACTCTGCAACACACACCAAACAAACAAACAACAACAAAAAAAAAAAAAATCAGAGGAAAAATACGTACATTCAATTTGGGGGTGAACTGTCCCTTTAAATTGTTCAGTTTATTAAAAAGAGTATATTAGTTATTGTTCAATAAAGTTCTTTCATAAATTGGTTACAGTAGATCTTAAATTACCTATGATCGTTACATCTATTCCCAGCTAGTGTTACAATCCACCCCGGTAGTGGGGTAGGTTTGTAACAACAGAACTCTTTTTATTTGACATTACATAATCTTTGATGGTGTAGCAAATGTCCAAGTGAGTTTTATTTGTAGTAAACAAAAATTGGCACCATGTATTGGAGTTTGAAAGATCTAGCACCAACAACCACTGAGTTACTGATGCTCAAACAAAAAGTGTTACTACTATCCCCAGTCTCCCCTACATCTTTTGTATGTAGATGTTCTATGTATTAGTTTCTAATGAAAATGGCTAAAAGATAATAATTGTCTGCATTTTCAAATAAATAAGTGTTAAACATGTCCTGTAGTGTCTGTGGAGTGATGCTGTTTCCACCTAATGCAGCAACAACAGCAGCTTAAGTTGCATTTAAGGATTAATTTTGCTCCATGTTGCAGCACCTGTGATTTTTTTTTTTTTTTTTTTTTTTTTGATGACCTTCATTGTATTTTCCTCATTTGTTTGAGCAGATGGGTGATGGACCATTAAGCATTTGGATATTAAGGAAATTTCACCAAGTGTAAAAAAAAATGCATTTTTCCCTGCAGCAGTAATGAGGCAGCTGTAAGTTATGTTTACTGAAGGTGTTGATTTTATAACCCTCTCACATGGCTGCCCCGTCTTCTCCTCTCCTCCTCCTCCCGCCTCGCTTGCTTTTCCTTCTCTTTCTTTCACTCCTCTCTCCACTTCTCCTATCTGCGCTGGAATCATCCAAGGACTTTGCTCTCTCCAGCCTATTCTTAGCTTAAGCTGCGGCCGCTCCAGTAATATTTTTAAAGATTATTATAGTATTCACTAAACCTTTTTTCCCCTTAGGCACCCTTCCAGAGTTTCTTTTTCTCCCTCCTTCCCTCCCTCGCAGCTCTCTCCTTCTTTTTCCTCCCTTCTACCTTTCTCTCGACAGCGATCTTTGGTTGTAAAATAATAGAGCATCAGCCAGCAATAATTTGCAGTCCAAACAGAGCCGACGCTGGCTGACGTTTATTGAAACCTCATCCCCCCGCGAGCCGGTTTCCCTTTCCCTCCCAGCTCCGTCGCTGCGTGTTTGTACAGACAGGGCCTGAGTCCTGGCCATTGCTTTTAATAATGAGGCCTACGGCCGGCCTTTGCTTTGGCTGGGCAGGGGGAGAGCAGGAGGGAAAGGGGTGAGGAGGAGGAGGAGGAAGAGGAGGAGGGCTGCTTTCATTGGCTCTCATTAATCCTGAATAGCAGTCGGCGGTGGAGGAGCCGCTGTCAGACAGTCGGATGGACTGTACCTACAGGCAGACAGACAGGTACAGGTAATGAGGCTCCAACGTGGATCAGTCTCGGGGAGGGGGTGTCTTAAATATACTTAGAGTAATCCCTCAGTGGTCAGACAAGTGATGACGAAGACAAGCCGCCCACACAGCGATTCTGGTACATTTTGATACAAAGACAAAAACATTACCATGATTGGACATAAGGATGGACAAATTTGCTCAAGGCAGAGGACGGCATGTACATGCAAGTTAGAAATGGTTGAATTTGAGTGAAAAACAGTTCAGAAGGACTAGAACTAGAAAGTGGAGTGCAAATTTCTGCCAGGAAATCAGAAAAATATTTGTAATTTAATTACATGTAACTGGTTCCTGGGATACTGTATTCACAAGAGTGGGAAGAAATGGGATGACCCCAAAACATTATGCCTTGTGTGGGAGACATAAAAAAGGTATTATAAGGTTTTTCAGATATTTACACTTCGCAAACCTCTGCCCTCCTTACTCACTGTTGCTACACCGGTCAAGCTTTCCATTCTTGTTTTGTGTGCTTTAAGTGTCAATTGATTAGATTTAAGTGTTGCGATTCCACAACAAAAGCTGCTTTCATCTCTAGTGATGACCGTGGATTTTGCTGGTGACGTGATGACTCTCGCCAGCGGATTTCTTTAGTGTAGCTGCTAATGTAAGCTGATGCTAATGTTTAAACTCCTCCAATCAGCTGAGGAGTCCATCACCAGCTGACTTTTTAATGTTTCCATGTGACACATTTTAAAATTAAAACCTGTAAAAGTATATTAAACATGTGAAGCTGCTAAACAGCTGCTCACATGATATAACATTAATGCTGCAAGACTGAAGCTAAGGCTAGCTTACATCCTTGCAAACACTGCAAGGTGGACAGTGATATACGACACACATATGTATGCTCGATGACAGAAATACGCTGCACAGTGCCGTGCAGTGGACCTTGAGATGGTCACCCAGCCAGACCAACTTCACCTATACGTGCTCACTGTTAAAACTAAGCAAAACTAAACAAGTGGCATCACAAACAAGGTTGTGATACCCCTGTCCTGTGGACCCTCAAAGAGTTTGTGGATTCTGCACAAAAGGGGGAAAAGTTCTGTTTACAACCACAAAAAATGAGCACATTCTGTCTGTCTACTAACTTCCCCTGCTTCGATGCAACGGACAGCACTGCACTTACACAAGCACCCCCTAATTAAGCTTTTAGTATCAGACTGTTGGGCGCACAGGAACAAACTCCGCCACATTTGTTTTTCCAGGTGAGAAATATAGGCAGATCACATAATCTGTTCTTTTCAGTTTTAAGAATCATCAACTAAAGCTAAAGCCCACAATCATGAGGGAGCAGTTTTTGCAGTGAGAGGCGTTTGTGAGTGCAGCAGACAGACGGCCGGGGAGCAGAAGTGCATGTGTTGACTGACCGCTGCGTAATATTCTCAAGAAAAAGAAAATCAATCTAATCTTGATTGTGTGCTCAGTTATAGCTGACTAATAGATAAAACTTGTGACAGGGGGAACAGTGGTTAAGTGGTTAAGTGTGTCTGCATGCATGCATGTGTCACACCGCTTTCTAACTGGAAGTGATGCGTGCGAGCGATTGAACAGCTGATTGATTCAGTTTTTCTCAATGAGGATGTCCTAAACTGCTCTTCTGGGCTTATGTGGAAAAACGCTCGCCTTGGCTCTACTTTTGCACACTTGCTTCACGTCTAAACCTATTTTATCTGGTCACAAATTGATGCCGACTTGAAGTGTCTGTTTCCCGTCATCAGAGCAGTAATTAACAAGTTTGAGAAGCAGCACCTTTTATACGAGCCCATGTGGAATATTCTCAAAAGGGACGAGGTTTGGAAGGATTTTAACGCCTGAGAGATCCCCGACGATGAGACAGGTAGAAAAAGAGAGAAGGAAAGAGTAACTTTTGGCCGACAGACAGGTGGTTCACAGTGAAATTAAACACTAATCTTCTCCTCAGTGTCTAAAGCCCCACTTACTGGAACTCCTGCGGATTCCTCTGGTCAGCGGTTAAATAAGACAAACTAATCATAACTTTCTATGGACTGAGGTTTGACCGCAACGCTGCCCAGGACAAGGCCTAGCAGACTGAAAAACATCGAGCCCAGGTTCATTTTCCACCGTCGTCACCATCGCTAACACTGGCGAAAACCTTGTTAAAACATTAAAAACTGTATCAATAATAAGAGTTAAGCAATTAGCTACATTTCCTTGTCACATCATGGGTGCACAAAATCGGTTGCAACTGCATCCTGTAAAGTGGAGTTTTTTAATTGAATAATATTTTGGCATGCGGCACAATTTCAGCCGCAGACAGGAGGAAAAAAATGCATACATTTCAGCAGACACAAAGTGGTATAGAGGTGGGCTTGTGTTTCTTCCTACAGGGCTCCTGTGGCCAAAAACAATCTTGAGGAGCACAGCTGAATGTTTTCATTGTGTTTCTTCTGCTGAATTGGGCACAGGAGTGGGTTTCTGCAGCTCAGCGCAGGCAGAGGCTGGTTCTCAAGCTCACACCCACACTCCTGATATATAAAAAGATGATACACGCAAGCAGACCCCCACCTCCCAAGGGCTTCGTGCCAGTAAAAATTGTTTTCGGTGGATAAATCAATAATGGTCACCTGCCATACTGGCTACTGACTTTTTTTCATTTGAACGTAAACTGAATCTGTTTAGTGTACTTACGCTTTTTTTTTTACCTGTTCTCAGTCATAGTCTCTGTACACTGTTAATTTGACTTCCCAGAATTCACTACAATACAAAAAACAGAACTTTGCAGATCTCATTAACATTTCGGTAATTGCTACTGTACAGTTACAGGCTGAGAAAGCTCAATACACTGCAACTTAAAGCCTCATTATGTAACTATTCTACCTTAAGACTGGGAGAGTACACTCACTATAATGCAGATCTACTTTTATTTTATCGTTAGCATGTTCTGTTGGACATTTGTGTAAAATTTTGTCATGATTAGCAGATGAATTCTTAAGTTATGGCCAAAAATGTGTATTGTGAGGACACAGTGACCTTTGACCTCTGGCCACCAAATTCTAATCAGTTCATCCTTGAGTCCAAGTGAATGTTTGTAACATATTTTGAAGAAACTCCCTCCAAGCGTTCCTGAGATATTGCGTTCATGAGAGTGGGATGGATGTGAGGTCGCAGTGATCGTTGACCACCAAAATCTAATCAGTTCATCCATGAAGACATTCAAAGACAGAAAGACATTCACTCAAAGCGTTCCTGAGATATTGCGTTCACAAGAATGGGATGAATATAACAAATATCTTGGCCTTTGACCTCTCACCTATAAAATCTAATCAGTTCATCTTTGAGCCTAAGTGGTCATTTGTGCCAAGTTTGTAGAAATTCCCTCAATGCGTTCCTGAGGTACGGCATTCAAAAGAATGCTATGATCAACATGGAGGCATGAACAAGGTTTTGCAAGGTTTTTTTCCAGGACTGTGAATCACACATATCCTTCAGCACTCAGTCTGGTAGTATTTGGGATTAACTTTGGACAAGCTGCAGGTACGCAAGCGATCACTTACGCCTGGCAGAGATAATAACAGGTTCAGAATCAGTGGTGGTTAATTTGACTGATGATCACCTGATGCCTGGTGCATCACCAGTCAAACAATAACATTTAAAAGATAAAAAAAATGACAATATAATAACAGGACCAAAACTTAAACAGCGCCCATGCAACCTGACATCCATTCAGAAGTCCAAAAATCAAAAGAAAAAGAAGATTAACTAATTGAACTAATTCCAATCACATTTTAGAAAGTTCTTCTGTTGTAACTCAGTTGTCAAATGAGTAAATGTGTCTTTTAACTTTTTTTAAAATTATATATAAAAATGTGTTATATGTGCTGCAAAAGTGGTAAAGATTTACTTGTGTTTGTAATGTTGCAGTGTGTTGAGCTCCATCCACCACCGTCTGTTGTAACAACCCAACGAAGGCCAGTTTGGCTTCAGTTTGATTTTAACATTAAGGCTGGTAATGACTACTGCAGCAAATTTAAGAAATGCATGAAAATTAGACCAAACAGCTCTCTTTTCAGCACTATAACCAAACCTGAACACAAGCCAGAAGTCCAGCAATGCAACATTAGTAAGAACAAACTTCTACTCTAGTATTTGTTAACAACAAAAAATCCCTGGCTTTTATTTTGATATTTCCAGGAGATTTCTTCGACAGTTCAGTCCTCCTTCCAGTTTCATTGACAACCCTGGACAGATGTCCCTCTCCCTAGCTCTGTCTTTTACAACACAAATACTAATTTGTGCACACACACCTGTAGATGGGAAGCTCCTGTCCTCTTTCTTAAATGTCTATCAGCTAAGGTGGAGCTGCTGCTGCTGGTGATTTTCCCTCTGACCGCTCTCTGTCCTTCCTCCACCTCCTGATCATCAGGCGAACAGGGAAATTAGACGGGACACTTCATTAATGTGCGGAGATTAAAAGCTTCAGTGGATGTCGGGCTGGTGTGATTGCAAAGCCTCGAGAAATCATCTCCGGGAGCCTTTTGACATGGACTCTAGAATGTGTGCGAGTTTGAGAGTGTGAGCGATCTCCAGGGGCATCGCGGGGCCACACGTCTCACGTCACGTTATACAGATCTTGTAATCCTCCCTGTCCCTGGGAGAAGAGGGATGGACAGATGGAGGGGATGGAAGAAAAAAAAAAACAGAGGGAGGGACATACAATAAAACAAAAGAGAGTTTTGAGGCCCAAATGGACAAATTTTATAGAAACAATCAATCAATCAAATACAACTTGCAACTTTTGTGTTATTTTGCAATGAGTTGCAATGAAATTGTATGCTATCTGTGAAAGCTTTTATTTGTAAAATTCACTGATTAGTGGTCAAAATGCCCGTGAAGCACGAAATTTAAACTGGCCTCCATTTAAAAATATAGTTTATGTGATCACGACCTGCTCATCCAGGTTCCTTTTGTTCCCTGCTAGTCTGTGTAGACCAAGAAAGTGAACACATTTCTATGAGTCTAGTTTTTGGATTGGATTAGAGCTAGTTTCGTTTTAGAAACTTTTAAAATAATACACGAATTGGTTATAAAGACTGACAAAGTCCATGTAGAGATGAGGTTGTGGTGGATCAATGAGTCAAGCACACACATATACCTCAACAATACAAAACAAATACACATCAACATGGAAATGTTGAACTGAAGCTTGTCCACAGTTAATCTCACATACTACTGGACCCATCAGTCGAATATTTTCTGCGCACATTCATGACTGTTTGCTGAAGGACCTCTGTGATTCACAAGTTTTGGAAAACCTTGAAAAACAATGCCATGGCCACAGCCATTATGTTTTTGGGTCATCCCATTATTATGAACACAATATCTCAAGAACCATTTAAGGGATTTTTTTCAAACTTGGCACAAATGACAACTTGGATAAAAGGATAAACTGATTAAATTTGGTTGGTCAAAGTTCAAGGTCAGTGTGACCTCATGTCCATCCCATTTTTGTGAACACGATATTTCAGGAATGCTTGGGGGATTTTCTTCAAATTTAGAACGTCCACTTGGATGCATTTCTTAAGTTTTTAGGGGGTCATAGGTCACTGTGACCTCACAAAAATGTTTTTGGCCAGAATTCATACACTAATTATGTCAAAGTTTCATACAAATGTCCAATAGGATATGAGTTGCATGCAATTAAATTACAAAATAAATGTAATCCATTGCTGTTCCTGAGAAAAAATATGTAATTAAATTACAGTTACTAATTGGTGATTACAAAGGGGTTACATACAAATTATCTTCTTGGGTTGCCTGGTGGAGATCTGCACTCTGTAGAGACACACCGCAACACATCATACTCTGAAAATCACACCCACCGGAGGGAAAATATCAGCCCCACAATACAAAACCAAGAGCTTAAACGTTAACAAAGTGACTGTAGCTCGCTAAAACCATTAAATTTCAGCACGTCAATGGATTATTTTAGCACCATACGTCTACCAGAGAGGAAAGGTAAAACTGACAAAATCAATACTCAAAATTTTTAGCCAGTTTATCTTAAACTTAGCTCTGGGTTCTTTAACTTACTGGTTGTGCATCTCAGCACATAGCAGCTTTTAGACATGTTTCTGTTGTTTGCTAACAGAGGGGAAGTGACAAGAGGCACCGTTACATGATACAGTTGATGAGAGTTGGTAACATTGGCTGAAACAGAATTACTGGTAAGCAGCAGGTAGATAGAGTGAGGTGGGAGGGGGGAAAAGACTGAACAAGAGTTTCGGGGGTATTTAAATACAGACAGAGGGAGTTAAACAAGTTGTAGGAGGGGGAGTTGGAGAGAGAAGGAGAGGTGGGAGGGGGCTTAGAGAGAGAGAGATGGATGAACCCAATTATCCCCCTATTTTCCTTCACAGCGCTGAACCTCAGTCAAAGCAGAGAGCAGAAAGAGAAGGAAAATAATAGAAATGTGTCGAATGATGGAGGGAGATAATTAAAAAGGCCTGCATTTCTACACCCACCGATTGTGGTGTAATTAACCCATTACAGTTCCCCCCACTAATTTTTTCTCCCTGTAATGATTACAATAAGTGTGAGGGTGAAGGCTCTGGCAGGGGAGCGTTTACATGCACACTCCATTTGGTTCACTCAGACATGTCACAGCGATCATTAATCATGGGCTGTTTTTTAACTTCCAAATGGTTGGCTGTGCAGGCCGGGGTTTGGGCTTGTTAGCAGAAGGTAATAAAGAATGACCTGCCGTTTCATGGTCATTCTATGTGGAGGAGGAGGAATACCACTTTATGAGCGTATGAGCGTAAAGGTTGTGGCATCAGCGGGGGACGGAGACAAACTCTGAATCACTGAGTGTGTACAGGGTGTGTGTGGGTTGTTGCAACCAGTTGCCCGACCATGATTTTATCACTACATCAGCCGTTGTGCACAAATAGTAGATGATATTTTAAGATAACCATTCTGAGATTTATTTCCAACCCAAAACAATGTGGGGAATGGAATTTTTTGCAACGCTCACAGCAATTGCATTTTCAAATTTCAACAGCAACATTTTTGTCCAGGGGTCTTTGTGACTCACTTAAAAGTACTTCAGATGAAAACTGCCAACAGTGAGAACAAATCTGGGACTTATCTTTAAAACCTTGTAAAATAACCCCCCAAATTCAGTTGAATACAGTGCTAAGACAAGATATTTAATATTCAAAGTGATACAGTCTGGCTGACTTTAATGTTTTCTGCAAATATACACTCATGTTCCGAAAAAGTTGGGAAAAGATGGGGTGTTTACCACTCTAATTCTAGTTTAATTTTAAGTGAAGAAAAAAGGAATTATGCAATTACTTTTATTAGTTAATCCAATGAGACAGCTCCAGGAGAAAGGTACGATTCTGATTTTAGTTTTCCTTCACTGTTTCCACTCTGCTCTGTGTGGCTGGACCATTTTGAGCTAATTATACATATAGCATATGTTTCAGATGGGTTTCCTGGCTAAAATGTTCTCAGATGGATGTTCTCTAAACAAATGTATAATCTGTAATCGCTTGTTTTTACTTCTCCTCCAGGTGCCTCCAGTCTCAAAGTTCACTATTAAACATAATGCCTATTTGTTACATGGCCTACATAACAATATTTCGTTACTTCCGTCGTATGAATTTGACAGCTGGCCAATTCTTACATATTGCACTTTCATTGTTTGTTTTTTGTGACTATGCTACAATAAAAGAAACCCTAACAATGGATGTCTCTGGACATTAAAAGAACTGGGATGGAGTTTAAATCAAAGAATAGCTTGAGTATAAAAGATGGAAACCATTCTCCAATGATCTAAGTCATCTTGTCATCGCCAACTGCCTTTGTTTTGCGAACATTTGTCACTGCCATTTGTCAGAGCCTACCGCGCAGTTTGAGCTCCTTATTTTTGTATGATAACATTATTTTTCTTCATTAAATGAGCTGCAACGTCGTACCTGCAACCCAACACCACCCTTTCACCCTCAATCACCCCTCAGCCACTAACAGAGTCGGGACGAACGCAGACTTTTCTTCAAGCTTGATATAAAGAGACTTGAATTTAAACAGGCCGCTGACATGAACAAGCACAGCATGATTTATTTCTGCCATTATAAACCTTCGCTGATCTTCTCCCCACCTCCACGTCTGCGAAGTATGTTATCGTTCCACCATCAATTTATTTTCTTTCATTTTCCCTCCTTGTGCTTTTGTCACGGCGGCCAATTGTTCTTGGATTGAGGGATTCGAACTACACAAGTGGAGGGATGGAAAGGGAGAGAGACTTAAAATATTATTTAACCAAATCCCTTCCTCTGAAAATGGTATGGGCGAAATAACCTGCAGGGTCATGAAGAGAGGCAGAATGTTAATGGGCTATAAAGACTTGTGAGACTGGGGTAACACCTGAGCAGAGATGAAGGGCGGATAAATATTTTGAATTTTTTTTTTGAGTTGGTCACAAGAAGAGGCGATGAAGGGGAGAGAAAAGAAGCAAGGGAAGGATAGAAGAACAGATGAGAGAACGGGGCTCTGGGGAGATGCCAGAGGAAGGTCACAGACACCATGCAGACATGGTGTTACAGCCCTCAGAAGTAGAAAATATCACTGAGGGAAGAGGACTAAAACAGATCAGGCTCTCTGCAGCCTAACCTGTTTCACAGACCTCAGAGAAAAACATGACAAAAGTAAGCAACCGAATGAGATCATGAAGCCAAACAGAACTTTATTGGACAGCCGGGTTTCTATTCAAATATAGTGCAAATTGTGATTGAATTTCCTCCAAAATCAGCAAAAGAAAACATAAATTAACTGCACATTTCCATTCATACACTAAAAAGTCACAGTGATCTTGACCTTTACCACCAAAATCTAATTTGTTAATTTTTGAGTTTAACTGGTCATTTGTGCAAAGTTTTAAAAAAAAATTCCCTCGAGGCATTCTTCATATATCGTGTTCAAAGACATGCCTGTTGCCATGCCAGTCACCGGTGTGAAGGCATAAAAATGTTTTTTCAAAAAGTTAGAATCACAGAGGCGCTTCACCATACAGTCATGAATGTGCACAAAATAAATTAGACTGATCAGTCCAGTAGTATGTGAGATTAGCTGCGGGCAAGCTCTAAATCTGTTGAGAATGCACACACACACATGCACAACGCAAGTGAACGCATTATCCCCTCCAGGGTTACGCCTTGTTGAGATAATCTGTCAAATCTCAAAATGTTGACACAGAACATACCGCAGATTGTTCAGTGCCAATGTATTTAATTTACTTCACGGACTTGATAAGCCCTGGGCTTTGTCTCTCAGGCTATACACAGTCCACCTAATCTTATTTGCAAAAAGTCAAGGCCAAATATGCAGGCTGCAAGAGTGATGGACAGTGCTGTCCATAGCTGTGAGACCATTAGCCTACATTAAGTGTATAGGTATGAGGTCTGTATCAAGGAAAATAAACGTGAGGGTTAAGTTATTTCATTTGCTATATTGATATTACTCAAACTGTCCATTGTAGACATCCATCACAGAGGACCGACTTCCTCTGTCCACTCTGACATATCGTACCTGCTGTAGTTGTGCACAAACGTAACAGAAAGAAATGATGGCCAACACTACATAGGGCCTAAGTTGTAATGAATTGGAATTACCCTTTAAAGATATAGCACAAACACAGCAGCTTACACAGTAAAGGCTTCCCTCAGTTAAAGCGTCAGTGTGTGTGTGTGAGCTCGTCCAACAGAGCCCATTTAGCACTTGTTATTGAGGGAGACAACTTCCCCAGGACAACAGTCACATGCGATTCTGTTGATCAAACCTGGCCTCGAGTGCTGCTGTCGCCATTAGCCGGACAGCTGTGATTAATGCCTGTGAACCTGCGACCTCAACCCCTGAGGTGTTTTGCTTTATGACTTGTTCCCAGCCTTTATCATTGACTCTCAGGTTTGAATCCAGCAGTTCTTAGTGAACTTTTTTGATACTTTGTATTGAAGATGCCAAAAAAAATGAACCAGTTAAGTAAAGTTTCTGGTGCTAACTAGACTGGAGAACCGCCATCATGAATTAGTATACTCCACTGGCAGCTTGAGTAGCCATCCTTTACAGAAGTCATGTTTAACCACGTGACCGAAGAATACAGTGACTGAACTCATCTTTGACCAAATCATTGGGGAATTAATCATGGATATCAAGTGCTGAAATGAAAACCTAGAGTTTTCCTCATCTATTCCTTTCTAAGAGGAAAATTTTGGTAAACACTTTGGGAAAAACACGGAATGAGAAAAGGAATGAGACCACTCGTATGTCTGCATTAAGCATGACACCAGAGTCAGACGCAGTTAGCCTAGCTTAGCATTAAACATTCTGTTATTGTTCTAACATTATTATTTTTTATACATATTAAATAGACAACATACATTGTTTTAATTAATGAGTTTAGGATGTTTTGGTAGGCAGATTTATAAAAACTTTTAATGGTCTTAATGGGCTAAGCTAAGCTAATTGACCCTTTCTAAGTTCTGCATCTTTTCGCTCTGTGCTTCAATAACAGTTCAGAAAACTTGATATTTTGATCAACTTTCTCCTTTTCCTGTAAAAGTGAAATAGCGTCACATCTTAAGTTAGCTAATATTAGCAAAACTCTCACTAGCTATAAACATTGGCTAGCTAGTTAGCTTGTGTTTGATAATATTGGCCAACCTCAGATAAGATAAGATAAACTTTATTGATCCCACACCCAGAAAATTCCCCAAGCTGTGACCTTATGTTGCGTTCACAAGAAAAGGACAAAGTTGACCAAAGTATCAAGTTTGTTCAACTACTAACTGACTTACTAAGTCAGTTAGTTAACCCTGTTAGTTCACCCTGTGCTCCAATGACAATTGAGACAGCTTGGTACTGTGGCCAACTCTATCCTTTTCCTGTAGAACTGACGCAGGATCACATTTTAAATTAGCTACGATTAGCAAAATACTAGCTAGCTAACTAGCTAGCTAATCTATGTTAATCGTTAACTGGTTAGTTATTTAGCCTTTTGCTAACATTAGCTAGCTAGTAAATGTTATTGATCCAACACAGGGAGTTCACTAAGATGCAATACTGTCTCTTACAGGAAAATGAGAAAGTTGATCAAGGCACCAAGCTTGCTTGGCTGTCACTGGAGCACTTAGCTTAGCATGAAGGTGGAAATAGTGCCTTTAGCTTATTCCTTAGTATACAGACGAGAGTGGTATCAAACTTTTCATCTAACTGAAAACAAATAAGTGTGTTTTCCCTCGAACTAGCACAATTCTGTTTAGCTGCATATATCACATATTACCATACTTTCAACAGTATTTCAAAGGATTTTTAATATGTAATTAGGAACAGTTTGAAATTGTTATTTAACACTTTTAAGGCAACAATTCAGTGTGACTATTTCTACAGAAATTTAAGCCCAGTTTAAAATATCTTTTTAAATGTATATCACAATGTATTCTAGGATCTCCTCCTTTCTCTTTCTCTTTACCTCCATCTCTCTTGAGCATTTTCCTTGACTGAGGCGGGATTCTTTCGATGGCATGTGCACCCCTAAACCGAGGTGTTTATTCTGCCCCGAGTCAGCCTGCTTGGGAAAATATCCCCCCCCCCCCCCCCAATCTCCAAAATGGTATCTGCGTTGCCATGGACTGAAGGCAGGGTCCCGGCAGAGTAAACATCAACAGCCAGAGCTGCAGGCCTCGGCTGTTTGGCTTAGCGATCCTTTCTGGGAGTTTAGAGTGAGGGGGAAACCTGCAGGAGCTGCGCAGAGTGATGGGCAAACAACGGTAAACATTGACCCCCTTCCTCAGAGCCGGCCCCTGGGGCTCAGTCAAGTGTCCGTTAGCCTAAGTGAAGGTGAAGCACGTCACCGTCAGTTCCGCTCAATCACTGCCTTGTTTGGGGAGTTGCTTAAGCCCCACGGTTCACAAGTTCATTAGCCTGTTAGCAGCTGAGGCTGGAGTCCTCAAATACTACAATTTTGTTCTTGGGCCTCGTTATGTTTTTGATGAGGACTTATCTAATCTGCATAACATTCAAGATTGATTAGCCTGCCTATGCCTTTAACATTTTCATGGATGTTTTTCTATTTTAATATCTTTAATTCTCTAAAGCTAGTCTCCTTTGTCAATTTCTCCCCACCATAACAAGCATTTTTTTCACCTTGTTATGAAAAGGTTCAATATTTTCATAATAACAATGGATCAAGGTACCATGTGTAATGTAACAGGTGTCACTAGTGGTGATGAAGCCATGGGGAATAGTGCCTTCTTGGATGTCCCTTTGGTAGACAAAACCCAGTTTTAGGGTGCCGTTCCGTAGGCCTTCTAGGTTCCCTTTCCATTGGACAAAATGTAATAAAGTACCAGGAGTTGAGTTTAGAGCTGCCCAATTTCCATGACAACACTGCCCTCTAAACGATGGCTTCCAGTGGGCAAAACAAGAGCAGTTCCCTTCCAGGGGACAAAACATGATAAAGTGCCCACTTGGGTCCCCTTCAGGGGACAAAACATGATGAAGTGCCCTCTAAGCATGGCTTCCAATGGGCAAAACATGATAAAATGCCCTCTAGGGTCCCCTTTCAGTGGATGAAACATGATAAAGTGCCCTCTAAGCATGGCTTCTAGTGGGTAAAACATGATAAAATGCCCTCTAGGGTCTCCTTTCAGTGGACGAAACATGATAAAATGCATCACGACCTTCGGCTGGCTGGTGTTCCACTGCATACAGCTGGTGCCCTTTTTCTCCACCCCTGCCCATCAGACAGCTTGAGTCCACCACTGCATTAGATCTTTGTCAAATATTATTATGCTCTGAATCTGCCCCAGTCATTGTTGGTGACAGATCCCCATCTTCCTGTGTGAGACAGACACACGGCCAAACGTACAGCAGGCAAAGCAAAAGAAAAAGGTATGAGACAAAATAAAAGCATAATTGTATCATTTATTTTGAGTGGTCTCCAACCTCTCCTGTTGCCCTCATGCTACGACATCCCAAGGGCACACACACACACAGAGACACCACACATACACACACACAGACACACACACATACACACTTACACAATATGGCATCCCAAGGGCACAGACAGACTGGCCCGGTGCCCAGTAAGACCCTCAAAAGTCCCTTTATAGAACTGTTTGGCATCTTACACCAAGATCAACAGTCCTGCTTTTCACCATGTAGTTGCACGACGCACGCACTCACATACACACACACACAGACACACACACACCCACACACACACACACACACACACGGAGTGTAATTCGGGAGTCTGCCGGGAGCCAGAGTTGAATAGGCTGCTTTTCTGAGGCAGAGGTAATATCAAAACGTTTGCGTGCAATAAAAGTTTTGCTAGTTTGTTTAATTTCCAGGCGTATTATTGTTTTTCTGTGGATGTTGATGCTATCCAACTTCAGGCAGTGAGGGATTGGAATAACACACACTGTTTTAATGGATGTGTTTCAGGGCTACCAGGACCCTGGCATCTGTATGCAGGACAAAATATATAAACACTGTATTAAATGGGTGTTAAGCTGCTGCACAAAGTCTTCCTTTTGGGGGGGAAATTGCTACCCTAATGTTGAGTCCTTATACTGAATGAATAACTGCACAACAGGGGATTTTTCAATGTAAAATGCCTATTTTCACAGCAACTTTTCTAAAACAAAATTGTGATGCATATTACAACAAAAAAGTTCACTTTTTTTTTTTTTTGCATAATTCAAAAATCAACTTGTCTCCGGGAGAATAAAACCACATCCTGGTCTGAGTGTTCTAAGTAACCAGAAAGGTTCAGGATTAGAACAATTCTAACAACTTCTGCTTTATTTGTGCACTTGGGGGGTATTCTTCAAAAAAGCAAAATCTTTTTGGAGATCAAACTAAGTCAAGATAGCAAAAACCAAATTATAAAATAGAAAAGTGCACAGAGCATTGATGTCTATAACAATTCTTCTTTAATCATTGGAACTCACGGGAAGCTAAAATGATTGCAGAAGAGTTGCGGTGATTGGACGTAAATTGCAAGGCCATGCAGATTTCATGGAGACTGGTTGAATTTGCGTGAATCATCAAGATCACAACTTCCTGGAGGGACTGATTTAACATCAACGGTTAAAAAGTAACTAATACTTTTGAGAAGAACACTTTGCACTTTACATGCACTTTTACTTAAGTATTTTTTTAACACCAGTACTTTTACTTGTAATTGAGTAATAGTATAGTGATGTAACAGTACTTGTACTTGAGTACAGATTTTCAGTACTCTTTCCACCACTGATTATATGAGTCTGGAAAGACAGGAATATAAACTGAAACTTCACTGGTTGGTGGCAACAGACATCAGGCAGTAATTCTTCTTACTCTTCTTAATCAGCCACTAGGGGCCACAAGTGATCAAGAACTGCTTCAGAGACTTGTTTCAGCTGGGGACAACATATGTGGGGTTCATGTTAATGTTGGTGGAACTTTGCAAATCTCAGTTAGTTGCATCTAGCCACTGTGGTAGCATTGCAGTAGGTGCTTCACCATCTGCTGCCTGGCAGGGATCTGCACTCTACTGAGTGCACTTGTCTAGTTGTCTGTCGGGTACATTGTAATGACCTTTACGCAAACTTTGTTTGTTCTAAATGGATATAAATTGTTTTGTAGCAGAAAAACTCATAACTGTTCTTTAATCAGTTTCACTGACCTCATCTTTTCCCTTTCATCCGCTTCCACTCGCCCCTACTTCAATGAGACCTGCTTTTTATCAATGGGCTCTGCTGGACTGGACTTTATGAATAGGAGTTGCTGTGCAGCTCTTTGGATCTCACTCTCACCAAACATTTTAATGGTTTCATTCCAAAACACTCCACATCCATTTAAGAGAAGTGCTCCAACTTGAAACACATCAGCAGGTATTTGAAACAGGTAAGTGATTTTACCGTGAAATATAAAACTACTCTGTAAGCAAAGGTCTTAAGATAATGAATCATTTTGAGCAACAACGTGCTCCTCATCCCACCGACGGGGTGGACGGGGTTAGCAAAACACACAACATGAAAGACGACATTATAAAGCCCTGTGTCTGTGGGTTTGACACAAAGAGGGATGTGGATATAAAGTACAGTGACGCAATGTCAGAGGGAAAGTGTTGACGCTGTCTGAAGAAACTGCACATTCAGCAAATTTATTAGAAAGTCAGAGGCAGTGATGGCATGGATTGATTCAGTAGACACTAACCTCACCTATAAAAATGCTGTTTACAGTGTATGTTCCCCCTGTGCATTTTTGTAAGTTCTGATCTGTTTTATCCTGTAACTCACTGGTTCCCAACCTAAGGTCTGGGTCCCCCTTAGGGGGGCACTAGAAATCACAGGGCGGTCCCCAAGACATTGTCTGCTCTGAGGTCCTCAAAATTGTTTGTGTTGCACATTAACTTAAATCACAATTTATACAAAAGTCTGTATACAGAAATATTTTACATCACTTTGTCCTTAATTAAAAATAGTCGGCCGCACCTCTGCAGGGTTTCTGTAGGTTTCAGCAAGTTAAAGGTAAGACTTTTTAGGACTTTTTAAGACCATTGTGAAGGCCCATTTCACATCCATACTGGCAAAAAAATATAAGCACAGTTTGATTACTATTTACTGGTTCAATGTTGTTGTTTTTTGTAGTTGTTACAGTGTGATAAATACATTTTTTTCCCCAGAAACATGTAAAAGCGAAGGCTTAAGTTAAATCCAGTTTTTACAGATGTAATGTTAACTCCATAATTAATTTTTTAAGACCTGTCAAAGTTGTATTGCCATTGTATTAATTGTATTTACATTTTTAAAGACATTTTAAGGTGTAAAATTCAGATAATTGGATTTTAGAGTTTCTAAGGACCTGTAGAAACCCTGCTGTGTGACCTCTGTGATAATGAATCAGAGTGAGTGTGTATCAGCTGCTCTGTTGGGTCATTAAAAAACATGTTAAGCTTTTACTCAAAAAGAGACAATTACCAAAGGTAAATGTTCTAAGAATGGAAACAATTTAATTGTATTTTTTAGTCTATTTTGAATGGAAAGGGTGAATGAATCTTATTCTTTCGGTGTGTGTGGGCTGGGAGGGGGGCTCAGCTCTGCTTAGATGCAAGTAGGGGGGGTTCCAAGAAAAAAAAGTTGGGAAACACTGCTGTAACTATATTTCACACTGACTACAAAGGGAAAAAAAAAGAATGCCGACCTGAAGATACTCAGTCAACTGAGGCGTCTCTGACTGATGATTCAAATCGTCGACTACCGGGGGCAGCCCAAATAATTTCGTAAATAAACATGAATAGGATCCCATGAATGCAGAGAAAACTGGGAAATGTAGCAAATGACAAACTGATGTTGAAATAGACAAAGCAATTTAAGAACAAGTAAGTAATCCACAGGGAAAAAACGTACTTTATCTTGCAGTAAATGGAAATGAAAAAAAAAGACTACTGCGCATACAAGCAGGTCCAGAAAACAATCACTTCTATATTTGTAAAAAGTGAATATAAACTAATATTTCTAGTATTTTATATTCCATAGACTGCTGAGATTTCTAATGCATGCATGTGCCAAGGTTTGAGAGCTCCGCACATGCGTCTGAGCGGAGCTGAGGCTGGATAAAGGATGTCTTTACAGCAGCGCTGTGTACTGCAGACGGAGGATCCATGATTGCCGACAGAGAGCTCTCTGAGTTCCTGTGTGATGGCCTGCCAACATCAACCCCATTACGTCTCCCCGAACAGTGGCTCAGGGTTCACGAGGAGGGCTCGAGCACGCAGGGAAACACAACCGCACTACTTAACATCAGTGTGTGTGTGTGTGTGTGTGTTACTGGAAGAAAAGATCTTTTTTCTTCCCAGACGTGAAATATTTGACAGTTGAAACAAGTGATAATTACTGTAACAAAGTGATTGCAGATACAGTTAATTAGAGATTCGGTTTAGTTCCATGTATAATCAGTTATCAGTTTATTTGAATGTGATGCAGCCAAAACCATAGTGCATACAGTAATTCTGTTGTTGAAGCGTGGTGTATGTTTTCACTGGGAAAATGACAAAATGACCACACAATTAACACTAGAATTTACATGTGCAATAACTTTGTTGAATTAAAAAATACAACGCTGATGGTACCTAACTTTTTCTAAAAGTGTATGTATTTTCATTTAAAATGTTTTTAGACAAATTACACAAAAGGCAAAGAAAATGTGATCACTTTTACCCACTGTGACCACTAACTGTGCAGAAATTGCAGCGGTTTTATTCTTACTTTTTTGCATCTTGCTTGCACTATTGCCATCTCTGCAAGTGATCTCAAGTTCCATTACATTTCCTGCACTGAAATACAAATAATTAGACTAAATCATTCTAATCAGTGGAGTAATTGAAGAATTTGAGGAACACAAACTAGGACAGACCAGGGACAGTTGGAACACTTTGTCTCAGCACCTATAACTCGCAGATTTTTTGTGTTAGAGCTCTCAAATTTTGACACAACCCTCACTTACTACAAATGCAACTTTCTGCTTTTATGTTTTGCACACTGTAACGATGAAAAAGCTCAGAGAACTCAAAATTTCAAGGCAGCGTACTGCAAAAGATTTTTGAGTTTTGAGCCCAACTCAAACTCTTAAGTTTTGAAAAAGTTTTATCAACTACTAACCTGTTGCTGAAATAATTTAGTTTTTGTCTTTAGATCAACTTTAATTTAATGTATTATTTAAGAATCTGCCATTTTCTGTGAGAGGCTCTGCATTTATTTGCATGAATGTGGAAATTAATACATGATGTTCTTATTTCTATTTGCTGAACAAAATAAATTATAAATTATAACTTCAATCTTTTTTAGAAACCCCCCAAAATATACAAAAATGACAAAGAGGAGCAGAAGCAACCACTGCAGCTGTGCCAAAACAGAGGCAGCGCCAGATTTAGAGAAGATAATAGCAGAACAAAACCCACTGACACCTACTGGAAATATTAAATTATATTATTACGCATATTATGTTATATTATGGTGCACGCTTCTGTATGCTTTTATGTTTAAATCAGCTCGTTTCAGTCTTTTCCTGTAAGATCTGATTATTTTCTGTGATAATTCTAGAAGGAAATGTTGAAATAAAATGTTTTACAATTTTGTAAAATATATTAAATTCCATATTAATCTAAAATTAATATACAATATTTAGATTTTGGTGTTATTTTATTTTTTTATATTATTTTTTTATTATTATGGAAAATTCTGTCACTTTTTGTGTTTAAAAAGAACTGCTAATTTTCCTTAATATACTCAGTACTGTGTATTTTAACAAAATAGTAATAATAATAAATAGTATATATAAATAGTAATATTTATAGCATCTCTGCTTAAATGTTAAGGGAAAAATTTTCCCATAAATAAAGCGGTCCACATTCTGTCTCTCGTCACGTGACAGAGACGATCCCTAATCCTCCGGATGTCTCGGAAGCAGAAGAAATCCGGTATGATATCATAGACCCGGCGCTTTTTTGGCAGCTGTGTGGCCTAGCCCTGTTTGGTCTGTTGTCATGGCGACAAGGAGACAGGAAGGAGGGATGCAGGAGCCAGAGTGAGGTGAGCTATAGCAGGTGATCCTACTTGTCTCTCTTTATATCCCTCCACCCCTGTCGCTGTGATGGATGACAGCTACTGTGAACAGACGTTGGCAAGCACTTCTGCGGATGTGTGCGTTAGTGTGTGAGTGTGTGTACTGTACATATAGAAAGTTCAAACAGTATGTTTTGAAGCCAATACTGATGTTCAAACTGAATCACAAGTGTATGATAGTTTGTATTAATATGTACGGACTTAAAAACTTAATCTTTTCTTTTCTTTTCATGCCAAAAAGGTAATGTTTGGTGCACTTGAACAAGCCAAAATCTAAAGTCTGAGCACTGCAACTCAAGAAAACACATTCAAATAGACGCAAAAGCAACTGAAGAAAACATCTTCACCAAGCTGTCAACAGATGCACAACATTTACAAGAAAAAAATATGTTGGATAGAAACAAAACACCAGCAAAATGAGAAACACGCTTAACAACTTCACAATGCATCACCATCATCGTCATCATAACTAAACATGCTGCAAAGACACAGCTCTATTCTGAATCAGTTTTATTGGCCTAGTATGTGAACACATGCAAGCAGTTTTGCTCCCAATGTACTTTTTACTTCATACTGTACAAATTTACAGGGAGAAATAGACAAACAGCTAAAACCATGGACAACAAAACTGAGAAAAGACAGGTTAAATAGTGGGCAGTTACAGGGGTGGATTTACTCACTTTGGGCCCTAAGGATATGGGGCCCTCTGCATTTGTAGTTCTTCCTCTTTTTCAATCCCTGAATAAATAATAGATCATTAGAATAAAGGTAGAGTGCGAAGAATGAATTGAGTAGTCTCAAAGCCTGAGGGAAAAAGCAGGTCTTTAGTCTGGTGGATAGCAGTGGATACTTCTGTATCTCTTGCCAGACAGCAGCAGGGTGAACAGGTTGTGACCGGTGTGGCTATTTTTGTCTTGTATTCTTCCATTTGCACCTTTTTTTTCAGTAGTGCCGCAGTAGCTTGGCTTAATTTTTTAACTGTACACGATGCTGAGCCGTTTGTTTACACAGGCTGGCCACTGTCTTTCTGAAATATTTCTGCAAATGCACAGTAAGATCATGGAATACTTCAATTTAGTGTGGAGGCCCCGAAAAACACTTGAGAAAGAAAACATTTTTTAAAAGTAAGTAAACTTTAATCTTATTATAATAGATGTATTTTTTAAAGTCATAATTTTATGAGGCATTTTATGGGGCCCTTGGCAGTCAGGGGCCTAAGGTAACTGCCAACCTTTGCCTAATGGTAAGCCCCACAGTATATGCATGTATTCATACTGTATAGATACTGTGTGCAGGATTTTATTGATAATGATGGATGATATGTACAAACTTAACTGTAAATATATCATTAGAATTTGCAGGTAAGAGAATGCAGTAAAAGCAGCAGATAACAGGGTTAGGGAGCTGAAGGTTGGTGTAATTAGTAATAGCAGGTGCCAGATATCCCTCGCCAAAGATCAAGAAGTAGCCTAGTTTAGAACATAAACATGTGCGTCATGTTACGTTTGAGCATCCAGTGGATTCAGGTGTAAGGAAAGCACAACTTGTGTTACAAAACTGTTACAGGCAATAATGTTTGGATGGGTTTTTTATTTCTGATTATTGATTCTCTGCATCGATTCATAATCTTTAAGGAGAGAATCACAATGCTTCTAACAATCAGTTATTTTTGTCACGTGACTTTCACGTTGCAAGCGACTTTTGTCATGTGACTTTAGTTTTGCGAGTCGCCTCAGTGACATCGCATGACATACATAACATAATGTAGCTACCGTAATCCCAAACATAATCTTATGCTAAACCTTACTAAGTAGTTTCGTGTCTAAACCAAACCAAACTGCAACCATTTCACAGCCTTAATCAGATGTTAAAAAAGGATTTCTGCTCACATTAGATACAGCCGCTAAAGGGTACGTTGTGCTTCAGTATCGGAAGTCGAGGGGTGGGGAGAAATTGTCGGTATGTGGACAAGTTGGGATGAGAACACGTTGGATTTTCTGCATCACAGTCAACTTCCAACCATGCTCGTTTTAACAGAATCAATCAATAGCATACGACACAGCCACAGTCCAAAAACTTTTGTTTTACTCTTGGCTCTTTTTTTTTTTTTTTTTTTACTCTTTTTGCGGAAACTCCAGTGCCCCCTTGCAGCCATCTGACTGGATGTTTTTCATTTTCTCTGACATGAATATATAAGAAGACAAAAACAACAACAGCACTTTATTTGGTTGTCTTGTCTGCAGAATAGAGCTCTCTGATTTAATCCATATGAACTGTCAAACTGCTGAATCTGCCTGTCAGTTTACTGGTGTTTCATTTCTTTACATCATTGCGCTGGTTTTCTTCATTTGCTTGTGTTTTGTTAATTCGCATGTTTTCTCAAATTTCAGTGAATGGAGGACCACTGTAAATATCATTAAAAGCAAATAACAGTCTCTGGGTGTGTATATGTGTGTGAGGGTATTGACAGTGACATTTCTCAGCTGCAGGTAAGGCAAAGGCAGCCCTGGAGTATAACAAGAAAAACGCCAGCAAATCATTCTCACCTGCTGCCATCCTCTCCTCAGCTCCTCACAATATCTTGTCATCCCCCTAAATTGCTCTGGCTTGTCTCAAATTCCCCTTTCCACTGATCCTTCCAATTACAGTGTGTGTGGTGTGTGTGGTGTGTGTGGTGTGTGTGTGTGGTTGTGTGTGTGTGCACAGTGCAGCGACCGCACCGTACATCTCCTCCGCTCTAACTATGTTTTTACAGGGAGCAGAAGCAGACGTTGAGGTATTTGGGTTATTCTTTTGGTTAGATCTGCAGCGCAACTGAAAATCCCACAAAATCGAACGCTAATCGAGCGTCGGATTGAGACTGAGGGGGTGTGTGGTGGTGGCGGCGGTGGTGGTGGTGGTGGGGGTCCAGACAGAAGTCCATGACCCTTCCCTCTCAGCGTCAATGTACCGTAAAGTCATACTTCACACACTTAACAGGAGGGAGAGGAGGAAAAACATCAGTCTTTCTACCCATCGACTGCTGCATATGAAAATAAAACTCTGAATTTATTAGGAAACATGAAGCACAGAGAAAAAATCATAAAGTAAATCCAATAAAGAGGTTTCAAAAAAAAGCTAAATTGTGGCGTAGCGGGGCCATTGATCGTCCCCAACTCGCTCTCATTATACAAACTGCGTCTTCTATACCCACAACCTCATTTTCCCTGCATTTCTCAAAGGTGTTTATGGAAAGCCTTGGCCGTTTTCGCATGAAAAAAATACGTGAAAAAAACCCAAAATGTAGAGTTTGTCCTAATCAGATGCGAGCAGCCAGAACGCTTAAACTGAACTGTTATTCTTTGTGGTTTTGAGGGCAGCGGGCTTGTCGTTTTTGCTGTGTTTATATTTCAGATTTTAAGCAATACATATATAACAAATTATGCACATCACCTTCTCATATTAGACAGAGTCTGGACGCTGGCATGTAGCTGTAGTGGGTAAAGGTCTGCCAAGGCCAAAAACCACTGGAAAAAGTGTGTGGGCTGAGCTGTGGATTCAGTCAGGTCTTTGTAACATGTGCAGGAGATTTTTCGAGAACATGCCGTAAAGAATGCAGCTGCATTAAGCAAATTTACCAAAGGAGTAGCCTATACCTGTCCAAGGAGCATTAATAAGGCTTGGAATGAAATTAAATCAACAATAACAACTCATCACATTAAATTCTGCACCGTGGCAGGGCTTTCCCCTCTTAAAATATTAAAGTGTGATTTAAAAAGTAAGTGGAGGCAGTGAGTGTGCACAGTCGAGCGAGGACGCACGCAGGGACGCCCCGGCCGCAGGGATTATTGGGAAATGACTAGAGTTTAGCTCTTCATGTGTTTCACATTTCCCTTTCTGATTGAAGTGCAATGGGCCGTTTCTCCACATTTCCCCCAAAGTTTATCAAACTGTGGTTGGAATCTGTGCCATTATCTAAACAGGGGTGAACGGTGCCGCTGTGATCAGGGGCAAAGACAGCGGGAACCAAATTCAACCAAAGGATTAGTAAGAGCTGTTGGTAATATCCAGTCACAGCTCTGAGTTCAAACAACAGACACTAATAACAGACTTGTGTCTATTTCTATTCTATTATCCTTTTAACAAAGTTGTAATCGGTTAAAGAATTCTGGTTTATTGCAACGTAGTTTTGTGTTGTTGTTGTTTTTCCTCTTTTTTTGTAGTTTGACCATCATTTCTGTTGGTTATGATCATGTACTCACAAATGAAATCGCTTTTTTGTTGTCCAATTGAGCAAGAAATGAGCAGTTAGATGTTCAGACGGGTAGCAAACACCAACAGTTTTACCAGTTTATCTAAACTACTTCAGGGTTTCTGCAGGTTTAATTTAAGACCTATTTTACATCTAAGTACATGCAGTTACACTTTGCATTAGTGATTATTGGGTCAATGTTGATTTTGTTTTGTTACAGCGTGATCAATACAATTATTTCCCAAAAACACATTTAAAGGCAAGACTGAAGTTAAATCTGCCTTCATAAAAGTAACATTAACTTCATAATTAAATTTTTAAGAAATTATTTAAGAAATGTTACGGCCTCAAATAAGATTTTTGGATTATAGGCTTTTTAATGACCTGCAAAAACCCTTTTATTTAAAAGGTATAAACTTTTGCTCAGTGACTCAAACGGGTCTAACAGAGTGCTGCAGGAATGACTTAGCATATTAGCACTTCCGGTTCCCTCGTGTTGAAGTCAATGGGTTTTTTGAATGGGATTTTGGAATGAAGGCCTGTGGTTAAAATGAGCTTGAGAGATTTTTTTGTTGTTCAACATAAAATACGTCGGTAAACACCACATTCATGAATTTTGAATCTTTCATGCATCTTTAAAAAGTGGTTGCTAACAAGTGGCCAAATGAGACCACAGAGGTTGTCGGGGATATTAAACCTTATCACTAAATTGGTTTAAGTCATCCAGCGTAGTTTCTTTTGTCGTCTAACATTACATTTTTACTCATGCTGATCGCATTTATGCCTCAGAATTTATAAAAGTGGTGTTCATTTGTTATTTGCTGAAGAAAATGTGTCAATAACAAACTTTTCTTCATCACAGATCTTATTTTCTGCAGTAATCCAAACTCCAATGAACTCCATGTGCTTTTTGTCAAGGGAACTAGAACAATGCTAGCTTCCAGGGTGGCCTACAAAAATACTTCATCCCTGCAGCACTATAGAGCTAGCTAGCTACATAGCTACATAGGAAAAACAGCCTCAAAAATGGTGACACACATTGCCATGGCTATGTGCAGACATAATCACTCTTACAGCTGCATATTATCTCCATTGTTGTAAAAAAAAAAAAAAAAAACATTAATTGCCCATAGTTACCATGGTTTCCATGTCAGCTGAGGACTGATACTCGCTACTGATTGTTTAGGGCATTGGTGTTTAAAGTCTGAGACTGTGGGCCTCCCCTCAAACAAAGCTTGGAAAAACTTATTTTTAGCAATGTGGCTGAGTTCCTATATCACAGAAATTAACTTAGTGAGTACGTTTACATTATCCTGCAGGGAGAATGCCCAAAACTACGAAATTGGAATGACCCTTTTACACCAACGGATATAGATTCCAAGAGTATCATTGCTAGCATAAAGACATGGTCTATAAACCAAAGTTCAATGTTAAGGTTAAATGTGTAACCAGCCATTAGCAAGACCTCCAACGCACCACAGCCATTAAAATGTGAGGACAGAGAATCAATCGACAGCTTGCACTCAGATGATCTTAGTCATGCAGTTCTATGCATCCAACGCATCCAACTGGAAGCTATGAGGTAAAGAAATAACTTGAAAGGAAAAACACATCATCCCAAATCCTTGAGAGAGCCGGCTTATTTTCAACTGCAAATTAAGCATGATAATTGCAAGCTTACGAGGTGTGCCATTTGAGTGAGTGGACAAAAACCCACTTGTTTATTTGTCTGTGTAAGTTTGAACATGATTTGGTGCCATGTTCTGAAATTAGCTCATTACCTATGCGGTGTAAAACAAATCCTCTTTCTTTTAGAATCTCCTAATCATACATAATTAAAGACTTAATCTCCACACTCAGAGTAAACCAGCTCTGAAGCCTTGTAGCTCCACCTTTACTTTTAGCCAAGGCAACCTGATGTCCATTGCTTTCAAACTAAATTGAGGTATTTTATATGTGTATGTTTCTCTTAAATGCAGTTAAATGGAGGAGACGGAACATTTCGCAGAACTGCAGTGGCTTAATGGCATTTCCTGACATTTTGACACTCCTGTGTTCATGTGTAGAAAAATGGGTGAATGGATGAAAAAAAAAAGACAGATGTCAGGCTGTAATTTACAGCACGAGGAATCCCAATAATTGTGTGTAATTAAATCTGTCACACTGAGGATGTCATTCTCAGGTTGTCTGCTGCCCCCTTGATGACCGTGGTTTCCAGAACTTGTTCGGAAAATATTGAGGTCTAAATAAAGAATAATGGTCTGAAAACAAATTAACTAAGATGTCGGAAAAATACCCAGAAGCCACATCTTCTCAGAACTGATGTTACGTGGAACATCTCACAACTACATCATCTTTCCTCTAAATGGCAGGCTGTCCTTACTCTCAAGGCGTCAAATACAGTGGCTTGGTCAGTGGGCCTATGCTTCAAACTATGACGCTGTAGGTACTTCTCTGACATCATTTGTGAACGCATCCCCTTAGCGTTATGGTTTGATGTGCCGTCAAAGTCAGGTGACGTAGTATAAAGAGTGAGAAGGTCCGTGTGAGGAGGTGGGGTGGGTGGATGAGCGGGTCAAACAAACACAGAAGAGCGGGATCCATGTTTCAAGTTAAACCACTCCTCAGGGGTCAGGTAAAGTCAGAATAAGCAGGGTTTTCCAGACATCTCTTTCCAGCTCCTCTTGGGGGATTCCTGGGCCTTCCCAGGCCAGATGGAATCCCTTCAGTGGTTTCTGGATCTACCCTGAGTTCTCCTCCCAGTTGAATGTGCCCAGATAACCTCATAAGGGAAGTGTCCTGGGGGCATCCTAAACAGAAGCCTGAACCACCTCAACTGGCTCCCTTCGATACAAAGGAGCAGTGGCTCTACTCCAAGCTCCCCCTGGATGTCCGAGCTCCCTACCCTAAGGCCTCAATTGTAGTCCCAAACAAATGTGTGCGTGGAGAGCTACAGATCTCTCAGATGCCTATCAGCTCTGTTTATACTACTTTCTGGACTTGGCCAGCAAGGAGCGCTGCACACATGCGCAGTAGATTGGCGTCTCTATTGGCTACATAGAAAGATCTGCAGACGAGTCAACCCCCAGCAGACCCTTGCGCACTCCACTCTTGTGGATGCGGAAAGCATCAGACCTCCCTAAGGCTGAGCTCAGCCACCCTACCAAGAAAACTCATTTTGGTCACTTGTGTCTGTGATCTTATTCCTTTGGTGACTATCCAAAGCTTATGACCCAAGGTTAAGGGTTTGAACATAGCTCAACTGGTTAGTTGAAAGCTTTGTCTTGGTCTGATGAAGCCAACAGAATCACCTCATCTGCAGCAGCAGAGACACAGTTGTGAAATTCCCAAACTGCACACTGGATGCACCTTGAGATCCTGTCCATGGATATCACAAACAGGACCAAAGACAAAGGGTAACCCTGGTGGAATCCGATTGAAAACATGCTTGACTTTGTCCCAAGAATATGGACACAGGTCTCACTTTAGCTATGCAAGGATTGGATGGCCTGCAGTGATGGCCGTGGTAACCCACACTTCTGCAGTACTTCCCACCAAATGGTCCCCTCCTAAACCCAACCAAGTATTTTTGTGCCTAAACCTACCCAACTAGTTTTTGTGCGTTTATTTTGAACATCTACAGCAGAGCACTGCACCTGCAAAACTGACGCTGGATGGGTACCTACAGCATCGTAGTTTGAAGCATAGGGCCACTGGCCAAGCCACCATATTTAATGAGACAGGCATGAGAACGTGTTGCAAATGCATCTTCTTCTTAACTTACCAATCAACGTAAATATGAATTATTTTCTTTGGTAGAAAGACCAAGACATATTTTCAGCACAAACATAAGGTTTTTACTAAATTAGAAAGTGATGAATAATCCAAAACGCAGCACAGGGCGGATAATTTTGTGTCTAGTCACAATAAACCAAATGAGTTTGTGCACACCAAATGCAGGATAGATGCAGAGCAGATCCATGAGGAGGGACTGTGTGCAACTCTAATGATGGAAAGATTTGACAAGCACCTTAGGGTCTGACACACATGGGTCTGGATCTGACTACAGTGTGTCATCCTCCTTGTCCTTTGCAGTGCTGGCCAATAAGTGACCTACTTAACGTGTCCCGCTATGTCCTTGAAACGTCATTTTGACCATGAACAGATGAGTGAAGTAATAGTGACATACTTACTAAGTACAGTGGCAGCTATTGTGTAAGTATTTACCCAGTTTTCCTAATGGGATTATAAAGTATCTTCTCTCCTGAACTGAGGCCTCTTCCCAGAAAGACTTGTAATGAGTGGAACTGTGGAGCAATTTTTGTTTTTCCATTGACAACAGCACAAGCAACAAATAGTAAGGAGGTCAAAAGTCAGTGCTATATCCCTCATACTTTTTCCCAACCTTTTTGAGTTTTGACCCTTTAAAATGAAGATGTTCTCTTATGAGCACGCCGATGTCTGTGTTGCAAGTAGGGCTGGGCAATATGGACAATATTCATATCTCAAAATTTTGACCAAATACCTCAAAATCAAAATTGCAGCAATATTGTGGGAATGACTACTGGTGATTTCACAAAATATTAACACAATAATATTTTTGGTAGGCCTCAATCAGAGGTTTTCAAAGTGGGAGGCGGGCCTCCCCAAGGGGGCTGCAAAAAGCTACAGGGGAGGCTCAGTGAATGCAAATGAAAAATTATTACATTAATTATCAAAAGTAGATGACATTAAGCTTAAATGTGTGTGGTGTGGTTGAGGAGGTAGTTCAGACATTCAGCTGTTTTGGGGGAATCTTACTGTTTTTCCCAGAGTCAGAAACTAATTAAATGCCTTTTAAAGTATTTACTATGGTCTGAAGTTATGTAAAACATCAATATTCGGCTATTTTGACTCGATTGTTGAGTGTCTAAAGGATCAAATAACACAATGATCCTACAGATATCCAGCAATGTAGCAAAATAATTTTGTTTTTAAAACAATATTAGCAGCTTTTTTTGTTTGTTTTTTTAATCTGATGTGTGCCGGAAAGCCGAGACTCAAGGCATGTGTGTGCAGGAAAGTAGAGAAAGCTCTCTGTACTTTGGCAGCTTCTAACTGAATCTCTGTGGTTAGAAGTTAGTTTCACTTCTGCGTTGCTGCATTGTACTTTTACTATTAATGTTCTTTTTCAGCTGTGTAGTAGTCATGTTACTTAATGCTGATGAAAATGCAACATTCCTGAATTTGCTGCTTCATAATAAAATCTTTTAGTCGTCAAATTAACATGGACGTTTACTGTGAAGAATTTATAGGAAATCAAATGTTTATCCACCGTTCAGATGCTCGACTAAAGACGAGTAGTCATTAAATGCATGCGGGTCCATTCTCCGCTGTTAAACAGAGTCAATCCAAGCAGCACATGTATGAAGAAAGAGCAAAAGAGGCAACAAACACTCACTGCCTTCACTTAAAAGGGGCAAAATTAATGTGTCCACCTGGGTGGCGTGTTTCCTTACTGCCGATCAGAGCTGGAGCCGATAAATACCCTGTGACTACTACAGAGTCAGTTGATCCGGGATTGAATGCAGATTGTACCCTTTTCCACTGAAGACAAAAGCCAGATGTTGGTGGGTGTTAGTGTTTTTTTTTTTTTTGTCCAGTGTAAAAGGGAGTTAAGCAATCAAAATAAGAAGTGCATCATCAGCATACATCTTAATCAGTGATGTGGATATAAGTGGCTAAAGGCAAATGATAGAACAGCTAGAACAGTCTGGCAAGTTCAGAAAAATACTTAACTGTAATGCAGCCTTTAAAACCACGAAACAGCATTTATGTTGTAACACGATATGACGATATCCAAAATTGAAGAAGATATCTTGTCTCATATCACAATATCAATGTTATATCATGTGAGCAGTGTGACCAAAGAGTGGTGTTCCCTTTGAAGATTGTCTCATCTAAGTAATCTTGAAAATCTTAAGAGATGAAAATATATTCCACCATAAAAAAGCACACGTGAAATGTACTCTTCAGTGCTTCAATATGTAATACGCATTTACGCCAGCTAATATGAAATGCTTTGAGCTTTGAGTTCAATATGCTGATACCTACTGTACGACTGAATCTGGAAAAATCAGCTGTATCATTACTGACATTAAAAAATGGTATAAATACAGAATTTATTTGTGGTTAACATTGTACCAAAGTGTGACTTTTATTATAACTGAATCTGACAGCCTGAATAAGATTTAAATTGCAACACTGAAAAACACCAACCAATATTTTCCTTCCTGACCTTCATTCAGTATTTGCATGCTTTGCAATTTCCTGCAATAATAGTGTCATTTGGCTCATTAGCATGCTAGGAAATGCCATGTGATACTATGGAAGTTATTACATATTTTCCCGTATTGATTTTGTTGACAAATTAGGGCCTCAATAGATGTGATCAACAGGATTGCCAGCTTTCCCTTGAAGTTTCCCACCCGCGGTCATGAAAGGTGTCAAAGTTAGTTTGGGAACGCAACACAAACATAGAGATTGATGGCAAAAGTGCTTTAATTTATGTGTTTTAGTCTTATTATGGCAGGCTATTCGGCGGGGGCGGGAAAGATGGAAAATTCTGCTCAATCACACATGGACATCCAGTAGAAAAAAAAAAAAAAAAAGGCCAAAGTGACGCTTGTGACCAGCAACAAGCAAATACAGAGAAAACCACAACTAGTCCCGGAGTTTGTATGGGCCATTTAGTGGGTAATTTCATAAAACAAGTTGTTTCTGCAGCCCAGCCTGTCTGTAGAATGTCTGCAGATCGAAATGAGCAACGTCAATGGAGAGTAAGAAGGAAATAAATATTGTGCAAACTGTATGATAGGAATGCATACAAGACCAGCGTGGGGTCTCAGATTGTGATTTGCTTTTTCTTCTTCGACCTGCAATTGTAGCAGAGAGCGAGTCAACACACACCCAAGCCTACATTTCTCAAAGCCCACTTGTACGTCAGTGGCACGGCTCCCAACCATAATTCCCATGAGAATTCATTTATTCCACTGTTTAGTATCGATCTGAATTTTCAGAAACATTTACCGCCTGGCAACTCCGTTTAGTGTGTAAACTGCAGGGCAAACAAACCAAACCACAAAACATGATGCCCTTTAATGAGGCCGGGGTTGTGCCGAAGAGCGACAGCCTATCCTATAATCTAGGTTAACTGTCTGTCAAGCAACATCCCCATCAAAATAAACTGCAAAGCTCAGCGTATAATCACCATTTATCATAATTAGAGGTGATTTTTAGGAAATGCACTATTGCAAATGTTTTGAACTTCTCTTGTTCTCATGCTTTTTAAAAATGTATTATTTAGTCTATGAAACTGAGGGAATTTAATCAAAAAGTAAAAGGGTATTTTTTGGCTCAGTGGAAGTTTTCACTGTATCGATATGTCTGATTCTACTGAATAATTTCCAGTGAGAAACATGTGTCTCCACTTAGAGGCTATTTTTTACAGAGAGGCACAGAACATTGATAGAGAGCTGCAAGTTTTTGCAGAACATTATAATGTCACAGCAAAGTTGACCTTTCACCTTTTGAAAATAAAACCTCATCACATCATCATTTGTGTGTGAAATTTTGTGAACTAGGAATTCTTGAGTTATGGGCAAAAAAGTGCCGAGTCCAAGTGGACGTTTGTTCCAAATTTGAAGAAATCCTGTCAAGAACGAGACGAACGTTGGGTCTCAGTGGCCTTTGATAGTTCATCCTTTAGTCCAAGTGGACGTTTGCGCCACATTTGAAGAAAATCCATTCAGACATTCTTGAGATATCAGATGGACAGACAACCCAAAGACATAATGCCTCCGGCCATGACTGTCAGTGGCACGGAGGCATAAAGATAAAGTGATCTCTGTTATCGCATTTTGTTTGAAAAACTGTACATTTTTAAGCAGTGACTGTTTAACTGTCAAACCAGTAGCAGAGGATGGCTCCCAAGAGGTTCTAGATAAGGTTTCTGCCTGTTAAAGGGAAGTTTTTCCTCCCCACTTAGTGCTTGCTCATGGTGGAAATTATTGGGTCTCTGTGAACAATATTAGAGTATGGTATAGACAAGTTCTATATGGAAAGTTTCCTGAGGTAACTTCTGTTATGATTTGATGTTAAACAAACAAAGTTTACTTATTGTTTTTTCTTTTTTTTTTTTAAGTTATTTTTTGGCCATTTTTGCCTTTATTCGATAGTACAGCTGAAGTGGAGACAGGAAAGGGGGCAGAGAGAGAGGGGATGACACGCAGCAAAGGGCCGAAGGCGGGAGTCGAACCAGCAGCCGCTGCAGAGGACTAACAGCCTCCATGCATGGGTCGGACGCTCTACCCACTGAGCTAAACGTCCACCCATTTATTGTTTTTTCTATATATACTTTCCATAATTTGATTTTTATTGTATGCGAAGCACTTTGTGCCACTGCCTTTAAGAATTGCTGTATAAACAGACTTTATTATTTATTGTTATTATTTTTTTCATGTTGCAGTACTAAAACGCATGTTTGGGATGTGCTGAATTAGTGGACACTTTAGCTGTGGATTATCCTGCATGCCATAAGATTTCATGAGCATTTGCAAATGTTTTAATATTAAAGGAATACTCCAGTTACTTAGCATTGCACTTGCACACTGTTGAGTTGGTCTTGACCAGAATATCCTGGCTAGTTATCCTAGTTTCTAGAAAGGTTCGAGCTCCAAAACACTGAATACTACATTTCCCATAATGCAGTTTGACAGCACCTTCAAAGACCCTCCCTGTCAAATCCCATATTTGAAACCCAACTTCACATTTGCCGTTTGACTCTGGCACTTAAGGGCCAATTTTGTTTTTAGCTTATCTTTTACAGTTCAGGTATTTGTGTTTTTAATTATGTTTTATTTATGATTATTTTAGTAGCAAAGTGTGTCAGCAAACACAACTCAACTAAATAGTTTTAGAATCCCAATCTTCTGTAAACAATGGGAGCAGGCCTTCAAACTTTACTGTACATTGTATGTAATAAGTAGAGACTGATGAATATGATAATATACTTCTAAAATGTTTGATAAATGATGAGCAGACTACTACCTCAAACTCGGTTTAGCATTTTGTTCAATTTAAAGTAACATTATGTAACTATTCTACCTTAAAATAACAGTCTCAAAATCATTTTGATGCTACACTCACTTGTTATAGGGTGAATGTTGCCTCTGTTACTCCCATCCTGCACCCAACACGCCTGTTCTTGAACTCTGTAGCATCAGTTGCCAGGTTGCAACAAGTGTGTAGCGCTTTACGGTACGTCACATACCACCAACTATGTCACTGATTTTGGTGAACCTAAATCATATTTTATGAGGAAAATGTTTTTTGATTTTTCCTCTGATGTCCTCCAGCTGCTCCGCCTCAACTCTCTGTGATTTACAGACTTTCCTGATGGATAGTGAAGTAAACTGCTGCTAAAAGTAAACTGCTGTTAGCTCAGTTAGCTGTACTGCTCAGGCGTGGAGCTCAGATCACTGGGGGACTGTTTGTGTTACACCACTAGCACAAGAGCGCTGGACCACTGAGAGGAGGATATTCTCAGAGAGCAGTGCTGGTGTCCAGGGGCGTTTCTAGAGGGGGTGGTGTGGGGGGCATAGGCCACGCCTGCAATCTGATTGGCTGACCCAAGTGCCACCCCATTATCCTCAAGTATGATTTTTTTTTTTTTTTTTTTTTTTTTGTATGCACCCTATTTGCAAATTTTTACAAGTCAGCAGCGTCTAAGTTACAGAAGAGGTGAAGAGAACAAAGATGATGTTACGTAATGTTTCTTAAATGACACATAATAGCTGAGGCTAAACAATTTTGTTCGTTTATTTGCCGTTTCAAATATCTTCCAAATGGGCTGTGATAAGGATATAATCTTTCACTCACAATTTGGTTACTGTAACATCTAGGCCAGTCATTTCCACAGGCTGAGTTGTGGGTTGATTCGGTCGCCAAATAAATAAGGCTACAAATTTAAGATTTATATCTGCAGCACACCTTTCAAAAAGCGTTTAAAATGTTTATATTGTTTTCCTGATGAGAGGAAATAAAAACAATGAGATGGCCTAAATGCATTATTTCTCATTTAACATATTTAACGTGTGCATGTTTTCAATAATGGCAGTAAAAATGGTCGGGAATGTTCATTTATGCACAAATAAGCTCTTCCCAAGATTTATTGAAAAGGCCTGTTGTGAATTGGGTCACATTTATGTGTCGTTTTTAAAACTTTGGTCCCCAGAAACACTGGTCTAGGGTAGAGTGCTCTCCAGGTTTCATGAAAAATTGCTGCTCAAGCATGCAGATTTGAATCTGAATTGTAGATTAAATTAAATAAGTAACAAGATACAAGATATTCATGTAAAAGCATGGAGAATCAGTTAATTTAATTTAATTTGTTTTGTAGTTCTGGAGAATCTTCTCAAAGTCAAAAAATAAAATGATCTGGATGATATCATCTGGGTTTTCTTGAACTGGGGTGGGAAAGTAGTAGAGCAGTTTATGATGAGATGCTATTGAGTTGCATTATGGGAATGAGACTGATGCATACTATTGCGTCTTGTAATCACTTCGCTAACGTTTGAGGCAATGCAGCCAGTTACCGGGCATCTCCTGATTTTTCCCCTAACACCACACACAGCTTCTCCTCATCCATCTTTCCTCCCCCTCTGCCCACTTTCCCTCCACCTATCTCGTCCCTTCGCAAGGGTACCTCAGCTCGTTGCCCCACGCTCACACCAGCTCACCCCACCTGCCCCACCCAGCTCCAGTCCTCCCCACCTCATTTGGCTCCTCGCCTTACATCTCAGTCTCCTCCACCCTTCCTCTCCTCCTCTTTCCTACACTCTGCCCAACCCTTACCTTACCCCGCCCATGGCTGCAGCTCGGCTGGGCCCGTTGCCCTGTGGTGCCCGGTGATAAATGAGAGCTTTCACACTCAGGGTTTGTCCTGGCTGCTGGATTGGTGGGGAGCAGTTGGCACTGCAAAATTACTGATGAGAGTTTGCAGAGTTACAGCCACCTGAAATGAAGATGGGGAAGGAGGGAGGGATGAAGGTAGGAAGAAATGGTGAAAGAGGAGAGGGAGAAACAGGGGAGCAGAGGAAAGTAGCCTACCATATTGGCCTGAAAATACAAAACTAAATTTATTTTTCTTGAAATTTAGTTACATAAAGTGGGAGTCATATATTTAAGGATTTTAAGGTGTTTGTAGCCTTCAAGGTCCAGTGTGTTAAGATTTACAGGGATCTATTAGCAGAATATGGCAGAAATGGAATATAATATTCAGAAGAATTTTTTGTCAGTCTCTATAATTACCTGAAAATAAGAATCCTTGTATTTTCTTTACCTCAGAATGAGCCATGTTGAACTGACTCTAGGTACGGCCCTTTGCGTTTTGCACAAATTTCACAGCCACGATAAGTTCTCCTACATGTTTGGAAGGGGAGGGTGAGAAGAAGTGTTAGCAATTTGTGAGTTCACCACTAGATGCCACTAAATCTGACACACTGGTCCTTTAATGTTGCCAGGATAGCTAGGTGTTTCATAGTGGGTATGTCAGAGTTAGTCAGAAAAAAAGTGCTTCTTTAGCAAAGTTTGACCCACGGGAGTTTGTGATGACACGTTTTGCAACCAAGTACGAAATAAATTCTCAACATTACAAGTTATGTATGAAAAAATCATTGGGGAACCCTGACGGCCCTCTAGGCCTTCAGCGAAGGCCTAACATCAGTATTTATATATTATATATTTAAATATATCACATTTGATTTATTTCATTAAATTATTAGGCTATTCTCTCCTAATTCTAATTTCAACCTCATTTTCTATCAACTTTGCTTCAGAAGTGACGGGGTTACTGTCCTGAAAACAGCAAAATATCCAATCAGATTTTTTTGTTGTTGTCTCCAGGCAGAGAAAAGTTAGAGCTGGCTCACTCATTGGTTAGGACTTAATCACTGGGACAGAAGGCCACAGCCTGTGTGGTTGTTTAGAAAGTGACGGGTGAATTAACCAATCACATTTTGATTTACAGTGTGTGGGATCAAAAATAATCCCCTTAGGCCTTCACAAAGGCCAGCGACATCTCGCTGGAGATGAAGCAGTCGAGACTGACGCTGTTGCTAGGTGGCTAACTTGAAAGCGCTGCCTTTTTCAAGACGGACTTTCGTAGCGTAGCGGAGCATCTGCAGAGTCTGTTAGAAAACAATTTTTAGACACGTGAATCTTCTTTTTAAAAGCTACTTCAAATAGTGCAGCACAGACAGAGCTATGTTGGTAGACAGAAATAATAAAACTGGACATATGTGCTACATGTGTGATACTGAAACAGAGAAGTAACAATGATAAAAAAAGAAACTCAGAATGATTCATATAGATTATTACAGCTCTTAATATCAAACACAAACACAAGTCACAAGCTACCTGGCTGCCTGCCGTTTATTCCAGAAGAATCTTTGCCCATTTTGCTGCATTTTTGGTGTCTCTGGCAAATTTGTGGCAGAACTGAAGTCCCAGCTCTAATAGTCACGGTTCACCACTGGAAAAGATCATGGTTTGGGTAAAATAATAGTAGCTACACATTTCTGTCACTTAAGTTATGTACATACCAACATAAAAGGGAGAGACAGAGTCTGCGTAGGGAGAAGGTGGGGGTGGTTGCATGAGTCAAACAACGGACTTTCACACAGGAGATGGGATTTGTTGCCAGTGTGGAAGTTATTCTAACTCAAACCATGATTTATTTCGCTTTTCTGCCATACTCAAATAATCCAAAATTGTCAGAGGAAACAGAAATGCAAATCTCCTGTGTATAGAAGCAATCACACTGTGTTTTTTGTGTACAGTTAACATTTCTCACCCTGGGGAAAAAAAAACAGCATGTGCGTAAAAGCTGCTGCATCACATTTTGCACGTCAGACAATAAAAAAGAAAATAAAAACAGCTTACGATTTTCTTTATTTCCCCAAAGAGTAAAGGACAGTAAAAGAAGAGATCAGTGAGCTCAGGCCTCTTTAGAGAGGATGAAAATAGTAAATTGCGGAACTCATGCTCATGTTTCCCACTATGGGAAACACTTGAACACAAGTTAGTTAATGACGTGTGCCGATTGTGCCTTTAGATCGAAGCAAATCATAAAAGAGCCTTAATCATGAGGTAACTAGAATTTTGACTGTGAAAAAATATGCCCCCACCATAAAACACCTGCTTTTAGAATGGAGTTTGGTTGGAGGACTTAAGAAGATTTGATCTGAAGAGGACAAACCAGAAAAGAAGACATAAAGACAGTAAAATGAATGCAGAAAGCATTAGCAGGAATAAGGGAGTGTAAAGTGTGATGTCCAAGTAGGAGAAAAGAGGCAGAAACACAATAATTAAATTTTAAAAAAAGTATACTAAGAAAGAAGAGTTGAAGAAAATGAGTATTGACACTGGAATGGAAACAGGACGAGGAGAAAAAAAGACCTAAAGGAGGATGAAGAGGGAGACAGAAACACAGAGAACAGGAACCAGCCAATTGAGTTTTATGTCGTCTGGCTGTGTGTCTGGTCCATTTGCGGTTCTGTTCGGCATTCCTCAGCAGACCACTGCAGGCCACATAAAGCACAGCGGCACCAAGTCACAGGAGAGAGCAGGTGTGTGTGTGTGTGTGTGTGTGTGTGTGTGTGTGTGTGTCCGATGGTCTTTTTTTCAACAGGCCGTGTTTACGCACCCATGTCTGCTTCATCCCACTGCACGTTCACCGTGCACAGCGTGAAGTGGATTGACGGATGCTCTCTGAGCGTTTGCATGACTTGTTCGCTTCGGCGGCCATTCTTTTCCAACCACCCGGTTCAATTCTGCAGCAGATTCGAGGCCCATCCCGTACAGGAGGTGGTCACGGCGGTCGCAGGGATAAAGGCAGAGGAAAACCAAAAAGAAAACTGTCCTGTTGAAAAGCTCACAGCCAGGAAACACAGGATAATAAACCTTCCATAGTGTTACAGCAGTGTGTCTTTTTCTTTCTACACTTAGTGAAATAAAGGTGCCAGCTAGAACCATAAATGGTTCTTCAGCATGTCCCCATAGAAGAACACTTTTTAGTTCCACCTTGGAACCCTTTCAGAGAGCTTTACCTACCTAAAACCATCTGTGAAAGGTTCCACCCAGAAATCCCTATATGTGAGCTGCTAGAGAACCTATCTATGGTGGAATGATCCACTTAGAACCCTCTATGGAGGTTGTAATCAGAACCTAGCCACCTTCTAAGGGTGCTAACAAGAATACACCAGGCGGTTTTAGAGAGAACCTTTCTATCTTTCAAGGGTTTTTATCAAGAACACACTCGGGGGTTCTTCTGAGAACATTTTTATAATCCAAGGATTTTATCTAGAACACACCCAGGCATTCTACCAAGAACCTTTTGATATCCCAAGGGTTTCATCTAGAACACACTCAGGGGGCTCTATGGAGAACCGTTTTATATTCCAAGAATTTTATCTAGAACAAAACTCAGGGGATTGTACAGAGAACCTTTTTATATCACCTAAAACCCACTGAGTGGGTTCTACTGAGAACCTTTGTATATTCCAGGGGTTTTCTCCAAATACACTCACGGGGCTCAGTGGAGAACCTTATTATATCCCAAGGGTTTTACCCAGAACCCACTAAGGGGGTTCCACCAAGAGCATGTTCATATTCCGAGGGTTTTATCTAGAACACAATGAGGGGGTTCTACAGAGAATATTTTTTTTAACCCAAGGATATCTAGAGCCCACCCAGGGTGTTCTACAGAGAACCCTTTTATATTATGGTACCAAAAAACATTGGTGAAAGAGTTCTTCAAGGATTTTAACAATCATTGAAGAACTCTTTCTTCTAAAAAGGGTTCTTTGGATGAATGGGGTCTTAATTTTACAAAAACTTTGGACAAACCCTTTCTTCAGAAAAGGGTTCTTCAGAAGCAAACGGTTGTGTGTAGAACCCCGGCCTTTCAGGAAGAACCCTTTTGGAACCCTTATTTCTCTGAGTGTACATGCGTGTGCAGATGTGTTTGTGTGCCTCCTGGCCTGTTATTCTTGCCTTCAGGTCTAATTGGCGTGATCTTCCACCAGCCAGTCAGCACTGGAGCCAGTGTGGATGCATGTTGGATGTGTGTGTCACCAGCGTCGCAGCTGAAGTTGTGGCGCTGCTCTTTAAGCTGTCGCCGCAGTGCGACCGCCCCACCATCCCACCGGTGACCGCTTGGCAAAAACACATGGCGTAACACAAACACTGAGGTTGTAATCAGGCCAGCACACTCGTACAGGATCCTATTGGACATTCAATATATACCATACTGTCGTGTGTGAGTGTGTGCATATGCGCACTATCCAAGTACTATGGAAATAGATGGGCATACATCTGGTTATGATGGGAAATGGTGGCTTTCCACCACTATAGCGGCTTGGCGACTGGCTTCCTGAAGCTGGAAGGAAAATGGGAGTGTGTGGGAAATGTAGCATTGGAATGGAAACACTCCATGATCCCATAATCACTGGCAACACAAAGCTGCTGGCAGTAACGCTTAATAATTCTAATAATGATGATGATCATTAGTGTTAATCTGTTCATCCAGAAATTATTATTATCTCAGTATGGATATCTGTCATATTACCTGATATTCCTGTATTATTGCATGACTATACATACATACCTGTGTATATAGATTATTTGTAGAATTATATTCATTAGTATTCTGGCAACTCCAGTGGAACACCTTGCCATACCAGTTCAAGCCAAAATAAGGTGTCTTCTATTACATCACTAATATACAGTGTATTACTTGGCATTATAATGTATTATAAAACAGTTCCAGCCAAGAAATTTGATTGGACAAGAGGCATTCAGTGAGTACTGATACAGCAGCACTGGGATTTTTAACCGTTACAAACAAGAAATGTGTCACAAAGAGTGTATTAAAGATACTGTAAAGCAACAATAAATGTGTGTTCTGAGTTTGTCACACAACAGAAATGTGTTATTAATCACCCAGCCAAATTTGCATGATTAAAAATTTAGGTCTCCAAATCATAAGAAAATGAGCAGTTTTCTCTGCTCTGAAATGTTGGGGACGTGTCTCAGTGTCAAACACCACTACGACCTGGAAATTACCTGAAACACGGACGTTGGGACTGGCAGCCTTATTGGACACGTCCAGACATGTTTGAGCCACCAGAGCCAGAGGACAGTGACAGGGTGGTATTTTTTATTTTTTATTTTTTATTTTTATTTATTTTAATTTTTTTTTGTCCTCTGTGTCAGGTTTTTGGAACTGAAGTGAGATGAAGAAAACTCAAAATCTACTGAAGTAAGTTGCCTTGAAATTTTGAGTTTTCTCAACTTTTTCATTGTTGCAGTGCAATGTGTAGACGTACACAAAATAGCAAGCTAAGGACAATGTGCAGGACAATGTTTATGTGTTGCTTGGCAACAACTCAGTCCCAGTCCTGTTGCAGAACTATTTGTGCTGGCGAAGCCAAATACATTATTAAATTAAGAAATCATAATCTGTCATCACTTATTACCGTTAACTAATAAATGGTGCTTGTAAAACTGTTAAAGCAATATCACACTTGAAGTCATTCGGTCGTAGGCACACAAATCTCCTCTTGCTTAAATAACCCTCGTCTTAAAGTACTTTGTTTTAGTTTCTCTCTGTCTTTATATGTTAGCCTAAATGAACAGAAAAAACAAACAAAAAGGACTAAAACAGGTGCTGTAATTAGAAGAAATACATAGATAATGTGATAATGTGAAGATGCCGTTAAAAACAAAATACCAAAGCTTGACATTCATTCAGTACTGAGTCTCTCTTTGTTGGCACCTCTGTGATTTATTAAGGAAGGTGCAGGTGTTTGCAGCTTGACTTATTTTCCCACTTTTATTGCCAAGTTCAAGTTCACACTGTTCAAGCTGGAATTTCTTCCTCTCCTCTCTCCTCCATTCATCCACCCATCCCTCCTGCTTTCTTGTCCTGACCCCAACACTTCCTGTTCCTCTATCCTTCTTCTCCACGTCGTCCTACACATCCGACATTTGACCTCCCCGAGTTCCATTTTGAACCGTGGGGCCATCATCGCCCACCCGTTTTTTGGGAGAGCCCAGTAAAAGAGTGGCAGGGAAAGTGGATGAAAGAGGCCTTGTCCTGGGTGAAGATTAATTGAAGTGGACAATGGGACAGGACCCTCCCCCTCCTTTGACTCCGTTCATGAGCGGAGTCACAGGTCGCCTTTAGATGTGTCGCTCCGTAGAGTTAAATGGCTGCTAGATAGCCGGTAGCAGAGGCACATGAGTGGGGAGGAATTACAATCCTCATAAATCAATAGTCTGGAGGAGTCAGGGTGAGTGTGATTCATTCATTCACATGGAAATAGACTTTCTTATTTAGCCTGTGAATCAGTCTATCTCCTGTTCTCGTAGTCTCATCACTTTATTTTCTGTTTTGTATGTTTATTTCTGATATAATTTCACTGCATTTATTTTGTGTGCATCATAGAGCTGCAACAATTGATAGATAATCAATTATTAATCAACTCTTAAAATAATCCCATACTATTTTGATAATCAATTAGTCATTTTGTATCACTTTTAAAATATAAAAATATCCAAATTCTCTAATTTTAGCTTCTTAAATGTGAATATTTTCTGGTTTCGTTACTCCTCTCTGACAGGAAGCTGAATATGTTTGAGTTATGGACAAAACAAGACATTTGAGGACGTCATCTTTGGGCTTTGGGAAACACTGATCAACAATTTTCACCATTTTCTGACATTATGACCATCCTAAGTATGGGAATCAGGCCTATTCATTTATTTTATTCACAATATATTTGATACTTGTTTGTCAGTCAATGTTCTATTCTTTTTTAAATTTATTTGTACTTCTTATTAAATGCATATTTAGCCTAAAACCACTTCCTGTTTTCTGTCTTTCCATGGCATCTATATTTTTTTACTGACTTTAGTCCATTCGTTTTGAGGACTTTATAAAGTTTGCACTCTCAACAGTACAAATTAAAGTTAATTTCTTATCTTCATGTACATGTTTATCATCGCATTTAAAATTTTAAAGGTACCCCGTGAAGTTTTTGAGCACTGCTATTGCTATGGAGCGATGTTTTGTTTCTGTTTTGTTTGTATCTTGCTGTCAGCATGATACACATTCATGCCAACTATTCCACTGATTTACAATTAGTAGTGGCAATGGGCTAAGAAATGTAGCAATAAGCAAGCAAAGGTACAGAAAAGGACGACTGCTAGCTAACAAACATGGATATAAACAATGCAGGTTTTACAATAGTTAAAAAATATGCTATGAAACTATTTAATGGGGAAGTAAATATACCCAACACTTTTGTTGGGACTCATAAACACACTGACTTTTAAAAGAAACTCTAAATGTAAATATAGTGGGTTTTTTTTCAAGAAAACTCCATAGGGTGCCTTTAAAGGTGCAGTGCGTATGACTTATGGGATCTATTGGCAGAATATGGCAGAAATATAACATAATATTCAAAAGCATGTTTTTATTAGTATATAATCACCTGAAAATAAGAATTGTTGTGTTCATTTGTCCTTTGAGAGGACCTTTTTTTTCAGGTATAATGACTAAATGGTACAGGCAGGTTAAGTTTGAGTATGTTTTACGCTATAGCAGACAGGAAACGTGAACACCAACGAACACCAAGGAGAAGAAGAGGGAGAGACAGCGTCTGGACGGTTCATCATGCATCACAGTGACAGACCTTTCATAGAGGAGACAATTGTATACAACATAGACCTGTCTGTCACTGCTAACAGACTCTAGTCTGCAGTGTAGTTCATACACTGATAAATACAGTAACATTAGGACTCTTGATCAAAAAAGTTTTTAGATCATGTCAACTTTTCTGTCCATATTCACACACTCTGTCTTTGTCTGTCCCTTTCTCTTCTGCGATTCATGCTTGTCTTTTTTTGTTTTTTTACCTGGTTTTAGGTAAGCACCCATGCACATATCACTTCCATGCCTATATTAAACCATTTAGCTCTCTCTAAACAGGCACTGCAGAGCAGAAAAAAAGCTTTCATCCCCATTTGATGCACCAAAATGGAAACAAGCTCAGAGTAGAAGCATCAGGGCAGTTTGACCTGCCTCATAACACTTTTGGTGCACGCTATGCCATTTAAAACAACAGGTGTGCATCAAAACATTTTCATCAGACACTTTAAATGTGTTTGGGCCTTTAGTCTTTTTACATCTTTCTCTTTACTGTTAAAACATATTTCCTCATTGCAATACTTCAAAAACAGCCTCTCCCTGCTTAGGCACTCCTCATGTGGACAATCCTGTGGTGTCAAAATGGGATTTGATTCTCCACCAGTGACTACTCAGAGGAGAAAAAATCTGCGCCTCTGCCGTTCGCCCATTTGCAGCTAATTAGACAGCATGTGACTGATTCAGGCCTGTTGTAAACACCATAGCATCTGACTCCCATTACAAAGCAGAAATGAAATAAGCAAGGACCTGAGTGGGAACCAGCAGTAGCAGAAGCAGCGGTCGCACGGGCCCTGCGACGCTTTGTTACAACGCAACGCCGATGTGCCGCGCTACATCATGAAGTACTTTACAGCCGCTAATTAACACACACAGGCGCTTTGGTTTCTGCCTCTGAAAATATACAAATTAGAAAAACATTTCCACTTGTGCTCAGGCAAGACTCGCCTGATGGGAACGGCCTCACAAATCACTCGTGGGCCTGCGAGCGGCGACCAGCGCTTTTCCTCCAGGTCGAGCTGCGCCTGCGTTGCGCCTACAGGTCCCGACATCACGCACATGCATGCATGAACTTCCAGACACGTTTCTCAACCCTCCTCATCATTATGAAAGGTAAACAATCAAATGGCGAACAAACACTGTCATAAACTGTTGTCAGACGAGGAACGCGGCCATTCCCGAGACAACTCGACCGAAAACAAATACACTGGAAACAAAGCAGACGCACACCCCCGCGCTCTTTTTTCTCACAGCTCCAGTTGCTCCAGCGGCCGACACATCATTTATTCTCTCTTTCAAGCTGACCACTGAGCAGCTGTTATGAGTAACGCTACATAGCACTGAGCTCCTGGCGGCAAGAAAAAAAAAGAAAACCCAACCGCTGGTTCGGTAAATGAACAGATGACTAATTAAAAACACAGTAAAGAGTGTGTAATTAATGAGTCCATTAGGTCTAGGTAATCTCAGGGATCCAGTATTAACAAACTGTGAGCAGGCTGGGGTGGATGTGATTAACAGTGTGGCCACATTGGCTCTAATTAACTACACAACCACAGTCACAACCAGATTCAGTGAGCATATGTCAGTGTTTGAGGGTCTCACAGTGGAACTACAAGAGTGCACTCAGTATCAAAGTATTAAGTATGTTTTAAGGCAAAATACTGCAGATTTTTTTTTAGAACAGATTTTTTGAGTTTTGAGGCCAACTCAAATCCTTACATTTTTAAGAAAAAAAAGCCAACATATATATATATATGTACATTTTATATATAATATATATATATATATATATATATATATATATATATTTACTTTTCCTCTTTAGATAAACTTGAATCTTTGAGTTTTAGAAACTCAAAAAAAGTGTTTGGTCGCAGTGACCTTGTTATAATTTAAAAAAGAAAATTAAATGGTTGTAATTGAAAATATAAAAATAATTAACCATCATTTACTTTCACCTCAATGAATTTACTCAATTTATTTTTAAATACAACTTTTTGGGCTTTCCAAAACTTTTTCTTTTTAGGTGTGAAGGAAATACAATCGCCATTGATCAAACTAGGATCATTATAAATTACAATCAGTTAAAACTGCCAACCCTATTTCTTCGCTCTTTGTTCTTTCTTGTTCAAACTTCGGAAATATGTCATAAAAGTTTAAATACTCTATTCTTCCTTTTGTAGAAATTCTTGTTGATTTTTTTTCCTACCCCTAAAATTTTTCAACAATCTAATTTTTTTTTTTTTTTTTTTTTGACAGATGCTATTTGCACCCAGGGTGGAATACCAAATGTGGCTATTTGCACCCAATAGCTGATGTGGCTATTCGCACAGGGGGTGGAATATCAAATGTAGCTATTTACAGCCGCATGTATTTAGCCTATCATGACAGAGACAAGAACCTGGGAGTCTGTAGCTAATTATGCTATTTGCACCTGGGCTGTAAATAGCATATGAATTTGTTGCTGTTTGTATCTGTTTCAGGGGGTCAGGTGCGAATAGCTGAATAGCCTGAATAGCCTGTTCTCACCCGGGTGCAAATAGACACGCCAATCCCCCCCCCCCCCCTCCCATTTCCCTTTAGGAGCTCCATAAAATGGGGCTGAATTTCTCTTTCAAGCCCATGGAGTGACATGGGCGTGACGCTAACAAGAAAGTCAAATCAGTGAACTCAAGTGTGATGTAACACAAATCTCTGGTGTGTCTCAACTATCAGGCCATTCTTTGTAACACATGACAGCTGAAAAAAAGAGCAAACCTCAGTTTTTCCACATAATTCACGTAAAGTAAACATGTTCTATGTTCTCTTCACAATAGGTCTTTATAATGGCTCCATTTGTAAGGCAGTTAACTAAATAAATAATTCAGCCAATATTTTATATCACTAGTATTGAATGCCTGGTTTTAAGAAAAGAAAATTAATGAATGCACTCTCACAGTGAGAATGATTCAGATGGACTGCAGTACAAAAAAAAAAAAAAAAAAAATCTAGGATAGTTTGTCCCAGTAAACAGCCCCAGAGCTCCATCAGCAGCGTGTGCTCTTGCATTCATTCTCTGTGGAGGTGGTTTTATCTTATCACAACCATCTGCCAGGTCTGCTCCTGTTTTGTCCGTAGAGATTGGAAAGAAGATAAGGTGGGCCAAAAACACTTCACAGTGTAAAGAAGTCTGCCTCCTGCTGCCTGGAGAGCTGCTTTCATCTCTGCAGCTCATTATACAGCACTTCCCTGGCTCAGGACCCAGCTATGATGCAAAGACAGTGGGTAGGAGACTTAATAAATTCCTTTTGTTTATCTTACATCAGTGTGTGAGTGTGCATGCACTCGCTTGTTGTCTGGTGTCTATGTGCGCGTTCAGAAATTGCAGAAATTCCACTTTTTACATCATGTTAGCTGAACACTTTTTTCCCAGGCTCCAAGAGGAACTGTTTGGGAATTACATGGTTATTAGTTGAAAGTCGTCAGAATTAATCTGATAATTAAAGATGACTGAAAATCAGGGCTGGTATTTAAAACTTTTATTAAAATCAGCTTTCAAGATGCTGACTGCGAAGACTACAATAAATCGACACAAAATGCACAAACTAAGCCAATAGCAGGCTTCCAAAGGGTATTTATTAGGACTGAATACCAGCTTCATGCACACCTTGTCATGATTAAGATTACCCACTATTTATGGTTTCCAATATTATATAAGCAGTTTGGGATTTTATTTATAAAACAAATCTTATATTGGTTAAAGTGTAACTGGCCCCAGGTCTGAGCCTAACTCCATCCACTGCATAATTTTGACAAAACAGTTAGCAAAGGGGCTGGGGAGGGAGGCGGGATGGGGGAGCACAGGACAATCCCTGCAGGTGGCGTGGCCTCATTGCAACTAACCGATGCTCAGTGTGTGTAGCATAAACCATCAAGTTTGTGTATAGTAGGTTGCCTGTGTTGTAGCTGAGCTAACTGCCTCAGTGAAGTTAGATTAAAGTTGGACATACAAGACACAGCTGGATGCAGAATATCTCGACTGTCCAACTTAAAACTAACTTCACTGCGGTGCCATAGCCCTGCTGTTTCTCATGGTATCATCAGTCAAGGGAAAGAATGCAGTCTGGTGGGTGGAGCTTCTACAGCCATCAAACACACAAGTCCAAACTGCTGCGGCAAGCTTGAAAAATACTAAATAGAAGGTTAGAAAAAGGTTTTAAAAAACAAAAACAAAAAAACAAACAAACATGGATGTAAACTGAAATCAATGGCGAGAGACAAATTATTTTTTGATCCTGTTTGAAATGTACTACAAATTACACATATTGATAATGATAATGATGATAATGATTGACATGATATTTGTCAGTTTGAAAGTTTAAGTCAAGACAGTGCAGTTTGTCGTAAAACCGTTGAAGTATCAAACTGTGAAGACGCGAAAAAGTCGCGAAAGTGACATCATGATTTTCTCACTCCAAAAGTTAGCTGCTGATGCTTCGATGCTTGTGCGTTTTTGTACCTGGATGTAGTCACAACAGCGGGTTTTCCTCATGCTTTCTCTTCATGGCTGATAAAAGGACCAGGAGTCGCTGACAAAACACTTACGATGAGATAAGGTGATAGGGTTGGCGAGATTGGTGTCGGTGACATACAGTATATTGTGTATTGGTTTGTAAAATTACGTTTTAAACCGACAAACAACATATGTGTAATTCATGGTAAAGTTCAAACGAAATCAACAAAATAATTTGCCTCTCACCATAAACTGCCATTCATATTTTTTTTTTTCGAAATTTAGGTCCAATGGGGCACACCAGAGGGGGCGTGACTTAAGCACTCTATGGCAAAATTCAATTGCGATAGTTGGGTTTCAACCAGAAGAGGGCAGATGCTATACATATTTATAACACACTATGTAGGATTCAAATACTTTGCACTAAAATATAAAGATCTGGACCTGAATTACTCAATGTCACTACTAAATACCCATGTACAGTGGTTTTCAGCTCAAATGTATTCATTTTTTAATGTGTGTGTTGAGACTAGGGCTGAACAATTTATCAAACTATTATCGAAACTTTGCTATCCATATTGCAGAAGCTGCAATTATTTATAAAGGACAAATGTGTCACAACAAACCATTATAAATGAAGCATTGTGGTGCCAAAGATGACATTACAGCATCGTCATTTTTAGATTTTTTCTGTAAAAGATTGAACTAAAAAATTACCATTCCCACTAAAATCTCAGAGACTCATATTGCAATATCTGTAAAAATAATCACAATATATAATAATTTTCTTTTTTTTTTTTTTTTTTTGCACATCCTTCAGTTCTAGTTGGGACAGACGTGTATCAACTTATCATACATTTTCAGACCATGCAAAGTGTGTAGCAGCTGTCTCTACTGGTCGCTCCTAACTAACTTTGAGATCCCATAAATTACTGGAGAGGTGATACCAAGTCTTGATATTCGAGTAAGTGTCTGAGCTGCTTTAGATGTACTATCCCAGAAAAAGAAATAATACCACAAAAGTCGTGATGTAGTGAAAATCAGATTTATAAAAACAATTTTTTATTCATTCAGTCTTAGAAATTCTGGTGCATAATCAGCAGCTCATCTGCAATGTTTATTCTCCAGTTTTCTGGTTATAAAAGCAGCATATGCTTGGCTGTGTTTGTCCCAAGAAAACCTTGTTTTTTTTTTTTTTAGAAACTGTGGAATGTGTGCCAAAAATCAACTTTTGGAGGCTTAGCGATATTCAACCTGAGTGAAAATCTGCTTCTTTTAACAAATATCAGTGTTGTATAATAGATATGTGTATTGCTGCAGAGCACCCAGGACCAGCGGAAATGATACAGGATAAATTCTTGTGAGGGAACTTTTTATAAACCTCCATGTGCTTGACTGAATATCTATTTGTTCATATACACATGTATGTATGCACATGCACGTCATCTACCCATTTCCCCCATGGGAGAGACATGGAGTGTCAGTCTACGAGGCTGTCAGTGCCTGCTCACTGACAGCCTATAAGTTCCCCTGGTTCCTTGTTGGAATAACAACCACCCCCTTATTGAATAACCTCTGTTTCACCTAACCCCTCAGTGTGCCCCTCGTCTCCCTCCAAAAACCAAATCTAAGCTTAATATGAGCCCGGTTAGCCCCGTTACTGATAAATCCACGTTCCTTACCCCAGCCGCTACAAATTACCATATTATAGGGCTTACAGGTATTAGTTTTGGGGGGCCCTGACCCAAATCAAACGAGGGATACCTGAATTGCTTTTGTCTGTCTGGGCAGGCGGTGATGGAGACACTGGCTGGAGTCAGGAAAATAGATACGGGGAGGACCAAACACAGAGCTGGAGCTGGCGTCATCTGAAGTCACAATTGATCAGTCTCAGGAGATTGTAAGAGGACTACAGGCCAGAGTGACCGCTGGTCACAATTCACCAGCTATGTATAATGCTATTATTAGATAGTGTTACTGTAGTGAGACCACTGACACAACAGTCATATAATTGCAGTTTAAAATTTACTTCCACAAACTTTAAAAGCTGACGATACAGGAACAAATCCCAAACTTTTTTAGCTGGTGACCCCTTAAAGAATCAGTAGGACTTTTCTGAGCTGTTTGTAAATGCATCGGGATGTCAAATACCAACATTTGGGTGAAACATCCTGACCACAGCAATACAATGCAATTTTGCTATGTGCTAGGCTTGTCTATGTTGAAAATAAAACCAAATTTTGAAGATGGCTAAAAGACGTTGCGTTGGACCTGTAAAAGTGACATATATTCCCATCTTAAATTAGCTAATGTTGGCAAAATGTTAGCTAAGTGGCTAGCTTATCTACATAAGTCATTAGCCAGCTAGTTAGCTAGTGTTTTGCTAGCATTAGCTTGCTTACAATGTAACCCTATGTTGCTTTTACAGGACTATTAGAAAGTTGACCAAAGTACCAAAAGAGGCGCGACTTAGGAAGGGTAAGTTGTGTCAAACTGTCCTTTCACTAAGCCCCACCTCCAAACAGCAACTGTCAAAAAGATTAGCAACCGTAAATAGAGATGTCAAGGCTTCCATTTTTCTATATGTTGACACAGTGTACAGGAGGCTCAGAGAAAAGTGATACTCAACGTTTCATGAGTCTGGACGCTGATGTCTTTTTTTGTAGTCTCTCAAAAACAGACACAAGAGCAAACGTGGTGAATGGATTAAACTCTGTTTTCATCTGCTCTAACATAAGCTGCAAATGTTAGCATGTCCGGCTAACTAACACTAGCTTACTAGGGGCAGTAACTTTGCCACTAGCCAAACTTGTTAGATACCACTGCATCTGCATTTATTATGTAGGGGTTTGAGGGGGAGGCTGTGGGCTGATGCAGAATCAAACTGGGTCAATGACGGTCTAAGCCAAATTATAGCTCAGCTCTTATCCTGGCTGCCTTCTGTGATCATGGTCCAGCTGGTCTGGCTGGGTGACCCATCTCAAAGTCCACTGCAATAATCAAGTCCCTGTGCTTCCTTTTCCCACGTTAATGAGTGTACTTCTGCCATCTACCATGTAGATATACCTGCCGTATTTCACCATCCAACCTATGTTTGCTGAGATGTAAGCTAGCTTTAGCCTCTGTGTTTTAGCATTAACATTATATAATGTACGCAGTTGTCAATTAGCTGTACATTTACACTTTCACAGGGTTCTTGTTTGAAAACATGTCATATGGAAACATTAAAATGTCAGCTGGAGACGGACTTCTTGGCCGACTCAAGGAGTTAGCAGTAGCTTACACTAATGAAATCTGCTTTTGGGTCATCGTTTTAGCCAACAAAATCCACTGTCGTCAGCCAGAAATGAGAAGCTGCTTTTGTTTACATCTCTAAGGATTCAAAGACCTCATGTTTCAACAATTACTCCCAGTTTCAATGTTAAATCTGCCACCGTTATCACTGTAAACTGCAAAAATGCAGTGCAAGAATGGAAAGTCAATTAGCGCCCGAACTGGTACAAAGCAAATAAGCTACAGGTGTGAAAACTCCCTTTTCCAATTAAGGAATAAAATTTCTGCTGGCGCTGGGTGTGTGATGGACTCTTCTGACTGGTAACTCACACCTTGTTTTTGCATGGTAAAAAACATTTTCTGATCAAAAAGTCATTCAGTAGGATTCTGGACAGGGAATCAGATTCAAAACAGTTTGCTGTTGTGAATATTAGGGCTGGGTATCAGTACTCAGTACCTTTAAGGTATCAGTTCAAATAACCCAGTACCCAGTAGTATCAAAACTTTTCCAAACAATATTTTCAACCAATCTTTTTTGTACCCAAATCTAGAGGAAAAAATACTATTCATAGGGTTTAACTTGCAGCCAATCACCACAAATGTTCTTCATAAGGCACTCCGTTCCTACTGTTATCACTTTAATGGTACTGGTATTATGATTACCAGCCCTAGTGAATATGCACTCAGATAGTCACAAGGTGTTTTGATTTTTTAAAGCTACAAATCTTTTTCTTTTTTCTTTTCTTTTTTGACGGTTTACTGAGACTGACTTTTGTTCACCTTTTGTACAAATTACATTTGTTTGCCGAGTTTGTTTCATTAGTTCACGCACAGATACATTCATTTTAAATACTCACAAAAGTTAAACAGCTCAAATTCTTTAGACCCTGTCCCAGATCCTTTTTTCAGTTTCACATTTAGCTAGCTTGGCTGCAGTAAAAAAAAAAAAAAAAAAAAAGCTCCTTTCTCCATTCATACAACCAGCTTGTATAACTTAATTCACTATATGGTCTGGCTGCAGTTACATCACCTGAGGCTGACGGCTGAGGTTGAAGTGATGAGTTTGCCAAAATAATAGAACCATCATTTCTCGACTATCAACACCTCCGTCTCCCACAGAGGGGTGGCAGACAGAGGGGAAGTGAACGGTAAATACTTTCACAAGATGAGAGACAGATGGTTGGACTACTGTGGGGAAGAACGGACTGATAAACTCACACTCATCTGTTCACCTGAGCACCAAATAACTGTACAAAATTACAATTTCCTCCCAATTTATTCAGGTGAGGCTTTAAAGATGACTCAGTTAAAAAATTATAGGCTAACGTCTCTTTCTAACAGCAAACAGGTTTGAATGGAAAAGTTGGACATTTTGGGAAATGTTTGTCTTTGCTTTCTTGCCAAGAATTAGACGATCATATCACTCTCATATCTGTGTGCTAAGTATGGAGCTGGGACAAGGGGTGGTTAGCTTAGCTTAGCATAAAGATTAGAAGCAACCGAAGCAAATATCCTGGCTCTGTGTTTGAAAATAGACTTACCAGCAGCTACAGCTTGGTAATTAATGTTTAATTTTGCTGGTTTAATCTGTAGTGTACACGAAAAAGAAATGTAAAAATGATCAGTTGTGGTTTCACGGGGAGTTACATGCTGCTGTTTGCAAAGAAATGCATCATGTGACTTCCTCTAAAATCACAATTTGTGGTGTTTAGAATTCTGTCCGTGCACAGATGTAAACCAACAAGATGCAAAGGGTCGTATCATGTGGTAGGTGTTTGTTTTTGAATGTTGGAAAGAGGCTAGCTGTTTTCCCTTGATTACACAAGGCTATGCTAAGCTAGGCTAATCACTTCCAGGTCTGTACTTTACACATACATTTGTGTGGTATCAATCTTCTCATCTAACTCTCAGCAAGAAAGCAAATAAGTGTAGTTTCAAAAAATCCTGGGCTAAACTTGTTGCAGCACTAGATGCCCATTTAACAGAGTTAGAAATTAGCTGTAGCTGAGTGTTTCTCTAAAGGAGCTAAAAGCTGATAAAGATTTTACCTATCACGTTATCTAAATGATCTTGTCATCTCATATCTTCTGTGCATTAAATTCATGTAGGGGCTAAAGATATGTGATCACAATTGAATTATCTCTGTCTGTCAGAATAAATGGAGATCACCTCCAAAGATATCCTCGTCTGGGTCTGGGTATATATCAGAATTTTTCCACAAAAGTTGCCGTTCAAGAGAGAGAAAAGCAGAGAAGCAGACTGACAGCTGCAGCCATGAGAAAGTGGAAATAAAAATGAAAGATTAAGATAGAAACAAGTGAAAGATAAGATTCAAGCAGACAGTAAAATGATAGATAGGGGTGATACACTGTAACTGTGAAAGTTACAACCAGCCGTCACAGCTCAGACACCAACCTTCCACTCACTCTGTTATCCAATAACAGTTCTGACAGTGTTGATATTTTACAGCTTGTTTTAACCCAGAATATGTGATTCTCCTCTGCTCCAGACACATGCCTACAGTCCACACAGCATGTGGAGGGTCGGAGGTCAACAGGTAGGAATGTGGCACCATGGGAGCAAACATAATGAAGTCATCACACTCAGTGGCTGTAAAATAACCAGGTCATCACCACAGTCATCATGCCTTTCTGGATGGTATTCACTGTCAAGTTCAATAACGTCCTGTTGCGTGTTTTTGATGATTTGTTACTTATCTGGTTTGTTAGTATTTCATTATAACTTTCGCAAAACCAGAGACAAACTGTGCTCCAAACACCCTTAAGACCCGCTCACACCAGCATTTTTGTCTCAAAAGACATTAATTACAATGGAATCACTAGGATTGATGGATTTGCTTGTAGTAATGAAGTAAATCCTTAAAAATCTTTCACATTAACTTTGAGTTTTGGTAAATGTTGACCTGCAAATTATCACCACTGACCAACAGCAATAGTTACCAAGCAGTTAACAAACTTTTTAGTTTGGAGAGCTTCTTCTTCCTCATAATAAAGAAGCTCTGGGGAGGCACTGATGATAGGGTTGAGCAATATGTTAAAATTTTCCAACTGCCACTGTCAGCCCAAGCCATTGTAGTTCCATTTTATAAATGTGTGCAAGCGGTGAGATTCCTACCAGCCAGAAGGTCTTCAAGCTTTTTTAGTCTAACAAATAAGCAAAATAAACTCACAAAATGTCAAGAAAGGAAATATTCTCACACAGTCAATATACATTTGTAACACTATTGTAATTACCCAAAATCCATGTAAATAGTTATAACCTGAAACATTTAGGCCTCCTGCCTTTACCTCATCCCTTTTGCTGTTGTACTCCATGGCACTGGCACCTGTTTCCCTTATTAAACAGAAAAATACAACCATACACCTTCTAAATTCAATTTTCTCTATTTCACCAGACTAAGGCTAACTTAATTAGCTTGCTTGTTAATTCACTGTAAAACACACTTTGTTCAAACAGAAACAAAATAAAATTCACTAAAACCATATTGGTTAGTCTTTCCACTGTTCCAATGACCACTAACTCTGGTTTGGTTGAAATGAACTCTTATGGTTATGTTATGTCTGAAAATATTCTGGCTACATGCAGTTTTTCCCTGCAGCCTCTCTCTTTCATTGTTGGCCTCTTTGTGCAACTGGATTAGCTCACAAATGAGAGTCTGCCACTGAGCAGTGACTCTCACTCAGTCTTCAGAGGAAGACGATGAAATTATCAAATGAAAATGAAAAAAACGGCAAAAAAGACAACAAGCGATGCACCCAGCGAATCGTTGATAGCTGATATATGTACCTAATTGTCCAATGCTAATTGATGACTAGTGGCTGACTCACCATCTACTGAATACACTATTTTACAACAGCAGTTAGCAATTAGTTAGCAAGCTTGTTAGCTTAGAGATGTTTCAACCCATTTTAATGAAGCTCTTTATTGAATGAAATGGTGTGTGATCCAGAGAACAGAATGCCAGGGTCAGAATAAACTGGCTGTGCCTGTATGGATTTTTTCTTACCACAGTGACAAAGCAAGATATTCCCGCAGGATAGCGGTTAACCACATTTGCCTTAATAATTGCATTTTATTGGACATTATTGAAGCATACTGTCATTAGCGTAGCATTTAAGGAATTCCTTTAAGGAATAGGGCAGGCAAGCAAATGAATGAGAGCAAACAGTAGACTGCCGGTGCTACTCAAAGTGGGGCAGAAACTAAGCAGTAAGCTGTCAATAATGGACAGTACAATGTATTAGTTATGACATACTTCAGCTTCTCAAGACAAAAAAGTGAAAAGTCTTGTTTGTTCTTTCCCAACTGCTGGAAAAATGACAGGGTTAGCCCCGAAGTAAGCAGAGCAGGAAGGCTAATTTAAGCTAATGCTAACACTAGCATTGCACCTTCACAACGTTGGCTCCTGTGAGATCATATCCCTTTCAGAAGCTTTGTAATCCAGTCTTGAACTGTGCAGAAACGGTGCAACACCTTTTTTGGAGATGTGGTAAAATCATTCATAATGACAAATGCACCCAGTGTCTTCTAGTAATAGTTATTTTTCTGTCTTGAAAACAGATGTTGTTGTTCGCATCTTGTTAGCCACTGGCAATCTGAAGATGCTATGGGTTAAGTCGACGAATCAGCGGCTGTGTTCCTATATTAATGGATCTTAACATTAGATCGACCCTTCAAAATAAAATTTGCACTGATGACAAGGCTCGACCTCGTGGTAGGCATCATGTGACCGTGGTATTGTGGTAATGTGGTTGTCGCCACAGCCCTAGAATAAACTGCATAGTACAGAGAAAATAAATTCAACTTGAGGAGCCACTGTGACTTATTAGTGCTAGAATGTCCCTTCTGGCTTGTGGTTAGCTAACCAGCTACAGTAGTTCGCCAAATAACCCGTCACTAAGCGCCTAGAACCAAATATTTTGCAAGGTTACTTTTGCCATGCCACTTTCTGATGTGACCGGGCCATTAAGGCCAAATGCGGTACAATGCTCACAACAATTACACATACCGTACAATGTGACAAGTATAATGATGATCAGAAGGTCAGCACCAGGCCGCCAGCCTCTCCGCTGCTGCCCAAATGCCCATTGACAGTTTATGGAGCAGCCGTTTCCCTTGTGGTGACGTCGCCCTGACTCAGGCTTCTGATGACTCAGCGTCCAATGTGAAGGTCTCATTAATTTAGGCCACTTAAGGTGATTTTCCAGTTAGGCTTGTTTTCTAATGAGGCAGGGCAGGGCAATTAGGTGATTAGGGTTATGGCAGCACCGTGCTTTTTTAGGCATACAGGAGTGGACAGAATCTATCCCACTGTCTAAACCGTGAAGGAGTCATTAGATAAATAGATGACAACAAACCGAACAGACTCAAGAGCTCTGCACTTAAAGGGACGGTTAATGTTTTATTTCTGCACACTCTGTCTTACTAAACGTGTGGCCACAATCATCATTCTAATGATACTTTAAGCTAATAAAGCAGCATAAAAAACCTGTCAAATGCTGAACCGTTGCCTCATTGAAACTGTCAAAAAGAAGTGAAGACTGAGCAAGGAATTCCAGCGGGTTCCAAAAAAAGAGAGGAAAATCTAAAAAAGAAAGACTTGTGAAAGAATAGAAAAGCAGCAGCAGGTTTCATTTCAGTGTCTTAGCAACCTATATTTGTTACTCTCCCTGTGTAAACCTCGTTTCTGTGGTCAGTGCGACCAGTCACCTCGCCGCTCCCGCTCTCACTTTTCAGCACCTTGCACACATGTCTAGACCCAAAAGGTGTCAGCAACGGGTTCAGTGAGTGTGTGCGTGTGTGCCTCCGTAGCCAATGATTCATCTTGCCATTATTGTACCACATGGAAACACGGTGCTGAAAGGCACTGGCTGGGTCTCGGCTGACAAGTCGACCCGGAGTGCTGCACTGAGGCTGACCCTGCAGCCACTTTTACTAACTCCTGGGGAATAGCAATTCGATTCAAGTCCACGTCACATCAGCACATGGCATATTTTGCAATGTTGATGGATTGATGGACAACAACATACAGGATGCTGTATGCTAGACTAGGGATCAATATCATACCGGACTGTGACAATAATTATATGGTTAAGGACTGCCACTGACTGCTGCATTGTTTTTGTTTTGCAATTGTACATACATGATTCAAGCATTTATTACCAAAGACAATTCATAGCAATTTTTTGCACAGGCTTAAGTCATGGCTGGCTACTTTTATTTTATTTCATTAAAGACGGTTAGCAGAAGCACAAAAGCAAAATAGTGATTTTATGCAAAAAATTCTGTACACATCAGATTTGTTATTTAACAAAGCACATTGTTTTCAAGTCATCATTATTCTTGGTGTTTTAATATTGCAATAAATATCATATCTCGGTCATTTTATTGTGAAATTAGTGAGTGCTGCAGGCCTCTCTCATTCTCATGCGTGGGTTGCAAGTATGGCGGTTGTATTGATTAGTGAAATGTGTCAACCTTTAAAAAAAAAGAAGCAATTATTGCACATCAAATTTGGTGAAAAGGACTCCAGGAAAATTGCAGATAAATATACAAGTCCTGCAGAACTCGTGCATGTAGCAGTTCTTTTGATTAGTGGAAAAATGAGTGAGAGGAAGTTTGTAATTTGCAGTTTGCATTTGCAGATTTGTTTAAACAAGCCCCTTGAAAGATGTATTTGCTAGCTACATCACACAATGAAGCAGGGTGAGTCAGCTTCCTTTAGTTGGTGTAATCATGCTTGTCTTCAACACGAGGTGGATTGCAAACTCCTGAAAAGTCTGTACTCAAGTACAAGTACTGTTACATCACTGAAATATTACTATAGTATTCTTCTAAAAAACTACTCTGTTATTTAGTAACAGGCATTCAATCAATGGGGTTTCTATTTCTCCCCAACTCCTGCACTGTTATTCTCAGTAATAACACTGTGGCCATTTTTTCTTTCTTTCTTTTTTTTTTTTTTTTTTGTTGTTGTTGTTGTTTTTTTGTGTGTGTTGTTTTCTTGTTTTGTTTTGTCTTGTTTTTTCATCCATATGTCATTGGTTCTCATTTGTGTTTGTGATTGGGTAACCTGATTGGCTACGGAAATGCAAATGAAAAGTTTGGAGATGAATTCAAATTACACTTAGTACTCAGTTATGTTTTTTAAAGTAACTGAATACATTATGTAGCACAGTGAGTACTTAAGTACAAGTAAAATTACAGACTTGAAAAGCAACCTTTTTCTCAAAAAAAAAAAAAAAAAAATCAGAGTAAAACTTAATTGCAGTAATTTGCTCCCAATTAGTTTATGTTCACACAAAACTTGTTTTGTGCAGATTCCAAGTAAGAATTAGACTTTTTCATACGTCTGTGGCTTGAAGAAGGCAACACTGATGCAGAAAATGTGCAGGATAAAGTGGCAGTTTGACAATATCAACATTTTTTTACACTGGGATCAGACAGAAACATGCTGAAAACTGACTGGACTGCCACTAAAAGGCTACATATCATGCATCCTGTCAAATAACAAGACTTTGAATCTCTACAAGCACATCCGTTCATTGAAAGAAACCCTGGACTATGAATATAAATCATAAATCCACGCAGTATAGTTTCAGTAGTTGCATAAGTATTTTCTGGGCGAAGTAGTGCAGTTTGACTTGGCTCGGTGGCTGGTGGTGCAGTCAAACACCATAACAGTCCTGCCCCTGATAGCCCTGACGGAGTCGTTTTGTCTCACTGTTACCGTCACAGAAAATTCAGGTAAGGGATTTACTAAACAAAATAGTGTCTGAGAATGAGACTGAGGGAAAGAAAAAGAGAGTGAGAGAAACATTACGAGACCTCTCCCTATGTTTACCTTTGCAATTTTGTCCAATTTGTCTAAATTGCTTAGCTGACCTCTTAGAAAAAAAGCATATGCTTAATGTCAAAAAGCAGCAAAATATGACTGATCACCTTCATTTTGCCCATTTGGCTCCTTGGCGCAAGACTCTAAATTGTGTATTCTTTCCATGGCGCCAAACCACCCGCCCTGCATTTAATTAATTTCCTCTTATTTATATGGCTAAAACTTATATGGCAGTTTTTTTTCTTTAGGTAACGTAGACTTTCCTGTCTTTAGAAGACCCAGACTGTTGGAGCTTTGGTTAATCATCATTTACGGTCGCTTAAATTATCTCATTTTGTCTGTCTCAGTTTTTGTCACTGCTTGAATTGAAGGGGGTTTCTTTTGGCATGAAAAAAAAAAATGAAGCAGAAATTAATTTGTCAGGATCAGATTGTTAGAAGATGAAATTACTGCCATCAGGACCAATCGTGGAGTAATTTTGGTGAACGTTCCTTGTGGCAGGGTAATGAGCAAAATGGCTTTTATGCTGCATTCGGGAGGGCAAAGATCTAGCCCAATTTCCTTGTTGATTTGGCTTCCAATGGATCACTGTTCAGTAGGCCTACTAAAGGAGGATAGAGAAAAAAATGTCACCACTATCAAGGAACTAAGGGAATTTCTAAAAGGTAGCATTCATGTTTGAAGCGCTGCGTCAAGTGTTCAAGTCGCAGATACAATCTTAATGTAATCCTCTAATTTGGAAAAGCAATTAGAACACAAATAACCAAGTCACATTTGCTTTATTTAGAGATGAGAACTGGCCTGAGTGAAAGTCCTGAACATGCACTCTTTCTAACGCGCAATGTCAGCTTCAGGTTTTAATGCATAAACCACATTCCTGTCTCTTTTCCCCTTCCCCGTTCTCCGCCAAAAGGTAGAACATGTTTTTCTTTCTCTCCTTCATATTTAATACAGCTCCGCGCTTGTTTACCTGAAGGCCCCGGCCTTTCCCGTAAGTGAGCCGTCAATCCATCATCTCCACGGTGGGTAACCAGACCAGGCCTGTTTCCACAGGGGTGGAAGCCCCTCTGTTGGGGGGACCTGGGTGGGCATGGAGTGCAGAGGGGCAGAGGCTGGTGGGGGGGGGGTTAGAGGAGATCTATATGGCTGAGCTGGGGACAGAGAGGAGCCATATGAGAGGTGAGCCAATTCACTGATTCTTGTTAGAAGACATGTTTTTTGATTCGCGGTGATGACAAGCTCTTTGAATATAAGGCTAGGGCTGATATTAAAGGGCTAGTTCGAACTACTTGAAGTAGGGTTGTATGAGGTATTCAGTGATAGTCAGTGTATTACCTACAGTACAGTAGATGGCAGTTGGCATGCCCCCAGTTTGCAGAAGCAGCACCAGTACAGGAGTAGAAAGCTAAGCAATGTTAGCAACAAAATGTATTTTAGCCACCTAAAAAATCTATATCAGTTTGAGTGTATACTATATTTAGAATATCTTCACCGCTTTACCTTGTCATCAGGCAGGCTTTTCTGATGGGAAACTGCTATTATGTAATATAAATATTCATTAATACCAGTTTCTCCAAAGCAACCAGACTCCTTTGGCAATCAGTTACACTGTAGAACACAGGAGTTACTGGTCTACCGCCGCTTTGATCTGTTTGCGTTATTGTGTAAATCTGGTATTTTAAAAAGTCAGTTTGGATTCATAGATTTTGCCAGTGGAGTCTGGTTGAGTGAGAGAGTGATATTGGCTTATATAACAGTGGTTTATCGACATCAATGGCCATCTGACGACAAGGTAAAGTGGTGAAGATATTCTAAATATGCTTGCAAATCAGTTAACATCTAGTATGATTTAGCATGTTCCATGCGTAGTATGCAAAATGCAGTATGACAAAATACCAGTTGCATTCTACAGTATGCAAGCTAGCATACTTTTCTGGCTATTCTGACACACAATCCTCTGTGAAATGGAAGATACAGTACATAAGTTGCAAATCATTTCTTTTTACTTCAAATGCCCTGCTATGGACAGTGACGGCTGTGTAATGCATGAAACAATGCATACTTCATAAAGGTAGCTGCAGTATTATTACTTGACTTCCCACAATGCACTGCACAAAGGAAATTCAAATTAATTGCAAACGGGGTGAAACAGCCTGGAAAGATCATTAAAGACATACATCCATAAGGGTAATAAAATCTTCTAAGTATTGAGTGCACAGTTAGTATGTAGTATGGATAAGTTAGTACGTGGATAAACCACACCTACTATCAAAATCCAAAAATAATAATTCAGACAATAACTGAATATTAAATTATAGAACGTGCTGAGAAACAATGATAACATGGTTTTTGCAAATTGTAGTTTAAAGGTACCCTGTCGAGTTTCCTTGTAAACAAACAAAAGTTGTGTTTCCATTAGTGCCACTCACCAGAACACATTGTGTGTATCTTTGTGGTCTAATGAATGTGTCAGGTGCATTTCCTTCCTCATAAAACGAGTATTTGAAATATATTGTTTAGATCCATGTTTACCGGCTTGCAATTTTTTTCTTTCCTGTCTTTGTTGACGTACTTGCAGTATATCTTGGTCTGTTGCACTCACGTGCATGACAAAGAAAACAGGGACACACTCATTGAAACACAGCTCAGTAGCGCTACTAGAGGTCTAAAACTCCACGAGGAACCGTTAAAAATAGTCAGATGATGTGGCATTCATCAGATCACTTGACCATTTTTTCACGTGTCACAACATCATCTGCAAAACTCCATCAGCTGAAACAACCACTGCGAATCCTCATATTTCCAGAACACTTCTCTCTTGAGATGAAACAGAATACTGTGGTGAGCAAAGAGTGAGAGAGCAACACACGAAGAGAGAGATTATTAGATGCAGTCAGACAAGTATTTAACAAGTAGTCTCATTCTGCGTTACCTGTCTGTGGTGTGTGTGTGTGTGTGTGTGTGTTTGTGTCAGTGTGCGACAGGACGCAGAAACAGGCTCAGCACCACACGCAAGGGAACATGTGATCGCTGCCCTTGCTGTGCCTCCAGTCCCGTATTATTCCAGTGACCCAACCTGAAATAGCACTGCTGTGGCAGTTCATTTATTATAGTCAGGCCTCCTGTTTCTGTCTGTGTGAGTGTGACACACACACACGTAGGGGGGGGGGGTGGTTTCCCGCCCCTTTAAATAAAAGCGTCAGGATTCCCTGTTCTATTTTAGGCTGTGCTCCGACCTGCTCTCTGTGCCTGGACTCTGCTTTTGATTTGTGTTTTGTCCCACAGGCAGATGCCCTCACAAACCACAGATTCCTTCTGAATGAGAGTGTTACCTTGTTCATAAGTCATCTTGCAGTAGCACCCATCATCAGGGTTGCCTGCCTGCATTTGCAGCAGGGGTCCCACCTCACCTGAAACAATTACCACCTCTGCTAATTTTCATGAGGGTTTTTCACACAGCAATTGTAACATTTTTATTCAGTAGTTTCTGATTATGAGAAGTCAAGTTTACGGGGGAAACCCTCTGCATAGAAACCCCTCACTCATTGTACATTATTACTGACACAGCAGCTGTTGCAGACAATTAACTCTTCCGAAGTCCCACCCCTTTTTTGGGATATCACCAATAACAGTTGAGCAACTGTGGTACCTCAGTCAACTTTTCCTGTAAAAGGACATATAGACTCACATCTTAAGTTTGTTAATGTTAGCAAAACTCTAGCTAACTTGCTACTAATAATTTGTGTCCATAAGGTGGCTAGTTAGCTAGCATTTTGCCATCATTAGCTAATTTAAGATGTGAATATATTGCTTTTAAGGTCTCTGAGCAGCTTCTTTGAACCTTCTCTAAAACTGTTTTTCTTCTCAACACAGGGAAGCTTGGCACATAGCATATTCAGGTACAAAAAACAGGAAAAGGAGAAAGTTACAAGGTACGAAGATTGCTCAACTGTCATTAGACCACAAAGCAAAAAGGGGCGGGACTTAGGAAGGTGAATTCTTCAAATATGTAGCTGATTCAAAACTGCTCAATATCAGTAGAGATGGCCATTTTACCAAATAGACATGTTTTCCATAATAAAGATCAGTAGGTCCACAACAAAAATATAAATCCCACATTATTTTGCTCCTAGTTTTTCAGGTTAAAGGAAAAAAAATCTAAGAAATCTATGCATAGAAAAGGTTTATTTTGTTCACAAATTTGTTCAAATCGGTGTTAGTAAGCAGTCCTCCTTTGCCAAGATAATCATCAGTCTCAGAGGCCGTATCCTTTAGAGGCTGCTGAGCCCAGTTCTGTTGTCCGCTAGTGGCAGCTAACAGTTAACAGATAACTAACAGGTAAGCTAAGGCAGATATCTCCAACAGGAAAACTCTGTTATTAAAAAAACTAGAGTTGAAGCTGAGCAGCCAGAGGACATCAGAGTGGAAACCAGAAAATGTTTCTTTCTTTAAATGCCCACTACAGCTCCCCAGGGCCCAGGGTGATGTCGTCACATAGTTTTTGTTGTCTTACCGACCACCTAAAACACAAAAGAATTCAATTTACAATAATCTGAAACAGAGAGAAGCTGGAAATTTTCACATCTGAGAAGCTGGAAAGAATAAATATGTATATTTGCTTGATAAACAATTTTCATTTATCAAAATTTTTCAATGATCAACAAGTGTTTCTGCTCTAATTGTACTGCATTATGCTTTTAAATCTACGTCCACTTGTGTGTGTATTCCATGATGAGACAAAGATATTACACAACTCTACAGCCCACCCTCTCTCCTTCTCTTGCTCCGGGGGTCCCTGCAGGCTCGTGGCTTAAGCGTTCCAGTGATTTGTTTAATGAAGTGCCAAAGTGCAGTTGCTCATGCTTCCTGTCAGCACAGATACACAGTGACACACGGGATATGCTTGGGTTCATCTCAGGAAGGCCTGGACTGTGTGGAACCGCCGCGGGAATAACAACCTGATTCCCAGCAAAAATATTTACAACGCGGCTGCAGCGAGTTCGCAGAAAGTGTAATTACCCATATTGATGAAGGGCCGGCGACGTGATGCATCATACCGGTGGCAACAGGTTTGTGTAACATCCAAGGCGAAAAAGAAAATATCCAAATGTACATTTGTTTGCTTTTCTGGCGAGGAAATGTGGATGGCCGTGCATGCAGGCTACACTACACAGGACAGCACATGAAAGTTTGTCCCTGTTGTTGATTTGATTTTTTTTTTTTTTTTTTTTTTTTACTTAAATGGTGTTCTTTTATGACTCCCACATTGTGTGATAAATCACAGCATCAGACTGGGGACAGTTTCATGACATCATTCACGCTACATTTCCAACCGTGAGCCAGTTTTTGATTAGGGTTGTAAATCTCCCTCACCTTTCTGTCTACCACTCACACACACACACACACACAAACTGAAATGTTCAGCGAGGTAAAGCTGTAATATAGTTTTATCTGTCTACTCTGATCCATATCTAACAGTATTTTCCTTAATGGGTGGGACTGGGTTTAGGCTCCTTGTTGTTTTACTAAGCTTAAATTATATTCGATGTGGGACTATAGATAAACAGTGGCCACTAACAAGCTTCATGATGATAGCAAAGTACTGTATTTAGCTCTTTAGTTCTAACATTATTATTAGGTGACCTGACAGACAGCCAGTAGAATGAGACTACAAGATGGCTTCTTGTTTTATTTTTGTGATAAAACCAGTGTATTAGAGCCCGACTGATGTATTGTTTGACCGATATTATTGGCCCAATATTGGCCTATCACAGCTCTATCAGCCTTATATAGGTACCAGCATATATATTGTCTAATAGGTTTTTTTTTAACAAAACGTAATGCAAACTGTTTTTATTTCTTAGTTTTAAAGGCAATAGTCTGAGTACATTTGATTCTTTTTTTTTTTTATTTAGGTTTAATATGTACATATGTATATTTTGCTCTATTTGTGTTTTTATAAAATAATACCAGTGAAAGTTTACTGTTTCAGTGTCCTGATATCATTTTGGCCACTACAGTTTATTGTTAAACTGTAAAATATCATGCCTTCACTATCCATCTTTGACACAGGTGTTAATGGCTTTTGAGGGGTTATTGCAACAAACACGTGTTTATGTAGATCTTAAATATTCTGTAGAAAGAATATTGACCGATATATCAATATCATAGTTTTTTTACTCCCTAATATTGGCTGGGCCCAAACATCTTGTATTGGTCGGACTTTAAGTGTAATATCCGTGAAATACTTACAAGTAGCATAACTATGAAAATGAAAGAAAAGGCACAGTGAAGACCCACTGAATGCATGAATGAATGTTTCATTAATTTTCTATTTCTACGCCTCTTTGAGGGATAGCAAGCAATATATTAACAACATAAGAAAAGAGATGGAAAGTTGGAATGTTGAGAATGAAATTTGTCACAAATCTGTGTAATGATTTGCTGATTTTTTTTTTTTTTTTTTCAAACTTGCACCTATTTTGATTGAAACCTGTCTTGGTCTTTGCAACTTTTATTCAGCAGCTAAACGCTGCTAACAATTGTAGAATATATAAGATCTGCAGCTAGACATCTCACATGAAAAGAATAACTAAAGATGTCATCATGAGGTAGTGTGGGATCGAGGGAGTTTCGCTTTTAAACAGCCACCATTGCTTATGAAAACCTGACATGACTCAGGCAGAAATAACGTTCATTGACAAGGTCAGGGCCGGCTCTACCCAATTTGGTGCCCTAGGCGAGATTATTCTCAATTTGGAGAAGCTCCTCTCTGCAGCAGCAACTGTCACAGGAATGGTGACAGCAATCCTCAGGGCGACCCACATATTGGGGTAAACTTCCTTCAATTTCTTCTCCTGTAGGGAGCTGAGAAGTTCAAAGGTTGTCATTTTGGCTTTTTCCGGGGCTGGAAAACTCTGCAATTCCTGTACCAGTTCCTTCCAGTCCAGATCTGACTGCCCACCACAGCTTAGGGTGTTGCTGAGTGTTTGACATTGTTGTCTTAGCTCTTCATTGGGCAGGTCAGGGAAGTTGACAAGTACGCCAAACTTCTTCTCAACTTCACCCAGTGTCTCAAATCTTTCCTGCAGTGACACAATGGAGACATCCACCACCACATTGAAGAAGGAAATTTCCATTTTCTTGAGGGCGTCTGATTTCCTGGTCAGGAACCTCATAGGAGAACTGTCTCTTTGTTTTTCGCAATCTCTTCTGCTTAAGGACAGTCTCTACATTCATCTTCTCGCACATCTCCTTGGCACACACTTGAGCAGAAGAAAACCCACTGTCTCTGTAGGCTACAAGGGAGGCTTCAGTTCTTCTCAGAAGGTCAACTGCAACATCCATTTGGATTGTGACTGACTGCAATAATTTGCTGACATGTTGAATCTTAGTCAGGATGTCATGCCAGACCACAGTGCAGATTGAGAATCTGTAAGATCCAACCTCTCAGTAGATTTGTGCCTCGATTTTTATTGTTGGGTCTGTGGCGTTGTCCCTCACCTCTATAAGTGCATCTCTGATTTCTGAAGCCTGGTATCTCACAGCCTCTACGCTGTTGATTCGACTCTCCCATCTTGTATCTGACCAGGATTTCGTGGTTGTGGTCACATGTTTTTTTTAAAATGGACCATCGCTGAGTAGAGGCCGAAAACAGTGTGAACATCTTCTGCAGGTAGCCAAAATAGCAAGTGACATCTGGAGAGCTTTTTGCTGCATCAGCTACCACCAGATTCACTGTGTGTGCTCCGCATGGCACAAATAAAGCCCTTGGGTTTTTTTTCCAGAAGCCTGGCTTGGACTCCTTTCCTCTTCCCTTTCATATTTGCTCCATTATCATAAGACTGCCCTCTACAGTCTTCAAATGGGATGCTGAGCTCTTCAAGTCTCTTGAGAATGAGGGTTGAAAGGCTTTCTCCAGTGGACTCCTCTGCCTCAAGGAACCCCATAAAATACTCTTTTATTTATGGGGTGTCCTCAACTGCAACATGTCGAATGATGACAGAAAGTTGCTCTTTATGGCTCAAATCAGGGGTGCAATCCAAAATGATTGAGAAGTACTTGTTTTGTCGAATTTCTTTGACCACTGCCTCCACAATCTTTCCACCAATGCAATCAATGAGTTCATTTTGAATATTTTTTCCCAAATAGGATGCATGGCTAAAGCGTGTTTCCACGCCAGCAACATGCTGCTTCAATACAGGATCAAACTTTGCCATGAGCTCTACTTCTTTCAGGAAGTTGCCGTTATTTGGTTCATGAAGTTTGTCTGTGGTTCCCCTGAGAGCAATATTTCGCTCTGCCAATGACTGTATGATGGCCACCAACCTGGTCAGGAGTTCACGCCACCTCCTCCTTTCAGCTTCTATTAGTGCCATCTCAGCTCTGTCTATTGTTTGGCCCTTGTCAAGACGAGTTTCAAGTTCTTTCCATGAGGCCATGTGCTTCAAATGATCTGGAGCTGTTCTCATGAGATTTTGTACGTCGCTGCAATTTTTCCAGTCATTTAGTCCATCACTGATTAGTTTGTATGTTTTCTGTGAGAAGAGCTTACAACAGAAGCAGTATAAACTGTTGGTTTTAATGGAATATACCATCCAACTCCTTGCCTATAGAAGTAGTTGTGATGGCAACTTCTCCCATCTTCTCTTTTTGGAAAGTCAAAGTCTGATGTTAGCTGATATGGGCCTCTGTGGACTAACTCCACCCTCACCTTATCAGACAGGGATGGCCAGTCAGCAGGGTCTAAAGGTGCTGCTTTGAGAGACTCGTCGTGTACTTCAGGTTGTGTTGACAGGGTTCCTCAGGCTGTTGAACAGTGCATGCTGTGCTTGTTCCTTCACCTGCAAGACCACACATGCAAATATAAATATTAGTCCTTCAGTATCACACAGTGATTTACAAATTACAGGGCATCAGGCAAGAAACACATCTGAAGCATAAATTATGAATAACAGTATTGTTCAGTAATGTGACTGCAGCTGTAACATGTAATTACAGAACTCACCTGCTTCAAGCTGACTTTCAGAGGTGGGTGGTGTGGTAACGCTTGATGCAATAGTGCTGCTGCTGCTGCTGCATGGCGCCTGACATGTAGCTGTATTCAAACATAGAGAAGACATCCATACTGTAACACCACTGCATTAAGTTTGTTGTGTCATTCTACTTCACTTAATAAACACACTTTATTTTATTTTACTAATAACTTCATTACTGTAATTACCATTTACATTAAAAACAATAACATCAACAACAACAGCATAGCAGTGTGTCAGAGACCACAAACAATAAACTTACATGCTTCAGGGAGCGGGTGTTTGTGTGGATGTTTCATCAAAAGGCACCTCTCCAGCAGCTGTTTGGGGCATCTGTAAATATTTTCTGAGTGCATCTAGACAGATATAGAGTAGATATATGTATGATTGTACAAGCAAAAAAAAAAGAAAAACGCTGCTGCTGCAGCTTGCATTTTCATCACCTGGCTACTGAATTTCAGCAATCATTCAGCACAATATCAAACGTGATAAGTACAGTAAGAGGAGGAGAGCTAAGCAGCAGCAACAGTGACACTGAGCACACAGTTGTTAATAATAGTAATGGTAAAATTAATTTTCAATTTTATGACGTGATGAAACTGTAATGCAATATCAGACCGCACACACAGGCAGAGATAATAACCGTGTAGAAACTATCCTATAACGGATGGAATGAACTAACTTTTACATTCTTCTCATCACAGACATAAACAGCGCCGATGCAGTGCATTTCACATTAAACAACACAGAGCACAGCCAGCAGAAAGCTGTGTTTTATTATATTTTAAAAAAGGAAGCCATCCCCAGCTGACCGGCGGCGCATGCAGGTGATTTGGCCTCTATTTTGATCCCTCTCATAATTTATTAATCCTTCTTAGTAGCTATCAGTGTGTGTCATTATTTTTTTAGCATGTTAAGTCAGCATTGCCCATGCCCAAAGTCCTTCTCTGGCGTTACTTTCAACATAGCTAGCTCAAATAAAACGTCTTCACACAAAACAGCATAAAAAAAGAGACGGCCTTTTCATCTCGCCAATTGCAAATCCATCACCTGTCCGTGACCGTCTTTCACTTGACCTGCCCTGACCTGACCTCTGATCCGCACGTGATCCGCACCCAATAACGACACGTCACATGCTCACACATAATTTAGGAACATGTCACTGTTTATTTATTTGTAATGTTAATTTTTTTTTTTTTTTTCTAGACAGAAAACACTAAATGAGGGTGCCAGTGGGCATAGAAAATTATTATTTTATTATTTATGGCGCCCTTGGCGACCGCCTATATCGCCTATGCCAAGAGTCGGCCCTGGATGAGGTAGTATAAAAGTTTTATTCATGTATGTTTAGTCACGTTTGCAGACTTCTTTCCTCACTGACGCATCCAATATATCCTGTGTTTTCCTGGAAGTTACAGAAACCAGCAACTAGCAAACACACCATTACCTTGAATAAATGATGGATTTCTCTGTGTTGGAACATTGTGGAAACATTTGGGATAATGTAAAGACACAACTCAACAAAATATAACAGCGTTTTCAGACACATGGGAATGTTACATACTGTAGCTTTAAAGGGACTACTCAAGTGCTCATGAGCTAAAGCAAATGCATAATAAACACACACAAAAAAATCATATATATATTTCCCTTTTTATACATCTGTCCACTGACACATGAGTCTTTATAACATATGAATTCATTTATTTTGCTGAACTTGACTTAAGCATGTCAAAGCAAACTTGAATTTCCCTAAAGGGATCAATAATTGCATTTCATTCTTCCCACATTAAAGTCTCATTATATTGTTACCCGAGCAATTTTAGATTACACTGATTATAATAAATGATAACAGACAATCTGTGGTGAAAATATCTGGCAACAGAAAAACTCAAAAAATTAATTGGCTCATTAAGAAAAGGTATTCGAGAGTCTAAATTCAAGCCAGTATTTTTATTTTTTTTTCTGACACTAACCACTCAAACTAAAATACATCATAACCAACAGCCAAGTCTGATCACTTTGGTCAGCTCTTGGACTTTTGCATCCAAGTGTACCAGACAGAGAAATTGAATTAAATTCATAATAAAATTTCTACTTTCGTTTTAATGCATATGAGGGAATTATCAACAGTTATTTTAGACAACAGTAAGACTGATTTCAATTTAAATGGAAGGTAAACAACACAAAGAAATGATGATTCTTTGGTGTATCCATCAGTGCATAGCATGCATGGCTGACGCAACGGGATGAAAAAATGTAAAAGACTTAACAAGACAAAAACAACATAAAAGAAGTTAAGATAACAAAAACATCAAGGAAGTAACAAGACAATAAAGACGAAAACATGTAACAAGACAAAAGAAGACAAAAAAGGAAAGGATGTAACAAGACAAAAAAGACCTAACAAGACAAAAAGTACATAACAAGACAATAAAAACATAAAAGATGAAAAGGACATAAGACAAAAAAGACATATAGAAGTAACAATACAAAAGAGACCTACTATGACAAAAATACAAAATAAGACAATAAAGACATAACAAGACAAAGCAAGACAAAAACAACTTAAAAGATGTAAGCAGATAAAAACATGTAAAAGACGCAACATGACAAAAAAAAGATGTAAAAGAAGTAACAAGACAAAAGAGACCTACAATGACAAAAATACATAACAAGACAATAAAGACTTAACAAGACAAAACAACACTAAAACAAAATAAAGGATGTGACAAGATAAAAACAACGTAAAAGATGGAACAGAACAAAAAAGATGTAATAAGACAAAACAAGACAAAACAACAGAAAGGACCTAACAAGACAAAAACAATTTAAAAGATGTAACAAGAAGAAACAGACAAAGAGAGAGATTTGGCTACAGAGAAAAGGTGAAGTTCACTTCACCTGGCACGGAAACTACTTTTTTCTTTACTATATTTAATTTCTATACTTGTCACTTGCTTGAGTAATAATTAAATTATATTCTACTTAACAAGAGTCTTTTTTCTTTTTTGAAGTATCTGTGTTGTTGTGTGTGTGTGTGTGTGTGTGTGTTTTGTGTGTGGTGTGTGTGGTGTCCTTTTGCCACCTCTGCTTATTATTTCCACACTGTGGAGTTCTCAGCAGATTTTGAGATTCACAGCTTTATTGGTCGAAAAAGAGAGTGAGCGGTGATGGACTTATTTAGGAGTTGACACTGTGGTGTTAGTGGATACGGCGCTAATGAAATCATTTCATCATTACACTGTCAGGGAGTGTGGAATTTTCCTGTCTTTCATGTCGGGGGAGTGAGGGACAGAGAGGACGAATTAATGCAGCCCACATGAGACGCCGGTATTTGGTTAAAATGTACGAAACTGCTAAAAATGTCCACTCACCGCATCACGGCGCAACCGTATGTCGCTGCACAGAATACATTTACGCTCCTCCTGCTATAACGTTCATTAAAAGTTTCCCCCATGTTACGAAAATGACTGTGAAACTTATAATTCACCTAATTATGGTTATGCCTCCATATTACCCCTGCCCTGTTTTCTCCCTCTCTCATTACTCTTACAAAAACACATAAATCAGAAAAGTATACACCGTACCCCTGCAACACAATGCACTGGGGGATACCCCTTAACTATCCTAACACGTCTCAAATTCAAATTTCTCCTGACATTCCAGTTCCCCAATCCTCAGCTCGGGTGTCAGAAAATAACAGCGAGGAACTCTGGCCCCGGCTCTCCCCTGCATTATTCCCGGTTTAAAAGGTAAACAGAGCAAGGAGCAGGTGGTTGTGGGGGATTTTTGCAGAGACTTCGATGTAATGTCTGGTGGCAATTAGGTGTAATACAGGATGTCAAAGCCCACAGCCGCTAGCCTCAGATATCTGCTGCCTAATGTTAGCTTTACAGATTCACTCTGGCATATGGCTTTGACTGCGCAGCCCAGGGCCAAATTAGTGAACGCTATTACCTCCTTTCCCTCTGTGGCAAAGGGCACAGAGAAGGAGAAATTTTTTTAAAAAAAGGGTAAAGCACACTGAGGGAAAGTCTTGCACAACTTGAAGACATTTAGACACTGCCTGAATTAGATTAAGTGCTGGAAATAACTTGTTTTTGCTACAGTAGGAGAGTTTTCTTTGTCATACCTCGGATGCATACTCAGGATTTAGTCGTTGTTGTGAACAAAAACATACCTCCGTGCATTGTGGATTGAAGCGTCTCTCCGAGGCGTTATCTTAAGGTCAGCAAGCCGAGCGCCGAGTGAGGCCTCGCGGGGCAGCTCGTAGATCTCCGACGCAGGGAGTGGCATTGCTTGTGCAGTAACCAGATCTGTGATATCCTTTGGAAGGGTACAATAGTCCGGGCTGGTTGAATGCAACACAGATGGAGAAGGGCGGAATACACAATTTGACCGTCCTTGAGAAGTGCCGAGGTGGGCAACAGAGTGCTGAGTGGGGGAAAAAGAGAAAAACATGTTGGGATATTGTGCAGAAGTAGATTCTGGTGACACAGATCAACTGATTGGACTTGTTAGATTGGCAATGATGCAGCTAAATACATAAAAAAAAAACTGAGTTTGTTGTCCAGGGGACTTTAAAGTGCAGACTAGTGTCTTACATGAAATATATGCATTTAGAGCAATTTCTATCTTGCGCACAAGATTGTGCGCACAAGATAACAGCTTGTTATAGGGGTGTTCAATGCGTGCAGCTCCTGTCACTGGTGAATGAAATCTCTCAGCCGTGATATACAGTACATTCTTTATTAGTCAAGTCTCAGCCTGTTAAAAGACCATGAAAGCCACTGAAACAATCATAACCTGATAGCTCGGCCAAAAATAATAGGCTGCGGAGCTATTACTACCCTGATAATCAGTGCTTGTATAGGCTACCATTTTCAGCCTCATTCCAAGTTACCGACATTTTGTCACGCACCTCGGCGTCTCATAGAGACAAGGACAAGGTACCTCTATGAGATGCTCTGGGCTTTCAGTGAACTTAAATATAAACACATCTGCCTAAGGTGATGGAGTATAAAGAGTGACAAAGTCTGCGTATAGAGGAAGTGGTTTGGTGGATGAATCGAACAAACATAAGACTTTCTCCCAGGAGGCCTTGGTTTGTGTCCCGTGTTAAACCAGGACTCAATGTTATAAAGTTTTAAGTTACAAAATGTTCATCATGAATTATGGGAGAAATCTGTAATATGTTAAATGTAAAAATCATAAAATGACCATGACATGTCTTCAGAAATTAAAGAAACATGCCAAGCTGAAGTATTGGCTTCTCTGACCACAATGCTACAGCCAAGGTGTCGTTCTTTGAAATTTCTGTTCTGGTTCCCACTTCACATGAACACTTTCCCCGCCACTGATGAGATATCTCATCAATTGCTGTTTCCACTGCAAGACGGTAGGGGACGCTGTGACGCTTAATCTGACAATAAATTGTCACTCAAAGAAGAAGGGTACCACTGGAATTGAGCAGCAGCAGAGGATGCTGTTATCTAACATGAAAACATCGTTGCTCAGCTGCAGATCCTCGGCTCAGAGACCATCGTGACACAGCCACAGAGCCCGGGCACAGAGCGAGGCCGCTCACACCGCAGTCCCTGGGAGTCGGGCTGCAGCCGGTTCAGATAGCACCACAATCCAGGCACAGAGCCCAGGTTTAGAGCAGGGCTGCTCGCTCTGCAGTCCCTGGACCTCCACAGCAGACGGAACACGAGGCTGCTCACCCCTGGGACCCGTGGGGGTCGGGACACACACGCACCTAATGTTATAATGTTTTTTTTGTCTGAAAAGTGGATTTTTTTATGCAACCATCCAACATTCAAGTGCTTATATTAAAAGAATGAATGAAATGTGTCTGAAACTAGAAGATCTGTTCCTTCTTTTGATGTATTCCGTATTAATATATTCATAGGAGTGAATATTCTTTGGGTGTTGAAAAATCAGTGAATTTTGTCAAAAATGTTGGCGCTGGCTGGCAACTTTATTAAAAACTCTGGCAAGGAAAGAGTTAATTAGAGTTCAAATTAATGCAGAATGTTCACCAAATGAGTTAATGTCAATTTATGAGTCTTAAGAAATCATCAATACTCTTTTAGAAGGAGTAGATCAGGGGTCCTCAAATACAAATCTTGAAGGTCCACAATTATTTTTTTCATACAAGCATGGGTCCATTTATTAATGTCGGTCAAGTACAAGGAAGGTCGAAGGTGGTAAAGGTGGTTTTCTTTTGTCCAAACAAAAATACAATGCACACTGCTGCGGTCCGTCCAGTCTAGCTGGCAGCATGCACGCTCTCTCAGCCAATCAGCGCATCGTTGTCATAGAGATGACAGCCCATAATACCCTGTCACCCAGGCAACAGCCAATCAGCGCTGTCTCCCGAAGCACACACTTTCTCACACACACACACATGCATGCACGCACACACACACACGCACACACACACAGCACGCAGAGCGCAGAGCGCATGCAGTGATTGAATACAACAGAAGTGGGAACATGGGAGATATTTGACTAAAAATGAAACAGAATTTAGCGATAGATCGGCGATTAATACAAATAATATATGTTAAAAAAAAGTTTGGGTTTTTTTTTTCGTTTTTTTTTTTTTGAAAAGTGCCATTTGTCCTGGGTCCGCAGAGAGGTGTGCCGCGGTCCGGTCGTGGACCGCGGTCCGCTAATTGAGGACCCCGGGAGTAGATGTTTATAACGATTAAATTGAGCAATATATTAATGGAGTCTGGCAGGCAGTGAGACAGGCAGTGACTGAAGTCCAGCAGTGCATATTTTCAGAGCAGTGGGCTTTAGTTTTCCGGATAACGGACTTTGCTTTACATTGACAGACAGCGGGTGTTTTTGGATGCTCCTTTATGTAACAAAACATACTTATTTCAATGTAAACCACGATCGTTTCCTCAATCTAACCAAGACGTTTGGCCGCATTAGGTTACATTATCTTGTTTGTGCAAAGCCAATACTCCTATGGACCCCCTCCAGACATAGTTTCTGGCACACCAAAGCCTTCATATACAAGTATTGTGTTTTCTTACTCAGATATTGGTTTGTGAATGTCAGCCATCATCACCACATGAGGATTTTATCCTGCAAATCTATAACTGTCATCGAAGTGGGTGTCCTTGAACATTTAGCCTCCAAATTCCGTGAAACGGTGAAAAAGTGCAGCTCCTGCATGCAGAACATGAGTCACGCTAAAACAGAGCATGCAAACCTTTCCTGTATAAATAAAGGGTTTTAAGAAAAATCAACTATGCAAGCAATGAATCATACCTAAATTCTCTTTAACTCCCTCCACCTACACTCTATCATTTTGTGATATAAATAGTTAGACCACAATTTTCTTCAATTTCCATCGATTCTAAACCACAGGTCAAAGGAAAACAGTCAAGCACGGAGGCTTCTGCAACACAGGAAGCGTTGGAACATTAAACCTGACAGGCAAGAAGCGGTCAACCTGTAATCCACTGCTTCGCTCCCATCAATATCTTAACAAACCTCTTCCCTCGTGGTATTTAAGGATAAAACAGTAAGTTTATGGCGTTCATTTACACACACTGACTTTATAAAATGCATGAGGCCGCCTCAGTGGCGGCAGCGTAATGTATTGGTCTAATCAGGATAGCAGGAAACGTGGTGCCTTCGTCATCTCTCATGAAAAAGACTATTCACTAATATTACTCTGCACGTGGGCATCGTATTACATTCATGCAATGAAGAACATTATCGGGTATTAAGAGGACAAATTTCCAAAAAGTTGTCAGTTCACCAACAGCACACGTTATGTTTACTGTATTTAACAGATACTTATATCTGGCAAGACTTGCTATAATGAAACAGTGAGGTCTAATTTAGCATCACAACAGTGCCAAGGGTCATAAGGCTCTGACAGCAGATGTAACATACTACTGCTATTAACCAATCATCAGAGACAGAAACCTGCTGAGAACATTTTATTAAAGCTGCTGCAAGGGTATTTTGTGTTTCTAAAAAAAGATATTTTCCATAAACTCTTTTTCCTGAATATTAAAGAGTGTACACCGGATTTGAGTGGTCAGCCTATAAATATATGTTATCACTGATGAGAAAATAATATTTTATTTCCTGTCTTTTAAATTAAATTATGACAATGTTTCAAATGGTAATGGGAAAACAATGAGTTTTTGCTCATTGTTTAGCTGTCCAGCCCACAGTATTACTGTTTCGATTCTCTCTCTAGTGCTGTCATATTGACATTTTTAGCTCCAGCAGCCAGTTATTTTCTGCAAAAGACCTGCTGCACTCAACCTACTCAGCAACAAATGGCAAAGATACAGAGTTAGCGACTAGCTGGTAAACCTAGAGGAGCATTTAGCAAAAGCTAAAGAGACAGATTCATTCAGATTTCGTTCAGAAGTTGGTGGGGACCAAAAACGGAGCTAAAAGAGGGTTGTTGTTAGAAGTAGAAGAAGACATGCTTTATTAATCCCCGAGGGGAAATTACATGCTTTTCACTCTGTTGTAATTTTTTGTACATACATACACAGGCTTGAAATACACACACATGCACAAACAGGACCTATAGACATACATCTGAGGGAAGTGTCAGAGTGAGGGAGCTGCACACACACATATACTGTAGTCAAGCGCCCTGAGCAGTTGGGGGTTCGGTGCCTTGCTCAGAGACGCCTCAGCAGTGCCCAGGAAGTGAACTGGCGCCTCTCCAGCTGCCAGTCCACACTCCATACTTTGGTCCATGTGGGACTTGAACTCGCGACCCTTCGGTTCCCAAAGCCAAGTCCTTACAGACTGAGCTACTGCCGCCCCAAGAGCTTGTTAAGAAAAATGTCTGGCTGTAATCGGGTTCGGACTGAACTATGCTAATGAGGGACGGGTTCAGGTTCTGACAAATTTTGTTGGGCTTGGGCCTTTTTAGGCTCAACTTTTGAGGCCCGGTTAAAGTTCTAGTTGTAATGTGTCCCTAATTACCCTCTAAATAATAAGGATCTAATAAAGAATAATAAAGAATATATTATTTCTATTTTGCGTCTAATTTCAGACAAAGTACGATTGTAATATCTTATTAGTGTACTATAGTGTAGTGTACCTTAAAATAAAGTGCAACCTAATGCCCAATTAGAGGGTTAAGCATTTGTTTTAACAAAATATAATAACAATATAGAATCAAAATGTGTATTCCATATATTTTTATACTTGTTTTATATGTGTTTTGTTGGTTGAATAACTCAAGCTTGTGAATAAGAAATTTAATTCATCCATAAACAAAAGAAGAATATGCAATTAAACCTAAGTGCCCTTTTCCTTCTTGTAATATGTTGTATATACTGTATGCTAGTGTGCATTCATGGGCGTGTGTGCTCTCAAATTCTCTCCAGAAACTTTTCCTGTTACATTTTCGTCTGGATTATGAATGACTTATATGTCACATATAACGAGACATTTGCAAAACATGCAGATTAAGTGCAGTTACACAGGCATGACTCCCTCGCAGCTCCACGCTGTCTGCATCAAGTGGCTGGGCTTACAACGGCTCCATAGCTCCAGACAGATGGCAATCTGATCTCAAATAAACACTCCTGTAAATCCATTCAGAGTCCAGCCAAACAGCCACCAGCAGCACAACAAGGCCTCTGAACCCAGACCTTCACCAGTTACAGCGCAAAATCCACCAAAACATCTGTGTGGCACTGGAAGGTAATGGAAAGACGTTTTGGGGAGCGGCCCAAACCGCAGGAGGAAGTTGCATGTCGATGTTCTCCCATACGTGAAAACGCCGGAGCGTTAGCCAGGTGTCAGCACCAATCGACGTGAATGCCGGCGGAGCGTGGCCGCGATGGCTTTCGCATGATCTGCCGTGCCCCTGAACGCCGCGTGAAAGTGATTCGACACACCGGCAGGTACTGCAGGAAGGCATCGACGCAAACTCACGCGAGCTGCTGGCTGCGTGCTCAGATGTTTGGTCGACCTCCTGTGTGCGCGTCTCTGTGTGATAAAGTCAGATTACGGGTCACCTGTTCTCCATTGAACACCACCATGCGGTATTTACTCCTCACAGGCACAGCTCATTATTGCAAACACATGCACTACAGAGGGGGAGGTGTGTGTGTGTACATGTGTGTGAGGGGGGGTTTCAAAGTCTTCAAAATTAAGAGAGACGGAGATGAAAGGATGAAGATGTCTCAGTCCACAGGATCTATTTCCTGTCTCCATATTGATAATAGCAACATGTTTCTTCTACTGCAGGAGACAACGAGGCCACAACCTTTCATATTTTAGAATATTCATAAAGCTGCAGCTGCATGGAAGCCAGAGATAAAAATGTCCACTGAGGTTGAAGAATACACAACAATGACAGGTTTAAGGTTTAACAAAGCAGGGGAGATTTTAATTAGGCATATATTATATAACTTGTTATATAAGTTAATAACTTTTAATATTTCTTATGTAAAGCTTTGTCTAAACAAAGTGTCCCCTTCTCTGTAATCACTATGTCGATGGAGTAAAATGTTATCTTAACGAACAGAAATGAAAGCCCATGAGAGAAAGTCACAACTTGTATTTTAAGTAAAAGAAAGAAAAGGGAAAGATTTTTATTCAGTTTGCTTGTCTAAAAACTTCAGTTTTGAAGATAAAAATGCAAAACTGCTCTATGGACAATTACCATACTTGTAAACCTTGAGACGTCTAATTTGGAAAAGATTTTGAAACCAAAAAAGATTGAGTTTCAGAGACTCTGTTTCCTGCATCGTAGGGACTTTTAAATAATGAATATAACAAAATAAGTACAGTGCAACCGCATTTTTATGTTAAATACTAATGTACTTTTAATTCTCAAGAACGAATACAGAATAAATCCCCATTCGCACGGATTAGTATTACCTGGGGACGTCTGGTAATTTGTAAATTACCCCCCCACCTCTGTGTTTCTTGTGGCGCATTCGCACAGGATAAGCGAAGGCTGCATATTACTCGAATTTACTGACATTAAGGCCCGGATATGATGTCAAAGCTGTCGTAACATCCATATATATATATATCCATGATATCCATATTATCTAAAATGTTCCTTACCGCATGCTGTTACACATGTCATCCACGTCAATGTCCTGCAAAATTTCGCCCTTTTGGTGGATCTCTTTCTGCGGACGGGTCCCCATATAATTCACAGAGAGACACTATTTGCACCTAAAATACTTTCAAAATGCCTTTCATAATTTCAACCGCAGCCTTCATTACTCAATCTGGAAAAAGATAGAAAACGGCGCTGCAATAAAAAGAACAAACACCGCCCAATCACTGAGATGCAGATTCGCACGGGACTAGTATTATCACAGGACGTCTGTGTTTGGCGAAATATGGTAGGTAATTTGCGGTGGAATTTTTACTTTACAAATTACAGACATGGCGCATTCGCACAGGATTAAGATCACAGGCATCCTCCGCTATTATTACAAATTACCAGAGGTTCCCAGGTAATACTAATCCCATGCGAATAGGGTTTAGTCACCCCTCTCACACACTTATTAATTTTTTGCCTTGCTCATAAATGAGAACTGACATGGCAGATTTTACAAAATGCATGTCCCTTTCCTTTAAAACTTTCCTTTAGAAGCAGGATTTTTTTTTCTTTTCAGGAAGTTGATGGGGCTATATTGTTGTCTGGGTCGACTTCTAGTGTTATACAGTAGGGCTTGAGAGGAAAAAAAAGGCGTGAAATTTTGTCATAAATAGGGAGAAATACAGGAGAATCACGATCCCGGGAGGAAATACGGTAGGGAGAGGGAAATGAAAAATGGGAAGCTCCTAGGAAAATCGGGAATTCCAGCTACAGTCAGCTGCATTAAAGTATATAAATATAACCAGCATACAAGCACACATGAAGGATATAAAAATAACTCACTTTTTTTTTTTTTAATTTTGTCTGAAATTATGACTGAAAATACATGTTAACACAAATTCAAGAAATTATCAGCAAAGATAAACCAGCCTTCATGCGGTCATGTGAGCTGTAGCTAACCTACTAAATCAGTGTGCGTCACCTATCCATAATGACAAATCATTTAGCTAACGTATGATTGAAACATGTCAGCAAATTATATATATTATTGAATCAAGTGTGCACACACTCTGTGAGCCACAGTGGATGAACTTGTAACTTCATGGTACCCCCCACCTCAGAAACAACTGGCAAAACTGCAGAGGATGAGACTAACGCAGCTAACATTAGCCATGCTACAACTATTACTGACTTAGAGACTACAGGTAAGCACAAACAAGAGAAGACCAGAAAATATTCAATGCAATATATGTAGTAGGGGGTCTCTGCTCTGCCTCTTACAGCTAAGGGGTCCAGGGTCTGAAAAATGTTGAAAATGTTGTAGAAAGTTGCTCAAACACACATTTTTTCAATGGTTTTTAGAGCAGATATCATAGTAGAAAAATTGATAGCTATGAATGTATAGGTACGGTATCTTATTCTTAGATATATCAGTGATAGATAAATAGACAGCCATTGTAGACAGAGAATACAAGAACAATTCAGTTATTACATCTTACTTAGTTTAACAGTTTTGGCCATAATTTGTATCAGGAACAATTAATTTTGTACTCAAGCAAATTGCTAAGACTTGCTGGAATGAAGTGAGATAGGGAAGAAACACCAGTCATACACTCAGGCAGGTGTCAAACTAACTTATCAGCAAAGAAAAAGGAACACAAAGGGTGCAGTTCATACCCAGATCCACATCCATCTATCCAGTTTTCCCATACAATAAGAGGTTATTACAGACATTTTAGGTTTCCTCACTTTCAATTTGACCTTCTAATAAAGTGGTTTGGATAATGTCACTTGAGCATTAGCTTGTTTGCAACCTGTATGCTCGTCTGAACATTTGACCTTCTTTCCTTGTCTGACATTGTTTTAGCCAGTTGTTAGTGTTGGGTTCGTGTTGTCATAAACAATAGAAATATTGGTCACATCTACTCAGTTAAAATATAAGCTCGGTCTCTGCAGCAAGGAATGTTGGGACACTTTTGCTGTTCCAGTGTTAAGTCAGGACATTTTGGATGGTAGCACATGTACACACATTATGTATGCAGGTGCTCACAACACCAAAAATGACGACACAGGAAGCAGGATCTAATTTAACATCAGCTGGAGCCCACAGAGGCGAGCCGTCCTGCAGTAGGTGTGAGCGGAGACGTCCCATATTTGTTTGTCCTGTCACCACCCCGTGTATAGTGCTGACCTTTCCTCTAAAACAAGACCTGGATGTCTTTATAAAGACTCCATGTAACCCTATATTTAGTTCAGTTCTATTTTATATGAGCTTATATACAGTACATTTGTGTATTTATTTTCTGGGCTGCATGGCTCTGCCTGCGTAGAAAGTTTGAAACCCCATCAGCCCTCTGGGTGTCAGAGGACTGAAAATGACAAATATCACTAGCCCCATTATATTTTAAATAAGTTTCTACAGCCAATATGTCCAAAACTAAGCAGCTCAAACCAAAACAGTACAGCTGGATAAAAGTAACCACAGGCCGGAAGAAAAATATGTACTTTTGATTTTGGGGTGAACTGTCCCTTTAAAGCTAATTAACATTTGGGTTGCACTATTGAATGAATACACAAACAAAAATGTAAACACAACATGTGGTTTTCATGAAACCAACAACCTCTAGCAAAGCTAACTGTTCCCCCCCGTTTAAATTGCCCGTTTCCCTGTTTTTATGCTAAGCTAAGCTAAATGCCTCCTGCCTCTAACTTCGTAATTAACACACCAACACAGCTGACATCAATCTTCATTAAATCTAAAAAAAAAAAAAGTTACTTTCCCAAAATGTTCAACTATTGCACTGATAGAAATAAAGTATTCCACAGTCTTCTTCTAACCTGTGAATAGGTGCATTAAAGAGCTGCTAACACCAAAAAAATCTCCTCAGTGTGGTTTCAGCGGCAGGTTTTAGTGCCCTAAGATGGTGTAAATGTTGTTTCAGGCGGCTTTAACACCTTTACAAGAACAAAATCCCAAACCCTCACACTCTTATCCTTCCACCCAAACGTGCGTCTATTTTAAATGTGAGTACACAGGGTACAGTTTGTAAGAAAAAAACCAACAAGCTGGCCAGGACTCAAGACCCGTGCGATTTAAATATACCTTGAGAGCAAAATGGAGACAAATTGTATATCTTTGCCTAAAAATGGAAACAAATTGTATGTTTTTTTTCCCCCGAAAAGTTAAGACAAATTGAGTGAAGGCAGAGCAGGGCAACTTTTACTGCTTTATTTCTTTAAAACATATGGAGAGTGCCATTAATGCGAGACCGCATCATGAAAATGGAGGGAATAGAAAAGGGTTTCTATGCCCACTTGCCTGTGTCTGTATTACGAGACCAGACAGAGGGTATTTCAAATAAATACAGGATGCCACAGAAATGTACACTTCCCTCTAGAGGACCGGGGGCCAGGGCTGGATCTGCACACCTAAACACTATATTCATTATGCCCTGGCCTCATAAAGTGATTACATTAGAGCTTGATGATTGGGACGAATTTGCTGCCAGGGAGAACTTTCCAAACAGAAATGGTTAGCCTTAATGGATCGCTCGCGCTCTCTTTCTATTTTATCACTCTCAAACACCCAATTTCATTGTCAGTGTTGCTCTTTTACTAAAACACTCACTTTCCATCACTCTCCCTGTCTCCATTAACAAAGTGCCAAGGTGCAGCGGCAAGCTAGTGAGCGCTATGACGTGTGCCCGCGCAGGTGACACATGGAAGGTCAAAATAATGCACTTTAAAGGAAAAATCGCCCCTTGGATACGCTTATGATGTTAGTTCTTGTTAATCTGTGATGTTTGGAGTGTTCCAACAATTATTTTGTGATGAAGTGTTGTAATTTACCTTTTCGCTGTAGCCGCTTTCCATCAACTTGCCTCGTGTGCTTGTGTTTAGCTTTCATACATCTGGGTGAGAGAGCAGCTTTCAGCAGTAAATGAGGACCTGGAGTGAGAGTGAAAGTTGCACTCACTTGCACCGCATCAGTTTTGATTGCTTTTAGCTCCAACCCAAAGAGGAAAATGTGAAAGTTTTGCTTTTAACTGTTGGCAGTTTTTAAGGTACAGTTGGTGAAGACATTTTTTAGTTCATGCTATAGTCATTTTGTTCGTCTGTATTATTCAGTCAAGAAAAAAAGGATTCTGGGGTTGTAAAAGTCTGACAGGTGCACCATAAATGTTTAAATAGACACTAATACCATGGCTACTGCACTGTAAAAATAAAATAATTGTTTTAATTTAACAAAAAGTTAGCGTCCAGGCAACCTTAGATTTTTAATTGACTGAATTTGAAAAGACAAGCTGAGGTATTTTATTAATGATTCAAAACAAACAAACATTTCCAGTTAAATAATTCAGTTGTACTTGAGGAAAAACAGCAGTGTTTTCATTATTGTGAAAACAAGCAACCATGACATATCTTAAAGTTTTTTTCATTTTCCCAAACTAAAAGAAAAGAAGGTTCTCAACTGAGTTTTAACTCTCAAACAATTTAATAAGTTGATTGAAATCTGCACAGTACATTCATTCAACTCTTCATTTCAAGTCAAAAGACTTCAAAGGTAGAAGAAGTCGTATTTATAAGAAAGAAAATACTCAAATTAAAGTTTAAATAACATTTACATTGTACTATGGATCCATTTATAAATGCTTCAAAAATCTTCATACTGTATTTGATGTATTTTATTTTAACTACTGCATTCCAAAAAAATACTTGAATTGATTGCAACATCGTAAATATATATATATATATATATAATACATATATAAAGTGGATGTAAATATACAAGTTCTATTTATTCAAGTAAATTAAATGTTTAGTATTTGCTTTGAGAACTTATAAACAATAGTTCTTCTATCCTGAAGTCTTTTGACTTGAAGTAATGAGTTGGATTAATGTAACGTTCAGAGTTCAATCAACTCATTAAATGAACTTTCTACAGAAACATGATCAGCATATTAGCAGACTTCCCAGCATGCACTGTTAAATCTGTAATTTGAAAAAGAACATAAATGATGAAAACTTGCTGTGTGTCTCTAATACACTTTAAGATAAGTCAACAGAATTTAAGGTAACAGAATTTATATCAAGTTTATTTGACAATGGCCTCAACTTGTCTTTCCAGATTCAGTCAGCTTTAAATCTTAAGGCAGCCTGGACACTCATTTTTTAAGTTAAAACAACTGTTTTTACAGTGAAACCATAAATTAACTAAATCAATTCTTGCAGAAGAAAGAGAAACAATAAGTTTATTAGAGTTTCTTTCCAGCCTTGGCATCAACTCTTACATCCCCCACTGTTCTCCTTCAAAGTTTGCTGATGATAACCAGGCCTCAGCTCTAATAGCTGTGAAGGACACAACTGTCACATGTAAAACGATCGTCATTACACAACAAGGGTTGAGTTTTTTTTTCCACTGATCCAAATAACAATATTAAATTAGCTTGTTAATCAAGTGAATCTGCATTAGGCCTGCTTGAAACTGCCCTCAAGCTACAGTATGTGGTAAATACAGTACACAAAACATGTTTCATCTTGCTGCTACACACTAACTAAGTGTTATTGGGATTTAACAAGATAATAAGAATTGACCACGCTGAAAAATTACAAAGGCAACCTCAAAACAGAAACCATTCAGTAGAATTCATGCCTTGATTTTCAGTCACATTTTTCCCACTTGCAAAGTATTTAAAAATCTGTGATGGTTTATTATTTGTCAGTTTGATTCAGTATGACTATAAAATTTTCTATGATTGCAACTTGAAAGTCCTTAAATGCAGCATAAGACTAACATGCAAATCATCTACAAAGAAATCTTCCAAACAAACAGAAAAAGAAACATGACCTTCCACCTTTGCTGGTGGCAGAATGGTGGTTTTTAAAGGAACATTTAGCACTTTTATGTGCATGTCCAGTAAAAGGTTAATGGCAAAAGTGGTCAACTGAGATGATACATTCCTCATTATGTGCTATAAAGGACCAAAAATGTGCAGTTTTTCTGCTTGAGGGGAAATGCCAGCAGAGCCTGCAAGTACCACGATGCATTGCACACAAGCTTCTGATGCCCACACCCATGTTGCACTGTCTCTTTACTTTGTTGGTCAAAACAACATTAGGTAAAAAAAAGATTAGAAATCCAAGCTGAAACAATCTGTAGTTCTTCCTTACATGCAATGACATCACCAGATCGCAGGATGAACAACAGATTTTGCAGCAGGAGATCTCAGCTGTCTTGATCAGTATTGCAACACCGAGAAATTTATTGCTCTGAATCACTACATTTATCATCAGCTGATTGGACACGTCAAACATAAAAAGTGCCAAACTTTCCTTGTGAGCTTCATCATGACTTCATGGTTTGTGACAACACCAGTTTAGTGCAGAGAGAGTGAGCAATAGGAGGGTTGACATATCATGGCATAACCAGAGGTTCACAGGGTCAAACTCTGTTACTTGCATGCTAATGGACAATACCACTGTGCCGTTTCATCCTCAGATTTGTTAACACGGGTCAATGAGTGTTTCTCAGTTTATTGTGTTTGAACTTTAGAAAGTTGGCCTCTGAGGATGTAAGTCACAAGTATATACAAGTCCCAAGTCTTAAACTTTGAGTTTCGAGTCCTGAACAAGTCACAATGCACTTTTCACCAAATCTAAACCCATTTTAACAACAGTGCCTCAACTAACCGTTCTTTGTGCAACTTCAAATGTCAAACATATTTGAAAGTTGTGTCTTTACCTGTAATTTTTGACCTGCATGCTTTGCATATTGAATTTTTGTGTGTGTGTGTGTGTAGTTTTTGTCATTCATTCATTAATTGTCTGTAACCACTTATCCTTGAAGGGTCATGGGGGGCTGGAGCCTATCCCAGCTGACACTGGGCGAAAGGCAGGTACACCCAGTTCATCTCAGGGCTGACACATAGAGACAAACAACCATTCACACTCACATTCACACCTACGGGCAATTTAGAGTCACCAATTAACCTATTATACTGCATGTCTTTGGACTGTGGGTGGAAGCCGGAGTACCCAGAGAGAAGCCATGTGGATACAAGGAGAACATGGAAACATGCACAGAAAGGCCCTGCCCCAGCCACAAACTCCCCAGCCCCCCAGCCAGCTGGTGGATTCGAACACATGACCTTCTTGCTGTGAGGCGACAGTGCTAACCACTGCGCACCGTGCCGCCTGTGTAGTTTTTGTACAGCAACTAAATTATCAGTATCATTGGTATTTTTTTCCAACTGGAGGTCGTAACGTAACGTAACGTACGTAACGTAACAAGTTGTTGTTAAATCCCAAGTCAAGTCTTTTTTAATTTTTTCAGTCTTAAAGTTACAAAGTTTGTGATTTGATTCCACACCTCTGCCATCAAGACCGATTCAGCTTTTGCTGTAGGTTTATGAACATCCAACAAATAAATGACCAACTGTAAGGCTGAATAAAACTTGCATATTCTCACAAACTAGGTCTAAATTCTACACAAACCACGTGACAAAAAACACTTATTTGACTAAGGTTTGGTAAAAAAAGGGTTTATATTTGAGTAAAATAATATGAGAATGAATTTTAATTAAAATTAAATTACAATTATCTGTTCCCTGTGAAAGTTTTCTGTTTTCACACTCAACTCCATACTCTCATACCCGCGGCACACACACACACACACACACACACACACACACACACACACAAACATGCAGCTGTTTGACTATCATCAGCACCTACTATAAAGAGCTTGTTGTGTGGAGGTTAGTGATGGAGACGGGTGGGGGTTCTGGCCTGATGCTCGCTGTGACAACTCCTTTGTTTTTGCTTGACCCACGTCCATCTCAAGATGGGACAGATAAAGACAAGTGGATGAAAAGACAGAAACAGATTAAGCGCAATTTGCTGCAGGGTATGAAGGATTCTGTCATAAATTCCAGTCTCAAATATTCATCCTAGATAAAATAAAGAAACCCTACAACACATTTTGTCCTAATAAATGTTCTGATAAGCTGTAGGGATGGGGGCGCACTTTGTGTCGTCATGACAACCATTCATCTCGTCTGATGGGCACGAAGCTTGAATGCGAGGGCAGACTGAATGCTGTGCAGCTGGGGCTCTGCTGAATGACAGTGCCATCCTGCTGCAGGGATATAAGGCCTCCTTTGTGCGCCACAGGTGTCCGCCTGCTAAAAATGCATGGACGACCGTGCCCACACATGCATGCATGCGTGGTGATATGCATGCTCACACAAAGCCTCCCACATATATCCTGCTGGAGCTCCCGTGTGACAGTCAGAGTTATGACTTTAGCTGTCGGGCCAGGGAGGAATAAGTTAAGATGTTAGGGAAGTTGCTTCTGTCACATTTGCGCCAACTTCGATTTTAAACCTTGGAGGGAGATAAGTAAGTCAATAAAAGATTAAACGGGGGAAAAAGTAGGGCAAAAAACTTGCTGACTCCATCATTCCACCACCAACCCCAAAACGAGTGGGCGGCTGTTGAAAAAAAAAAAAAAAAAAAACGAAAAATGTTTGCTGAAAAACTTTTTTGGCTTCCCTGTTTTTGCTCTACGGTGCTCATATCGAGCGTCGTTTTTGTTTTTCTCGAGCCGCGTGCCAGAGCTGTCGCCACCCGCAGCCTTGAATGGCTTCTTTCATAGTCCGAGGAAGCTGACCAGGGAGGCTTTTCTGTTGAATCTGACTCCTCCGTGATGCACCCTGAGTTTTTAAACACACCACATAAGATATATTACCCCCGAGCTCATGCTTTAAAACCTCTACATACACCTTTACTGCTTCATTCCTAATATCTCACATGTCATACTGCGCAAATCTGCAGACACACACACTATCTTGCATCCCTTTCCCCCCCTCAGACGTTCCTCCCTCCCCTCCGTTTGTCCACCGCAGGTTAGGAGCCACGTTTACGGTTCCTGGTCCACGGCCAGGACTGAAAAGGGCGTAGCATCCCTCTGCTCGGACAGGTTTGGATTTCAAACGGATGCCAGCACGGTCCTGGTGCGAGGTGGGACCACAGTCGGACCACCGGGGCCCCAGCTAAAAGCCTTGCTTGTTTACCGAAGGAGGTCGGCGTGTGTGCGTAGCGTGGGTGGTGCCGCCACTACTTGAGTTTATATTTAATTTGGTTTTGATGCAGAATGCTATTTCGATCAGGAATGACGACGGCTAACGAGGGATGCTCTGCGAGGGATGTGATTTTGCACGACAGCCGGGGTGACACGCGGGAGTCGGAGCGCCGGTGGCTCGCGGTGGGAAATGAAATGCGTCGAAAACAAGAGGGGCTTTTGTTTGGCAGCGATTCGTCAAGGGGCTGCGGGGGGCTGCTGCTCCTAGGTGGCCTGTGGATGGAAGCGGAGTGGTTAGTTGATTTGTTGTCCCTCCTGAAAGTTTGTTGAAGTTTGCTGAAGGTGGAAGCAAAATTATTGCAATTTTTCATCGGGAAACACCAGTAATTGCCACGGCCCTGCTGCCAAATACGACCACGGTTTCTTCAGATGCAAAGCTGGTGTAAATATGTCGTCTTTGGAGTCCATAATTATGCTAAGTGTAAATCTCTGAAACCACAGTGTCTCTGAGGGCAGCAGTTAAACCCGGGTTTGAACCAGTGATGCACCGACACTGTAAAACAAAAAACACACACGCACTGTAAAAAAAAAAAAAAAAGTTGAGAAAACTCGTGACCTCACTAGACATTTGAGTGATAAATCAAACTCACACTCTTAAGTTCTAAATTAAAACAAAGTTTTGTTGACAACTTCTTGTTTATTTGTCATTATTTGGGTGCTTGAGAATCAAAAATATTAAATTATTAACCATTATTGTCTTTAGCTCAATTAGTTTTCTCAACAATTAAAAAAAAAAAAAAAGTATTTTGGGGGCATTCTAAAATTCAAAGATTGAAGTTTATCTATATAATAAAAGGAAATTACCTCCACAAAACATTATTAATTGGTAAAACTTTTTCAAAACTTTGGAATTTGAGTTGGGCTCAGAACTAAAAAAAAATCTATTGAAGTAAGTTGCTTTGAAATTTTTCTAAACTTTTTCAAAACTTTTTTGTTTTTATAAATTTATTTGTACAAGTGAATTAAACAATTTTTTTTTTTTTTTTTTTTTTTTTTTTTTTCCAGAACGGGAGTCTTTTGACTTAAAATGATGAGTTGAACGAATGTACTGTACAGAGTTCAATCAGCTATCAAATTAAGTTTTTAAAGAAACATGATCCGCATATTAGCAAACTTACCAACATGCATTGCTTGAAAGTTAAAACTCTCACAGGAACCCTTTTTTCTATATTTTGAAGAAAACATACGATGAAAACCTGCTGTGTGTCTCTAAAAGACTCTAAGATGAGTCATGAATGTTTGTTTTTGCTATAATTAAAACATTATGAATCATGATGACGTTAGTATATAAGTCACTGCCCCCTTACACTTAAATTTAATAAATTCACTGGGAGCAGTTTTATATGTTGTCTTTGTACCAATTCTGGAAAAAAAAGGAGCAGCTGAAGCTTTTCAAAATGAGAAAATGTAAAAAGAAATCAAATTTAATTGTAATACTCATCAGTGTAACTGAAGAGCTGTTGGTTCAACTTAACATTTCAAACTCATTGAACATGTTTTCTCAAGTACAGCTAAATTGTCCTCTTTTTTGAAATATGCATGTCACCTTTCATCTTCTCCTCCCCATCCATGTCCATCCCTACCTGCGTCCTTTGTGAACAGGGTTGTAGCTGTTCACCATCCGAGGCTACGACCCTGCTGTTGCTGGGGAAGTCTGGTAGGAACAGCACCAACTATACCAATACATCTCTGCCTCCTGGCCAGGCCAGGAAGAGTCACAGACCATTTAACTCGGGTATTAATGACCAACAAGAGCACGCTGCCCTAAAACTGCAGTATATGGACCTACGAAAGTATATACAGACAGAGGCCGGGCAGAGGAGGGGGGTGGGGGAGAAAAGTGCAGAGGGCGAGGTGCCAAGGCAAAGAGAAATGAGGTGTGGGAAGGCGAGGTAGAGAAAAAAAACAAAGAGTAGATAAAGATTGAATGATTTGTAAAGGCGTGGACTGTACTGTATCATGAGCCAAGGAAATAAACAAATGTCAAAGAGTACACTCACCAGTGATCTGGGGTGCAAATGGCCACATGGAAACACGAGGCCAAATAAAAATGTCATGAAAAAGAATTCATGTAAACTCCACGATGATCGTAATTTCACTGGCATTTAGCAAACAGATAATACAGAATGAGAAGTGACTGCCAAGTGCAACAAAAGCAGTTGATTTATAGTGGAGAATTTGTATTAGCAACAACCTGGCATAGGACTGTCATGACATCACTGGTGATAAGAATTCACAATAATGATATTATCGCGATATTATCACTTGAATTAATCTTTAGGGTGAGGCATTTAAGGGGGAGAGATGAATCTTTCAGAACTTAAAGACACCCTTTTGCTGTATATTGTGTGATCCATAAAGTAAGGTAACCTTGTAAAAAAAAAAAAAAAAACATATTAAAGAAAACATGCACATTTAAAAAATACTTGTCAAATAGTTGGTTGACACTGAGGTCCCACCTCCCACTGGACAGATAGCCAATCATAATTGAGGATTATGGTGTGGCTTTTTGGGTGGCCAGTCAGATTCAGGGGTGGCCAGTATTCCTCCCTTCTCTATATATATTTTAATTTTTTTGAATTGAAATTATTGCTAGGGACAATTCTTTAGTCCCTGGTACTGGCAGCAACATATCCCTCCTACCTCCACCCAATTCTATGCCCTTGGAGGAAGGAACCTGTAATTGAACTGTGACAAATCTGACATCAGTGTTGTGTGTTGCGCTGCAAGTGATGCAAAAGACTTGGAAATACGTGGCTTGGATCCAATTTACAAAAACAATCGTGGTTTTTGCTGTATGACTTTCTAAAATCAATCTGGATACAATCTGAAGATGCCAAATTAACTGATTTAGGCTTGAAGTCTGAACAACACCAAACTGATGAAATAAGAAAAGTTGGTCTGTAAAACAAGTCACCACAGTACATTTTCATGACACTAATTTGATATTTCAGTATTCAAATCAGATTTGCAGTGTTATGTACAACATTAACAGTACAAATTCAAACTAAATGGAATTAATTTTCAATGTTTTGTTTTTTTTCATCATTTGGGTAATTTTCTTTTTTATGTTGACTTGTCATTTCTATTTTATGCTTGTGATGAAAAATATGTGGAATTTAAAGTTGTTGTTGTTCAAACAACTTTACAAAGTCGTGAGTTACTATATTATACTATATTTTGTTCAGTTATATTTGAAGTCCTGTGGTTTCAAATGAATTCATTCTGTAATGCAAATACAGACAGAATATATGGCAGAGCTCAATGATGCATAATAATAACAATAATAATATTGTGATTGGGATATGAGTCACGATTTTAGAGGGAACTGGAATTTTTACATTTCGTTTTCACTTAAAAAATGTTTTTAATGATGATGTGATTTTTGGTGGCGTCTGTACCAAACAAGCATGTTGCCTTACACCTGGAGAATATCATTTGTAGGCCGAGGCATCTCTGCAGCAACACATTGCTGCATTTAATTAAAAAATAATAAACTGCACCTTCTGTAAATCAAGGATTTGGATATTGTACTTGACCATGTTTTAGTTTTGATCAGATTTCAAATAATGGTTCAGCCCAAATATAAATACAGAGTATATGTTAAACATGACAAAGTGCAGATAGTTCCTCACAGGGCTTGAGTGATCACTACATGGTTTGATGAATTCAGTGGAACAGTTCTCCCCAAAATCAAAAATGCATAATTTCCCTCTGGCCTGCAGTGCTGTTTATCCATCTAGATTGTTTTGGTGTGGACTGCCAGTTTTAGAGATATCAGCTGTAGGGCTGTCTGCCTTCTCCCAAATATAATTGGACTAAACGGCACTTGGCACATGCTACTTTAAGTGCAAAAAGAAAGAAAAGAAAAGAAAAGAAAAGAAAATAAGAGAGTACTGGAACAACTTTGTTTCTACTAGAAAGAAAGTAGTTACTTACATGAAACTGCGCATAATACAGTCTGCAGATTATTTTGAGTAACCAGGGCGTGGTTTCTGGAAAGAGACACTAGTGTAAGGCAGGCTGATGTCTTCAAAAATGGCAACTCACACCAAAACAATCAACATGGATAAATAGCAGTACAAGTGAGAGGGAAATCTGCATTTTTGATTTTGGGGTGAACTGCCCCTTTAAATATGATGTAAATTATATGCGGAGACATTCACAGTCAGCAGATCTTAACTCAAGTGAACACCTTTCACATCTGACAGAGGTTCTCGTGGGGGCATTCATGTGAACAGTCAGTTATTGTGACAAATAGTGAGAGTGCAATGTTCTGTATATGTAAAATAAATATTGTGTTGGGTTAATTTCTGCTCTCCGTTCGATGAGTTTGCCCTAAAATATTCAGGCTGGATCGACGACTGAGCACATGTGAGTGATGGGCTCCTGTCTCATCTTTCAGGCCTCTTCTCTTGATGTCCAGCTGAGAGGTCGGGATCAGAGACAGAGATGAAGGCAGCATTTAATCAGCGTCTCACTGCTGGAGTGCTGACCTCTGACCTCTGACATCCACCGCACGACCCCGCCCTGCAGCAGTTGTACCGCTCACAGCCGATTCAAAGGGCTGCAGGACTGTCATCAGGGGCATCGAGGAGACCAGAGGGGTCGAGGGGAGCACCGGGACTCATCAGGGGTGTGACGGCTCCCCGCTGGGCTGAGCTTGTCCCCTCAGGTGCATCACAGACGGCCCTCCACCACCACCAGCATCTGAGAACAATGAAGCCTACGCTGTTTTCAAATACTAGGTTAAACTTGCTGATCATATCGTACTGTATTCCTTTGAATAGTTGTGGATTTTTATTCTAGCATCTGAGCTGTGTGAGAGCAACAGGAACTGACAGCAGTGACAGAAAAATGAGTCCAAACTACTTTTATCTTCTCATATTTATAACACAATTAAACTAATGGCTCAGCATGAGTAGCACAATTTGGTTCCCACAATGTTCTGGGCATGTTTGTCTTTGGTTTTGGGAATGTTCCTGCATAACGTTCCCAAGATGTCAAAAAGGCAAGTTTATCTCATGTAAAATTAACATCACTCTTACGTTCTTACGTTTTTCATATGTAAAACTAACATTATAGATTTGTTTCTGGAAAAAGTTGATTATTCCAGGAAAGTTAATTGAAAGTTTCTGCTTAACATTCCCTAGATGTTAAAAATGGCAGGTTTTTCCTACGTAAAGCTAATGTTACGAATTGGTACGAAGGTATGTTGCAGGAAGGTTATTTGAAAGTTTTTCCTGTGTAAAATGAATGTTATGGTTATGTATCCAGAACTTGCTTCAAAGGTTAGCTGAATGTTCCCGGAAGGTAACTTGAGTGTTTCTCTTTAACGTTCCCTACATGTTACAAAAGTTTATCTGACATAAGCTAATTCTGTTGATAAGTTCTCGGATGTTCTGGGAAGGTTATTTAAACGTTTTCCCTAAATGCTAAAATGGCATAAGTGCCATACATGAAAGTAACACTGTGGTAATGTTTCCAGAATGTTCTGGGAATGTTAGATGACTGTTCAAGAAAGGTTACTATAACATTCCACCTCAATGTTCCTTGGAAAACTAAACAAAACAAACATCTGATTACGTTCCGATACCGTTCTGGGAAGGTTAGCTGCATGTTCCCTTTAACGTTCCTTAGATGTTACAACATAAACATGATGTTTTTCTACTGTAAAGCTAATGTAAAAGGTTACATTATGTGAAGGTCAGTTTCAGAATGGTTAGTTTAAAAACATTACTTCATGTGGTTATTCGAACATTCTGGAAATGTTTTTGGAACTAAGTCTCCAGATATCATTCAAAGTTGATAAATTTGGCTTCTTTGCATTTTGTCTCATTTGTAAATGCTCAAACACAGCAATGACACAACTTGTACAATGACTTTGTACAAGTTAATCCACATTATTCTGTTTTTCAGGTTTCCTTGGGTTTTTAACTCGATAATAAATGCACCTTTTAATTAATTAAATTGATTAATTAATCCATACAGTATTCTTGGTTTATATTTTTTTTGCTGCTCACTGTGTCCAATAAAGCTGAGCAACACACACAAGCAAAAAAAAAAAAGTACATAATGGGATCCATATAACGTTGTCAGTCATGACTGCACTATAACAATGGGTCAGCCAAAGAAAATGTCAATAGGCTATGAAAAGTTTAGAAACGTCCTTTAGAAGTTTGGCACCATCATGAGCGGTTATTCAGTTACATACTGATGACAAAAGTGCTGCTGTAGGTTGAAAATGTCATTTGAACTCGAGTGTTTAGTTCATGCTAGAGAGACAGGTTAAATCTGGTCTGAACCTTCCTGCCACAACAGATCAACATAGACAAAGAACTATGGGAAAACATAAAATATCATGGGAAATCATCAGGAAAGCTTGCACTTGCTTTCCTTATTTAAAGACCTGTTTTTAAGAGCTGTAGTTGTTATTGGAGAGGATGTGTTATAAAGGTTGCAGTGGCCCCAATTTGAAAAGTTATTGTCCGTTTGTTAGAACCAGTTCAATTGGCAGCGGTTCACAAGGTGATGCAAAATTACACAATTTAACATACTGTACAGACACAACAATTAGCAGATTAATCAACAAGACAATCAAAAAAAGTAGTAACTACTTTGGTAATTGATTGGTCGTTTCAGCCATTTTTTAAGAAAAAATGACAAACACTTGCTGCATTTATGACAGTCAATGAAGAGTCTTTGGGTTTTGGACTGTTGGTTGGACAAAAGAAGCAATTTGAAAACGTAACTTTGGATTCTGGGAAATCGTGATGAGCATTTTTCATATTTTTTTGACATTTTATAAACTAAAGAACTAATCAGACCTAAAGGCTTGATTCCACTGGGCACGGCTGCGCCACGCCCGCTGGGGCGGATTGCAGCTATTCTACACAATCCTTCTGATTCCACCAGAAGCGACAAACGTGAACTCGCTTTTCGCACACAGTGACACAAGTCCGCTGCAGCAACTGGCATAAGCACATGACCCAAACAACAGATCAAACATGCATACACGCACTCACACACCTATAAGCCCACACACAGGAGCTGTGAACACATACGCAGATGTGCTCCCGCATGTACTCAATCACAGCTTCCTGTTTTGCCTCTGAGCTGAAGCGGAGCCCCACTCGTCCGTGATGTCACTGATGAGGTCACTGCTTGGGTCACCAGCAGCAGTCTGATGGTCCCCTGAGAGCGGGCGGTAATTATGAAGTCATGGATCAACACACACTCGCACCCACACACACACACACACACAAATACATGCACACCTCATCTATTTGCAGCTCCAGCTGGTTCCTGGGTCACCTTACAGAGCTCTCCATCAGCGGGAGCAGCGGCAGCCTGAGAAAACTTCACACCATGTTCCTGCTTCTGGATGGAGAGTCCCAGGCCCAATCCTGGATCCTCCTCTGCGTTGTCACGAGAGGAGAAGACTATGATGTCTCTCAGTGAATACTAATTAACTACAGGGGGTGGAAACAATGATGGACGCGCAATTCAATACCATGGCTTTCACAAAAGCACCTTTCTGAAGGTGAAACTCTGTCAGAGGGATGTTGATTATGTATATGTTTATTTTTGGAACACTTTGTTTTGGTATTATGTTGACTGGTATTATACTAGACTAAAATGCACCCACACACTGTATAATATGATGGGTCAAAACACCATAAACATCTTACAAAATGACACAAAAGTGCAGTATTGGTGTGGTATTGGTATTGGTGATGGTATATTTATATTAATTTTATCAGATTCAGATTTAAGACACAAAACATCTGATCATCTTTTAAATTATGATGTATTGTGATATTTAACCACTGATTATTTTATGCAGGACTTTTATTTGTCATGGAATATTTTTGCTGTTCCCAGTTTTACTTACTAAATCGCATCAATTAGACAGTGGCCAAGGAAACAAAAATCACTGAAACAAAAATTTAATTAAACCCCTTTTACACTGGACAAAAAAACCCAGTAACACTTTCACACACTTACTAAAGTCTGGCTTTTGTCTTCAATGGGAAAGGGTACGAGCGGCCTTCACTCTCAGGTCAAAATGACTCTGCAGTAGTCACAGTTATTTATCGCTCCAGCTCTGATCGGCAGTGATGGAAACATGACACCCTGTTTGACACCCTAATTTTTCAACAGAGGCAGTGAAGGCTTGTTGTCTACGTTGGAAACTCTTCTGGTGCTCTTTCATGTCCGTGTGCTGCTTGGTTTGACTTGGTTTGACTTGGTGCTTCAGCCCAGCACCGGTGGGGATTTACCTATGGCGGTGTATAGATACATTTTATTTCTTAAGAAATCTTAATAATAAACCCCCCAGTTATTTTGTTATCTGAACGCTTTTATTGTGAAGCAGCAAAATCAGGAAATATTGGTTTGGGTTGTCCGCAGTCAGTGAGACATCACTGAAGCCAGCTTAGTGGTGGGTCGGGCTCGCTTTTGTGTTATGGTTAGCACTTTTGGGCGCACAGCTCATTGCATTATTGGTAATGGTAATGGAAATGCCAATCAGCACCACACGGTTTGAGCCAGCATGGCCAAAAGCGCCAATGGAAATGCTTCATATGTAGTCACAAGGCCATGCCCCCTACAGTGGTTGTCCTGTGCACCCCCATCCTGTCCCCTCTCCTCAGCCCCTTGCCCACTTATGTTTTAGCATTTTTCAAAATTGCGCAGTGGGTGGAGTTAGGCTCAGACCTGGGGTGCAGTTACACTTTTCAGAAACAATCCTTAATAGCACCAGTCTTAGTTATCCTCTTTATCTGATTCAAAATCCATCGGTATTTCATCCAGTCATTCCTTAATTAAAGACTAACAGTCATCCTGCATAATGCCTTTTTGACCCAGTGCAGCAGTCCTGGCTGATTTGTCTTAACCTCAGCCTTTTGGTAGAGCTAAGCAAGCTCTGGACACAACCAGAAGTGACACAGGACCACCAGTGAACTCCCACACACCACCTTGTCATCCTCTCTGTGGCGGCACCGCTGTGTGGCCGAGCGCGACCTGAGGGAGCCACATACGAAAATCATGACCTGTGCATGTAATCAGGCTCCGATCTCGAGTAATGGACTTTACATTAAGCTACCCCACACTGCATCCTAATTGCACACAGGGGGCTACAGACCCTGAGCATGTGTGTGTGCACTTACATACATGTATGTGTGCGTGCGTGTGTATGACATCATGGTTAATCACAGATTAAACTTCTCAATGAGCGTAAAGCACCGTGGAAGCAAAACATGTTCGCATGCACACAAAGACAGGATTGTGATGAGGAAAATTTGTTTGCCCTCTTTTTGTTGCACACGCACACAGAGTCATGTTTCCATCACTTCAGAGGACATTACATTGACTTGCATTCATTTCCTGGAGACTTATCCTAACGCTACCCATAATGACTACTTGCTTAACCCTAAACCTAACCTTAACCTAAACTGAACTTAACCCAAACTCTGATCCAAGTTTTCACCCTAAAATTTAGTCATTTTGTTAAGCACTTGCATTTCCATAAGGAAGGCAGGTCCCTACAGTGTTAGTGGGTAAACAGACTTATGTCCCCACAAGAAATACACATCCACACAGTTGTTTGTCCATCACTTCAGAGGACATTACAGTGACATACATTAATTTCCTGGAGACTTACCCAAACCCTACCCGTATTAAAACTACTTGGCTTCCCCAAACCCTAACCCTAACCCTGATCCAAGTTTTTACAATAAAATGTAATGATTTATGTTATGGGGACTTGCATTTTGTCCCCTTAAAGAATGCAGGTCTCTCCAATGTGAGTGTGTAAACAGACTTATATCCCCACAAGAGATAGATGTCCACACAGTCGTGTTTCCAATACTTCAGTGGACATCACATGGACTTATTTTCATTTCCTAGAGACTTGCCCTAACCCTACCCATAACAGTGACTTGCCTTAACCTAATCCTTAACCCTAACCTTGATCCAAACCAACCCTAATCCAAGTCTTCACCCTAAAACTGAATGATTTACATTTACATAAATGTAAAATTTAAACTGTTATTTTGTTCGTTACAGATCACATGTAAAGGTTGCATGTGTGCAGTATGTTCTATGTCCTCCCACCTGTGTGTGTATAACTGTGTGTGTTCTGCACATAGCTGTGTGTGAGCAAAGTGGTTATGGAGCAGATCTGGCAGCCATCCCACTCAGGACATTTGACCTTGCAGAGACTTTTTTTTTTCCCCACAAGTTTTTTTTTTTTCAGCCCCTCTCTCCTTTTCCCCTAGCAGAGGCTAAAAGGCTCAAAAGGGTGGAAAGCAAAATATTTTCTTTAGTCTCCTGGACGCCAGGTTGCATAAAAGGTTCCAAAGCCGTTTGCATCAAACCTCGACCATCGAAACCACAAATTCTGTTTTTCTAGCCATAAAACTCCCCCCGCCAAAAAGAGGTGGGGGGAAAAAAAAAGAAAAAAGATTTCCATTCAGTTGATTCTTATAAATTTAAATGAACTGAAAAAAAATGGTTTACTCCCCAAAGGAAAACATGGAGTTAAATATATGAAATGTGTCTGTGCTCGTGAAACATGGGCAGATAAAGATACAGTATGCTCGATCGATATAACTGATTCACAGCTGACAGAGGTGGAATGAAAATCAAACTGGTCAACCATCAAAACTGTGATTTAATCAACTTTCTAATCAAGTGCACAATACAACACAGCTCTTTTTAAAAAAGTAAAACTGGATTCCAATGCCAGCAACAGACCTCTCAATAAGATCTGCTATTAAAATCTAAATACAAATGTATGGTATGTTAAATTCATGGCAATAACAGTGCTGCACCTTTAAATGGCTGGATTCATAATACCAGATCAGTTGTCAATAATTTCACAGCATGTGTGTAATACATAAATAAATCTAAACATGGAGATTATTACTATGGTGTGTTGGATGCAACACACCTGGGAGGGGACAGGAGAGCAACAATGGACATGCTGAGTTGGGTCTTGCTGAGACAATCCTGTAAGACTGAATTGTTTTGTTTTTTCAAGCAGTTTTGGAGCATATTACAACTTTATTAGGAAGTTACCAGCAGAGAAATAACACGAAATGATGGAAGAGAAAGATGGAGAATGAAATAACACAGTCATGTTTGGTGTGCTTGTGAGGCATCTGGATTTGTGAGATCACGAAATCACGTGAGAATGCATCATGCCAGGCTTCAAGTTTTTCTCTAAGGCTGATCAGTGTCCTATAAGGAACTACTGGCAGTCAGCTTTAGGTGTAACAGCAGCAAAAATGATGGCTCCTAAAGAGATTAGCATAGATGCTCCTATAGCGTGAGTTATATGAGACCTGGAGAGTATTTCTTCATTGAATGAAGAGTAAAGAATGGCACAGAAGACTTTTTCTTGAGAGGAAATGCCAGTGATATACAGTGACAAGCAGATGGTTCATCCAATCACCTGCCAAGTATTTTTTAAAAGTGCTTGCCCTTTTCCAATTAGTTTCCAAGGATGACCTCACAGATTTTGCATAACAAACCATCTGGTGCATCAGGTTAGGCACCTTAAACCTCAAAGAATAAAACGTTATCTATCAGCATCAAGACAAGAGCAAGTTGGCCAAAGGCAGAGCCCGACTGTACAATCCAGACTCAACCATTACCACCAGCTTCAATGGAGGACATTGTGTCAAGTAGATGCTACAGAGTTCAGTTGTTCCCAACCATGGAACAAAAGCACTCTCATGAGGAGCAAACAGAAGCATCCTCACATCCATCTTGTAACCCGTGGTGCAAGAATCTCATGTTGTGGGCATGCAAGGTGAAAGACAGGCCATGTTTTCATGTTTTCATTTCACTGTGTAACAATGGTCATCTGTCTAGATGAGTGATTTAAGCAGGTAGAGTGGACTTAACATCCCTGCCGGTCATGGACGGATTACGAGACAACGGGCCTCTGGCCACAGACATGTAAAAGGCCTCCCATTCCCCCTTTTAAGGAGCACACCCAGATTGGAAGAGACAAAGTGTCATCTTTGTTTCATGTCTCTTTGTAGTAGTTTTATGTCCCTTTGTAGTTTTATGTGTCATTTTGTGGTAGTTTTATGTATCCTTTTGTGTGATTCTGAAGTAATCTTGCATCCCTTTGTAGTTGTTTTGTGTCATCTGTTGGTCCTCAAATTTGTGACAACTTGCTGTATCAAGTTGTAACAGATTTAATGTTTCTTACATTGCGCTTGTGTTCAGGGAGTTACAGTGACAAAGATAAGACAAAGATTGTTGCTTTATTGTACAACAGACAACCATGTTCTCATTTCAACCAATGAACTGCATTCACAAGCTATAGGGATGCTGATTATGTGTGTATGTTTTGTATCGTGCATGCACGTTGGGTCATTTCCAACAAGGACATGTTTACACAAGGACCACACATAAGTAAAGGACTTTATGCCAAGCCTGTGAAATATCCAGCTACAAGTGTGTCAACACGCATGCACCACACACACACACACACACACATATACATGCATACACTGCATACACAGAGGTTGGAAAGCCACAGAAATGTACCTGGCAGGGTGCTATATTTTGCATTAAGTGCCTCTCCCACCCATACAGTATGTTTGTCAATATAAACTATCTCAGCAAATATTCCCTGACGTCGGTTTCGCTGTGATCGCTCTCAGATTTATGGCCTCCATGTATGTCGTGTGTGTGTGTGTGTGTGTTTCTTACCGGTGCAGCTGGAAAGCTTCCACCATCTTCAAATAAAAATAAATCATACAACATAAACACTTTTTAATATTTTAACTAGGAGCTTTCTTTAGCAAAGTCAGGGTTATATCACTGATTGTAAAATCAAATGGCAGAAGGCTGCACTTTTGCCCGCACATAGGGGTTAAGAGATACTGCATGCCTTTGCTCCAGTGGATTAATTTGCAGGGAAAATAATTTAAGTGTGAAAAACAGCATAAGTGGCAAACTAACATTTCTGAAATGTATGAACTATGAAATGATAGGCCGCACTGGTATTGAACACCGTATGAACACAGATATCATTAAGGATACAATTCAATAGGATAAACAAGCCATTATGCTGGAATGCACCACAATAAAGTGCAACCATGGCCTGTCAACACCAATAAGTTATGTTAACTTTTAGTATCTTTATCCAGAGTCATGCTTCAGTTTTATGTATAACATCTTTTCTTCATTATAGTTAGTGCTGGCTCTAGCCTAGCTGGCACCACAGGCAAAGTCTGACTGATGATTTACACCTGAAACTCCTGTCAGCATTACTAACTGCTGGCTGCAGTTTTTTTTCATTAGTTAGTTTTAAAAGAAGTGTGAAAAAAAAGATTGCATTTAGTTAGTCATCTTAAGACATTTAGATCTGCACCGCCTAAAAAATTGGCTATATTGACTATACCTTTAGATCCCAGCGCCATGTTGAAGTTACGCACTCACACACAAGCCATATACTGCACACAATGCATCAGCAAAATCAGAGGTTACAAAGGTAACATGTTTCTGCTACTGTTTAAGGGCAACAGGTATGACTCAAAATCAGGACCATCATGCTCTGCTAGCATCTAGCAGTGAGGTTGCACATTGCAAATGCCTAATCTCACCCTTCCCTTCCAAGTGTGACGGAGAATCTACGGTCACCACAAATCTTGCAGAAGGCCGTGTAGACCTTTTAGTGTTGATGTAATGATTCTGACACAGAGGCAGTTGGAGGCAAAGCAGGAAAAACTGAGAGGTGTACTTCGAAGTGAGATTAATGGGTTAGCGAGGCATGTTGAGTCTAAAGCCGGAGTTTTCAATGTCATGAAGGTGGCAAGTTATGTTCAGAGTTACAGATTAAATCAGCTGTAAAAAGAGCCGCACTCTTTAACCAATTCTTTTTTGATAACGTTCTATATGAGCGACATAGATTCACAAAAGAGGGAAGTTATTTCCACATATCACTGCGACACCCATGATCTCTGACTGGGGTTTTAGGGTTTGTCGAGCCAGCTCATGCAAAGAAAGCCTGGCTATGTTGAGCTTCCTTCATAGTACAGCCTTCTGCAGGCAAACACAAATCATCTCAAAGTAGTAGAGTAGTCGCATAACCAAGCAAAAATATCATCTTGCTATGTTGTCGAGTGCCAGAATCGAAGAAGGAATGGACTCAAAAGTGAAATTTATTGCATACCAGCTGCCAATGCCAGTCCAAAAAAAATAGCTATGGTAAAATGTGATAAGCCAAAAGCTGGGAAATATGTGTAATAATAATAATAAAACACAATCAATTGCCTTCTGAATTCAAGTTCCTCTCTTTTATTGAACTAAGATGTTTTAATTAGCTTGTTAATGCCATAAAATACACTTCATTTAAACCTGACAGACAGTTATACAGTAAACCTCACCAACCCCATGTTGATCGGTCTTTTCACTGTTAACACTGTACACATTCAGAAGAGGTTGATTTTCTTCAGCCATTGTTAAGAAACAAGCCAACAAAACTTCTAGCTAGTCTTAGCTAACATGTTAAAGGAACTGCTCTGCCTCCACCTAAGCTCCAACGTTGATGATCTTTGCAGCTGAAGAGCCTCTTCTACTTTATTCTGTCAGAGTACAACCATTTTTTCATATTAGTTACTGATCTTCGCTACATGCACCTGACACTACGCTTGAAAAGCCTAGAGCACAGAGCCTTTCATAAAACTCTGCAACAATTACGAAATAAATAATAAAAATGTGACCAGACTTAAATCACGTACATCCATCCAGTACGTTGCCCGAGGCGGCGATGAAAGCAGGTTTACATCACAGAACACATTAGGTTGCTGCCTACACTCTGACCTCTGACAGTTTAATGGCGGTCAAGTTGTGACCTCTCGCTGTCGTCACCCGGCGTCTCCCCGACCTCTGAAATCAAAAGACACGTTGAAGGACGGTGAGAGGCGGGCAGAGCTGGGTGGCTGTTACGCTGATGTGTTGACACTGAGGGATTGTCAGCACGACAGCTGCTGCTGTGACACACCCACCTGTGTGATATCCAGTGGCGAGGAACAGCTACTCTGCGCTAGTTTAACACTGGTAACATCACACATCTCAGTGACTCGTAGATTTGATGTAAAACATAAATAAAAACAGAAGCCAATAATTTGTGAATCCTTTCCGACCTACATTCAATTAAACACAGTACAAAGACGAGATATTTTATGTTCAAACTGATAAAGTTGATTGTTTTTTGTGAATATACACTCATTCAGAATTTGATGCTGCACAAGTTCCAAAAAAGTTTGGACAGGGGCATGTTTGCCACTGTGATACATTCTTTTAACAACACTCAGTAAGCATGTGGGAACTAGGGACACTGACTGTTCAAGTTTTAAAAGTGAAACTCCTGCCCATTCTTGCTTGATATGCAACTTCAGGCACTCAACAGTCTCTGTTGTCGTACTTTGATGAGAAACAGGTCTGGACTGCAGGCAGGCCAGTCTAGTTCCTGAACTCTTTTACTTTGAAGCCATGCTGTAACACATGCAGAATGTGTCCTCGCATTGTTTTGCTGAAACAAACAGGGACGTCTCTGTAAAAGAAGTCATCTGTGTTGCTCCAAAATATGTATATTATGTACTTTTCAGCATTAATGGGGCCTCCGCAGATGTGGCAGGCACTAACACACCTCCATACCGACACAGATGCTGGCTTTTGTAGTTTGCGCTGGTAACGATCTGGATGGTCCTTTCCCTCTGTAACTCACAAAACTTCCATGATTTCCAAAAACAACCTAAAATGTGGACTCGTCAGACCACAGCACACTTTGCGTCAGTCCATCTCAAATTAACTTCCCTAATCCCCAGATTTCTTGCAGAAATGTTGCCCCCATCCAAGCTAGTAAATTACTGAGCCTTTCTAGGATGCCCCTTTAATATCCAATCACCTCTTACCAGTGAACCTTTTTATCTGTCGTGTCTTTTGTCGCTCCTGTCCCAACTTTTTTGAAATGTGTTGCAGGCATCAAATTCAGAATGAGTGTATATTTACAAAAAAGTGTATTAGTTTGAACATTAAATATATTGTCTTTGGACTGTGTTTATTTGAATGCCAGTAGAAAATGATTTGCAAATCATTTCATTCTGTTTTTATTAATGTTTTACCCAGTGTCCCAACTTTTTGGGAGTTGGGGTTGTAAATAAGAGTTAGTTGAAGTGCTTATGTGACCCAGACAACAGCTGAACTCCCTTCTCTAGCATCAGTCCCTGTAATGTTTGGAGTTAATTTAAAGCAGGTTTTACTTCTCCAGACATTCCTCTGAATCAGAGCTCCTCTGGAGAAAGAAATAATCTCATTGCTTATGTTAAATCTCACTAAGAGCGGTGAATAGACAGGTTTTTGGAGCGCATATTGGCAGAAACCGTGGTCAAAATATTGTTACAATGAACAATATAAATGGTAATGACACTTTTTCATAATCTTGGCATTCATGACCCTCAGAGGTCAGCTGAGCCAAATAGCAAAGATGCATGTTTTCTATTACTAGTAAATACGTGAGGCTACATAATGTGAGCTTCCTGTTTACTTACCCCTTTTGTTTTTGTCTGAGCTCCAAATAATTGGCCAGAAGAGCAGTTCTGGCTCAACCCATTGAGGTTTAATTCAACCAATTAGATTATTTCTGCTTAAAAGAAATTACCTTCTTTGTAGAATGCCGATCAGTGAGTGACATATTTGATACTACATGCTAAATAAGCCCTATAGATAATACAGTGGATACTCAACTTTCATTGGCCTGGCGGTGCTGCTGACCTGAAGTCTGGACCGAATGGGAAAAAAAAACAAAAAAACACAGGGTGCTCTTCATTCCAGCATTATGACACCAACCACAGAAACCTCAAACGAGACAGTTATCAATCTAACCATGTGGACTCAAATCTGCACTGGTGGAAGGAGATAATGACTGGAAAAGGATTCTCCTCAGACTGGCTGTCCTCCAGCATGAAGCACGTCCTCCCTGCAGAGGTCTGAATCCCATCCACTAATCATCCTTTAGAGACCTAAAGAACTTGGATGTATCCAGAACCTCAAACATCCTCCCTGTCCTATGTTCTTGGCTTTTTATTCTGTGTCTACCTGGTTGAGTACTTGAAAAAAGGTCAATAAACTTGACCTTAAGGCCTTTTTAAAACTAGAATGACCACCTTGCGGCTATATGCCTCTGCCAACCAGTCAAGTTACAGTTTTATAGCCATTTCTGTCCAGACTCATTAAGGTCATTTGTGCCAGATGTAAAGAAATTCCCTCAAGGTGTTCAAGAGATATCCTGTTGACGAGAATAAGGCGAATGCGAGGTCACAGTGACCCTCTGACCACCAAAAATCTAGTCAGTTCATTCTTGAGTCCAAGTGGACATCTGTTTGAGATTTAAAGAAATCCCCTTAAGGTGTTCCTGGCTTATTGTTCCATTCTTGTATTCATGAAAATGAGATGGATGACAATCAGAAATTTAATCAACCAATTAATCAATACATACTTGAATCAGTGTGGAAAAAAAAGTGGACATTTGTGCCAAATTGAGATATCACCTTCACAAGACTGGGATGGAGGACGGACGGACAACCCAAAAACATAATGCCTCTGGACACAGCTTTCACCAGCCTGGAGTCATAAAATGCAGACGTTAAAGACGAATCAACACAAGCAGACCGAGCTGATGAGATCAAATTGCACTTTGTCAGATTTCACAGAAACTTGCTCGCCTCACAAGAAAATGTTGTTTACACAGTAAATAGTCAAGTATAGCACACTATTGCCACTGGGATTAGAGAGGAAACATCCCCCAAACTTTTCCTATTTTTGTCTCCTTTTTATAGTTTCAGTTTGATTTACTCCCTGACATCTCTCTAAAAATGATCCTCTGCTTTTCCATAAAACAAATGAGACAAGTGAGAAGTTGATAAAATTGTATGTTTTTTAAAATATGTATAATAAAAACAATATAAGAGATTTGATGCAGTGTTATCAGCGAGAGATAACATTATGGTAACCATTCTGAATTTAAAGATTTAAGTGTTAAACCTACAATCTCTATCTGAAACAATCTAGTTTTAAGATGAACAGAACATTTCTTGGAGTCATCTCATATTGCATAGGTTGGAAAAATACCAGACCTTGGTCTCCTAAGTAAATAAATATGTAGTAGTACCTTGCTGCAGATGTATACTACTCCAATAGAAAACAGCATCCACATAAATTCCAAATATGTATAGAAATTAACTTTAATGTGTATTATAGTACCTGGTGGCAGAGATGGCAACAAGTCATTGTTTTGCAAGTCTAACGTCTTTGCAATCAAGCCCAAGTCAAGCCTGACAAGTGTCAAGTCCCAAGTCATAATGCACTCTTCACCATGAAAGCTAATTGTTCAGTCTAACTTCCTGTGGGGAGTTTTCTGTATTTCTCTGGATCATTTACACTGCCTTGGAATGACATTTAATTCTGTTTCCTGTTTGCTTCTGTGTGTTCTTTACATTTTTGTCTGCTAAGCGTGATTTATGTTATACCTGCAATCATTATACTATAAGAGAAACGTATAAGCAAATGTATCAGAATGACAACTGTGTACATTCGCTTATGTGCAGCCTGGAACAGCATCCAGTATCAGCCAGAGATGGGACCATGTCATTGTTTTGCAAGTCACAACTCTTTGCACTGAAATCCCATGTCAAGTCCCAAGTCCTAATGCACTCTTGACCAAATGTAATGCCATTGTTGAACAAAGCTGTTGCATCTCCATCTGTAATTTTCAACCCAAATATTTTGCATTCTGTGATTCACATTTTGTTGACCACCATGTACTTTTTGCACTTACTTTTGTAATTTCTTCTAACGGGTTCTCAGTAACGTAATAATCGTTTTCATGGTTCTCTCCTGCAACTTGATTGGATGCCATTGGGCTGGTTCAAACAAAGTGGAACTGGGCAATTAAGTGTTGACATGCTGGGAATGAGTAGCGTTAACATTAGTTGATTCAGGAAAGGAGGGGAAATTAAATAACTCCTGGCACTCTTTTTACACAACATACTTTTTCCATCTTTGGGCTTGGGAAGGTATCAAGTAAGCTCAAGTCAAAAGTTTCAAGTCCAAGTGCAGTCACGAGTCATTGGTGTTAAAGCCTAGGTGGAGTCTGAGTTTGTGTGATGAGTCTAAAGTCATCAAATTCACCACACCTCTGACTGGTGATATTCTTGTGTTTTCTTTGTGCATGATATACATTTAGTACACATTCTTGGTGTGTGGGTTTATGTACTGTATATGTGAGTGCTTTCCACACCCAGACACGCTTTTATGAGTACATATGAATCTATAACACCAGGAGAAGTAAATGTCATGTCTGTGTGCCTCTTCTACTCTGCATCAGTGTGTATATGTGTGTGTGGACTCAGCTGGAGGTGACTACATGGCCTTTCACTGCCCTGTTTCCTGCTGGAACTATAGCTCAACATGAACCCGGCCACCCCCTCCCACCCCCCTCCCATTACCATAAAGCAACACAGCGAGCACAATTAAAGATAATTTAAGACTTAAGCAATTAAGGTCACATCTCCTCTGGAAACGCACGCCCGCGGAGGTCCTGGTATCTGTCTAGCACAGGATGACTTTGGACAGGTTTGGTAGTGTGTGTTTATGCGTGTGTGTCGTATGGCTGTGTAATTGCAGCCGAGGTGCAGGGTCAAGCCGGGTCTACGGGGGGCTGTTTCTGGCTGAATTGGCCATGGAGGAGATTAGGACAAAATGGCACACTCTGCGCCTACCTGCACTCCAGTTACAACTGGGTAAACATGGACACACACATCCACACACTGTTAAAGGAGCAATATGTCAAAATGCATGCTCAAAAACACTCCAGATAGTGAGTTGGAGCTATAGACAGTATTTGAAACAGGTTGAAATCCTATTTATTATACAGTCTATGGTTGAAGTGAGTTGTTTCCCTCTGCCTCCTTCTCTCCCAGACTGGAGGTTATTAGCTGTTGTGCTGTCATTTGTCTGTCGAAATAAAGCCCACACTCTGGAGTTGGAGTTCAGTGACTGACTGTAGAAATATGGCGTCCCAATGCAAATTATATTTCCTTTTTTTAATTTTAATATACCAAACTTGTTAAAATTATGAAAATAAGCCCCTTAATCAATTTCTCATGCCAAAATTTTACAGAAAAATGGGCTCATTTGTCTCTGTATGACATCCAGTTTGAAAGTTATAGACGTTTTCAATTTTTGGCAAAAAACCAAGATGGACACAAGCTAGGAACATGAAGTTTTGTTTAATAGACACCTTGAGGATTACAATAAAACTAAGCCAGAAAAACCTATCAATAGGGCGCATGGAGACTCCATCTTGCCCGATTCTATTAGCATCTTGCTCAATGAACTGTTATAAACATCTTCTCCTTCTAAAAGTTTATTAATGATTTATAACAACTCATTCGGCATAATTTGAACTCTAATTAACCTGAAAAGGGAAAACAATAGCACAAATTACAGGCCAGAATAGTGGAAACTGGAGTAGAAGTAGTGAGTATTTAAATTTAGCATGTTTCCTTAATCTCTAATGACATGTCATGGTCATTTTATGATTTATTGCAGTAAATGTATTACAGATTTCTCCTTTAATGGAGAGCCAGATTATGCCGTTTGCACGCACACGCGGTAAGAATAATCCCATCTCCGTGCAGACCTCCAACACTCTGGATTAATGACTACAGGCCACCAAGGAGCTCGTCTTAAAGGCCCGAATGTGGAGAGAAAGTAGAGCTGGCTCCGCTTGCTGATGTTATATCAACAGTATTTTATTGAGTGGAAATCAAGTGGGGTTTTCTGAAGGAAGAGAAGTGTTAAAAACAGCTTTGGTCCAGAGCTTGCACACAGCCTGCACTCTGTGGTGTTAAATTATGTTCTACGTGCCGTTATAGGTTTACTACTCCCACCGAACTCTGTCTGCTGATCTTAGAGCCATCATCATAAACCTACAAACACACAGTGAACCACACACTGCTGACTCATCATATCCAGCCAGCCAGGGAGGACGGAGTCATCCTACTGCCGGTGTTTCCCCTATCGCTCTTCTCTGAGCCGATCTCCCTGTGTGGTCCCCTCAGCGCTGCAGCCACTGTGACTGCCACCTAAGGCAATATGGTGGTGGAGGGAGGGAGAGAGATGAGAGAGAGAGAGAGAGAGAGAGTGGGAAGAGTGGAGGTGGTAGAGAGATGGTGTGTGTGTGTGTGTGTGGTGTTGGGGGAGACAGGAAGACCATGTCCCCCAGCCAGGACTGAGATAAAATGGATGAGGTGACATCTGGCTGCAGAAATTCAGGCTACAATCGTGTGGGTCAGTTTTTTTTTTTTTTCAATGCACATATGATTTTTCCCAGTTTTTAATTTATTGCAAATACTTATGATTATGTAAGTTTGATTCTGATGAATAGACCAATGACAGACAAAAAATAATCCCTACAGCAGGCAGAGCTCTTGGGCAAGATGATGCAATTGTGTTCTACCGAGAGGATCTTGTATGAATGCTTTGCTGAAGAACTCTTGTGTTTTTAAGTTATGTTGAACCAAAACTTGCCAGCCTTAACAAGGTACCCTGTTGGTATAACACCTTAACACTTTCTGTTAATCATCTTCACAGCTGTGTTTTGTGTTAGAGACTGTACTCCCATTTTGTTCATGTTAATGTTAACTGATTTCGTGTTGGGAGGGGTGATTATTTATTTTTGTTTAGTTTAGCCAAAACCATTCACACAAATAAGGATGGACGGCTGTGTCTCCTCTTCCTCCCATGTACAAAATTGAATTGATTGAATTGATTGGATTTGAACAATCATCAGTGTGATAAGAACTGCCTAAAATGAGAGAAACCGTCTTTGGTAAGAATTTATTTGACTTGTACTTTGGTGTTTTAATTTAGCCCATGTCCTACCTATTAACCCGGGGAGGCAGGATTTATGACCCATACTGCAGCCGGCCACCAGGGGGCAATGGAGATGTTCTGGCTTCACTTTTGGGGAGCTCACATGTTGTCCATTTCTATATCTGTCAATGGCCCACTGACCCATCACACAGATGCCATTTTTAGCCAAAGCTGCAGCAGGCTAGCCATCACTAGGAACCATTAGGTTAATGTTCTTTACATTGTTCAAAGAAATACATTGATTTAAGAGTTGTTACATCTACAAGTCAACTTATAACTACTTATACAGCTGTGTCAATTTCACAGGTACTTTGCCTCATTTTAGTGTCCCTATTTTTCAGGGTAGTGAGTTAGCTAGCTTGCAGCAATTGACATAGGTCAAAGACCCTATTCCAGTCTCCCCCTTGAGTCATGACTCCTTATGAACTTAGCTGACGTCACTTGGTAAGTACTTGAGTGTGAGAGGGTGCAAGGGCCTGAAATGGTCGGAACCTTGGTTTTTTGTTAATATTTAGTTTATATTTAATTTTAAAGATGGTTAAAAAAAAGTCTGCAAGGGGTCTTTTATTTTGAAAATTAACCAGATCCTCCCTGCCCGTTCGATCTGGTCTGTGCTAACTGATGCAGCATCCATCAAAAATAGACTTGGCGCGTATTTGAAGCAGAGAGCCTCTTTTGGGACATGCAAAGGCACTGCTGGTGGATTCACAAGCATTGTATAGAATGGCTGCAATCAGCTCTGCTTAACATGTTACAGCTGTAACGCGACATGGCTGCGCCTGGTGGAATTTAGCCATAGATCTTTAGTCACTTCACAAATCTGAGTAGAGGGTGGCGATTCAGAGAACTGGAACCAGCTTATACTACCTTGTACCTACCCTGCATTAGCACTGTGCTATGTTGTAGTCATTGCGTTACCCTACATTTATACATCAACACTACAGGCTCTTCTTTGCAGAAATGAAACAAATTGGAAGATTTTTGCAAAAACCTCTTGGTGTAATCAAGTCTATTCTAGTGTGATAATCAATCCTCTCCTCATGATGATCAGGTATCTACTACAAACTGTACAATATGGTGCTGGTAAAAAGGTAAAAGAAATATGAGAGGTTTTTTATTGTGAATCTCATGACTGAGTGAGACTTATATATAATGTATAAAAATACATTAAGTCTTTAACTCACTATAGAACATGACTGGAATGCTCAGCACCCTGGAGACATACTGTAAGTAACAACAGCATTTCAGATTACATAATATTCAGTATATTTGTTAAGCAATGGATATAAAGCAGTGTTTTATTTCCAACATGGCTGTGCAGTGTTTTGGAATCAAATTCTTCAGTCTGCAGAGGGAGCAGCAGGTCCTGAAGAATTTGAAACACAATACTGCATAATAACAACCGGTTAAAACCTGTTATCCAGCAGGAATGTGCAGTGTCAGAAACAAAGAAAAACACACATCCAAAAACAGCATCAAGATTATTTTGTTTCCTGCCAGCTCTGAGATTGCTAAACATAGCCATCGCCAGGCGTCCATGGTTTCGACCCTGCGGACGAGGCGATTAAAACTTTGTTGCTTTTTTACTAAATTGGGCGTCACTTTAAAACCTATACACAGCAGCGTCAACCTGTACGAGCTGCATAGACACACACATCATCTGTGTTTCACAGCTCATATGCTGCTTCATGTGAGGTGAGGACTGCCAACACGGAAGCCACAGTGATAAAACACCAGCCACAATGCCACAGTCGCAGTCTAAGTATAAGTTCGCCACCCAGCAGTCATGTGCAAGACCTCGTCAACCTGTAAACCCAAAATATCTCCCTCTCTGCTACACAAGCCTGAGAGGGAGACAGAGGCACAGACATTCCTGTCAGGTATGCATGTCCAGATCTTTCCTAGATGGACTGTCATATAAACATTTCTGTGATGTAGAAATTGTGCATTATTTTTTGGAGTTTGTTGTCAGTGGGCGGTGTGTAAGACAATGATTTTGCAGAAGAGGAAAAGGAGGAACAAGCTGATATGAGACTTTAAGGCGTATAGATTCGCATCTCACTTTATGTGTGAATGAGACTGTAGTTTTACAGTTGATATTAATTGGCCATATACTGCTAGTAATACTGATACTACACTAAAGTGTTATCTTATTTCAGTCCATTAACAGCACAGCATGATCTTTTAACATAATTTGTCAGTGCCTTCTGATCATCTGTGGCTGGCAAGGTTTCAGGAAACATCCTGGTTTGTGTTAAAATAAGTCTTTTCTGCAGCTAGGGGACTTTTGTCATCATGCAGGACCTACTTGGTTAAGGGTGGGGAGTGGCTGTGGCCATGGTTAAAAGAAACCAACATAATCAACAACACTGGTTTTCACTGTCATCAGGGAAGAAGAATCCATACCCAAGATTACTGTATTACTTTCAAAAGAAATGAAAGCAAACACGTTTTTGCCTAATTCACACCTCCTACACCTAATCTCTATGACTGACTATGTATTTGTACCAAGTCCAAATTTGGTACAGTATCCGAACACACAATTGTATAAGTAGCTTCACCAGCTTCATTAGTTCTGCTTTTCCTATTACACAGCTGCTAAATGCAGACTGAAGAGACACTGCATACATACTTTACTGCTAATATGTCCAACTGTGTTAGTGGCCACCTCTGGACATGACGCATCCACTTTTCATGCACTTTTTTTATGCACTTTCCTTCTATCCAATAACAAACTTATCACTATGAGTTAATACTAAACTTCAGACAAGCATACTTTTTTTGCTCATTCCGCCCTTCACCACACACGCTCACACAGATATTATCATGCTGTCTGCTCTGACCCGGTCAAGTTCATGAGCAGCAACAGGGGACATTTTAATTAAGGAGCCATCATCTGGCTCACTCACAGCAGCAGGTGGTTGAGGCTTAGGGAGCTAAAGTTACTCCATGATGGACTGAAGAGGAGCTTTTCAATACATAAAGGTGCTCAGAGAGGTTATCTTCTTTGTACACTTTATTGAAGTGACACTTAATTTCCCACACTTAGGGGCGAGTCCCAAAATGGGTTGCGGGCTAGTTTTTATTGGGCTGTGAACTGGCAGAGCAAAATGCATGCTGCATTTCCTCAAATAGTGACAAGTAGCATGCAGTGGCAGACAGAAAGTAGCTCTCAGCGACATCAACTCTATGATCACATTTAACACTGGCAAGAACAACTTTAAAAAACAGTAGGGTACAGCTGGGGTCAACAAATGCAACAGCCATGTCATAATGGTTAAAACTGTAAACCAGCACAAATGACAATCAGGATACCAACAGAAACCACAATCTTCTGAACAGAACATGGTGCAAACACTAATAAAAACCTAATATTTGCATTTTGTAAATATATTAAATATTAAAACTAGCAAACTTAACAGACTATTCATTCCAGGCATGATGGGAAATGTGGGCAATCTCTAGAATATTTTACAAACCCAGTTCCAAAAACGTTGTATAAAACGTAAATAAAAAGAGAATGCAATGATTTGCAAATAATTTCAAACCTATATTCAATTGAATACAGAACAAAAACAGGATATTTAATGTTCAAACTATGGCTGCACCCTGATAAATGACGGTTAAAATCATTAGTCGGAGGCCCTGTAGTTGCCTGACATTTTTCCAGTGGAACATTCTTTTTTTTCCTTGGTCAGTCAGTGTGTATTACAGTTGCAGGATAAAACAGATAGAAGCTTACAAAAGTGCACTGAGAGAACATTTCAATGAGGAATGAAGGAATTAAAATACATAAAATCAGATAGATATTTATATTAACTGGTGCACTTGTTAAAAGCATATCCTCGGGACCACATGTGCTGTCAGTTAACTGGTGAGAGAGGGTGAAAGGAGTGGTTGGTAAACAAATTTCAGCTGTTTTTTTTCTTTGTCATTGAACACAGAGCAATGTAACCGCATGATAGGCTGTAAACTTTGCAGATCGGGTCTATAAATCACCACAAACCACAAAACTAACTGTGATAGAAGTGAAGAAGGCGGATAGAAACGCAGAGCAGCGTGATGCACTGTCAGCCGCCTCATCCAGTGGCACTCGTGAAGCGCGCTGAGTAGGTGAGGCTTGTTTGTTTGTTGTTTGTGCCCGTTTTCGCCGCTGACAGTCTCAGATTAACCTGACGCACCAGATGGTTTGTTACACCGAACCATCTGGGAAGCTGTTCATAGAAGCTGTTTGGAAAAGGGCAGGCACTTTAAAAAAAACCACACACACACTTGGCAGGTGAGTCAATGAACCATCTGTCACGTCTAACAAGGGCTAACTTCAACCAATCAGATCAACTCAACGAACAGATGCTGGAAACCAGCCGGAAGAAGAGCAAAAACACCTTTTCCATCACTAAAAGCCTTCAGTGTCATTCTTTGCTCTTATTTCAATGAAAAAAATTCTCTCCACTTCAGATATAACTGATGCTATCGCAACCTCTTCAGTAGCTGCCATTGCTTGTTCGAGACGAGTCGTTTCCATGAACGCTTCTCGCTGTCAGCACACCTAAAACCACGCCCGTAGCTGCCAGTAGTCCCTCCGAGGATGCATTGTGCTTGCACCGCCTCTAGTGTTGACACAGATACAGATAGCTTGGAGCCTGGCAAGATGGATTCTTGCGTGAGCTCACAAATCCAGCTGCCTCGCAAAGTAAGGCTCAGATTGCTACTGTTAGTGTCTTCTTAGTTTATGCCCATTTTGTTCACATTCAACACACGAAAAGCAAATGTAAAAATATAAACTCTTCATACTGATAACTTTTAAATATTCATTTTAAACCAGGAAATGTGCAAGAGCAAGGTACCTTCATTTTTAATTTGAGCAAAACAAAGTAAGACAAAACTTTACTCAATATTTGCTTCTGTTCTGTTTATGAAAACATTTCCATTGACATCCAAAGTATCCCTGAAGTCCATATGGCGATCCCACTGTAAGTGACACAACATATGATGTTTCCAACCCCAGAAATGTGATGCTGGTGCACCTCGGGTCTTCTGTAGGTGGTACAAAGTCTGTTGGAACGGATGAAACGAGGCTTGGTGCGATAGTCAGCTTGGTGCATTTCCAGTCACCATCTGAAGTGAAAGAAGCAGACTCTTGGGAACTGAGCTGCAAGCCTCAAACAACTTCTCTCAAAGCATGAAAAGTATGCAGAGATTATTGTATATCACACATAACCTCAGTTGTTTACCTCAAAACATGATGGAATGGGAGTTCTGGAAGAATCTGAGTATGAAATATGTATGAGATGCAATGTCGAAAGTTGAAAAAGAGTGCGGTGTGCGGTGCTGTGGGAAAAAAAAAAAGAAAAGTTAAGTATTTGCCAGCGTTTCAAACTGTGAAAACTTAAGATAATCATATTGGAGAGGAAAGCCAACAGAGGATAAAGGTGTAGCCCTTAAAAAGTGTGAAACCCTTATGCTTGCCAACATTTGAAAACTATTTGGATTTTTTAAAGATATAATCATGAGAGGGAAGGGAAGACGAGAAAGGACAAAATGGTGGTTCCTGGAAAAGCTTGAGAGTGGATGGTCATCGAGGCGGCGTTAATGTGTTTATTCTGGACCCCTGTCTCTCCTTCGAGCGTCCCTACAGGCTGTGTCATTTGGCAGATATAGGGACTATATGAGATGAGGGCGAGGGTTAGTAACTGACTGACATTAGTAACATACGTATGTTCGGTTGAGCTGTTGGAGCCCGACCAGCTACATTTAAAGACCCATCATTCCTGCTCTCACCTTTCCTTCCAACATTTTAAATGAACAGCCACAGAAGACATCATGCTGCATGCACTTCCATATTCTACAACTGCAGTTTACATTGTATATTTTAAAAAAAATGACAAACAGGTTAACAGGTTAGCAGCCCATTCCTCCTGATGTTTTTTTCTCCAGAGTTCCCCTTAGTATGAACCCTCCTGATGAAACAAATGGTCTCATAGGATGAAACATCCTTCAGGGGAGGTTGTTCAGTTGAGGAAACAGAAAGTTGCTTTCTTCAAAAACATTCAAACATTTAAATGGATCAGGTATGGTCTTACTTGCCAGCAAAATCTAAACCTGTCATTAAAGGAGTAGTTAAAATGCACTTTTAAAGGTTTGTCGACCCTAAACAGAAATTCAATCATAATCTAGTCACCTTTATGTTGACTGAATGTCAAGTTTAGTTTTGGTCAGCAAAACACTACCTGAGTTTCACTGGAAAACAGCGTTGCAGTCTCCCCAACAATTTAAGTGCATGGTGACCAGTTTTCGAATGGAAAAAACAATTGGGAAAAAAAACAAAAAAAAACATAAAATGCCTCCATACTGCTCGTCTGGTGTAATCCAAGTCTCCTAAAGCTCCAACGTGGCAAGTTGACTGGAAAGACGTCATTTACACCATGTTTTTAGCCTGAATCTTCAGTAGATCCTTAGCTTCAAGCCACGTTTACATGCGCGTACCCACCAATCTGAACTAGGTATGTGTTGTTGTGTGATGATGTCCACACACATGTGAACAGCATGCTGGGACTTTAGGAGACTTGGATTATGCCAGACAAGCAGTACGGAGACATTTTATTTATTTATGTTTTTTGCTTTTTCCATTTGAAAACTGGTCACCATTCACTTACACTGCTGGGAGATTCTGCAACCTCCTGTGAAACCCCAGCAGTGTTTTGTGGACTAAGAAACTAAACCTGACCTTCAATCAGCATGAAGGTGAGTAGACAATGTCTGAATTTTATTTTTTATGTTTCTGGTGGGGAATGAAGCAGAAAACACACAACCTCTTGCACTGCCATTCACATCAAGTGGCGCCCAGAGTACCAACAGGAATCGTCACGCTGCAGTGCGTCAACTACATAAAGCATAGTGTACATATTATGGGATATTTCTCTGCCTCAACAACTAGTCTCTCCTAATCCATTGTTCTACGATGGTGAGAAACAGAATTCTGGAGAATAAGTCCAGCTGCCATGGGAGCACACAGGGAGAAGAGCTGCTCAGGGCAAATTCAGATTTTTGCCTTGTAGATACACGTACAAGTGGAATAGTTAAAACTAAAGCTGCCAATATTAGTATTAAATATAAAACAGCTGTTTCTCTACAAAAAAAAAACTGTTTTATCAGGGACTAAAAAATAACAGGGGCAGCTGTTTGGCAGCAGTATATTTTGGACTTGAGATGAGAAGATTGACACAACTCTTACATCTGTCCATTAAATATAAGGCTAGCCAGAAACTGGTTAGCTTAGCTCAGAACAAAGACTGGAAACAGCTAGACTCAAAAAAACTGTTAAAAAAAAAACAACCAAAAAACAGACTATTTCTTTTGGACTCTTATGGCAACTACTCAAGTATGGTGTGTTAAGCGTTAAGTATGTTAGCATTGTTAATTCATACATTCAGCAGGCATGGGCAAGATTAACTTTTATTTGGGGGAAAAAAAAATCTGTCCACATGGCAAATACCTCCAGTTTTGGTCTCCACCAACTTCTAAGGAAAACATCTGGTTCCTTAGCTGCTAAAAGCTCCACAAGCTTAACCAGCTAGTCTCTAATTTTGTACTGGTAGCACACAGTGAAAAACAAGTTGGATGAAAGAAGTGAGTGAACTAAAACAGTAAGGCTTCAGACATAAAACCAAAACAATAAGCTGAATCGAACCAGTGCTACTGCAAATAAATGTACTGTAGCTTAATTTTGACAAATGACACCTTTTGTATTGCAGTTATTTTTCCGTTATTAATATAAAATATTGATTCATGAAGCTTCAAGATGCCAGTCATAAACATAAGTAAATCTTACCTGTTGTCATTACAAGTCCGACCAACGATACCCTATAAACATTACTTGTACATGTAGATGGTCCATTGCAATTATTTCCACATATTCTTCTCCTTTTGACACACAGACAAAACATCGGGGCAACTACTGACTTGGGTTTCCACCATCTTCCTCTAGCCTCTTCATCACTTTCTTACTCTTTTTCTCCATCTAGCTGCTGACTCACACCTTCTCCACATTTCCCCCTCACCATCCTATCCATCATCCATCCAGCGTTTGCTTTCTTGCTGAATCATGTCCATATAATTTGTCTTCCACTTTTCTCTCTGCGGCCCTCTCAAGGTTCCTCGAGCAGAACTGCTGACACGCCTCCAGTCTTCTTTTCCTCCTGCTCTCCTTCACTTTATCTGGCCATCCTGACCCGAATAATATGTGGAACTGCCGACAGAGTATCTGAGGTCTGAGAGTTCGGCAGAGTAAAACATATCCAGGCAGAATCTCCTCCCAGAGCTCAACCCGCAACCGCGACCCCAGACCGAGCCCCAGAATTTAATCTAGCACACGGTCCCGGAATTTAATCCAGGGCCGAGCTCAATCAACCAGAAAATGTGACATGTGTGAAAGACCCAAAAAGCCATGAAACCAGAGCCCAGACACCTGCTTTGGCACCAGAATCTCGCGGAGGAGAGGGGGGCAATTTCAGTCATTGTTCCACCGCATGATTTTGCGGAACACTCCGGATGACGACCCACAAACCAGAGCATTACTTCTGCAGTCGAGTCCAGAACCGAACAGGGAAAGAAAAAAAAAAACCATAACTAAGCAGTCGTCGGACTGGAACTCATTTGAATTCTTTCTTCCATCACCTGTTATTTTTTGCTATTTTTTTCTTTACAACCATGAAAATGAAAAACCGAAAAGACCCAGACACATCTGGTACCAGAGCCGAGTCCCGTTTCGGTCTGTATTTCCCCTTTTATTTATGGGACAGAAACAGAACCACACAAATGGGCCGGGGGGAGCTGCTCAATAGCATGTGCTCCTCGCCACAGGAGAGGAAAAATAAACGCTCGCCAAACCCTAAAAACCTAAACTAATGTAGGAGCACTCTGAATACGAAATTGCCCATTCAGTATATCAGCGCTGAATGTCTGAATTTTCTGAAATGTGCCCTAATGTATGGTAAAACAGTTATTTTTGACAGAACGGCTTGCACAGACCGCGGTAGTGAGAGAAACATAGGCCTTGACACATGGAGAAGTGTGTGTGTGTGTGTGTGTGTGTGTGTGAGAATTGAAAGACCTGCTAGTGACTTGTCTTTATTAAAAATCACAGATATCTCACCTACTTTATTGGTGCAGATAATATTAAATCATTTAATAAGTCAATGTAGGGTGAAATGGACAATGCCAAGAGAAGGAGGTGATAATGAGAGAAAGAAAGCCAGCCAAGGAAAGAGTGACAGAGAGACAGAGTGACAGAAAGACAGAGAGAAACGACTGTGTAATATAATGTATAATATGGAAACAATTACCTCTTGGCAAGGCAGCTTTGGCGCAGTGTAGCAGATCTGCGTGTCCAGGATTGTTACTGCCTGCCTGTGTGCCTGCCGGTGTCTCCTCTAACTCACATATTTATGTGTATGAGTGTGTTGCAGGACTCATGTGCAGGCACACCAAAGAGAATAAGAGAAGTCTGAGAGACAGAGAATAAGTCTAAGTCTCTGCATGGTTCGACTGTGGTCTGTCTGTTTGGATTCTTGTCATTCTGTTCTGTAACAGAGAAAGTGCATGTGATTCTGTGTGTCTGAGAGAGAGGACGAGAGTGTGTGCACATAAGTGGTTGCAAATAATGATCAGACACTGATTATTATCAGCCGATGTTCATAAAAATGTGATCTGATGATTGGGTTTGATGCTTTCTAGTCGCTGACCGCGAAAACTGATGATGAGGAAATTCTCAGTTGAGTTACTGACCCCTGTTGCCTTGTGCTGCCTCCATGTAGAATGAATCCAAAACATGCTATCCAGACATGTTGAAGTTAATCGCGCTTCCTAGGGATGTGTCAACTAAAGAAAGGTGGGCTAAAATTCTACCCATTCTTCAACCAATCCATTAACCAATGAGGGAAAAAACCTGCATGTTATCTCATAATTATTTAAATTAGCCACAGGGCACTCTACCCAGTGCTAATCAAAGTTACACAAACACATTACTTCTTTTTCACACACAGCTATATTGTTACACTCGGGGCATGTCTTTGAAGTAAATTTCCAGGTCCCATAATTTCACGGTAAATAAATGGTAATTACCAAGTAATATTTTTGAAATTTTTTAGAAAATACTCACCAGTTGCCCCCAATTTGCCACCAAATTTCATGGTTAAGTATGTGATAATTAGCAAGTACCATGGATAATTTCTAAGAAATTTCAAATATGTTGCTTTGTAATCACCACCAACTACGTTAAAATTGTACTTTCTACAGTAATATAACTACAAAATCTTATGTTTGCTAAATTTCAAATATGTTACTTGGTAATTACCACCCACAACATGAAAATAGTAGTTGTAAATTATCACAAATTAACCTTGAGATTTGGGGGAGGTAATTTAGAGGTAATTTGTGCGTACTTTATAAGAAATTTCAAGTATATGACTTGGTAATTACCACCTGTTTACCATGAAATTATGGGACCTGGAATTTGAAAATTGAAAGCATTACTGTGAATTTACATACAGCAACAACACACACTATACACACACTGGCCTCCATATAAACAAAGCTAAACAGTTATCATCATCTGACCTGCTGCTCTCATTGCTTCAAACTAGGCTTAATGTTAACACAGTTTCTCTTGATGTCCGTCAGTATTACAACATTAGTCTAACATGCCCCAGATTGTGGGACTTGCCATATTAGCAACATGCTAGTGCCAAATTCAAAAGGATAAACTGCAAAATAAACACTAAAACAGCATAAAACATGGCAAAACTTAACTGTTACTAGTCCTCGTTGATAAAGCAGCCCAGCAAAGTAAAATAAATATAAAAAATTAACTTTTCATCCATTCAGCTCGTCTGTACTCTGAGGCTGGGAGGTGATGCAGCAATTTGTGCTGCAATTTTTCTTTGACATGGTGTCAGTTATTTTGGAGCTGGGTAAAATTCAGTAAATGTTCAGTAAATAGCCTCTCACTAAGAAATAAAATACATCAGGTCTGCATATGTTCCATTAAAAACGGCATTTTCTCCTCATTAAAGTAACACCAAAAACTGTCCATCTGTCCGTCAAACCAGAGCATAAAGACCAACCATTGGACCAAGCAATCACAAGGTGTTAGCCCTAGCACTTGCATTTTCAAAACTGCACAGTACTATAATACAAGTCTCATTTATTTAGTTTGTGCACAGTACTACCAAAAAAACTTTGCTAATGAAATCATTTCAGGCGAAAAGCCCCGAAGGGAAACTAGCAGTAAACTAGCACTACACCTGTACATGTGACTGAGAGCAACAACCACAAGGTTAACCATGAGTTAATGAACACTCACCCCATTTTTTCATTTTACATTTTCAATATAACTCTACAATAACCCTGTCCTGGAAAACCACCATGTAACTTATGCTGTTAGCTGGGAAGTTTGCCAGCTATAGTTCATTAGTAGTAGAATATATTTATGTGATTTCACTTTAGTTTACAGTAGTTCTGCCGTAATGTGTCCTTTGCTGCCCTCTAATAAAGGTCCGACAGTGGGTGACAATACACTTAAGTTTGCAGTTCTGTTGTAATGTGTCCCCAGTTATTCTCTAAGAAAGTCTGATAAGGGTCTAATACTGTCTAATAAAAAACATTTATAGTTTTTCTTAATTTAATACAAAGTACGGCTTGTTATGTCTTATTAGTGTACTGTAAAATAAAGTGCGACCGCAGTTTATTTTCATAAATATGACATTATATCTGTCGGTCGGTGCATGAGATTGTAAGGCACACATGTGGATGTGCACACTCCTGGCCATATGTAAGGGTTTGCGGAGGTGGACAAGATCTGCCTACATACCATCATTCATCACGGAGTGGGCTTTACAGCTGAAATATGCATCTTTAAGCCTACAGTGCACAGCAGTGTACAATCCTACATTAAACTGCTTTTCCTGGCGAATTTACCAAATACATATCACAGCTTGCAGGTTTGGTCTTATTTTGCAAATGCAATTTGTACAACAGCACTAAATTTGTATTTTTGTGTAAATACAATATACAGTACTCTATGGTTAATGGGTCAGGTCGTAAACCCCGGGATTGAAAAAATCTGTTGTAAAGTTCATGTGTTTTTTTATTGCTACATGATTCAGGAGTCCTTGGCCATTGTGCAATCATGGTTACTTAAAATTAATCATTTCTCTCTAGTCTCTTGCCCCACCCTAGTCTTGCTGCCAATAGATACCCACAACTGCACCATTACCGCCACCATTTCCTCTCAGGAAATGAAGTGGGACTCTGATTGGCTCGAGTCTCTGTCTGGCCCAGGATGAGAGAAATGTGATTGGCAGGGAGGCAACGGGCCTCAGCCAGAGCACTCCGCAGGGGGCAGTGCTGAGAACACAGATCCCGTAGACACACACACACCTACACATACACATACTTTAGGATCAGTACAGCACATCCTGTCCTTCCAGATTCTGATAAAGCCACCAGGGTTTGTAGCTTAGAAGAGCACAGCAGCAGTTTTATTTTACTTTTTTCAAGTGAAGGACTTGGCCGGTCGACAGAGGACAAACACTCAGGGAGAGAGTGTAGCGTGACTCGTATGCAGAATGCTGAGTCATTTTCCTCTGAGGGGAGCGCAACCATCCAAAGTAGAAGCTCTGGACTGGGAGGGAGGTATAAAGTATGGATATGGTTTATGTCTTATTATTAACTTTCAAGACAATTGTGCTTGTAAAAAGAATATATCAATGTTTTGTAGGGGGAAACGCCTCAGAATCTTCCAGTTACCATGACACCAACATGTGGATGTATTTGTGAAGGCAAAGCTCTTCTCGAGATAGAAATGATCTCATAAATAAAATTAAAGTTGTGCAAACCAATGACAAAATACAACTGACCAGGGAGAAAAGCTTATTTAAAAGCTTTAAAAAAAACTTACGTCATCAAAAATTATGAAAATATTAGAAGATGATAAAAGAGATCCTAAAACTCAATAAAAAGTCATCTTTAATAACAAAAAGTATGATGAACTATAATTTTGGTCAACAAAAAAATAACTAAATGATGATGTGAAAGAGGGATGATTGAACAAATGAAGACTTATCCAAGAACCTAAATTCATACAGAAAATCACATATTGAGGCTCCTGATTGGTAAAACAGTAGGGGAGAGTGGGGTTAAATGAGCCACCCCCTGTACCTACAAAAGTAATCATGTGATCACAGATTAAGGAAGTATAGTTCACATTTCTCAATCCATCTTGCAATCAACCACATGGAGAGATTAGTAAGCAAACCAGAACACACAAATAGATTTTTGCCGTGTCATGTTACGAAAGTTGTATCGTAATTTAAACAGATAAGTTGTGGACATTATTAAATGTTTAATTTCAGTCGATGTGAGCTACAAAACAATGTCATAAAGTTAGCATATTTGTAGAGCTGAGCCACTGCGTAAAATAGTTTTGACAAAATGGAGGTTGTGGGGTAAAACATGCCAGTGATGTTGGAGCAAGTTGAATCACAATCATTTTCATTTCTGATTTCTCACACTGTATGTTATATGTTTGTCCTCACCTGCTGCTCACCTGAAATTGATTGTTTTTTGCTTGTGTTTCCATGAATTTATATAAATATATATTTTTACCTGGTACACAACATCATTGCGGGTCACCCGATGGGTACCCAACCCAGTGCACAACTTTGTAGTAAAGATTATTTGAAACAAATACACTTTTATTTTGCATTAAAATCACAAAAATGTAAAAAGTGGTTCATATTACCCCGCTCTTCCCTAAAGTTTGACTTGTTGGCTCCATAAAGCAGCATCTTTAATTTTTGTAATGCTTCGTCACTGCCAGTAATGTAAGCTATCGTGGGTTCTTGGATGGAGAAAAGGAATGATTTATGGACTAGTTGCATCCACAATCCCACAAGAAAACTACACAACAAATGGCAATAAAACAGCTGGTTCAAGTCACAAAAAAAGGCAGTATGTGGGTGGAACATTAACCCTACTTTCTGTCTGCAGTTTTTTGTGTTATGGCACCTGAAATCCAGCTTCTGAATGATCGTGCTGGTCTGCAGTGGAGAGTACAGGTAGCTGCAGAAATGAGAAGTGAACAAGAAGAAGTCTGTTCAAACACACATGCAACATACGTATTTTGTATCTTATCTGGGCTATGTATGTTGACCATAGCTCCCTTTTTGGTTTCCAACTTTGCCACAGACCTCATTTGCTTTCTGAAAAACTCAGCACAGCAGCTCCGAGACATGTTTCTTTAACTAAAACTACAGACTGCTGACTCTCCCAGGTCAGAGGTGTAGCGTTACACTTTGGCTGTCAGACAAAGTGCTCAGACTCGCACAATAACGACATGACGCAGTGCGCGGACGGGATGAGAGGAGGGAGAGGGCTGTGAAAATGTGAAAGGCAGAGGGGTTGGGATGTCGGGAATAACGGAGCGGGATGAAGGCATGACGGGCGGAGATGGGAATGGAGAAAGGACAGTAAGATGTGGGACAATGATGTCCTCCCTGGGCAGATTTATCCGCACAGTCGAGGAAAGCACCATACATAGCAGCTCTTGTGGGCACAGCTGAGGGTGGAAGTCATGTTTTACACCATCCTCTCCCTCTCTCTGTTGTTTTCCCACATATGGATGTGATTTCTAGTAATCTTTCAGGCTTTGTGAAATGACAGCCAGACAGAGAGACTGAGGAATTATGTTTTGTTGCCAGAACATGACACTGGGGTACAAGATGTTGTGGCTGACAAGGTATGCACTGACAAACACACTGACAGCCCAGAAACCTCCATGTTGCCTGTTTTCGAATCGGGCTCTTGGTTTCGTGAAACTTTGCCCTCTGTCACCATTCTGCGTGCCCCTCCTGCTTATTATTACTCTTTACATACTGCCATGTCAATCAAGCAGCAATAACCTTAAGAGGTGAGTTGGAATTGGGATTGTGGAAATTTGAGGATTGACGTTGGCTCTACCAGCGTGCTATCCAAGTACACTAAAGTGCCCCAAAGAAGGAGTGTGAAACTGGATTGAGATGGAGGAAAGGGAGGCTGGAGAGCTAAAGGCCCATGCCGATCATTTAAGTAAAAGAAAAAGCAAATGTTCCGAAAATAAACCACAGAAATTATTGCAACCCCTGGGAAACTTGTTAAAAGCTCATAAAACTAAAGTCTGCTATAATACATGAAGCTATAATGGGGATCCATTTCACAGATTTTTTTTTTTTTTTTTTACGCAAGGCTTTTTTTTTTTCTTTTCAACAGGACGTGGCAAGTTAACGAGGGATTGGCAGCCTCAAGTGTTACAGTGCAGCCTGATTGTACAGTATGGTCTCGGGTATAGGTCTGACCTTTGGTGCGAAACGTTAGGCCTAGTCGGTCAAATATACAACCTCAAGTCCAAAAAAGTTGGGATGCTGACTAAAATGTAAATAAAAACAGAATGCAGTGGTTTGCAGTAACTTTTCAACCTATATTGAACTGCATGTAATAAAGAGACAAATTCAAGTAAAGTAAATATACACTCAATCTGAATTTGATGCCTGCAAGACATGTAAAAAAAAAAAAGTTGTGACAGGGGCATGTTTACCACTGTGTTACATCACCTTTTCTTTTAATAACACTCAGCAAGTGTTTGGGAACTGTAGACACAATTCCTGAAAGTCTGACAGCAAAATTCTGTCTCATTAGTTTGATATTTGAGATCTGATATCTAGTTTGACAGTCCAGGGTCACTGTTGTCGCATGTTGCACTTGATATAACACCACACATTTTCAATGGCAGACAGGTCTGGACTTCTACAAAGCCATGTTGTAACACGTGCAGAATGTGTCTTGGCATTGTCTCACTGAAATAAGTAGGGACGTCCCTGAAAGGGTGTCATCTGGATGGCAGCATATGTTGTTTCAAAACCTGCTTTGGCCTTTCAGCATTAATTGGGCCTTCACAAATGTGATAGTTATTCAACCATGTGCACTAACTCATCTCCCATACTGTCACAGATGCTGGCTTTTGAACTTCACGCTGGAAACAATATGGATGGTCATTCTCCTCTTTATCCTGGAGGACATGATGTCCATGCCAGTCCATCTCAAATTTCATTGTAATCCAACTAAGGGTTTATTTGATATTTCAGTTTGGACCAACATGGTGGACCAGCCAACTGACCGGTCAGCACTGCCATCCCTAAAACTCACAAACATGGCTAAAAAGTGGTTTCAATTATTCATGATGACAACAGTTCTTATCTCATTAAGTAAGTAAAAAGTAAAGTAAAAAGTAAAAAGTTTGGGATGATGCAATCTGCATTGCGAAGCATAAATGCACACAATTATTTAGGATTTGCAGTGCCTAGATAACCTCAGTGGATCTTGTTAGTTTGTGCGCAGTAGCTGGAGAAACTGTATCAAAGATCAGCAAACATGGAACCCATTGGTTATTGTTTGATATCAATTTAGCCTCGAGGCAACAGCCAATGTTTTGAGGCTTCCAGTATAGCCAGCGGATATCTGGAAATGGATACAGTCCAAGTTTACAATTTAATTGCAGTCCAACCAAGGATTTATCCAGTGGTGGACCAACAATGACTAGAGCCATCCCTAGAGCCAGCTTTTAAGCATAAACATACACAATTAATTAGGATTTGTAATGCCCAGATAACCACAGTGGATCTCGTTAGCTTGTTAGCTTGTGTAGTAGCTAGCAAAATGATGCTGATACCCAATCTCAGAACCATCAGCTATCGTTTGACAATGATTTAGCCTCTGGGGGCAACGGCCAATGTTTCAGGGCTTCCAGTGTAGCCAGCACATATCCGTTAGCTGGATATCCACGCCAAGACTTTCTCTTCCATGCACCAGTCATTGTTTACAGCCAGATCAGTAACTTGGGAGGCAAGAATGGTGTGTTGTGCTTATTTCTCCTCTCCACATAGACTGTTTACCAGCATGCAACCAAAGCCTACTGAAACGTGTTTGGTTAATACTACTTGGACTACAAATGGACAACAAATAAAAACATAGCTGTATTCAATACCAAATTCTTGCCCCTTACATCTGTTTATAGAGAACAGATCTGAGGTGTATGTGTTTGGATTATCAGCAAGCAATTTTCCCCAATTCTCCATTTCCCATTGTGCATGGTTACCATCTACTCATTTTTTTTGGCTTCGCCTTTATGGTCTATGTCTATGGTCCTTTTACAGTACCAGATCACTGTGGTTTAACTCCAGCTTGCAAAGTCATGACTTCTTTTGAATGATCAACTCAAAACAATGAATTATTTGAAATAATTCTTGAAATATTTATCTCAGATATTCCATTCCAGTCAGAAAAATGTCACATAAGAGGAGCTAAAAGCTTTCAAACACCTGAAGCACGTAAGGTCTTCCAAACCTTGATGCAAGTGTACAGAGCATATGCCTATATTTTCCTTAGCTTTACCACACAATATGACACTGTGAAGTTAAAAGTTCCAAACTGAAATATTACGGTTTAAATTTTTCTGACATAATTTACAAATTACTTGTAGCCAAAAAGTCATGCATGGGCTACAGCAGCTTGATGGCTTGGCCCTTGCCTTTGTTAGCCTCTTTAGCAAGTTGCAAAACAGCTAACAGCAAAAACTGTGTAGTGATGTTAAATAATATCCATTTTGTTGTAAAGTGCAACATTCCAACATAAAAATAGTACAAAAAAAGCTGTTCTGCAGTGCTTCATCTTCACAAATCTAGCGTATCAGAATACACCCACACACATACACACACACTGACCCATGTCTGGACAAATTGGAGCTGAGTACGGTCTGAGTCAGAGAAGGCAGAGGCGAGTTGGCTACTGGGGTCTGCTCTGCTTACAGCCTAAATGCTTCTGATAGACCTCGCTTGAAAAACGACATGGTGTTGAAGCAGTGGAAATCAAGAGCTGCTGGCACAATGTGTTGTTTTAACTGCCGGGCGAGGGGGGGAAGGGGAGGACCACTAAGAGCAGAACATTCCTCTTTTTGCATTGATAGATGGACGTTACCTCTCGCAATTCATCTAGCTCTTGTAAAACACTCACAGAGACAAATTGGGGAGGGAAGGAGTGAGTGCTCTCGATTTAGAGCCAGCATCGAATCACTTCCAATCCCGTCTTCTCCTTTCTTCTTCCTCCTTTCCTTCCCTTTGCTTCCATCTTTCCGTGTACTACATATTTGGCCTTCACAGGGAATATATGTGGTCCTGCAGTTTCAGACTCGGAGATGTGAGAAAATGTTTTTTCACTTTTCTGCCCAATTTAAGAAATCCCAAAAGTGATCATTAAAAATTGCATTCTGGTACGAAATGCTCCGTTTCATGTGTTTTTGATTTGCCACTCACCAATTCCAAAATCTCATTTTTTCATGAAAAGTTACCTGCCTTAAAGTTACTCTGCTTCAGTAAGGTCCTGCACCTTCACAATTTTGAACGATAGGTTGGTGGATGGTTTCGTGTTTCTTTTTTTATTTTTTTTTAGCAGAGGTGGCAAAAGTACACACGTTTACTCAAGTTGAAGTACAGATACTTGTGTCAAATAAGACTGGCAAAAGTAGAAGTACTGATTTAACTTCTTTACTTAACAGGCTCTAAAATATACTTAAAGTATAAAAGTAAAAAGACATTTCTACTATCTGTTTCTGTGCAGAGCTAAATTAACCTGCCTTTATTGCAGTCAAACCTCCTCACTGGTCTGTCTAATCTTGTTCTGTTTTTTTTGTTTGTTTGGTTTAATATATTGTTTTCATACTGTTACATCTTTCACATAGTTTTGAGTGTCGTTACGTCCTTTTTCATTCTGTTAGTTTTCCTTTAGTTTCGTCTGCTGTCCTTTTTGTCTTGTTACGTTTCTTTTGTCTTGTTGCCTCTTTCACGTCTTTTGTGTTATGTCTCTTGTTTGTTTTTTTTGTCGTTACATCTTTTTCTCTTTTTTTGTTTTGTCTTGTTACATTGTTTTTCGTCTTGCTATGTCTTTTTCATTTTGTTACGTCTTTTACATCAGTTTTTTGTCTTTAGTCTTTTTCGTATTTTTATGTAGTTTTCATCTGTCATGCATGATATGCACTAATGGTCAAGTCATGGTCTTTCTCTGTCTTGATGTTGCAGGCTCTCCTCTGTCTAATAAAGCACAAACACCGTTAAAAAAGACCTCAGAATCCTGTCATTTCTCCACTCATCTCACCTTCCACTCTGTCCCCATCCACTCCACCCACATCTCTATTTCTACCCCAACTCCAAGGTGATGAGAGCTGTGATTGATCAGGTTTTCCAGCAGGAAATGAGAGGGCATCTCTCAGAGGCCTGTTTAAACAGCGAGTTATACGGTTACGGAGTTGTTCCAGGACAGCCTTTCACGTGACGGGCCGACCTGCGTTGCTTACCCAACCGACGTGAGTCATAGTTCCCTACCAGGTCCTCATCACTGAGGTGTTCCTTGCATGCAAGTGTGTGCATGTGCAAAGAAACATTGTGTAATTTGTGTATGTTCCCTTGCACTGCTGTGTTTTTGTCTTTGCACTCACACCAGTTTTTAACCGTGTGCTACTTGATCCGAGAGACGTTCGCAACTGTGGCAATTCAAGAACATCATGCAACTTTAGGGTGAAAATAATAAATATTTTATGGGATTATAATTTCGTACTGCTATTCCCCTAAGTATTGGGTAGCATTTTATTTGAATTAGTGAGAATAAGACATAAACATGTCATGAACATGAAGGAGTCTTTAATGCCAACTTTGCATTAAAAATTACATAGCTGACTGACACTACATGACAAGACTGAAAACATTATAAATGTTACTTCATGTTCATGACAGGCTTCATGTCATGGTTATGACAGTGTCGTGTCTTATGCATACCCTTTCAAATAAAATGTTACCCAACAGAGAGGCTGAGTCCCTCCCCTTCCAGTTTGCCCCACGGGACCTAACATTGGAAAAAATGTGACCAGTAGTCAACGGCGAGCAACAATTAATCTTTTGATCCTGTTTGAATTGTGTCACGAATTACACATATGATGTTTGTCAGTTTAAAGGATAATAAGTATAGAAAATCTCAGTTTGTCATAGTACCAGTTAGTTTTGGGTGAACTACTTCTCTTGTCTCACATAATATACATCATCAACACCAATATCCCTGTCCTTTGTAAGGTTATCTTATCAGAAATGTTTTATCCAGGAACTCCTGGTTCTTATTTCAGGCAGAAAAGAGAAAGACAGAGCAGGCATCTTTATCAACATCTTACATTATGTGTAGTCATTTAATGTATTGTTATAATACAAAATACTGACAATAGCAGAAAATTTCTACCAATACCAAATTTGCGGCGTGAACTTGTGCTGCAGTTTTATTCCAGACGTCAACATCATTACATTTTTTAGTGTTTTCAATATTCTTGTCAGAGTGGAAAAGCTTCTGAAACAGCCAGCCTGTCTTCACCAGAAAAATGTCCACGTAGGTTGTCTGTGGCCTACATTTCCGTTTATTGTTAGGTGGGGACCTCTAGTGGTCATAGCAGTTATGAGAGGAGCAATGTAAAAACCGAGACTGTAAGCATATAGTGAAGCTGGGATGGATGGATGGCATTAACAAACATAGAACTTTGACCCAGGAGACTGGGGTTCATTTGAACTTTAAATTACATAACTTTACTTGCTTACATCACATCACTTTTGTAACAAAACATGCATGTTTTAACCCAAACCATGATCTTAACCTAAATGTAACCAAACTGCAACAGTTTTTACCGCATTAACCACGTGTTTGACATCATCATGACTAAGTACTTAAGGTCCGGTCACTGGTATCAACCTACTCTGTCATTTAGGTATGAAGATGTGTTGGAAACAACAGTCAGATCATCATGGGACAGTTAAACTCTTCGCTGCCTTCTAAATTTGTGGTTGTGCAGCTCCTGAAGCATTTTTCACTGCAGGATTTTCGTATTTACCAACCCCGAGGCTGTAAAATGATACCCTGATCTTCGTCATACCAGGGAAAGGACAGGATGGTTGAGGACACCGAAAGGCAGATTTTAATTAAACATCCAGCATTGGCGAATATATTGGCAAACCAACATATTAGTCCAACCTGACTGTCTGGTTTTACTCTTGATGATTAATGAGTTTTAGACGAGGAATAACCAATATTTGCAGCCAGTTGGCTTTTCCCAATAATTAATCAAGAGAAGTGCCCTGGAGAGAAAAATTAAAAATAGTCATTTGTGTCCAAGTTTACTATTCTGCCCATTTGCTCTAGCAACAGGGTGAGCTGAAAGGTTTCAGGAGCAGTAATTCACAGTGAATGCACAGATTTTGATGTATGTAGCTAAAAAAAGGCTGCTGCTGTTCCATACAGTGAGAATGTGGTTTGAGATCCTGCTATACGGCTGCTGAGGCAGCATTGTTACCGTCTGGCTCAGCTTCCTCAATCTGCCACGATGATACATGCTCATTGTTAATTAAAAGGAATCCACACACACACATCCGAATCCTGGAGAAAATTTAACCATGGCAATTAGGGTCTGGACATTCCCGGCATCCACATTAACACTGGCCCCCAAAACACACCTCATCTTGACTATTACAAGCTCGAAAAAGGAAAAAAAAAAAAAAAAAAAAGCGGACAGAAGAGGAGACAGGAAAAGAGCGACGCTGAAAAGAGTTACTTTCTTTTAATTCAAACCAGACGTCCATATCTGCAGCCTGTTTGCGGCCGGTTCCACCTCTGAGGCACTGAGGCAGAGCCGGCTCAGCACAGGATACTGGGGAAATGAAACCCGCAGTATTAGTCTCCCCAACACTGCATATTAATCAGCATTTAATAAAAGGAAAATAAATTGCTCTCCACTCCAAATATTATGAGTGTGAAGCTACCTTTATTTTCATTTCACTGCAGGTTTTTCCTCAAAAAATCTAAAATAAACGGTCCTGGTGAAAGAAGGAGGGAAGGACGGAGCGAAGGGGGTGTGGGTGGTGGGGATGGGGATGGAGACGTATGAGTGGGGATTAATGTACATGTGTGTGTAAAAAAAAAAAAAAAGAAAATCTGAAATTAAATAAACAGAAGTTGATGAGGAGAGGGCCTGTGACAGGCCGTGCCTCGCCTAATTCAGGTTAGGAACTATGGTGGTTGTTACTCCAAATCGATGTTTAAGGACACAAAGTTTCCATGTTAGAGTTGTGGCGACTCTCCAAAGGTCTCCTTTTCCACATATGTAATTTAAATAAACATGGAAATCACCCCTGAAAATGATTACATGGATTGATTACAGCATTGCTGAATGTAAAAGTAGTTTGTACAGATTTAAGATCCAAATCTAGTGTCAAGTAAGCAAGATAATACACAGCATGTAACGCAAAGCTACTATTATCTGTTTATTTACAAAAATGTTGCTATTAATATCTGTATTTGAAGAATCGGGAAGTATACATAGTATAAATGGTCTTTACTTTTTCTCCTGTTTTTTTTTTCTGCTGCCCTTTACTGAATATCCCTCACACATGTACAGCCGCCTACTAAATATAAAAAATATAATTTTCTAATATTATATTTAACCACACCTTAATGACTACAATAATAAAGCATGATTTGTATCTGAACCCCACCAAAAGCTGTACAATTGTTAATGGCCTGGATGGATTGAATAGTGGCACATTTTTTTCTTTAAAAACTGGAGGTGTTTATTAGAGGTGACATGGCATAAAAATTTAACATCACAAATAAACAAGCTAGAAGCCAACAAGCTGGCCATTTTAATGCCAGAATTCGCCTGCACACGTGCAAATGTTCCAAAGTATTTTGACAAGACAATTGTGATTGGTTTAGAGAAATACAAAAAAGCCGGAACGATTTTTTACTGCATGGAGCTGGCTGGTTTTGCGAGACTATGTCCTTCGCAATGTCAACTTTATGTTTTATTGCGCCTGCGTCACAGATACTGTTGTTTGATTCATTTATTGATATGTAAATTAATTTATTACAAAAAAACACAAAACTACGCAAAATGTGATGTATCACTCTACACAGACAGTAGTAATGCAAAGCAACTTATTACTTTCAAATTGAAGTGATATGAAATATATTACATTTTGAAAGTGACTTTGGAAAACCCAAACTATTATTTTAAAATAACAAGTCATACAATAACACAAAAAACTAACAAACCAGCTGCTCCCATGTTTTGTGAGGTAAAATGACTGATTTTGGATGGTATGGAGTGTGGTTGGTTTGGAGAGAGAAATGTGGTTTGTGTAATGGGGGTTTCCCGTCAGAAAAGGCAGTCTGAGTAAGAGGTTAAAATATTCTAAAATAAAATAATGTATGTATAAATGACCACGGCAGTACATTACTTGGCTTTCATGCTGGTACTTCTCCAAACTGGAGGTGTGCCGACCGCCATCTATTGTAGGTAATACACACTACAGATAAGTTCCTCATACGATCCGAACTATCCCTTTAAGCTGGGAAAAGTACTAAAGTTGCATGTTGCATGGAAAATTAAGTAATGCTGTCCCCTCCTTCAACAACTTCTGTTAAGGTGTTCTGCATGTGATTGCTGACATGAGGTTGACAGCAGAAACCCGTGGTTGCACTGAGCAGCCTCCACGTGTCAATGTGTGAATGTGACACAGGGCATCACTGGAAAAGGTCACATTTGGCCGGTTGACTCTCCTTGAATAAATAAAGGTCAAAATTAAAACAACAGTTCCCAACTCCACTCTAACTGTCTGTCAGCTCTGCTTTTGGAGCCACAAGATTTAGCGGTGCATCTTTTTGTGCCAAAAACACATCGCTAACTGTATGTGCAGCATTAAAACTGACGCATATATACTGTGCAGACACACCTCCGCTCATAAAGGCATCCATGAGTGTGAACAAGTCCAACACACACTCACGCAGATGCCACACTGCACACACGCTGACACACTGCAGCCCTTTTTACCTGCGGGCTCAGTTCTTGCCCCAAGCCTGCTCTCAAGTTACCTGTTTTCCTTCGTGTGAGTGTAAAGTGTATTCATATGCTCCTAAGAGGGCCGAGATTGGAAGGAGACTGTTTTCCCAGTGATAAAAATCACTTGGCACCTAGCGAGGAGCCGGCATCGCAGCACAGGACAGCACAGAATAGAACAGCACATCGCAGCACAGCGGCGCGCGGCGCAGCACCGCTCTGGCACAGCGTCAGTGTACACAGGCAGGAGAGGAGGACAAGCCACACATGGGTCTGAAGAAATATCAGGGCTCTGCTACTTAACCGCCGGGTTAATAGGTTTCATACTTTATTTTCAGAAGGAAAAAGGGTAAACAGTGGAAATAAATAGAAAAATACTTTTATGTCAAAATAAAATCTTGCAAATTCAGATCATCAGAAGCAGCCACTGTACAGGCCTCTCTTCATGCTCTCCTCCTTTAATAATGCTGCATTAATGTTGCAGATAGTTGCTTCTCAACTAGGGCTTGTATTTAACAAAGTTCTGCAAAATTCTGGACTTTTTGAAGTGGGGTTGTATGAGGTACTTATCCACAGTCAGCGTATAATCAGTCAGTTGACGTGTACACTATATCTAGAATGTTTTCACCACTTCACCTTGACATCAGACAGCTTTTTCTAACTGGCAATCGCTGTTATATAAGCCAAATATTGCTCTCTCAGAAGGTATCAGTAATTTTACCTCACAAAGCATGGGAGTTGCTGGTCTACCTGCTGTCACAAGCATGGGCCTCTCCTCCACGAGCAGGGGCACACTTACTTCTGCACGGTGATACGGTTGGTGGGTGTAGTCCGCTAGAAGCAAAATAGTTCCTGTTCACAACGAGGTCTGTGGATTATTTAACTCACCAGGTTCTGATCTCTGAAAGAGACACTGCTGTTGAGTTTAAAAAAAAAATGAGCACCACAAGCTGAGTGCCATCTAGTTCCATTATTTTGGAGAGAGGGCAGACATCTCTAAGGTCAATATCTCCAAAACTCTGCAACTCACACCAAAACAATATAGATGGAACAACAGCACCACAGGCCAGGGGGAAAAATGATTTTTTTTTTCTTTTTGGGGTGGACGGTCCCTTTGACATATTTTTCATCATGACAGGTGATATTTTGCACAGTCGCTCTTTCACATTTATCAAAAGTTGTGTTCACCTATGTCTCTGTCCCGCAGCCATCAATGATCTACGTTTATCAAACTTACCTGCATCTCTCTCAAAATTAAAGATGCTTTTAGCTCTGGAGAAATTTAATAAATAGCCTTTAATCTCAACTATACCAGTAGTAAAAGTTAAAGTGACAGGTTTTTATTTTTATCTGTCACTCAAATCCAAAATTTAACTTATAGCTCTCTAAAAAATATTGTCCCACATGACCATCTATCCGCTCTGACAGTTGAAAATGGAGAGAACTTAATAATAACACTCCTCTTTCAGACATGGTATATTCAGCAAACGTACTTCTACAATAGCTACAACTTGACCTTTTTTTTTTTTTTTATAGGGGAGGGGATTATTTTCTCTACCTCAAGACTTCAAGAGAGCCCGCTCTGTGTGTCCCACAAAGGGCATTTGTGCTACGAAACCCTGCATGGCTCTATGTTGTCTTATGGGAAGTTGTCTAAGCTTCCTATAAGCCCATATTACCCAGACAGACGTCAAAAGGTTTTAGCTGGTGTTTTTCCTGTGCATTAACACTATGTACAGAACCAAATGAGTTTATTAAAAAGTGCTAATTCCAAGCAAACATCGGTGATTGCCAAAATAAAGGTCTTTGATATGAAACAGTGCTGATATATGTCTGGCCGACGCTTGGGAATACCTCTGCGTAGGCACGTATATGCGAGCGGTAGCGCCATTCCTGGAATAGACGTTCCTCCTCGCCGCTCGCCCAGTCAGCTGATAGCGGGCGCTTTTCTGCGCTGTTTGCAGAGGCTTAGGCCTGGACTTCCTTATTAGAATCTTAAAGTTGAGTTGCATGACAAATTTAAGGCGCTGCACAATGCCAAGTGCGGGCTAAAGGTTGAGGGATTAGTTGCAATAAGCCAACACTCCTGCCCTCTCCACACACGGACTCAATGTGTAATGTGTCCTAATGGCAAGAGGTAAATTGAATACTTAAGCTGGGCACACATAGGTCTCCATATCTTCACTCGCAGCCACCTACATCGCTGCTCTACCTGCCAAACCACACGCTGAATGAGCCTATGAGATAGACAGAGTGCTTACTGTACGTATGGCCCTCTGCTACTCCACAGCTCACTCACCACAGAGGGCTGGTGCTCCAGGAGGGGGTCCCGGTTACAGGGGACCAGTGTTACCTTTAGCCTTGGCACATTTGCAGTGAAGGATTTAGGGGTTTTCAACCACGGCTTCATTCAAATACGTTCTTCTTTTCCTTTGTCGCTCTCAGACTGTTGTTCTGCTTCGTACTTCACAGCAGTGATACCACTTCTGTCTTCCTCTCTTTTTCCCCTGAGTAGCAATATTTGAATCCTCAGATGGCCCTGCAGTATCAGTTCCTTCCTGAAACAAGCCGACACTTTCTCCGCCCCGTCTCGTCCTCTCTACCTGATGAGAAAGACGTCAGCGGACATTCCTGCATTCCTGGGTGTTAGATGCCGCTTTAATAACAACCCCGGGGACAGAAACGCGATCGCTTTCGGTGTGTTCCTGTCTCTTTCGCTCAGTCGTCTTCTCACTGTGTCTGCGTCTTTGTTTCTCTCCGCCTGTACGGCCACATTCAGACCTCCACAATTTCCCCCCACCCGAGACGGCACAGTCACACTGGCATCATAAGCGAGGCTAATCTGGCATCGTGATCGCCCGGTGTTTACCTGGCACGCTCGTCTTCAGTGGTCACGTCCGCCCACCCTCGTCACCCTTGAGTCAACATCCCCATTACTTCTCAACGCCGTCCGGTCTCCATCCAGCGCCCAGGCCAAGTTCCTCCTGTGGCTCCCCAGAGGCGGCTCACTGGCCCTGGGCACGGCTGAGCCACGAGGCCGGGGTCAGCAGAGGTAAGGAGGAAGTAACTGGAGATTTTTAATTACGGGCCTCAGTGGTGCGATGAGCAGCTCGGAGCTCATGGCTCCGAGTTCAAGAGGACTGAACAAACCAGAGCTTAGTATGGTTCCTGAGTTTTACAGAGTAGGCTTTAAAGCTGCACTTGGCAAGGGTTTGATGTAAAAATACATCCATCTTTTCCGCCTAGATCACAAATTGAGGCGGCTTAAGAAGAGAGTGTGCCATCCTCTATAATTGAGACCCTGTGGATTCACCCTATTCGCTTAAATTATGGGTATGGTCGCTGGCTCCAAATCTGTTTGGCACACAGGAAATGTCGAATCAGAAACTGAACTGTGAAATGTAAAAATGTCCCTTAAGCACCAGCGAGCCATGTGCTCAGTCTAGAGAAAGCTGGATGTAACAGATCTTTTTATTATCTCTTTTTATTTTAAGGTCTGAGGAGTTAGTTGATTCCATCAAACGACGCCAAAAACAGCTAAATTTTAGATTTGCTTCCTCGGTTGGCACATCCGTGGCTACTTATTGTGTTATTAGCTGAGAGAACTACTTCTTCTGTGGTTTTTAAGCTGTCACAGTGACTTGTCATAATGAAGAGCAACTAATTTTTGAAATATAACAATAGCCAGACTTTCCTGCCTTTAAACAAACATGATACTCAAAAAGCCATTTCCTGGAAAAATTGGCTCTTGAGGCGAGGAAATAAGTTAAAGAACAAATCCAAAGCAGCCAATCCAGAGCATTTAAAATTTTAAAATAACTACTTTACTTACCAGCTGGTCTATCAGAGCTATCAGCAAAAAAAAGTTGGCCAAAAACTCCAACTGTATGTTGCCTAGAACCAAACATAACATTGACAAAGATTGCAACTAGCAACAACCAGGCATCTAATAATCTTGGAACCCATCACCTATCATTTAGCCCCTGGGGGGCAATGCGGCCCATGGTTTTAGCAGATGATAGCTATCTGGGCTCAGACTTTCTACTACATGCACCGGTCATTCGCAACATTGACAAAGTTAGTGACTAGCTGCAATCTAGCAATCTAGGAGCCAGTCGGCTGAAGACTTAGCTTCTGGGGGCAACGGCCAATGTTTTGGGACTTTTGGGACAGATATACGGGCCAAGACTTTCTCCTCCGTGCACCATCATTGTTTACAATCTGATTAGCAACTTGGGACTTTGTTTCAGCAGCCACCTTATCACTATAAACAGATATATGAATGCAGAAAATTTAAAAAAGCTAAAAACAAAATAAAGCTAAATTGTTGTCAGATGATAGCTTATGGGTCCAGAGATTGCTTTTCAGCCAATGTGTTCCACCTCTTTGCTCTCCACGTTGACCCGTTACCTGCATGCAATCAAAGCCTGCTCAAATGCGATTGGACACTACTGTTCAGACTACAAACAGACTACAAATGAAAGTCTATCTCAGCATGTATGAGATAGGCCTACATGGTAGGAAAATACATTGAACAGGTCTCTGTAACTTTGTTACGTTCATCAAAACTACTGCAATCGTATCTTATCTTCAATGAGTAATTGGTAATCTTGATATTAACACCACAGATAAATGTACTAAACTCATTTGGTTCGACTAATTTTGGCCATTGTGTAGAATAAATGTAGCAGGATTCACCATGCCTTCAAATATTTTCTTTAGGAAAAAAAGCAAGTCACTTGCACTGACTTACAGTGAGTGAATTCCACTCAAAGTCCCCTTAGATAAAACTGTTCAGCTGATAAAAGGATGACCTCTGGTTTGACCTCCTCCCCTCTAATGTCCTGTTCCTTCTCTTGCTCTGTGAAGGCTACGCTAAGACATTTTGATGGCAGGAAATCAGACTGAGCAATTTCCTAGCGCCACATGTAACACTAGCACAGTGAGGCGGTGCAGACACGAGACAGGTTTGAGACGGGAGAGAAGCACCGTGGCATTGTAAAGAAAGAGGTATGACCTGTACGGGCACAGAAAACTGGCGCTGTCCAAACAGTAGGAAGAAATCCAGCGTAGAGTCATTATTGAGGCTAAACAGATTGGACTGGGCTGTCGTGTTGGCGGAGCGTTACTGGGTGGACATTTTGAGTCAGCATCGCAGGAACTACCGATCTCATTTCCCCCTCAGAGCGATGCAAAATGACTTATTGCATGTTCAAGTGTTGTATAACATGAACCATTTCGGAGCTAATTCAACAGCAGACATTTTTAACTTACACATATTCTTACACACAAGTCTAAATTTAAAATAGGAAGAGTCTAAGATAGGATTTTCCGTGATTTGGTATTGCAAAATCAAATCTTAACTAACTTTAGGAATTATAGCTTATCTTACTTCATCCATTCGAATCTCAGATGAGGAAATCCTAAATACTCCATCCAACATGACTTTTTAAATTTACTTTTCTGTCTGCTACCTTGCAACCGACACTACTTTTCTCAGCTCGCTGAGCTAAACAACATAACGTAACAACTTCTTTTTAAAATATTGAAATATACATTGACGCATACAAAAAAGAAAAAGAAAAAAAAAAGGAGCAAAAATGACAGGCACTTAACTTCAAGACGGATGAGTTTTGGTAACAGCTGTAAAGGAATCCAAAGATGTTGGTTTTGAGAAATTTACAACAATGCTAACTTAGACAGAAGAAAGAGTGGGCTAAGACTACAGACAGTCCTCAGCATATCCAGCATCATACTGATTTAAGAAGTTAGCTACCACTGCTGTTAACAACTGTTAGCTGATACTACCGTTAGCTACTGTTGTCAAACACAACTGTTTCCTATTATTAGCTAGTACAAGTAGAAGAGTGAAGAGTAAGACAGCTTCAGGTTTATTGTCAAATTATCAGCAAAAATGTTACGAAATCAGGTTCTAAACTACGCAAGAGAACAATAAGCGAACTGGCAACATGGCTACTGCAAAAGTATTACAAAGCAGATATTTTAGGGGAAATAAGTGCTCACTGCTTGTTTCAATTATTAAAAAAAAAAAAAACAGATGTAGGGGGATGCAATTTCTTATAGTGACGGTCAAGTCATTGTGTAAAAGCAATTAAAAAAGCAGCCAGATTAAACAAGTTAGCAACACTGCTGTTACTGTAGCTACTGTTAGCAAACACTACTTTTAGCTATCGTAAGCTAGTTTATTAAGGTGGCTATTACTACACATGGAAAAGTGAAGATTAGGACAGCTTAATGTAAGGTTGGGAGAGTTTATGTAGAATGTCAGAAGTCAGGATGCTTGTGAAAAAACATTTCCTGTCTTAAGTTAGGATAGGCACCTTGATTTAGTAACTTAATCTGTTTCGCTCTGTCTGGTTACCAAACAGTTAAGACAGGATCTATATATTATGAAGTTTCTGTAATACAGCCCAAGTTCATTAAGCTGTACAACAGAATAGCAAATGATTTGGCAACATGGCTATTGCAAAAACATTACAAAGCTGATGTTTTAAGGGCAAACAAGTGAACTGTTACTGCTGGTTTCAATGACTGAAAAACAGATGTAAGGGGTTTGCGATTTCTTATGGTGATGGCCACGTCATTTAGTACGTAATACCCCTTTAAAGCCACACCAGGAATGACCTCACAAACAATTTGAGAAATTCAAATCAAACCTCACAAGTCAATTGTTGGTTTCAAAAGTAAAGCAGGGGTAACAAGTGATTCCTGACAATGGATTTGTCTTCTCCCATCTGAATCTTATTTAGACCGGGGCTGCGCCTCATGGAGACAATCACACAGAGCTTTGTGAGATAAACTCTGCTCAGAGAAGCTTAGTTTGGAATCAAATGATCAGGATACTGGAGGAAGACTTTGACAACGTGAAAGCTCATAAGGTGATGAGACCAGATGTGGCAAATCAGGAGTGGACATGGTACCACAGCTGGCTTGTTTTACATCAGCACTGCTTGGTACCACCGCAACATTCCTGCTAGCTCACACACAAAGTACAAAAAATTAGTCTAATTCTGCTGTGTGCTTATTCAAGCACACACTCACAAATGACGTAATGCTGCATCCACATTGTTTTAGTGTGCGGTCGCCAGCACACACCACATGTTTATTGGTTTAAATGGGAAAAACATGTGAAGAGCGTGCATGGAGATTGGTGGCAAAGTTAACTTTCCCCAACTTTTGTCAGACAGACAAATCAAATATTGACAACATTAGCTCAATGAAGGACATTCATATGTTTATGCACCTGCTGCTCTCGTCATGACTGCCAATAATTTGACTCAGAATAGCAGAAAAAAGTGTTGAAAGACACAAAGTATTTAAATGTGCCGCTTTGACTACCACTTTGAGTAATTACAAATAAACATAACTCACTATATTAAGCATCGTAAAGGGTAATGTTGAAACATGTTCAGGAGGTTCCTACAGATGTGTGTTACAATATTGCATCTTGGATTTAGATTCAGCATTCAGCATGGCTTTTAAAATGACCACAAAATACTTTTTACACAGGTTTGTCAGGAAAGTTCATCCGAAAATACATATTTTTCCTCTTATCTGTATTGCTCTGTATCCACTCTAGATTGTTTTGATGTGAGTTGCAGAGTTTTGGAGGTATTGGCCGTAGAGATAGTGTGCCCCATCTAAAATATTATGTAACTCGATGGCACTCAAAACATTTGAAAAACTCAACAGCCTGACCTGGTTACTCAAGATCAGCTACAGACCCTGTTGTGAGCAGTTTCATGTAGGAACTATTTTCTTTCTTGCGACATACACCCACCAGTGGCACACTCAGGCTGTCTGAGGGGCAGGGGCGAAAAGAGAAATAAAGGGCACCAGTGCCGAACCTTGCATTTATCACTTTGCCAATTTATCATGTTGTCTTGTACAGGACACTCCACGACACTTTATGTGTTCATCCACTGAGGAACTCAGGTATTATCATGTTGTCTTGCACATGGGTCACTGTCCAGAGCACTTTATTATGTCTTTTCCATTGGAAGGGCACCTGAGTGTCCTGAGTCCACCAGTGACACCTGGCAACTGTATGACCACGCAGAATGAAGCATGCATCTACTCACAGACAGAAAGTTAAGCTTAGCCAAGAGTTTACATCCCACGCGTTCTCGAACACAAGCCTCTCATGCTTGAGTAGATGCACGCTTCCTTGAGTGGTCATATGGTTGTCGGGTGTAGTTTGGTATCATAGCACTACATGTAAAGAGGAAAAAATATGTTTTAATTTTGGGGTAAACTGTCCATTTGAAATAGGTGTTGATCAATTTCTTGGTTATCAGCTTTCAAAACATTTCAAATGTTTCAAAAAGAAAAAAGAAAATGTTGGAGTAACAATCAGCCAAGCAACATCAAGACTAATTTAAAGTTTGGTCTCCAGACTACAAGCAAAACATAATCATTATTCCTGTGTTGATATATTACTTCAGTCACTTCTGTCGATACAGAACACCTCGCTGATGATCTGAGCAAATAAACATAATCAGGCAGGAAAAAAGCTCCACAGCTGAAAAGCTGCTGATGGGCGCTGCGGCTGATGGACCAGAACCGTGGTGCAGACGTGCCGCGCCTGGTGGAATTTACCGGTGAGAGATTCACACTTCACCAGTTTTGACAATGAGCTTTGCTTTGACTAAAGTGAGCAAACACATGCTCAACATATATACACGTTTCAACACGTTTTCTTTGACAACACAGGTGATGAATACAAGTTAAAAAGCTTATTCTTTATCATCATCATCACCTCTACTGTCTGATCATATTATACCTACTGTATCGCTCAGAAATGAAAATTTCTGTAATACTCCGCAATTTCCCGAAATAGATTAAGTGTTGGAGCAAATCTATAATGATGCAGTTCATAAGTACTTGACAAGAATGCCACTGTCATGTGGTGTCATTTATTAAGGAGGAATACGCACACATACTGCATACCCCACCCCAATGTCAGAGTCCCGAAATCTGCACAAGGTCACTGGGTCTGGGTTACAGGACAGAGCAGATGCTGACTGGCTCGGCACGCGCTCTCTAAGCCTGGAGCCGGACGTGTCAGCATTTCACCGAACTACAGCAGGTACAGCCAACCTCCTTCGAGTCCCTGCTCCTCTCACTTCACACCAACTCTGCTACTTTACACTGAAGATGAAAATCTTTGGACGTGATCTTGTGCTGCTTATTAAAGCTTTCTACTACAAATACTATTACCTTATAACTTTCTTTTCAGAAGAGGTACATTGTAATGAATGGCTGTAAATTTACAGTGGATTTTACAGTACAGTATTTCATAATGATTGTAATATACTGTTAAATAGCCATCCTTCTTATGTAAATTAACAATTAATGCAGTTGGATTAAACATAACAGTACTGTGATTTATCACGATAATGTAGTATTCTCACCCAAGCAGTGAAAATGTGCTATCATGCCTTTACATGTCCAGTCATTATCCATCCACATTGTGCTGATGACGGGTAGGCTGTTTCTGTTATGATGTTATGACAGTTTTTTTTTTTTTTCATTAATCAAACTGCTCAGACTACTCATTTTTGGGTGTTTCCTGGATGTGACTTTGGACAGCACAACTTCAGTATGTCATCATTCTAACAAGAGCAGTCCATGTGAAGTTCAACCAGAGAGGTAATGTTAAGATTATTTTCTAAAGTTGGCCATTTTCCCGTGTTGTTTTATCATTATTAAACAGTTAACATTTCATATAATGTTTCATTAGGTCTAGTTTCATTAAGTCAGGTTGCTAATGCTGTAGAAGCAAGCTCTGTCGCTAGCTTAAGCTCAATTGACTGTAGTAATGTTCTGCAGCTAACAGCAAAGCTGAGGAGTTATTACAAACTCTGTAAATTTTATTTAACATTCACCAGTTTTCCAGTCAGTAAAGTTAGAGTTATTTAAGTTAATTGGCAGTTACAGTGTGAAGATGTAGCTAACTCGTTTACTTGTGTCATGACAGAGACGACGACTGGAAAGGAAGGCATGGGAAGATTTTCAAAAGGGAGTCGGGACCTGGAATCATCAAAGTGTCGAGCAGATGGAGAGGTGAGGTACGTGTCAGTGTGTTAATCCAGGTAGCAACATTAAAACTCTGTTTACCTTCCCTGACCTCCATTAGTCTGTTTCATATTTATATATTTTATCAAAGGCATTGTGTGCTCATTCTTTTTGTTGTGTGCACCACCCAAATGTTCTGTTACACTGTTCTTGATGGTACTTTAATTCAGCGTCTGAGGTTATGCTCATGAGTTCAGTAAAGCTCAACATTAATGAGTTTACTGGAGACAGTTTTCTTTCAAATGCCTCGTCATTTTACAGAATTCAAATGTTCCAAATATTAGTCTTAAAAGACAGCTGTACAAATGATTGATGAATTATAAAACTTACAGCTATACTTTGTTTAAATGTGTATTCTCTTGTGTTTTCTACTTTTTTATTTGTGTTGATTTATAGAAATAGTACAGTAACATTCTGGCATATACCGTAAAATTTTTGGAAACCCACATTTATCCTACTGTCATCTACTGAAATCCAATTTACAGTAATATTCTGTAAATTCTGTAAATTACAGTAGATGCACTGTAAAATAACAGCAAAATACTGGCATCTCTGCTGCGAGTATTTCATGTTATTTTACAGTGCATCTACTGTAATTTACAGAATTCACAGAATATTACTGTAAACTACAGCATTTTTTGTTACAGTGTAGGTAGAATATGGCACTGCAGCATGTTTCTGGAGTTATTAACTTGAATGTATCCAAACCACTGACTTCAACAAACATTTCACTATAACAGATAAACCCATACAGTAACTGGTAACTAGCTGGTGGAAAAACACTTGTGACATAATTCGTATGTATATAATTTTATCATATAATAACCAAATATTCCTCTGCCATAACGATTGCAGGATTAAGGTCAAAATTGAGACTGTACAGGCTGATTCCCCCCTCTGTCTGCCAAATGCCTTTTCTGTTTAGCAAACTTGGCAGTGACTATTCATGTCATTAAATGTTTGTAAGTCTTCCTCCCTTTAAAAGCGGTCTTTTAATCCGGATGGCTGCGGTTAAAGCAGGATGGAGGGACGCAGCTGAAGCGAGCCGGCCAAAGCAGCCAGATATCATCACTGCTTCATTAAGTAGATCTCTGACTGCGGGAAGAACGCAGGCTTTCTGTATTATGACCAGGGAAATTCAAAGAATGACGGCAGTGACATTCTTCCATTCAAATGTAAGGAGGCAGGTTTGATCCTATTCAAGTAATGATTACATTTAATTAGGCAAAGATACTAGATACCATCATTTTATGATCTTTTTTTCTCTGTAGCGTCTGCAAGAAGCTGCTGCAAGATTTGCACATCATAGATAACTAAATAAAATATTAAACATCGCTAAAGACAGCACTGTATATAAAACAGAATTAATGTTACATAATTGTAGTGTTCCAAATTACCCCATTACTGTAATCCAACCTAATCCTAACCCTATCCTGCTTCAGTATGGAGTATGCAGTATATTGCACTCATTCTATTACATTTATCCTATATTTGATTTAATGAGGCATCTTTTCTGGCTAGAAAGAGATGCACTTATTTGTGAACTTACAATACACATGCGTAGCTAAGCTAAGATTAGATTTGTCTCCACCTGACACCAAATAACCCCAATAAGCACATCAAATCATTACACACTGCAAGGCACCAATTATCATCAACCACAAGAATAAAGACAGAGAGGGGCTCGGAGGGGAAAAAGAGCACTGCTGGCTGAGAAACAAACTGTGACTGTTACAAAAGAGAGAGGACCGAAAACACACCTCCTAGAAATAAGGGTTCCGAAAGGGTTCTCCATGATGGACTGAGGTTCTTTCCAGAGCCATTTGCTTCTGATGAACCTTTTTTTTGAAGAAATGGTTCATCAAGGGTTCTTTGTCAGACTAAAGGTTCCATTAAAAAGCCTTTTCATCCAGTGAACAGTTTTTGATCTTCAAGCATTGTTGAAAACCTTGAGGAACTCTTTTGTCAAGGGTTCTTTGCACTATAGTATAAAAGGGTTCTTGGTAAAAACCCCTTGGGTGGGTTTTAGACAAATCCCTTGGAATATGAAGGGGTTCTCAGTTGAACCCAATGGGCAGAGGACTGAAAACACACACTCGGTTACAGGAAATAAAAACTTATAGAAATAAAGGTTCCAGAAGGGTTCTTCCTGAAGGGCTCATGAGGTTCTACCCAGAACCATTTGATTCTGAAGAAGTTTTTAAAGAAAGAGTTTGTCTGGTGTTCTTTTTGTAAGACTAAGAGTTCCATTAATAAGAACCCATTTCATCCAAAGAAATCTTTTTGGAAGAAAGAGTTCTTCAATGATTGTTGACATACTTTTTAGAACTCTTTCCCCAAGTACCATAATAATGCCAGGGTTCGCAGTAGAAACCCTTGGGTAGGTTCTAGGTAAAACCCTTGGAATATAAAGGAGGTCTCAGTGTCCTGGTTTACCAACACATAATTTTGAACCATTTGGAGCTTTCCATCAAAAATATATTGGTTCTGAACCCTAAAAGTTGGTTCTCAGTTAAAACCAAAACCTAGGGAGCCAACGCAGGAGCTTCATACTCTACACCCTCTGCTGATGACATCCTTGATTTACGATGGTTCCACTCAAACTGATGGAGATATAGCACCAAGGTTCCAAGAATCTTTAATGGAACCGGTTCAAGAACCAGGGCTAATTTGGTGGAAGGGCTCTGGGTGAAACCATAATGCCATGGAAGGATTCTCTGTAGAACCTCTCATACAGGCCTAAAAATTTCCAAGAATCTTGTACAGAACCGGCTCAAGAACGAGAGCTTACTTTGTGGGAAAGGGACAGGTTCTAGGTGAAACTGTTGACAGATGGTTCTAAGCATAACCCTTTATGTTTGGGTTTTCGGTAGTGCTCTCTGATGGCCCTTTTCCATCAACAAGGAACAGGCACCGTTCCAGTTCAAACTGCTAATTTCGCACCTCTGCTTCGGAGCATTTCCACCAAAAGTACACCAAAGTGCCGGTGTTATAATCTACAGGTTCTTGTGCATTGTGCAGCAGCCTCTGTTGATGACATCTTTAATTACAATAGTTCGCTCAAAACTGGTAGAACTGTGGGCTCGTTCACTAGATAGCACCAACGTTCCAACAATCTTGAACTTATTTGGTGGAAAAGGGCCCTGTAATAGTTCTAGGTAGAACCTTTAGTAAAGGCTCTACCATGAGCTAAAGAGGGTTCCCCTCTGGGGACAAGCCAAAGAGCCCTTTATGGTTCTGGTTAGCGCCTTTATTTTTAAGAGTGCCCTGCAGAATAATTTTAGACGTCTACCCTCCCTCACACTCCATCCTGCCTCCAGCACAATTCAATAAGCTGTAAAAATGTGCTGCGTTATAGTTGGACGTCCTCCGTCGCTCAGAGTAGCGTTTCGCTGCGTCAGAGCTTTTCTCCCACAATCTCCGCCCGAATCATGGGTGCTGCTCTCCGTCCAGAGAAAGGAAGGAAAGAAGGAGGGAGTTTTCCAGTGGCACGAGCCACCCGCTGACAACTGCCATTCTTTCCCCCCAAAAACCACCTCTCTCACACACACACACACACACACACACACCACACACGTCCTCCTTCGCCTAAACCCAAACAACTGCTCAGCATTAAGGTGTGGATCTGTCATTAGTTAGCTTGGCCTGGCTGGGTGAGACCATTGTTATTGTTAAAGCGAGGGCTGTTTGCACAAGCCATATCTTCGGAGGGAAATGGTACTCCTCTGCGGCTTTTTCGACTCAGCCCGAGTGGATTGGGTTTCCTCTCGCTTTTCCAACCTCTCGTACAGTGCGGTATGATCAGTTAATGCACATATTTTAATCAGCAACAACTCAGGTTGCTGGGAAATGTGTCCAGGGCATGAAGTGATCGGGTCTGTTTTCTGCAGGATTTCGTCTGGAGAGGATTTTTGACTCGCTTAACTTTTGGACGGGATTATCTAGGATGATTTTCAGCCCAGGTTTGTGTTTAGCTACACTTTTAGAAATAAAGATGCTAACTAGAACCATAAAGGTTTTTTGGCTTGTTCTCAGAGGGGAGCCCTTTTTTGGTTCCTGGTGGAACTTTTTATAGAACCCTTTAAAAGAGTTCTACCTTACGGGTTACAGCAAGAACCATCTGTGAAAGGTTTCACCCAGAACCCCAAATGAGAGGTTTACGGAGAACCCTTCTATGGTGTAATGGTTCCACCCAGAACCCTCTCTGGGGATTACTTCCAGAACCTTTACACCTTCTAAGGGTACTAACAAGATTTTACGGTTTGATGAATGCAGGAACCCTTAGTCTTCCAAAGAACCCCTGACAAACCCTTTCTTCAAAAAGGGTTCTGAAGAAGCAAATGGTTCGGGGTAGAACCTCAGCCCTTGGGAAAAAAAAACCCCTTATTTCTAAGAGTGTAATGTCATTATATTTACTCTTGGACTGAGCGAGAAACAGAGACATGGAGGGAGACTGCAGCAGGAGTTGGGTCAGTGATGGATGGCAGACAGAAGAATCCTCCCTGGGAGTTGCCTGGGTCTTTCCTAAGTGTTGTTCAAACAGCACGAGGAGCAGAATGACGTTCAGTCAACAGACACCCGGTGCCCAGACGCTCAGATCAGAGCGGAACAGACACACACAGGCTCGCGGCAGCTATTAATCACTCCAAACCTTCTAAGAATGGCACGTCACACCTATCTGAAGGCTACAGGCACCCAGAGATGAGATGCTTCCTTCAGATTCTTGCTTAGGAATTAGGATACCTCTGATCCTCTCCTGTTTTCCCTGCTGTCGTCACATAACTGCCAGAGACATTAAATGCTCATCATTTTATCATGGTGCAGTTTGAAACATTATAAGGTAATTTACAGGACTGATGATCAAATTAATCAAGTACTTGTTCTGCTGAAGTCAGTTTTTGGTTGAAAGGGAAAACTGGGTTTGAGCTCTCTCCTTCAGTTTTAGCGAAAATTCAGTGTTTTTTAGACAAACGACGATATTTTCTTTCTGACAGAAAACAACAGAATTTGTGGGAAATGTAGTGTCTTAAGACAGATGCTACCAACCCTCTCAAAAATAATTCACTGGCTTATGATAATCAGGAGGCAATACAAGTCTGAGGCTTTGGGTTGGTGGGTTGGATTGGTGTATTTGACGCCCTGGGAGTGAGACTCAGCAAACAACTATCTTTCTCCAGAATCACTTACAGCACCTTTATATACCGTTGTTTAAACGTTGCGCCTTTAAAATAGTATATCAAAACCCTGGAAGCACATTTGTCACATCCATACTGTAGCTGTGAAGCTCAAATGTAAAGCAGGCCCGCTGGGACTCCCCAAGAAAAGCAGACAGAGTTTAGCAGTTGACTCCCACTGTTTGCTCAGATTTTTTACGCTGTAGCTCCAAGTCAAGATGAGAAGTTTCCCAAGACCTCGCCCTGCCTGCCCGCCTCTGGTCATGCCCGGCCTCCTAAAGAGACCACAGAACGGACGACGCTTTGATCCTGCAGTGGCTTTGAAACCACAGCCACATCTCTCACAAACTGATAAAACTAGTTTGAGTAAAAAACTGTGAAGGGTTTCAGATCTTGAATTAAATATTCAGTGTGTTTATTATCTAACAGTTGTCATATGAATCATTTTTGGAGTCCAACTTGCCTGTGTGACATGTGGGGGAGGAGGAGGAGTGAATTCAGGTGTGTTCGACCATATGTTGATTTTGTTTTTTTGCAGTTTTGACAAGATGTCATGTGGGAGTGGAGGTCAAGTGCTGTCACAGAGTGTGTGTGTGTTTACATGTGTGTTTGAGGTATGCAGATCTGCTCAGTGACTGCTCTTCACTGCCAGCGTTCAAGGAAAGGTTCAATAAGTGTATGTAGCTGTTCTAAAAAACAAAAATTGTTTTTACTTTAAAAAGTTAGTGTCCGGGGTGCCTTCATATTTTAAGTTGAATTTGACAAGTTGAGGTGATTTTGAAATGATTCAAAACAAATAAACTTTTCTCGTCATATAATCTTGATAATAAATCAGTTGTACCTCAGAAAGCATGTACAGTAAGCTTAAGATATTAAATTGACACAAAAACCCTCCAGTCACATTTTCTAACATTACAAACAAATTTTGATTTCCTTTTACATTTTCTCAGTTGGAAAAGTCTTCTTCATTTCAAAACATGAACTTAAGCGTCAGCTGCTCCTGTAAGAGCAACTTTGTTTTTGCATCGCAAAAAGGATTATATGTGAGAAACTGCTCCTAGGAATTTTTTAAATTTGAATTTTAAGTGTATGGTTCTGTGTGTTTTTTGACTATTATTTAAAGTGTAGTAGAGAATCATATCTGAAGTTTTCAGCATATACACTGTAAAAAATTTGAGAAAACTCATAATTTCAAGGCAACTGTCTTTACTGCCCTATGCTAACCTAAAATCTTTTGCTGAGATGATTTACTTTTCCTCTTTAGATAGATTTGAATCTTTGAGCTTTAGAAACCCCCAAAAATCAGTATTTCAAAAGTTGTTGCAAATCTGATTTGTCATTATTCAAGTGCTTGAAAATTAAACGGTTGTGATTGAAAATATGAAACTATTAATGTAAATGTAATGTAAATGATCCCAATAAAAGATTTTAGGTTGCCAGAACTTATTTTTAGTTTATTTCAAAACTTAAAAGTTTGAGGTTGATCCAGTACTCTAAAATGTTGTGAATACAGTTGTCTTGAAATTGAAATACATGTTTTCCTCTAATATGCTGATCATGTTTCTTTACACATTCAGTTTAATGAGTTGATTGAACTCTATTGTTCAATCATTCAACTCCTCATTTCATTTTATTTAATTTCAAAAGACTTAAAGTTATGAGAATTTGTTTTTATAAGTTTTTAAGTTCTTCTGAAAATAAATACTAGAAATTTTAAGTTTAATTAACTTGAACAAGTAAAACTTGTAATTTAATTAAGTTAATGAGAAAAGATTTGTTGAAATCCATCAACTTCACGTACACCGAATAAAAGAGAACTGTTGGACCAACTTTAAAAAATTAATTCAGTTGGTAACTTTTTCAAATCAAGTTAACAAGTTAGATTAACACAATTGCTTGAAGTCAGATGTGCTTAATAATCTGACTGCTTACATATCAACAGTTTGCATTAATGCAACCTAAATTTAAGGCAGGTCAACTTAAAAGTTTTTGATTTCCCAACTCAGGTATTGCTTTACCCAAAAGTAAAATACTGCTCCATACTGCTGCTCTAAAAGTATGATTTCAGGAAATAAAAATTATTTTTTATTATAACCTTAGTGTGTTATTTTAGTTTGTTAAACGTGATGAATATAATTGTTGAATAAATCAAATGTTTGCTTGACTCAGCGATAGCTGGTTTTGTTCAGTGTGTTTATAAAAACTTAAACAACAATTTATTCATTTCTGGTGGACCATTTTACATAATACATTGTTTGATCACAAAATATAACTGTCTTGTATTAAAATTAACCTTCTTTCTGAGTCACCAAGAGAAAATGGCGGTTCAGCTGCAGGGGGTACAATCTGGAACAGACGTGGGTGTCATGACGTCAGACGTATGGTACTAAAAGAAATCTGACTGAAGCGCTTTTGCTGAATTATGAATAGCAGCGTAAGGGAACGGAATATAATTTCAAGTTGTTATAATCAACAAAAAATAGACTGAATCAGAAATTTGAATGAGACTCATCCAAAACATTACATTACTTCAACCACTACTGAGATACACTTTTTACAGTGTAATTGCATCATTTCTTTCATTATTGCCTCATTCACTTCTGGTTCTGCTTCTCTATCTTCCATTTACACGTCTGATTTTCCTCCTTGTCCCTCCACCTCACCATCCTCTCCCTCCGTTTTCAAACCTCCATTAGCCGTATTTGCTCTGTCAATAGCAAACACCATGTTTTCCACCCCTCTGCCGCAGCTCTGTGACTCAATGCGTTCACGCCTCTGTAGCTTTACAAGCAAACACGGTCGCGTTCTGGTGGCCTCTGTAACGGCACGCAGTGCACACGCGACCGCAACGTCGTCCCACGAGCTATTAACGCAGGGCCAAACTGCTCCCTTTTATTTGTGTTCAAAGTGAGTATCTTAAATAAGCATGTCTCGTGTAAATAAACTCGCCGGGGGAGCGAAGGAGCCACTGATGTTAAGGCTTTAGTGTTTTGGAACCACAGGCCTAATTGGTCAGGGAGAGAAAGAATTACTGAGTGATTCAGAGTTTGACTCAGTGCAAACAAGCAACATTACAGTATTCAGAGGCAGGAACTGGGAGAAAGTTAAAGCGAGAAAAAAGATCTGTATCTGCTGCAGAAAAGGATTGTGGGTGTCCGTTTTGTGCAGCTCCAGAGTGACCAAGCGAGCAGCCGCGGTGAAATTAGCTCGACCTGACATCTGTGAGCTATTAAAAGCGACTTCAGGTAGCACATGTTGTCCACATTAGCCCGGAGTGAGATTTACATTTCCACATCTCCACAAAGCATAATAAACAATCAAAGGGGGCGTGTGCAGCCAGGTTAGCATCAGTGACCACAGAACACTTCAGGTTACTCTGATTGGAGAGTCGACGGCACTGTGTTTTGGCTGCACGGAGAGGACAAAGGGAGTGTGTGTGTGCCGGGTGAGGATCTCTGAAAACTGAAAATAAACCCACAGGTGATGCACATTAATACAGTTGTGGATAGTACATTTACTCAATGACTGTGCTTAAGTACAGTTTTTGAGGTATTTGTATTTTTTGTCATTTCTACTCCACTCCATTTATGTAACAGTTAAAGTTTGACCTACAGGTCACACTACAGATAAAGGTTTTCTATTCAAAATATAAAAAAATGATGAGTATTGCCGCAGATTAAAATACCCAGCAGTATGCTCTACCTTGACCAGCCACAACATTAAAATGATTCTTACAAATTTCTGAAAAGTGTTGAGGAAACTACTTTAAAACTGTAGATTATGAATCTACTAGCTATTTCACAATCTTATACTCTCAACAACATTTTCTTGTCAGACACTACTTTCAAAAAGTTATTCAGCTACATCCAAACTACATCACTGAAAACTATCACAATCTACACAAATACAGCTGAACTGACAATGAGTTAAGTGTATGTGTGTTTGATTTAGGGACCAGGGCAGGCCGAGGGTGTGCTTTAAGTAGAGGACCGGGAGCAATTGTTGAGGTGGTGTCAAGAAAATGACACACCTTGGTTGTAAACTACAGGAAATCACAACTAATTTAATGAAATACCAGGTGATTGATATGAAACAAGAACTGTTGCCAATGAGCTGTGGCATTGCGCCGTATTGAATGACAAAAAAAAAACGGCATGAAAACACTATGAATGTGTAGTTTGCAATTAACTACCTAAACTACATGACCCAAAGTAGCGAACTACTCAGAAAGCTACTGTTGTTTGAATGGACTTGAAGTACCACCCAACAACTGCAACATGTAGTTAAACAAGTACTTGAAGGTGCCCTGGTGGCTCAGTTGGTAAAGTGTTTGACCCATGCACTGAGACAGCAGCGGCCATGTCTTCGATTCCAGCCGGCAGCCCTTTGCTGCATGCCTTCTCCCCGTCCCCGTTCCCTCTCCCTCTTTCCTGTTATCTCTTCAGCTCAGGGGAAAAAAAATGAAGAGGGAGAAAGTCCACACATGGAAGTGGTAGGGTGGAAGGATGGCTCAAACAAACACAGGACTGGTATTTTAATATATTGCCAATAATACTTATGTGCTTTCACTTTAGACTTTGAATGCACAACTTTTTCTTGTAATGGAGTATTTTTACAATGCTGTATTGATGCTTTTACTTAAGTAAAAGTTCTAACTGCTCTCTTCAATAGCGATATTGCATTTAAATGTGTTCTTTTACAAAATTGCTTAATGAGCAAAAAATTAGGTAAATAAACATGTTTCCTTTCAATGGATACCTTGTAAACTAACACTTGTTACACTCGTGTGTTGAGAGTTAAGTTTTAGATTATCTGTATAATTCCAAAAGAAATATTATAAAGCTGTGTAACACAACTCTTAAAATGTTCTCGACTTTATTGGTCAAACAGTAAGGCCAGTGTGGAAGCTGAACAGTCAGCAAACGGAACAGAATTGGCCATTCACGGGATTATTATTGCTCTGTTGTTGGAAATGAGACGAGCGACACAAATCAGAAGCTGATGTTTGACAGCAACTGTTGCACTGCAGCAGCTCTGCTAGAGCTCCCTCCTCCTCCTCCTCGTCCTCCTCCTCTCCCACCTCCTCCTTCTGCTGCTGCTCTAAGCATGGAAGAAGAGGCCATTTTTGCTGGGTTCCTAGACTGCTGTCTCCCCCTATTGACCAAATGACAGAACTGAAGGTATGGACCCAGTGTGGAGAAAGACACTCAGAAACAGAAGAAAAAGTTTTAAAAAGTAGGAATATAGTTTAATAGCAGTAATATATATAGTTTATTTGCTAAATGTTACAAGTAACATAGGTTTACTGATATTTTTTTCTTTTGAATTTATCTTTTTTGCCATGTTATTTTGCAGTTAATTTATTTTTCATTCAATCTTTTCCTGCATAATAAAATGATCACTTTTAGTAAATTATAGTATAGTCGTAAGGTTCAATGTGTCTTGTTAAATTACTCTTTCCCCATACAGTCCCATAACTATATATAGGAAAATACAGCCAAATTAAACAGCATATACACAGGCTGGTGGGCAGTGTGTGTGTGTATGTTTGAGAGAAAGTGACTGTGTGTGTGTTTTCTGTGCTGGTTAGGAGGAGGGGGAGAAATGGGATCAAATTCCTTTACTTTGGCGTCACGTGCTGTCGCCCAATCAGCTTTGGGCTTTCCTGTGCGGCATGGTCACGCTATTATAAAGCCAGACGTGCAGAGCGTCTGCAGTTCAAAGCACTCGCGCGTTCTGGGGATTGTACTTGGAGACTAGAAAGGAGCACTTTACCGTTTGTTTCATCCTGCAGAGTTGAAAGCAAACTCTCACCAGCTGGCTTCTTGGTTTTTTTGTCCTTTTACGCGCGGATCCGCCTGCAGAAAACACACACTCATCCCAGGAGTCTGTGCGTAAAGGCGCTCGGTTTTACGCACCGGAGCAAAGGCAAAGGAGAATCAGCTGAGTTTTCTGTTCTCTAAATTGAAAGACTGATCAGACTCATCCTGGCAAGGTAAAAGTCCACTTAGAGGCTTTTCCTCTCGCGAGAAAGCAGAAACAACTCCCCCGTTTCACGCGTAATTTGGCACCAAACAGTTTTTCGTATGAATCTCCTCGACCCTTACCTGAAGATGACGGAGGAACAAGACAAGTGTCTCTCTGACGCCCCGAGCCCGAGCATGTCCGAGGACTCCGCGGGCTCTCCGTGCCCGTCCGGCTCGGGCTCCGACACCGAGAACACCCGGCCGTCTGAGAACGGGCTTCTGAGAGCGGACGGAGACTTCAAGAAGGATGAGGACGATAAGTTCCCGGCGTGCATCCGTGATGCCGTGTCCCAGGTGCTCAAGGGCTACGACTGGACCCTGGTGCCCATGCCGGTGCGCGTAAACGGATCCTCTAAGAACAAGCCGCACGTTAAGAGACCGATGAATGCCTTCATGGTGTGGGCGCAGGCTGCGCGGAGGAAGCTAGCGGATCAGTACCCACACCTGCACAACGCGGAGCTCAGCAAGACTCTGGGGAAACTCTGGAGGTGAGTGGAAATGCTGCGCTTTTTAGCTTTTACGCACAGATTTTGCATGAAATGGGTGAATCATTTTATCTTTTCTCTGCTTTGCACATTTACACTTTATCCTCCCATTATCTTCTCTGCATGACTTTAACTGTTTAAATTGTTTTTGTCCTGGAAAAGAGCATTTAAAGCAATTAAACCACATTATTGGTCCTTTTTACTCACAGACTTCTCAATGAGGGAGAGAAGCGGCCGTTCGTCGAGGAGGCGGAGCGGCTCCGGGTGCAGCATAAGAAGGATCACCCGGACTACAAGTACCAGCCGCGGCGGAGGAAGTCAGTGAAGAACGGGCAGAGCGAGTCGGAGGACGGCAGCGAGCAGACGCACATCTCCCCCAACGCCATCTTCAAAGCTCTCCAGCAGGCGGACTCCCCGGCCTCCAGCATGGGAGAGGTGCACTCTCCGGGCGAGCACTCCGGTGAGCAGAAAGAAAAAAAAGCGACACATTTAACTCTTTAGGCGCTTGTTTGAATGCTTCGTGTTCTCTCTGAAGATTTTTCAAAACTTTAAAAAAGTGAAATGATTCACTATCCAGCCTAGCTTCAAAATGAATATTTTTCCTCTCGGTCTTCTCAGTAGTCACATATTAAACTCAGAGCTTGTTTGAATGCCTCACCGTTTCTCTGAAGATCATTCAGATCCTTAAAAAGTTAAATAATTCACTCCCCATCCCAGTTGGTTTGTTTAAAACATATTAGACTGAATTTTAAACGAAGATTTTTCTTGTTTGAATGCCTCATGTCCTCTATGAAGATCATTCAAAACTTTAAAAAGTTTTTCATAAAAAATTTACATTTTTTAAAAAGTTAATTAATTCTCCAGCACTGTTGCTTTGCTTAAAAAGTACTAAACTTAATACCAAATGAATATAGAATGCTAAATCTCATGTGTCTTTTAACTTCCAGGCTCCCAGGGGCCCCCTACCCCTCCCACCACCCCAAAGACTGATGTCAGCTCAGGCAAGATGGACCTAAAGCGTGAAGGTGGCCTCCGCTCTCTGCCCGATGGCCCCGCTGGGCGCCAGCTCAACATCGACTTCCGCGATGTGGACATCGGTGAGCTGAGCAGCGACGTCATCTCTCACATCGAGACCTTCGACGTCAACGAGTTCGACCAGTACCTCCCGCCTAACGGGCACCCCGGCTCCGCCAGCGGCCCCGGCAACACCACCCCAGTCAGCTACACCGGCACCTACAGCATCAGCAGCGGTGCACCAGTCAGCCCGCAGGCAGCTTGGATGGCAAAAAGCCAAAACCAGCAGGGACAGCAGCAGCAGCACACCCTCACCACCCTGGGGAGTGGCGGCGGCTCAGACAGAGAGCACAGGACCCAGATCAAGACGGAGCAGCTGAGCCCGAGCCACTACAGCGAGCAGCAGGGCTCCCCGCAGCACGTCGCCTACAGCCCCTTCAACCTGCAGCACTACAGCCCCTCCTCCTCCTACCCGGCCATCTCCAGGGCGCAGCAGTACGACTACTCCGACCACCAGGGTGGGGGCAGCGGCGCCTCCGCCTCCTCCGCCGCAGCCTCCTACTACAGCCACGCGGGGGCGGGGCAGGGCTCGGGTCTGTACTCAACTTTCAGCTACATGAGCAGCCCCAGCCAGAGGCCCATGTACACGCCCATTGCCGACAACACGGGGGTGCCCTCCATCCCGCAGAGCAGCCCGCAGCACTGGGAGCAGGCTCCGGTTTACACCCAGCTCACCAGACCCTGAGCCGCCGTCGCCTCCGCCGCCCCCGAGACTGAGAGACAACACACAAAATGACATGTACAGCCACACACACACAACACACACACACACACACACACACACTCAAAACACTTTACCCCAGGGAGAGCTCCGCCTCCAGAGCTGCTCCCTGAACCAGACACTTGAATTTGCAGAAGAGGAGAGCTGGACTTGTGATTGGCTCACGTCGTGCCTTGCTATTGTATCTGGATAGAAACTATATATATTTTTAGAGAGATGAAAAGACTTAGGAAAATCCTCTGTGAGGACTTATTGATTGTTGATATTTCAGTAGGTACTGTGTATGTTTCTTTTTGTTTTGTTTTTCCCTTCATACGCTGGCAGTTTGTAACTCATGGGCAGGGTTGGGGGGGTAATGGATTACATGTCATTTGGATTATTTTATCAGATTACAAAAACTAAGCGACTATCACTAGAGATTAAATTTGAAAAATGTGAAATTAGATTATCGTTACATTGTCAAGGATTACTTGAATATATTTTTTATTACGTCTTTAAAATATGTCAACTCTTATGTTTCATTTCGAAGTAGTATTCACATTAGATTGTATTTTTTTGCAACCCAATGGATTATATTACCAATTACAAAAGTTGCCATGTAATTTGTGTTCCGTAACCGGCTACATTAACCCTGCCCATGTTGGGGTGGGGGTGATCGGGGAGGGTTTTGGGGTAATTATTTTTTACCTGTAGATAAAAAAAAACAAAAAAGCTTTATATTTTAAAACCGTTCAGCAGCTAACCACTCCTGGTAGTGCCATATCTGGTTTCTCTGTTCAACTTCACACAAGGATCTCCATTTGTTTTGTTGTTGCTTTTCTCTTTTCTGTGCCATTCAGCGAGTATGGTTTGTATTTAAGCTGTTTTTTTGTTTTTTTTTTTGTTTTTTTTTTTTTTCCTCGAGTTATGCGTCACGATCATCGGAAAGCTATTAGGCAATACAGAGGACGAGGGGAGACACTCTGGTTTCACAATGCTGTGCTGTCTTGACGGGGGTTGCCTGCAGCCCCTTTCCACCATCCGTGCCTTGGATTTTTTACATTTTCTCCAACTTTTTTGTATGCGTGTGCTTGTGTTTTTGCGAGGTGTGTGTTGTGTGTGTGTGATGGCCACAGCTGAGATTACACTTACCGTCCAACAGCGTGTGTTTGACAGCTACAGGAAGTCACCTTTGACCCCCTTGGGTGCCTGCCCCCCCCCAGCCTGCAGTCTCCCACCATGCTGTTGTCCAAAACACCCCCTCCTCCCTTCTCTGGTCAAAACCAGTTGAAAAACTTTATTTATTTATTAGCTTTAATTTTATTTCAAAGTAATTATTTTGCATACTATTCTTATAACTAATGAATTGTCCTCTTTGCAATGTAGATGGCATATAATTTCCCCTTTTCTTTTCTTAAAAAAAAATTCAACCCAGGGGGTACTTAGACAAAATGGTACACGCTGTAATCGTCTTTTTTTGTTTATTTATCGTATGTAAATGTCTATTTTAAGTATGTATTTGCCTTTTTCTGAGGGTTTGGGGGGACTATCTAACGAAATGTGTACGGATTATTTGTTATTTGTGAATTTCCTTTGAGTTGGACTTAAAACTAAAGAACTGGAAAATGTTATCTCAGTTTTTCTGTTTGGCTTTTTTTTTGTTTTGTTTTGTTTTGTTTTGTTGTGCGATCACCAGAGGGACCGTCCATCCTTTCTGCTCTGCAAGCTCCGTTTCCTTTCCTCTCAATATCAAAGAACTGATGTTCCCAGTACTCTTTTGTTTCTTCTTCTGTGATCTTGCCATGTATTTGTACTGTCTTTAAAGAATCTTTTGTATATGTATTTGCAATAAAAAAGAAAATGCTATTAAAAAAAAACAAGAAAATTTCTCGTTTATCCCTCAGGATTACGCTCTCGAACGTTCAAGTTATGCAACATCTTTCTGCTGAATAACACATGACTCTGCTGAAGCACCTTTCAACAGATTGTACTGAAAGGGTTAAGAGACGACAGCCAAGAAACCGGACTAGTGTTTGTTTTCCCAGAAGCCTTGTTTTTTTTCCTCCTGCTTTTATTTTCTTCCTCCCTTTCTCCCCGTCAGCTGGTAGCAGCAGGGGGTGAGGCTCTAGGGGACCTGGAGGGGAGGGGGACGGCAGGGAGCACCCGATATAGCAAGTGCTGTAAAAACTACTGAAGAGAATCAGGATTTATTTCAATAGAAATAGATACTTGAAGGAGAAAGAAAGAAAGCCGGGTGAGCAGGTCCTGCTTTGATAAAATCATAGTGGGGGAGGAAGAGAGTCATACAAGCAAGTTACGCGCTGCAGAACTGGACTGTAACACAGAGTTTTAGCTCGAGCTTTGCACTCCAACTCCAACTCGGGTTACTTTCATGCATTAGCTTCAGGTGGGCTGTTAAAACCTACTGTGGTTACTCCGATTGCACAGTGGTCAAGCTGAAAACTAAGGCTGTTACGGATTATATGGCACACACAGCATGGGTGGATATGGATGCAATTACACAAACCCACAATCTGATGAAACCTAGGGCAATGGGTGATCAATAAATATCACTTTTGTAGCTTAATTTATTGAGTTATTTCACTCAATTTGAGACCAAATCAGAGGGCTGCTGTCAAGGAAAGAGTTGCTTCCAGAGATGGGAAGTAACTAAGTACAAATACTTCATTACTTTCATTACAAGTACAATTTTCATATACTTTGCTTTTTTTTCTGACAACTTTTTACTTTTCCTCTCTACATTTTAACAGAAATATCTGTACTTCTTACATTTTCAAAACATGTTATTGATTACTTTTATTTTGTAGCAATGCACACCACCTTCCCAACGTCAAGACCAGTTTCAGCCTAAATGGATGGAACAGTAACAGAGAACAGATGATTCCTTGGTGCATGCATCAGTGTATATATCACACACGAAAGACAAAAATGACATAAAAGACATTAACAAGATCAGAGGGAGACTCAGCAGCAAAGAAAAGGTGAGGATCGGTTAGTTTTTGCACAGAAACGGCTGGTAGAAATGTCCTTCAGAGGGTAACTTTTTACTTTTACACTTTGAGTACATTTCAGAATCAAAGTATCTGCACTTCTACCAAAGTAAAGAATGTGTGTACTTTTGCCACATCTGATTGCTTCTTTAAAGCCCTTTAAAATCACCTTTTTTTTAAAAAAATTTTCGCTGACATACCTAAATAAAAAAAACTTGTAACAGAAGAATTGTGAGGCTAAAATAAATGTATGAGGACTCGCTTTAAAGGAAACATGCTCTAGTTTGTGGAAATGTTCTCGTTTAGTTTGGGGCTAAAACACAACTGACACTACATCAGCTCAAACATGAAGGAAAAATGATTTGTCTGCTTCTTGTTTCTATTAAGTAATCTATGTGTAGCATTAAAGAGGCCACTTGTGGCATCACTGGCGTCTCAAAACCTTAACCCTGATCCAGTGCACCGCTGATCAGGTGGATTTAAACAGGTTAAAAGTGGATCGCTATGACCACTTTACCACTGGCATGTTCTTAAAAACCTACATATGTTAACAAATAGCTTAATCATTTTAATTGTGCTAGAGATCAAATAATTATTTGGTTAGTCAACTGACGGAAGCTTTTCAAATGTGAGAATTTGCCCCCTTTTACTGTTTAATGTAATTGTATTGTTAGTTGTAATTGTGTTTTTGACTGTTTAAAGTAAAAAGTAAATGATTAATTGAAAAAGCAATCCATAGACTCAATGATGATGAAAATTCATCATCAGTTCATCATCAAAGTGCGCAGTGACACAGTGAAACCTCGTATGCAAATCCTCCAGGGTAATTTTCTTTCATATGAGGGTTTAATAGCCCTTGGGTACTTTGCAGTACTGCAGGGGGTAATAGAGATTTGAAAATATTCATTTAAATTAATATCGCTCATGAATAATTCTGAAAAAAAGGACAAATTCAACAAAAAAAATGTAAATTGTCACTGTCCTGTGAAAACCACTTATCTTCAAATTTGGCGAATGTGATTTTTTTTTTTTTTTTTTTTTGGATATAACTGAAGATTTCTTAAGCCAAACAAACCACTGGATCATCTGCAGAATGCACTGCCACAAAGCTGAAAAGATGGCTCTTTTTCTTAGCTTCCAAAAAGCTGACATTTTGGTGAAGTGGTTTGATCAAACCACTTTATATATTCTGTGCCTTTTTTAAAACTGTCCACAGCGTGAAATCTTAAAAAAGAACAACGCCACAAAGCAAACACATTCACTCTGGGAGGGCTAATCCCAGATTATATTTCAAAAATGTATAATTGGATTATAGTTACATTGTAAGGGATTACTTGCTTGATTTTTGAGCTGAATCTTTAAAATATGACAATTCTAAAATTATGAAACTTTTTTTCCCATGCTAACTGATCTATTAACTCATAAAACAGGTGTTTGACAGACAGGGTTTCTTAGATAACTGCTCCACAAAAACAGCCTTTTGTAAAAATGCTTTCTATTTGCAGTGAAAATGTTTTGAGATGTTTAAAGAGAAAAAAAATATTTGTGGAACTCAAAGTTTTGTGGCTGCGTCCAGCTTTTTTAGCACAAGGTGCAATATTTTCAGTGTTTGATTCCTGAAGTAATCTAAAAGTAATCACCTTAGATTACATTTTTTTGTGATCCAGTAGGTCATTTGTATTCAGTAACTGACTACATTTCAAAGTAATCTGACCCAGCCCTGTAAGTAATACAGCTGAAAACATGTAGAAAGAAGTGAAAACGAAAGCGTAAATAAAGCAAAAAAAAAAAAAATCCCGTCAGTATCAGGAAGAATATGTTTTAGTGGAATTTACCTTAACAAGCTGACACTGATGGCACAGCGCTGTATTTGTACCTCTTTATAAAGGGTTTTTTTTTTCCCTACAAAAATATTTAAGCATTTGGCTTTTGTGTTTATTTGAAACTGACAGCAGAGATGAACAAGAAATTCCGAGAGTGGAGGATGACATGCAGCAAAGTTCCGGGCTGGAATCTAATCTCACAGTTGTATGGGATATGTCTTCAACACTTAGGCTACCACTGCACCCTTTTATTAGCTTCTTATTGCATTTTTTTATTGCATTATTACTTTTTGTATCAGCTTGTGTTTTCTTGCTGAGCTTTACGTGTTTGTATAAAGCCTCATCTCAGGACAGATCAGACTTTAACTGCTGCAGTATGTTTCATTGGTTGATGCAACAAAAGTGTCCTTATTAAAAATATGGAAACCAATTTAAAAGAAGTTCCTTCAGGACACTTTTGAAATTCTCTGTAGTTTTCTGTTAGTACATAAGTGTCTATGTATGTAAGTTTTTTGTGAGAGTCAAAGAATGGTTGCACACAAGTTCTTATTTGGACCCTCTTTTTCATTTTGGTGCCTTTGTGCCAAGCAGCTATATCGCTAGTTTTGCTAGCTATCACATGGCACGACTACTATGGAGTAATGGCCTCTCAGAAAAAGTATTACAGCTTAAGACTTGGGCTAACAGGCACTGGACAGGAAATGAAAACTTGTGGTGGGTCTCCTGAAAATCCAACAGCTGCACCGTTTGAGAAATGCAAGGCGCCAGCGTTGCAAACTGATTTTTTGGATTTGTGGGAGTCATGAACAGAACCACTGATACAGAAAGTGTAATGTGTTGTTTAGAATGTAAAGCCCACTGAGAAAAAAATGGTTATTATGGGCTGTATAAATAAAACTGACTGCATTTGAATCGCTCTCTCCAAAGCTACCAGACTCCCTTGGCAAAAACAGTAATTTTACCTCATAGAACACAGGAGGGTTTTTTTTTTGTGTGTGTGTGTGTGTTATTGTGTGATTTCCATGAATCTGAACTAACCTTGTCAAACACCAAAGCTATGCAGTTTTCAGTGACCTAAAATCAATGTTTTTGTCAAAGGAGTTGGGTTGGGTTAGAGACAGCCATGTTTGGCTCATATAACGGTAGTTTCCCATCAGAAAAGGCTGTTTGACGGCAAGGTTAAGCAGAGAAAACACAGTGTACGTTTATGTGACTAAAATACATTTTGCTGTTGACCTGTTCACGGCAGTACATTGCTCAGGTTACCACACCAGTACTCCTGCTGCCTCTCCAAACTGTGGGCATGCCGATATCTTCTGTAGCTGATAGACTTAATATGGATAAGTGCCTCCTACAACCCCACTTCAAATAATCCAAACTATTCCTGTTAGACCTACAAAGTTGAGTTTATGATTAGGTTATTAATTAAATTGTAAAGACTAATCATTAATAAGCTGTTACAACACATTAGATGAAAAGGGCAACAGTGATCTGTTGCTTGCCAAACAGTGAGCCCACATTTATCTGTACTGTTAAGCCTCGGGTTTCATCCTTTGCTTAGATCACTCTGTATTATCTATCAGCAGCATGATACCTGTCAGCTTCATCACATAATTGTTCATAAGTAACTTGCATGTAACCTTCGTCACCATGTCACGCAGGATGAAAACAACATAAAGTGATGTAACAAGATGAAAATGATGTGAAAGACATGACAAGACTTTGACTTGAGTAAAGAAGTTGAATCAGTGCTTCTACTTTTGTACACAAGTTGTCTGCACTTCCTCTTGAGTACAGAATATGTGCACTTTTGCCAGTTACAAATGTGAGTAACTTATTAGTAAGATTAATTAGTAGTAGTATCAGGATCTTGCTGAATATTGATGTATAAAAAGTGTTATAACATGTTAGTAAGTGTTTACAACCTAATTAATGAACTAACTTTAAACCATTTATAAAGAAGCGAAGTCTCTCCCAATTGGTCCAAACTTTGGAAAATGACATTCTCGTCCTCTAAAATTATCTTTTAAATTGACAGACATCATGTGTATAATTCATGACACAATTCAGACGGGATCAAAAAAATGATTTGTGTCTCACCATTGACTACCGTTCATATTTTTTCCCATGAGGCCTCTCTGTAATGAAAGTCTGATTGAAAAGTGTTACCGGACCCATTATGAAGTTCTACAGACCTTGAACCTTACACAACGCTGGCAACTGTTAACATTTAGGGAGCTGACGGAGGGGAAACTTCAGAATATTGTGCGATTTAGCCGTTATGGACCTGTGGACTTGTTCTTGGTGTTCCTTCAAGCAGAGCATCTGTTCCACAGCTCCAACCATCACAACTCATTAACAAGTAAACAGCAACAACAAAACACATAACACTGCACGCACTTCTTTCAGTTGTTTCTCATTTGTCTGAAGAGATATTAGATATTGAATATATCTGAGCGGGCACGCGCTGCTCAGCGGCAGACCCCTCCCCCCTGGGCCCTCGGCGCTGGCATCTGACAAAGGTCAAGGAGGGGAAACACTGAGTGATGTCACGCTGCCGGGGGACCAAACACCATTTTCCTGTGATGTGGATTATGTGTTAGGCGACACAATGTTTTTCAGACTCATTGGAGGCGGCTTTTGAACACGAGACGGAGACGGAGATGCAGCCAAGACTCACTTTGTAGCGCATGACTGCCGATGGACTGCCTTACAGCTGCATCCCCATGAGGAGTGATTTGGAATATAAAAAAAAAGGTTTGGGGGTTATCGCAGCTGCTGGATAATACTGGCAGAGGTTTGGTGACTAGTCAGCTGAGAGCTGTGGACAGTTCTCGTACTCATATGATTTTACATTGATGCAGCTGGATGATGGATCTGTCTACAAGGCTGAACTAAAAATGCCACCACTGTAACAGAATACAGGACACTGACTGCAAGAACACGGAAACAAGTATCAATCTGTTTCTGGGAATGTTCCTGTCAGAAAGGTTGCAGAGGTCATGTGACATGATTGCATGCAGTCGGTGACCTTTAGGTACAACAGAGAGAGTTGTTAAAAAGATGAAAGGAAGTCCCCTGACTAGTTGTTTTCCTGTCAGCTGTCCTACTTTCCCCTCTACCTACACTGGTGAAGATGGCAGGAATATACACTGAGCAAGGTAAAACATCTACTGATATACATTCAAAAGAGAGGAAAATGTCATTGTCTTTATGTCCCTATGATCAAGTTTACTTTGAGGTAAAGTCGATCAAACTGTGTGCATAAAATGTGTATGTTCTGCACCACAACACAACTTGGATTCCTGCTACAACTATAAGGCTCTTTCAAAGGCATCAGATATTACAATGCATGGATAATCACGCTGTGATGTGCCTTGTCCTCAGTGACACAACCGTCAAGTCATCATACACCATCAGCTGGTTGATTAAAGCTACAGTCAACATTTTGCCTGTTGGTGGTTCAGAATGGCAGCACTGTATTTGGAGGACCTCAGAGCCACCGTGTTATATAATGTTTCTCAGTCAGTAAAAAATGTGGTCAGGAAACACTGGCATATTCTGTCTAGTGACCCCAAAGTTGGCTGAGAGTTTGTTAACCCTCCCATATTTGCTACCAAACAGACTCATAATGACAGATCTACACTGTAAAAAAAAAAAAAGCTGAGACAACTTAAAATTTCAAGGCAACACACTACAGTAGATGTTTGAGTTTTGAGCCTCAAACTCAAACTCTTAAGTTTTGAAGCAAACCTTAAAAAGTTTTGCTGACCTATAATCTAGATGAGATGATTTACTTTTCCTTTCTTTGGATGAACTTTTTTAGCGACTAAACAACTAAAGAGTTTTAATTGAAAAATATGAAAATTTTCACATTTACTTTCACTTCAATTAATATTCTCAATCGTTTTTTTAAACAATGTTTTGTGTTTCTAAAATTTAAAGCTTTAAGTTTATCTAAAGAAAGAAAAGTTAATTATCCCCGCAAAAGATCAGTAGTTGGTAAAACTTTTTCAAAACTTAAGAATTTGAGTTGGGCTCAAAAGTCAATCTGTGGCAGTCCCCTGCCTTGAAATTTTGGGTTTTCTCAACTTTTTTGTTTTTACAGTGTATATGTCAAACCAACACATTTTTTAAGCTCTTCTTCCCCCGATAAATTTTCCTTGTTTAAATTGTGTTAACTGAAATACAATGATTAAAGGGAACTGTTTTTTACATCCCACCACAGGCAAAAAACTGAGGAAGAATCCCATGTAGGACTACGTATGCAGTCCGTCACTGTGCTGGTTTTGTCATGTGGGAAAAACAAAAAGAATTGAGGATTAGGATCTAAGAAGTCTCCTGTAGTCAGGCCAAAATGCACTAAAGGCATCAGACGCTCGCGTTTTGAAGTACACCCATTGTTCTAAATGGCAGAAGACGCACTGAAAGCATGCTGACGTGCACCAAACTGCCTTAACACTCGCAGTTTGAACTTGTTTCAATTTTGGAGCATCATATGAGGACCAGGGCTTTAATTCTGTTGGCCATGGAGTCTGCAGTCTATGGTTTATGGTTATTGAGGCAATCAAGTCAATGTGGAGGTGAGGAGATGGGGCAAAGAGAAGCCTATTTATTCTGGGGGCTTAAATGACAAAATGCTGCCGTGTTGTTCTTTATGAATACAGAGGGGTATTTCATTTTTTAGAACTTATATTTTCTGTGGATGTTTTCACATGATGAGTTCACATATCTTTATACATGCATTTTACTTAATGCTAATATGTACATTTATTGGTCAACTGCAATAATGAGATGTCAGTTGTAGTGTTTATTCTCAGTTTTTTACTATTTTTTCTGTCTAATATTCGACTATTGATTATACTGTTTCGATCATGTGTATATTTATATGAATGTTTTACAATATGAGATGACACATATATGGTACATAAAATGTCTTTGCATTTTGATATTTTTTGTTGCAGTATACTACTTTTACTTTTAATTTGGTATAATGTGTCCCTGTATATTACTCCTGTATATTTTTACAATTTAGTATAATTTGTTCTTGTATATATTTTCTATATTCTCAGATATTCTATAGATATTTATCTTTAATATTTATAGAGCATGCCAAGGATTTTCTTATACTGTGTACTCAACAATTTCTTTAAATCTTTCTGTCTATATATTTTTCTCCGATTGGACGTGAGGTTTCTGTGACCTTAAACCAACCAAATATGTATTAGTTCATCCTTGAGTCCAAGTGGTCATCTGTACCAAGTTTGAAGAAATACCCTCAGGAGTTCTTGAGATATCATGCTCACTCAAAAACATAATGCCTGTTTGCCAGTGTGGAGGCATAAAAAAGGTTTTGAAGGGTTTTCAAGAATCATAGAGGTCATTCAGCATATAGTCATGAATGTAAAAAGAAAATATAAGAAGAAATCAGGCTGATCAGTCCAGTAGTATTCAAGATTAGCTGGAGACAAACTGCAGGTCTTCTGTTCTAATAATTTGCTCGTTTGGTGAGTTGACGAGTAGAAATCATTCTGGTAAAATCAGTTGGAATGATGTCGCATCATAGTTTAATGACAGGTTATCAGCATTTTGATTGCCTTTGTGTTTTGTGTGAAACTAGTTTCACAAAGGTGAGAGTTTTGCAACTGTTGCGGCTGAGTTTCATGTGTGTTGCAGAGGGCTTTATGCCATGCAACTCAATTGCAACTTAGTTTCACCTAAGTTTCAACCAACTAAAGTTGCATAAAAGTTTTGTCATCCAGGTTGCAGGTGTATCATCAAAAACTGCTATAGACAGAGTACATTTCCTGCTTGGTTTAGTCTAGTTTTGATTAATTGTTTCTCCTCAGTGGAGACATATTGGTATGAGCATACTAAACACAAGACAGGCTATTTGATTTGGGCACGAGGTAAATGTGCCTCAGTTGTTTTGGGTTTGTGGTGGTTTTCAGCCCCAATGCTATATGAAAATCTGCAGCTTTAAAGAGAGCTCAGCCCTCAGATATTTGGTGAATGAAAGAGAAAGGGAGATGGGGAAGGAGAAGAGAGGCAGGATATCAGAGTAAACAAGAGAAGGGAAGACAGATGGCAGGATATCAAAAGGTGGAGTGTAGGCCGACTGTGGTCAGGAGCGAGTAGCACATCGTCCCATCTGAAAAAGCCATCAGTCTCTGCAGCACTCGCATGACAGGGGAAATGGTAGTAACAAGCACAGGACAGATGACATGTTTCATATGGATGTTTTCCACAGCAGACAGCCAAGCAGACAAGTCACGTCACATCAGAGGCATGAGCAGCGTCTCGGCCAAATAAGCTGCGATCACAGCGAGTTCTGCACGATCAAAACCAAGCAAAAGGCCATATTTTACTGAATCAGGTTCTGCTTGGTGGATGAGTGAGCCCTGACGAGGAAAATAAGATCTGAAAAATTCTGCACACCAGCACAGATGTTTGCATGAAGTTGGGTAGAGCTGCTGGAATTACATGAGGTCACTGGACTGCACGAACCAATAACAATGATAAAGATGTTCCCTCTCCCACCGTACCAGGAACAACAAAAGTAATGGAAGAGTCAGGCAGATCTTTATCAAGCACAATATGAAACAGTCTACAAAGACATCACTTCATCCACTCATCCATTTTCCTCCACTTACACGAGGTTGGGTTGCAGTGGCAGCAGGCTAAACAGGGCATTCCAAACATCTCCCCCCAGCAACACTTTCCTGCTCTTCCTGGGGGATGCTGAGGTGTTCCTAGGCCAGATTAGATATGCAATCCCTCCAGTGAGTTCTGGATCTTCCCTGGGGTGTCCTCCTAGTACAACGTGCCTGGAAAACCTCCAAAGAGAGGCGTCGATGACCCATCTTGATCAAAGGCCCAAAGCACCTCAGCTGACTCCTTTTGACAAGAAGGAGCGGTGGTTTTTCACTGAGTTCCCTCCAGATGTCCAAGCTCCTCACCCTAGGGCTAAGCCCAGACACCCTACAAAGGAGACTCATGTTGGACGCTTGTATCTGCAATGTCATTCTTTCGGTCACTACCCCAAAGGAATGAAGATCAACTGGTAAATTAAAAATTGGTCCGATATAAGGGTTGCATTAGTGCTGACGCCGCACCAGTCCACCCATCAGTCTCACACTCTACATCATGCTCTAATCTATGTCAATCATTAGCTTGCTAATTAGCCTGATATCGCTCTTTAAAAGGAGAAAGCTGACTTACAAAATTTGGACCAGAGCTTGAGTGAAAACGCCTGTGTGAGTTGGGCCTTTAAGTGGTCGATCCAGAATTTATGAGATTTCAACAGGAGAAAGTAGTTCCAACAAAAACACACAGTAAAGTGTGTGGATTGTCAAGACTTTTAATACTGTGAGCACCACATTCAGTACTATGTAAATAATGTTAAAGTAATGTTTAGAAGACAATACATTACAGGAAGTTACTTTGAAAGAAAAGGATATAGACGTACATATTTCTGTGTTCATAATCTAGCGCTCCATAATCATGCTAAAAATTCCTGAATCTAAGGCTCCAGACGGGAAGGCAGCCTCAGCCTCTCACCGCCATCCCCTGCGTCACAACACATACTTCTAATTAACAACACTGCAAACTCTTAATGAACAATGTTCGTCCCATTACAGGCATTTGCAGGATGCTGATCACAGGCGACAATGCGGGTCAGCTGGATTTGAACCAGAACTAATCATACAGGCATGTTGGAGTGACGTCAGAGGCTCTGAGTGACAGCACTAACTGTAGACTGCCGGGCTGATTACCATCCGATACCCTTCCACAAGGGCAGTCTGGTTATAGGCTTGATACGGGTGACAATTAAGGACCACACCATTGTTGGAGCAGCGTGAGGTTTGAAAGACGGAGCGTGACAGGGCGCTGGTGAAACCCTGCGATCAGTATGAGCGGGGCGGGGAGGGTTGGGAAGAAAGGTTTATCTCATCAATCTCTGAGGTCACCACAGATGCTATAACGTAGTGTGGTGAGGGGTAAAGAGGCGGGGAAAACAGCCAAGGATATAGTTCTGAAAATAACAAAAAAGAAAAATGTCACAGGAACTGCTAACAAGCTAGTTCAGACAAGCTAATTGTTGCTTGACTTTGTTAAAATCACCACTAGTTCCAAGTACTGTATTATACTCATTTATCTTTGAATATATTGTATTAACTCCATGGACTTTGCATTTATAGATGAAAGAAACACACAAAAAGAGATTGGACTGAATTCCAAAAAGCTCGCTGCACAGCTGCTGTGCCAGCTAGCCCCAGTCTCACTCGTATAAAGTTTGTTGATAACAAGGAAGGTGATTTAGATAAGTTCATACCCAAAAAACTTGGACTGATACATAGTACTAATGGGAAGACTTCACAGGAAATGTCAACAAGCTAGTTTTTGCTTGTCTTTTTGTTAAAATCACAAAAGGTTTCAAGTCTTTACTGTAGTTATTTATCTTAGAACCGCCTATATGTAAATGCAAGTTTTGCATTTTAATAAAGTTTAATTAAAGAAATGTACAAGATTGGACTGAGTTACAGAAACAAGTTGCACAGTAGCTACGCTAGCTAGCTTGATTAAATCATATATTTCCCCAGGCTTGCTTGCATTAACTGCACTGTAGTTTGTTAATAACAAAAAAGGTGTCATAAATGATTTAATTCCTAAATAAGGTCATGATTCAAATGCTAATATTGAGCGCCGTATACTTATTAATCTTAGAATATGTATAGTTAGCCCTCGGAATGCGTTCAAATTTTTAGAAAGACAGATGAAAGAAATAAGCAAGAAAAGATTGGACTGAGTTACAGGAGCTACGTGCATGGTAGCTATGCTAGCTAGCTTGATTCAAACTGATTATCTACCCAGCCCTACTTGCATTACCTGAACTGAATAACAAGGAAGGTAGTAGAGATGAATTCCTTCTCAAAAAAATTGTAAAGACACATAAAGGGAAAATTTCACAGGAACTGCTAACAAGCTAGCTGCTGGCAAAGTAACTGTTTCTTGTCATTGTTAAAATCACAAATGGTTCAAATACTAACACTTAATCTTAAAATATGCATAGTAAACCCCAGGAATGTGTTTAAATTTTTAGAAAGCCAGACGAAATAAGTGTAGAGGAAGAGTTACAGAAGCTAGTTGCGCAGAAGCTATGTAAGCTAGCTTGATTCAAACCGAATATCTCCCCAGCCGTGCTCGCGTAACTGCGCTGCAGTTTGTCGATGCAGAGCAGGGACTTAAATGAAAGTGGCAGGCGGTGTTAATGTGGGCAGTTTTCCCAGGAAACAAAAAGAAAGAAAAAAACAATTAATATTCTAAACCAATTCCTCTCTGAGAATCTGCCCCCTCCTGAACCCATGGGTGGTCTTTTCAAATGCAAAATACAGCACAAAGACAGAACGAGGGTTAGAGACCAAGAGCCTGTGATAAAGAAACGCAGAGAGAGAAAAACAGACAGATGGAGAAAGACAAAGAGAGGAAGAAGGAGGGAGAATATGCCAACTAACAACTCTGGAAAATGAAGGACGGCCGAGGCATGCAGGCATAAAGAGATAAATGAGTGAAAAAATGTATGTGGGAAAGATTGTTGACAAGCAAGGAAACTTTGATTGAGTTCTAATTGCCGAGGCTTTAAGTCCTAATTATGTGCGTGTGTGTGTGCATTGGGGAAACAAAAAAAAAGTCTCCTACATGAAGCTGTGTGTACTCGCCGAGGTACTGTAGCTGTGTTGTGGTGTTTGTAATTCCAGCTCACAGGCAACATGCACTTAATGAAACAATGACGTTAATTGCGTTTCTGCTGCCGTCCAGTAACATGGGAAAAAATGAAAAACACAACATGAGCCTCAGTCTGAAAATCAACTCATTATTAAAAACAATGGAGAGCTGCGCGGTTTTTACTTTTTTAGCTGAGGGGCACCAATATGTACTGTTAGTGTTGGCTTTATGGTGCTCCAGGGATGATTTTATTGCATGATTCTGACATACTGTAGTCAAAACGTGTGCCAGTTCCTAAATACATGGGTAGTTATGAATACACAATTCACACACATATACAAATATAGAACCACAAGTGCATAACAGTAAGGATGCGGTGTAAAATGTAAATAAAAACAGAATGCAATGATTTGGAAAATTTTTTTTGACCTATATTCAATTTAAAACGGTACAAAGACAAGACATTTAATGTTCAAACTGATTAACTTGATAATTTTTTGTAAATATATACTCATTTTGTCTGTAAAACATTTCAAAAAAGTTGGGAAAGGGGCAACAAAAGATTTGGAAAGTTGTAGAACGTTCAAAAAACACCTGTTTGCAACATTCCACGGGTGCACAAGCAGTTCACCACTTTGTGAAAAACTATGTGGGTATGTGGGCAGATAGTCCAGCAGTTTAAGAGCAACTTTTCTCGACATGAAACTGCAGGAATGTAGGGATTTCAAAATCAAAAATCCATAATATCTTTAAAAGATTCTGACCTTTGACCCCTCATGCAACACTGCATTAAAGACCTGCATGATGGTATACAGGATACTATACGAGCTTGGGAACACTTTGGTTGTCTGTAAACATTTTTTGTCACTGCACCTACAAATGCAAGTTAAGACTCTACCGTGCAAAGCAAAAGACATATCAACAACATCCAGAAATGCTGCAGACTTCTTTGGGGCCCAAACTAATCTGAGATGGACTGATGTAAAGAGGCAAAGTGTGCTGCGGTCTGACAAGTCCACATTTCAGATTGCTTTTGGAAATCATGGACGTTGTGACCAGCGCAAACTTCAAAAACCAGCATCTGTGATGGTATGTCAGGTGTGTTGGTGCCTGTGGCATGGCTAACTGTCACGTCTGTGAAGGCCCCATTAATGCTGAAAGGTACATACAAGTTTTGGAGCAACATATGCTGCCAACCAGACATCTTACAACAGTGTGGCTTAATAGTAAAAGAGTTCAGGTACTAGACTGACCTGCCTGCAGTCCAGACCTGTCTACCATTGAAAATGTGTGGTGCATTACGAAGTGCAAAATACAACAACAGAAACTCCAGACTGTTGAGTATCTTAAGTCGTATGTCAAGCAATACTGGGAATGAATTTCACTTTCGAAACTTCAACAATTAGTGTCCTCAGTTGCCAAATGCTTACTGAGTGTTGCTGAAAGAAAAGGTGATGTATCACAGTGGTAAACATGCTCCTGTCCCAACATTTTTGGAGCCCGTTGCAGGTATCAAGTTCAGAATGAGTGTATATTTACAAAAAACAATAAAGTTAATCAGTTTGAATATTAAATATCTTGTCTTTGTACTGTTTTCAATTGAATAAAGGTTGGGAAAAAATGCACATCATAGCATTCTGTTTTTATTTACTTTTTAGACAACATCCCAACTTTTTTGGAATTCGGGTTGTACATATACAACTCCATGTCTTTAGGGCAGTAAACCTGTGTGTCATGTGTATCCGGTATGTGTGAGGGTCTTGTGTAGCCCGCCCTCCCCATTTCCTTCTGTTCTGAACCCAGTCCTGTCCTTTGTGTATGTGTGTATGTGTGTGTGTGTGTGCGTGTGTAATGACTGACCTCCCTTCACAAAACTCCTGGCCCTCCCAAAAAGCCACTTCTGATCGCAGCGGAAACTGTACATCAACGTGGAAACGCTGGTGTGGAAGATTTTACTACGCTGTTACACAGTCGGAGGTCGAAGCACAGGGTCCCAGGTCTCCCGTGGAAACAAGCATCTGTAAGCTGAACCGATACTAGTGGAAAGCTGCAGTCATGTGGTGCAGTCAGATTAGTTAATGTGGTCAGTGTTTCATATATTTACTGTGTCTACACTCAACACTCCACCTGGTTATATGCAGTGTTGGAAGAATTTACTCAAATACTTTACTTCAGTAAAGAAGTAAAGTAAGTCAGCAATGTGAATTTCCTATCAACCGAGAAAGCGGAGTTTTCTTTCTGCAAAATTTGCTGTTCTTCCTAAATCCAGTGATGTCAAAGTGATGTTGTTGGTATTAAAGAGGAACTACAGGCTTGGATTTCTTTTCTCCGCCTTTGGGTAGCCAGCGTCTCGACCTCCTGAGTATTTTTTGCTATGTTTTGGCCAGCAAGTTAATAACTATAGGGTGGTGATAGACAGCAACATGGGTGCAGGCATCAGAAGCTTGCATGCAATGCATCCTGGTACATGTAGGCATTTCATGTGGCTCGACTGGAGCAGCAACTAAAGGCTTCTCTCACTGGCTGCTTGATAGCACTTGTTGAATGCACAAGTTGGACATTTCTCAAACACTTTCGTAGATTTACAGACCATCTCTTGGAGTCCAACCAGCAACCTTCCCTCGATCACAGACCTGACACTTTCACATCCCAACTGGTCAGCAGCTTTATGGGGGTCTTGAGTGTTCCATCAGGGGTCTTTAATCTTTCTAGTGGCTTGCAGATTGGAGAGGAAGGGCTTTACTATAACACTGAGGTTTATGAGTTTCTAGGGGCCTTGACAACAGGCCAGCGCTGATAAACCTCTATGAGTTATTTCACAGCAGTAGAACATTTTACTGATGCAGAAGTGAAAGTGGACAGCACCAGGACTGAAGCTCATACACACAATTATTAACTTTTATACACATGCATGCTCACGGACACTTCTCTCAGATCATTTCAAACAGTTTAAGCCTGATGGACAACTTTAAACAAAGTGAAAACGTGAGGTGGATTGAATGACTTTGGGTAATGTGAAAGGGGTTTCTCGTAGTTGCAAACTCTCAGAAAATGATCACCTGACACTTTAGTTCCACTCAACTTAGATTTTTTGGCATCTTTCAGAGCATTGTTGTGCTTTCAGAGCCTTTTACTTTTGATCTACTTTCATTGCTCTAAACTGCGTCATTTCTAGTCGCAGCAGGCAGGTAATTTCAGTGAAAAAGCTCTCATAAACCCACTGTGCACTATCCACCCAGCGCCAAATAAACCAGAGACAAAGTTACTTCTACCCAGTGAACATAATGGAGCATTTAGCAGCTAAAAAGCCAGTCATTTCCCTCAGGAGGTGGTGGAGACCAAAACAGAGCTAAAAGGGATATGAATATTAGACTTGATGTCCCTTTCACATATTACCACCTAATGTCTTCTAGCATTATCCACTATAAGCTCCTGGTTCGAATGCTTATGAATGCAACTTTTGATTTGTATCACTGTCATGAAGAATGTGTTATTTCTTGTAAAATGTACATGGTGTCACTCATATCACTTACTGACAGCCAACATTGTGACAAAGTTTTTTAGTTTACACCAGCTGCTCTCGACCTTTTTGGTGTCAAGGACCCATGCATTGATACACATTAGGCAGGGACACATTTTTGATAAGATGTAGTCTGAGTGATCCCTGTACTGATGAGATTCAGCTATTCCAGAACGGTCTATAACAGGCCTGTTCAGCTCAATTCATTTTTTAGAAGGACCAGATTTGAAAAAAGTTAAGAGCCTGACCCGTTAAATTTGGAATTTGAATGTGTAAAACAATGCTCCTTTCTATTGTTTCTCTTCACTTATTAGTTTTCACAATTAGACAAGAAATATTATGTGCAAAACTACAGGAAAAACAATACACCTTTGTAATCTTACATTAGAAGTTCTTGTTATTTTAACAGACAAAATGTTGCATTTAACAAGTTTTTTTAATTCAGCTAGACTCTTCTAAATCTGCATAAACAGACTGAGTTTAAAATAATAGGTGTGCTAAACTACAGAGATAACCAGAGAATGGGTTCCTTAACCTACTAATAAAATGATCTTCTAATAAACAATGCGAACAACCATAAATCACAGTGACATACTTTTATTCATATTTATGAATAATCAAAGGGACTCATCGCCACTTGAACTTGAGGGATGAAGTGATTCGATTTTGGAGGTCAAAGGTCATGGTCACTGTGACCTTACATCTGTCCCATTCTTGTGAACGTGATGTCTCAGTAACACCTGGATGGAATTCCTTCAAACACTGCTGTGAGTTTCACAGGAAAACAGCATTGCAGAATCTCCCAAACAATCGAAGTGAATGGTGACCATTTTCAAATATAAAAAAGCAACCACAGAATGAACATGAAATGCTTCCATACTGCTCATCTAGCATAGTCCAAGTCTCCTAAAGCCCCTAACATGCCACTTGTGTGTGTGAACACCGTCACACCACACATCTAGTAGGTACTACAGTGAAAATTCAGGCTAAAAACATGATGTACATGATGTCATTCAAATCAACTGAGGGTTGAGGAGACTTGGATTACACCAGTCGAGCAGTGCGGAGGCGGCGTGGAGTTATGAAACTCCAGCAGTGTTTTGTGGACTGAAAAACTAAACCCAGCCTTCAGGCAGCATATATAGTCGTAGCTTCCTTTTTGCCAAATAAATAAATAAATAAATAAATAAACTTAACTCCTTTTAATTAATTCCTTCAAAGTCTATTACTACAGACGTTATATGAGTCTGGACTGACATGGATGCAAACTGCAACCTGACTGGTTTGCCGAGGCATACAGCTGCAAAGCAGTAATTCTAACTTTCTTTAGTGTTTAATATTAAATATTGACAGAAAGCCTATTTGCAACGGAGTAACAAAAGTGATATTTCCATATGACAATACAAGCAATCATAAATTCCACCTTAACAGTTGTTGCTGTCTAAACAAAGTTCTTTATTTTAAGACTCATGCTGTCTTTTTAATCTCTGGGCTCTTTCTCCCTCCATCTGTCTCTCTAAACTCTGTCCCCCTGTATCTCCCTCTATCTCTGCTGCTCGCTTTTCTACTCCCACTAATAATTTCCCTTTCCAGTCACAGCTCCTCAAAACACCCACTCACCTCACACACCCACCGACCCAATGTGTGAACCATCCTCCCTGCCAAGGAAACACACACACACACACACACACACACACACACACACACACACACACAACACACACACACACACACACACAACACACACACACACAAAAAAAAACCCCAGCTCACACACATATACAGAGCCACCACATGAAACGGCCTCTGCGCTGTAATAGATAGGCAGGGCTTTGGATGGTGACACCTCGTATCCATCACTGGGGCTTATCTGTCGGCCGAGCTGGGAGGTTCAACACAACGCAGCCAGATGTAGAGGCGGCAGGGCAGGGAGGGAGATCATCCCGTCTCTGCTGCTCTGCAAACCGCCTCGTGCACTGCACCGCATGGGGAGGGGGACGTGGGGAAGGAGTGGGAGACAGAATAAGGAGACAGAGGGAGAGCACCAGCTGTTTTGTACCAATAAATAAACATGTTTTTGATTTTTTTTAAATGCTGCAGATGAACAGGTATGCTGGCTGATTTAATCAAGGCAACTTCATCTTCTTTATCAGCGTCAGGCTACCTTGAAAAATAGTCCAACATTTTGGAAAATAATGCCGAGCTTAGCATAAAGACTGGAGGTAGCTGCTTGTCAAAAATACACCTAACAAAACCCAATGGTGGAACGTTACTAAGTACTTTTACTCAAGTACTGTTCAAACACAAATTCAACATACTTGTACAATACAAATATTTTTTATGCAGCTTTACACTTCCACTTTATTTATACTTTTATCTAATTCTCCTTAAAGGTAAACCTGGCAGGATTTTCTTTAAAAAACAATGCAAAGACCCAGAAAAATAATCTCACTCAATCATCACTTACAACCTACTGGAAGTGTGTGATTGTATCTGCAGAGACCCTGCCCTATTTTCTTCTATTACTTTGCTGTATGCAGGACATTTGTGGGCGCCAAACTTTGGGCAGCGGTCTGTAGCGCCAAGCCAATAACAGCATGCAGGGTGTGAGGTAGAGAATTTATGAAAACATAATGACCAACAGTTACATTGCTGTCTCCATCCATCCTCTCAGCTCTCTGTCTGTAAGAGTTGCAGGGAGAGATACACACATCTACACAGACACACAGACACACGCAGGCAGGCAGGCAGAGCTGACTGAGGACACAGCAACAGGATGAAGGTTGGCTACATGACTTGACTTGTATGCACACAAAATCCAGTGTTATGCGTTGTGTGTGATTTAGAATGTAACCACTATGAAACAGTCAGAACATACCGTTTTATTTCTTTGATTCATTGTTTTGTTCTCGGAAACACTGCTCCCTCTCCTAATTCACTCTCTAAGTCGCTTAACCATTGCAGCTGCCTCTCTCCCTCTCTTGTTTATTGAGATGGGAGGAGGGTCCAACTTTACAAATAGGAACAGAAAAATCCTACATATTCTATCTTTAAGATAAATGAACTATTAGAATCCCTCTTGGAACAGCCGATAAATGCATCATCACAAAGCTGAAAACACAGTTTTTCTTACTTTTTACAGATAGGTGGTTCTCACAGGACAGCCAGAAAGGTTATCTTATAGAATATGATGCATTACTGTAGAATAAACTATTCAACAGTATATAAAGTAGTTAAAAATAGTAAAACAGTAAAATGCAACATAAACATTAATATAGCCATAAATAATCCATAAACATCATATGTAATTGTAAAAACTGATAATCTACAGACTTTTTAGTGCCTGCCTGATGCACATTTTTATGATATAAAATCATATATATATGATCCCTCAAATGTGCTTATCAGACGCCTGTGCCAAAGATATGTAATGAGCAGGATATTTTACCTTTTAACAGGTAGCTTTAGTGGTGAATATGGGACAATATATATACAGATAATGCTAAAGACCAATATAGCTGTGATATCGGCCTATAATATCAGTAAACCAATCTATCGGTCTGGCTATAATGTTTGTACTTGAGTAAAGTTTTGATTTGATTACAGGACATTTAATTGTAATGGAGTATTTTCAGTGTGGTTGGAAATATTTCTTGACAAACAAGAATGTATCTGCACAACAGTTCTGTGCAGCATCTCCTGTGCATTGCCAGATGTGGCTAGCTAGCTAGTTACTCGGGTTAGATAGGCAACTAAAACCCATTTAGTTGGACATTCCATTCCATTATGCTCACCAGATAGTTGCAGACTTTGTCTGTCTGCTATTTGCTGATGAGGAAGTAGCATACAGTCAGTAGGGCATTCACAGCTACTGCATTTTATTAGTCATCAACTACTCTCAAAAAGAAGCCAATAGTTGTGGGAGATATAGATTTTTTTCACCCAATAACAATGAAATCAAAAAGTTCTCAGATACAACCAGTAAATATTCAGGTGAAGGTGAAGTCCATGATCGAGGTGATGAGTCACGTCATGATTGGACTAAACCCCCAGCAAGCTTGTTTGAGCTGAAGATTCTGTTTGACTGCAGTAACAACTGCTTTCTTGCAGGGACTGTGGGAGTCTTTCCTTCTCTAAATACCTTAAATTCTGTTTATTTAACGTGGCTGACCACAGACGAACGATTAAGTTTAATGAAATGTAGGGTTGGGTCATAATTCTTGATATGTTTGTCACCACACATGACTGCTTTCAAATTACAAGTACTTATTTGATCCATCGTTAAGATAAAGATTAGAGCAGATTTAAGGAATGAGAGATGGGAATAAGCGAGCAAAGAGTGCGTCATATTCTTCATGTATTGAGGACACGTGCATGTCTGTTGGACAGGGCGATAACCTTTATGATGTCATGAGCAGGCTCTGGCAGCACTCAGTGGTTTTCTGTCTCACACACACACACACACCAAACCTCACAGCTTTATCGCTCCCAGCAGTTCAAAAAGTGGCTTATCGCTAATCGCAAAGTCATGATTTACAGCGGCAGATCACCCCGCAGCGCTCACACACAGCTGAGCAACTAAGCACATGTTAGAAAGACTTGCAAATACTGGGATCACAGCCAGCTCATCTGCAGAAAATATTCCTGGATGCAGATAATATAAATAAACTTGTTGTGGAGTTGATATAAGGGCGAGATAATTGATTTTGTAGAGACCTGGCCTCGCAAATACAGAAACAGTGAGAAAAGCAATCAGTTCAATATTGTTAACGTTCAAAGGAGTTTACCCCGTCATAAATCACTGGATCAGCTTCAGCTGTTCTATCAGTTTAAAGGCAGATGTTGTGTAGATGTCTGTTTATTTCATTGCTTTGCTATGCGTGTTTTTCAGAGAGTAAAAAACTTAATAACTATCTTAACTAAAAACAGGCAATATGTGTTCCAGTAAGGTGATGTGATGTTTCAACTTCTGCATTAAAATGGTTTCCACTCTGTGCGTTTATCTTAAAGAAGTCCAAGTCCAGTTTGCCCAATCCAGGACCATAATAACCTTACCTGTAAATGATATTAAAAGTCCTGCATAGTTACCTCACAGAATTTATCACAGAGCCATTCATTACACTTTTTATAGGAATAATGTTACAAACATACAAACTGATCAGATGGTAGAAATCATCTTAGCATCTGCTTCAAGCTGGTAAAAATGATATCAGCACTCACCAATAATTACCAATTATTGTCTTTTCCATTAGTGCTCAGTGGACTTTGGAGAAAGAAGCTCTCTGCCATCTTTGATTGTACATGTACAAGTCCATGGACTTCAGTGGATTTTCTACAATGCAATGAGTTTGTAGTTTCATCATTTTCCCTGTAACAAATTTCATATGGATCTTGACTGAAACGTTGAGTTCTGGATAGCGAGAGGATGTGCTACAACGTGGATCAGAACTAGAGCACAGCGAAACTTACAGGTCGAAGTACACTGAGTCTGCTTATCTTGTTGATGGATATTATACTAATGCATCAAAATCAACATGATAATTTACTGACAAATAAATAGTACCACCATGTAGTGGTGACAAAGTAGCTTGAGCTGTACTTTGATAAGGGTACCCCTGTGATTTGCACTTTGCGATTGTAAGAGAGGTGTTTAAAAAATGGTCAAATTTATGCAGCACAGGCTGAAATATCCTGACGTTTACAGGCCAGGCTTCATAACCCTTGATCCGACAAGCTCTGCCATCGGGGCGGGTCAAAGGGAACAGGTAGCCCAAGCCCGAGGCCCAGAGGGGACCCATGCAAAGGTCTACGATTGACTCTTAAATGATTTCAAGCACAACAATTTACTCACTTGATTACGGACAATACACCCCACCCCCAATTACTATTGTGAAAATGATACGGTCAATATACTTGGCCAGTCAGATGTGCAGAACACACATGCAGTGTTGTTCAAGTTCACACTTAAAAAGAGCTAGCTCAAAGTTCACATTAATTACTTCCATTTTCTTCTTCTTTAAAAAAAAAATCTTTAATTTGAAATAGAACCACATACCAGAGACGCTGGAGTCTATATAATGACGTTCTACAAAATGGTGTGTGATATTCATGTTTTTGCATTAATTAATAAATAATGTAGTAATTTGAATGGCCAGAATTCCTTTTAACTATGGTCATTAAGAACATTTGAGAACATTTTATGCTACAGCAGAAAGCACACTTGAACACCAACATTTTGAAATTTCCAACAGAGAGCCGAAATTCCGACTTTCCAGTTGAAACTGAACACACCATAATGAATGAGAACTGCAGGGTGATGAAGAGAGAGACCAGACAGAGGAGAGGAGTGAATATAATGTAAATCTGTCTGTTTCTCACTGTAACACAGACTCTAATCTGCAGTGTATGCCATGCTGCATGACCAATCAAAGTTTGTATATCACATTTCTATCCATAATTGCAAATAGATCCATTCAGTTACCTCATCAAAAAACAGAGGTTTAAAAAACAAAAGCCAGAGCACAGAGAGAAAAAGAAAATGAAGGGGTAATGGCCAAATTTCCAGCCAAAAGAAGTGTGAAGAAGCAGGTGAAGCTGAACATGGCAAAGAGCAAGGCCAGGGGTCAGCAACCTTTACTATCAAAAGAGTCCATGACACAGACTTCTCTTTTTCTTTGGATTTGACTTCCATAGCCAGTTTAGGGAGACTCAACACTGGCCACCGACAAAATTTAAAAGACATTTGGAGAACCTAAGAATCACTTTAGGCCCAAAACAATGATTAATGAAAATTACAATGTTAAAATAATAACCGTTATTCATTTCCATATATTTTTTTTGTCAAAGCCATGGGGCTACGCCACAAAGAGGCAAAAGAGCTGCATGCAGCTCTGCAGCTGCAGGTTGCTGACCCTCAAGCTGGGCAGATGGCAAATAAAACTTTAGGCTTTAAGTAACATTACCAGGTTCACTTATCCAGATTTAAAAAAAAGATCAATAAAACGACCTCCAGAGCCAGAAAAGATGTCACACAACTGCTCACAGGATGACTACTTGTTGCCATGATGAGTTGACTGAATTAACCTCAAAAATATTAAGAAAATCCAAGAAACTAGCTAAACAGCTGACAGAAAACTTTAACTAGCCCTTCTTAGACGAGCTGAGGTTGTGTTATTGAATTTTTCTCCAACATCTTGTGCTGCAATATTAGACAATATTTTATTCACAATCCAGAAGACCGATCACATTTTTATCTGGATCAGAACAAGTACAGTGTGTGATTTCTAAAGTTAGTTCAAAGATCCTACAGATGCAGTAAAACCTATCATCATAACTTTCCATCATGGTAATTGATACGCTGTCTGGGGGAAAAGGAGCATTCCTGTAGCCTGACTCCCGTGTCTCATTTTCACTAATAGGACATTGCACCGGGGAGATTCTGGCTCGGAGAAAACAAGGCTCTCGTATCGGAGAGCGGCCAGGGAATGCAGCGAAGGCAGACACAACAAAAGTCAAAGAGAACGCAAAGAGAGGAGTGGGATGGAAGAAAGGGATGGAGAATAATAAGAGCAAGAGATGGAAGATCTGCCAAAGTAGTAGTCTCTGTTTTTTTGTTTTATGCTGAGGGATGAGGTCCTAGAGCTGTGAAATTCAAGTCACGGGGTGGGAGAGGTGGGACGAACACGCACACACACACACTATTCACAAGTGTTTATGCTAGCAGATGCTTCAGACATACCTGATCGAAAGACCATCCTGCAGTGGGCTTTCATCATATTGCATCATCTCATAATATTACAAAGCTTGGTAATGTGAGGCTCCTCAATGAAAATAATAGTAATAGCAGCCCAGCCTGAGGGAGTTATGTTTGCAGGAGAAGCAAAATATGACTTGGAGCTCATCATGGTAACTCTTGAAACATGTTGCAAATCTGCTCCAGCCGCTCAAAAAACATTCAAGCCAGCCAGTCCAAACATGACTTGCAAGACCAAACTCACTCAAAAGTATATTTCCTGGTTAGATGGGAGTGTGAAGTCAAAACATCAATCATACCTGGTTGGTTGACTTTGCTTAGTATTTCCACAGAAATCCAAAGACTGAACTAAGTCAACAATTCACTGAACTTGTTTTTTTCTTTCTTTTGGTGGCAATGAGGCATGGCCTTCATTTGTTTGGCCTGCACTTTCTGGCTTCCTTAAGTCTTCTTCTTCCTCTTCTTTTCCAGCTGATTAGGCACTGCTTTGCGACACTGCTGCCCCCCATCGATTTCAAGAAGTCATTGCAGCATTTGGCCTCTGAGGTTATATCTTATGCTGTAGATCTGTGGCTCTGAGAAAGTCCTCAGTTACTTCCAAGGCTCTCTCTTCTTGGGATATCCCTTCTACCAGCAATGTTTTAAGGGAGATTTTTTTTAAATTCCCAGCTCTTCTAATTCTTTAAGTTTTCTTCTTCTTCTTCTCCATCTTCTTTTAATAGCAACTTGCTACTGGGTGGAGCACCATCACCACCTGCTACTGTGGTCGTCCTTCATTGTTCTCATATCCTGTGTTTTGCAGATATTAGGTGAAGACATGCTTCCCAGTGCTATTCGTGAAAATTGTTGTAAGGCCCCTGTGTATAATTCCATGTGTCCCAGTTCGTACCTTAATTCTTTTCTTTTCTTTCTTTCTTTCTTTTTCTTGCTGTCCATCTTACCTTCTTGCTGGATCGTATACAAATGCCTTCTTTTATTACCTTTATCCCACTGCTTTTTAATTTTACTTTGAGTAAAAGCTTAGGTTTCTGCCTCACTTACTGGTGTTATGAACTCTAGAGCGGTATCAATCTTTACTTAACTGTTCACAAGAAAGCAGATCAGTGTATTTCCCAAAATATCAAAATATTAAATCCTTAAATCATGTAGTGTTGAGTCAGTTTCGTATTTCCCATATATTTTCCCTACTTTAGTAGTGACTCTGTTTTTGATTAGGCCTGAGTCTTTCTTTTGTTGCATTATCCAAATACTGTTCCCACTCTTTTTAAAATATTGACACATTCCCTTTTTTCTCTCATTTCTTGCGACACCTAAATGTCATGAGGCCCACATGAATTTTTCTCTTGATGAACTATTCTTGAGTTAGTGAACAACATTTCAACAGAGCCTGAATAACTTCTGGATGCATGTGATGTGACACTGCATCACTACATATTGGTATTTTAGTTGGTGTCACCTGTTAAGCCCTTTTTATGGATTCATACATGAAAATATGTATGTGTACACACTGTGGTGGTTTTAACAGCATTGACTAAAACCTTGATTCTCCACATGTTGAAAGGGTTAAAGGTTATCACTGAATTATCACTTGGAAACATCCACAAACTTACCCTTACTTTCCGCCTTCATCATCCAATTTTGTAAGGCATTCATGTGAAACTTCCTTCAGGAAATTCATTTTTCCAGTATACCATGTCCAACAGCACTTGACTGGAGGGAAACATCCAAATTCTCCAAAACAATGTCTCCAGCTGATACCCCCACTTCCTCTCTCAATCAGCCCTTACTGTTCTTTCCATTGTTGATTACAGTTTGTCTAGCATCTTCCTGAATATTGTTAGGAGTGATTATGTATTGTATTTTGGCCTTGCTGCCAGCTGCAAATTCCCCAAAAGAGACTGTAGGTATTAAAGTCTATAGTCTAAGCCTTTAAAGAGGGTGTTCTTTACTGTGATTATGGGAACAAATGAAAACACAATAAGCGAGCATGTGTGCTGAGTAAGGTCGAATTAGGAAATATAAGCTACTTTATGCATGTTATGTCAAAACAAATATGTATTTGTGACTAACTGTAGCATTATGTGGGCTTAATGTTGTCTATGGAAATAACGACATTTTCTGAAGCTAATACAGCTCATTACGACTAAACCAGAGCCAAGAGCTGCTCTCCTAACACAGAACCCCGGCAGCTACTGGCACATTTTACCCCACAATTCATAGTTTTCAGTCATGTGACACGCACGGTGGCCTGGAGGGCAAAAACAATGGGCCAACATGGCGCTCACACCGGAGTCTCCGTAGAGACGCAGCACAAGCCGCTAAAATTTCTCTCTGTTTCAAGCCACAAATATTTGGATCACATCTCAACTAAAGAAAAACAAAGATATGATAACAAACGACAAGTTTTGGGCACCCGCTACCATATTTGAGTCACTAAAGTTGCCACCAGAACTCCACTTCGATGTTGACATGTATATTGTGGAGAATCCCTCACCTTACACTTGCAATCTGGATGAAAACGTACAAAAGTACTGACAGTTATATGTATTTTTGATCTGGATGGGTCAATAATTCTGCTATTTGGGAGGCGAAGGATAAGAAATTCTTCATTGTCAAAGCGAAGGTAAGTAGTCATTAACTAACGTTAGCTACCTAATATTTGCCCATGGGTTTTTAGTTAGTTTCAGGGTCACTGTGGTCAGTGTTGTAAGGCAGTAACAACAAAGCCGTATCATTTTGTTAGGTTAACATAATATCTCATGACATAAATTTAATCAAACTTTGGTATTGTTCGCTGTAAATACGTGACTCTGACGGCTGCCACTGTTTGCCCTCTGCGGGGACAGAGGCATGTTTAATGGCACAAATCTACAGTCTCCTCCTTTCTGGGTTTTCTTTGTCGGACAGGATTCTGTAGAAACACAGCCCAGGCTTGTCTCCTCATTGATTGGTGCATCCAATCGCACAACAACTTTCTGAAACTAGAGACCATTCAGTTCGTAAGCTGGCGGGCAGCGGATGACAGCATTGTTTTGCCCTCCAAGGGGGCATTCATGGAAAAACTATGAATTTTTTTTTGATCTGCTTAACACATCAAATTAGACATTTGTGACTAATGTTAAAGTTGAGATGAAATTAAAAATGTATTTTAACCCTTTTAGATCACATCCCCAGTCATATTGTACATCTCTTTAACAACATATGCCCCAAAAAGAATCAACTTCTTTGCATTTTTATATCAAAATCATGGAAAATCTGTTGACTTTTTCTTCCTGTTATACAAAAAATGACAAATGGTTACATAATTATAAGTAACCACCTGTAAATCAGTCTACAGCTTTTGGCGGTGCAGAGCAACAGTAGCTCAACCAGCCACGCAGCAAAGTTAGCTTACTCCGCCTCGGGGTGCCAGGAGCCAAACCCGGTGAGCAAGCAACTGTTGTACTGTTTTCCCTGTCGCCAAACCCCAGTCGCTATCAGGGGCAGTTCCCTTGGATGCAGTGACATGCAACTTCCAACTGTTGAAGTGCAGCAGTCCAGGTTACACATAGAAGCTCCCACGTGTAAATGTGTGAAACGGTGTGAGTGTGAAGCAGGACATTTGGTATAAAAGAACAGACCTGCTGAGTGAATCTTTGCTGGATAAATAATTTTTAATAAAGTTAAATAAAGCTCGGTAGGAAGACTAGCGTGACCAAACAGATCACTTGGTAGGAGCTCAGTATTGCATAAGAAAATCCAGCACTAACCTTTGGGTTAACTGTTTCTGGCCTTTTCTTTTTATCTGTCTCTCTGTGTTAATAAAACTCACATTTCTCCGCATGTGATTGAAATGATTTTGCTCAGAAGAATAAGGCTTCCGTAAACAGTTGTGGGATACTTGAAGAGCGCAGCTGCTAATATGTTGTCGTCTTGTTTGTACTTTTTCCTTTCAACAGCAGCACAAGCTCCAACAAATGGACTGATGAGACAGACAAGAACATTTGGTCACCAGACTTTCCGCCCATTAGCAGAAAAAAACTGACAATTATTGAATAAACATTATCAGTCCGTGGCCATGAACCTGACAGTGAGCAACAAAAAGTGAGAGAGATCTAGGAGTAACGACAGCACGGCTGAGGAGTTGATGTTGCCCCTGAGGAGCAGCGGTCCCTTTGTGGGAGTTGGGTGGAGGAGGCAGGGCTGAGGCTCATTGCTCATACAGGAGGAATCTTATCTCCTTGTCATTAATAGCATCCTGCTGCTGTTCATGTCCTCTGCTGCAGCACCTGTGGAGATCTACTCCTACTTTTCACATTACATATATTCTTTCACCATCCAGACACTAATTAAAATATTCACATACAGTGGGGAGACAAAATAAACACTTCATTAAAAAAAAGGTCATTCAAAAAATAACTGAAAAACAATTATACACAATATGCTAAATATAAAGGTTAACAGCATTTATTTTTAGTTTTTGAGGAATCTTTTTAACAATTCAGGAATTATGCCAGTTATAAAAGAGACATCTGTAAAAACTGTTGACAGGACAGCTTGAACTGCAATCAAAATCTGTTATGACTCTGAATTTCTGATCCATGATTTTTTCTATATTTGTAAAACTGTCCTTGAATGGAAAAAAAGCTATTTAAAATTCTGTGACATTATCGCTAGAGTGGGGTCTCGTAAGGGCAAGGGGGTAAACATCACTACACATTCAGTGGCCGATATAACTGGGAAGTAAACCCAGAAACTAGAAAACTCTTTCGGCTTTTGCACCAGGCGAACAACTCTCACTGGACTGAATGGGCGCCATCTTTGCATTCGCTATCTAGTGCCTTATAATATATCTAGATGGATAGATACATTTTATACTGTAAAAATGATAATACATTCAGGTAAAATGGCTGTTATGTGAAAGCTAATTTATCCAAGTCTAAAAATATGCACAATACATGTTGGTGACTTGCTAATGTATAAAACCATGTGAATCATTTAGCTAAACATTAGCTTGACTTGCTAAGCTACACAGCAGCTGTGACAGCTATGACCAGTGGAATTAACCAATCAGCATATTTGTTTTGCTCCTCCAAACTATGCTGACTGTTTTAAACTTGTTTCACTGATGGCGAACAGATTACTTTATTTGGTTGGTTTTATGTTGTTTGTGTTAGCTTTAAGAAAAGAAATAAGACTATTTGGAGAAGGCAAATGTGTTATTAAATTGCCTTTTTTAAAGCTGTAATTTTTTAAATTATGCTCGTGTTTAAACTTCAAAGATCAGACGGTCAGTTTACCTCCAGATAGCTCAGATTGACTTATCCCTAACCTGGGGCAAGCTGAGTCACAAGAGCACTTTTTTCATATCACAGCCAATAAACACAATCTTATCATTTCAGTTGATATACATCTTGAAACAAAGGTAGATGTTTTCATTGTACTTCTGTCTTTTTTTTTTTTTTTTCTTACCTAGACGCCAAGATAAGAAAAACTGACTCTTGGAAAAGTCTTACTCCACTCTCTCTCATCTTGACACTGGTGCCATTGATTCATTACCCTCAACATCATTACCTGTAGCTCTTCACAAGTCTTCAGAATCAATATGGGCAAAGTGTGGAAGGGATCATTGCTAGTAGCTGCTAGAAATAAATAGAAACAGGTCAGCTGTCAAAACAACACCCACTCAGGGAGCATTTAGGATGTGCAGAGGGAGCATGGAGGAAAAGAAAAGGAGCGGAGATGTGGGGAGGAGGGCGAAGGAATTCTGGGATGCACAGACCCTCCTCCCTCCTCTGGCCTCCTCTCAGCCCTCCCCTCCTCTCCCTTCCTCAGTCAGGAAACCCCCAGCGGTTTTGAGTGGAAACCAGATCTCTCATCTCTAGTCTGCATGTTGCGATGGGATGTCCCGGCCTCATTATCCTGCTCATTATACTCCCCTTTTATTCCCAAACATAAATACTATCTCCCCCATGTCTTTGTCTGTCTCTCCCTTCCCCTCTTTTTCGCCAACTCTCGCTCACTCTTTCTGTTTCCTCGTCTCTCTCTGTCAATGTTTCTGCCTCTCAAACCGACCCAACCTCCACCTCGAGGTCCCCAGTGGACCATTAGAGGGCCAATGATGTAATCAACTGCTCATTAGTCATCTTGATTGACAGCTGGCTTTGTGGGAGGGGGGCACGTCAGTGGGTCAGCCGTCACTGCTGGGCAACTTCTTGATTTAATTTCAAGACAGAGTGAGAGAGGGGAGAATGGGTTTGAAAAAGAGACAGAGAAACAGATGCATATATGGATTTGTGTGGTTGTATTTCAAACACTGGACGGTCTGCAGAGAGCTGTTAAAGTGTGAGACTTATCTTTGATGGCTAACATACAAGTTCAAAATGCATCCAGTGTGGAAAATTAGCTAATCAGATGCACATGATATAATGTACCTACATTCACCTGTCATCACCCCTAAATTTGAAATGGAAACATGGCACAAAAGCACCAAATGTCCTGATCACTAGTGTGTACATCTGTATGAGAGGAAGAGAGGCGTGACAAAACGTCTGTACTTGATGACCTGGGAATGAGAACAGGCTGGGACTTTGCAAACAACACACACAGACAGTGCGCTATGGAAGTGTCCATCTATACAGTCCACGGCAACTCTGTCTTGGCTATCACTGTTCTCAGAACTGGTTCTTAAAGGATATGGGATTTCATTTTTTTTATATCATCACAGAATTATCTTGTTGCAGCTGCATCAGTTGGATATGTGATATGACATGATGTCAACTAATGTCATGAAAAGACCAACACCAACATTGTGTTACTCCATCTGTCAACACTTTACAACTTCTCCAGCCTGTCTCTGGCTCTCTACTGAAGTCTTTCTACTAAAGACACACATCTTTAACAACTAGTCATGAGTACATGCTTTCTTTCTTTCTTTCTTTGAAAAAATCATTTCCTTAAACAAAGGTTATGATAATGTAACCAGTAGGTAGGGCCGGTAGGGCCCGTAGGTCTCTACGCAAAGGAAAAGCCTTCTACTATGGGTACTTGCATACTGGAAATGTGCCTATTCGTCACTGGAAAATCAGAACATTGACATGCATTCCAACAACCTCTTCAGCAGACGGTGATGAAGCGGCAGGGCACATCGGTGGAGGGCGCCACCTGTGTTTATAGAGCTAGAGTTACAATATTGGAATATTCGTTCTATTGCCACATGCTTCGCCCTCTACTGGACTCTGATGCCTGTATGCCCAACCACGACAAACAGCCCCTCCTACTTCTAGGCCGCTCCAGCGGAGAAGTAGTTGGAGAGGTTAACACTGGCATTAAACTGGTTGGAGTTCTGGAGAATATGGCCATAGTGGGCAAATTTGCTATTTGCTGGAGAAAAGAGGATGCAGACGCAGCAGAACGCTTCCTTATATACTCTGCCACACACATATCAGGTGAGTACGTGTGCGTGATTGGAGAGAGCCAACAGAGGGTGGAGCCTGTATGAGACAGAATGGCTGGGTGCTGTGGTTCTTAGCAAATGCTCCTGCAGTGAGTCGGTGCAGGAGGACGACTGACTCAGTAAACCACAGTGCTCATGTTTATGGTAATGAAGGAAGATGTCACCCGTTACACAATGTGGCTTTAATAGTTTAATGGAGGAATAATACTTAGCAGGTTTGGTTCAATGTTGGTTTTGTTCTTTTCATGGGATTTGTTCACAAGAAAATATAGAACATCAACAGGCTAATCCTTTAATTAGCGGTGACGGATCACTTAACACCATTTTGTAATTCTGAATGCATTTTTAAACAAAACCTGCATCTAAATTGTGAATCACTGTCTGTTACACTTGTTCCTATTTAAAGATAATGTAAAACACTGAACTCCACCCTGTAAATCATCCAGGCAGGGCAGGCAGACAGATGGTGGGTGCAGTGCGCTGGTTGAAGTGAGCTGAGCAGCCTGTCAGACAGAACGACATCTTGTCTCCTGATTTTTCTCTTGAATACAAAGATACAACAGTAACGACAAGTGGCTTAATAACACGTCAGATCAAACAACAGTCATTAATCAAAACTGCCTGCCTACTGTCTCTTTCTCACTGAGACTGAGGCCTCTTATTATGTGGCTCAACACACTCTAAGCGACTGTAGCTGTCAGTGCTCACGCATTTGTCCTGCACCTGCCAAACTATTCTTCCTGGAGCTGGAGTGACAGCACAGCAGCTGTTTGGGAAAAATCAGATTAAAAGTTAAAAAGGAAAGAGTCTGTTACTGTAAGATCAGCCTGAAATCTGATCAAATTGTGCCTGAAAAAGTATTTTTCAAGTACATTTTCTTCTATTTAAGAATCTGAAGTAATTTGATGTGTTAACGTGTGATTTTAACGTAGCTTAAACAATGAGACCTTCCCTGACTTTCTTGGTTGCCCATTGTATAACAGCCTGTGGACTCATTTCTACGTAAGGGACCTCGGATGAATTTTCTGGGAAAATCCAAGGGATGTGACGTTTATGCACTCCTCAGCTCCCCAAGACCTTCAACAGTGTGCAAAACTAGCTAACATAAGCTAAGAAATAGAGACTGCTAACATTAACAAATGACCCACCACAACACAAAGTCCTGCAAAACATGCAAAGCAAGAAATTTATTATGACACTGTCAGTCCCTCCAGGAAGTTGCGATGATGCGACTGCAACAATTAAAGAAAATTAAACCAGTCTTTTTGAATTCTGCACAACCTTAGTAAATCTGACCATCATCGTAGCTTCCAGTGAGTTTGTCTCAATGAACCAACTCAATGTTTTATTAATTACTTTTTTTTATTGTCATGCATCCTGAAAAGACCACCTTATTACATTCATCACAACTTTTTGTTTCCAATTTACACTTGCTCCTAACCTGACACGCTATATCGGTTGTTATGCACAACCATCTGAGAGGCCGGCCATAGAAACTGTTTGGAAAAGGGCAGGCACTTTCAAAAAACACTTGGCAGGTGATTGGATGAACCATAACTGCTGGTGGTCCCTCTGAGGATATTGACTGGCTGCACCACTCATGGTGTGGACACAAACAAATAACTTGAAGCCTGGCAAGATGGATTCTCACATAATCTCGTGATCTCATGAATCTAACTTCCTTGCAAGGTAAACTTACTCCCACAATTTCATTGCAAAAAAAAAAGCCTCAAAAAAGCATGTTTAAGAAAAGCTGCCATGAAATCAGACATTTTAGGCCACAACACTCCCAAAAACAAAAGCCTGGAGGGACTGTGCTGTGGTTTTAGCTGGCTAATTTTAGCTAACATTAGCTTGCTTGATAATGCAGACAAATTTGCTAGCTAGCTAACGTAGCAACATGCTGTCTTAAGTGGACAACGTAAGCTAAGTCCTCCAGTCTCCTGAGGCTGATCTGGTTCTATATATAACCATTAATGTTTGTTTTAAACAATTTGCAAGCATGTATTTGTATTTGTAAAAAGTCACCATTTGTAGGGCTATTTTGTACTTTTTATCATAGGAACACAAATAGTTCAGATGGATGGTGATTTCCTTTATTGTTTCCATAAACTTCACCTCATTAGATCTTTTTGTGATGCAACTAAATTGAAAATGATATATCTGAGTTTAATGTTGAATCTGTGCCCTTCACTCAAGAGAGTGCAAACAATTAAAATTTGACAGATGGGTAATACTGAAGGACACAGTGTGAAAGTAATGGACAGAAGAGTGGCAGGGAAAGATGGATGAGGACAGTGAGGGATGGACAGATGAAGGGAGGAGAAGAGGGAGGTCTGACATTGATTAATGACACTCACAGTGTGTGTATCACAGTGTGTGTATGTGTGTGAGTGTGATGTGAGGAAGTGTCCCTGTATTGTTGCTATGGTCACCAACCACAGTGTGACAGGCTTGTTGGGACCTTTATTAAACTTTTTAGTAGTCTCAATGTAATCTTAATATGGATATAGGCTACATTGGTAAATGAACACATATGGGGGCTGAATATACTTTTTAAGGCACAGTTAAGGGACTGTCTGAAAATGATTAGGTGGGGAGAGAGGACAGAAAAGAATCTTTTAACTCTTTTCACATGGCAGATTTATATTTTCTGTCCTTAGGTTAATTTAAAAGAAAGAAAGAAAAACAAGTACATAAATAAAGTTTAAAAAGTTATATCAAATAATGTTTTCTGTGTGCATCATGGGTCATAAATGTGCATTTGGCCTTATGCAGAGGACAAGTATCCCATGTCTGTTTTTCTACTTTGTTTTCCCCCAAATCAAATCTTAGGACCAGATAGACATGTAGCTTAAAATTTTTAGTGTCCAAAAGTTATCTCTCTAGAGAACAAAGTTTTTCAGCACAGTGCCTCACATCTTCGCCTAAATTATGGCAGAAAGCAGATGGAAACAGTGAAGGAAACGGTGTCATGTGACGCCCACTCCCACCCAAATAGTCCTTCAAATTAAATGCGTGTCCATGCCGTCTTTCGACATCAAATGTTTGTGCCTTCCAGCACTATTGCAAATCACTTATTATATGACAACCATAGGTTAAGGTTTGGCTAAGTTTAGATCCAAAAATGACTTGGTTAGGTTTAGGGAAACATTGTGATTTGGTTTAAAAGGGCTTCATTAAGGTTTGGTGGGTTTTGCTGCCATGGTAACAATAAAGAACATGTGGTTAATGTTTGGGAACAATCTTGGTCATGGTTAAAAAACCCATTCACAGTCAGTTAGAAACGGGAGACAAACAGATCTCCCATGCTGAAGTCAGATGTTTACTCATCCATCCACAATGACCTCCTCACTATGCAGCCTTAGCCGCTTTACAATTACATCATCTGATATCCTCTTTTGCCTCTGTCAGCATTTCACCATGACTGCTACAGCTTTGTCACTTGAATGTTACATATGTCAATGGGGAAGAAATGAGAAATGAGAGGACAGTCTCAATCATTTTTGTACCATCAAAAATTCCTATATGATAAGCAGCTTGGAGTAGCAGCTTGAGAGGTCTTCATGGGTCCACCGAAACCCTAGGACAACTAGATCCTACTCGGGATCCATCCAGGTCAGTTTTATTTATTTTTGGCAAAGAGCATGGATTATATGGGTTATGGCCAGGCACCAGCCAGGAAAAAAGGCTTCTGATGTTACATTAGTTAAGATACTCAGTAAGAAAAATGTTGAGACAACTCAAAAGGCAATGTACTGCATTTGATTTTTAAATACAGTTTTGAAATAAAGTTCTTCCGTCCTAGAATCTTTAGTTGAGATAATTTACTTTTCTTCTTTAGATAAACCTGAATCTTTGAGTTTTAGACACTCAAAAAAATTGTATTTAAACAACTGGTCACAGTTAGCTGTGAACCTGCTTTGTCATTATTTTGCCTGACAATTAAAGGGTTTTAATTGGAAAATATAACATTTTTAACCATCATTTTTCATACAATTTTTGGGGTTTCTAAAACTCAAAGATTTAAGTTTATTCAAAGAAAGGAAAGTAAATTATCTCAACAAAAGATTAGTAGTTAGTAAAACTTTTTCAATTGTCAAAACTTTCAAGTTTTTAGTTGGGCTAAAAACTTAAAAGTCTATTGCAGTACACTGCCTTGAAATTTTGAGTTTTCTCAGCGTTTTTGTGCAAAGTTTTGTTTTGACAACTTCCAGCCAGGTTCAGGTCTGACATTTCTCAGTTTGCATGGGTCTGAGTCCAAGCTTTAAATAATATACAGGTCCAGTTTGGTTCCTGGTAGCACATATCTGGATCTATTGTGGAACTTGTATAATCAGTTGAAAATACACATGATTTTGTTTTTGTTACTTTAGAATGAGACCTTTACATTTTCAGACAGTGTGGGTCCTCCTGCCATGTTATGCTGCCATGTCAGTATCCCAGAACAGACGAAGCACAAACACTGGCTCTGGATACGGCCTTACATATTTTTTCTCACCATTAGATGCCACTAAATCCTACAGACTGGTCCTTTGAAATTTACTGTGGAAAAAAAATACAATTTCCGTTGTTAAATTTGAGCTTTCTTTTTTCACTGATCTTTACAAAGTCACATTATGAAAGTTTCCTCCATGCTCAGATGAAATTATTGTCTGTAGTGTCACTTTCACTCCAAAACACCTCCAACCAATTCAGTTTGAAGATATGAACAAACTCCTGAAGGCTACGACCTCTGCTCGGCAAACTTCCTGTCATTATCCAACCAGATGATAACATCCTGATGACATCACCGCTCATCCATCATTTGACTGGCTGGAGCACTCCTGCAGTGATTGCGGGGCCATCGATAGTGATTGGTGATTGTGGCGGGATGCTGATTATGGTAAGCACTCCGGCAATTGTGTACCAATTGTGTGTGTGTGTGTCTATGGTAAATGATGCTCCAGTCAGTCAGCTGCAGAGATGTGTTCACATTAAAACTTGATTGCTCTTCAACCTGCTGACCTTAACCATGAACCCTGACAGCTGCAAGGCTGCTTCCTCTTCCTTTTCTTTCTCCCGTTTGTTCCTTTGCCATTTCATCCTTTCCATTTCTCCATTTTTATTCGGTTTAGAGCAGTGTTTCCCAAACTTAGGGTTGGGACTCAAAATGGGTCGCCAACCTGTTTTCATTGGATTGTCCAGCCTCTTTTTGCTCTGTACTCCAATAACAGTTGAACAAATATGGAACCACGGTCAACATTCTCTAGTTCTGTTTCTTTTACTTAGATATACTGTGTGCTAGTCCTGTCTATATTGAAAAGAAAACCAAATTTTGAAAATTGATAAAAGATATTGCTGGGGAATTTGTAAAAGCAACATATATTCACATCTTAAGTTAGCTAATGTTTGAAAAATACTAACTACCTTGCTAAACCAAACTAGTATTAATCATAAGCTAACCAGCTTTTGCTAATAATAGCTACCTTAAGATGTAAATATATGTAGTTTTAACGGAAAAGAAGAAAGTTGACCGAGGTTCCAGGTTTGCAGGTTTGGTCAGGAACTTAGGAAGGGTCAGTTGGCAGAGTAAAATGTAACCATATATCATGAAATGGTGACAAAAAGAGCAGAATGAGAGACAACATTCAACAAAGGGTACAACAAGGATAAAATACTGTAAAGGCTATTGACATAGCCTGAACAGACACATTACAAACACTAATAAAAAGTAACATTTGCATTTAGGAACATAATACAATAAACTTAAAAAATACTTTGCTCCTTGGATGACACTTGGATTACACCAGAAGAGCATATAGAGGCATTTTGTGTTGTTTTTTACATTTGAAAACTGGTCCACCTTCAATCAGTATGAGGGTGAGTAGATAATGACAGAATTTTCATTTTTGGGTGAACTATCCCTTTGACTACTCAGTCCAGCACTAGACATGATAGGAAATACAAACTCAATACTTTGTGCATCCATTTCAAATTAAAAGCCCTCTAATGTTTCAGTGGACAGTACAAGTTAGTCATGAGGTAATGAGAAACTTATTACCATGAATATAATAATGAATATAAATTTTATATTCATTATTGTGTTCTTTATCAGTTTATAAATGTTATAGCAATTCATCATGTATTTTTGTATAAGACACCAAATATCTCTTTTAGATCTCTGAAAAAGTTTGGGAACGCTTGGTTTAGAGTTACAGATACTGTTTGGTAAAACAAACCACTGTTATACACGTCTCATCATCCTCAAGAAACATCTTTTAAAGTCTGGGTTGTCATGACCACCAGTTCAAGAGCAATTCCTCGAGATCACGCCACCTCAGATGTTGTGGTCAGACCTTGGGTAATAATATCTGACCGTGCAGATACACAGTACTCACCACAGTTGCACTTGATTATAGTGTTTGTTGTGTTGGGAGGTTTGAAATAACTCCCTCTGGTCTTGGTTTCAAGAAAATATTAGTTTGGCTATCATTTCTTTCCATTTATTACAATGGAACACATGTGATTTTCAAACCACAGTCATGGGCTGTTCAAGCCCTGGTTGCACCATCATGGAACTGTGCTAACCACAAAGCCAAAAAAGATACTTAAAACTGACCCTGCACCCCGCAAAACTCTTTCAACCTTTCCCCTAAATCCTCTCTCAAGTGAAAAATGAGTGGAAATGAATACAAATCCCCCACAATCCTCTTTGGCTCTTTCCCTCCCCCCTGGTTCTGGGTTGCTTTTTGCAATCACAGTGCACACGCGCACACATACTTTGACTACACAACTGTATTTAACACCTCTAGCTCTCCCTCCTCCCTGTGTATCCACCCCACCCTGACTCTCCTGTGTGTCTTTTCACCCAGTGTGCTGTGAGCCAAACTGCTGTAGGCCAGAAACACCCCGTTAGCAGTGAGAGCGACAGAGAGGGGAAGCTAATTGCTCTGGGTGAACAACTGCCTGGTGATACTGAACATTTAGTTTTAAAGCCTGTAATAACCTTTTTCCACCCCTGGCTTACCTTTCCTTAAAAACGCCTGTTCGTAGGTACAGAGGGCTTTTACAGGCTGATCAGCTGAGACAGACAAAGAGAAACAGGAGGATAATTTGAAGCAGGGTTCGACATTAACCATACACTGATGGCCCATGGCCACAAATAGTTACTCTGTGGCCACCAGATCTGCTCCATGTGGCCCCTTTGGACATCAAGTTTTATCCCCATACTATAAGCTTTCACCAACATGTTACAGTTCCACAAATATCCTGATTCCTTTGCGCCTTTTGGTTCAGCAGCAAATAGTACTTGTTTCTGGCTGGCTATGGATATGTGGGGGCTGCTGAAGTAAGGGTTTATGAAGTCTAGTCTAACTGCTAATGCAATCCTTACAGAAGAACCAGAAACACAAAAGGCAAACTGTAAAAAAAAAAAAAAGAAAAAAAAAAAGGAAAACAGCGAAAAGTCTCGTGCCTTGTTTTATTTTCTAGACCACTTGGGGGCAGCAGCACTAGCACAAAATTGTCATTTGATCACCTTTTAAAGTTAATAATGGCAAACTTGTTAGCAGCACAGCCACATATTTGTAGCCACCAAGTGAATGCAAGTCAAACACTCAATGTCTTTCTCTGTTTTGGTCTCCACCAACTCCTTAATGAAATATCTGGCCCTTTTAAATGCTCCACTGTGTTCTAGGGGGGTAAGAAAATATAGATACACTTAAATATCATGATATTATGTATACTGTATTGAATTTCAAAAACACTATATTGTGATATCAAGATACGTGCAGATTTGTGACAGTGTTTCATTTTGTTTTGTGTCTAATACATATTGTATTGCAAGATTATGTTAACTTTGGCTGGTGTTTGGGGTTTCACAGTGCACAATGGGGTTATCAGAGCTTTTTTGCAAAAAACAGCTGTCTGCTGCTACTGGAAACAAGGTTAATGAAAGCGGTAAAAAGGAACCAAAGCTAAAGATGTGGATCGTAAAACCAAAACACAGAGCTAAAAGATGCTAAAACACTTCATGGAGCCGAGAAAAACTACTCAGAGTAATAATGCTCTTTGGCTTTGTCACAAAGAATACCTCCTTTCACGTTACCAACAGTCATTGCCAGAATATGAATATAAATATGCCCAAAAGTAACTGCTTCAAAATCATTTTGATGGGATTCTATGATAAAAACAATGGTGTCTCTTTCATTCCCACTCTACACCACAAATGCCCGTATAGCACTATTTCACTTGGGTTGCTGGGCACAATCTCAGCTTGTAATGATTAACAACAGATAGCCATGCAGATGTTGCTGTTGGTGTTTACACCGCTTGCACAGGAGCTTCAGACCACCTGGACGAGGACATTTTCAGGCCCTTGTGTGGAGGGCAGGGAGGAATGCTGGTGGGGAGTGACTCTGAAATGGGCACTGGTGCCAGGAGGCAAAGGACTCAAAAAAGAAGAGGAAGCTGACAGGAACCTAGAGAGCTTTGTGAAGTAAAAGACTGCAAGACAGATGCTGAGCTGGCCTTCTTGCTGTTGGACTCTTTAGCAATATTAGCTGGCTCGGTATGTCTTGTGTTGTTGCACTTGCTCGATGTTTGGCTGTGTTAGCAAAGTTGTTGACTAGCTAGTTTTTGATCAGTAGCTGATGTAGTCGTATCAATGCATGTGTACAGCTGTCCATATTTATGACAGTGGTGTTTAAGTGCATTGCACAATGAAGAAAACACCAAATCTTGCATAATGCTGCTTTAGGGATCACAACTTCAACCGGACAAATATATACATCTTTGCAACCTAACAGCACACCAGCTGATTCCAGTTACTTGTCTCCTCTTTTCTTAAAAATATGTCCTAATCTGAGAAGTCAGCGGCCTGGTTGGAATGAAAGCTCACTCTCGGAACATTTGGCACATGTTTGATAATGACCGCCACGCGTAATCAATCCCATCCTACCTTTTATGATCCCCAAATGAACCCTTAGCTTTTTGAGCTTCGTGCAAGACACTGGCAGAGAGCTGAGGGTCAAACTGAGAAGGAAAACAAGACTCTGTGGTTATCTCCCAAGGCACAAGCAAGCAGAGAAAGAGATGTCAAAGTAATCTCAGAAAATTAAGATTGTCTTCCTGATAAAACAAGAGGAAAATTGGGTGGACATCACCTTAATAATAGAATCGAGTCCATGCACTCATGTCCACCAGAGACCATGTGTGTGTCCAAGAGATGGATATTATCCGCTTCACTGACTACCTCTCTCTCTGCTAAAATGTTGTTTCACAGTCCAACAGACGATCGGGTTTCTGAGCTGCAATCTGTGGTGAGCAATGTGTTGCCAATAACAGCGTTCACATGAGTCTTGATACTTGCCCCAGTGAGTGCCAATGCCTAATTTTAATTACGGGAAACCTCTTGGTTCGCCAATAGCTTTATCACTTCTAATTGCCCCTGTTTCGAAACTATGTTGTGTCCGCCGTTGAGCAACACTGAGCCTCTTTTTGGAAGGTGCAGTGATAGATATTTGGGAGTTTATCATGTGTCCTGCATGAACACTCCCCAAATATTCCCTGTCACATCCAATGATAACTACAAGTGTCCAAACATTCTCTGGAGGATGGAGAAGCGCTGCAAGGATATAGCTGAAAGAGAATAAGCAAAAAAAGGGAGCTGTCTGCCGTGGATACACTCTTAGAAATAAGGGTTCCAAAAGGGTTCTCCCTGAAGTGCTGAGGTTCGACTCAGAGCCATTTGCTTGTGAATAACCCTTTTTTTGAAGAAAGTGTTAGTCGAGCGGTCTTGGTAAGAAAAAGTTTTTAATCGAGAACCCTTTTCCTCCAAAGAATCGTTTTGGAAGAAAGTGAAAAGGGATTGTTGAGATCAAGGATTATTTAAACCATAATATAAAAGGGTTCTCGGTAGCCCCCTGGGTGGGTTTGAAGTAAAACCACTGGAATATAAAAGGGCTCTTGGTAGAACCCTCTGGGTAGGTTTGAGATAAAACCCTTGCAATATAAAAGGGTTCTCAGTAGATACAGCTGGGTGGGTTCCAGATGAAACCCTTCTAAAATAAAAAGGGTTCTAAGTAGAACCCCCTGAATGTTTTCTGGGTAGAACCACTAAGCCATGGAAGGGTTCTCTGTAGAACCTCTTTTAGGATGTTCTGGGTGAAACCTTTCATGGATGTTTCTAGGTTTAACCCTTTTTTTTTCTTTTGTGTTCTAGGTAGACCTCTCTGAAAGGGTGGAAGGGTGGAAAAGGGACCAATATAAAAGCCAAAAAGGGTTCTCCTGTGGGGACAAGCTGGAGAACCCTTTATGGTTCTAGTTAGCACCTTTATTTCTAAGAGTGTATGCCTGAGATGCTGAGTACGGAGATACATCTTACGATCATTAAGCAGGCACAGTGAAGGCAGCATTATCTGAGGAGCGTGGAATATAATGAATGGCTGATACAGTAGAGAAGATGAGACCCCATGGGAGAGGGGGAAAGAAGAGGAGCCTGGGGATGAGGAGACAGGAAAATAGATTACGGAGAGAGAGTCTGACGGAGGAAATATAGGAAAATACCAGAGGGTGAAAGGTGGAAAAACAGCAGAGAAAAGCAGAGGATACAGTGTCCTCTGGAAGGTCAAGAAAGGAAACGTTGATATGCTTTGCAGAAAGCTCTCCCTGAAATATCATCTTCTCCTGAATCTAAGGACACATGCGGGATGAGAAGTCAAGGAAGGCAAAAAGTGCGTTCTTAGACCCGCAGCTGCAGCGTCTTACACACGTCCGGCAAACCAAAAGCCTACCGAAGCCTTGCTATAACAAGCGGCAAGATGATGAGGTGCCTATGAGGTAGAAGTGCAGAAGGAAAGAGGGAGAGGAAGGGCAGGATAAGACGACAGGATCAAAGTCAGATTCAAACCGGATAGCTCTCCTCAAACTCTCCCGTCACTTTAGGTCACCCTATGAGTCTTGTCACCTTATGAATTCTCGTGGAGCGTTTTATGACTTTTTAAGATTTCCACCCTTTGCCAGAGCCACACCCTGACGCAATGTGCTGCACTTTCAAATGGAAGTTTCTAAGTTGGTGTAGATGTATAACACCAATATAACTTCCTCTCTCCGGGTTACTTACCTTTAAATGAAATCCCTCATATTTCCCCGAGGTGTCCGATGCCATGAGCCGAGCTCTGAGAGCCAACTCACACAATTGAGGTCTGATCCTCCTGTCAGCTTACAGTCCCAGACACGCGAACACACCCTTGTAATCAGATAGACAAACACTCTCACCCACCCTCTGGGCCGATGGGGATCGTGTTTGTCCACCTTGGAGTGTGAGATGGGGTGCTAAGCCGGCCTACTGTGGAGCAGTCAGAGTCCCTTTATTGACACACGCTGAAGCCTTATAACGAAATATTATAGTCTCCTTCAGTTACACCATGCTGTCTGCATTGAGTTAACACTGCCGCTAATGATATGAACTCAACTGAATAGATCTGTGTAGTATGTATTCATGTGGATAATCCAACTCTTTACTTACTTAAGGTGTGTTCAATCATTATAACAATAGATCATTTTTTTTAATATATATGTGAAAATCACTCCGTGTCACCATCTGTTTACATATAAAGTCAATGCAAACTGTGAATAGACGTTATATTTGTGTCATTCGCACCAGTTGAAAATATTGACCGTTCTGAGGTCCTGCCACTTTTTGCTTTATCCTCCAATAACTGATGAGCAAGCTTGGTAACTGTGAATCCTCAATCACCTTTCTCGTGTCCTGTTTCCTACTTAGATATGCTATGTGCTAGACCTGTCTCTGTTGAAAAGAAAAACAAATTTTGAAGATGGTTAAAAGGTGCTGCTGAAAGACCTGTGGAAATGACATATAGTCACATCTGAAGTTAACTCATGTTAGCAAAACATAACCATAACATAACGCGACTAGCCAGCTAATGGTTGATGGAGATCTAGCTATTTAACCAATGTTTTGCTAGCATTAGCTATTTAATGTAACTAGGTACGACAATAACTAATGTCACGATAAACCACAATAAAATCCCCAATGATTAGTGTTACTGCTTCCAATTTTAATTATCATGATAACTGTGTTTGATTACCATGCTTTGAAAAACTAACAAAATAGTGTCCAGCATCGTCCAAAGTTAGCAACAGGCTCTCAAATGCAGGCACAGCAGCAACATGGGTTTGTTTTGGCATCTATGAAAACACAGCAAAGGATATGATGGCATTTCAAATTGTCGAGGTTGTCAATATAATACTTGGTGACAGGATTTGAGTATATAACCAACACAACATTCAACCAGCACAAACACACACACACATAATAAACATTAGTCACTGCCATCAGTGTATGTCATATTTTACGATAGGCAGATAGCAGTCAATAAGGTGAATATTGGTCTATACCAATGTGCAACCAATATATAGGTTCATGTATCCCTACTGCTAAACCTTAGAATGTTAACATTGTCATTGTGAGCATTTTGCCACGCTAGCAGTAGCATAGCTCAAAGTACTGCTGTGCCAATAACGGCCTCATAGAGCACTGCTGTGACTCTTGGTCTTGTTTTAAATTATTGGGTTTGTTAAGGTTCACACAGCCTGAATACAAGCAAACCAGGACTTGTAAACAGAAATCCCATGGATTTACAAGGAGCTCATTTATTAGGCCGAGTTTTGTCATATGTCATCCTGCCAGATTGGATATTTTGGCAACAAGGGAAATCAAAATGCGTTTAGTTGACTATAATGAGCATTTCGGCACTGTTTATTATTGTTTACCTTGCTTCCTCTGAATTCAAATGACATTCACTGCCCAAACAAATCAAACTAATTTTAACAGACCGTGCTGTGAAAGCACCGTTAACCTTTTCCCCCCATTGGACGTGTGCTAACACATGAAGCCATCAGACACAGAGCTGGAAGAAGACCCACAACATCTGGTGGACATTTTGTCAAGAGTCATGGCCCTTCGCTCTCTCCCGCTATTTGTTTGTTTTCTTCTCCTCCTCCTTCTCCACTGCAACCATTCTATCGGCTCCTGTCATGCTGGGTTCCGTTGGTTCGTGCCTCAGTGTTTGCGCAAGGAACCGAAGGAGAGGAACTGAAGTGCAAACTCAATTGTTGACAAGAGGTCAAACAAATTGTGTGAAAGTATGTGTAGCTATGTGTGTGTCCACATTGTCATGTTTTTGTACAATGGTTGTCATGTAAAAGGGTGGTTCTACACACCACTCATTCATCGCTACCCTTTCGACCCCCTGACAGGGGAACAGAATTATGTCTGACAAACAATACTCTTGAGGTGGAACAAAAGTGCAGCAAGCTCAACTAGCATGTAGTAAAATGAAAAGTACTTAAATGGCTTCATATGTTCGTACGTCATATCTGCACATTAATAGACATGAGCTTGATACCACTTGGAGCAGAGACGGTATGTTAACCCAGTCCCTGTTCTTACAAGTTGATCTCATTTTACCTCCATGACCCCGGTGGTTTTGAATCAGACTTGAGGCTCGGCCCAGTTTAGCATGGATTCACTTGAGAGGAATTGGCCTCTTTAGTCAATTCTGATCCAGAACTGAGCGCCGTCGCCACGAAGAGTAATTAGGATGATATATAAGTGTGAGAATGTATGACCATGTGCACAGTCTGTATGTGTTATGTAGCAATAAACTAGCATGTTATCGCACAATGTGAGAACTAACTAAGCCAATAGCATAAAAAGCCAGCAGAGAAGAATTGCGCTCTTAGAAAAAATAGGTGCTAACTAGAACTATATAGGGTTCTTTAGCTTGTCCCCACAGGAGTAACTCTTTTGGTTTCTGGTAGAACCCTAAAACTATAAAAGTCCCATCTGGAACCCTTTCAAGGATACAAGCATACAGGCACACAAATTGAATTATTTATCATTAGAAAAAGGTTGTATAATTAGATTTCAATGTAGTTACCTCTTGATTGATTGGAATTGGCTAAAGAGATTCTACTGAAATACTGAACAAACTAATTAATAAGGCTGAGTGCTGGGGATGAATTAAGCAGTCTCACATCCTGAGGGAAGAAGCTGCTTTTTAGCCTGGTGGTATGACAGCGGATACTTCTGTATCTCCTGCCAGACAGCAGCAGGGTGAACAGGCTGCGACATGCAACATTCTGTTCAGGGTTTCTTCCTAGGACCAAACATAAAGGGTTATACCTAGAACTTTCTTTGAAGTTTCCATCCAGAAAAGCCCCCTAAGAGTGATTCTACATAGAACCCTTCTATAGTGTAGTGGTTACCCTAGAATCCTCCCTGAACACCTTCTCAGGGTATCAACAAGAACCCACCCAGGACGTTTTACCAAAAAGACTTTTATATTCCAAGGGTTTCGTCTATACCTCACCCAGGGGGTTCTACTGAGGATGTTTTATTAATTCTATTTTTCCCTAAGGGTTTCATCTAGAACCCACCAAGGGGGATCCAAAAATTATTTTTTTTTAAAGAGTTTTACCTATAACCTTGTTGTCCAACAATGTATTCTAGAGGTAAGTAAAAACACAAGAACCTTTCTATGCTGTAGTGGTTACAGACCAAGGGGAAAGGGGTTCTTAATGGGACCCTTGATCTTACAAAGAACCTCAGCCCTTTAGGAAGAATCATTCTGGAACCATTATTTATAAGAGTGTAGTATGAGAGACAGACAGAAAGAAAATAAAAGATTAGGGCTAGTTTGATGTAGGGATGTCTACTATCTTTGCTAATATTTTTATCTACTTCCTCTTACTCCCTTTTTAGCCTAACGTACAAGCATCCCTCTTAGTTCACTCATAGTACAACCTTCTCTCAGCCTCTTGCAATAATGATTAGTATTCTTATCAAGTTTAACTTGATAAATGTCACCTGTACACGAGTAGGTGCAGGAGATGTGATGATTAGCATAACCAGTGCACCCAAAGTGCTTCATTCCACTATGTATTCTGCTCCATTATGGGAAAGTTTCATTCACAGAATGTCGCCAAGTGATAAAAAGAAGAATTTCACACTGCAGAGCTGCATGTCCTGCTCTCACGCATTGTCTCTGCTGCTCTGCTTTGTTTCCAGATGAAACACAACACACAAAAGCAATGTAACCTAAATCCCGTTCATTAACTTGGCTACAATTTATGCAGCAAATTTGAATTTCATCAAGTTGAATTTGTAGCTCAAAACCCTACCTAAATGAGATGTTGCTAAGCAAGAAAAAAAAAAAACACTCATTAGCAGATAACCACTTTAAAAACATGATCCTAGGAGAGGCCTCTTTCTTGTTGGATGCTTTAGTTAGCCACAGTAGCCACGCACACACACATTAACACACACACGAATCAAGCTTTCCAGTGCCTCACGGCGGCACCCAATATCCTTGCAAAAACAACGATGACCAATCCACAGCAAGTGCCCTCGTAAAAAGCATCTTGACGTGTGACTGCTGATGGAAACTCTCTGTTCTCGTATTAGTCCTGGAACAGAACTCTGTGTCCTTCCACTCTGAGAAGGGAAAGCGCTTGAAAGGAACCACTAAAGGTGTCGCACAAAGAGGGTCTGCAAAGATTCTTCAAAGACCCGCTTCACAACTGGTCATGTGTGACCACAGGATGCTATAAAAACGTGTGGCGTTCACTGAATCCTTGCTGCGGTGAGGGACCGTAAGGTGTTTATTGGTTTCCTCGCTAAACACCCCCAAAACAAATCCTCCTTTAAAGAGTGTATGCCTCACTCAGCCCTGCCCCTACAGAAATGCCTCTATCATCCGCCATAAACATCTCATTTCATGTGTGGATGGTTGGGTGGGTGGGTGTGGTTGAAAGGGCCGAGGGTGGTGAGTGTTGCTTGGCTCCATGTCATACTTTCCAGCGTGAAGAAAACAAGTCTATTTGTGAAGTCGCCACAGGAGCAGAATGTACCTTTGCTACAGGAGTGTGTTACGTGTGTTGAGTCCCCACGTGCTTGTGTGTGCGTGTGTGTGAGTGAGTGTGTGTGTGTTGTTTGCTGGAGCCGGCTTGCTGGCTGGCGGCTGGTCTCAGTAGCATTTGTGCTGTCATTGGGCAACTTGGCTGGTGAGACGTGTTATTACCAAAGCTCGGTTACACACAGACATGACCAAAAATGTATTAGAAGATACAGCAGCTTTCAAATATTTTTACTGATTTAGTTGTTTCATCAGACATTGAAACAACCTCCCCTTTTACACTGGACAAACTAGAATTACTGCCCTGTGGTTGTATGCCTCTGCCAACTAGTTAAGCTGCAGTTTATATCCACGTCTGTCCAAACTCATGTAGTGACAAGACTTTGAAGGAATTTAATAAAACTTATTAAGTGTATATTTTGGCAAAATGGAAGTCAGCATTATAACATGTTGATTCCAGTGAATAATTTCCAGTCTTCACTTAGATACTATTTTTAGAGAGAAGTACAGAGGATTAATAGAGAGCTGAACATTATGATGTTACAGTGAAGCTGACCTTTGGATTTGTGGTTATAAACCGTCCTCACTTCATAATTTTATCCTACTAGATATTTTTGTGAAATTGTGTCATGATTAGCATATTAATTCTTCAATTATGGACAAAAACATGTTTGTGAGGTCACAGTGATCTTGATCCTGAAGTTGAAATGGTGTTTTTAACAAGTTTGAGGAAATTTCCTCAAGGTTTTTTTTTTTGGTTTTTTTTTTGTTTTTTGAGATACTGCATTTACAAAAATGGGACAGTCATGAGGCCACTATGATAACTTTTGATATCCAAAATATAATCAGTTCATCCTTGAGTCAAAGTAGTCACTTGTGCCAAATTTGAAGAGATGCCTTCAAGGCTTTCTTGAGATATCGTGTTCATATAAATGGGACGTGCATATGGACAGACAGACAACCTGAAAACATAATGCCAACGTCAATGGCTGCCGCCAGCACAGTGGCATAAAAAACCCACAAACCCCGACTAACATCTGGCTTTTGTCCTCAGTGGCAAAGGTTACAATCGGCATTCACTCCTGGGTAAAATGACTCTGCAGTAGTCATGGGTATTTATAGGCTCCAGCTATTTTCACCCCTTTTCAATGGAGGAAATTAAGGCTTGTGGCCTCTGACAGTAACTTCATGGACTCTTTTGCTCCTTTTTTCATACGTATGTGCTGCTTGACTTGATTCAGTTTGATGGAGCTTGCACCCACTTGAATGTGTGTCCTGATACGCACTACGCGCTTTTATTATGAAGCAGCCAAAACAGGAAATGTTGGGTTTTCATCAGCAGTAACTTTAACACAACTTAAAAGCATTTCTTGTCCAGATGAAAGTGACATGAAACAGTAAAATAAGGCAGATAACCTGAAAGTACAATGCAAGAGAGAAACTTAACTGCAAACCACAGTGATTCAGTTAGAAGCTACAAAAATACTGAGAGATGAAGGCACAGAGACTTTTTAAAACCTCTTTCTCTCTCCTCACACACAGGAATTTAAGCTTTCCAATGCACATCAGAAAAAAACAGAAAGGCAAATGAGTCTACTGGCAATGCAAAAAGGGTCAATCGCCTATTTTTAGGGTTTAACCACATTTAAAAGCAGCATATACATGGTAATTTTGCTGTAAAAATAATATTATCCAGACATGTCATAAAAGATGTCCTTTTAGGTGTTGAAAAAAAAATGCAAGTACCATTGATTTTCCCTAGATGCACAGTACCCTGCTTCCTCTTCCTCTAAGCTCTGACATCATCAGTGTGTGAGCATGAAAAGTGAAATGTGCGTGTGTGTGTTTGTGTGGTGGGGATAATGAAGCAGAGCAGGAGCACAAGGCTGTAATTTAGTAAACCATGAGATTGTGGGGGTATCAGCATGGCAGAACAAATCAAATGTCACAGTCACCCCGTCTCCCTCTCTCAACGCCACTTTTCCATCAGGGGTATAGTTAGCATAGTGGGTATTAGCCCGTACCCACATCCCATAGCCATAACTTTGAGGTCGGTGCTGCTGTTTAAAATGAGCTCCCTAAGGGCTGTCAGTGTGTGAGCTCCCGCATCGGACCAAACGGCACCAGAACCAAACGTGGCGAAGACCTATTGAACATTTTCCACCGCAGCTCCTGGGTCAGTGAAATCAAGAGGCAAATGTACTGTTTGTTCGAAACTATAAACTGTTAAACTATTATAAATGACGTACTGAGGGCAGGTTCACACCAGCCCTGTCTAGTCTGGTTGAACGGAATCCTGGAGCGTCCAGTCGGTGTGAATGCCAGGCTCTATCTCTGGTTTGGTTTGGAGCAACCACTCTCTGGTTGGCTTTGAAGGAATGGTCTCTAACCACTGTCAAATGAACTCTGGAGCAGTTCATTTCTAGTGTGAACACCATTCGAACCAATCACAGAAGCGTACTATTGCGTGTGTCATGTCATTGCGTAAAAAACGTTTTCTTGTCTTGCTTTGTTGACTGGTGAACTCATGACAAGCGTCCATGTGTGAATGCCAGGCTCTACTCTGGTTGGTTTGACAACCACTCTCTGGTTGGCTTGAAGAAGTCTCTACCACTGTCAAAGAACTCAACGTTCATTTTAGTGTGAATTGAAAACAGAAGTACATTGGTGTGTCATGTCATTCGTAAAAAGTTTTTTTCTAGTAATGTACTGTGAACTACATCCTGTCCATGTGTAGAAGTGTCCTTGTGTAAGACACTGATAGTCAGAGAGTCAAGCCAGTACCTTGCACGTTAGCTCACTGCCATTGGTGTGTAAGTGTGGTTGAATAAAAGTGGATTAAAGTGCTATATAAATGCAGGCATTTACACAGTGGGCCCTCAACTCAGTTGTCAGTCTACTATGCAAGTTGTACTGCCTTGGGAGCAACAGATGTTGCCTTGTATAGATAAGTCTTAGATAATTTGGAGACTAATTTTCAAGCAGCCTAGTGAAATTGCATCCATATGGGATGATTTTGCGCCTCAAGATTTATGTCCAATGCCAATAACCTTTTTTGATTTAGCAAATTGGGTATCAGCCTGGATGTGACCAGTACACATTAAATACAATTTCTTCATCAACAGTATTACAAAATTCAATGTCTTAAAAGATCAGTTTTCATGTTATCTTCCTTGGAAATCATTCCAATTAGTTCCACACAGTCAGGTATACAGATTTTGAATTTGGGAAAAAGAGACAGCTTGTATTGAATGGGTAGTCAGTATCAGCAGATACCCTGTGTTAAGGTATTTGAGGTATCTGGCGAAAAAGTTGGATTGGTGCATCCCGAACCTTTACTTTTTTGAAGGTGAGCATGTTAAAAACAATGACATTGGACTTAAAAATAAAAATTTGATCACTGAACGTGACCATGAGATTTACAGAATCAGCTAATATCTACCCTCATTTCTGGTTGTTGCAATGTTAAGCCAATTTCCCTGTGTTACAGTAACCCACATTTAGAAAACCCTTGAAAGCTTGCTGTGAGATGCATAACAACGGCAGAGCTTGTAAAACGCCCCAAAGGTTTAGCCTACTTTGAAGGTTCTTAAGATTCAACTCATGTTCACTGTGTTTTGTTAAACCAGAAAGGTGAAGAAAATTTTCCCTTCATCCATGATTTGGCCAAAATTGAGGCATATTTGTTCTAACACTCTGCTCTGTTAGGTTGCTAAGTTCATGGACTTTAACACAGGGATCTGTAGTGATGACATGACAGGCAAAAGTGACTCAGGAGCGCTGTTTGTGTGCTGGGACGTGATAAATCTGTGGAACAATTGTGCTTAAATGAGGTCATTGATACTGTCTCCAGTGTGAAGGGTTACAAGCAGCGTGGGAGGAAACAAACTGCAGACATTACAGCTGTACATTACATAGCAAACTTATCAGTTTACATTAACGTAAGTACTGTACAATGGAGGTCACGCTTATGTTAAGTGCTGTAGATTCCTTCGCAGGAAGTTGTACTTTTAACTTATATGAGTTTATTGTAATTGGCTGATTTTACTCCATTCTTTTAGTTCTGCTCCTGAGCATGAGAATGGACATGGTTGTTACTGTACATGCCTCTAAGTTTATTCTGGTGTAGAGGTCAAGTCATAGTAGAGCCCTCAATCTGTCATGTTCTTGATCAAAGCAATACTGGCATTTGTGAAATGATTCAGAGTGAGAGTCGTCCAAGTAGAGTCCAAGGTGTTGGATTGGTGGTAAAGGCCCTAATTTGTGTGTCAAAAAGAAGGTTAACCCAACAAACCGATCAAACAGGTCCCTGGCCAGGACAAAAGAAAAAAAGAAGTGATCTACAAAACACTTCCAAAGTGGAAATGGCTTGTGAACAAAAATGAGAAGGCTTAGAAGTGAGCAGACAGAGATAAGCCAAGAGAATTGCAATGTTCTATGTGCTAGATATCTCAAAATAAACAAAACAGAAGAAAGTTTGGATTATACAGTGTATTGCTGAAACCACAACCCCATCAAGACTTGAGCTCTCCACAGTTTGACAACTTGTATTTTACTGTACCAAGGTTCTGAAGTATGTCCTCAGTTGTTTTTTAAGGATCATTGCTTGGGCATTTTCACCTTTATTGGACAGTGATAGTGAAGAAATAGACAGGAAATAGGGGAGCGAGAGGGGATATGACATGTGAGAAAAGCTCTCGGCAAGAATCGAATGAGTAAGGTTGCAGTTATGTGGCATGTGCTGCAATCTTTAGAACTCTCAGGAGCACTCCATCAGCTACAGTCTTTTATCCAAAACTCTTAATAGTTTCATGAGTTTATCAAGGGGTCCTGGCGGCAGGGGTGGTCCAAAGTGCCTCCTTCTTGGAAAGGTTCATTTAACCCTTTAACACAGCTCCTTCCTTCTACTCCCCAACAATAAAAGTTAAAAATCAATCCTAAAGCCATGAGGCAGCCAATGGAGAAAAGCTAAAACTAGTGGATATGTACATTTTTGTTAAAAGCTTTTAAAAGCTTTTTGTTAAAAACCTGGCTTGATCTGCACCTGAGCCAGAAAAGGTGTCAAGCCATGAATATGCTCCTTCTGCTTGTCGGCTGGTTGAATAACTTTAGAAATCTGATCCCCTCCACCCAAGCCTGTCCAATATTTTTTGTAACTTTCCTAAACCTGTAATCTGACATTCACACACAGTTATTGGCCAGTTGTGATACAAACTATTTCTGTCAGCAACCAAGTGCAACTCTATGAGTGCCTTTCAGGAGAGACTCTCACCCCTTCCAATGACAGCTGGCTCCTCACTCTGCCTTCCATTGAGGCAGTTTGTAATATGTAAAAACACTCCCAACATGATCGGAGAGCACGTACATTGTAGTTCTGTTCAAGTATAACCCAACCCTTAGTAGTCAAGGTGTGACATAATATAAATATAGATGTCTTTTTCCAAATCTTCAGACAAGTAGCTGGAATGAAACAGTGATTTCACATGGCAACTCGTTTGTTCCAGGATAAGTCTGTGCTCTAATAGGTGGGTCTGTGGTCTAAGAAGTGGGCATCTGTAGTCCATTCTAGTGCAATCTCTAAACCCTTCAGCTATCATCTGATTATGATTTAGTCTCTGGAGGCAACATCCAGTGTTTTGGGGCTTCCAGTGAAAGCCAGCAGATATCCAGTTAACAGATGGCTTCTGAGATTGGCCTGTGCATTGGCCTCTTTTGATCTCCACATGGACTGTTTAATTGCATGCAACCAAATCCTGCTCAAACATCACTGGTCAATACTAGGGATGTTCCTGGCGACTAATTTCGCTGTTGATTGAGCACAAAATTTAATTCAGACTAGTCAACTCGTCTAACAGTAAGAAAACACTCAGAAAACAGTTAAAATTGAGCACAATTTATTAATTGATCAAGTTAAACACTGTCCAAAAAAAGTCTGTGTGTATTAAGAGCCATTTGAAGCTGTTAATCACAGTCGGCAATTGCCAAATTGTATTTTCAATGCTGCTGAAATGTCACTTTGTGCTGTGCAATACAAACATTACACATTAACCTACAAAACATGATGACAACTCACTCACTCACCTTTTCAGACCGAGCAGGATCACAGTGTCTGCAGGTAAACAACCTGGAACTGATGTTAGCTGCCAGCCTGCTACACAGTGTAGCTAATGTTAGCAGTGCTGACAGCAGCAGCTGCTCTGCGTGCAGGTTATTGTCCGTGTTTGTGCTGAATGTGGTCACATGTTGCTCCAATCAAGTGATTATATACCAGTTTATTCTGTTACAGTCTACATTCAACATTGTTTCCATTTTCAAGATTAAAACACTGCCAAGCGCTAGTTTTATGGGCTGTCATCTGTCCTACTTTGCTGATAAAAACATCCAGGGTTCCATGGGCCATCGGGGCATATGCCCTTACAGCGTACGGTGAGAGGGGCTGCCATCTGATGAGGCCACAGCCCTGACTAGTGGCACGCGGCTGCATAACATCTTAGAGACAACAGTTAACTGGCAGTGTGCATGAATAAAATATTGATAAATAGTTTAACTGACTAGTATTTCTAGCGCCAACTAGTGAGGATGGCGACATTTAATCATGTAGTCGACTAATAGTACACATCCCTCGTCAATACGACACGTACTACAAAAAAACTAAAATGCTTCCATTACCAAAATCTCATCCCTTGCCTACAGATTATGCATTCATATGCAGATGTCTGCCTATAGATATTATTCTAGTGTGGCAATGATGATCACTTGCCCTTGCCCTCTAAGTGGAAGAGGTGCCCCTTTTCTATTTTCAACCATGCCTAGCAAGCCCCTACCTGACAGCACTGGTGGTATATTGAAGTCCTCATGACTACAAACCTTAACGGGATATCAGTCATGGATATGGTATGATATTTTCCCAATTTTAATCTGGCAATTTGCAGACATCCTCATATTTTAGTAATTTGGCACTGTGGCTTTGCTGTGCTGTGGTGCTTTTGCTTGGCATCTCTCAGAGAAACAGATCCAAAATCAGCTACTGTTAAACAAAAATGGCTTTAAACCTGTCACATAAGGGTGGATAATTGGAAGAAAATTCTGTGATCTGTGATTTGACTGAAATAGGAAATCACCTCAGCAGGCATTTTCCCCACACCTTGTTGGTCCCAAGGACTTAAAACACTTGGACTGGCAGAGATGGGTCACGGCCGGCAGTGACTCAGTGCCATTGTTCATAGGGTGGGAAAAAGGAATAAGTGAGAGACGGAGTGGAAAACAAATGGAAAGTTTCTTTTTTAAGGACAAAGTAATTTTTATCCTCATCCTATTTGTCTTCTTCTTTCAGACCGCTGTGGAAAGGCATCTCATATATCTTGATGATGAATATGAATTTGCAGTGGAGCTACATGGAGGTTTGACCGCAAGTGGCGCAGGACTGACAGCGAGACTGACCCAGACAGACAGCTAGACAGATAGTCATCCTACCCGCCAATCTCACCTTGTCCTCAGAGAGGCTAATGTTACTGGGAAAATCCCACTCCACTTGCTGCCCTGTCGGTTCCTTACAGCTGGCACGGGCATATGGACGGATGACAGAGTGAGGGAAAATGGGATCCAGTCAGCTGGTAAGACAAAGAGAGTGGGAAGGATGTGACTGAAGCAGTGGGTGAGGTTTTGCACAAGGTTGTCTCTGTGATTGGACACAATCTTCCCCCACCTCTGGTTCTTTCTCACCTCTTCTAATGGCATCCCTTCGATGTTTGCGACCAGGCTTGGGGAGTAAAGGATTACATGTAACGGGAAGGATACAAAAAAGGTAACTGTATTCCATTACAGTTACAGAGGAAAAAAACTTAATCAGATTACAGTTACATTTAGTAACAAATGGGGTTGTTAGCAGGATTACAATTCTAAAATGCATTTTAAATAAAGCAAAAAGTGATAATTACAATTGATATATTAATATGATATATTACCATGTCCAGTGCACTCATACAACATGAGTCTCACAGCACCACTCTGGTATCCAGGGAAACCACAGATAATCTTATAGTTGCTAATTCATGGCATCGAGTGAAAACAATGCTTCACTGGATGGTAATTTCTCCATTATTTTGTCTTTAAATCAGAAAAAGAGAGCATCACAGCACAGTAGAAGTTCTGCATTCAGCCGTGGAAATTCTGTTATCATCCAAGAACTCAACATGTAATGTTAGCTACACAGACCAACTGCTCATCTTAGCTACACAGACCAACCATTAACATTAGCTACACCGACCAACTGCTAACATTAGCTGCACAGAGTAATGTTAAAACACAGACCAAGCACTAATGTTAGCCACACAGACCAACCGTTAGTGTTAGCTACACAGACAAACCACTAACTTCAGCTACACAACCAACTGCTAATGTTGGCTGTACAGACCAACATTAACTGCACAGACAAACTGCTAAAATTAGCTACACAGACTAATGTTAGTTACACGGACAACCGCTAACATTAGCCACACAGACAAACCAGTAATGTTAGTTACACAGACAAATGTTAGCTACACAGACCAATCACAGCATTAGCTACACAAACCAACTACTAACATCCGCCGCACACAGGAATCCAGTTAGCTTGCCAACTTGTCAATACTACTACTGCTACTGAAATTATTTTGGGACTGTAGCTGGTGACCAAGATGGTGTGCAGGTAACACAAACAAAAGCCCCAGACCGGAAAAAGTTTATTGCTGTTAACCTGAACTTAGAGTGTGAAACTGCACATAATTACTGCTATTAATCTAAACAGACATTTGCACTTAACTGAAGAATTGCACAAACAGTTAATAAACCTACGAGTATAAAACATTATTTTAGGCTAATCCAAAACTAACAGAATGTAATCAAGTTATATTACTTTAATATTGGATTGGATTACCGACTACATTTTTTTCAACAGGTAATTTGTAATTGCATCAGAATACCACCCTCCCAACCCTGTTTACGACACAGACATAGCAACCCCACAAAAGCAGCTCAGACACTTCTCTGGCAAACAACAGCTCTGAATGTCACTCTGCTTCAGCAACACTTAAATCACCATAAGGCCCAGGGTCCAAGAGCAAGAAAAAAACTTTAACATACGACAAAAGGATGCAAGCGTGGGGAAATAAGGTGGGTGAAGAAAGCGCTTATTTTTCAGATGTTGCTTTACACTGATTTCTCTCGACTTCCGTACAAATTAGGTGCCATTATTGGGCCGACAAACCTGCTCCAAAGGGGAGGGTTGAACTTGGATGGGCTGTCTAAACAAACGCAACAATGGTTTTTATTGTCGCGCTGGCTCAAACTCACCCACACACCCCTGGCAGGGAGCACAGCTTTCAGTGGAACGGCCCGTCAGTAAGCATAAAGTTGATTTGGCTGATTATGAACTTGAGCGCTAGTCTTACTGAGACATGGCTTCACTTCTTCTCTCTTTTTCTGCCACTCCACTGTGTTCCCAGCTTTGTTGGACCGAGAGATAAATGAAAAGGGGGCTGACAGAGAGAGTAGATGGAAAAATGGAATGTTTTTTTGCTTGTCCTTGAGTATTTTCCAACTGTGTTTTCTTTAATACCGCTCCATAATAGATTTTCTTGGAGCTGTCCATTCCCTTTTGCCTTTCATATGTGTGAACAATGAATACTGGTGGCTGCCCGGCGAGCACGGCCCTCCCGGCTGGCACCAGACGTCCATCACTGTGCTGGCGAAGAGGCTGTTTAAAGCGCAGCATGGTCGGCGCTGGAAAGCCTCTGGTTGTTAGTGGTTAACCCAGGCTCCCCACGGGGCTCGCTGCTCACTCGTCATTCTGCCAACCTCCCAGTGAATTGCATCAAGTTTCCGGTGTCAATGACGTACGAGTGATCATTCACAAATATAGGATGGCATACGTTTAATGGTGAGAAATGACCATATTTCCCATGTTTTGATATGACCAAAAGAAAAAAGATTTTCCTGTAACATAAAAAGTTCCCTCATCATTTTGCATTCCCAAACCCTAATAGGGAACCACTTTTGACTTTAAAGCCCAGGACTACCTCTGTTAAACTACAGAAATACTGTGCAACAGGTGTTTAAAAGTCATTACAAAAAAAAGACAATTAGTGCAGAGACTAAAGTCCTGGTCACACCAGAAAGTAGCACAATAAAGTTCATGCATGTGTCCTTGAAAAGGAAATGGTGTTGGGGCTTGCTGTAGTAGTGGCTTTTTGCAGGTTGGCTCATGAGTTGCTGTTCAAGTTCACCAAAGTTGAACTTCAGGGCTTGATTTTAACCATGTCCCAATGGCCTGTGGCAACAAGACATTACTCTGTGACCACCAAATATTCCTTGCAAGTGGCCCCCTGTGGCCACCAGGGCTGCATCTAATGATTGGACAGATTGGGTGGATTATTTTCTTGATTAATCAATTAGTTAGGCCTATAAAATGTCAGAAAATGTTTTTAAAAAAAATGCTGATCAGTGCTTCCCAAAGCCCAAGATGACGTCCTCAAATGTCTTGTTTTGCCCATGACCCACAGATATTTAGTTTACTGTCATAGTGGAGTAAAGAAACCAGAAAACATTCACATTTAAGAAGCTGGAATCAGAGAATTTTTACATTTTTTTCTCAAAAAACTGCTCAAGCGATTTTTCTGTGGTGTGTGCGGCCAGTTTTCCTCAACTAGCCGAGAAGTCTAGTTTGTTTTATCGGAAGCAATGCATGCAAAGGAAACTCGCGTCATAAAGTGGACTTTTCCAGTAACAAGTAGTGTAAGAGATTAGTTTCCAGAACAATATATTACAGTTACTATTTCAAATAACTGAGTTAGTGAGTTACTTTTTGACCCAGGCCATCTAGCTTATGGTGGCACGTATGTGCAGCAGGTCAGGGCAGGTCACATCAGCTGCCAGCTAAAAAGCTTAACAAAGGATGGAGGATGAGGGAGAGAGGCAGACACAGGTGAAAGTACTGTCAGTATTTTGAGTTGGCTTGGCACCTCCAGAGAGAATCTGTGGTGATGGAATCTAATTTTCAGGCCACACTCAGAGAGGTCGACTTTGTTTCCACCACAGCTGACATCTGGGCAGCTGACAACAATGGGGCAGCTGGGTGTTAACAATTCACTGGATCAGCAGTTCAAGTTTGGAGTGCAACAAGGCTGCCAGCAAGGTACAAAAGTAATACAGTAATATAACTGGTAATGTAAATCATTACTTTTGACACCTAGTAATAAATAAAGCAAAATAATTACCTTTTAAAGGAGTAATAAAGTAATGTATTACACTTTCTGAGAAACTAGCCCAACACTGCAAGTGTCACAGTTAAGGAGGACTGAGTTAAGTTGCAATAAATTGTCTTTTCTGTATTGAATTTACATAAGTTTACATTTTGGCCTCCAAAAATGTACGTTGGCCACCCCATTTAGAGGCTTGGTGGCCTGTGGGGCCAGTGCTTAAAATATTAGCGTCTATCCTTGAACTTGATGTGAAATACTTGTGCAGGCCATCTTTGTCCCTGTAAGCAAATGCACCAACTGAAGCAGTTTCACTGAAATGAACTGATTCCACTGCAAATTTTCATCATTTTAAATGCTGATGTGACCAGCGCTTAAGACAGGAGCAACAGAATGAGAAAAAATGAGTGGTAATCACAGATGTAGTGCTGCCAAAGCACACTGGAACAACGCTCTGCCACTTTTTTTTTTTTTATTCAAATTAGTTAATAAAATATTAATAGTTTTCTTAATCAAAAACAATTTTTTAAGCACTTGGAGATCTAATCATTAGTAGTTATGCAAGAGAGCCAATAAATGGAATGGTCACAGTTGTCATAAGCTGTGCTGATTAATTCAAAACATCAACTTGTGTAATGAGTAACATGCAAGAAAACATTCCACCTAGGGCCGCATGATTATGGGAAAAATTATCATTAAGATTATTTTGATCAATATTCACATTTATGATTATTCATCACAGCTGTTCATTGATTTTAGGGCCAAACTATTTTTAATTGCACATTCACACTTATCAAACACAGAACTTCCATGTTGTGCTACAGTACAAATTTGAGAATCAAAATAAGACGGGTCCTGTGCAAAGTATAAATAAAATTAACGTTCAGCATCCTTGTTGGCCTGCATGCATTCATCATACTGCAGTTTGTACTGTTCTTTCACACTCTTTGCATTTTATTTTTTCTTGTTTAACTTTCATTTGCCTTAAACCGGAGGTACTTTGAAATAATGGATGCTGATTGACCGGAGGTGGCTGGATAATAGTAGCATAGCATAATAGCATTTGAGCATTTGATAATCAACAGTGTTTAGCGTCAGTATGGCAGTCGATCATGTTCATTTAACTGAGGAAAGCTAAAATCGGGATTGAGATTAATATTTGATTCACTGTGCAGCCCTAGTTGCTGGTAGCTGCCAGCAGCCTTTGAGCGGCACAGTGAATTATTTTTGCTCCAGGCTATAGCTAGTTAATATTAACTAGAAAAGATGAAAAGGCAGCAAAACATCCGTTCATTCATCATTTACTCTTCTAATGGTTTCTTTATTATCTCTGCCAGGGCTGGAGATACTATCCACAGCTTACCTCGAATACTACAAGACCCATCAGCCTAATATTTCCAATGCACATTCATGACTATATGCTGAAGAACCTCTGTGATTCACACTTTTTGAAAAACTCTGAAAAATCTACTTTTATGAGCAGAGGCATTATGTTCAGGGTATCCGTCCGTCTGTCCCATTCTGGTGGTCGTATGACAAGAACGCCTTGAGAGAATTTCACACAGATGAACACTTGAACTCAGATTAGACTAGATAGATCTAGATTAGATTATTAGATCGATTTTAGATTAGATTTTGGTGGTTAAAGGCCAAAGGTGACAGTGACTTCACAGAACACATTTTTGGCCATAACTCAAGAATTCATACGCTAATTGTGACAAAATTTCACACAAACTTCTTACTGCTTGATTCCACCAAGCACGGCACATCACGGCACCAAGGTTCTGATCTATCCTCCATATAGCTACAAGCCCCAGCAGCAGTGTTTTAGAAGCATTTCAGCAGCGGAGCGTTTTGCCCACCTGATTATGTTTACTTGCTCAGATTTTGTTGATTAGGTCCTCTTTCCTTGCTCTTTGTGCTTCTACCATGGATAAAGCAGGCTGCGTGGTTAAATAGTTTCTTTTCTGTCTGTCTTTACGATCATGAGTCTGCACGGGGTCTTTACTTTTGAAAATGAACCCTCCCTCCCTTTTCTGTGTCTGACTTACATCAAGACGTTACATCTGAATATTCTTTTCAGGTAGCCTGGCAGAGATCTGCACTCTGCTGAGTGCACTCTTCTAGTTTGTGACGCATTTGCAAAGAAATGTCCTCATTGTGATGAAACTATTCATAAAGTCAGTCTGACATTTGATCGTGTGGTCAGTTATAGTTGACTAATGTCTGTAAACTTGCCACTGTAGGAACTGTGGTTACAGAACAAAACACAACTTACCATGCATGTGCACTCCAGCACTTAAAAAAACTAGCTCTACACCTTTGGTGGCTTTTGGAGAAGTAAAAGGTAAGGAGGGTTAACTTCTGCCCTGGATAAGATCGCATGCCAAGGTTACACAACTCCCCACTCTGGACTAACAACTACAAGTGCTTCCTCTCCTCCCTCTGTCTGTCTCTCCTTGACTTCAATTGTACCTCCCTCCCTTCCTGCACTCGTCTATTGTGAGTTTGCTCCTTTCTCTCCTTTATCTGTTGTTTTCCTCCGGTTGTGTTTTTCTCTGCACTTGCTCCCTTTGCCTACTGGCTGTGAGCAGGAGCTTAAATGATTGACCTTTCATTACAAAACGATAAGTGTCGACTGACTGAGAAGGTCATACAGTACGGTCTTAGAAATAAGGGTTCCAAAAAGGTCCTGAAGGGCTGAGGTTCTACACAGAACCATTTGCTTTTTTGAGGAGAGGGTTTATCAAGGATTGTTTGTAATCCAAAGAACCCTTTTTGGAAGAAAGACTTGTTGAGAACTCTTTCATCAAGGGTTCTTTGTACCAAAATATAAATGGGTTCTCAGTAGAACCCCCTGAGTGGAGTCCAGATAAAACCCCTGGAATATAAAAGGGTTCTCAGGAGTACTCCCTGGGTGGGTTCTTGTTACAGGGTTTGTACGGGTGGTGGAAATCTTTGAAAACTGAATCTTAGTTGAAGTGTTTTAAACTGATTAAAAGTATAATTGCATTACTTTCATAAATAAATCACTATCACTTTTCAGATTTAAAAAAATATAAGTCAGAAACGTCAAAATGAAGATGACTCAAACCTCACTTGCCATTCTTGAGTCTGCTATGTAAAAGGTTTTGTTCAGCTGTAGTTGGGCATTTTCAATTCGGCTAATGTTGTTTTCAGCTGGCAAATTCACAAGCTAATGTCCATTTTCAAGCGGGATTGAGGATGATTGAATATGGACATGCTCATATATGAAAAAAGCAATATAACAGCTAACGTTACCTTTAAATGATTAAATGGCTAATAATGCAAACAGTACTTTTAAGTCCTTCCTGCAACTGAAAAAATAGCAAACGTTAATGCATCACAACTAATTAGCAGAGTTTGCTTCACTTTACAGATATTTTGAAATTGTTGGGTTCTAGGTAGGACCCCAAGAAACAAGAGTTCCAAGTGGAACCTTTACAAAAAGTTCAACCAGGAACCAAAAAAAATCTCCTGTTGGGACAAGCCAAAGAACCCTATATGGTTCTAGTTAGCACCTTTATTTCTGAGAGTGTATACATGCACCCACAACCCCGACAAGTGAATACAGCCGTTTTAATACACCTGACCGGTGGAAAAGCAGCCTTGTCATGAAAAACAGAATGAAAAAGCAAGAGGGAGATGTGCTCATTGCCACAAAATCCACACAGAACCACAAAGCACATGACAAAATACCACAAGTAACCTGCAAAGTGTACCACAGAGAAGTGCCACAAAGTACCATTTTACAGTACCAAATACCACAAAAAAATCCTAAATTATTATGAACCACAAAATGACCAACAAATCAGCAATGGCATCAGCAGTTGTCATAGTTTATGGTTCTTTGCAGAGGTTTATGTGAATCCGTTGGACCGTGCAAGACAGATAACAAGCAGGAAAAAGCCAGATCCTATCATGAACTTTGATCCGACACGGCGATGCTTCGCCGAGCCTCACGCTCACAGAATGTGCTCACTAAATTTGTTTTCAATGCCTATACCTCAGCCCAACCACAAGCCCTGGCTGCGACACCCGCGCTTCAGTTTTATTACTTCTCTCATCTCCTCCAATTCCCTCTTTCTTTCGCTGTGATGATTATTTCTCCATGCCGCACTCCTGCATGTGTCTGGTCTTGGGTATCACTCCTGCGCTGTGAGACTTTCTGGCAAAAGGCGGAGGTGGAGGCTAAATGTTGCATGGTGTTTTGGTTACTGTGGAGGAGCCTGGTGCCATTTAGCGCTTGAGTGGTTATATTTCAAAATGCTCTATGTCCATTCTGGGGATAGAGTCATTACATAAAGTTCATCGTGCCATGTTTCTTAATTATTGATGATTTGGTTTGCGTACAGTAAGTGTTTGCCATTTTGTCCACCAAGGACTTTCAGTAAGTTACCTAATAAGTGCCAGTTTGCTTTTAATTATGTGCTATCAATCATTATGTAAGAGTATGACTTGCTTTTTGCCAATAATGTGTATCTCATTCTCCCTCTTTCTCACTCAGTGGCTGTCTCTCTGTGTCTCTGCCATTAAACATCGGAGCAGAGGTAGATTGTCTAAAGGGCACGACTCCCAAAACCACAGCGCCATCAGAGGAGAAAACCACAGATGCAGCTGTTCAGACAGAACAGAGCGAAGGATACGTTTCTCTCACTCTCTTGCTCCGTCTCATTTTTTAAAGACGGGCCTCATTAAATGGAAGTAAGGCTGCTCGGGTCCAAAACCAAAGAGATCATGCCCCTCGAGAGCGCTCCGCTGCTAACCAGAGCGCTGGCACGGTGCAATGTGGAAAACAAGTGAATCAAATGCAACCGCTGAGCTGCAGCGAGCGTACAAAGACATAATATTACATGGTATTACGTGGGTTCAGTAAGGATCAGCTGTAGCAACAGCGGTGCTGCTTCGCTAAACAGGAGTCAAACACTACGTGATGGTGGCGATTTTACCACCACAGTATGTCATGTACCAACCTGTGGAAGCATACAGTCATGGAGAAGGGATCATAAAGTCACCTCAATCCCACTTTTTTAAGGCACACTTGCACATCACACTAGCATGAACTAGCTCTACAACTATTGTATGGATTGCCATGAACTTACAGAAAATGCATGGTTGCCAGAGGATGAATCCCGCTGACCTTGTCGATCCCTGACTTTTCTTCCCACCATGAGATTTATACTTGTGGTTTTGAGTGAAATGTCTTTATTATTGGATTGGAACTATTGGGTGGATTGTTGAAATTTGTTATGTACAGTCATGTTCTCTACAGCATGAACTGGAATAACCTTGGTGATCCCTTAAATGACGTTGTGAAGTAGCATGGGACCACGGGAGTTGTTGTGATCATGACACAGACAAGGTAATCTATTAAAGAAGCAATATGTAACAATTGTGCATCCAAAAATTAACACTGCAGTCCAAGCAGGAAGTTGGGCCAAAGATGGTATAGGTTTAAATCCTGTTTAATCCTGTTTAATATACAGTCTATGGTTGATGCACCCCATCCTCCCCAGATTCAGTGATACTCAGGCAGGCTGCAGGAACACTGCAGGAGCACAAGACAAGCGCAATATTTGACAACAGCAAGCAACGACGAGTCCTCCACTGTAAGTTGATCAGCTGTTTCTAAATGTCAGTTGTATGTCGATGTAAAACTGTGGCTGCTGCTCTGCAAACAGCAGTGGGCTTTTGTTTTCTGTGAGCTGGAGTTCAGTGGCTGCCTTACTGCCTGCCAGACTCCATTAATACATTACTCAGTTTAACCATTTTAAACATCGACTCTGTCTACAAGATTATTAATGTGTTTGTTAGGACTTCAAAGTACACAGCGGCTGTAGCGTTGTTGTCAGAGAAGCGGATATTAGTTTCCTTAATCTCTGATGACATGATTTCACCTTTTAAGTTTTATTCATGTTACGTTTAGTCACATTCACCAACTTCCTTCTTCACTCTCTAATGTATGCTGTTTCACTGTAAGATATAGCAACAGGCAATCAAATTGAGCACAACTGTCATTGTTTTTAGACATTTTAATGCGGAAATGTTACCTATACGGTCCAGTTGGGGTGGCCAGGTAGCTCAGTTGGTAGAGCATTCGCCCCATGTACTGAGGCTGTGAGTCCCCTGCAGTGGCCGTGGGTTTGACTCCCACCTATGGCCCTATGCTGTGTGTCATTCCCCTACTCTCTCTCCTGATTTCCTGTCATATCTTCACCTTTCACAATAAAGGCATAAAAAAAAGGATGAACTAATTAGATTTTGGCGAAAGGTTGGAAGAATACTATCAGTGCTGGAGAGAAACTACCTACATGGTGTTTGGGACAGTTTGTGGGGCTTATGCAGTGTTGGAAGACCACGGCTGCGGCACATCACCAAGCCATGTTTCAGGTCCACATAAGAAATCGTGAACAACAGTCTACTGGTCTAACTAAGAAAAAGAAAAAGTCCTTTTTTCCTTTAAATGGACATTAATGGCCATGAGAATATATTAGAGTTACAATAAAAGCAAAAAGTTGCATAATGACATACGTCTGCTCATTATTATTTGTATCAGATTCTCAGCAAACCTGAATTTGTAACCGTTACCATGGCAAAATGTAAACCTTTCCATTAATTTGAGTTAGTTGTCATGCTTGATCTACCACGGCAGCTTTTACCGTATCAAAATGAAGGACAAGGAGACATAACAGAAGACTTGGTTTTGACTTGTGCCACAGTGTAGTAGTGGAACAGTGTGTTGTGGCACGTTATGCTTTGGGTAAGTTTTGCGGTTTGCACTGGTTCGCTGTGATCTGTGCTTGTGTTTTTAAAACCAACTGGAAAAGAATACAGATGTGATCTTTTGTTTTTCTTTGTAATTTCAACATCACGTAAGTTATTGTTTCAGATATTAAGTGCAGCCCACAACTGATATGAAGTCAGACACTAAACTTGAGGTACGTGCATCAGCTCAGATGAAGTCCTGCTGTGTGGATGGAGCCACTTGCCAGAGAGACACGGACCGACCCAGTGTGAGCAGAGAAAAAGAGGAAAGGAATGTGGTTAAGAGTCTGTTTGGTCACGCTCCATAACCGACAGCCTTAAACAAACAAACCTTTGCTACCTGAGACTGCAGTGTTGCTCCCAGCCTGGTGTGGTTTGGTTTAAGCTGCTGGCAACCTTCAGCTTCTTTTTTTTGTTAGTTTAATGCACCACACAACACCTACTAACAGGTGATTCATGAGCGTCTGACTTTTCTTTCTGTCTTATATCAGAACTAGAGAGTATTTTTTCATTGAAAGAAGAGCAAAGAACGGCATTGAAGGCTTTTCTCGATGGCAAAGATGTTTTTGCTCTTCTTCTGACTGGCTTCGGCAAGAGTTTTGATTGAGTCTGATTGGCTGAAGTTAGTCCATGTTTGACATGATAGACAGATGGTTCATCCAATCACCTAAGTGCCTGCCCCTTTCCAAACAGTTTCTCAGGACCACTTCCAAAGTGGTTCTGTGTAACAAACCAGGTAACCTATGCAGGATTTTCCTCAAAACAACGCATAGAAATAATTCCTCTCAATTATCACCCACGACCCACTAGAAGCGTGTGGCAGCACCTGCTTCAGCAGAGACCACACCCTCCACTTGTACATTCCTGTCTCATTATTTTGCTCTGCTTGGGACACTTTACCAACCCAAAACACCTGAATTTGACATCCTGGGAATGAGACTCAACAATCAACAATCTTTCTGGCGCGTTTACAAGCACCAACAAACAAATCCTACTCATTCCACCTTTAACCTTTCAATTTTAAGTTTCAGTATAAGGCTTGACATTTTTTCACCCACTTCCCATGAAAGCTGAAAGGTCACTTTTATTTTCGTTTTGGAAGTTGAAAGCCCATTGAATGGCTGTTTCCATGACGTCACTCTCAGGGTGGGGAGCTCAAATGCTGTTATCAAAAAGATAATGTACTGCTGGGTTCCGGGTTGCAAGAGATATAAACACAGGGAATCTGACAAATCGTTATCGTTTCACAACTTCCTGATTGATCAGAAACTGAAAAGGCCATGCATAGCGAAAATCCAGAGGGACAGTGGCCGATATTTCAAGGTAAATCAATTTGATACCGGATGTAATCAAGCTTACTTCCTGTCCTCCTCCAAGTAAGCAGCTAAAACACATTCAGTGTTTTGGTTTTTTTTTAAGTTATTTTTTTGGCATTTTTGCCTTTATTGGACAGGACAGCCAGAGAGTAGACAGGAAACAGGGCAGAGAGAGAGGGGATGATACGCAGCAAAGGACCGAGGGTGGGAGTCGAACCAACGCCGCTGCAGAGGACTAACAGCCTCCATACACGGGTCGGTACGCTCTACCAACTGAGCTAAACGTCCGCCCCATTCAGTGTGTTTTATTTCCAGGCTCATGTGCGTTGATATTTCAGAGTTAATTTACGCCTTTCCTATCATATTGTGTAACACTATCAGTGGTAACAAATAAACATGAATTGGTATTTTCTGGAAATTCAGTTAAAATTGGTGCTTGTGATGGAAACCTGACTTCCAGCAGATGCTTAATATACTGATAAAGGTTTCCCCAAAAATCTACCTCATATTGTGAAAGAACTTCAGCTTTAGAGTCCTTTTTTTTCTTAAATTTAAAGCAAAGATACCTTTATAATAATACACTATTGTCATGAAAAAAATGTCCACAAAGAAAGCAGAAATTTCAAAATCGATATAATTCACATCCCATCATAACAAATGACTGGACTGAGTGAAAGTTTTGACTGATCTTGGCGAGCTTGTAATCTTTTGTTGGTCCAAATGTAGTTTCCACCTAATTTCCGCCAGATCTCAAGCAGTGAATCTCATTTCCACGTCGCTGTCCTCCATCATTTATGTTACCCTTCATTTCACAAAGATGACAGAATAAAGAAAATAATATACTGTGGCTGGCAGCGGCCCTGCTCTGTGTCAGACGTGGAGTCCTCGCTGTGTGTGGTTGGGATACCTCAGTCAGGCTGAGCAGCATTCCCCCCTCCACCGCAGGCTCAGATCAGATTCTCTCAGATAACATCGCAATGGATGGTGAACACAGCCTGTTTGGCTTCTCCTGCAAACAGAGGATCAGGTTTACATGTGGACGCTCCGTCACACGGCTCTCTCGACAGGTTTGTTTGGTCAGTTGGCGCCCGGTGTACGAATACCTGGGAATGGATAGCACGTACACACATGTCACGTACACACACTCTGTGGCAACAAATAAAGGAAGAGATGAAAAACCGCAATGTTGTCTCTGATGAAAACATTTCCTGGTTGTCATGGTAACTGCCCAAGTCAGCCAAACCACATGTTTCATCATCTATCCCATAAAGATGACAGCTATTTATCTTGTTCCCACATTCAACAGCAAAATGATATGGTATCAAATCTGCTCCACACGAGCATATAAAAGGCTCCGAAACCTCAGCTGAGCTGCTGTGAAACACAGAATCTGATGTCGGCTGGAAAATCAATTTTTGATGACCCTTTACACATTTTTCCAAAGATAATGACAGAGCGTAGGATCAGCCTGACACACAGGTAATGGTGAAGACGGCTATCAAACAGCAGAGTTTCAACAAATTGAAAAATAAATCAGGGAACGGCCAAATGACACCTCCATCCCGAGGTCTCCGTACAAATGCCAAATCTGAGCATGTGTTTTCTCTCTCCTTGCAATCTCTCACAGCTCTGGGGAGCTTTAATGCCAAAGTTCACCTTTGTTCAACTTTGTCTTGCCAATTTAGACAGTTGGCCAACACAAACATTGATGCGCTGTGTCTGGGGATTCATCTGTGTCATCTGCAGCATTGCTTTCATACACTGTTAACAATGCTTAGTATTTAGTGATATCACATCCTCTTTTCTGGGCTGGCCGTAGGGCAATTTTGTTAAAGACCCCCGCTCCAGTGAAAATCCTCTTTTTAACCTTGTTAACATCCATCCATTTGGTGTTTTTCTTGTATTACAAGACATCAGGAGTGAAATAAGCAGTAAAAGGCCAGGTCTGAGCATTTCTTGCTTTGAAACTGCAGTGAGCAAAGGCAGTCTTAAAAAAAACAGTTTCTGGTGTGCAGACCTACTTTTTGTACTTTTGTATCTGTTCTTCTGTCCAGCACCCAGTGTTCATCGTTTTTGGATGTTTCTTTGTCTTTTTTTGAGTCTTCAAAACATTTAATGGCCTCATCATTTTGCAAGATTACTGGATTTAATTTTTAAAGGGCAGAATGTATGATTTATGGGGATTTTTAGACAGAAAAGGGTGGAATGGAATATAACATTCATTATTATCATATATTCATAAGTATGTTTCTTCATTAGTTTATTATCACTTAAAAATAAGAATTGCTGTGTTTTTGTTACCTAGAAGGAGCACTTTATAGCTACAGAGGGTGCAGTTACCATGGATTAATAACGGTGAGCTGGATACAGTGTTAGAGGTGAGCCACCATTCATTCTTATGAGAGCTGGTCAGTGGCACATGAAGGCAAGGTAAAGCTCCTGCATATGCTTCCCCATGGTGCGACCCCTATAGCAAGTGCAGCAGAGACTTGCTTCAGCTGAGCATCCATCTCCCAGTTTAGCCTTCTGCTAACTTGAATGGGAATAAAATATTTTAATTGTGTGGCTATTCTAGAGTTTCCAAGTGTTACTGGACTGAATGGATCAAATCCTAATAGTGAAACATAATCATTTTGCAGGGGGGGGATGCTCTAAGGAATGTGGCCATTGTTTTACGGCCACTTCTTCCACAATGGAAGCTTATGGGAAGAAGTCTTTTTGGGCCGCAGCACATCATGTGATTACATGGTTTGACCACTACGCCAAGTTGGCTTTAAAGCTGGCGCACTTCCTGCCATGTTGTACTGCCATGTTTCTGAAGTGGTCCAGACCAGAGAACGTTTTGCACAGGTTTCAAGGCCTCTGTAGGTTCTCCACATAGTCAGAATGGGAGGGTGATGCAAGGTATTTGCAATCTACAACATCATCACTAGAGTCCACAAAATCCTACACATTGGTCCTTAAAATTAATCACAGAGCACTGGGCTCCATAAAAATTTACTTGCTAGTTCGCCTCTTGTTTTAAAGAGGAACTCCACTATGTTGTGCTGTATGTATAATCACAAAGATTCTCGATGTTAACACAGGTAATTTCCCAACAATACACTTATTGTATGTGAAAACTGCTTTTTCTCCTATAAATTAGCTTGTCTGTATGTGAAAGTTCTTTTCATCCAAATTGGTGGCCCATCTCAAGCTGTGACAGAATAGGCAAGACTCTGAGGTATATTTTGTACGTTGACCCCCAACTGTCGTAGCAGCTGCCACACCAAATATAAATGGAGAAAAGATAGCCAACTGTCGCCCCAGTTTGTGCTACCAGCTTACACACAGCTGCTGAAGAATATAGCATTAATTTTAATATTGATCTTAATATATCAGACTGGCACTAGTAGTGAAGAATTTCACTACTGTACATATGAAAAGTTGTGTGATCTTTATTATCTTTTGAGTCCTTTTCTCCTTTTTTTCCGCATCATAAACAAATCAGTCTACATTAGCAGCGTGACGCTGACACTGAACACAGCATCCTGACATGTGTTAAGCATTTGGGCTTTACACTGTTATTCATCACAGCGCTGAGTAAAATGTGTTTTTTCCCACCTCAGATATAAAAGAGGTAGCTTGCATCATTGCACAGAAGTAGTGACACCATAGGGACTGAGGAATTATGAAAACAACCGACCGTTCACACCTCCGTACACCATACACAACACACTTGCGTCATCCATTCATTAATGAAATGCAGTAGCAGCAGCATTTGGAAAGGAGACACGCTCCGCGTTTGAGCCCCATGCCATACAGGTGAAAATTTGCCAGTAAAAGATATGAGCTCTCATTAAGTTTAACAGGGCAACAACCCCCATGCCCAGGGTCCCGCCCCTGCAACAGCGAGGGTGGGATTTTACTGGCTTGTTAACGTGACTGACAGCTCAACAGGGTCGGTGTGTTTGTCTGCTGCGATGCAACGGCTTCCATACTTCATAAAGAGAATGACGACAGTCGGTCAGTAGTGCCAGTGGGTTACTGGCTGCAGATATTACAGCATGCGGGTTTGTGCCAGCTGGTTGGCTATAAGCTATGTGGTCATTAGACACGCATAGCTCACTCTCTCCCTTCTATCATCCACCATGCTTGTTAACTACTGACGAAAAAGAAACCAGTCGGCCATCGCATACACAAACAGCTAATGGAGTTACATTCAGTACATAACGCCAGCCTGACTGCATTCTCTCATCTGTTCCACCACAACAATCATTTCTCAACAAAATATTTGTCCGTTGCTTCATGGCACAACTGCTTCTTATCTTATCTGCATAGCTGTGGTCCTAAACACAATTAAGTGTTGAGTGAATTTTCTCATTAACAACAAATCATACCAAAGCATGACATACAGCACATTTTTGGATTGATGTCCTACCTTCCAGATTTCTGTCTCCCTTAATCTGGGCTTAAAACTTGCTTTTATTTTATTATATAGAAACAAATTCATGTATTTTTTTTTATTATGTAAAAGCTTTTCTTGATTTAACTGTCTGATAACATGGCTTTGGGCTGCAATTCTTTTTGGTATGTAACCATCCATTACCCTGTTTTAACATTCATGATCGTAACTGTTTGCAAGCCTCAGGTCTCAGATTATTTGAAGTGGGGCTGTATGAGGTATTTATCGATAGTCAGTGTGTTATCTACAGGAGATGGCGGTCGACACCCTGCAGTTTGGAGAAGCAGGCACAGCAGGAGGCTAAGAAATGTAGCTTCCTGCTGTGGACTTGATTTCGCAATGGAATCTGGTTGGTTTAGAGAGAGCAATATTTGGTTTACTCAAAGGAGCAACATGTAGTAATTGTGCATGTAATAATTAGTAAAGCACTTTATATTAAATAGGTCGAAATTCTATTTAATATATGAACTATGGTTGAAGCGAGTTGTTTTCCCTCACCCCCTGCTCCCCAGACCAGAGCCCCACAGGAGTGCAGGACCTGCGCAATATTGTAACATGACAATGACAAGAACAAGTGAGGACAAGTCTTACGCTATGAGCTGATCAGCTGTTTACAGCCATCAATTATATGTCAATGTAAAGTTGTGCCCGTTATCCTGAGAGCAAAAGCTCACTGCTCTGAAAATACATACTCTAGAGTTAGAGTTAAGTGACTTCCTGCCGACTCTGTTAACATATTGCTCATTTTAACTTACAAACATCTACTCCTTCTACATGATTATTAATAATTTCTTACCAATCATAAACAGACTTTTCATTGGTGAACATTCAGCATTAATTTGAACACTAAATAACATGGAGCGGGTATGCAGCAACAGTTATTCCAGCCTGGAACAGACATTTCCAAGGGGGGCACTACAGCTGGAACAATGACGTCAGAGAAGCGAAGTAGTTTAATTTAAAATGTGTCTCTAATCTCTGATGACATTTTCTGGTCATGGTATGATTAATTACAGGAAATATATTACAGATTTCTCCTTTAACAGCACATTTTCATTATAAAAGGTTGTCTGAGGGCAAGGAAAAGTGGTAAAAATATTCCAAATATTCCACAGATTTTTTTTTTTTTTTTAGGGGGCCAATAAATATTTTTCTGCTGATGCTGTCCAAAGCAATACACTCCTGCTGCTTCTGCAAACTGGGGGCGTGTCAACTACCATCAACTGTAGGTAATGCTCTGACTATGGATAAGTACCTCTTATAGACAAGGGCGACAAAACAACAGTCAGTGACGAGTTCACAAAATGCAAAATGTTAGCAAAGCTAGCTTTCAAACTGTACTGAGAAAAGTTGGACATCATTTTCTTCTTCATCTTAGACATGACAATTCACTAAAGGCAGCTAAAACCTGCAGCAGGAACTGAAAATAGTTTTTTTTCTGTATTTTTTTTACTTGAAAATACTTGAAAAGTCATGAAAAATAAATTAATACTTTACTACAGCAATTATTATGGGGATAGTGCACATGTAGTAAAAAAAAAAACATAGTTGTTAATCATATTTCATAATACTAAAATCTGTGCCAAATGGTGTCAGCATTGCAGCACACCCATTACAATCTTCGTTCTTGGTATTACCTTTGATAACTGTCAGGAACTTGGAGTTTTGCACTCTGTTTTGCAATTGAAAGTTTTGTTCCCGTCTGAAAGCTACTCAAATAACCAAATGTCCCAGGTGCCATCATCGATCACGACTGAACTTGATATGATCTCTCAACTAAAAGGCTCAAAGTGGCCCCTAGAGGCTGCAACATTCATTACACACTTAGTTAATATTGCGGTGGCAATAGAAGAAAGGTCATGTGGTGACTGAGATCATAAGGGTTTATTACATTTAGAGCATGACTGAAACTTTCATCTAAATCTGCTCATTGAATTTAATTCTTAAGCACAGACCAAAGGCTCATTTATGTCCCCATTCCAGACAAAAATAGATACGTCGGTTTCAAAAGGACAACAAACATCATTTCCAGCGCACATTGCTAAACTGTCCCCAACAACTTCCAGTGGTACTGTCCCATTTCGTCTGCATCCGTAAACTTTTAGAAAATGTGCATCTGCACAAATAGGACAAAATGAACGCAGGCTCTGTCCATATCTGTATGATCTAATGTTAATGTATAAATGAGCCTTAATTGTCTAAATTGAACCTTTGCTAAGCCCTGCTTCTGCAAAGCAACTGTCCAGTCATACATTAGCGACCATAATTAGGGCACTGCAGGCCTGTTGAGCTTTGCATTTCATGTTACATTTTGAGGAATGGATTCAACTTTGTCTGTATCTGCTCAAACATAAGCTTCAAATGTTGTCTGGCTAACTAACACTAGCTTACTACTTGCTGTAGCTGTTACCTCAGCCAAAGTTGTGTTAGATGCCTCAGCATTTGCCACACTCATGGTTCATTCTCACCAGGAGTTAGCCTACATTAATATTTGTTATGTGGGGGGGTTGGAGGCGGAGGATGTGGGTTGGCGCAGATTCAAAGTGGGTCGATGACGACGCAACTCTCTCCAGCTCACTCTCTTAGCTCTAAGCCAGGATAGCTTAGCTCTTATCCTGGCTCTCTTCATGAGGCGATCACAGTCCAGTCTGGTCTGGCTGGGTGACCAATGTTCGCTAGGATGTTAGCTAGCTTTAGCTTTGGTCTTTTAGCATTAACATTATATGATGTCTGCAGCCTAACATGCAGTAGTTAATACTTCACATGTTTTAGACCCTTATATCGGATTCTTGTTTTAGATGGAAACATTAAAAAGTCAGCTAGAGATGGACTACTCAGCTGACTCACGAAGTGCAAGCATTAGCATTAGCTTACATTAACTAACCACACTTTTGAAATCTTCTAGCGAGAGTCTTCATTCTAGCTGACAAAATCCAGAGTTTTCACCTGTGGGAAGCTGCTTTTGTTTACTTCTATGTGGAATAGAAGACCAGTGGCTGTAATTAAGGAGGGTGGGGCTTAGTGAAGGGTCAGTTGAATATCCAACATTAAAAAGGGTTCACCTCTTAAGGACATGAATGTCTGTGGTTAATTTACTGAAAATCCCCCCTTTAAAAAAGCCAAGTATAACAGCTCAACTTAAATAGCCATATCACATTTAATTGCAATATATCCAGAGGCTGTCGATATATCTTTCTCTGAATCAAAGTTTTGGACAGGCAGATCGACAGACAGACCAACTGACTAATCCACCAAGAGAGGAGCTAAAATTTTCAGAGGAAAATGAGAAACACTGAAACCAACAAGAGGTCATGGCATGTAAATCAACCACAAAGCATTTTTTGTGCCAATCAGCATGATTCAGCAGATAATTTTGGTGCAGGTGACACCCACTCTTGCAAATACTGTCACGGACAAACGGAAAACATTTTGAAATGTCACTGACGATTAATGATGGCTGAATTCCATTTAGCAGCTTCAGTTTCAGGATGGTACTGTACATGCTGACTCACTGTCACACTCACATGTTGTACTTGAATAGAACGGAGCCATCGTTATAAGTTATAAGTAACATCTGTACTTTTTGGAATTGAAGTCACCATTTTCCCTTTGGAAAATCTGGAAATCTAACATAAGCAATCACATTAATCACAAAATCGGGCTTCATGGGTAGAGTAACAAATGCGTTTGCATATGATGCATATGATGATTGATCGCGGAATGCTTTGTTTTCTTTTGTGATTTTATTTTGCTTGCAGCAGCAAACCGTAACCAGTGGAAACACTGGAACACTTCCCTGTGTTGCCAATGTATAATCCAAGTTGGCGCCAATGGTGATACCGACACCTGACATTTACTGTAGTGTTAATGTTTTAAATCCCCTAATTGTAGCTGCTGGTAATAAAGTGATGTCCTCACAATTATCTGCAGTAACTTTGGCATAAAATTGTATAAACATAGATTTTTCTGGTAGTTTTTTTTTTTTTTAAGTAGTTTTCAGAATCTTACGTCTTTCTTCTGTATGTCTGCATGTGTCCCCAGATGTGTTATCTGTATCCAGAACAGTATCCAGCCAAAAATACAATACAAGGTCTGGCTCAGACGGAGCCTGGGGACAGATTTATACAGAGGAGATTTGGATGATTACACACCATGAAAGTTCTCTGTGATTGAGATTGGAAAATGCCCTTCACACCAGCCAATAAATCAACTGTAGGATACAGTAGCCAGTGCTTAAAGTCTGGAAAACACAATGTAATGTAACATAAACGTAATGTTTTATTTTATGATAAAAACAAGCGGAGACGTCTACATATGCATCTGCACTGATTTTAAGCTGCAACATGCAGTCATATGCTCAAGGAAAAAAATGCTGTACTGGTTCCAAGAGGAACCACTTCTAAAAAAAAAAAAAAACACTATCTAGTGATGCATCTTTCATTTCTGTATCTTTCATTTCTGTATCTACTCTAGTATTTTCCTTCCTCCAATGGATAACCAGATAGATGTAGATGCTTTAATGTCATTTCTTGATATTTCCGGCAGCTACAATGACAGCTGAGAACAGAACCTGCTTAATGATCTAAAAATGGTAAAGCTGCAAGTTTTTCATGCCTACAGAATCCTGAGCTGGAGCACTGAAAATAAAGTATTACATAAGGAAGGCATTCTGGGAAGTGTAGGAACTGACTGACCAGGTAAGAGAACATCAAGAGGTGAAGTTGTCTTTCTGTTCTGCCACTGATGGTTAGGAAATAGTTCTTACTAGAACAGGTGAAATACAAGACGGGGACTTTTCCTCAGTCTGACGCTGTGTTGTTAGCCATTTTTACTACTGATTAACCAATCTGTAGTGACCTACATACTTGTGTGGGCAATGCCATTTTCAGTCAATACGGAAGCAGTTATTTTTAGAAATCAACAACCCAACCTATCACAAGACAAGAAAGTTCACAGCTGGACATTTCTTAAAAACCCTGAATTACATCCAATGTCAACATTTCTCAAATTCCAGCTCTCTAAAATATCTGTGCATAGCATCTACTGTATAATTTGATTAAGGTTAGAGAAAGATATGGTTAAAGCTAGGCAATGAAAACATTGGATTAAGTTTTGGGAAAGACTGTAGCCTGGGAACCAGATGGATCTGCCAGGCTCATGTTTTCTTTGCTCTGGCAGATACTTCTAGTCCGCCTTCCATTCAGGCAGAATTTCACCACCTTCGATCTGGTTGGGTCAAGCACTACCATTTATTTAATATGGTGTAGATATTATACCTCACTGGGCCTAATTTGTCATATGTTTCACCGCTCTGATTGACTGTAGGTTAGGTTCCTTCCAATTGCACTCAGTCAGCAGGTCTATTCAGTGTAACATCTCGCACTCACAAAGCTCAGGTCAACAAGACTGTGCTAATCAAACGTGGATCAAGATTCTGTTACTGCATTGTACTGCATTACTTGCCTCAAATGTTTTTCGTACACATATTTTAGTGTACTGTTTAGCCAAATTATGAGAAAGATTGCGACTATATGGTCACCATTTTGTGTCCTGCTTGAAAACGGACCAAGGACCTTTACATTGCACATTTTGTTGCTACCTAATTGTGTGTAGAGGCATTTTGGCTTGCCCATGTTGATAAATGATCTGAGAGGTTCCAGATTAATTTGCATTTGCAATTTAGTCTGACAATGCCTGGCTAGAAAGACTGGTTATGGTAAATAAAAATTTAAATGTTAATTGTAGGCCTGTGATGGAACTTAAACTCAGGCCTCCGGCATTAAATAAAGTTAGACACCAGTGTTAATTTTGACAGCAAAATTTGATTTAGTTTTAGTCATAGTCTTTTAACTAAAATGTAATTTAGTTTTAGTCATAATTTAGTCATCTAAATTGTTTTAGTTTTAGTCTAGTTTTAGTTGACAAAATATCATAAGATTATAGTCGACGAAAACTGCAGTAGATTTAGTCGACTAAAAAGTGTGAAAAGGGTAATATGTAAACTTTCCCTTCAATTTCTGAAAGTCATTACGTTCACCTAGATCAGTGTTTCCCAACCCTGGTCCTCAGGGACCCCTGTCCTGCATGTTTTAGGTGTTTCCCTGCTCCAACACACCTGATTCAAATGATCAGCTCGTCACCAAGCCTCTGCAGAAGCCTGATAACAACCTTATCATTTGAGTCAGGTGTGTTGGAGCAGGGAAACACCTAAAACATGCAGGACAGGGGTCCTTGAGGACCAGGGGTGGGAAACACTGACCTAGATCCACCAATCCACAGATTGATTTATCAAAGCCTTCGTTGAAAACAAATGCATATGGCGGAGGGGGGTTAGCAAAACAGCGGAAAAATCACGCAGATTTATATAGCTACGCTAAATAATCGATAAAAGTCGTATTCTGACGAACATCACGTCTCAAACTTAATAATTCACCCGTAAGCCGTGTAATAAACGGGATAACGTCCAGTGAGTTGAATGTAGTGGAAAAATAAACTCCGCCAGGATGTATGGAACGGGTTCCATTCATCCCCATCCGTTGCTTAACATGCTTACCTGTGTGTGGATTTCAGGATGACTCAACTGTAAATGTCTCTTCAAGTTCGTTGTATTTTAGCTGGTAATCCTCGCGCTACACTTTTTACACAGCGTCTTGTTTTCCTTCACATCAAATGTAAAATTTGTCCGTATATCTTCTCTCCTCTTCCTCCCAAGCGTTGACATTCTGTTGTCTTCTGTGTGAAACACGTTAGTTGCAGTGTTAATTTTGTTGACGAAAAATTTTCGTCATAGTTATCGTCAACGACCTTTTTTTTCTGACTAAAACGAGACGATAACTAAATAAAAATTCATTCACGAGGACTAAGATGATGACGAGGTGTATTGACATTTTCGTCAACGAATAAAAACGGGACGGAAATGTCTGCCAGAGACGAGATCCAATCAGAACTAATTTCGTTTGTGAATGGTAATGATGATTTAGGAAGAGGCGGGAGGAGTTGGGAGGAGAACCAATCAGAGCGACGTGGTAAGGAAGTTACGTACACACTTTGAGCTAGTTTGAGACTGACCCGGGAATGTATACAACTTGCTCCCAACTAACGTGTTTCACACGGAAGACAACAGAATGTCAACGCCCCTCCGCCGTATGCATTTGTTTTCAACGAAGGCTTTGATAAATCAATCTGTGGATCGGTGGATCTAGGTCAGTGTTTCCCAACCTGGTCCTCAAGGACCCTGTCCTGCATGTTTTAGATGTTTCCCTGCTCCAAACACCTGACTCAAATGATCAGGTTGTTATCAGGCTTCTGTAGAGGCTTGGTGACGAGCTGATCATTTGAATCAGGTGTGTTGGAGCAGGGAAACATCTAAAACATGCAGGGCAGGGGTCCCTGAGGACCAGGGTTGGGAAACACTGATCTAGGTGAACGTAATGACTTTCAGAAATTGAAGGGAAAGTTTACATATTACCCTTTTCACACTTTTTAGTCGACTAAATCTACTGCAGTTTTCGTCGACTATAATCTTATGATATTTCGTCAACTAAAACTTGACTAATTACATTTTAGTCAAAAGACTATGACTAAAACTAAATCAAATTTTGCTGTCAAAATTAACACTGGTTAGTTGGGAGCAAGTTGTATACATTCCCAGGTCAGTCTCAAACTAGCTCAAAGTGTGTATGTAACTTCCTTACCACGTCGCTATGATTGGTTCTCCTCCCAACTCCTCCCGCCTCTTCCTAAATCATCATTACCATCCACAAACGAAATTAGTTCTGATTGGATCTCGTTCTCTGGCAGACATTTCCGTCTCGTTTTTATTCGTTGACGAAAATGTCAATACACTCGTCATCGTCTTAGTCCTCGTGAAAGAATTTTTATTTAGTTATCGTCTCGTTTTAGTCAGAAAAAAAAGGTTGTTGACGATAACTATGACGAAAATTTTTCGTCAACAAAATTAACACTGTTAGACACACAAACACAAGTCCAGCACTAGGGTGTTTGGTAAAATGTATGTACTGTATGTCCACATTGCCGTTGACAGCTACGAAACGGCCAAATGTGGCCAGCTACATTGTCGCCAAGTCACCAATGAAGTGCTACTTGCCACTTTCTACAGTGGCTGACAAGTACAAACACGTTGCATATACAGACAGGCGCTGCAAATACAGAAATGTGCTGCCACATATCCAGTCATACAACGGAAGTGCTCCAGGCCTCTAGGGGCAGTGCTGAGCGTCCACCCGAGAGAAAATTGGAGTCGGGAGAGGATACATGAAAAAGTACGTATTCTTTTTTCTTTTTCTTTCTTGCTTTCTTTTTTCCACATGTGGCCCTCATCTTTTACTGTATTATGAAAGTGCAGCCGACTCCAATTTTCCTCCCACCAATAACTTTCTTCTTCTCATTCACACATCTGCTCCACACATTGATACGTCCACTGTCTGTCTCTCGGGTGGAAGCTCAGCACTGCCCCTAGAGGCCTGCAGCACTGCGTCACTGTAGTGCTGAAAAAAGTTGAAGCTAGATTCATTTGTAGCGCCTAACACCTGACATGCAGGGACAAGTACCGGACTTGTCGGATAGTTTTTGGCTTCAAGTCACCAGCTTCCAGCGAAAATGACGTGTAGCCTGATGCTTTGTCGACAGTAGTCTGAACATACTGTTACTTTCTGCCTCGATGCAGAGATTATGCACTACTTCTTGAATTGGCAATGACCACTGGCAGTAGGATAAATCATGAGGGGCAATACTGTAATGATCTTGTCTGTACTTGTTGCAATTTTTTTGTCCATTTATCTCATGGTTTTCTTTGTGGCACAGGAAGATGATGTCCCAATTCAAATTTGGCTTGTTAACTTTTTCAACTTCAAGAAACATCAATTAACACAACACCAGACCTGTTTGAGTCATGGAGATGAGGGTTTCAGTTCAGACGTCTGCAACCGAGCCGAGGCCGAACAGGTAGTTGGCATTTCATTCCTTGTCTCCAAAAAAAGAACAAATGGTGGCATGAGGAGGGAGAAGCAGACCGGCACCATGCTGTCTCAGGTATGTCTTCAGACTGCTGAAGAGACATGGATGAGAGAAAAGCCCAGGTGAGAGAGGAGCTGGATAGATGGATTTTTGCATGTTTGCAATTCAAGGCATGCGGGCAACAACTGTAACACGGCATAACGGATAACAGACATGTCTGAAAATGTGCAAGAGCAAGCATGAGCATAAATTACAAAATACTCTAGTCTAGTCTAGTCTACCATAGCTGAATCTGAGGACAATCATCTACTATGAGCTGTTTTGGATTGAAGCTTCCATTAAATTGCATAGATTGGATATATATGAACATATATGTATTTTTCCACTGCACAATGCTGTTCTAGATGCCCACTGATTGCAAACAAGCTGTTATTTTACCTGCTTTGCGTGAGCTGGGTTTATCATTGCATATTTTCCTCAATTTAAAGACTGCTGCATTGTTCCAACATAAACATGGTTCTGTATGATTTCACAGTGTTTGCCATCTTTATCTCAACTTACACCAGTGGAGGGTGGCTGCCTGAATGTATAGATGTTCTCATTCTCTGATTAAATCCTTACATGAGCCATTATCCCTGCTCTTAATATTTGTTTAGATGGTCTCAGTCATGATTTCAGTGTCAAGGATTCCTTCCTGCGTGTCTGTCTGTCTCACCGAGGAGGCCGATTGTCTCCTCTGAGCGTCGGTCTGAGGCCAGCTGGCAAAGACTTAAACAGCAGCAGTGGAGAAATGATCCTGGTGAGGATTAACTGATCCCAGATGACCTTACTGGCCCACCTGCATGTATGTGTATGCATGCTTATGTGTATGTGTAAGTGTACTGAGTAGCACAGTAGGAGAAGTATACAGAGCTTCCAGGTCTGAAAAGTGAAGCCAATGCAGAAGTGCCTTAAACCTGCATTCTGTCTGTTGGACATCGGGGGGCAACTCTACTGGTTGCAAAAAGAAGTCCAATTATACTCAGTCTCATACAAAAATTAGCCTACCTGTTGCTTGATTTATGACTTCAAAAATGAGTTTGTGGTCTTAAACGCTATTTTAAAATCTTATTTTTTGTAAATTATGATCCCATTTAGAGTAAAACAGATGATAAAGACGGGTATGCTTTATGATGGGGCTTCCACGTGATGGACCACAAGTTAAATAAGTTCATAATAATCAGTGTTTGCGTTTGCTTTATCAACACCCTCTGCAGCCCTCAGGTCCTCAGGCAGGCTCCACACACGTGAACCATGGTAATAAAATGATGCCTCACTGTGGGTTTTTGTTCTAACTTCGGGGATGATTAAAAGACCACTACCAGAAGACCTGGGGGTTGTAGAGGGTTCATTGGATTAAAGGAAATCTGATAAATAGCAGGGACTAAGACCATTAAGAGCTTTATAAACCAATAAAAGGATCTTAAAATGAATTTTGAAGGATGCAGGAAGCCAATGCAGAGACTTTAAAACTGGTGTAATGTGTGCTCTCTCCTGTCCTCGTCAGCACAGGTGCAGCTGAGTTTTGTAATAACTGTAATTGAGCAACTTTTTTCTAAGAAAGACCAGTAAGTAGAGCATTACAGTGTTGTGCAACTTACAGGGCTCAAATAACTCAAACCAAACATCCAAACTAGAGTCTGCTGATTTTTCTGTTACTACATTGCCTCAAATGTTTCTAGAAACATATTTCGGTGACTGTTTAGCTATAATACATGGAAGACTGTGACCAGGCAGCTGCCAGTGTGCTTCTAGTTTCCAACAGAGCCTCCAACCAACAGAGCAGTGTTGATTAGTGAAATTGTAAGACTCCAGACAAGGTGACATAAGTGACAGATACAAGGGGACAAAAGGAACAAATACATTACGTACTGTGGATAAACGTACAGGCTGACAAAAAAAAAAAACAAAAAAAAAAACAAAAAAAAAAAAAAAACAATAAACAGAGCAGTGTTGATTGAATACAGATCAATATTCTGTTAATACATTGCCACCTGTTACCAAAATGTTTTCAGAAACATTCTGTTTACTACACTGACTATTTCTCGCTTAAAATATTTTCAGAAACATAATTTAGTGTACTATTTAGCTGTAATGTGGGACAGATTGTGACCAGGCAGCCATCATTTGTGTCCTGCTTGCAAACAGACCATGCACCACTGCATCATATGTTTCGTTGCTTTGGCTGGTTGTAGGTCTATCAAACTGAGTGTTTTCATGGTACATCACCAGTCCAGAGGTCTGTCATGTTGGAGGCACTGACAAACACACCTGAAGTTGCCACTGTTCCTCATAATTTGTGGTATATTCTCAAGAAGTATTCATATGAATGCTCTTCTCTTGTGATATTCACAACCTCAAGATCACTGGAAAGGAAAGTCTTGCAAGTGTTGTTTCCTTATTGTATTCCTTGTACACACTAATTATGTTTTATAACATAACAGTGCTGTGGTATGGGTAGGGTTATGGACAAAAAGCATCTGGTATTTCTGGGGTCTGGGGTTCTCTTCTAGACACAGCCAGGCAGCCGCCATTGTTTTTCAAGTTTCCAGCAGAGCCTCCTGAAATTTAGATCAAACTAAGGCAGTGCCAATCTAATAGAACAGGATTCTGTTACTGCATTACCTATTTCTTGCTTAAAATGCTATCAGATACATATTTTAGTGTACTGTTTAGCTGTAATACTAGAGAGATTGCAACCAGGCAGATTGCCTTTATTTCCTGCTGAACGGTCGAGCCAAAACTAAGCACCGCCCAAGCTGCAATATGTCACCCACCACTCCATGCTCTTGTCGGTTTGTCGGCTCTGTTTACAAAAAAAAAAAAACAAGATGGCAACACCCACTAATATAGTGTCTATGATGACACCGCTGCTTGTTATCTCTCTTCACTGGAAAATTCCTCCCTGGGGGTATATGTGCATGTTTGTGTCTGATTGCATCCCTCTAAGATTAGTTGCCTGATTGCTTTCATTTCTCCATTAACCAACACACACACACACACAGAAAGAAGTAGAGTTATAAAGTGCCAAGTAACTGCTTACTGAAAGAAAAAATCCAGTAGTTCTGAGCCCCTCATCTCTCATAAGGAGAGATGCTTCACTAAAAAGACAACCAGATTGATGCCAACCCCAGTACAATGGACTGGAAAATGCCAAGCACAAGTTAGGAACAAACTGAATCGAGTGCATGTTCGCTGCCACAAAAAACACAGAATTGGCCTTCAGGAATCTCGTACCAAACAACATTGTGCACATAAAGTATACAGGAAAATATGTGTTTAATAGTCCAACATACTGTATGCCACATACCATAATGCTTTGGCACACAACTCACATCCCTGGTCTCTTACAGACGCCACTGCACTGTCATCGGCGTTTACGATGCATGAGAAATGCGCCTTGCACGGCACACAACACACTCACACAGTCGTACAATGGAATGGTGGCACACACTGAACAAAGTGCATGAGGAAAAGCTTGTAATACAACTACATTTTGCTCAGGAATTTTACACAGAAAGTGTTTCCGGCATCCTTAGCTAAACTTTCACTGGCTAAAACCAATAACATTCAAAGCATTTTCTTGTTAGAGAGATAGGGTTAAGGCTAGTTGAAGATTAACCACAGATCATGTTAGCAAGGCATAATTAATTGAAGTGACTTAACATTCACCAACGATAGCTGCTAAAACAAACATTCTACTCCTGTCTGTACAAAAGGTACAAAAGTACAAAACTTAAAGTGTGAAAAAAAGAAAACAGTCCATAAGCTTATTCTGTGGAAGCTTGTCCTGCTCCTGCTCCTCCATCTACAGATATGACTTTGCAGTCAGGCATCATGACAATATGAGGTGCACTCTGTGAAGGAGACCTATTGCCATGTGTGTGTGGTAAATTGCAGACAGGTGTACTGTGCACACACAGAGAGAAACAGACACACAACAGGGATAACTGCAATTCCCTATTCACTACTGTGATCCTCTGACTTTTCATCTTGCACCAGCATCATGGAAAATTTTATTTTGTCCACTGTTTTTTTTAAATACTAAATACCTACTAAACTAATGACAGCATTTCCATTAGTCTCAACAATACTTTGTGTTCACTGAGAGCTTGTTAACATGATCTTAGCATTTAGCTCAAAGCCTAGCTGTGCCTAAGCCTTCTCAGCCTCACAGAGGTGGTACAATGGCTACTGACTCTTAGCCATTTTTGTTGTTTTTGCTTTTTTTTTTTTTTTTTTAATTAAATGTGTCTTCATAGAGACTGTAGGAATGAGTCCTAAAATCCGGAAATATGGATATTAGTGCATTTATTCTTCGACATCATGGGAAAATCGGTTAATCGTTAACTTGTGAATTTTTGAAGCTTTTACATATCTTAAAAAAGGCGGTCGCTAACAAGTGGCTAAATGAGATTCCAGAGGTTGTCGGCGACATTAAATGTCATCACACCGAACAGTAGTTACTTAGAGGTGGTGATGTGAAGTAATGTGACTGTGATGTAGTTCATTTATAGCCTAATGTTAGGTTATTTATGATATATATTATATTTACACAAAAATCATAACACACAAAAAGCTGGAATGTTGTGTAGAATGTAAGTCAATGATATTGTGACCTCTGGGATAAAGAGGAAAAGGACCATCCAGGTTGTTACCAGCGCAAACTTCAAAAGCCAGTATCGTGATGGTATGGGGGTGTGTTAGTGCCCATGGCATCATGGGTAAATGTCATATTTGTGAAGGCCCCATTAATGCTGAAAGGTACATACAGGTTTTGGAGCAACATATGCTGCCATCCAGACGACAGCTTTTTCAGAAATGTCCCTTCTCATTTCCTCAAGACAATGTCTGCATGTGTTACAACAGCGTGGGCTTCATTTTGGAATTGGTGAGAAAAGTTTTGTGTTTTTCATTTCATATACACAGTCTTGTCTCATTCAGTCATTTTCCTCATTTAATTTTCTTTGCTGCACAGCTGGAGCACAGACTTTATAAACCCCTCAGTAACCAGGATTGAACACAAACTAACTAATGAGTGAGCGAGTGTGTGAAAAAAAAGTATGCCAAATGATGTATTTCTACTTTTTTATCATTCTGATATCATCTACACAACACACCAAATCCACTGTTGACACATTTATCTGTTTCCTACATCTGCTCATAAAATCCCGGTGACTCATGTTGTCCCCTGCAGCTTTCTATAGCTCATCCTCATCACCAGGAACTACAAGCCCAGCGTGAGGGTTGACTGACCGGGTTATATGATGTCATCAACGTACATCTCAAAATAAGATGCCTGTGATTATTTACCAGGCTTTTGTTACCGTGCTGGCTTTTTTATAGTGTCTGATCTTGACGAGCCCTCATGTGTAACCGTTTCCTGTGTGGATGCTTGCTAATGATATCATAGTCTGAGAGTTTACAGGCTGATAAGCAGTTTGAGGTAAGATGTGTTTATGTGTGGGTTGTTGGGGGAAGAGTGATGCTGGCATGAGAATGAAAGCCAACACCGGGATTTACTGTGTGACGTTAAGCAGTCAGAATAATTGGGTTGGAAAAGTGTCGGTCGTAAACAATGAGAAAATGTTCAGAAGCATTTGGAAGAGAACATCAGCTTCATATAGAGGGTTAATGGGCCCACACACACACACACGTTCACACCAGTACATAAAATGGTGGAAGTGATGAATACAGCTACAAGGATATTGCATTATTCAATAGCAATCCAAAGGAGGTCATAGGCTTTATGAAGAATCTGGGCTAAAGTAAAACTAAATGTTCAAAACAACCACTACCTTCAGCCAAACACATGGTCTAATCGCACCTATAATTCTTACAAAGTGAACAGTGATTTACCCAAGTTTGGCCTCCATGCCAGCTCCTGTGGTTAGCAAAGACTTGGCCTTTTTCATTGCTTTCCTCTGTTTTCACTCCTGAATACGCATACTATGTAATCTATCCTCATGTGACCTAGAAATGGATTGCTCCTTAAGGACATCTCAGGTCTTTTAATAAATTTCAGAAGACTAAGAAAGAGAGGAATTCAGGCTTGGAGTGAAGATAACCCAATGATCAGGTTACATTCTAACTTTTATTAGGCCTCGTGTAGGCGTTTAGCACCAGTGTCTTTTTTCATTTGTTCCCTATGAGGAAAGATGTCTCATAAAATCTCTAAATTTCTGAGAAAGGCGCTGGTGTCATCATCGCTGCTATTTTTTTAGGAAACCAATCACATATTAGATGAGGACTCATCACACTGTAATGGAAGAGCTTGCCTTCCTGTCTTTTTTTCTGATGTGCTATCTGTCTATCTTTCTATCCATCTATCTGGTATGAATTTTGTCGATTGCTGTCCATATGAATACTTGACGATTATTTGTACTGTACAATGTGTCACACTATATGCTTTAACAGTTAGACTCACATTTTAAGGCCTTTCTTTGTCATCTGTGATGTGACAATATCAGATTTTCACACAGTCAGACAAATGAAAAGTGTGCGTCCTCCTGTAGTTCAGTTCTAAAATCAGCAGACTGTTGGAGCTTCTCTCCCAAGGCTGCAGCGCTGTCCAGCATCACCTACGTGCTCCGCGTTCCTTTACACCACGAAGTAAGGATTTATTTCAACCAAACCAGAGCTGTTGATTGTTGTCTTTCAGTAGAATGACAAACCAAGACGTTTTTGGTGAGTTTTATTTAGTTTTGGTAAAGCATGAAACCAACAATTATGATAAAGGAATTTGGTGAGTTTGGCGAGAGCAATTAAATAGCTGTTTCTGATTAAACAAAACAAATCTTACTTTTTAAAATAAGATCTCTCACTGTCGTGATCCTTTGCATCATGTTGTCAGACACAATAACAACAATAAAAATCAATCTATCAATAATGATTTTACTTGTTACTGCTGATGACAGAGCACATGCACAGATTTAGAACTGTTTACTTTTCATTCAGCCCAGTTTTAAACTAGACATCACTGCATCTTTTGTCCTGCAAACCAGCAAATCAGTGCTTCCTGAGTTGATGATGAAGAACAAAAAAATGCCCTGCATTCCTCATGCCACACAACCCAATTCACAATACTGGCAATAAATGTTCCTAACTCATGCTGGTGTCATGTATTTCAGAGGTTGTGCTCATGTCATAAAAATGTCTCATTGTGACAGAATGCATTACAAAGACAAACACTAAAAAGCCCCTTTCAGTTAGCGACTAAGCTAACAGCCCATGACAGCTCTCATGTGACGCAGACTTTTGTGAGTCACTCAAGCAGAGGAGTCAAACCATTAACCCTGCAGCAGAACCCTGTGTGTGGATGCCGCAAACATTAACTAATGATGTAATTTACTGTATTTTTATGTGAAGATTAGCCTCTTCAAGGGTTCAGCCACTGAAATGCACCCAGGCAACACTTGTGCATACAGAGTGACCTTTTCCACAGAAGACATTTTGAGTCGTCATAGCAGGAAAAGCACAGGTGTGATTGATATTATGAGTAATGGCTGCATTCCAGTTAGGTATAACAGTTTCAGGGTATTATGCATGCTTGCTTACTGCAATGGCTCACTGGAGACTTCTGTGGAATTAACTCATTATCGATGTTATCAGTTACATCTGTGCTTGACAAACATGTCACCTCGAGATCCGGGTCAGCAATCCAACGAGTCAGCAGATCTCTCTGTAAAATGCTGTGACTAAAACTTTAATGCTTAACGCTGTTGTCAATCTGTGCGCTGGAACCAAGAAGGAGTAATAACAACAATGGTGACAACTAAGTCAACTAAAGAAAAGAGGAGTTTAGATAAGCTCAACTGGCAATATAATAGTTACTGAAAGGCTGTGTGTTGTGTTTGCTGCCAAAGACAAAATATAGCGTCCTTGTTTATGTAACGTGTTTATGCAGCTGCAGAGCTAGCATTAGCTAATTAGCAGCTACAAGCTAAGTTTATGGCCACTGGCACGCTTGCCCAGGGCAATTAAGCTCAGTGCTGAATCAAGTTGAATGCTTCCTGCACCTGTCTGATCGGGCAAGTGAAAAATAAACGTGACTGTGTGGCAGCTCTGATCCAGAACGCGCTGCACAGTCGAATAAGGCGCCACTATCTTGTTTTTGTCTTACAATGCTTGTCCAGCCATGTACATCTGGTCAATGTTTCTGTTGTGACCTTACAGTACATTTATTGCTGCTGCGCAGCTGTCCGCTCCATTGAACTCATAGCTAGCTAGTTAGCAGCTACAACTCAATGCTATTTTTTTAACCCGTCGCAAAAAAACTTCTCAGCAGAAAACACAATGACGCATAGCTGCTGGCTAGCTAATGTTAGCCGTGATCCACCTCTGCTGTGAAGAGTATAAGCAGATGCACGTAGCAACGTCACATAAACATTTCTTATAATATTTTCTTTTCTGTGGCAGCAAAACAACTTGTAGCTGCTACCTAGCTATCGTTAGCTCTTCACAGTGTGGACTGTCAACAGTTTTGTATTCTAAACCTTACCGTAGTAAAAGTATGAAAGTATGTTTGTCTAAATCCCTGATGATTTTTATTGATTTTTTAATAGACTTTACATTTTCACTACTTGCCAGGAGGGCAAGCGGCTGAAAAAGCTCAACATCAAGCCCTGCCACTCCTCAAACACTCACTCTCTCATGTTCCTATAGAGCCAAAAACAACGTGAGTTGGCATGGCAACACACCACTGTCAACTCAAACTGATGCTGGTCTCAAGAGATTGGGGAAAATCAAATCACCCGTCCCCCAGAGAAATCGGTTAGAATAGAGGCGCTGTCAGATTGTATATAAATGGGGTGTAACGAGTTGACGATTCAGTCTGATATCAGGCGAACTACAACTTGTACTCTCTAAACATTTCCTCGTGGGAACTGAGCAAACTTGCTGCAGTATTTCACCAAGCCTGCAGTAAAAAAAAAAAAAAAAACTTACAATAATAATAAGCACAAGCCGACATTTTCAACCTTGCCAGACAGCTCCCATCACTCTTGCCCACAGCTGGACGACCTCTGGCTGACCTCGAGGTGAGAGGTCAGCCTCCCGGGGTCAAGTCTTACATTAATGTTCCTCCCGACAAGCACTTAGACGCACAGAAATACCCCACGTATGCACACACACTGACACACACGCACTGTGGAGGGTCCAGGCGAACTGTGATCCCAAACATTACCCACTGAACCATGTTCACTCCCCTGAGATATTTACCCCACACATCTTTGCTTTTGTTTTTTTTCTGACGTCAGCCTCTTGTTTCTGTTGTCTAACTATCAGAAACATGATAGGCTGCATGCTTGTTTGTGTCTTTTTCCATTTATGCCCTTTTGTGACCTCCCCAGTTTCATTTCCCCCATAAACAATGTGTTTTAACCTCAAAACTGAACATGAACACTGCACTTTACACACACTGGTGATATTTACCTTTTCATTGACTATATTACTGTTTATTAAAGGTGCACCAGGTCAGATTTAGGGGGATCTATTCACATATGACTGAAATGGAGTAAAATATCCATAAGTAAGTTTTCATTAGTGCATCACCTCGTCATTTAAGTGTGAACCAACTGTTTCGTCACCCAGTGGTTTGTGGGTGACGTCATGGTTTGAAGTCTCAAGTTTGGCATTATGATAGTTGCCATCTTGGCTTTTAGCAACCAGAGCATGCGCGGCACAGACGAGAGTGTGTAGCTGGTGGGTGACGTACTATGACTTGGGTGGTGCTTGGTTTTGGCTCGTCCGTTTGGCAGGAAATAATGGTCATAGTCATATTAGTCATATTGCAGCTAATCAGTACACTAAGACATATTTCTAAAAACACCTCAGGCCTGAAAAAGGCCATGTAGTAACAGAATCTTGATTCATATTTGATCAGCACTGTCTAGTTTGACAGTTTGATCCGAGTTTCCGAACCTCTGTATGTTGCACTACACAGACTCTGAGAATGACTCTGAAATAGACCATAAAGCATACTCTACTTTCTGGTCTATTTTACTTTAAATAGGACCATGATTTACAAAATGAACATCGTGCTGTATAGAAGAAGATTTGAAACTAGCGATTGAGACTAGTGCTGGGCAATATATCGAATTGTCTTAGAATATGGACATCGTTATGAGTGATAGGGGATTTTAAGTCCTCTTTTTCGTTTTCTTTACCCCAACCTCTTTGGACTGGTTTTCCCTGAGAAATAATAAGGTGATGTGGTTACACTGTGTGTTATTGAATAAGCTGTGTGGCACAGAGTTGCCAGCTTTCGGATAGTTCTGCTGAGGTGCTTTTATTTTTCAGGATCCATCCAACACCAACCTAAAGTGAACTGAAGAAATAAGACAGAGCTCGCTGCTCACAAGAGCAGGGACCAGCACTGGCAAGGCCTGGTCTATGTGACCTGCTAACTGCTGGCCTGTTACTTGGTAAGCAAACCAGCCTCCCGGCTGTTTCTCTGTTCCTGAAAACCAGTCAAGTTTCCTCTTCTACATGCTCCAGGTTAGGGCTGGTATCCAGTACTTATAAGTAAAACCCCAAGACTTGACAGTTATATTGTGATATGGCATAAGTGTCATCTTTTCCTGGTTATAAAGGCTGCATTACAGTAAAGTGATGTCATTTTCTGAACTTACCAGACTTTTCTAGTTGCTCTGTCATTTGCCTATACCCACTTATCATTATAGCCACATTATTGATGATTATTTATCAAAAAACTTATTGTGTTAATACTTAGTGAAAGGGGCAGCACGGTGGTGCAGTGGTTAACACTGCTGCCTCACAGCAAGAAGGTCCTGAGTTCAAATTCCCCAGCCGGCTGGGGTGCTGGCGAATTTGTGGAGTTTGCATGTTCTCCTTGTGTCTGCATGCGTTCTCTCTGGGTACTCTGGCTTCCTCCACCAATCCAAAGACATGCATTAATTAGATTAATTGGTGACTCTAAATTGTCCATAGGTGTGACTCTGTGTGAATGGTTGTTTGTCTCTATGTGTCGGCCCTGCGATGAACGGGTGACCTGTCCAGGGTGTACCCTGCCTCTCGCCCCAGCTGGGATAGGCTCCAGCCCCCCGCGACCCTTCAAGGATAAGTGGTTACTGAATGAATGACTTGGCGTAAGCACCAATAGTCATCCTTACAGTATTGTCACAATACCAATATTCGAGGTATTTGGTCAAAAATATTGTGATATTTGATTTTGTCCACCGCCAAGCATTGTTTGCACTATTTGAGAATATATAGTAAATTATTTCAGAGAAAATGTGTGTATCAAGATATATCTGAATACCCTAAAAACATCAATATTATTTACAAACCATATTGCCCACCCATAAAACTGTTCACTTAGGTCATAGATCGGCTGAGAAGTAGGGTCAGTTCACCAAAAGGGTACATACAGCCTGAGTTTTTTTTTTTTTTTTTTTTTTTGGCAACCAGTGGAGCTGCCCCCTCCTGGCCAGTTGAGAAGAGAAGCAGGTTTAAGGCACTTCCAATGGCTTCTCTTTTCAGACCCTATGGTCTATGGTTTCTACAGTAGCCCAGAATGGACAAAACAAAGCACTGGCTCTAGATATGGCCTTTAAGTGTTTTACAAGTTATGCAACCAATGTAGGTTCTCCTGACACTTGGAAGGTGAGGGTGAGATGAGTGCTACTCAGTTTGTTGCAATCTACAATCTCACCACTAGATGCCACTAAATCCTACACACTGGTCCTTCAAACCACTTAACATTTCATTCATAAACATTATTTCAAGTTTTACATTTTAAAGGTAGAAATAAAAGATAACATACTGAACTGCAAAGCAAAATCTTAATCAGGAGCTGTCTTTCTGGTATGGACAGAGGCTGGGAAATCAAGGAGCAGAATGATGTATGCTTATTTAGCATTTGCATATCCTGATCGGTTTCACAACAGTGAGATCCCAGTGTATCGCCGTTCTCATGATGACATGGCTGCGGTGCAGGGGAGTTCATTTTCTCAAACCCTGATGCAGCTCCCTTACTGTATATTTGATTATTCAACAAGAAGAAGCCACAGGCCAAACGTCTGTGGTTGGCTGGATTTAAAAGTTAAAACAATGAGGTTTTGGTAAAAAGTCAAGAGGAGGGAAGACTTGAAAATCAACTCAGTGATAAATTAAATTAGACGGAAGGGGAGACAAATGTGAACAACTGGGAGGCACAGAGGTAGAAGTAAAAATAAAATGAGACAAAATGTCTATTTTCTTGTCGAAAATGCATCATTGATTTCATCTCGCCTGAAACATGATAATAATGGGATGAGGGTTGAGTGAAGGACTAGGCTGTAGTGGAAAACCGGTCGGAGGAGGATGTAACATGTTCTTCTTTTTAATAATCCTGTTGATCTTTATCTCCTGTTTCTAATGAGCTCCTCCCGGGTCAGGTTACAGCACCAGAGACATGGTACGGTTCAGACTGTGCTAGCGACCGGGCATGTTGGCTTTCTGTCAGCTTGGTTCAGCTGCTCCTGTCTAAGCTCCTTTACTTTGAAGGTAATTACAGAGAAATCCGTGTTTCTTCTTTATTACAAACAGGGTCACTGCCCTGGGGTGAGGCATGTGTGTGTGTCGCGCGCAAGATGTGTGTGTATGTTTCTATTGTGCCAAATCCACCTACACACACACCACCACTTTTAGCAACTAACCCAGACTCACCGTACTTTGTCTCACGTTGCAGTTTTTTGTTTGTTTTTCATTCATATTGCACAATTAAAAGTGCACAAGGGAGAGTGAAATCAATACTGTCTCAGCTGCCATACCAGGTAAGAGAACATGAAGGGAGTGCAGAGGAAGTGCATTGAAAAAAAATTCACTCCAGACCTTGAGTCAGGTGTGTAAATGATGACGAGGCATACCCACAACCAGCAACTCTACAAGTCACTCCATTGGTTGGTAACTCGGACAGTAGGCTGGTCGGTTGGTCCATAAAAATTCCCCACCCTTGGGCAACCACAGTTTCCGCTGTAGGAGGCTGAAATTTGGCACGGAGGTCAAGTGTGTGTTTGTGTAAAGGTGTGTGTTTGTGTTAATGCCAACTGGGTAAAAGTCTATCAAACACACAAATTTGCAAAACATAGTGTAAAGATTGGTCATGAGCCAAAGAACAGCTGATAAACTGCTCATGACAAACTGGCAAAAAAGTAACAAAATGCGGTGCGTAACTTTGGAACTCCCTAAAAACTTCTGCTTTGAGTCATCTCATCACTTCCTCAATAAAATAGCAAAACTGTAAAATAAAAAGCTGTTTATTAACCTCATCTTTGCCTTAACCCCAAGATTAAACATACAGAAGACCTCACACCTGACTGTAACTTCAAGCAGACATTATTTTTTTATTTTTTGAATATCATGTTACAAAGGTACATTTAGATTTTGGCTAGATTTCCACCTGATTGTTCATAAATTCTCAAACTCAGCATCATGATGTTTTACTGGAAAACAGAACTAAATCAGACATGTAGTGGTAAACACAGTTTCCCATAATTGACTGCACAGTTGATTTTAAAAAGAGATGAGTAAACTCTCAGCTTGTAGTTGCATTTTCTTGTGTACTTTTCTTGAGCACGGGCTGAAATGGTCACGGAGCTCACCCATTAGCTCACCAAAGCATGCACTGCTACGTCCTGCAAAACCACACCCATCTTGGTGAAATACCAAGTTTTTAGGGAGTCATGCATAACTTCTAAACGGATTCACACGACATGATCCCTATACTTTGGCCACACCCCGTTTCATAACTCATGAACCGTTTGTCGTAGACACGCGGGAGCTATCACTGGACTCAGCAGAGTTCCTTTTTCTTTGGTGAATGTTAGCCATGCTATCTTCCTGAACGTACAAACTGTTTGTCATAGAGTTTTGACTTATGACTGGCAGAATCCTTAACATTCTTGCTCAGAGTTGGTAAACTTCATACATTAAATATTCAAATTAATTTCATACAAGTGTCATTTGGCCATTTTCAGTGCTTCATCATATATGTGGGCTCAGATACTGCATCTTAATCTACACCCTTTTTTAATAGTTGATGAATTTTGTAATTCATCACCAATTAGTCCAATAGTATTTAGAATTTTGTATCTTTTTCCATCATTATCCTTCTCAAAATCCACAAACACTGCAGCAACATCTCCTCTGGTTTGCGTCCAGTGTGACAGCACTGTGTGGAATGCCTCAGAGGGTTACCTGTACAGTCTCCACTGTAATTCAAGAGAAGACAGAACACCACAGTGCAAGTGTTGCAGAACAGGACAGAGATGATTGGTTTTAACCCAGGAGTCCTTCTGGCTGCAGTCCCATAGAGAGGAGTAACTCGACACCTGAGTGTGACCCGGACTGGGGACAGATCACTGCACAGAGCGAGACAGTAAAACACTGGAAAATTAGCAAGAGAAACACTATCTCTTGTCTTACAAGTGCCTGAAAATCCTGCACATGTGCTGCCTACCAGAGGCATCATCAGACCCGGTGCAGGAGAAGAAGAAAGGAGTAAAAAGGAATAAAAGGCAAACCAAAAGAAATAAAGAAAAACCTATTTGTGCATGTGTGGTTGTATGTGAGTTTGTGTGGGGCTGTGTGTAAAACCGCAGGCTTGGGACCTGCTGGTCTGATTGCTCCACAGGAATGAATCTGAAACAAGAAACACACAGGCTGGATGATGTGGTTTAATCGTCTATTAAACTTTTTAATTAGAGGCTTTTTTAAAAATTGGACTGAGTCACTGAGACTTTCAGTAACACACAGAACCTGATGTAACTCTGCCTGTCTTCCCTCTGCTGTCTGGGCTGAGTGCCTGGACGCTGGAGGAAGGGGCTGTGGGTGATGGCACCTCCCATCACGGTGTTTGAATTAGAGCCATGATGCCTCTGGGGAATAAACATCAACTTCTGGATTCCCACAATGTGGTGGCTCATCACTCTGTGGACACGTACAGTTTTCAGTACTACTAATTTTAATCAGTACAGCCCTGAGAAAAGGGTTTCCTTCAACGTGCACATTTTCATTGAAATTTCCGACTTTATTGCCAACTGAGATAACACAATTTTCAGGAAATGTTGAGTTTCAGCTTATGGGCTTGATTCATTAACCATTTTGCAGCTGCAGTTTGAAAGACTTTTCGTAGATTAGGTGGGAAACTGGAACATTCAGCATGTTCATGTTTCACTCAGTCAGTAACAAAATGTCTCAGTGACACCATACTTGTATCTGAGCACTGTTAAGACACCATTTGAGTCTGCCTATTTACAGGACTACTTTATTACCTTATTTTAGAGGACACTAGTAAGATGTAACTAGCTGTACTTTGTGTTAAAAAAGACAAAAAAATAGAAATATTTTCTTCATGAAAGAGTATTCACCCCTTTATTAGACCCTTATTTGACAGTAGACATTCTTAGAGGGTAATTAGGGACACATTAAAACAGACCCGTCTCTATAATGACCCATAAACAAAATATTTCTCTACCTCTATAAATTTGGCTTTTACTTGGTAGATCTGGTTCATGTACTGTTTTTAAATGAACTGTCCATACCACTTTAGTTTACAGTGCAGTTCTGTTGTAAAATCCCAAGCTTAATAAGAGAATAATACTGCTAAATAAAGATCATATTATTTGCAGTTGTTCTCTAATTTGACACAAAGTATGGTTTGTTACATCTTATTAGTGTCCTGTAAAATAAAGTGTGACCCAAGTTGCCTGTAAAAACCAGTTACTAGGGAGGGACTTGTAGTGGATTGGCATTTACAGTAGCATTAGCTATGCAGCTAGCGTCACCATCTAGCTGACTGGACCTAACACAGCCTCCACTGACTTAAACGGGATAAAATGATTTAATCGTGCGGTTCTTCAAGGCTTCCCAAATAAGACCAAATAAAACCAATTCTATTGCTGAAACAAGTCATTTTTCTGTGACACTCCCAAAAATTTGTTCGCTGTTGGGGGAAAAAGTGTTTTTGGGCTGTAGAGCATTATATGATGTTGTCATTACACTTCAAATTGGCTTCAAAGCCCAACACTCTTCCTGGAAGCTTGTGCAAACAGAGTTATCTAACACCAGTTAGCAGCAGTTGGCCTTTAGTACAAGTAAAGTTAAGTATCTGTCCATCAGGAGACACTGTAAATCACCTCAATCGTCGTCATCAAACTGGCCTTATAACATTTAATCACATCTTTATGACAAGTGCAAATTGGACGCTTAGTTGAGGTTAAGGCAAATATCCATGACAATGTCATAAATGCGTTTGATGAAATAACACTTGGTGACATCTTACAACAAGTCTTAAGTATCATTGTAGTTTTAGTTGAGATCATGGAAAATATTTATGATACAATAATGACAGCCAAGGTTAAAGCCAACCACAGTATAATGTAATGTAACACATACAGCTAAATAGTTTGATTATTAAGTCCCCTATGCCATGGTTATGACAGCTTACTTGGTTAATTTAAAGTTGTCACGTTGTCATGACAAAGACATCTCAAACAATGTCAACTTTGGATTAAAAATGACATAATTGGCCAAATGAAACTTAATGACAACAGTCAAACATTCACAAAGACAATGCTCATGACAAGTGTCATGTCAGTCTTATGCACACGCATCCCAGTAAAGTGTTAGCAGCATAGTTTTAAACATGTGAAGTCTGGGAAGATGGCAGCAAAAACTCCCCAACAATGCTGCATCAAAGCAAAGATTGAGACATATAAAAGTCGTGTACTCTAAAGTGCAGCTGGGGATATTCTGAACAGCTCAGCAGCCCAGCAACATATGACATCACCAGGGAAGAGTCCACGCCAAAACATGCGGAGGTGTGAAACCTAATAACTCAAGGTCTCTCTGCTGTTTACATACGGCTGCTGTTTTCATTGGGACTGCGGTCATGTGTGACCTGCCTTTGTAAATACAAAGGTTGTACCAATGCACAGGCATTGTGGCCTGCCTCTAATCTGTGGATCTGGTGGGAAGTTGCAATAGGTCAATATTTGTCAGTTTGGCAGGTTGTGATCAATACGGACAACTGTTTTCACACAGATGATAAGAAGCTCAGGTCAATCTGAGAGCTGGCTGTGATGTTAACTGAAGTTAACATGGCAGCACAGCCAGAAATAATAAAAATGGACCAAAGAGTTTGGTACTGAAAACAATTTAACTTTTAACTTGGTATGAAATGTACCCATCTCAGCAGTTTAAATCACAGGGTGCACAATAGAGAAGTTATATTCCTCTCAATGAGATGCTGCAGAATCCAAGATACAATCTTTTCTTCCTAACAGAAGCTGAATTCAACAAAATATCAGGCTAGTCTTGTGGCCTAATGTCTGTTCCAAGGCTGGATTATCAACCAGGCGACATGGGCATCTGACCCGGGGTACCCCAAAAGCCTCAGGCTCACTAGGTTGTTGAGACATTTGCGGTGGATTACATGGTGCATGTTCCTATGCAAATGTGTGTTTCATCTTATTGCCATCTGGGACCAAGTAGTTTTCTGTTCTAGTTTCTTTTATTCAAGCATAGGAGTACTGCTGGGTATCTGGGCTAAATATAGGATACCATGTGTGACCTGCTGTGCGCACTGTACATGAAGGGGATGGCAACAGGGTATATACCTGTATATATTGTATATGCATATATACCACCACCACCACCTACCCCCTACATGTACTTTGTCGCTCTTTATACATTACCTGACTTCCTTTTCACCTTTCTGGCAGAAAGCCCTGAAGGCTAATTGCTATTGTTATTAAATCTCACATATTCAGGGTATTTTTTACAATAGGTAAGATTGCTTTTTAACTTGCCTGAAAAACGATTGTCCCCCCCTCTCCACTCCCATGCCAGTCATCTTTCATATGAGTAATGTTGTTCTCAGCCCAAGTACACTTGCATCATCACCTGCACATTTGTTTATGCTGTTGCTATGGTGCAGAAAAGCCTGCCAATCGCACGATCCCAAAATCAGTCATCTTCCATGTTTTGGTTTGGATGGTTTTCACACCTGATGTGAACCACACCCGAGACAACCTTTTCAAATGGACATCTATGCCCGGGTACAGTGCACAGTATTCACACTAATCAAACATAGGAGTCCCTGATGTGAAACCCTCCCTCATCTCAAATTTGTCCAACCTGTCTTTGGACTGTGGGAGGAAACAAGAGAACCTCAAGGAACACACGGACACAGGGGGAACGAACGCCACACAAAGTGCTACATCCAGAGAAACACCCAGGACCTTATTGCGGTGAGGCAACACTGCTAACCACTGCGCATATGTGCCAACCTTTACTGATGTCACCTTCCAGAATTGGTGGGTGCAACGGTCAAACAGTTTCCTCCAACTGCCATTTGGTCCACCGCATTTTACCTTCGGTACAGTAGAGAAGTGAACGAACAGCAGCTCCAGTCGCAGTAACCAGGAGACAGAAACATTTACACACCCGCTGGAGTCTCTCATCCTCCTTCTGTTCATCCTCTGCACGCACCCATAGTCATGTGTGTGGAGGCTATATGCCATTTATACACCCATACTGTTCCATCACATGCACACCTCATAAAAGGTCAAACCACAAAACACTGCGCTGTGTTGAGTCATCACCAAAAATGGAAAGTTTTAATCTTTTCTGCCTTTTTTATGATTTTTTTTCTCGACGTGAAGAACAAACTGAGAAATAGGAAGAAAAAACAGCCATAAAAAAAAAACCCGGCCATTTGTCATAATTTCCCGCTGCCGGTAGCTGTGGACAGAATGAGAAAGTGGTGGCGGTAGCTGGGGACGTGATGGTGCATCTTAAACAGGGTGAGTTCCACCCAAAAAGGAGAAGGGAGGCGTGGCAGCGGCGTGGCCCACAAACAGAGCTCAGGTCTGGGACGGGAGGGACTGAGGTGGCCCCTGATATGAAGCGTAACATGGACGTGGAGGTGATGTATGGAGCTGGAAGCAGGATATCTGGGTAGTGTTGAGAAGTTGTATGTATGTATGGTTGTGGTGTGTGTGTGTGTGAGTGTGTGTGTGGTGTGTGTTGTGTGTGTGTGTGTGTGTGTGGTCTGGTCAGTGTAGAGGAACTTGTATTGCTGTTGGTCTGGCTGGACTTGTGACTCTACACTGATAGAAATAGAGGTGCTAACTAGAACCATAAATGGTTCTTTGGGTTGTCATCTGTCATCCCCCAGTGAGAGTTTCTACAGAGAACCCTTTCATGGTGTAAGAGTTCCACCCAGAACTCCCCCTGGGGGTTCTATGCTTTGTAGAACTTTCTGCACCCTTCTAAGGGTGCTTACAAGAACCCTGGGGGGGGGGGGGGGGGGGGGGGGTTCTATCTATTAGAATCCACCTAGGGCGTTTACACAGAAACCTTTATTCCAAGGGTTTATCTAACACTCACCAAGACCAAGGGGTTCTACTGAAACTCTTTTGGTTCCAGGTTTATATCTAGAAACACACTCAGAGGGTTCTACAAGGACCTTTTTATATTTCATGGGTTTAATCTAGACCCCACCCAGTTGTTTCTACCAGGAACCTTTCTTTTATTCCAATGGCTTTATCTTGAACCCACCCAGAGGGTATTACTAAGAACCTTCTTAGTTTCCTAGAGTTTTATCCTGAACCCACCCAGTGGTTTCTACCATGAACCTTTTTTATATTATACAAGGGTTTTATCTAGAAGCCACCTATAGGGGTTCTACTGAGAACCCCTATAATCATATATTATGGTACAAAGAACCCTTGACAAACACTTTATGAAAGAGTTCTTCAAGGATTTCATCAATCCAAAAAGGTTCTTTGGATGATAAGCGTTCTTAATGGAACCCCTGACAAACCCTTTCTCTAAAAAAGGGTTATTCAGTCCTTTGAGAAGAACCCTTGTTTCTAAGAGGGTAGAACACAAGCTATTCGTTACACAGAGACAGTTACAGACCAGGCTAAATGAGGCTTGTCCAACAGTCTGTCTGGAGGTGTGTGTGAGGGTGTGTGTAGGTGTGTCTTAGAGTTTTACTGTGTTTTTTAGTATGAGTGTAAAATGTTTGTGTATGTGTGTGCAGAAGCAATGACACATACATTAGAACATAACGTCTGAGTGTGTTTCTGTGTGTGCGTGTCTCCAGTGTGCCATGTCACCACACTAATAAAAGCCATCACAACGGACGCTAACCTCAAAAACCCGCGCGACCGAAAAAAGCAGCTCTGGATGTGAGAGGAATCAGAATTGAGCTCATTACTTTTTCCACAATGAGAAAGTTGTTTGTGTGTCACTTCTGCACTCTTAGAAATAACGGTTTCAAAAGTTCCTCTTTCTGCCCAGAACTATATGCTTCTGAAGGATCCTTTTTTTTTTTGAAGAAAGGGTTCACCAGTGTGTTCCATTAAGAATCCTTTTTGGAATTCTTTTTGGAAGAAAGAAGGAAGAGTTCTTGAAATTCTTGAAGAATTCTTTTGTCAAGGGTTCTTTGTACCATAACATAAAAGGGTTCTTGGTATATTCCCCTGGGTGGGTTCTAGATAAAAACCGTGGATATAAAGGGGCTCTCAGCAGCAGCAGCAGCACCTTCTTCAAAAAAGAGTTCTTTGGATGAAATGATTTCTTTATGGGACCCTTAGTCTTACAAAGAACCCTTTTGGAACTCTTATTACTAAGAGTGTACAGGTCGCTATGTATTGTACAGCGCCCTCTGTTGATGACATCTTTGATTACAATGGTTCTGTTCAAAACTTGGAAATGCAGGCTTTTTCATTAGATAGCACCAAGGCTCAACAGAACCAGTTAGAAGGGTTCTCTGTGCAACATCTCATAACGGGATTTTGGGTGAAATCTTTCACAGATGGTTCTACGTATAACCCTTTATAGTAGATTTTATGTAGAACTCTCTTAACAGATTCCAAGGGAAACCTTTAGAAACAATTCCACTGGGGATCAAAAAGGCTTCTCCTATGGGGACAAGCCAAAGAACCCTTTATGGCGCTAGTTAGCACCTTCATTTCTAAGAGTGTGATTCTAATACTCGTGCACGGCCCGCTTTTATTTGGAAAGTTCTCTGGCCGTCCTCCTTTCTCCTCTCAACATGCTGGGTTCTGCTTGCTTCTTCTGAGCTGCATTTTCCAGAAAAGGCAATAAGTTTGACATAATTGACAATAAACAGAGGATAAGCAGATTAATTAAATCAGCTCAAGACAAACATTGTAAAATGAGCTTTCTCTTGGATGTGAGCAAAGAGAGCAGGGACATTAAAATACGCCTGCGTGCCAGCGACAAAGAAAAAAGCCCTCAAGTAGTTAGAGGACAAAATTGATAACATCATGAAAAAACTGTATTCCAAAACAATAATCTGCGTGGTCCTGGCTTTACAGCCGCTCTGGGCTACAAACAAATTAACTTCTTGCCATTGATTTACTCACAAAAAAATATATACATATACATATATATAAAGTGGCTGATGTAGCAAACATCCGTTCTTTTTGTTCTGTGTCCAGAAGAAAAGGAACTGCTCAGTATTTGCTTCTCCAAATGTGTTTATTACTCGAGGAAAGACGCAGCATGCAGGCTCGTTTTCAGAAACGCTCGGCTTCACATTCAGCCAGTTACATTCACACTTGGAAGCCGCCAGTTCAACCGCAGTCTACCACTATGGCCACCCAACAGCTCTTTTGGAGAAACTGGGACCCCCCAGTGGTAAAAGCTGATGAACATTTGTTTTTCTTGGTCGCTTGTCCTGCACAAACTTCCACAGCCAGTGTGGGAAATGAACAACCGATTCTCTGATCACGGGTGTACAGTCAGTCCTCATTCAGCAGCTTCTTATAAAAATCCTCCAGTGTAAGTGGTGTGCTGCATAACACTTGGTGAGGTCTGGGTGAATACTCTTTTCTGATTGGCAGGTGTGCAGTAAAATCGTCGAACGCACGCATAGTTCGGCTCAACTTTAATCATCATTTGAAATTCATCCACTGCCCAACTTGTAACCATAGCAACATTAAAAAGCACAGCTGTCATAGCTCACACCTCACAGCTGATTACTTTTCCTAAATAAAGACATCCTAACCTGCTCCGGCTCCATTTAAGCAAAGTTTCACACACCTCCGACCTATTTTATCTTTTTAAAATCAATGTGACATCCCTGACGTTTCTGTTTCCCCTCATCAAAGCAGTCGAAAGGGAAGACAAGATTAACATGGTTGAGAAGAAATGGCACCTTTTATATGATCCACACAAGCCTTTTTATAAGACTATCCTAAAAAAGAACAGGATTTGGAAGGAAAACAGGAACTTTTGTGAGTTACAAGTGAGTAAACTATGCCCCAACTATACAGAAACTTTGCTGATTTAAGAAAATTACATTAGTTATAAATAAATAACTCAGACACCTAATTTACTCATCTACAGAGGGAGGAATCTCAAGTGCGCCACTGTGACATTGCGTCAAGCAACATCACTCATATATATGGACAGCTGTTTGCTCGCATTGCCTCTAGTGCAGTGTAGTTGGGGGTGAGGTGGTTCCAATTACAGTGCAGCTTAGGGGAACTCCCTATGGTCTCCCCTGAAAGCCTACTTTAAGACATTTAGGGGGAGCTCGAAAACATGATGTTCCTGAAAAAAATGGCAATAGTAAAATTATGTCACTGTTGTGTGTTTTGGCTCAATATCATTTAACATCACTAATTAACACAATGCTGCGCGCAGTTTGTTGTGCGTGTCCCTCTGGCAGCTGTGCAGTTCAGGGTTCTGAATCTGAGGGAGGAAATCGATAAAACAGAACAAGTCACTTACATCGGACTCTGCTTGCTTTTCGTGGTTGTGAACAGAACCAGCTGCAAGTGACAGGACATGTCAGAAGGATTAGCTTACAGAATAATTCAGAGCAAACATCAGACTCAAAATTGGAATTTGTAATGAATAATATGAAGACCAGTCACAGATTCTGAGGATGATATGAAGCACAGTGTCCTGGCTGTGTTTGAATCATTACACACAGGTGAGTTACAGTCATTTTAAAGGTCTTTTCAGCAAATAAGATCAAATGAGATCAAGCTCCTCCCACAATGGTGATTGCACTCATCATCTGGTTGATGTCATTCAGTCTGTTTTAATCAATCTACTATCAAATAAAGATCTGAAATAGAACATACTCTGCATGTTATCTGATATACAAGTATACAGTATGTGTATAATATGTAGACTTTTATGTCTTTATATGTTTCATAATCCTGTCAGAGAGTTACATAGTATGTTTCTGTGGAAATAAAACTTTGATTGAGAGGGAGAAATGTGCTTGGTATTGTTTGGTAGAAGCATAATTTTTATGTTTTCCTAAATAATGATTAATTGATTAATTGATCGTTAATTTTACCAATGATCGATGAAGGAAACCCTAGTGAAAACTCATCAATAATACTTAGAAAAGACAAAAAATTACATTTAAGAACAGGACATTTTAATAACTATAAGCAGGAATTGTAGCCTCACTCATTTGACGAGAATAATTTCACTGATTCATATTTTGTTCATACTATCCAAAAACAGTTAATTCTCAGGACAAACAGGACAAGTTGCAGGATTTGTGACACCTACTCGCATTTCAGGACTGTCCTGAATTCCACCCAACGCAGGAGGCTAGAATCTATCCCAAAATACAATGGGTGAGATGAGGGTCAGACTGGCAATTCTCTGTTTTATTGTTATTACTTATGAGGCAAAAGGTAGCTGAGAATTTACTTTTAACGACATCAACTGAGCTTTAATCTTTGATGTTCTAAAACAGTTGTAACAATACAGCAAATATGCAGGATAAATTCACAAAGGAGGTTCAATATTATGTCTGAAGTTTATATTAGCCTTCGTGCTTCTGTTTTTCTCTGACCTCTGAACCTTTATTTGTTTTCACCACATTTCTTCCACCCACAGTTCCTTCATCTGTCTCGCTATTCCTCCCTCCTTCCTGTCATTCCTCCATTGCACCCCTCTCTCTGTCTGCCCTCTCTGTTTCCTCCATAATGATGTTAATAAAGTGAGCAGAATGGATTATCCAGATTCCCATGGCAGGTTGCCTGCCCTCTGCTCCGTCTTCTGCTCCCCTCTGTTTACTGGAGGGAATCATTCACTTAGCCTTATCGCTTTACACCCACGCTATCTGGGTGCACACACACAGGCCATGCAAACACACTGATACTGATTAGAGGCATGTTTACATGGCTGCAAGGTAAAGTTAAGAGGTGGGAAACACAGAGGGGATTGCAGACAAGGCTTGGAAACTTGTAATGAAGAAGATCAAACACAGAAGGTGGACGGACAGACAGACAGAAAGAAAGCATCTTCTCAATGCTTTCCAAATGTTTCCTCCCTTTAGAGTAAAGAGACATCAGTTTGCAGACACAGGGCTGTGTTCCCACCGTCGGTCATGGTGTAATTGTTCTAGCAAACGTCTCTCGAATCTAATATAAACTAACGAGGCAGATCGCTCCGTCAGACCTTACCAGACAGTCGATGGTGAGCAGAGAACATGCTGTAGTTCCATTAGGCCAAAGTTTCTCAAAGCTGTGGAGAAAGAAGTGGGGAGGGGAGAGGGGCTGGCAGGATGTCCAATTTGTATCCAGTTTTAATAAGTTAAGCCTCTACATACCACAGGCTTGTGTGTCTTTATTCTTTCACTTGGTCCCTTGTCGGTTGAATTCCAGCAACTCTTCCTGTAAAATAATAAGAAGAAATCAATAATGTGGAGGAACATACAGAGTAATAAGGATTAGAAGACTATTCACTGAGAACTGATTTACAGTAGCGGACCAGTATGCATCTCTCCCTTCTATCATGCCGCAAATGGGAAAATGAATCTGGAACAGCACTTGAAAAATACTGACAAAAACCAGGCCAGTTAAGTGAGAGATTGGGCACATCTGGAGGCTATCAAGAGGGACAGGTAATGTAAGTTTCCCAGACATGGCACCCAATGTAGAGATGCCTCTGTCCCCGATTTTGTAGCAAAGAACATTGGTAACTAACTCAAGCACTGCTCAAATCTGAGGTGATTGTTCTTTGCTTGAGTATTCTTCTTTGTGTAACTTCATTATCTAGTTATCTAGTTATTTTATATTTTCAATAAACTATATTTTTTTGGGGGGGGGGGCGGTATTTTAGCCTCAGACTGTAAAGCTCATGTCCATCAGAGGAGAGGATTAAGTAAGTACAAGTACATTCATGTAGATACTTGTTACTTTAAAAACTTAAAATTTACCACAAATTGTAGGATGAGTTTATGACATATGATGCATTATTGATGAAACTACCAACAGTGTATCAAACTCTTAGAATTAACTCCATGAACACAAAGCAGCATTGCGTGTTTCACTTATAAGATTTCTGTATTGATTTTTATTAGCCATGATATTGATGGCATTGTTGATTGATTGGTCAGTCCACCACTTTGGCCCAGACTGAAATATCCTGACAACTATTAGATGTTGTACAGACATTCTCATGGTGCTCAGCGGTGGGAAGTCTAGGGACTCTGATGGTTTCCTGACTTTTCGTTAAGTGCCACCAGCAGATCAAACTTTTCCCTTATCCAGTGAAATATTTCAATGTCTAGCCTACTGGATGGGCAGGATGAGTATAGGCATTCAGGGTTCCCAGACAACGAATACTAATGGCTTTGGTTATCTGACCAACAGACATTCCCATCAGCCTCAGATGCACTATATGTTTAGAGCTAATTAGCTAGTTAGTTTGGTATCTTTGTGACTTGCTGTGCGCTAACAGGATGCTGGATTAACCAAAGAGCTTGCTTGATATATAGGCCGGCACGCTCATGTCAAGATTTGGGTGGTGAGACGATTCCTCTGACCTACAGTACACCGTTCACAACGCAATATGTTCGCCTGTATCTCCATGGAAGAGATAAACTAGAAATTCAAGTTCGACATGCCCGCCAATGATTATGTTTTCTTTGTTATCCAATCCCTATCCAACTGTGCCACAGGTAATGCCAGGCAAGCATGGGCATGAAACTACCAAAAATGTGCTTGGGTTTACGTCCCCAACATTCTTGCCCTTAGTCCCATTTGTCTCTGCACTTTTGGTTTGAAGTGGCTGTGGCTTGGTCAGAAACTACCATGCGAGCAACATCTGAATCAAAATCTGATGACAGTTGTGGCTTGGCTTAACCTGACGTGCCAGCTGGTTTGTTACATAAAACCATCTGGGAAGTTGTTCTTGCAAACTGTTTGGAAATGGGCAGGCACTTTCAAAAAAAATACTTGACAGGTGATGTGATGATTGGCTGTAGGTAGCCTGTGATAAATGGCGATAGACAAAGAACAATAACACATAGTCAAACTCTTCCCAAAGCCAGTCAGGAGAAGAGCAAAAACATATTTTCCATGGAGAAAAAGTCTTCAGTGTGTTCTTTGTTCCTCTTTCAATTAAGATATACTCTCCAGTTCTGATATAAGTGACGCTACAGCAGCATTCATGCTAAACTCTTTAGGAACCACCATTGTTGTTTTCTCTACCGCAACACCTAAACCACGCCCATACCTGCCAGTAGTTCCTTAGGACACCGCTTGGTCCAAACCACTTCGGCCACAAGTGCCTTAACGTGCAGCCTGGCATGATGGATTCTCGTAATCTTGCGAATCCAGCTGCCTCGCCAGGTGAGTGTTGTCCTGAGTTGTTAGACAACTGTCAAAGAAAATGTGATCAAAACATGTTCTTACTGTTCCGATGAAGGAGATTAACAGAGTTTTTGAGCTTTAGTTTTCAGGGGCTTTATAAGTAAAAAGAACTGAATACTTTCTCGAAACACAGATGCAAAAACTCTCTCTTGGAAAGTTTGGTAGAGTGATGAAGTTGGTGTATCGTTAGTTAAACTCAAACTAATTTCCAGAACAGCTGAAGAAAGAGCTAAACCATGAAAAGAGCATGTTTCCAAATCATTCCTCATGAGCATCGAGTCAAAGTGCTGCAAGAGTTCAGCATATGTGCCGTCTACCTTGGCTGTATCAGCAGGAGAGCGTGAATAATGAACACAATGGAAGAAACAGGGTGAAACAGAGAGCGAGTGAGTAAGACAGGGAAAAAGGATGTTGGTGAAAAGTAAAAGCAGCAGCTGAAGGTAAGGAGCCATGGAGGAGGAGAGTAGGAAACAGAGGTGAGATTGTGGCGAGCGAGAAGACGGGAGGGAGGGACAGGAAAAGAGACACCTGCCAATAGGTGAAAACGAGAGGAGACTGTACCTGAGAATGAATGAATAAGCACATTGCAGTTCCTTAATACACTTAGTCAATTAGCTAAAAGGCGTGCCGTGCCAGCTCCAAAGATTCGTTACGGCCTCAATCAGGTCATCCAAATTCATATAAACTGGCATTCAGCGCGGAATCAAAATGGAAAAGTGCTTGATTGAGTTTGAGATTGAGTATTTCTTGAAGAATTAGGAATACACTCTGAGAAATAAGGGTTCCAAAGGGTTCTTCCTGAAGAGTTGAGGCTGAGGACAAACTTTTTCAAACTTTTTTGAAGAAAGGGTTAGTCTAGGGTTCTTAGTAAGATTATGGGTCCTTTTCATCCAAAGAACCCTTTTTGGAAGAAAGAATTCTTCAAGGATTGCTGAAATCCTTGAATAACTCTCATCAAGGGCTTTCTGTATCATAACAAAAAGGGTTCTCAGAAGAACCCCCTAAGTGTGTTCTAGATAAAAGCCCTGGTATATAAAACAGCTCTTGGTAGAACCCCATTGCTTGGCTCTAGGCAAAACCATTGAATATGAAAAGGTTCTGTGTAGAACCCCCCAAGAGTGTTACAGATAAAACCCTTGGAGTATAAAAAGGTTCTTGGTAGAACCCCTTAAGTGTGTTCTATATTAAACCCTTGAAATATATAAAGGTTCTCAGTAGAACCCCTGAACATGTCCTAGATAAAACTCTTGGAATGCAAAAAGGTTCTTAGTAGAACCTCCTCGGTGGGTTCTAGAAAAACCCAAAGGTTCTCGGTAGAACCCCCTTGGTGGGTTCTAGGTAAAACCACTGGGATACAAAAAGGTTCTCAGTAGAACGCCCTTGCTGGGTTTGAGGTAAAACCAATGGAATATAAAAAGTTCTCAGTAGAACCCGCCTGATTGTGTTCTAGATAAAACCTTCGACTATAAAATGTATTCAGTAGAAGCCCCTTGTTGGGTTCTAGGTAAAACTGAAAGACTCTCTGTAGAACCCCCTGAGTGTGTTCTAGATAAAGTCTTTGTCATTTAAAAAGGTTCACGGTAGAACCCCATGAATGTGTTATAGATAACACCCTCCGAATATGAAATGGTTCTCCATAGAACCCCCTGGGTGGGTTTAATTGGCACCCTTGGAGGGTGAAAAGATTCTGGATAGAACCCCCAGAGAGGGTTTTGAGTGGAACCATAACACCATAGAAGGGTTCTCTGTAGAACCTCTGGGTGAAACCTTCTAACCTAAGCTTCTTACAGGAACTAAAAAGAGTTTTGCTATGGGGACAAGCCAAAGAACCCTTAATGGTTCTAGTTAGCGACTTGTTTCTCTCAGTGTAGGAATACTTCTGTCTTTATGTTGGTAGCAGTACAACACTTGGACGCCTTTTCACTTTACTCTTGGAGACCAATCAGCATTACGCAGCTAAGGAGGAGACCAATCAAATTTAAGCGAAATGCAGGAACAGCACTTCCCTCGCTTTGTCCATTTTCTCTAATGATTCTCCGGCCTTTTTTCTTCCCATCCTTCATTCTTTCCTCCTCCTCTCATTTTTCATCATCTATACATCTATGCATCATTTTCCATTAGTCAGCCACTCTATCCATCTATCAAAATATCTCTTATCTTTGTCCTCATCGCCCCGTCTTGCTCTGCAGTGGGGCTCTGCAGAGTGCCATCGGGCTCCGGGCAAACTTAATTTGGACTCTTAATTTCTGTCAGCCTTGTTGGACACAGTTATGGGGACGAGGGGGGGTCTGTGTGCCGCCTCGAGCATGAAGAGGGAGCTGTGCAAAATGATCTCTCCTCATTTCACTCCTCTCTGCCTGTTTTTCACCCTCTCTCACCGTCACTTTGCTTTATTGTCCCCCCCCCCCAGTCTTTCTCTAAATATCTTTGCACTCCTCCCTCTTGAGGTACCGCTACCGAGCCCCCCACCCCACCCCTCCCCTCGCTCTAATTAATTCTGCTGTGAATTAATTACCAGGGGGAATCTTCCCAAAACAGAAGAGAAGAGGGGCGAGGAGTGGGGGAGTAAATAGGGGAGGGGATCTGCATTAATCACCCCTCTATTCCTCAGCAAAAAAGAGAAAAGCTTGAAACAAAAGAGGCCACGAAATGAAAGAACAACACAACAAAAACACGATAAACAAAATTGTTTACTTCGCCCTCACCTCCGCAGCTGAAACCCCATGGGGATGTGATTAGGAAAACAGAGCTCTTTCTCTCCCTCTTCTTTTTTTGTTTTTTTGTTTTTTCCTGCCCCTCCTTGCTCTGCTCATTGCTCTTTGATGAAGTTGTGGGAGTTCAGAGGGAAGCGGCGCGGCTGGGATATCGCCCGAGCACAAAGCACCATGGGAAGAGCAAACTTTGGGCTCATCTGAGGAGAGGGCCGTGAAGTGTGTGTGCGTGCTGTGACGGGCTCTCTGTGCATGCTTATCCTCAGGAGTGCTGTCATACCCGGCTGATTAAAACTTCAAAAGTGAAAAATGAGGAGTTAAAGCCGTTCACTGATATGTTACCTCATACCAGATCACTTCATGTCCCGTCCCCTCTGCATGCAAATCGAGATGTTTGTTTAGCAAAAAAAAACACAGAGGCTTGTCAAACTTCAGGGGGCCCTACAAACCAATGACTCAATCCTGCTTGTACACGTGTTGCCAAGGTAACCCAGACTCCCAGAAAGAGTGACAACAAGGGGATATGATGTCAGGAAGGAGCGACCTGATTGGACAACATGTCCGTGTCAAACAATATCACAATTTTTTTTATGCTGGACCTCTTAAAGGGATAGTACGGATGATTTGATGTGGGCTTGTATCAGGTACTTATCGATAGTCAGTGTATTAACTACAGTAGATGCCGTTCGGCACACCCCCAGTTTGGAGAAGCAGAGAGGAGCACTGAAGCTAAGCAATGATCTGCTGTGGACAGGGTCAGCAGCAAAACGGACTGTAGCCACCAAAAAAGGAGCCACCAAATAAAAGAAAAATTACTAGCAGTTTAGTTGTATGCTATATTTACAATATTATCACCGTTTTACTTTGCCATCAGACAACCTTTTCAGGGCTCAACAATCAGGATTGTCCACTTCCCTGGAGCAAGTAAAATGCCATGTCGGGCTATTAAATCTGGCAACACGCTTGTCCGACCAGCAAATGGTAAAAAAGAATTAAACTATTTTGTTAATCAATTAATCACAGTAATTTTTCTAGCAAAATGGCAGAAAATGCCGTTTTCAGCCTCTCAAGTTTGGAATTTTCACCCTTTTCTTTGTTTATTATCATATTAAACTGAATATGTTTGGGTTTTAGACTGACAAAACTAGACATTTAAAGACATCTCCTTGGACTTTGTTAAACTGAGATGGCATTTGTCACTATTTTCTGACAATTTCTGGACGTTGTAGCCCTAGAGTAAATATCACAATTAACTTTAGTCTTTGTTGTTTTTTGTAAACACTAATAAATAAAACAATTTGAGAAGGGGCAAGTAAAATTTCTGACCCACTTGCCTGACAGGAAACCTTTATTATATAGATGAATCCAGCAAAGTACCAGAAGTTAACAAGCTGCCATTTCTGCAGTGGCATCTCCCTATAGTACAGGCGAAAATGAATGCGAGCCGTCATAAGGAGTTTACAATTTTCGACTTTTACATCTACTTTTTATGTAATGTTACTTTTGACAACAATGTCTAGGAAGTCTGGAAGAACCTGTGCAGTTCAGCTGCTCCAACAGTCGTGTCAAAGTTCAACTTTGGAAAAAAACGAAATGCAAAATACACAAACCTTCAATTCATGAAGAGTGCCACTTTCAGAGACCAAACACTCTAACCTACAGAGATCCACTGAGTGTACAGGGGACCACGATGTGTCATAGTGGATTAAAAATATTAACAGAAAGGAACTCGATCCTGAAAATCCTGAATGCCTGATGAAAAAATGAAAATTCAAATTTATTTTTTAATATACATTTCACAGTACTTCCTCACTAAAATGTGGCGGAGGTGGTCCGTTTTTTCTCTTCTCCATTATGCATTTCTGGATATTGTCACAAGCAAGGCTAACTACTTCTAGACACAACCAGCAGACACCGAGAGTGTCAGACACGACATGCCACTGCAGTAATGGCAGCACCGCAAGATGGTGGAACACACAAAGATTTGTCTATAAGCCAAATATTGCTCTCTCCAAACCAACCAGACTCCATGGGCAAAATGAACAATTTTCTGATTGTGAGTTGGTGGTCTACTGCTGCTGCAATCTTCAGTGCTTTAAAAGGACAGTTTAAATTCAATGAAGCCACATAATAACACACACAAACAAATCAAGGCAGTGGTAGACAAGCAACACCTGTGTTCTGAAAGGTAAAATGATTTCACCTGTGGAGTTTGGTTGGTTTGGAGAGGGCTAAATTTTATTTATAAAACAGGGTTTCCCATCAAAGAATGCTGTCTGACAGCCAAGTAAAATGGTGAAAATATTCTAAATATAGTGTAGACTTAAACTGATATAGATTTTTTTTAGTCACCAGCAGTACATTGCTTAGCTTCAGTGTTGGTACTCCTCTCTGCTTCATCAAACTGGGGGCAGGCTGCCATCTACTGTAAGTAACTGACTGTTGATACTTACCTCATACAACTCCACATCAAATAATCAGAACTATCCCTTTAATTCTCGGCTTGGGTGGGAGACAGAGGACATTTTCATGTTTCTCTCCCACATGGGTGGCATATGAGCGAAATCCCTGTCTGTGTGTGTGTGTGTGTGTGTGTGGACGGGGGGAGGTTTGGGGGATGTTAGTCACACTCACAATGAAGATGTCATCAAACCAGGCTTAGCCCCCCCTCCCCACAGACACATGTCCACAGCCCCACCCAGCCCAAACACACATGCATTCACACACTCCATCGCACACCACGCCAAGCCCAGACCATCAACACAATAGATGTTCCCTGCAATAAAAGGGGGATTTGAATGAAATCCTAAACTGTGGTGCGCCACATAGGAAGTGTCCTGACCCGCTGTCAGAGGGATAAAACTTGATTATTGAGATATCATGACGCATGCTACATGACAACAAACACTCCTCTTACTTTGGCTGCATTGACACCTTCAGTCTGTTTCAAAGTCATTCACCAGTAGTGTGTGACTTCCATCTGAGTACATTGTAAAAATCTATATATGTAAATTTGTTTTAACCTTAAAAGGTTAGTCTCCCGGTCTGATGCTGTGCTCACGTACTCATACAACCTCTCCGATACATCACACCTGATACCACTTTCTGAAAGGTTAGCTGCTCAACACAAGCAATTTTATAAAAAGAACCAACTAAAGAACCAACACAACGCAGAGTGCAAGGAGTTTGCTAAGGCTTACCCTCACCCACTAGTAAGTGCGATGGCTTTGGCAACTGTCTGTAAAATTGTTTTACAGTCCATGTAAAACTGAAACTTACTCATAGAGGGCACCTGTGGACTGCAGCTGCTGTCCAAGTCCAACTGGGCTTAAAGCAGTTGAATGCCTTGGCTAGTTAATCCACAGACGAAGAAAAAAAACAGTCTGTAACCCTCTTTTCTTAGTGTTGTGTTTTCCCGTCCTTATAGCTATGGGTAATAAGCGGACTACAAGTTCTCTTTGTACACTCTTTGTACTGTATGACAGTACCCATAACCCAAAAATGTAATGTGAACAGTAACCATGGTTACACTAGCAGCAGGAAAAAGCAACAACAACTCACAATATTTAGAAAGTGAGGAAGATCTGATGAAAAAAAACATGTTTTTAAGTCATGCAAGAACTGTAATGGCATTATTCAGTACATGTATCGGCACATGTCTTGGGAAATACCTAAATGTAAACTTGTACTGAAAAAAGTGGTATCGGTGCATCCCTAGTAAGTTGACTGAATTTGAAAAGACAAGTTGAGGTACTTTTATAATGATTCAAACTGTGATGACTCTCAAACAATGCATGCTGGGAAGTCTGCTAATATGCTGATCATGTTTCTTAGGAACCTGATTAAAGGAGTTGACTGATCTCAGGACAGTAAGTTCATTCCAATGACCATATCAAGTCAAAAGACCATAAGTTTGAAAAACTTGTGTTTAAAAACTCTGAAGTGTTCTGAAAATAAATTCTAGAAATTTTAAGTTTAATTACTTCAATAAATAAACATAACAGTATGTTAAAGGAGTAATATGTAGCAAATGTGCATGCATACTGTAGTCCAAATAGTGAGTTGGAGCCATAGAATATATATCAAATAGGTTGAAATCCTATTTAATACACAAGTATGATTGATTGTTTTCCCCCGCCACCTCATCCCTAGACTCAGGGAAGCTCGGGCAGGCTGCAGGACACTGCAGGAGTTGAAGACGAGCGCAACATTGCCCTTGAAAACAAAAGCCCACTGCTCTGAAAACTCTGGACTTTAGTTCAGTGACTGACTGTCTCACTGCCTGCCAGACTCCATTAACATATTAATCAATTGAACTGTTATAAACATCCACGCCTTTCACAAGATTTTTAATAATTTCTTATGACTCTTAAACAGACACTCATTCGGCAAACATTCAGCACTGATTTGAACTCCAATGAATGTGAAACAGGCAAAAAAAAAAAAAGGTTATTTCAACCCAGAATAGAAATTTCAAAAGAGGACACTGTGGCTGTAGCATTGTTGTCAGAGAAGCAAGTATTTCAACTTGACATGTTTCCTTGATATCTGATGACATATTGTGGTCATTTTATGCTTTATTAAACTAAATATATTACAGATTTCTCCTTTAAGTTAATGAGGGAAAATTACTTGATTTCACTACATTCCTGTGTGATTTTTTACAGTGTACCAGTTAAGAAAATATGAAAAAGTAACTGAACATGAGCATCTGTCCAGACTGCGGTTTTCCCTCAGTTCATTTTGTTATGATCGCCTTTCCAAGCTTGAATAACTGCTGGCTATCAGATGTCAACATCCGTCTCCTCATACCCATAAAATTCTGTGATTTGGGGTTTGTTTCCTGTTGTTGGTTCAGATTACAATTGTAATGGAGTCTTGCCGCAGTTTGCTTGGCAGTCGAGCAAAACCGCTCAATCGCTGTCAACGCTTGATGCAATTATTTCGTTGCCGACGCCAATTCAAATGGCATCATTCTCACCTGGCCAAATGAAACACACTAATTGAGTAAACGCTGCAGAGATGGAATAAAGAACTCCAAACATGAAATGTGCTCTGAAAGGCATGAAGCTTTCCCATATGGCACCTTCACACAAGCAGACACCTTTCTGCTACCAAACTAAACTGTAAACATGTTTAATTCACTGAGGCAGAGACAAAATAAGAGGCCAGTTATAATGATATAACAGAAGCAAAACCTTGTTCTGATTCATGTTTGCGAGGTGATACTGGGATAAATACGGTTCAAAAGGGTTTTGGATGAAGAGTTTCTGCGGGGAAAAAAATGCCAAAATATTGCCAGCGTATTACAGTAAATGACACTGCATGGGAATAAAAAATGCAGACATGTTACATAACTTCTGGTAAAGTTTGTACTTTAACTCCAGCCTGCTTCAAAAGGGTAATCATGTTTTGCCATGCTGGGCTGAGAGAGACGGATGAATGTTGTTGGTGCATGCCTGTGCACCCCAAAATCACGCATAATGATGGATGTGTTCTTTAAATGCTGAAATATTACCTTGAGCTGCACCAGTGGGGATTAAAATGCTGCTAGTGTTAATGTATTGCATTCTTTATTAACCCTTTGAAGCCTAACTGTTTTAATTCCAAAAGAAGCTCAGAAACGCCATCATGATTTGTGAGTGGTCTTATATGTCAGCTTCTATGAAATAAGACCTTTAAACGATTTGAAAATGTTTGGATTTTTTGCAAGTCAGTGTTTAATGTACAAGAACCATGCTTATAGGACATTATATGCTTTAGGTTTTCAAGAAAATGAACTAAAAGTGTTAAACAGAGAGAGAAAAAAGCTAATTTTAATGGATTTCATCAGCCTGATTGTTTTTCTCATTCCTATTTGGGTTGAACATATTTTGTGTTTTGGCACGACAGTTTCCACCATGTTTGTGGTTATACAAGCAGGATACAAGTGTAGGGTTGCCATGGAGTTATTCACCAAGGCCCATTGGTTTATATTTTGGTTAACATGAACCACTCAGAGTCATGCTGCATCACTGTAGCCAGCAGTTCCTGTTTACATCACCATAACTGAAGTACTGATTACCAATCCAAGATTATGATCCAATTAATTTTGATAGTGAAGCGATCCTGAAGAAAGAAATTCTAAATTTCATCACTATGATGCTATATCTGAAGGTTTTTTTACATTTTATGGACATCAGAGACACAGATATTGCTGGAAAGAGTAAGTTGTTGATGTCAGATGTCTGCATGTTCTGGTTTGACTGACTGACAGGCAGTGTGATTAGAGCGCGAGGAGTCTCAATAGCCACATTTCCACTGCATGGTACAGCTTGACCACACTCGATTTGGTTTTCTTCTTTGATTTTCCGTCATGGATAGTACTTCGTATCTGGTTCTTTTTTTTTGGTATCACTTCTGTCGATGTTCCGAGTGAACTGAGCCGATACTAAAAGGTGACGTGAAAACATTGCAGGCTACTGATTGGTCACGTGACATGAAACGTCCTGCACAAACCCAGCATTTTTAAAAAGCCACGCTACCATTAATAGTGACCACAATTTTTTATTCACTCAAAATGGCAGCCCACAAAACCACTCTGTGATCTATTAAAGAGGTGCAGACGTAAGTGCAGACATCAAGATCACCATCCCTTCACATCCTCTTTTATAAGAGTAGCATAGCTCTTTTGGTGTGTGCAGTGAGCGAGGGACAGAGAGTGACAGTGAATGCAGTGGTGCAGAGGAGAAGGTGAGCGGTGAAGTTGTCAGTCTGGCTGTAAATGTACAGTGTAGGTCACAGTTTGTCAGTGAATAAAGGCTGTAGCTTCTCAAGACCAAAGCATCCGTGTGTTCTTTACCAACTGATGGAATGTGCTGATCAACCACAGGTCTATGTTGAAGGAGGACTATCTGCAGTGGAAAAACAAATTTGAAGTACCAAAACAGACTTGAGTAGAGTTGAGATGAGCTATACTATGTAATGGAAATGTGGTTAATTTGAGCAAAAAGATGCAACTGGTGAGTTCTGAGTTTAGTCAGAGGCTGAGCTGAACACAAGCACACTCCCACTAAAGAAGGGGCCTGTGCGTCCATCACTAACTAGCTTACAGCTAACATCTGTACAGTTGGCACAGCAAATGGAGTGCTGCAGGAATGAGTGCTAAATCCAGAAGTAAGTTAGCATATTAGCACTTCTGGTTCCTTCTTCTCAAACTTCTCAAACTGAGTCTTGAACAGGTTTTTGGTTGTTTGCCTATGGAGTTTTTCACATTTTGTTCTGTGACATGAAATACGTCAATAAATAGCTCACTTGTGAATTTTTAAGCTGTTACGTTTTAAGGCAGTTAATAACAAGTGGCTAAATGAGACTACACAGGTTGTCGCTGACATTAAACATCATCACACTGAATGCCAGTCGGTTAGTGAATATCTTGCTGAAGAAACCTGTAAGTATCAAAAAATTTTCTTTGCTGTAGAGATTTTTTTTCTGCAGCAAAGAATCCATAATTCAATGGAAAAATCACACCGGGTTTATGTGGAGTGAACCAGAGGCATGTTAACTTCCAGTTGGCCTATAAAAAAATACAGAATCCAAAAAGCAATCTCTTGGCTGTCCAGTGGTCAAAATAGCACGAAAATTCGCTTCACTTTCTATCTGAACACATGTTTAGAAGGACAAGTTCAATACTTGACAAAAAAAAAAGCATCAATCAAGTGTCAAGCAGCAAAGGGTTAAGCTGCAAAAGCAAGACAATCCCAAACCATAGCTTTGCTCAATCCAACTATATGACACAAGACCGCAGATTTCTCTTCTGCCGCCATGTGTCATTTCGGACACACTCCATCACACTCAGTGACGCTCTTTCTGGTCTTTAGCGCGGTGGCTTCAATGAGTCTCAACTTAGTCTGGGCTCCTGTCCTCCACACAGAGGCCTATCGACACCATTTGGAAGCGCGGATGATCGATGAGGTACTGCGTCATTCCCCAGAGCGTGCTCCGTCAGAACCATCACCGTGTGCCTCGTGCCAAGCTCGCCAACATCCAAAGACAATGTGATGCATCAGTCAACGAGCCAGATTTTTCCCTGGACAAGACGATCCGAGCCCAAGTTAGAGGGTGGTACATTTTTCCTCTGCTCTAATCCCATCTCCAGCCATGAACTGTCAGCCGCTATCCCAACCCAGGCCGCATAGAAACCAAAACCTTGTGTATTTCACTCCAAAGCCAGGCCTGTCTAATTTAGCCCACTTTATCACCCCAGTAATCAGACCATCGCTCCCACACAGAACAACATGTTCCGTTCCTTCCAGATTCATGCCAACACTCCATCCAGTCCAGTGTATCTCAGCGAGGCTCTGCTCCTAAGCCAGCACAGACCAACATGTTTCTACCTCATGTCCAGCGAACCTCTACTGTCTCAGTCCTGAGCTGGCACCGGCAGCATATGGGGAGGGGTAGTGGAGGAACAGGGCTTTGTTGGGGCAGGAGCTGTAGGATGAGAGACATCCACAAAAACGCAATCCAGATGGAGGGATAGACGGATGGGTGAGTAGGGAGGAGAGCCTGAGTCATCCTCTCTCTCGGTCTTCCTCCAATTCTGTTTCTTTCAGTGGAGGCTTCCATGTAGGCTGTGTTTGCCTGCATACTGTATGTGGCATTATACAATAGGTACTTTCAACTCAACTTGATTAGTCACAGAAGCAAGTCAGCCTTGTGGATATCTGTACAAGATCAAAAATGGAATTGGTTAAACTACTCAACGACCCCTTTGTTCTTTTTCCTTTATGCACTTTATAGAAAACTCCCAAGACTGCACTGCACCTCGTACCTTCTGCGTCAGCAGATTGTTCCCTGTGAGACAGGGCTATGCAAGAACTAGTTTACTATGACGTGTCATCCAACTTACCTTGCAAGGCAGCAGTATTCACAAGGTGGCAATAATCCATCTTGCCAAGCTTCAAGTTAGGCTTGCGCAGGCTTGTGCTTGTGCCCAAACGACAGTGGCTCGGACCAGTGTCCTATGAGGAACTACTGGCAGCAACAATGAGAACAATGGCAGCTCCTGAGGAGGTTCGTGTAGATGCATCAGTTATATCAGAAACGTAGAGTATGTTTTTTCATTGAAAGAAGAGCAAAGGACTTTTCTAGATGGAAAGATGTTTTCGCTCTTCTCCTGACTGGCTTCGATAAGAGTTTGACTATGTCATATGGTTTATTGAGTTAGCCAGTGATAGATGGTGATATATAAATGGCTCATCCAATCACCTGTCAAGTATTTTTTTTGAAAGTGCCTGCCCTTTCCCAAACAGTTTCCAAGGACAACTTTCCAGATGGTTCTGTGCAGGTTATCATCTGACTACAACTTACAGCAAAAGTGTGTAAAGCTGTTCTGAATAGCCATACTTGAAGACGGGGTGAAAAACTTGGTATCATTGGGCCTAATGCAAAATTATTTTCGTGTTCTTGTCATTTTCATGTTCAAGTTTCATAAACACGCCACGTGAGACTCAACAAACGCTCATAACTTCTGAAAACTGTGTAAATTATCCATCTGTGCGTATTTGACTGCACATGCATGAGACTTGTAAATTAGCTTAATTATCGCCCGAATAGTACCATATATGGCTGCGCTTCCTGCTTCATATGTCAGGAAGCGTTCATTCATGAAAATGGCATAAAAGAGAAAAAAAGAAGAGCTTTACAAGTTTGGAGTTTGACATTCTGCTTTCAGGAAACCCTAAAGGAAAATCTGTCATTTTAACAGCATAGCATAGCATCAGTATCATCATTAAAAGACCTGGTAAAGCAAAAAAAAGGGGGGAAAAGTGAGTGCTGTTAATGACGTGTTACTGGAGGGTCGGACTGTCACTGAAATGAAGAAGAAATGTCTTGATATGAAAATGACTTAAGAGAAAAAAAAGGGACTCGCCACAGCCACAGTAAAGGGTGGTCAATGACTGCAGCAAGAGGAGAGAGTTAAGGGGAAGTTTTCATCACAGAGACAGAGGACAGAATAAGTGAGAATGTTCGCCTCGACAGAGACTGTATAAATCTGCATGTGCAGATTTATGGCCGATACACCTGACAGCAGGTAATAATAGACTACTGAATGAATGATGATAGGCTTTACATGTAAATTTACAATTATATTACATTATATTATATTTGAAATGTAGTCAAACAGGATAATGTTGACATAATTATGAAATGTCTTCAAATGAATGAAATATACAGTCATTAGTGAAAAACTTCTGTTTGAATAACAGCAGACTGACTGCACATGACTCTACGACAGGTCTGGACCACTCATAAACTGCGTTTGTATCTGAAAGAAAGTTCAAAATACGAGAAAATTGGTGAGTGCCTCAAGTTCTCTTAAATCACCCGTACGCACCACTTAAGAACCAACCTGTTTGTACGAGTGCTTCTTGCAGGAGACCCAGTGAGATTAGCTAAATCATACAGATGGGAATAAGGGGACATACTTTTGAAGGCATTCATGGTGTTTCACTTGGTAGTACATATGAAAAATGATGAACGTAGCTATGACGAATATAAAATAAAGAGTATGAGAGAGAAGTTCAAACCCTTCATACTTGCCTTCATACACCTGGATGCATCAAATGGGTTTGCTTGTCGGATTATGGGTTTAGGAAAGTTACAAAAATGTTGGATGCACGCCCCCTAGTTCTATAGTGGAAATGGTCTTGACCACAAGGTGTTTCACTGTTCGATCATCTGACAAGCACTTTGTTTGAACCATACTGATGCCTTAATGTGTAGAAGTCTCTATAAAATGTATCTTCCTTTGTCTTTACATTGCTACAATGCTGGCTCCAGCATGTTTCTTTTTGACAGTCCTTTTATTGAAATATTTCATTTTACATTCAGGTCTTCTCTAAAAATGTGTCATTTTTGGACACCTCAGATTCCACTTAAAAAACTGCAGAATACAACTGAGGGTGACAAAGTGTAGCTAATACTAACAAAAGTACTAGTGACACAGATGAAGTACAGCTTAAGGTGACATATGTTAAGTGAAACATGTCAAACATACAGAGATCAGTGGTTCTCAAGTGTTTTTGTCCGATTATACCCTCAAAGCCCTTAGGTGGTGGGCTACCTCTTCTTTGTTCCTTCATGGAATTATCTGATAGTATTTCAAGGCAAAGTTTAGGCTTGGTCTCTTTTTTATTGTCTTCAGCAGTCAGTCAAGAATGCAAGCATTTATCCATCGCTAATTTTTTGTTAACTTAACAAAAATGTTCCACATCACTCAGGTAAGTTAAAAACGGAGGCCTGTCTTGTCAGACAAGTACAGTTCAGCATCACATCAATTTGTAATCTCATTTGTTTGTTTCTTTTGGATATGTGGATATTATCAAATCCAGTCCAAATTTTAAATTTTTTCAATTTAGTTGAGCTATACCACAATCCTCCTCCTGGTAACTGCAGGAGCAGTCCATGCTGTACAAGTACAAAGGTTTGCAGACCACTTTCCTAGATGAAGAGATGAAAGTTGACAACTTACAATTATGCTTGACAAGGTGCATCTGAGATGTCCGAAAAAGGCGACTATACACTTATATCTACTAATATTTAAAATCATTGTTAGAAGCGCATGTTTTAATTTATTTTTTTTTCTGTCTAAACAATACGGACATGTTTTACAAAATCAGACCCTAAGCCACTGAACTGACATGTCTCATGTACTCCAACACTCACATCAGCATATCTCAACATTTCCGTGACAAGTAAATCTTGCGTCATTCTTCTGAGACAAATGTCACAGTTTTGGCAGGTTTTGCATGGAGGACAACAAGACACAACAATAAAATAAAGCCAAATCACAGACACGCCTGGTACAGTACTTGGGGAGATGCCTCATTTCAGTCAAAACATAAATGATAAACCGTGACGGAAATGTGTTTGAACCAAAAACAGATGTGACATTTTTAGTTATTGTTACATTACGCATACTGCTGTCAGCTCTTGTTGGTATCGGCTATCAGCTGAAGTTATTAAGAGCGTTCCAAGTAAAGAGCTCTATACTTTCCCTTCTCCTCGGGCCTCTCTCTGCTCCTGACAAACTGTTTTCAGCCATTTTTCATTCTTTTTCCACCCGGAGAGGAAAGCCGACAGAAGGCAGGTACTGAACAAAGTCACTCCGTCTGTCACACCCTCTCCATCCTCTTAAATCCATCAGCGCACAGGCCAAGAGAGGCTGAGGACTTCACTTGTGTTCACATATAGGACCATACACCTCACCTCAAAGAAGGGAAAAGAGTGACAGTGCGCAAGAGACTGAAATGAAAGAGAAAAAGTGAAAAATAACAAGCAACATGACAGCTCTGATGTCATTCACCATTAGAAGCCATTAGTGGTTTTGAATGTTCCATTGAATGTTTTCATGTCAGTGTAGTGTGGGTGAAAGCCCATTGACATCTTACTATCACCCCATAAGTAACTTCACACACTCTTGTGTGGATGTTTAGTGGTAAATTGGGAGTAATGAAGCAGAAGTGGGGGTCACAGTAGCTCTTTGACTAGCGCTGCTCCCACCGCACTTACAAAATCACACATGAACACAAACACATACATACACAGGCCATCACTCCATCACCACCTAGCAGTCGCCGGTACGACGTCATCAGCAGTGGCCCATCCTGTTTTTCCCCTGGCGGCGTGTTTGGTCTGTCAGGCTGAGGTGGTGCCGACCTGAGAAGCGAAAGATGAAAGAGAGAGGGTGAAAAGAGGGATGAGGAGAGAAGACAAGACACACACGCACATAGACCTGTCACCAACTCACCAACACACTATTTCCAACCACTTGACCACTCATGATTTGTCCCTTCTTTCCATACAAGGTACCTTTCAGTCTCTCATCTTATTTCACACTGCTTTAAACTTCATATATTTTGATCTTTTACTCTCTACTTGTACAATGTAGTGTGACGTATATCCGGCTTATGAGCTGCATATCTTTTTGCTGCCTGTCAGTGCTATAGTAACATTAGCTCTGACTACAAACCTAGTGAACTTTGCTTTTCAGTTAGCTTGGTACATATTGTCAATAGTATTCACTGTTTGTTTTATTTGCAGTGTTTTTGAGCATTTTGATAATCACTTAAGTGGCTTAGCAATGTTAGCTAGCTAGCATAGTCAATTTCATTCAAACTCAACAGAAACAAAAGAAAGCTAACCAAAAATGATTGGGCTCATCTTTCCAGTGCTCCAACAACAATCACTTCTGGTTTGGTCAAAATAAACCCTTAATTCACTGAGTTAGATGTGAAAATATTCTGGCATGCTGCTTCTCTGATGTCCAGCCTCTCACACATCTACCGGTCATATTTTCATAAAACAAGATGGGCTACTGATGATGTCGTATCGGCGACTACTAGGTGGTGATGGAGTGATGGCCAACATACAGGGTTTCCCCCAGTGCTTTATTGGCCTGGCGGGCCGCCAGGCTTTTCTTGCCCCCCCGCCAGGCTAAGCGTCACTTGTTTATTTATTTTAAATAGGTTTTTTTATGCACCAAAACAGTGATACCAAAGACGGTATACAGAGCTTTTAACTGCATCTGGTGATACGGTTGAAAGCGCAATGGCGACAGCTTATGGTCGATACGTGAACACATAGGGGGTGAGAGGTCAGGTGTATTTTCCATCATCTGAACGCCCAAAACCTCTACCTGTCTACACGCTAACAACTTTTACGTGTCATGTCGGAGGAGCACTGGAGGAGATGATGAGCCCGCTCGTTCACCCCCAGGCCAAGGGGAGTGCATCCCCAGTGAGTCAACCGAGCCGCAGCTCGATGATGAGGCAGAGCCAGTGCGAGTTAGCACGGATGTTAGGACGTTGTCGGAGCAGCCTTCTGCGAGCCGCGATGGTAAACATCGAACTAGCGGATTTAATCCAAAATGGTTAGCTGACCCTAAATTTAGCGGATGGCTCTACAAGACCGAGTATGGTAAGCACGAAGAGTTCTTTGAAAAGCCCAGACGGATTGCTTGCACTGATCCAACCTGCACCATGTGCAGCAAAAAGTAGAAGAGGTCACACAGCACCAGTGATGAGAATAACGGCGTTACTAACGGCATTATTTTTTCAGTAACGGGTAATCTACCTAATTACTATTTCCATCGTTACAACGCCGTTACCATCACCGACAATTAAATGGGGCGCGTTATAAACTAAAGCTTCTCATTGAAGCTCTTGTCATCCGACTTGTCTCTCAGCAACAGGAGCTGCTCAGCTGTTTATTTTTTTTCTTTGGTGAGGGAGGAGGGAGGGACGAGACAACCGCATAAGTGATGATGATTGGCTAAGGTAGCGTAAGCTTTCACGGTAAGCCAATCAGAGGCAGTGTTCAGTTTACACACAAACCACACACACACCGCAGCCCCACACACCCAAACTAACAGGTAAACTGCAGCAATGGCGAGTCTGGAGGGAAAGTTGGCGTTTTCAAAGTGGAAGTACAGACACTACTGTATTCTCCTTGAGATAAAAGGCAAGAACAGACATGTGAAGTGTACATTATGTCCCGGACCGAAGTGTTTGTCCACGTCCGTTGTAAGCAACTCTAATCAATAAGTATTAAAAGTTCTGTTTAAGTACCTGTCTATGCAATTCTACTCTATGCAACTGGCTTGTGAAACCTGCTTAGAAAAAAATCCAAATTCTGAGACATATTTAAACTAAAAAAAAAGAGTAACGCAATAGTTACTTTCCCTGGTAACTAGTTACTTTTATAGTGGGGTAATTCAGTTACTAACTCAGTTACTTTTTGGGAGAAGTAACTAGTAACTATAACTAATTACTTTTTTAAAGTAACGTGCCCAACACTGCACAGCACAGCGTACCTCTTCAGCCTTTGAGTTCCCTGGTTTTACCCCTTGGCCATGTTTGCACTTTTTTATTTATGTTAATTTATTTTACTTTTAAATGTGACCAGCAATGGCTTGTTTTAAGATTCACTAGGATTTAACTTAAGTGAAAACAATTGATATTATTTATTTTAATTGTATTTTTTTGTGTTTGTTAAAACCGTATTTCAAGATTGTGCCTTTTTGTAAGACTCCACGTTTAAGTATTGTTAATAAATGGCTTATAATAACACATAATAGTCATAATTTCAAAATTCCTGTCAACTTTTAACATTTTTTTTTACAAAAACACGGTAGGCCACCGGTGGGCTTCTCTACCACCAGGCTTAGCAAGTTTTCTGGGGGAAACCCTGAACATATGTATGTGTTTGTGTTTGTGTGTGATTTTGTAAGTGTGGTGGAAGCAGTGCTAGTCAAAGAGCTTCTGTGACCTCAACTTCTGCTTCATTGCTTCCAATTTACCTCTAACACCAAGTGTGTGAAGTGACTTATGGGGTGATGTGTAAAGCGTAAAGTGCATTTTGATGATCTCTTCAGTGTCTTAGATAAGTGAGAGCAACATTAGTTAGCTAGCTAACTAGCATCGTCATCTCCATTTAAACTCAACAGAAACTAAATGAAACTCCAGTCTTTCCACTGCTCCAACTATCAACTCTAGCAACTCTGGTTTGGTCAAAATAATTAATTCATTCACTGTGTTAGATGTGAAGGAGCGAGAGAGAGGTCAGACATCAGAGAAGCATCAAGAACAAACGCCATGTAGAGCCAGAATATTTTCACATCTAACACGGTGAAATAAGGGTTTATTATGACCAAACCAGAGAGAGTGATTGTTTTAACAGAGGAAAGATGAACCAGTATGTATTTGGTAAGTTTAATTTTGTTTCTGTTGAGTTTGCGTCTGTTGAGCTAATGTTGCTAATGGTTATGTATGACACCGAGGTGATTATCAAAATGCTAAAAACACTATACAAAAAGAACAGTAAAGACTTTTAGTACTATGTACCAAGCTAACTGTGAAAAGTGAAGTAACTATCCTTAGGATGAAAAATTACTAAGTTTGTAGGTGAAGGTGACGGCATTATAGTTTTGACAAGAAGTAAACAGACATGCAGTTCATAAAACTGATATGTCACACCACCTTGTGCAACTAGAGAAATGTCTTTATTGGCTATTGGCTCTGCACAAGGATCATGCTACTTCTGGGATTATTTACTAAAAAAATGGCAAAGTGAAAAATTGAAAATTGTTGTGCTTTTCATTTTTAGCCATGCTGTGGTTTGATTGAGACAATGGGAGGCTAAGCCATGACTTAAATTGCATCTGACTGCTCAGCGGGACTGCATAACCTCGTCCATCCCTGCTTCCTTTCACCACCCCTGACAATCATGATGGCTTACATGGACCATTTGAGGCAAGTGAGTTGCAGAGAGGACAAAAAGACAATTTCAGCAGTATAACAATAATATACAATTAGGGAGTGAGGATTGATTTGCAAAAGTCGGTGCAGAAACAGTGTCCACAAACACTGGCATTCACGCTTCTTGTGCTTTAATGATGTCTGCGTGCTAAAAGGATGGCACTGCAGAACAATCCGGATATCCAAAATTGACCAGTGGTTCGAGTGAGCCAATCCTTGATTAAGGCGTATGACAAGCAGTTCAACGCCATCCATGTTGTTTCAAACACTGGACAGTGATTGAATTCTGGAACAATGTTGTATCCAAATTATCCAATTTGATATGTGAAACTGTGCCTGTAACTATATGTGCTTTAATTCTACACGACATATCAAGTCATAATCTTTCCAACCTCAAATAGCATGTCATTTTTAAAGAACTGACAGCAAAATGATTGCAACCCGCTGGACGCTTACTCACTCTCTCGCTGTTAGAACTTGGATCCTCTCTTTCTTAGATGTCATATACATGGAACGCTCAACAGCTTGAATCAGTGGTGCCAATGAGTACACAAAGTGCCTGGCGTGGCACCACTGAATCCTTAAATAACATTCTGTAAGGTCATTATCATAACTCAACTCAGCTTTCTTGATCCAGTTTAGTTCCCTCTATTTTGTCTATTTGTGTGTTAAGTAGGTATGCACTTTCATTTTATATTATTTCCTTACTTTATTCATACTTTCTCCCAATAAATTACTTGTTTTTTTTCATTACTGTCAACACTTACTTTGTGTTTTATTGCATCACATGACTCATTTTAATGTCCTTGGTCAGTTATGCTGACTGAAAGAATGTATTTCTGTGTTTCTGTCATCTTATATTTCATAAAGCCACAGCATATCTGAACTGAAGACATCAAGCTTGAAAGACGTGGCCCTGTATGTCAGTAAGGTAAAGTGCAATCCAGTTGCATTATGGTAATCATTACTTTGGAGTTTAATCCATATTAGAGACTTAAAAGACAATATATCTCGAACCCTGCAGCTTAAATTTGGACAGTTCTTGGGGTGACTTTAAGAAACTTACAGCAGGTGGGACTGAAGAGAGCAAGGCGACAGAAAACATAGCAAAAGGTGGCTGAAGATTTCAGGTAAAAAACATGAACTCATTAGTCCAAGACAGAGTAAAAAGCAAGAGTCCAAAAACCACAATCCAGAATAAAAAAATAGGAACACTGGGAGCAGACACAGATGACCTGACAACTGAAAGAGGCAACACACACTCACTGAATATGCATTTAGGGGCAAGTCAGAAAGGCGGGAAAACAGACATGAAATAAAGACAACAAAGACACTTCAGGGAATACAACATAAAACATGAAATGACTAAACCCAAACCATGACAAAGTTTTTGCAAGTGCAATACCAAATTGCTGGAGAATTGCTGGTAATGGATCAGTAATCAGCCAGTACTCTTAGCTGAGGCATTATAAGTGTCAGAAAAAGTATCAGTATCAAAAAAAAAAAAAAAAAAAGATCTGTGAAGTCCTATTGCAAAGCAGACTATAAAACTAATGACTTATATTTTGTTCCCCTAACTTTAAGACAGTCCAGCTGCCCAACATTGTAGAGATTCTTGGGTAAGTTCATGTCAAATTTCATCACAAGTGTCTAATCAATAAGGAGGCAGTGAAAAATAGTTGCTTTAATTTAGACAGACTGCAGGTGTCAGTGAATTAGGCAAACTTCAATTTGACCTCTTGCCCTCAACGACAAACTTCTTAAAGTCAACAAATGGCTGTCTAAGGCTCTCTGCAGGACAGAAGCTGAAGAAAATCATCAAGGGGCACATCTACAATGGTTGCCACTATATGAGCACAGGGGGGTGCAGATGTGGGTCACCTTAGGCCCAGAATCACCTCCAGAACCGGCACCAAGACAAAAGCGAGAAGAGCAGAGCGGAGCCCAGCAGATATACAAGGTGCCTGCCAGGAGCGCGGCCCAGCCAGAGAGCTTTTATAGGAGCTGGGGCTGGTTCTAATCGGAGGGAGAGGGAGCTGGTGGGGTGGAGGAGTTGGACAGCGGGGGTTATGTTTCCATGCCCCTGTGTGAGTGTGGATGATCCAAAACCCCATGTCTGTAAATGTCAGAGTTGGGAAGCAGAATCCAAGAGTGAAATCTCTATAAGCTGTCCTGTAAGGAGCAGTAAACCCAGACGGGAATGGAACTGAGATCTTTATCGATCTATAGACCGACACATTGTGCTGCACAGACGCTGCCAGAACAGCACAAGGCCATACAGTGGCAGCTATTGTGTAAAAGTCCGCCTTCATTCTGCTATCCTCCATCTACCTTTCATTAGTACTGGAAACAGATCGGCTTTTACATGCAGTTAATTAGTGCTTATACACTCCTAGAAATAAAGGTGCTTACTAGAACCATAAAAGGGTTCTTCGGCTTATCGTCATAAGAGAACCCTTTTCGGTGAAGGTTTATACCTTGAACTATCATGAGAGGTTTCAAAGAACCCACTATAGGAGGTCCTACAGAGACCACTTCTATGGTGTAACATCTCCACCCAAAACCCTCACTGGGGGGGGGGGGGTTCTATCCAGAACCCTTCCACCTTCTAAGGGTCTAAGGGTTCTAACAAGAACCCACTTTCTACTGAGAACCTTTTTATGTTCCAAGGGTCTTATCTAGAATTTGCCAAAGGGGTTTAACTGAGAACCTTTTTATCTTCCAAGGATTATTATTGAGAACACACTCAGGGGGTGCTACTGAGAATCTTATTAGAGTCCAAGGGCTTCATCTAGAACACGCCACAGTGGTTACACCATGAACCTTTTTATATCCCAAGGGTTTAATCTAGTACCAACCAAGGAAGTTCCACATAGAATCTTTTAATATTCCAAGGTTTTTTGTCAAAAAGCCACCATAAGGATTCTACAAAGAAAACTTTAAAATTCCAAGGGTTTTATCCAGAACCCACCCAGGTGGTTCTACCAAGAACCCTTTTATATTATGGTACATAAGAACTCTTGTCAAACCCTTGACAAAAGAGTTCTACAAGGATTTTAACAATCCTTGAGGAACCTTTTCTTCAAAAAATGGTTTGGCAAGGTTTCTTTCTATGACTAAGGGTTCCATTAACAACCTTTTTCATCCAAACAAGGGTTCCTCAGAAATAAATGGTTCAGCCCTTCAGGAAGAACCCTTTTGCTACTCTTATTTCTAAGAGTGTTTTGTGAAACAAAACTCTTGTGTTTCCATCTACCGTTTAGTTAACAGACCAATCCTTAGAGCCCCAGTTAAGATCATAACTCAATATTTCTAATCTTGGCTTTACTGACCTTTGTTGGACCCATTTGGCTTACAATATGCTGTTTGTTTCCAAAATGTGACACTGTTTTCATGGTCAATGAACTCTCTGACAGGAGATAACGTTACTTAAGACATTACCATTTGAGCGTTTCTTTCAAAATGTGACGCATGTGGACATGGCGAACACGAGATTTTACAGTATGACTCAACAAATACAATAAGAACAGATGAGTCATTTCCAAATGTTGTTACTGTTAAGTTTGGATACTGTAGGTCACATTTCAAAACAGCAGTCCGATGTGGTGCACAGTGGAAATCTCTCTTCAGAGCGCTAGCTTCTGGTTTTCATTACTCTGAAGGGAGAGTATCTGTTCTGTGCGCCTTGCACTGTTATAAGCTTAGCACATTTTGTGAAATATGAGCACCAAACACTAACAACAACTACAACAAACTACTAGAAGGGTCAAAAGCTGTGAAAAAAAGAAAGAAATCATCAGTGAATGTGGCTTCTACAAAAGAAATTTCCAAGGGGCAACCTTGGCGGAGTCCAACACCCAACGGAAATGCATTTAACATCCCTGCATGAAACACTGTAATATTACAATATTGATCCCTAATTGACAGAGTACATAAGACTGCTAGCTCGCAAACATGGATGTAAACAATTCAGGTTTCAAACATTAAAATCTTTTCATAATAGAAAGTTTGACAAAACAATCCCAACTCTAGGTCCATGTATTATTTGGAGCTTTCAACCTTAGCACACAGTCCTACTCCACAAATGGAATTTGCTCACTTGTCATGGACACTGATCTGTTGGCTTTGAGATGAAATTGTTTCTTTTCTAAGAATATCAGAACCAACAGAATCAATAGCCAGCATGAGCAGCAAAAATAAAAGAGAAGTTGTAATGAACGTTATTTCTCTTTTTACAGAAGAAATAAGCTATTCTATTCATATGTGGTCATACAAAATTGATAAAAATGCTGGATTTAGACACATTTAGAAGACACTCCTGTCCAACCCCATCAATGACCATTAGTTTGCTGCTCTGAAGAGACACTGTAAAATTACAGCCAGTCTGAATCAAATCAAGAGTAATCAAAATTGGATCTGACTTAGATCAAAACGTTGACTATCACCACACGCAACCACCACTGACCTACTATTTTTGTGGCCCAGTATTATACATTATAGCTTATAATATCAATCAGATGTTCAAAAACCAAAGCAAACCAGCTGCTCTTCGACAAGGAGTGCAAAGAGGAGACATAATTCCTAGCAAGGCTTTTCCACCCTGCAGCCTTTTAGGAAGACCAGGGAGAACAAACAACATGAGGTAAAACAGGGTCAGACCAGGAGTTTACTTCAATGTCTACATCTATTACTGTACAAGAGTTGTAATGGTTCTACTGGAGATCAGCTGGATATAATAAAGCGATCAAGATGAAGGTTTGTAATGTAAACCAGACTTTAGAAAGTGCTTAGAAAAAAAAAAGGATTTACATAAGAACAAAATACCGTGTTCTAAAAAATATGAAAATAGAGGGAGATTTGAAAGAAGTGATTATAAGAAACACCAGAAACCACACATCATAACAAAGTGGGCAAAAACATTTCATAACAACAAGTATGTGAAAGTGCAGTTTATAAAGATGATGTTGGATTAGCAAACTTATATTCTTCTTCTGTTTGGAGACTAAAGACATTAGTGACCAACAAAATGCTTCCCACTCATCATTTCAGCTTAAATGTCCTTATACACAGTTACTGCAAATTTTAATTAGCGTCATTCATGTTTGGGGGAAAAAAAAAAAGGATGTGGACATTTTATAATTCCTGTAAGCACTGTTCTGGCAGTTCTGATGAACACTGGTTTCCGCACTGACCTCAACCGTTTCTTAGATGCCTTGAATGAAGTGGTGTAATGGGGCTGTGTGCATCTAAACAGACTCCATCATTTTAAGCGGTTGTTGAAATTAGGTCATGATTGACAAGACTTGCCGTATGTATGGAACTGTAGAGTGCCTTTTATAAATCTGATTTGTTTAGGGAATCTGTGTAATTGCTTTATGGCACAAAAGGACATTGCTTTATGCACCTGTAGAGATCTGTGTAGAGGTTAAAAAAAAAAAAAAAAAAAGTCCAATTCATTTCTCACACAGGAGCTTTCCATCCAGGAAAAACCCTGTGCGGAAACACCAAAAATTCTTTAAAAAGTTGCAATATGGCAAAAAGGGATGTGGCAAATTAAGTGTAATGACAAAAGTGAAATGCAACACAGTGCAATGGAAACTGAATAAATTATGATGTGCATGTGACTAAAAATATCAAAATTGTGAGGAGACTGTAACTTTCTTCCAATTAACGCATAAAGCAAACATTAATTCCATAGTTCCATAATGTTCTCTACATGTTTTTTCCACATTTTTGTGTTTTGACTGCTACATGATCTTGTTGCGCCTTCTTCTTCTACAATGGTATAGTGGCACCTGACTGGAGAATTGCCAACTACTGTTTATTTCAGTGAACCAACTCCTAAAATTCACATAGTGGATGGAAATGCAGATGAATATTCATATTCTTTTGCTCATCTTCTAAAAATAATGTTTGTTTTTTTTAAAAATGCTGCCACACTCGGATGGAAACCTATCTATTGACATGGTTGAACACTTCTAGGGCTTGGATCGTCACGAAACTCTCCCAGCTAAATAATCATAGGAATTGATTTACAACTGTGCTTGGAAGTTGTCATTTGATAACAAGTTAAACTAGTAAGAAGAGTTGTTGACTATGACTATCAATTTAGCTTAGAAACATACAACAGCACAGGGTAAAATTCTGTCATGTTCACTGCTAATGGCTGCAGAAGCAAATGACTGCAGTGTTGAGAAAACTGAAAACAATCTGACCTTAAAAGAATTTACTTTTGGATTCTCTGTCATTTTTTGATGAATCTGAAAAGTATGGCACCGTGTCTTATTCACAGCTGCCACACCAAAGAGTTCTGCATTTGCTACAGCTACTGATTCATGCTTCTTACTGCATTCATGTGGTGCTGCAATAATCAGGAAAATGAGTTTCTGACTGGGAAAATTCACAAACACCCCCTCAAGTCAAAACCACAATTCAGAAAGTCAGGAAAAAATTTTGGTTCATGACTTGCCTTGTTGTTGTCTGTTGAGGCTACACACGCAAAGACTTTGGTGGACAAAAGTAAATATTTGGTTGATTAAGCTTTTATTAATTCATGTACTGCATATCCATTTTTTACTAACGCATAATTTATAATATGGTATTAGGTTGTAACTATCCTACCGTCTACCCCCTAAAGCGTCAATGCTGTTTCCACATCAGGGCTTGAAGGCTCATAAACACACCTAAGTCAGAAGAACAATTTCACAATACGGGAAACGGAACCATGTGAGGAGCGTGGGAATACACCATCTGATTGGATTTCTCTCCATGGCAACGGTAGCTGAGGCTGGTGAGTACTGTAGTATATACACTACAAAAAAAGAAAAAAAGAAAAAGAAAACTAATAATTTCAAGGAAACTGCCTTCACTAGAATAGATCGAGTTTTGAATCAAACTCAGACTAAACAAAGTTTTGCCTAGCTATGATCTTCTGTTGAGATAATTTACTTTTCTCTTGAAACTTGAATCTAGATGCCTCAAAAAATTGGATTTCAAAAACTGTTCACACTGAGCTATGAGCCTGATTTGTCATTATTTGTGTGCTTGAAAATTAAATGGTTGCAATTCAAAATATTAATTACTAACCACTTCAATGAGTTTACTTAGTAATTTTTGAAATATTAATTTTGTTGGGTTTGAGTTTTGAGTTGGGCTCAAAACTCAAAAATCTATTTAAGTTAAGTTTAAGTTGTCTTGAAATTTTCGATCAGAAGCACGGCAGGCTTTCTGTGTTGAGTAAGAGCTCTATACAGATGTTTGTCCTCTTTATTGCTGCCATAAAGATAGTAGCATCACTGTTTTTACAACAGTGCTACTGAAAAGTGAGCAGGCCAGACTTTTTTTTACCCTGGTTTCATTTGTTTACCATAATTACAACAGTAGTTACAACACAGTTTATTAGACAGTTACTGGTCAAAGATGTGATATCTAGCACTTATAAAAGAATAAAAAAAGATCATTTATACACAGGCAAATGAGTGAATAAACACACACGCATAGACACATGGTCCAGCTGGACACATTACGCATTTTTCGGCTAATGGCTCACGTGGCTGGTGGTTAAGTGGGCAGGCGTCTCCACCACCCCCAGCAGTGTCTGAGGAAAGACCACAACCACCATCTCCTCTCCTCAGCCAAACCTCCAGCAGCCTCAGGAGACGGAGACTATTCGTGTGTGTGTGTGTGTGCATGCGCGGGTCCGTGTGCGCGCTGTGTTAAAAAGCCTCCAGCACCTCCCTACTGGGAGCCAAGCCCCAATCACAACAAACCAGAAACAAACTCTAAATGGAATTGCAACACGCTGCATGTTTGGATCTCACTCCTACTAAAGATCTTCAGTATTTTTTTTTTCCTCCCAGGGGTAAAATGAGAGTTACACAGACCATGTGCTGCCATGCAAGTTAGATAACATTCCTAGTAAAAGCGAACCCCTGGCTATCCTAAACTCGCCAGAGGATGACATGCCAAACTCCTGCCGCTTAATGTGTGTGTGTGTGTGTGTGTGTGTGTGGTGTGTGGGGGGGGGGGGGGGGGGGGGGGTTTGGGTTTGTGTATTATCAGTCACTGTCGTAATTAATGGGCTTGATCAGTCACTTACAGGGGAGATTTGTGGCCTGTACAGTAGCTGCCAGGAAAAATCCAAAGCAACACACACAGGCAAACACACACACACTTAGGGCGACGTTTCTTTATCCGACATACAAACACACAAATCCTCCCGCGACATCATTCTGTCATACGACTTCCTCTGCTATCACTTAACAGTCATTTGGCTCGAAATGTCTCATCTTCTCAGACGTTTCCTCTAAACTAGCCATCTGGCTACCTCCGCAAGACCGAGAGCTTGTCACCACCTTCAAAATAAAAGACCTTTAATCTAGCTTTGGCCTGCAACTCCTCCCTCAAAATACAATTTTCCCTCTGTGCCTCTTTCTTTGTAAACTCAGTTATGTGAGACAATCTGTGGTTAAATACTCAATCAAACCTTTTGGGTCTGGGCAAGGCAGGTTATCCAATTGAAAATGATGCTGGATTTTTACTATGTCAGTGTGCAGGTAAGGCCCGGTCACACCAGAATTGAAAGTTCCCATGAGTTCGAAATCAGTGTTCAAGTGATTTATCACATGTATACTGCACTACACATCACCTATATGCACACATGTCTGGCCCAGTAATGACAAAAAAGTCGTTTTGAAGGTATTCTCTGGGATTTTTTAATGGTATTTCGGAGTCTTTTCCTGGATAACAATTTGAAACTGCTGATGCATTCTGCATTCAGGTGCATTACTTAATTTGCGTTCAATGAAACACTTTCTTACATATGACGCAGCAGACCATGGAACAATATATTGGTTCAATGGAGCGAGCAGAGTGGTCTTACTGTACAGAAGCACAATTTTCCAACTTTATTCACTGATCTGGATGAAACTGGATCATATTTTATGGAGAAAATATTTTCTGGTTTTCCCTGATGTCCTTCAGCTGCTCAGTTTCAACTTGTGATTAAATTACAGATGGACAAATGGCTTTAGCTTACTTGTTGCTAAAGTAGCTAACAGTAAATGATAGCTGTTTGCTGCTCTTGGTGGGGAACAGAACTGGGTTCAGCAGCCTCCCACTGAACATGATTGGTCACCGAGACCGATGAGGAACACAGCACCAAGGTCACACCATTGAGGTGGTGTTCTTGCTGGGTTTGGCTTCCAGAACCACGGGTAAAACCAGGCTAATGGCAGTTAGAGGTTAGCGAACTTACTTTAGCTCCGTTAGCCCTGGGGTGCTGGGAGCCAAAACCCACCAAGAATAATACCTCAGTATGACCTTGGTGCTGTATTCTCTGTCGTCAGTCTGTCCTCCGTTGTTCTCGGAGGCTGTTTTGGGCCCTGTCTGGCTGCACTAACTCAGAGTTCCCATCCTAGGAAGAGTCACCAAATAGGTTTTCCTCTAATGCTCGCCATTCTAGGATTATATCCATCCATGGACTGTCTTAAATGCATGGCAGGAGGGGTGCAACACACAATGCTATTGGCTATTGTAACTACCAATCAATATCTGGAAACACGTAACCAATAAGCACTCTGGTAACTGTTTCATGGGAACTTTAAAATGGTGAAATTTTGCAGCAAAATCAATTAATTTCAGTAGAAACACTTACATCATCAACTTTTGTTGGTGTATAAACTGATTCAAAAAAGAGTGACTGTCTCAGAGACTTATGAGACTGGAGTCGATGGTACAAATACCTTTTATGAAAAAAATATGTGAACTTATTGTTCCAGTAACAACCAAGCTAAAAGCCAGCCTGAATAGTTTTTCTCTCTCTGCTGGTTGAAATAAATTACAATTCTGAGAACAAAATGCCAGGGGTAAGTAAATACTCAAAGAGGAGTACAAAAATGAAAGAGAGAAGCCCTGAGAGTTATTTTGAGTGATTAGCACCAGAATATTCACAGCTTGCTAGCATGTTACCACTCACCAGCCATCCCTGTGAGAAGTCCCTACCCCACCAAGCCTCTAGCACTAGAGGCTTGGTAGAAAGCAAATATGCAAATATAGCAAATATGGTGCAATTCAGCACATCACTGTTTTGTCATTCTGAGTTGTAGAAACCAAATGAAATCTGCACAGCCGCAAAAGAATCAAAATTCAACCTGTTTGTCAACATCCCTCTGCATCTCATACTGATGCACGAAGTACCTTTTAATGCCCACGAGACACTGCCAGAAAGCTTTTTTTTAAAAAATGTGGTTAACGTGAAACACTCACAGTTTGGGTGGGTTTAGGCACCAAAACTACATGGGTATATTTAGGATAAGACCATGTTTGTAGTTACATTAAGTATGTTATGTTATCTAATGTACGTCACATGGCTTGCAAGACAAAAGTCAAACGACGAAAGTTATGTGACGCACATAATGTTAAAGTACCTTAAGACTTTTAATAATGTTCGGTTCAGTTTTGACATGGACGTGAAAGGCAGAAAGTGGTGAAAGTTCTGCACTCGTCCACCCCACCTCCTCCACATGCAGACTTCTTTTTTTATACTGTATTGGAAGCCTGGTGCATCTCTTTTAGCCGCTAACAGTGTGTGTGTATGAGTCACCATAGGGTGGCAACAAAACATCAGTATTTTCCTGTAAATACTGTATGATATGTATGTATGTATCCTGGAGTCTTGAGATGAAAGCTGACAATCCTAAGACAGAAAGGTAATAAAATCTTTGGTCACTATACCAAAACAGTGGTTATAGATCATAAGTCCAGCTTTGGAGACCAAAGACAGCCTACACTAAAATTAAGTCAGGTTTAGCACCAAATTCTCACAATGTGACTGCTGATCTGACCCATGTCTACAAACCAGCAAATCAGCCCGGTTTGGGGGGGAAAAAAGCTCTCACACTCTCTTTCTCCAGCTCCTGTTTTGAGGTTTTTTGATGCATAGACATGACAGCACCATGACCACAACATATTATTGTTTTTCTATGATTTTAAAACATAAGAGTGGCACAAATGGATTATGTGAACCCATGATGTACCTCTGCTGTGATATATTTTTTCTCTTTGCATTGTAGCCATGCATTCATCGTACAATCTGACATGCTTCAATTTTATACTGTACAGTCTGACGCAGATTGTGACCACGATTTTATTAGACCCATCTCGCACGGTGACATTCAATAAACTTACATAATCATTGTTGCTCAGTCTAAAGGCGCCTTTAGTTATAAATATATATTGTGCTGACTTATAAAAATATCTTTTTTTCCCAAACTAGACACTCCAATGGACTAAAAATGTCATATCCAAACTATGTCAACAAATCCTTCTTTTAGATTATAATTTGGAAAGTATGGTTTTTCCTGGCCCGGCTGAAGAGTTCACATCTTTTTGCAGATAAAACTGGTGCCATGAACGACATTAATATCAGACTCAGAGTTCATGAACGTGACCTTGTTCCCTCAGTTAACTGGGCTCAGCAGAGGTTGCCTCAGCTCAGTCCAGCAGTGTGAAAAAGCCCTACATGTGGTACTACAGTGGTATTGGTCCTAATTATGTTAACTGCAATGCAGCTTTCTCTGACCGCAGCACCAAAGGTTTACAGGGCTCTCATTATACACTTAGATTCTACTGTAAACCAGGAAACAAGGAGCCAGTAAGCTGCTGCTCCAAAACCACACCACTTCCTAGTACGCTCAAAAAACACTTTGTTCCTTTCCTTTGTTGTCCGCTGTGATCACCGTCAAAAATCAAGTGGATGTTTGATTCATTTGCCAACTGGCGCACACGCACAATCAAAATTGTGTTGTGATACTGTAAACTCTGCATTTGCAGTTGTTTTGATTCGGTCTGATGTTTTGCCGATGGTTACGTTACATGATACCTTAGCTATTTCCAATTCCACTGAGACTTTTTTCAAAATATACTGTTGTGCTAATAGTCACAGCTGCCTTATGATCAAGGATGTGTTTCTGTGTTTCAAAAACTTATTAATGTTCCCATGGAGTCAAAATCTATAATATGCAACATTTCCACATTAAAATATCTACAAACATGAGGCACATGTTATATATTTTGTCGAGTTGTGTACTTACATTATCCCATATGTTTCCAACAATGGTCATACTCAGAAAAATCTGCAATTTATTCAAGGTAACGGAGCGTTTCCTGCTATAACTTCCACAAAAACATGGGACACATCTGGACACATCGGAGGGAAGCTGTTGGTGAATGTGATTAAACGTAAGGTGAATAAATCTTTAATACCTCCTCATCCTTGAACATGATCTCTGCCTGAGTCAGACAGATTTTCATCAGCTATGGTAGTTTTGTAAAAGTGAAGATAACAACTCCCATGATCCCATGCTACTTCAGATGTCATCAAATTACATCTTTTGTTATCGTTCTAATGTGCAAGAGACTGCTAGCAGCAGAACTCACATATTGTGTGTTTGAATGTTTTTGTCACATATGTCACCTATATACCAGTATCTGGCCCAACAATGACAAAAATGTTGTTGTGTAGGTATTCTCAAGTATTTTAGAGTTTTTCATTTCCTGGAAAACAGACTACTAAATTTGAGTCCAATGAAACACTTTCTTTCTTATGACACCACCAAAGTAATAGACTTATACTGTACATGTCTATGTCAATAATCAGAGCAGAGTGTTTCTGGGGGCCAGGCATCACTGTACAAAGCACTATTTGATGACTTGTACAAAAACACAACTTTATAACTTTATTCACTTTGCATGAAACTGGATCATATTTTATGGAGAAAATCTTATCTGATTTGACCTCTCTTGATGTCTTCTGGCTGCTCAGCCTCAACTCTCGGTTTTTCAATTAGTTTCCTCATGGATGATCAAGTAGCTAAACATAATTTGTTGGAGGGCAATGAACCTGGCCTCAACAGCTTCCCAGTGAACATGACCTGAGCGAGACTGAGCACAGTCTCCAAGAGAGACAGAACGGAGTTCACACATGGACAGATAGCACTAGCTTACTTATTGCTAAAGTAGCTTAACATGTTGGCCTGGTGCATGTCATCCCCTTACTGTCACTGCATATAATTTGTCCTCACTTCAGCTGTCCTCTCCAAATAAAGGCATAAAAGACCAAATCATTGTCATTAACAGGCAATAGAACTGGGCTCAGCAGCTTCCCAATCAACAAGGCCAGACTGGGAGTAAACACAGCCTCAGAGACAGGGAATACAGTACCAAGTTACAGTTACATTTACATTTACATTCACTGGTCCTGATGGAAAGATGGCTTTACTTGTTGTGAAAGTAGCTAAACTGTTAGATGCCTGTAGCGCAAAACAGACCCAGGCTCAGTAGTTTCCCAGTGAACACGACCACTCATCGGAATGACCATAACCTCTGAGACTGACAGGGAATACAGTACTGAGGTAAATTACAGAGTTTACTGTTGAACAGATAGCTTTAGCTTACTTGTTGCTAAAATATCTAAACATAAACTGTTATCTACTGTTAGGAAACAGAACCAGGCTCAGCATCTTCCCAATGAATAAGGCCGGACTGGGATTGAACACAACCTCCGAAACCAACAGGGAGTTTCCAAATGGACAGATAGCTTTAGCTTACTTGTTGCTGAAGCAGTTAAACATAAAATGTTGCCATTAGCAGGAAATGAAACCAAGCTTCGCGGCTTCCCAGTAAACACAGCCAGACAGGGACTGAACACAGTCTCTGAGACCAACAGGAAATACAGTACCAAGGTCATTTAGAGAGAGTTTCCTAATAGATAGATAGCTTAACTTGTTGCCAACTGCTGACTGTTAGTTCTGTTAGCTGTGACTCAGCCCCAGCATGCCAGGAGCAACACCCGGCAAGAAAACCTCGGTATTAGAGCCTGTTCCCTGCCGTCAAACTGGGAACTTCAAGGGAGCTTTAAGACAATCCAGTTGGACTGCTCAGTATTATTTCAAAGGAGTGTTTCTGAAAATACAACACATTCCAAGTAAATAGACATATATATTGAACCATTAATAATCCTATTGGACTTATAGTGTGTTGTAACACATCATTTACAGCCCTCTTTTTAGTAAGACTGTCCCTATGGGAATGGAGCCCCCAACCCCAGCAGTGTTGGGGCCATTCTTTGTGCGTTGACTTGTGCAAGACTCCTAAAGGACTTTACTAAAGTGCATACGTATCACAGTTTCCATGCATCAGGATATACAGTAGCTTATCAGCATCACAACTGCTTTAGTATCACTGATAAAGAATAAATAAAAACTTAATAATGATAATAAAAACTAACAAACTGGCATTAAGTTTGTCTGTGCAGATCACAGAGCCAAGGCCTTGCATTAGTAGAATTAGAGGGTATTTGAGAGTGGCTCAGGCTAAGCCAAGAGTATTGGGCACACTGCTGAAGATTATAACCCGGCCTGCAGCCCTCGGCAGTCCTGTTTCCAGCCCATTTCTGCAAAAGATCATAGTCTATTGGCTGAATACCGCTGCACTAAGTGCCATGGAGGGAGAGAGTCGTGCTCAGCCAAGTCCACTGGTCCACTGGCAACAGAGGCTGGCAGTAGAAAGTCCCAGCTCCATAGTTTAAACAGCCAACAGTAGATGATTGGCCTGGCAAAACAGAGCCACTCTGCCTAGCAAAACACATGGCAGTGCTTATGTTCTTAACCCTTACTCAGGTCTTACGCTATAACATAGCTTAAACATATAGCAGCGAAGAAAAGTGGACGGCTCAGACTATTGTCCCTTGTGTGGAAACAGTCCATTTCTGATGGTTTCTTCAAAATGTCTGTTGGTGCTGGCCAACAGGGCGAAGACGTGGACCTTTAATCAAACACATGGTTAAAATCTGATTTGAGAAAATGTGAAAAGTGAATCAGAAATGTGCTGCCAGCTCACAGCTACAAGTGTCAGGTTGTTCTTGAGCAAAGTACAAAATGCTCTGCTGCAGCTGCTTAGTGGCACTGTGAGCGCTCAAATCTGTTTAAAGATCTGAATTAGCATTAATAGAATCACTGATTGCATAAATATAATCTCAAATTCAAAACATGGCATGTATCTTGATGAATCCATCAAGATTGAAGCAATGGCTGGTAATGTAATGATAGCAGGGGGACGGGGGGTTGACTTTATAAAAACACCACTCACACTTGAGATTTGCTGAACTTTTGTGGTTTTGCGCCAATCTCAAAGGGAAATCAAGTAGAGAAATCAAGATTTACTGCCTTTTTAACTGCTGGAATTTGCAAGTAATGGTAAATTACAGACAGTAAAATCTCCTAATGGAACATACAAATTTACAATTATTATGCATCTATGCATGGTCTACAGGGATCATGTACAACAGTATGCATATTGTTTTTCCTTTAATTATTTTTCATCTGCAGGTCTTCCACTTGGATATTACATCACATATATCATCTGTACAGTATATGTTATACACCGCAAACAAACATTAACATTGTAAATATGATGTCTCATATTCTGGAGGAAAGTTTTAAAGCTTGGATTTGTGGATTGCCATATGACTCCACTGATTTAATTCATGAGGTTTAGTTTAATCAGCAGGAGGCCTCATGACAGAACAAAATAATAACTGCTTGTCCTGTCAAAAAGTGATAGTTTGGGTTATTTGAATAGATAGTCAGTATGACGTTTTTACATGTGTTTAGACTGCACATGAGACCTGCCTGATTCCTTGACAGCGGCTGTATCATTTCACTTGTCGCTGGCTAGCTAGCTTTCTACTGTATAATATGCAAGAAAAGACAGGTGTTCAATTTTAGCTTTGATGAGTTGTGATGTAAGCTAGCACGAACAGCACATGGATTCAATTCAGAATTAATCATCTTGGTAGGCAGTATATGGTCTGAGAAATTTAAAGGGCGATCATAGAGTTTAAGTAGCCCTCAGTCATTTCAGTGTTCATGTGTTTCCTATCTTTATTGTCATTGCAATGCAGACCAAACATCAGTGGTGCTGCCACTGGCAGTTATTTTGAATTTAGGACAGGGTCTATGCCATCCTAACTTAGGAAGTCCTTGGTTAGATGATTCTGAAATAGCTGAATTCCTCTCCTAAGATATAATTTTTTACCTAAATGTAGTTAGGAAACATGTCTCTGTAAACCAAATATCCTAAATCCAATCCTAAACTGTGATAAGATAGGATTTCATATTGAGGAAGTTTCTGTAACGAGGCCTCTGAGGAACTACTCACCCTTTGAAAACAGCTGCATATTGTCTTCTGTGGCTTTTGAGAGAGCTTTCCAAATTCTGAAATGGCAAGACTGCTGATATCAAAGTCTAATAACAGATGCACTCCAGTTGCATTATGGTAAATGGCAAATCCAGTGTTTTCAGAGATTGACAAATACAAGTCAGAAGTATGGATAACTCAGCCTCTGCTTTTTCAATTTTGTCAAGTCTTTATCTTTAAGATTTTGCCTCTGACAGTTGAATTGGACATTGGTCTCACTGTATGTTGTACTCTGTACAATTGTATACGTGACATGCCCTTTGCCTTTACTTAACTTATCCCAGTATTAGGATGGGTTAATTGCAGCCGCTGTACAGCACCCAGGGATCAACTCTGGAAAACCCATGCAAGAACGGGAAAAACATGCAAAGTCAGCACAGAAAGACCCTGTCCAAACCCTGGACCTTCTCGCTGTGAGGCAAAAGTGCTAACCACTGATGCACCGTGCCATTATGTGGTATACGCCTTAACCATCAGGCCACCAGAGCGTCCCTACCATTCCTTGTTTCTTGTGTGTCCTGCACCATATTGAGCCCTAAATTGCATATTAGTGCCTCTTTAAAGAATCAATCATTCTCTCTGCAACAAGACAAATTAGAGCTGAAATCATTCAACTGAGATTACAACTTCTAGTAGAAGAACATCTTTTTGTATGCCCAGAGAAAATGTCTGACCTATTGAATGAAATTTGAGTCTGATTTGAATGTGAGAAGCCAGCATCTTGTAGCCATTAGAGTACAGTTTAGAGCACTAAATTATTGGCTTTGTTACTCGGGCATGGAGGTTGCAGTTCAGATAAGATGATTTATGTCCATGTAGCTGCGATTCCTGCTGTTTACCAAAAGAGGCTGAACTTTGTTCATACATTATTGTGTACTAATTTATGCTTTCTTTATTAGGAGTACAGGGCAACTGATAACTCCACACATTATTTATGATCTTATATCTTGAAGTCCATTATGAAGTTTGTGGTTGACACCACCATCAACAGCTGGATTTCATATCAATCTAACATCAGCAAAACCTAGAAGCAGATTGTTGATTTCCAGAAAAAGGAGGAAAAAGTTTTAGGTTCCTGGGAATCAACTTTCATGAACATCACACATCAAAGCTCAGAAAAGGAAATTTCAGAGGGCAAAATTCCTATGCCAAGTTCTTATCAACTTCTCCAGAAGAGCAAATGAAAGCAGCCTGACTGGCGAGATCACAAACTGGCGTGGGATGTGTTCAGCTCAGGACAGGAAGACTCTCCAGCAGGTGATTAAAACCACCCAGAGCATCACTGGTACCCATATACCAAGCATCAGTATTACACCAGCTACATCCTGTTCATGCTGCTGCTGTCTGGCAAGAGATACAGAAGTATCCACTAATTACCACCAGACTACAGAGCAGCTTCTTCCCTCAGGCTTTGAGACTGCTCAAGTTCATCCTCTGCAGCTCTCCATGTAAAATTGTTTGTTTGATTTTTATCTCTTTAACCAATCTACTGTACATGATTTTGGATGTTTTCTTTTTATTAGTGGCAAACAGGGAACTGCATCTAAATTTTGCTATACAACCATGTTGTGTAATGATAAATAAATCTTATATGAGTTTGCTTCTCACATGTAGTTAGACATATCATGTATGCCTACTAATTGTGCTGTTCTAACCTGAATATTCATGGAATCGTTGACTCATTGACCAAACGCTTTCATAATGACAACATCACAGAGAAGGGGGTAAAACAGTCACTCAGTTTAGTTTATGGAAACACAATCAATAGTAGAATAAACCCAACGCATGAATGCAACGCATCTGCAGTGCAATCGATCTGTCATCGGAAAGGAATGGACTTCCATCTGAGCGCAACACGTTCAACAAATTAAATGTGATCCAAGGGCGAAAGTGACAGGTTTGTGAAGAACAAAATGTTCCTAAGTGCGTGCAACAGTTGAGGCCATCTTCTTTCAGCAACCAGCAACACAGTTCTATGAACTATTACACAAGTGGTCACTCTCATATCAAGTTTTGCATCTATGACAAAGTCCATGTTCAAAGACACAAACGCACACAAATAATTCAGTAAACAAGGTGCTGAGACTGCAGTCCAAACCTCAAGCCCCAGACCTCAGACCTTAAGGCCTGCACATGGCCGTAACATCTCTTAACATGCCGTACTGAGACAGAGGCAGAGTGAGTGATTGAGTGCCAGACAGTAAGAGACAGCGAGACTGACAGGAAGGCAAATTGGACTAAAGAAATCCCCTAAAGCTGATTGTTACACAGAAGGGGAAAAAAGGCACAAGGAGACGTATAAGAATAGATAAAGCTGTGTCCCTCGCAGCCTGTCTCTGTGTGCTTTTCGGCGCTGTGCGTTGGATGGAGGGGATCGGATTGCAGCGCCGAGCCCCGCCAGCCAGATTTCTTGGAGCGCCCAGCGCTGCGTTCTGCCAGAATTGTGTCAATAATCTGAGGCGGTGGACTCCTTCCACCTCCCAACCCACTGCCTGTTTATCAGCCCTGCCAACCACACACACACACACACACACACACACAATACAGCAGCGCACAAACATATGGAGACACAGACTCATACATAAGCTTGTTCATACTGTGTATAAACACAGCCAGTGGCATGTTTTCACTGTCGTTTTTACGTTTACTAGAGAAGAGCATGCAGAAATATAAACTGTACTGTCTATACGTTCCTTCCTTTACACTCTTAGAAATAAAGATTTTAACTAGAACCATAAAAAGTTCTTTGGCTCATCACCAAAGGAGAACCCTGTTTGGTTCCTGTTAGAATCTTTTATACAGGTTACACTTGGGACCCTTTCAGACAGTTCTACCTAGAACCCAACATAAAGGGATATACCTAGAAACATCTGTGAAAGGTTCCACCCAGAACCCCGTATGAGAGGTTCTATCCAAAACCTTTCCACCCTCTATGGGTGCCAACCCAAGGGTTTTATCTAAAACACACCAAAGGGGTTCTACTGAGAACCTTTTTTTATTTCAAAGGTTTTATCTGGAACACATTCTGACCCATATGGGAGTTGTACAGAGAACCTTTTTATCTAGAACACGCTGGAGGGATTCTATGGAGAAAATTTTTATACCCCAAAGATTTTTGTCTGGAACACATCCAGGAGGTTATCCCAAGAACCATTTCATATTATGATTCAATGATGAAAAAGCTCTTCAAGGATTTTTCTTCTAAAAAGGGTTCTTTCGATGAAGAGTGTTCTTAATAGAGCCCTTAGTCTTACAAAGAACCCTTAAACTCTTTCTTTAAAAAGGGTACTTCAGGTAGAACCTCAGCATTTTTGGAACCTTTTGGAACCCTTACTTCTAAGAGTGTAGAGAGAAAGGTTCCACTTGCTGAGATGCATGGAGCACATATGGCCCATAATTCAATACTACACATTCGGTGTTGAAGATTTGCCGTAAATTAAATTGCGCAGATGTAGTCATTGTAAATTATTGTCGGTTGAGCGTGTTTATATAACCTCCATTTACTCTGTTCATATTTATATCCTATTTTTCTTTGATGTATCCTTTTACTTCTTGCTGCAGCGATGACCATATTTCTCACAGGAGATCATTAAAGTTTCATCTAATCTAATCTCATCAAATCTAAGCCTCATTTTTACCCCATGCAGCATGGCGGCTCCTCGTCCAAGTAGGAATTGTTTGGAGAAAAGTTGGAGTTTTGCTCATTTTAAGCTGCCAGATGTTACAAGAAAAGGTCTGGTTGGTTGAGATACAGCAAGGTTTTATGTAACAATATACTAATCTGCTGAAGAGAGAAGAACCTCCTGCAATAGTTATGAAAGAGAGATGCTGAGTAAATGCATGAATGGAGACTTATTCAATAATACCAATTTGGTGTTTTAGATTAAACTGAAATCATAGTAGAGATGTTCATGCAATCTGTGCAGCTGGACTGTGAAAAGGTACACACTAGAAGCTGTGAATTCCGACATAATGTTAGATTGCATTACATAAGATCCACTGAGAGGCTAATTTGAGATCCTGCAAAATTCTCTCACACCCTGTTTCTCTGTGATCGCTGCGGACTGAAAGAGGCCACAGCAGGCCAAATCTGGTCAGAGGCGAACATCCAATATGAACCAGTGGGAGAGGAAACACAGAAAAACTCTAATAACAATAATAATCCTCGTTTTCTCACTCAGTCACTTTCTTTTTACTGTCCTTCAGTCATGTTTTTCTCCCTCTCTTATTCTGTCCTCAGTCTAATTTTTTTGCGTCTCTTCAAATCTTTCAGACTGCATTAGTCTGTGTTTTTAACAGTAGCACCTACAGAGAGTCAAACTTAATAGACAGAAAAAGCAAGGACGGAGATGACTGGCCATCAATCTCTGGGAGGTGGAGAGTGGAAACACATCTGCATTAAAGGAGCAATATGTAACAGTTGCACGTCCAAAAATAAGTACCGCAGTCCAAATAGTGAGTTGGAGCCATAGTAGGTATGTTAAATAGGTTAAAATCCCATTAAAAATACAGTTTATGGCTCAAGACAGTTATTTTCCCCCACCACCTCCTTCCCAGACTCAAGGAGGCTCATGCGGGCTGCAGGAGCACAAGACATGCACATTCGACAATAATAAGCAACGGCAAGTCCTCCACTGTGAGTTGGCTGTTTAACTGTTGATTGTCTGTCAATGTAAAGCTAAGTTCGTTTCAGCTGTCATTTCTGCACGGAATCGTTGTGACCCTCCTCCACCCCATTCTCCACCTGTTCTTCTAACCCAGTGCTCAGGTTGAGCTCATCAGAAGTCCAGTCCCAAGTTAGTTAGCAGGACATGCTAACAGCTGAATATGTTACCGATGATAAAACTGTTTAACGAGTGTCTTACACTTTTGGCCAAAAAGTTTGGAGAAATTCAATGATTGACGGGCCTGTCATGCTAAGCTATGATTGGACAATTGCTATTTTTGGGGACGTGTTTAGCAAACAGCCAATTAGCCACAGAGGTGAAGACAAAATCAAAAATAAATTCTTAAAAAATGATGTCTTTCGTCCACTCTTAACGCTCGTTTTACTCCCTTTGACTGTGTGTTCTCTGCTGTCTAAACTGTGAAAGGATATAATGTTGGGAAAAATACAAACATAGAATCTAATGGTAACAAGCTGAAGTAGTTATGATTCATCCTTGCCGAGACATCTGGATCAAGGCAGCAGATGGGATGGCGGGTGGGGACACAGACCCCTGGACCAAAGCCTGTTGTCGGGTCCTCACGCAGGCAAGGGGAGTCACATTTAGCCCCTGGTCCTCTGGACTGCTGTGGTCCCCTCTGAGCTCTATTATCTCCAGTATCTTAGGTCATGCACTAATTTAGAGATACATCATACAACTGGGGGAAACAAATGTAAAAGGAAATGAGGAGGTGTCACAGTAGTAACAGTGGGAGACAGAGAAGAACAACACAGAGACAGATGTTCTAATACTGCGTTAATTTAGTATGACATTGAGTATTAACAAGTCATTTAGTCTAAAAAATGTTCTTGATATATATTCGTGACAAGTTATTGCCAATGAAATGAGATAATAGGACATGTTTCCAAAGCACTTCAATGTATTTCAAGAATTTTCAAGCAAAATGTGTCGAAGCAAGAGAGATGAAGGCATCCAACAGAATCAGTGGCTCTGATTCAAGGAAATTCTTGAAGCAATCTGACTTACATTGGCTACAAATGACATTATCTCACCCCATATGCAGTATTGGTTCTCTTGCTAAAAGGAAAATCACTTGTTTTTGTTGTTTCAAGGAAAGTAAGATGGGAAGATGGTGACCTTGATGCCTGTTCTGCGCTGTACAAGCGCCCGCTGCCGAACGACTCACAGACCCGAGCAGATGGAGTGCAGAGATGTCCAAACCTCAATCCCCAGACCTCTGCTTACTCTTGGCCTTATGCTTCTCTTAAAATACCATCCTAAGGGAGGAAGGGGAGGAGGAGGAGTGTCGCTGACAGAATGAGAAAACAGAGAAGTTATCAAATCCTTAAGAGTCAGAATAAAAGGGAAAAAAAAGGGAAATGCAGACCAAGTCACTCTCGACACTTAGTACAGGCCGATACCATGCAATGCGTGAGTCAAGATCCCTCAAGCCAAGGCCAGGCTGCTGTCTAGAAATGTACATTGCAGAGGTAAAATACTCCCTCCTTTACACTGACCCATGAGCGCTCATCATGTCAGGTGATAAGGAACAAGAACTCAGCCTGTGTTTAACCATCCAGACCTGGAGTGGGTTTCACCAACTGGCCTTTAATAAGCCTGGTCCTAAGACCAGTCTTTAGAAAGGCCCTTGCATCAGTTGCACCAACTAGACTGAAGCCTAGTCATACTACAGCCAGTCTTAGCAATGCCCACAGGACTAGCAAGTGTGCGTCACCAGAATACATTGTTAACAATATTTCACTGTCTTGCTGATTTGCAGCTAGTCAATTCTAATTTGCAGCAATGTTATGGAAGCTCAAAGATAAAGAAAAGGCTATTTCATCTCGCATTGAGGTAAGACATTACAAGAGCCATACAGCCAGAACAAGAAAATGCTGACTGCCAAGCAGTGCAACTTAGGCCAACAGCAAATAAGAAGCAGTCGAGAAATAATGGAGGACATAAATGGTTGTTCAGATAAAATAGATGGACAGATTTCACCATTGAACTAGTAACTGCAATATCCCCAGACTCCCTTAAAAAATTGTGCAATCTTGAGAGTTGTTTGGTGAGAAGAAACGTAATAAATTTGACAAATGATTGTCTATGACAAATTCTTAATTATCTGGGCCTTGTAAATTCTGAAAATGGTGTTTCATTTTAGGTGTGATGATTTAGTTCATCAAACACCAAAAAGCAGCCAGAAGAATTTTGACTCTTGTCTATCTCAACGGTTCTTGTAACCATGACTAGGATGTTTTTCTAACCCTAACCAAGGCCCTTTTTTTGCGCTATATCAGATTTAAAAAAAAAAAAAAGGTTCCTGGTGGTGATTACAAACGCTGTATTCTGTCATTTTATCCGAAGGATGTGTTGGTAAGAAGCAGGTCCACAAGAAAATGCAGAATTCTTAGAAGTATGCAAATGCAACAGGTTCTACACTTATGTTCAACTGTCTGCTGTGGAGCAGCAACATTTTGGCTGAAAGGACAACAAGTCACCATCAACATCAACTTTGTTAAAGAGTTCACAAAAGCGAGTAAAGGCCAAAATACACTGCCACCAGCACGTGTCAAAACAGCCGCCACTGTTATTTTCTATGTCAAGCTGCACACCGGCTGCCCCATGACACTTAACTTCCACTGTTTTGCACTTCAATACAATGTTGGCCCAATTACAGATGTAATTTTATTGCTTTCTTTTCATTGCAGTTTTAATTGTGACACTTGTGCCTGTATTCACGAGGCAAAAATTCTCCACTCCACTCCCTGCCTATAGCTTATATTCAAGCTCCTCTGGCAATTCTCCTTCTTCTGCTCCTGTGGCAGCTGGACTTCCTCTCCTCACCTCACTGTCCATGGTGTGTGTAGAATAATGGATAAGAAGAGCAAAGTTGTTGAGGTTGAGAAATTTCCCGAGCTATGTACAGTATGCTGGGTGTGGTTGACGCACTGCAGTGCAACGTTTTCTAGTGGTGCTATGGGTGGCACTTGATTCGCCATAAGATGCACCACAATGGTGTGGCTGCAGTGTGTTTTTCACCCAAGCTATGTTCACCCTTCCTCTCACGCACACTCTACACAGCCAGTATTGCCTCTTACCCTCAGCCCGTAGATACAGAGCCCCTACATTCAGGACAAATAGAGCCCTGTCAAGCTTTGTCCCAGCATCCATAAGACTTTTGAATGGTTGAACCCCTCTTGGACTGTCTTTTTAACACTTGGACTTATTTTAACTATTATTTATTGCTCCTCCATTATGGAGGTACTACTTATTTAACAGGCTTAGCTGACCTTCTTTATCTGCCATATGTCTGATGTGGGCTGATGGGGTGTGTGTGTGTGTGTGTGTGTGTGTGTGTGTGTGTGTGTGTGTGTGTGTGTGGTGTTGTGGTTGTTGTATGGCTGTGTGTGTGTGTGTGTTTGTTTTATTTAATGTATGCACTGTTTGGGTGTGGACACACCCTGCTGCTCCTCCACATGTGAAGTTCCTAACGAATAAATAAAGTTCTTTGAATTTGAAAGACAAGCATTGTCAGGGTCAAATCGCGGCTTGAGACAGGGTCATGGAATCAGGCTGAACTCGACAACTTGACGATGACGCGTCCTCATCGACAACAAACGAGTTTTTCCCCAGGTCCTTTCTCTTCTCTGAAAGGGGTTGACATTCCAGGTTCAATCTAAGTTCCAGTTAAAGTTCCAGTTTTAACTCAATTGCCAGTTCAATTTCCATCCCCAGTCCCCAAAGGGCAGCTTCAGCCCCACCTCCTCTTCTACCAAAAGTACCACTTCCACCCCCTAGTCCAAACTGGAGCACCATCCGCATCTCCACTCCCAGTTCCAGCCTTAATCCGGGTCTCAGTTCCAGCTCCTGTGTCGAGCTCCAGAGCATCCAAACCCCAGGCACAGACCAGGCCTGGGGTGGGCCCACTGGTTGCCGGCATCTGGAACCAATCAAGGGTGTTTGTCGTCGGGAATTGAATCAAATTAAAAAGTTTAATATTTAATGCGACACCAGATGGAAGCGGAGAAGGGAAAGAGGCCCTGCGGTCAGCACTAATATCCCCTTCTGAAGAGCCATGCTGCATTCCTGGAGGGAGAGCCGCTGGAAATATGTACACACACGCACATACGTGCACACACGCACAAAAGCCCATACGCACACAGACACAATTAGTGCATCAACTCTGGCAAATGCATTTAGAGCCATAAACACACAGAGGAAATGCACAAAGAATGAAAAGGTAAACAACATTACAGTCCTGTTGGACACAAGAACAAGGATTCTACAAGCCAGTCTGTCAATCAAAATGCCAGAATGTGAGACAGGTGACGAGTCCAACATATATCTGCCTACACACACAAAAATGCACACACACTTCTTAAAAACAGCTCTTGCTGAGTCGTTAAGCTTTACAAATGGTTTAGCAAATAGTTTTAGATTTAATTTTGTGTGGTCCCACTGTGTTGTTTTGTGATTGGTAGAAATATTTATCTTGTAAATTAAATGTTTAAAATTCGAATGTAAGAACCTGTAAGATACTGGAATATATTAGCACCCCACTTGGACCACCTCAGTCAAAAAAGTGTGGAAACGCCCAGGGATGCTAGAGTTGATGACTTAATACTAAATGGTGTGAGATACTGATGTTTTTTGTTTGAATGGCCAGGATAACTACACTATAGTTATTAACAATTTACAACAAATTGCTAATGTTTTACCTGACAGCAGCAGCAGCAAGCATGAGCAACATACTGTAATACTGGAAATTCTGACAAAGCATTCCCATTTGTACCCACCATCACAAGAACTGCAAGGATATGAAGAGGGAGATGAGATAGAGGAGATGAGTGAATATAATGTGTATCTATCAGTCTGTTTGTCACAGTTAACAGAGACTCTAGTCTGCAGTGTAGAACAGTTCACTCACTTTACGCTGCATGATCAAATTAAAAGTTTTAGGCTATGTCACATCCACACTTCTGTCTATATGCTCTCTCTCTGCTTCGAGTCTGCATCACACTTTTTTATAAAATCAGCTGACGACATGAATCCTTTCACGTTCATTAGTTGTAAACTGATCTACTCAGTTCACTGTTAACCAAAAATATGAGCATATATAACGAAAGGCAGATTTTTCAATTCCATTATCTATTTATGTATTCGCTGATTTATTTTTAAATGATCTACTAATTAAGGTTTTCGCAAATCCTATTTTAATTTGATATTTTTAGCCTATTGACGTTTTAAATTCTTTATTATTTCACTTGTAAATTCATTTTAGAATTCCTCTTTTTATTCCCCATTGAAATATCACTTTTGAATTTAGTTTATTTATTCATAGATGAATAAATTAATTTGAAAACATAAATACTCATGCAGATTTTTATTGCCAAATTAGTTATTAATTAATAATTCTTTATTACTGCTTCTGTGACACACTGTATGTTCCTTCATGCATACCCTAACCCTAACTTTAAGTTCTGCTGAAAAGTAAGAAACTAAAAAGAAAATCTATAAGCTCATATATGAATAACTGAGTAATAATTATTACTCACATGTTACTGTATTTTCTTCATATGCCTTATTTACAGACAATAGAGCTTTCATCCCTCAGAGTCCAGTCTCTCATATGACAATTATCAGTAATTTGACTCAGCAATGGATATATCTGACATCAGTTTCCAAAATGTCCTTGAATATAAATTTTTACCACGCTATTGGGTGTGTGCAATTTCATGCTTATTTGGGTTGATACGAAATGCTCCAAAGACAGCAAGGCTCCAGCATGCAGGAACAAAGTCACGGTAGATTTGATTTCACTCATTTACTGATCCGTGACATTATTTACTGGGCGTTGGTGTCATTACTGTCAATATACAGCACACTATATCGTTGTGATGTGCTTTCTGTTTTTTTCCCCACTGTGAGGGGGGTTTATGATACTCTTTGGGGTCTATAAAACCAACTAGACCTGAGCTAAACTCAATCGAATTAAACTAAACTAGTTTATTAGTTTTATACCTACAAAGGCTTGAGGCCTGGAACTGCCTGTTGTAATCCTGTGGTCTCCAACCACCATCATAAAATAACATGTGGGGTTCTTTAGGTCTCTGCCACTGATTAGGTACTATACTATTATTGGGTAGGTTGGATTTAACATCAACTGTTGCTCTAAAACTAGAGTTAAAATGAAAGAAGTTTGGTTAAAAATGAAAAAAAAAAAAAAACAAAAACATGTGGCTAATTTTTTAAATTAGACCAACAGCGTGAGAGGTTGCAACCCTGTGTCCTAGAAATTACATTAATGTAGTCTTAAATTGTTTTCCCCATTACACTGCGGTTACAGGGTTTGGGCAATAAAAGCACTTTGCTTAAGGGAAAGATCATTGTTTTGGTTAAATTGTAATAAAACCAGATTTTAATCAAGTGCTGTGAGTGAATAAACATAACCATAAAAAGCTTAATAATGCCTTCAAACGAATATTGCATTGCAAGTTCAAGACATTTTGGTGAAAAACAGTCAGCTGTCATGTTTTGAAACCTTCTAGATGTGTTAATTAACAACATTTCCTCATTATGTTCATAGAAAATGTTATCCGGTCGGTGTTATGTTGCCCTGAAAACATATTTGCTGTTTTAGATTAGTTGCATGTAAACAGAATTTCTTGGAGACGGGAGTGGACGTTGACAGGCGGGACAATCTGGCTGTCACTCTGCAGAATGCACACCAGGATCAACACAATGTGGACAATTTCACATTGGTCTGTAAACTTAAGGAGCTTGAAAGGAAATAGAGTAATTTGTCTATAGTGAACAATCAGCACTGATGACCAACAGAACAAATGTGCCTCGTGGTATCTATAAACACAGCACTGTGTGAGGGTACTGGGTTAATGTCTCTATCAATCATGGATGTTTGTCGATATACGGCACACACTGTCGTCATACTAATCCACACTGAGGAGTATGTTTCTCATCAGATTATGGCTGTTTCATATCACTTGGTTTCTGACATTAAATTATGATAGCTCTAACAGAAACTGTATGCCGTTGATTAGCAACCCATTAATGTATATTACTATTGTTTTTATGTTTTGTCTTTTGCTATAATGGCAATAAATTAAAAAATGTATCTGCTTTAAATATTAAAAAATAAAACAGCAGAACATCCAAGCAACTTTTACATGTAGTCAGTTAAAATTTTTGTCATTTTAGGTGTGTTTGAGACTTGAAAAGGTTACTCACTACTACTGTTATTAGGGCCCAAGCACCAAACGGTGCGAGGACCCTATTGGAATTGGATTACTATTTTATTTCTTGTTTTTATTTTCCGTCCTCTTCAATCGCATTTTTGAGACACTAAACGTGCTCGATTGTGCATGAACCCTCTGAGACACCTATGAGCTCTGCAAAAGACCTCCTGCTTTTCTTTTGTTTTGCTCCTTTTTTTCTCCTAAGGTTTAGGAGAAACAGATGAAACAAAATTTTCCTCTGGGGTGAACGACATGTGATTAGCTAATACCTCAAGTGCATTCTCTAATTGCTTGTTTTGGTTCCTGTATGACCTGTGAATAAGCGGGCAGTTTTTGCAACAACCTCAACTGAGTGGGAGTGTTGCAGTAACTCACTTGATAGAGAGCACTTCCCATGTACTCAGTCCTTTGCAGTGGCCCAGGTTTGTTCCCAGCCTGTAGCTGCATGTTATCCCCTCTCACTTTCCTGTCTGCTCTTCAGCTGTCACTGTCAAAAGAAAAAAAAAAGAACAATTGAGTGCCATTTTTTGCTGGCATCTGACATTTTTGCATTGGTTTGTTATAATTTTGTATTACATGTACATAGTTTGGTCTTGGACTTTACAAGGTAGTTTGAACTACTTTTTCTAAGCAGCTTTAGGGTGTTTCACACTACGTTGTTTGGCTGGACTTTTGGACTTTTAAGTTTGATCTGGACCAAATTACAGGTGTCAAACCTTCCCTGGACCATGGTCTAGACCAAAAACCCAGACTCTGGTCTGGTGAAAAGAGGGGCCTTGGTCCGGATCAAACTGAACCATGGTTCTGTACAGGAAGAGCTGGAAGAAGGACTTTTAGGTGTGAAAGCACCCTTAGTTAACCAAATTATACTCATCCCTAGGGTAGCTTAACTGTAGTTCAATTTCTTCGAGTGTAAAGAACTTGCAAAGCTATGCTTTCAAAGTAGCTTCCCCAACACTGTTACAATAACTTACAATACAACTAGCTTGAGTAGTTCTCTTTCTCATACAAGTAACAGTTAGCAATAGCAGCAGCTGACACTACTAACCGAGTACAGACTCACTTGGTGGTGTAATGTGTTCTGTTCGCAAAATCATCTGTGCTTCCTCATTTTTCACAGACTTCCACTCTTATACAGGTGACAAACTCTCCATACAAATATTAAATAGAAGGTTATTTTCCACCCCAGAAAATAAGAACAGTTAAGTGAGTCCTGTCAAGTCCCGTCATCAGTTCAGTACAATCTACACCTGCCCACACAGTCCTGAGAGGAGCTCTGATCAGGCAGCAAGTGAAAACACCTGTGAGGATGTACCATGTGTGTAGGGGTGTCAAAAAAGACTTTTGAGCTCTGAACCTTATAAACATAGGTGTTAGATACACGTGGGTGATTAAATCATTCAGAAATTTCATTTGTTTGACAACTGAAGTCTTAGAACTTTGTGGTGGTGCTTTTTTTTTTCAAAGTCAGCGGTCTACACAATGAATATTGATGAAGTACGTTTCAACACTGTCAATAGTTGCCCCCACCTACCTCTTGTTTATCGGAGTCAAATAGGGTGTTTTCACACGTTTTCTTCCCTCATAATGACCCAATAACCACTGCCCAATTACCATACTGTTATCATATGAATAGCTCTTTTTGTAAATGGGTGGGCCATCTGGAGCTGCTTTCTGACTGAATGTGCATGTTGTTCTTTTTAGTCCCCTCACATTGTTCAACAAAATAACAAAAATAAATTCACAATTCCCGTTGAAGGTTTCAGAGAGTATTTTTTTTGTGTTTTTGAGGACAAAGGAGTGTTCAAGAAGTTTGGCAAAATTTTTGTTTTGTATCTCAGGATTGTTGACCCCAAGAATGAAGATTTTCACTTTTTTGGCAGTTTTTGGTCTTCGCAGACATTAATGTTTATTGTCTCTAAGACAAATCAGCCCCAGTCGGAACCATGAAAAAAAGCCCCGCGACCCGACCCGCACCCATGATTAAACACACAGTCACTCACTTGTGTTCTTCTACTGGCACAGTGCCTGTGCTCCTGCCTGCTGTTGATGTGTTTCCATGGTGATGACAAGCCTAGCTCACAGCTATCAAAAGCTAATACTTTTTGAACCTTTTTTACGAGCAGTAAAGTCACTATAAACCTTATTCTCACAGTCTTTCAGCACACCAAAATCCTCCCAAATGTCCGACCTGGCCTTTGACAATATATTGTCCACAATTTGATGTCCTCCACTGGCCATTTTTGTCTTTGTCATCCACTTTAGCCAGCAGCTAGCCTCCATCGCTGTCAGATAAAATAGCGAGATCCCATTGTTTGGCAGGATGTGGTGTCGTAAACTTTCACAATAAAACTCTGCCGGCTGATTAGGCTTGATATTACTGTATTATATTACAGAATTATATTGTTAAAAATACTGCACAACCATTGTGATTTCTAATTTCTCCAGGGAAAAGAATATTGCATTGCATGTGTTATAATATTATTCTCACCTGCTGCAATTAGTTCAGCCTTGCCTGTGACTACACCCCTGAATTTATTTAAATATAATTTTTACTGGCTACACAACGTTTTTGCAGGTCACCTGTTGGGTACCCGCAAATACCTGACCCGGTGCAGAACTCTACTGTATATACATCAAATGCTGTATGGTGTGAATATAATGGAGTTAAGCTGAAATGAAGAGATTTTTGCAGTACACGCAGTATGTGTGATATGTCTCCAGTTACAGCAGGGAATGTGAAGGTACTGCAACACACGTGCTTTGTGATGAAGTTGGCTCATTGTGCATGTGTGTGTATGTGAGCCTGATTAATGTAATGAGGATTAATTTCAGCTCAGAGGACCACCCTGAACGGGACACAAGACTGGGCACCACCTGGTGAGCTTTCCCTCTCTCATACGCAGCAACACTTGGTTCATGATGCAGGAATTTGCATAGCGAATCACTGTTACCATTACCAAGCCATCTCGCCCGTATCCGTGTGTGTGTGTGTGCATGTGTGCGTGTGTTCCCGAACTGGTATGTAAGACCAGCTCATCCCAACTAACAACCCAAAACCTCTGTCAACACATGCTAATACATGCAAAAAAGCAGACACACTTGCAAAATCCTCCATTGCATTATCTCATTGTACGATATATGTTTTGTCAGCAATTGTTCAGCTGTCCACACACCCCCACACAAACACATATACACACACACACACACACATATAGTACACATGTGGCAAAAGTACATATGTTCTTTACTCAAGCAGAAGTACAGATACTTGCGTAAAAAAGACTGCTGAAAGTAGAAGTATTGATTCAACTTCTTTACTCAAGTAAAAGCAAAAAACTACAGGCTCTGAAATATTTAAAAAGTAAAAAGTCGCCCTCATTTCTACCAGCTGTTTCTGTGCAAAGCTACTGAAGTTCACCTTTTCTCTGCAGTAGAGTCTCCCTGTCTGTTTAATCTTGCTACATCTTTTACATGGTTTTCATTTGGTTCCAACTTAATGTCATTTTTGTCTTGTTACATTTTTTTACATTGTTTTTATCTTTTTCATCTTGTAGTCATTTCTGTCTTGTTACATCTTTTAGTTTATTTTCATCAGTTTTTGCTTGAAAGTCATTTTTTTCCTCATTAAATCTTTTACATGTTTTGTCTTTAACGCCATGTTCATCTTGTTATGTTATTTACATTGTTTTCACCTTCTAAAGTCTTGTTACGTCATTTTCATCTTGTTAGGTCTTCTTGTGTCATTTTTGTCTTGTTATGTCTTTCAGGTTTACTTCATCTCGTTGCATCTTACGTCATTTTCATCTTGTTTCATCTTCAATTTCGACTTATGTCTTTTACACTTTTTTGACCTTGTGTCTTGTTGCGTCATTTTCATCTTGTTAGGTCTTGTGCGGTTTTTGTCTTATTTTGTCTTGTTACATCTTGTTTTCGTTTGTCTTGTCATGTCTTTTACGATCTTTTCATCTTGTTACTTCATTTAATGTCCTTTTCATCTTGTTAGGTCATGTTAAGTCATTTTTTCTTGTTATGTCTTTAACATTGTTTGTGTCTTTTTCGTCTTCTTATGGGTCCTCTTGGGAAGGCAGCACACAATGATGTAACATACAAGTAATCAAAGGAGTAGAAAGTACAGATATTTTTGTTTAAGTGTAAGGAGTTTAAGTGAAAACTTGTCAGAAAAATAAATGGTCAAGGAAAGTACAGATACCTAAAACTCGACTGAAATACAGTAACAAAGTATTTGTACTTAGTTACTTCCCACATCTGCATGCACACACACACACATACACACAAATACACACAAACACTATGAAACCCCATCAAACAGCGAGGGATCTATACGAGTGGCATGGAAAGAGAGAGGCTGGGCTGCCGGGGAGAAATCCAGCAGAAGTGATTTCCATCCGGAAACGGTTCACTGGTGCCCGTCTGCTCTCTGATCCCCTGGCGGTAACAATATTCAGCTGACATTTCACTGGAGAAACTTAATCCCACCTTCCCCCCGCCAGCGATACCTTATTGCAGGGCTGGCATCAACACACACGCACATCTCGATGTAAACCATCCACACACGCATGTACACAACTGGAAAAACACAGACACGGCTGATTCTCTTCCAAGTCACACCCTCTGACCACCAATGTTTCCCTCCTCATGTATGTGATGTATGTTCCTCGGGTCTTATTGTGGGTTTGATTGATACACAGGCAAAACATGAGCATACCAGGTTATAAATGTTGGGAAACCACTCGCTTGAGTATTGCAGCGTGTGGTAATAAGAGCTGAAACACAGATAAAAATGTGGTGGAAGCAAAATGAACATTTCTAAATGACAAAAGGGATTTCTTATACTTTAAATGTGGTAACCACAGTAACACGTATACCGTCACCACATGAATGAGAGGTTTGTTTTCCCTGATTTATCATAAAGTGAAAAGGAGTTAAAACAGCTGTGTGTTGCAGTCCAGGCCTGCTTGATGTATGTTAGCAATTCCAGGGTGAAAAGTGAGTGAAACGTAGCGAACCCACTGGGACTATCCTACACGTTTCTATATCCTGTTTCTACCCATAAGTCATTTATTTATGACAGCCAGTTACATTCTCAACTATTAATGCTTTGAATCAATTAAGCAATCAAATTTCTTCAAGACTCTTTGTGATATCAGAGGATAAATAAATGTATAAGGCACAATAAAGTGCTGCAAGACTTGTTGCCATATATAAAATAAGTAGGCTTCGGGATTTTCTACCAGAAAGCCCGTTTTGCCAGAAAGGTCTGAAAGGGATAGTTCACCCAAAAATGAAAATTCAGTCATTTTCTACTCACCCTCATGCTGATTGAGGCTCGGGTTTATTTTGTTAGTCTGCAAAACGCTGCTGGAGTTTCACAGGAAAACAGTGTTGCAGAATCTCCCAAACAATGGAAGTGAGTGGTGAGCAGTTTTCAAATGTAAATAACAATTGGAACAAAAAAAAAAAAACATTAAAACTGCCTCCATACTGTTGTCTGGTGCACATGAACGTGGCTCCAAGCTAAGGATCTACAGTGAAGATTCAGGCTAAAAACATGGTGGAAATAACTTTTTTGTTTTTGTCAACTTGGCATGTTGGGACTTTAGGAGACTTGGATTACACCAGACGAGCAGTATGGAGGCATTTTATGTTTGTATTCTGTTGTTTTTTTACATTTGAAAACTGGTCACCATTCACTTCCATTTTTCGGAGATTCTGCAAGCCGTTTTCCTGTGAAACTTCAGCAGTATTTTGTGGACTAAAAAACTAAACCTGACCTTCAATCAGCACAAGGGTGAGAAGATAATGACTTAATTTTCATTTTTGGGTGAACTTTCCCTTAAACCCATAAAGTTTAAAGGCTTTAGGAAGTTTTCATTTTTTAGGATAATTACTTTCTGTTTCAGTTTCAGTTTGGTTAGGTTTGGTCAACAAAACTAGTTGGTTAGGTTTTGGAAAAGATAATTTTGGTTCAAATTAGGCTGTTAATCATGTGTTCTTTCTGGCAGAAAGATCTGAAGGCTAACTTCTCCCATGTGCTTGCCAGTCACTGTAATAAAGTTTCCCATGCAGCATTGATGATCCAGGACATATAGCAAAAGAGTTACCAGTCCGTATGAACCTCCTGTTTATTTGTAATGAGAGTGTGAACACAAAATGGAAAAGATTATGACCTATTGTCACCATTTAAAGGTCCAGAGCGTAAGATTTATCAGAATCTATTGACAGAATCTGGCAGAAATAGAATATAATATTCATAAGTATGTTTTCATTAGTTAATAATCACCTGAAAATAAGAATCATTGGTCACTCTTTTTCCAGCTCTTATTTGGTCTCTCTAGATAGTTGCTAACTGTGTCTGTCTGCTATTTTTTGGCTGAACAGCTTGTAAACAGTGGGTTTTAAGAGCTTTGCCTCTGAAAACAGCTGCCTGTTGCGATGAGAGTGAACAAAACAGTAAAGTTGCAGTCAAACATGTAAACATGTTTATTCCTAACATATATACAGTGTTTGGAACATCGATTCTGACTTTGATTATTCACAACTCAGACAAAATTGGATAAAAAAAATCACTGTAAGGCTGCAACTAACAATTATTTTCATTGTCAATTCATCTTTTGATTAGTTTCTCAATTAATATTTTAGTTGTTTGGTCTGAAAAATGTCAGAAAATGGTGAAAAATGTCCATCAGTGTTTCCCATAGCATAAGATGATGTCCTCAAATATCTTGTTTTGTCCCCAACCCAAAGATATCAAATGTATTGTTATAAATGAGTAAAGAAACCAGAAAATATCCACATTTAAGAAGCTGGACTCAGATTTCTGGCTTTTTTTTTCTTAAAAAATTACTCAAACCGATTTTGCGATTATCAAAATAGGCAATTAATTTCATAATTGATTAACTGTTGCAGCTGTAGTTCACTGATTCTTTAGGAGTATTAAATTAGGAAGTGATAGCCAGGTTACAGATGTGACCAGAAGTGAATCTTTGCGACTGAATCAGAAAAGCAGGGCACAGCCGACAACGATCCAGCTTTGCACAGTCAATTTTCCCCAGATAAATAAAGGTTATAGGAAAAATCAAACAGGCGTGTAGATTTTCATTGCTGAAATTTTGGGTGCGTGATTTGGGTCTGGCATCTCAGCATTTTCCGATGTTGTCCACAGTGTGGGGAAACACTGATGAATAAGTTCCAATGCAAGAAATTTGGAATATTTAACAAGTCGAGTGGTGAAGGCAACTACTACTGCTGGAAACAGTAATCTTGATTTTGTTGGATTTCGTCGGCTGATGTGTGATTCACCACCTGGTCCTCTGATTGCTACAAGACTCCCAGGCCTAAACTTGGGTGTCACATTCAAGTCCTACTGTTTACATTGGAGCGTGGACTCGGCTCTGTGGGCTTCACTGCCACTGTTATAGAAGAAGCAGTAAAATAATGGAAAAGGTTTTAACACAAGTGTGTGGGAAGGGAGAGGCATGTGTGTGTGTTATATATTTAAATTGTGTGCTTGTGTACTTCTGCGCTAGTAAATGTGCATATGTGCGGCTCACGTGTGCGTGAAAGCATGTGTGAGTGTGCGCAGGCATGTGCGTGCATGTGTGTGTGTGTGCGTAGGCGTTCGGTATGCCTGCCAGTCTGGGGTTCTCCTGGCAATGAAGGCTTCCCGCTGCAGCATCAGAGGTGACGAGGTGCGAGGGCGTACACACACACACACACACACACACAACACATACACACACAGAGGGTTTTCCTCAGTCTCGTGCCAAAGCAGAGAGAGGAAAAGACCAGTGTGAGGTGCTGGGAAATAAGCAGCATTAAAATAGTGAGGGCTTTTTCCACTGGCACATTCCCACATACAGCGAATACACAGAAGTGACAGGTGACTCGGTCTGGCGTGACTTCTGTCTACACACACACACACTAAAAACACACAAACACACGTGATCTTCACACATGTACAAAAACACCTAAAAAACACGAACACAAGCATGCATTGCAGACACACATCATGTGTGCATCAACGCACACGACTCCCTAAATTGCGCACACGCATCCTGAGGTCCTCACACACCTTTAATTCATCATTAATACGGTTAAATCCACTATTAGGAGTGAAAAAAGTTTTTCCTTGCCATGTGCTCGGGGTTTTGGCTCATATTTTTGTGTGAAGTGTTCCACGCCGTGAACTTGATTTATTCATTTGTTCGGAGAGACTCTCTGAATCATGTTGTCTTTTTTCTTTCTGCTTCCATTTTATATTCTGCACGGTTCCGGTAAGCAATAACAGGCCATCGTGTTCTTATTGCTCTCCAGTGGGTAGCAAGGTCCTTTAGCTTGGCAGTTATGAGGGAACTAGTCACACACACACAAAAAAAACTGTGCACATATACACTTAGAGGCACACGTACCCATAAAACACACAAAGTTATACATACATTTATTATAAAAATGAAGATGCATAGGCTCATGTCACTAAACAAACAAATTATTTTGATTGAGCTATTTGCACCCTGGGTGGAATAGCTAAAGTGGCATTTACACCCAGGTGAATATAGCCTTGTATGGCAAAGACAAGCACACAGGTGTCCATAATCAACAATGCTATTTACACCCGGGGTGTAAGTAGCCACATTGGGTATTCCACCCAGGGTGCAAATAGATCAACCAAAACATTTTTTATTTTAGTTATTATTTACCCCCACATAGCAGAGAAAAAACACAATCTTTCCCTGAACTTAACCAAACCGTTTTGCTGCCTAAACCTATTAAACTGCAACTGACAATTGAACATAATAAAAAGCAGGTAGCACTAACATGTAATTTCATACTTCCGGGGAGGGTATGATTGCAAAACCAAAACTTCTGTCAAATCTTAGTCTCCTGGGGCAAGGTTCAAATCCTGCTTTCCCACAAGAAAGACTAGCATTTAATCCATTCATCCACCACAGCCACTTATCAACAGTGAATTTGTCACTCAGGGTTTGGTGTGAATAGCTGAAAACCTGCTGTGTGTCTATTCATACTCAGGTACAAAGAAGACACTGTTTTTTTGCTGTTGTTTTTTCTGCTAAAATTTAGGAACTAAGCAGAGAGAATAATAGGAGACGCTGCTATATTATCTCACAAGAAAATGCACTTTATACTAACAAGTTCTAAGTTCAACTATCCAGTAAAATGTAATTAAAAACAATAAAATATTACTCATATAAAATAAGACTACAGCTGTCTCACACCAGTCAACTTAAACATCCAATCACTGATTTTTTGCCCACTTGGGCAATAAATCAGGCTGTACCCGGAGAGAAGGAAAAGTTCAAAATAAGATCTCGTCTTTGTCTAGCCTGTGTGTCCTTGTCATAAATGTAAGACCAATATGAGACTTTGACCATTTTTGTCATTCTTCTTAAATTCGGCCCCTGAGAAATAGCCTTTGTCTCAAGACACATTTGAGCCCAGTGAAGATATTAAAATGTTCTTTTTTGCCTCACTGCACTGATCTTAAATTCGTCTTAAATAATCAGCTCTTGAGATAAAGGTGACATCTAGAAGAAAACTTAGTTGTCTTAAATGAGACCTTAAATTTGTCTCAGTGGTCAAATTAAAGTGTTGTTGCTCCATACCGTTGTCAAGGAGAAACCTCTGGGACACCTATGAGCTCAGCAAAAGATCTCTTGCTTTTCCTTTGTTTTGCTCATTTTTCTCTCCTAACAGATGAAACTTCAATAAGCTCAAAATAGGCTTGCCATTTATTGTGAGAAACACAATTTTCCTCTGGGTAAACACAAAAGTTCATATGGCAAACCCGCAAACCCAACAAGCAGCTGCTCATTTACACAGCCAGCAGACACAAAGCCACATTAGCATTCATTTGGTGTCATTTTTTTCTGGGTAACAAACAAATGTAGGCCCATGTCCAGGGTTTTGCTCTCCACCTACTCCTGAGGGAAATATCCGGCTCTTTAACTGCTGAAGTGCTTCAGTACTCTTTCTAGCTCATCAATAACTTTGTCTGTGTGCTGTGTGGTGCTGACCAGGTAGGGCACAGTTAGTTTATCAGCTCTGTTTTGACAAAAAACAGCTGCAGATGAAAATTATACTCATGAGGGTGAACCCCAAAAGTAAAGTTGCAGCCGTAAAACCAAATCAAAGGGCGTAAAGATGGGTTAGGGTTAGGTTAGGGTTAAGTTGATACCATGCTAGCCATCTTGTCCACTAACAGCTTGCTTTGTATAGCTATTATAGTGGCTCAAATAAACAACTAATTCAAAACAGATAAAGAATTATTTGTCATGTAACAGGTGCTACGTTAAGTTGATCAACAGAAAATCATTCTGTGACTTTATCTTAATGATTAAATAAATGTTTTCATCATTTTTTAAGCAACACTTACAAACATTTGCTGTTTCTTTCTTATCAAATATGCTTTTCTTTGTCATACATGATATTCATATGTCTTGTTTTGTCTGGCCAACAGTCTAAAATCCAAAGACGTTCAAATTACTATGTCACTGGTCTGTAGGAAATTATAACAGGCATTTAAAAATTAAGCCACTGGCCTTCAAAATGCCTGTGTACGTCCCTGGATGGTTGTATATTTTGAGTTCTTTCCTTCCCATTACCTTCCTTTTACCCAATTTGCCAAAGTCCCACAGCAAAACCCTGTGGCTCCTGTGGCTCGGCCCACTGAGGACTGACTCAAGCAGTGACTTAATTTCTGCCTCCAGAGAAATGTAGCTATATAAATCCAATCTATTAAACCTATACACACACTGGAAGAACATTTGGTCCTGATGTGCGCAGTAGAGGACAGCACACACACATAAAAACTGTCAGACGGCAGCGAGGAACGGGCTGGTGCTGGTGAAAGCCAGCAGCAGATGGTCACAGTGGCTGTACACCATCCATCCAGTACATAAAGCAATCAGCACCGCGCCTGCACCGGCAGATCATCAGAGCAGGAGACATGATTCAGTGGTACCATATAGACCTGCCACTCCCTGCACCGTGTGTTAGTGCAACACAGCATTCCCATTTAATGTCCTACTGTTCTGACAATGAGACAATAAGACTAACGGATACAGTGATGTAATATATAAGCTTCATTTTACCATGAAACACACTATAACCTGCTGTAAGTTTCCATACATTAACAGTGGGAATTGGGTGCATCAGGAAAAATGATGGGGAAAGGGACAGGGAGAACCGTGAGAGCGTGAACTGTATCACACAGACAGATGGGCAAGATGAGGAAAATTCCTGCTGATGATAAAAAAGAAAAAAACAGCCACAATACAGAGGTCCACTAATAATATTTTTGTGTGGGCAGATGGTTTGTTTGCCATGTCTCTGAAAGAGTGAAAAATGAGTCTTTTAGCATTTTTAAACTAAATTTAGCATGTGTATGTAGGGTTTATACATGCAGGTAAACCCGCAAAAATAGGTGATTGATTCTATTTCCCATTGCCAGAAAAAGGAGTTTGCCTCCCTGTCTTTTTTAAAGATGTGTGCCGGAAAGCCAAGACTCAACTCATGCCTGTACAAGAGACCATAGAAGAAGTCATTTGAATAGTCTGTGTGTTTAGTCCTCAGTATTTTTGTAGCTTCAAGCCGAATCTCTGTGGTTGAAAATTAGTTTCTCTCCTGCGTCGCTGTTTGCACTTTGAGGTATCTGCTTTATTTTACTGTTTCATGTTCACTTTCAGCTGTCTAGGAATGAAAACACATTTCCTGATTTTGCTGCTTATATGTAATAATAAAAGCTTTTAGTTAAAAAACTGGGGACTTAAGAATTTATAAGAAATAAAATGTTTACCCACCATTCAAAAGCTCACTTGACGACACAAATAAATGCCATGATATTGCGAATATTTCAGAAGTGCAATTTTGACTCACCTGATTATTCACATCAAGTGCGACACGATTTTATGAGTAAATTGTACTGTTTTTGCACCAAAATTAGCATGTATATGCCACCTTTTTGGAACAGTGTTTTTTTTTATAGTCTCTACTGTTCAGCTCTCAGAACTTCAGCAGCTTCCAAATTAATTTCTGTGTTTTTAAGTTTAGTTTCTCTCCCCACGTTGCTGTTTCTACTTTCAGATATCTGCCTTATTTACAATCTTAAAATCTGCTTTCGCTTACAGCTGATAGGAGTCATGTTAAGTTACTGCTGATGAAAACGCAACACTTCTTAAGTTTGCTGTTTCATAATAAAAGCATTTGGATAACCAAAACAATGGGGGACTTTTATTATGGAGAATTTACGGGAAGTGGAATATCTATACATCATTCAGCCACTCAACTAAATGCGAGCGCTTCATAACTAAACACACACCTTCAAGCACGTGCATATTCTGGTATGCTGGGCTGCAGCATGAGTCAAACCAGGTCAAGCAGCACATGTGGATGAAAAAGGAGCACAAGAGGCAACATTCATTGCTTCTGCTTGATTGGTCAGATCTGTACATGTTGGAGGCAAAAGTTCAGAAAAATCAATCTCGGTCCCTCCTTCATGCGGGTACAATCTCCTCTGTGCAAGGCTGACACACTGAGTCAAACCAAGTAGAGCCAAGCAGCACACGTGTATGATAAAGGGGCAAAAGAGGTGCAGAAGTAACCAACAAAGGTGACAAGCCTTCATTTAGGGATGAAACAATCATTGGTTTTACGATTAGTATTCCCATTTCAAACTTAAATGATCGTGTCTACCCGGGTATTATTTTTACATCACTGTTGATCAGAGTGTAAATGCCAATTGTACCCTTTTTCCACTGAAGACAAAAGCCAGATGTTAGTGAATATTGGTGTTTTTTCTCCAGTGAGGGGGCTTTTGTTGCTTGTCATATTCATAATCTTCAGAAATCAACAATTCCTAAATTAATTGCATATTAAGAGCTAACACTGTAATCTGTTAGGACTACAGAAGTCACACTGGTCTCAAGAAGAAAGATTCAAATCTTCTGCAAAAACTCACTGCAGTTGAACCATTTGGAAATATCCATATCACAAAATCTTCGTATGACCTTTCAGATGAGCTGGCTCAAAACAAATTCACTGACTCAGTTACAGACGGCTAGATGTGGTTTCCCAAAAATCAGCCAACTGTTACCTGAATAAATACTTTTGATGATGTGTCATAGCCACACTAGATTTAACCTCAGCCGTGTGTTCTTATCTTGGAATTTATATCATGGTCAATGAGATAAATGCCAGTTAACAATTACCACATGTGGGCCAAAAGTATGCAAACATAAAAGAGCTCATAACCCGGTCAGGGATTAAGGCGTGGCGGGGACTTTCCACACATTAACAGGTTTACAGTTAACTAGGGTTACAGTAGCGGGTAGAAAGGAAGCAGCAGCCGTCAAAATCATAAGCAATAAAAATTAGTGATACTGCAGAAAAATCAGCAGACATTGATTTGTCAAAAAAGGTGTAAGTAATAGTATTGGTCAATAATAAAGAGTGATTGTATAGTATCAAGTTAAGGATTACACATTGAAATTCAGTCTTTACAAATAGTGTCCACTACTACGACTTTTCTGACGATTTGGCTTGTTGTCTTAGCAGGAGTTAGAGAGGAGGGCTGTTTATTCATCTCTGTGCATTCAGTGGAGAGTGATCCGGATTACATTGGCTTGGCACAAGGCCTGGTGGCTAGGCTCCACCAAAGGAGGACAAATACATCTCCCAGTGACTCCAAAGTTGTCTTATTTAGTACATATTTTGTCTTCATAGCTGGCTGCTGGTAAGCCTATATTCAGGGTTGGAGGGACTATTAACCCTGTGGCTAACAGCATTAGCAATGGCAGAATCAGGTTTTCCAGAGCCAGGCTTACTGTGCATGTTAATTCACCGGCTCACTTACACACAACAAGACAAGAGAGTCATTGGGCCTCATGCAAGAATATTTTTGTATTCTTATCTTAAATCTCTCTCACTTTTTTTACTTTTTTTGTTCAAAGGGCTTGTAGGAGCATGCCACATCAGATTCAACAAACATCCAATGATCCATATGTGTGTATTTGAGTGCACATGCATGCAACTTGTAAATTAGCATAAACAACGCCCCAATAAGAACATATAAGGCTACGCTTCCTGCCCCATATGTCAGGAAGTGGCATCAAAGAGTAAAAATTTGACCTTTACAAGTCTTGACTTTGACGACCTGCTTCACAAAGCAAAATCTGTCACTTTAACAGCATCTGCAGTGGAATTAAGAGACCTGATAAAGGCAAGAATGGGAAAAATGAGTGCTGTTAATGCCGTTACCTGAGGGTCAGACTGTCAGTGAAATAAAGAGCTGTCTCGATGGCTCAAAAAAAAAAAAAAGAAAAAAAAAAAAAAAGAACGTCACGCCACAGCAAGGGGTGATCGATGACAGCAGAGGGAAGAGGGGGGTGAAAGGGAAGTCTCCATTACAATATTATATCATGAATATTTATGCATCAAAAGAAAACTGCACACTGCACAGAAAATTTGGCTGCTAATTTGCTACTGACGCTTTGAAATGTGTGGACAAGAAAGAATCAGTACGGACCAGGGATCTGCCACCTTTACACAATTTAGAGGAAAAGGCACCAAGCCATAGACGTAGGGTATGACGCATATTTTAGTTGACAAAATATTACAACTTTTTTAAATGACATATTTTTACACTTGGCTAATGTAAGAATCTTTTTACACTGTGAAAAAAAATAGCTGCAACAACTCAAAATTTCATGGCAATGTATTGCAATACATTTTTAAGTTCTGAGTCCAACTCAAACTCTTATGCTTTGACATAAAAGTTTCTTTATCTTTAGTTGAGACTTTACTTTTCTTCTTTAGATAAATTTGAATCTTTAAGAGTTTTAGAAAGTCAAACTTTGGTCACAGTTAACTTGATTCTGTCATTATTTTGATGCCTGAAAATTAAATGGTTTTAATTGAAATAAAAATAAATAAATAACTATAATTCAATTTCCTTTTACTCTGAAATTTTTAGGGTTTGTAAAACTCAAAGATTTAAGTTTATCTGAAGAAAAAAGTAATTTATCTAAACAAAAGATTAATAGTTGGTAAAACTTTCAAAAGAGTTTGAGTTGGGCTCAAAGCTCAAAAATCTTTTGTAGTACATTGGCTTGAAATTTTGACTTGTCTCATCTTTTTCATAGACCTACAACAATGATAAATGAAAATTAAAATGTTTAAAAAACAGCTGTCTTTCATTTCCATATAATTTTTTTGAGCCACTAAAGCGTGGCTAAAGAGTCACATGTGGCTCCGGATCCGCAGGTTGCAGACCGCTGGTATAGACGGACAGTTCAGTATGGCGCGAATGCCGTTGTCATGCCAACATAATGCTGTGTGATTTTTGCGGTCAAGGACAGGGTTAGCATTTAGAGCAATTTTGTCCGGCAACCTGACAAATTTAAGTCTATGATTTACTACTTTACCATCTTTTTGCTCTGGTTTTGTTCTCTACCAATTTTTGAGAAAAATGTTTTCTCTTTAGCTGGCAGATTCTTATTTCTAAATTAACTAGCTATTTCCTAACTATGATATCTCTGTAGTTCATCATATGGACTCATCTTGTCATTTGAGACGTTGTTATATCAATTAAAGTCACTTTAAAGAAAGCTACTTATGTCATTGTCAACACATTTTAGTGGAGCTATAATCCTTACAAAATGTAGCAGCTTTGTATTCACCTAATAGGCCCATAAAAACTTCATTGGTGGTTTGTGCAGGGTGCACTAGTGGCCCGTGAGATCCTTCAGAAGTAAAGGGAATAATTGCTGTGTGATGCAGAGCGGCGAGGGTGATAGAGCGGTGAATATGAGTCACGCTGGTTTCCCCCTCGGTCATTATTCTGTCATTGAAATTTCACTTGAAACCCCAGCGCGGTCCCGAAACAATCCAGACACTCATTCACATACAAGTTAATACATTACTAATTATGGTCTACGCCCACTGTACGGACAGCACAAGTCACAGACAGGCCGTAAATGCAACATCATGTCCAGCAGCAGCCATTGTAGTCCTCCTTCACACATTTATCCTGCATCTGTGAAGTTTCAAAGGATATGAGTTTCTGAGGGCCGAGACTGACACCCTTATTATTGAATTAAAGTTGCCAGAGAAGAGAGTCTTTTGCAGATATTGAATATCTTAAAATTTGACCACTCTTATGCCAAAGTATCATGTTATTTTCTATGTTTCTGACTACTCAGAGTTTCTTGGCAGGATTGAAAAGCCTCTGAAACGGTATTTATAACATTACCCACCAAAATCCCCACTGATATGAAAATAGTAATACTTATATTTTTAATAGTAGCCATTTATGCGTATGTGGAATTGTGAGGAAAATGTCACACCGCAATCAATTTAACTTATTGCTTCCCATGGGCAGGATAAAATTTTACATCATGCAGTCAGCAAATGGCTAGGGTACATTTTTATGCATAGTATGTGAAATGTGAACATTTCCAATGCGTGCATACAATTATTTTGGGTTTATTCTTTAAGTTTAAGGACTCTTAAACTGGGTCGCACCAAAAATGATTACATTTTAAATCTGATTAAATCCGGTCTGGTGCACCAAGTCCACCAAATTAAGAAAAATTCAATTTAAACCACTTTTTAATTTAAAATGTGATCCAGAATGTGATCGTTTGTTGTGATCCAGTATTAACTTCAAACTTATAATTGAGGAGGTTTAACTTTTTAAATGGCAGCCTATCGGATAAAAAAGCTGGCCGGCTGTTGCCAGGCAGTCTCTTTTTTTCCATACTGTGTTGCTGTCTATGTTTTACCTTCTATGTTTGGCCATTTTGCTTCATTAGTTCAGCCAAGGAGAATATTAGAACTTCTCTGCCGAGCCATCATGAGTAGGCTAACTAGGCTACTCATGATGGCTCATGATTTCTTAGCTAGCTATTAAACAAGCAATGTTTTGTGAACTTTTTAGCTAGCTAGCAACAATTTTTTAAAAAGTTCTTTTTAGCTACTTAGCAAACAATGCAACTTCTAACATTTTTTAGCTAGCAAACAAAAAATACAAGGTTTTGTTAACTTTTGGCTAGCTAGCAAACAATGTCATGTTTTATTAACTTTTTAGCTAGTTAGCAAACAATGTTACTTTTAACATTTTTAAGCTAGCTGGCAAAAAATGCATATGCATATTAATATGGAGCATATTGCATCCATATTAATCAAATTCTAATTTTGGTTTACATCATTAAACTTGGATTTACTACACAGATTTTTTTTACAAACCGTGCAACTAAGCTCTGCTTAATTTTAAGTCTAGTTTTACCAAACTCTGATTAGAACTAATCTTACATTAAATCATCTTTGTTGGTGCAACCCAGTCAGAAAATCTCCTTTCTTCGTTGCTGTAGTATCCATCCCCATCGCTGCAGTCGAATACAAACAGCCAGACCAGTTGTCTGACTTCGGATCTATGTAGAGCTTGATTTTTTTCCTCTATAGGAAGCACATGTCAAGCTCACTCAACACAGTATTGCAAACCCAAACATCCTATATTCCATTGTAGGAATTTTAGGAATTGAATTTTCCCCCTGCATGCTTTTTGCAGGAAGCTGTGGCCTCGTCTCTCGGGGTTGCAGAGAGGAGTTTGTGGCTTCAACTTTGACCTCTGCCGTAGCTCTGACAAGCTGTCAGTCTGTCATGAGATCATAGAGATGAGCGGTGAGATGCATATTTAATCTACTCCATACATTACATACTGTAGAGACACATATTTCACAACCCACTGTGGCTTTCAGATTAAAAGAAAATGTGCAAAAAGACAGAGCTATATTGGTGATAGAGGGGCTGAAAAAAAGAAGAATGTAGAGTCAATGTTCAGGAGCTGTATGAAGGAGAAACATAGAGACATTAGGGGGTATTTTCTGTGCAGCTTGATTGAAGAGACATTTCTTGAAGAACCTTCAGAAAAACTCTCATTCTTTTTCCTCTGAGAGCTTCTCACTAACTCCCAGTTGTTTTCTTAAAGAAGTGATCCGCCAAAATACTTCATCACAGCAATAACAGAATTACGGCTGACGTCAACAAGAATTGCACTTGAAGTGGAGCTGGTGTGAGTTATTCGGGGTGTCGAAAGATTTGATTCTTCAAATGCAGTTTCCGTTTGGGATTTTTTTTTTCTTTCTTTTTTTCATGCCTGACGTTAATGAAGGACATAAAACCAGTTGGAAATGCGACGGGGGTGGCAGTTATTTCCGAGCAAATCCATTAATTTTTTCAAGTTTTACTGCCTGAATGTCTCACTTAATTTTAAGACCAACTTCAGCAAATCATCATACACAGTGATTTCAGATCATCTTCAGTGCGGTGGGCCTCGCTGACCAGGCCAAATACGCAAATGTTTTGGCCTACAGCTGTGGGACCTTTCAGTGTCAAACAGAAATAGTGATCTATGACATGATGTGAACATACAGCTCAAGCTGATTTACAGTTGAGGCTTTCATATTTACATTGCAAGGATGTAGCTTATGCTCACTGCCCAGAGCAAGCAGGAATATGTATATAGAGGAAAGAGTGGACCAAAGCCAAGCAAATATCATGGGACCCAGTAAAACCAAGTACCAACATTTTCTCTGGACTAGATTCGAACCATCAATATTTCATTCATTTTCTTAAAAATTTTCTCCGCTGAAATCCAACATGCTCTACACACAGACTTAGTGAGCATCCAAGCTGCCTACATTTCTCATAATGATGAGGTCCCATGCTTTGAACCCTGCTGCTTCTCTGAACCATATTACAGCATGTCCTTGGAATGCCCTTCATATCACACAGTGATAAAAGAACCAGACATCTTCACAAAGAACCAGACCATAGCAGAGAGTGGTAGTTTCCTAAAGGACGCCAACCATGATTATAAAGAGAGAGTAATAAAGGCACGAAAATACAGTAACTACAATGAAATACAGTATGTTTAATCTAATTCAATAAATCATTGAAATTACTGTAGTCCATTAAATTTATTTTACTTTAATTGTCTTCTAATTCTGCCCCTTTAAAAGGGCTTGTCTTATCACTTTACCTACATTTAACCTCACAGAGCTGCCAGCTGGCTGGAAACTCTCTCTTATGACCCACTTTTCCAGCCATCCTTCTCTTCCCTGTGATCTGCCCCCATACATCCCTTTATCAACCATCCCTTCTTTCACCCCGTCTTCTCTCCCCGCCGTTTCTCCATCTGCATTGTCCCAATTAGTATTCCCAGTCAAGCATGAGGCCATCTCAGCGGTTATTACCGCTGAGAAAAACTGACCCAAAAAGCAGAACTTTTTACAAGCTGTGACTCTGTCTGACTCCATCTCCAAGCCTGTTTAAACTGTGATCAATGAGTAGTCGCAAGTGATGCTGCAACAGGCCACTAAACAAACTCTTTATGTTGGAGAGTGGTGGGCGGAACATTGGGGGGGGGGGGGGGGGGTTGTTGATTGGAAAAAGCTTAAACAATATGATCGCCTGCTCTTTGATGAGCTTCCACAGGGGCTGAAAGACGCCGGATTGTAAAGTTTGACGTCTTAAAGTGGCTCCAGACACATCAGAATCAGACTTTCTATTTTCTAAGGACTCTAAAGTCAGGGATAGGTCACATTATTTGAGGTGGGTTTATGTGAAGTAGTTATCAATCATCAGTGTATTACCGACTGTAAGTGGTGGTCAATACGCCCCCAGTGTGGAGAAGCAGAGAGGGGCACCAGCATGGAAAATAAGCAACATACTGCTGTGGACAGGGTCAGCAACCAAATGTATTTTAGCCCCTTAAAAAAGGTCCACCCAAAAAAAAATCTATATCTTCCTTGTGACATTGCACAAATGTTCAATTATCACTCTCGCGAGATCTTCCGCAGGTCTAGGGTTCCCTTCAAGACTTGACCACCAGCGTCCTCTGCTTGTGTCACTTCCACACATCTGTGGTCTCTTTTGCCCGCGTCATCACATATAGCTGTTATCTCATTGGCTGCGCTTTGAAAGGTCAGCGGCAAACGAGGGCAAAGTTCAAATAATTACAAACACCAAGGGTAGCAGTGGCGCTTAGCTGGGTGCCTCCGCTGTCTCCATTGGAAAACAATGGAACACCCAGCACAAAACATTTTTACCGCTGATCATGTGTTGAGGCCTTAAGTCACCGGTGAGGTGTTGCTGAAGCGCTCACTGATGTATAGAATCAGCAAACATGGATTGTCAAGCTGTATATTTTTAATGTAATGATGTCACGGTAAGAAAAAGGGGTAGGCTTAAATGAAACTGGGTGACAGCAAGGAGTGTTTCTTCCATTGTTTACATGGCACAGGAATTGTGGGGAGATGGAGTGCGAAAGTGGCAAAACAAAAACATATGACTGGTTGATGTGTCACCGTGTCAATGGACTGCTGAAAAAAGTTGAGGCCAGCTCATCTTTGATTTATAGCTCCCAACACGCAGTGAAGTGTCCAGAGTAATTTTCTGGCTTCATGTCGCCAGCTTCCATTTAAAAAGCCTTGTAGCCTGATGCTTAGTCACCAGTTATTTCAACAAACCCTAATAAGCACCTTATGCAACCCCACAAATAATGTACTATAATATAATCTATTTTAATCTAATCTATAATCAAATCTATGCCTTTAAGAGTCTCACTTTCTGCACATCTTCAAACTTCCCCAGTGTTCCAGAAAGTTTGCCAGTTCTCATCAGCAACCTGTTGATCAAAATCTTGTTTCTCTGAACTCATAACACTCATAAATCTTAGCTAACTGCCAGCTGAAACTGACGACTTCAACCTGGCCGTGACAACCGACAACAACAACCATGACATCAGACCTGGGACTGATGTGATGCAACGACAAACTTGCTGACAGATTACTGCAAAGAGCCATCTATTGAAATGCTTTGCTGCTGGCACCTGTCAAGGGGGGCAGAGAGGAGTGATAAAGTGGAGAAGGGGGAGGAAGAAGAGGAGAAGGAGGGGCTGGAGGACGATGGAAGGAGGAAGGGCTTGGGTGAAAACCTGACAAGCGTTTGTGACGAGCTTTCATTGAAACGGTGATGACAGATAGGCCTCACGCTGACAGCTCAAACACCAGGCCTCCTGTTAACTGTCAGAGGTGTGAGCTGATGAAGAAAACAAACACGCACACTCAGTATATAAACGCACAAGAACAGAAAAAAACAAGATGCATTTTCAGCAGAGTAGAACAGCAATTTCTGTTGCTTCTGATGGATTCCACATGCTGCCTTCTGTAATATGCAGCTCCTACTTTAAAAAAGCTATAACCACCACGTTTTAAACGTGTAACTATACTATACTGTATAACCATGTTTCCACTGCAGAAACTTTACCCAGGAGCTAGGAACCTTTAATGCGTTTCTATCACAGGGACCAGGGTCTAAGTCGCATTTCGACTCGAAGTAACTGGAACTTTTAGTACCAACCACTTTACAGCAATTTAAAAAGGTTCCTTCAGGTGTTGTTGTCTGCATTTCCACTGCAGTCTAAAGACCCTGCAAAGATTATGCAAATTCATCCACTGACATGAAATGTGTTTTTTTCACGTCATTTCTGTGTTCAACTATATAATGAAGAGCTATATACTCGACCAATCAGAAATGTTCAGCGCTGCAAGCCCCACCCCTAAAGTTGCAGTACCTTTGGAAATCACTGCCTCCTGCACAGGGACTTTTTAGGAGAAAATCAATGTCCCCAGTACTTAATTTAGACCCTGGTCCCTGCGGTGGAAACACCTCCAGAGGTTCCTTGTCCCAGGAGAAAGTTCCTACTATGGAACCGGCTGAATTAAGTTTTGGGACATTATATTACCCTCCAAAAAGGCCCTGCTTGAGGGGTAGTACTTGAGGTGTAGTACAGGAACTTGTGGGGCATGCAGTGCTTAACATTTCTGATTGGTCAAAGGGTTGTTCACTGTGCTTCAACACATCAGTATTGGGTTACAGAAGAAAGCATACAAAAGATGGACCAAGGATCATCGTCACATGCAAAAATTATGTGTAACAGATCTTTTTTTTCATACATCAGTCAACTAATTGTCTAATCTTTACGTGACTTTAGGCTGCGTTGAAACACAGATGCAGGAACCTTTTAGTTACCTGAAAAGTAGTTCCTGGGACGAGAAGGTCTGGATTCTTAGTGTGGAAACTACAGATATTTCTATACCAATTTTTCCTTCCCAGTACTTGAACTTAGCATGTCTGCCAACACCGAGTACCAATCTGATACCCTAAGAGTTCAGTCCACTCGGTAAACAGTCATAAATGTTTTGTTTTCCCCAAAACCCCAAACAGTTCAGTCTAATCTAGTTCATGATCCCAAATGAAAGACAACAAGTCCACTTCAGGTTTTACCGGGATCCAAATTAAGACATAAAGATTGAAATTACAGCATCTGTATTTGCACTTAGATCAGCCTTAGATCTGCTAAAACACTAGCAACTGCTGGAGAAACTTCAACTGGAAAATACACAACCTGGCAGATTATTCCCCATCTTGAGACAGACTCCAAAGACCTTCTGCTTACCCAAGTGTGCAGATCTAATTAAAACATGGAGGGCGACAGTGGTGGTATTCAGCCCTGGATGTATCCCCATTTACAAGGTTCATTATCAGAACATAGGTCAGCTCAATTTATGTGATTTAATAACATTAAAATATCCCCTGTTCCCAGCAGCCTTTCAAGTGGACAGACTGTTAAACCAACCTCCAGTTTAAAAGTAGATGCTTTATGGTAGGGCCAAATTTTTTCACAGTAAAAACATTAGTTTCACCTTCACTATGACTCTTTCCTGATTTGCTTTGATCTATAGGCACAGTCAGCACACATGCCATTTACTCAGTAACATCAGTAACTAACCAGTGATGAAGTGTTTGCCACAAGCGTACACTACACGTATTGACTGGCCCAGCGCTACAACGCTTGTTTTTACTAGACGAAAGTGACGTATGCAGTTCAGACCACTTAGCAGGATAGCTAGGGGAATGCAGAAGTTGGGGTGGACACGTCCTTTCTCACTACGACCTGGCTATAAGACTTTGCAAGCAATCTAAAGCCCAGGTAAAGCTGGCGTTTCTCTCCTCCACTGACCATAAAATCTGGTATATGAGACAATGGTGGAAAGAAGCAGGATCCCGTTTCTGGGCTAATATGTTATGTGGTATTGGATCGGTGCACAGACTTGGTACTCTCCGATTTTAAGCAGCATCAAAGACATTTACTAGGTATCGGAACGACCTTTGTGGAAATGCGGTTTATGATCATATTGGTAGAGAAGCAAACTTGGTGACAACATATTTTGCACAAGTCAAATCAACTGTTTCTCACGGTAATTGGTAGAACTGGGACACTCTTTTTGTTGCATTTCCATAGACAGGGTTTATTTTTCCATTGAGATTCTTGCCAAGCGCAGCTTTAACATGTTGTGGTCTCATTTAAAAACCCTTTTCAAAATAAAGCAAAGTCATTAATCATCTCTGCCTGATGACTGATATATTCAAGTAATCCAATATAACAAACTTTATGGGTAAAATAATGATAGACACTTACTTGTTTTTTAGAGTGTTTGTGGGCACATGCATGTGCGAGAGGGGTGCTGGTCGTGTTTGCATTTGCATCTCCAGATGCAGCTGAGTCAAGGGTAATAACACTGATAAATGTGTCTGTGTGTGTGTGTGTGCATCCAGATGCAGCTGAGCGAACAGGAAATGTGGTGTTAACTGGAGTCTCGCTGCAGCGGCCCACAGGTTAAATGGTGTCACACTCAAAGGAAAGGGTTAAACGGAACCACATGGACACACACACATATAAACAGACACGAACAGATGCACATGTGGAATCATTGTACACAAGAAAGAAAACGTACAGCCGCTTTTCCTCACACAAGTTTTGGAACATGCTGCGTACACGCACAACACATGTGCGCGTGTTAAAATGCTGATGTTTCCACCTCTTTCACACACACACACACACATACACACACACAGTCCCTCTCATACACAGCATGCCATCATTAAATCCAGTCACTTGCCCCTCTCTCTGTGTCTCTCTATTGTCTGTTTAACAGGCTGGCTTGAGAGTGTGTGAGTGTGTTAGTATGAGCATGTGTGTGTATGCGCTCAGCAGCTGAAAAGCCTCCTCTGCTATATATTAGCGGTTTTGTCAGGCCTGTGTGTTTGGCCCGGTTGCCAAGGCGACAGACCCTGCAGGCAAGCTTTAGGGCTACTCTGTTAGCATTAGCAGTGTTTATGATGGCAGCGAACAGAGAGAGGGAGGCAACCAGAGGGAAAAGAGACAGAGAGCAAGATACTAAGAGATAGAGACAGAATGCCAGACATGGTTTTCATCAATCACTTCATATTTTTTAATTTGCTTTCTCATTTTTTTTTTTCTATCTTTTCCTTCCCTGTATGATCAATCAACAAGCTAAAGAAATGTAGCTTTTTCACTTGTTGGGGTTTTTTTCATGTGTGCTCAAAGCTTATTAGCAGTATTTCCAACAACAAATGAAAGACTCAACTTAGATTTAACTTGGAATCAAGTTTGGATTTTTGCCATCGCAGTGTTTATTAAGGACGGTTTTCATCTCCCAAGGGAAAAAAGAACATTATTTTCTTTTTCTATTTGGCAGGATTTAGCAGGGTGGAGCAGTTCTGGAGCAGGTGGGCCTTAAAGCACACTTAATCTACTTTGGTAAATATTTTCTTATTTTGTGTTGTGTGCCATAGTCAATTACCACTGATTTTAAAGGGCTACTAAACAATTTTTAGATGAGAAAAAAGATAAATCCAACACTGGATATTTATCAAATATATGTTTTGTTTTTTTTTAATTTGTCTTCTGTGACCTTGGAGTCTTTGTCATGTCATCAATAACCCCTCATGTTAACAAGGTTCAACACAGTCTCACAACAGTTTGTGAAAATAGTCAAAAAATCTAAGTAGCACAACTTTCAAATTAATTTATTATCCACCGCTGTCAAGTAATATAAAATAATAAATATGCAACATCCATTTACATTTTCAAAATAAAGTTTGCTGAGAAACATGTCAGGTGATGGTTGCAGTTTAAGTAGGTTTAGGCATGGACATATGTGCCTGTACATACAAGTAACCAGGGGAGCTGATTTTTTTCTGCATAAAAAGCACTATAGCATTTACATTTCTCAATCAATTTCTATGAGTCTTATTTACATTCAAGGATTTACGGTCTAAGTGGAGAAGAAAAAATGTTTTTTACTTACTCTACATAGATCATAAACCCTTCAATATAAAAAGTACTCACTGAAATTGTTTGAGAAAAGTAAACATTATTGTACTTTTTATACAGAGAAACTGCAGCCACAGTCCAATATGGCGGCGATGTTGACGTACAATCCAGAGGTTAATGTGCTGTCTACATCTATATGTCTGTGGGTTTATTTGCAAGTGCCTCCTCTCTGACTGCTGGCTGCCTAGGCGTCACTTGTGCCGTCAGCGTTTTTTCGGTCTGTGTCCAGCCTGCGCTGAAGCTTCTATCTCGTGTTTTTTGCGGTCTGCATCCAGCTCGCACTGAAGCTGTTGCCTCGTGTTTTTTTGGTATGCATCCAGACCACTCTGAAGCTGCCACTTCATATAATTTCAGTCTGTGTCCAGCTCGCGCTGAAGCTGATGTCTCATCTCCATTTGGACTGAATCCAGCTCGTGCTGGAGCTGCTGTCTTGTGTTTTTGCGGTCTGCGTCCAGCCCGCGCTGAAGCTGATGTCTCGTGTTCTTTCGATCTGCATCCAGCCCACGCTGAAGCTGCCAGCCCGAGACAGAGTGGTCAGAGGGATGAAGGACGCAGGAAGGGAAAACAAGTCAGTCAAGATTCGAAGCATTCGGTAGAGCCCCAGTATCCAGTGTTTTTGGAGCCTGAACCATGTTCGGGACTAACATCAGGACATCTCAGCCTCCCCTGTACCAAATTTGACTTTGCTGAAGTCCAATTCTAAATCATTCAAGTGTCCCTTTAATAATGTATATTCACAGCCAAAAAAACAAGAAAAGAAGCAAAAACAAAACAAAAAAAAGTTTAGAGAGCAGCAATGGCAGAAAACAAAAATGAACATATGGAAAGCTCCGGCGATGTTAAAAATATATTTTCTGCTCAGTAGGAAACTGTTGGCAGAGGAGAGCTTTGGTGGACATTAATAAAATCATTCTGACTTTAAATTATTTTGTAAATAAACTATCACCCAGGCTGATAAATATAAGACAAAAACATTAAAACATAAATGTAACTTAAAAGCTGGTTAGGAAACTTTTTTGTGAAATTATTTCTTATATTTCTATCCATGCGTGTCACTGACATGAGGAATAGTGTAATGTAAAGCAGCTCTGGTATGACAGCTTGTAACATTTTTCTTTTTCTGAGGAATCATAATGAGCCCTGATAGCTGTGGCTTTACTGACTGTGTCACGACACAGACATGAAACTCTTCTCCGCAACCCTCATCTGCTTGAGCTGCCTCACTTGTCATGTGGTACTGCTAAACGACACATTTCCATTTGTTTATTTCTATTTGTACAGCATGTCAAGTAGGAATAAATCCCCCCACAGATTCCACTGAGGAGTGTGTATTTAGTTTGGCCTCTGGTTTCCATTTATTTCACAACAGGTATAAATAAAGTCAACATGCAGAGATTTAAACTTGCTCTCTAAGTCATCCATCACAGTAAAAACTTTAGCTTTTTGTCAAGGTTCAATTTAATGCAGCGGTAGGCTGGGGCTCCTTGCTGGTGCATTCGAGGACAAGCTGGCTGCTAAAAAGCACAGCATTCATGAGCTGTTGGAAAAACACAAAACAAAAGCCAACCATAGGCAAATATACGTAGATGTTGTGAAATGGCTCATTTGAATTTGACAGCTACCTCAAATTTCAAAATGTCAGAATCATAAAAGAGCCCAAAGCAGTCCCTGCTCATACCTTAGCACACAACGATAATATGTGTGAAATTATGGTATGTTGTGGAAAATGCTGACAGTATTGTTAAGTACACATTTTTACTTATAATGGGTTAAAATATATATTTTGCCAGATTTTTTAAAGAGTCTTATGTCTGGCAGCAGTGTACATTTGTAATAATTAACATGGAGGTTAAGCACTGTGCTGATGTATACTGTGGTTTTGAGGTGTGCTGTATGTACTTTACTTCAATACATCTACACCATTGCGCACTTTTTACTAAAACAGCTATATTTCACATATTTTTTATTGTAAAGTTCTATTTTATCTTCATGATTCTTGAAATTTACAATATTGTTTTTTTCTTTTCTCTCACTCATACACTATATCCTCAGCCACTGTATGCAGGATATTGTTGTAGTGTGTATTAGGGATGTGCGCGATTAGCCGATTACACAATTAAACGTCGCCACCCTCGCTAGTCGGCACCAGAAATACTAGTCGTTTAAACTATTTATCAATTTTTATTCATGTAAAATGTCAGTTCATTGTTGCCTCTAAGACATTATGCAGCTGCTCGCCACTAGTCGCCCCATCAGATGGCAGCCCCCTCATCATGCGCCGTAAGCACGCATGCCCCGATGGCCCATGCAACCCCAGATATTTATATCAGCAAAGTCACAGCCACACTGTGTAGGAGTCGGGCAGCTAACGTCAGCTCCGGGTTGTTTACCTGCCGACACCGTGATCCTCTTCGGTCTGAAAAGGTGAAGAATTTGAGTTGTTATGTTTTCAAGGTTAATGTGTAATGTTTGTATTGCACAGCGCAAAGTGGCACGCATTTTAGTGGCATTTACAATACGATTTGACGATTGTAGACTGTGATTAATGGCTTCAAATGGCTCTTAATTTTTTCAACAGTGTTTAACATTATCAATTAATAAATTGTGCCTCGTCTACGCCTACATCTAATTCTAAGAAGCACCATGAAGTCATTTTAAGTTCTTTTTTGTGATGCTATGTGCTAATGAAGGTGTCATACACTGTGCAGCCTCCTGAGGCAAATTGTGATGTGTGACTTGGAACTACGTATGAGTAAAATTTGACTTGACTTGCTTGTTAATTTGGCTAACCACCTGGCTAATTAGCTCAGCCGAATTGCCAATATGTATTGCTAATTAACGACAAATCTGACCTGTTTATCCAATACGTGTTTCACATCATATTCTTTGGACATTTAAACCTCGTCTAACCTCGTAGTAACCTTTCCAACCCTGCGCTCATGTCACTCCATGAGGTATCAACAAATTGAACTGCTGAACTTTTATATTACTGAATCCAATCTTTCTATGAGGATTAGACACTTGTAAACTTACAGAATAAATGCATAAATTTGTACTCAATTTTTTTTAAAACGCCCTTCTCACAGATGGCCCAACCATGTAGGTGTTTTCACTTAATTCATTTAAAACATGAGACCTCTTTTTAGGACAGTGGAGGAGTGTACAAAATGTGCTTTGATTGCCATCTCTGTCACTCTCCAGTAGGCGGGATAAATTATAATTTGTCATTCTTATTGATATGTAAAAGGGATAGATTGGATTATTTGAAGTGGGGTTGTGTGTAGCACTTATCCATGGTCAGTGTATTAGCTACAGTAGAGAGAGGAGGTCAGCACACCTCCAATTTGAAGAAGCAGACAGGAGGACTTTGTTTGTGTAACTGCGAGACAACTTGTGTTTCAAAAGCTTAATTAGGATTCACCAAACTAATCAATCAAGGGAGCGGCAGATCAGTATTCTCCGTGATAAAATAGCTGATTTTACCAATGAAGTCTGGTGACTTTGAAGAGAGCGACATTTGACTTTTATAACAGTGCACAGTAAACTGAGAAGAGTTAAATTTATGGTGTTAGTGAAATTTGAGCGAATGCAGAGTTAATTATATCTTGTATAGGGTCAAATCCCTCATATTTAACTCTCAGCTAACAAATTGTTGGTGTCAAAACAAAGTGTTTTTAAATCAAAAGTGTAAGTGTGACCCTAGATTTCTCTTCTGGCACCTGCACTTTTTTTTTATTTCCTATTGAGCAGATGGCTAAGCAAGCTAATGCTAACATAAGCATAGTTTTCAGCTGCGGGCTGCACACTGTATCAAAGAGCAAAATAATGAACATACTGTACTGCTGTACCAGCTCACTTATTTTAGACTATAAACAAGCGAGACATTTTTCCATATTATGTTTGAAAAAGTGTCTGTTTTCAAATAAACGTGTTTTAACTAAACCTGACCTTTTTATTTTAGCAAACTTTATTTTTAAAGTAATTTTTAGTCATTCAGGAAAGTTATATTTACACCTTAAAGTGTTAGCATGGGGCTAACACCTCTATAGTTAGTTTAGTTGAGTCATTACTTAAGGTAAAGGTACCAACACTCCAAAAAGAGTTAAATTAACACTTTTGTTGAAATCAATCTGACGGTGTTAATTTGGGAATGCTGACTGGGTGGCTTCTGTTAACGCAAGGTAAAGTGGTTACAATATTCTAAATATATCACACATTTGAGCTGATAATGATTTTTCTTGAGTGGATCTTTTTTTAAGTGGCTAAAACGCGTTTTTTTGTGCTGAACCTGTTCACAGCAGTTCATCGCTTAGCTTCTGTGCTGGTGTCCCTCTCTTCTTCTCCTAACATGGATCACGTCGACTGGCATCCTCTGCTGCTAATATACTGACCATTGATAACTACTTCACATAACCCCATCTCAAATAATCTGAAGTATCCCTTTAATCAAAAACACATGTGGGTTTGCAGACCTTTAAAGTTTAGGAGCAAATGAAAATGTCTGATATTATGAATCATCAATAATGGGCAAATAAACAGTCACAGAGTAATCAATGTTTGCTTTGGTGAATCATTAACATTTGCAGCCAAGCTGAACCAAGCAAACTGTTTGGTTTCTTCTTAAACATTATCAGTTTTATGGACAAGCCATGTTATAACCATACAGATTTTTCTCATGCATTACACAGTTTGTGGTGCAAGGCTGGTTAGGAGAGCAATGCCACAGTTGCAGCTGTTCTTTCATGATTTCCCAAAGGAAACATTAATCATGAATCATCTGTATTTCAGACTATCGCAGTGCAACATGTTCTTCAGCTTTAAATACTGGGGTTTACATTTGTGCCGTCGTTTCACAAATTCTGCAAGTCATGTTCCATGGTATCGTACAACTGTAACTTATTTTGCCGGGTTTTTATTTCCTGCATGCTTTGTGTGAGTCTTGCTGTGCATGGTTTGTTAGATCAGCACACATTAACAGGTGAAACATTCTGGCTGTAGTTTCATGAAGATAAATGAGATTCCAGGGAAGTTGGGGAGTTGTGGGAAAACCGTTATCTGACAAGAACCGGCAGGTCTGAGGGGAGAGGAAAACCAGGGAGCAAATACACACTGACACATAGATGTTACACACTTGCACACATGCTGCACATGCACAAAAACATCACATGCACAAATACACTTACACTTATGCCAGCATGCATTTGACAGATACAGATTCATTACAGACACACACAAACATGTGCATACACACACGCACACACCGTGGGATCCTTGTTGCACACATATCCAAAACACTAACCACACTGTTTATCCACCTACGCTCAACTGTTGCTTGTTACCACGACAACGCCAGCAGCCATAACTCCCTATATTGACTGAAACGATCATTAATCTTTTCAAGTCTCTCCCAATGGACCAGTAATGATATGTTAGTATTCCAACCTCCTCGTACCACAGCGTCGGTGGACTATCATCCACCAAATGAAAATATGAGGCAATGGTATGTTGGAGACATGGAGAGAGGTTGCCAGTTTGAATCCCGGAAACTGTGACTGGGGATAGAGCATGTAGAACGCTCTCCCACTGGGGCCGAGTAAAAAATGCACAGTCAGTTTGGATCAGTGGTCACTTTATTGACCACTGGTGATGAAAGAAGGGGCTCCCAAACCAATCTCCACTTGAGCATGGGTCTCACTAAAACAGCAAAGAGGGACAATATAACAGAGATCCTTTGAAGGATTCAGATGAGTATTCCAAATTTTATACTTAGCTATACTTAATGAACATAGTAAATCACAAGTAGGGGATGATGTACAGTTAGTGGGTCATTGTGACAAAATCAACCCCGAGGGTGGTGCAGGAGCCTGACGCAAAGCCATAATGACACATTGACTATACATTATCCCACTGATTATACTGCTACTTACTTTAAAAAAAATATTAACTTAAAAATGATTTTATTGATTTAAAAAAAAAAATATTTTATTGCTATTTGATCAGAACTGCATCCATAGCGATCATTTCTTATTCATTCATCTACAACTGCCCTCATCAACAAGGCCCGTGACCCCCACTGAGACTGACTACCCCCCCACTACACGTTACATTAACATAATTTTCAGTCACCTGACTCTATTTTGTACATTCCTCTACCCTCCTTTACTGCAAACTCGCACATTACATGTCAAACTTTTTGCACTCCTACATAACAACTGCGCAGTCTCTATATATATTTAAATAACAGCCACTTCTAAATATTGTGTCAACTGTTTTTTACATTTCTGATTTCTGTGTGTTTATTGTCTACCTCTATATTTCTCTTCATGCTGTTTTCACCGACAGTACTTGCTTTAATCTTTACAATTTATATTTTTAATATCATGTCTGTTGTTCTGCACCAACATGCCACAGCAAATTGTAAGTGAAAACCTACTTTGCAATAAAACCATTTCTGATTCTGATTGCAACAGTCTGCTTGTCAAAAATAACAAACCTCAGAATGTTGTAATTGACCAATTAGAATCAAGTATGAAAAAAGCCACGTAATAAACTGTTGTAATGTACAAACTGTTGTAATGTACTTTCTTGTCAAACTTTGTCAGTACTCTCAAAATGTTAAGACCCCCACTGCAGTGAACAGAACTGAATTGTTGCTTTACACAATATAATATGTACACACTGTAAAACACAAGCCAAAGCCAAAGGTAAAATAAATTTAAACAAAAATAAAAACCCAATCCATGTCAAGTTGATTTAAAATCCTTGTGTCAAAGTGCCTGATGGGGTCAACTATTTTTGTCATTGCTAAGCTCATTTATTATTCGAAGTGACTGACAAAATTATGAAAAGGATTGCTAGATAGATTGCTACCGAAAGACTTTTTTGTAAAATCCTTTTTGTTAAAAAATGAACAGCTGCTATATCACTTGGTTCAAGGCAACAAGACTTCATTCACAGAAACAACCGTTTATTGGTTTTTGGCCCTTTAAAACATTGATTTTACCTCTTTGATTTCCTGCTGCCTCGATTGGTTAATTTGTGTTATTGTGTGACTTTTTTAAGTGTAAAGGAAAAGTCCGGTCGTTGTGAACAGAGTGATATAGCTGTTAGCCTTATTTCAGAAATCTGTACTGAGAGTACGATTTTTGTCAAATAGTATTTTGGGTAAACTTGATTCTTTAAAACAAGACAGAAAACTCTATTTTGTCATCCAGTTTCAAAAGGTTTTGACAATTGATGGTGTAGGAAATAACTGTGGTATTTTGGTCATTCAGAATACCACAGTTATTACCCACCCACTTGACAAGATTACAAAACAAGGGTGATGTCATTGCTTACTCAAAAAGGACAGATTCTGAGTATTTTAATTTAACCAGTTTGTATGATGAAAATACATGAACACTTGGATTTAATTCCCACACTATGGTGGTAAACATGTCTAAAGAATTTAAATACTCTGGTCTCAACCTCATTCAGCCAACCTCTGTTTCTAAAGTTCCAAGCCTGAAGCTTGTCCCATTACCCACACATATAGCTTGGCAACACTAATACGAGCATTGTCATTGTAAAATTCCCTTTTCTTGCATTTTCCACACTGTGGGTGGACCTGCATAACAGTCTGAGAAAATCACACTGAATCAAATCAGTACCTTTTAGCAAACTGAAAACGAGCTAACCCTCTACAACTCCAAGTCCAAAGAAGTTGTAATGTTGTGAAAAACGTGAATAAAAACAAAACATTTTGACTCATAGGTAGTTGAACACAGTACAAGGACTAATTATTAATGTTCAAACTGATTAACTTTAGTGTTTTGGTAACACCTTATAATAAAGGTTAATTAATTAACATCAGTTAAAGCTAAATAACTATAACTCCAGCAATTAATAGTTAACTAATGTGTCACGTAAATATGTACTAATGGTATTCACATTAAGTATGGTCCTAATTCATACATTAGTTAATTTTAACTATGGCATTAATTCATATGTTAGTTGATGTTAAATATGGCATTAATAAATACATTAGTTAATGCTTAAATCATACATTAGTAAATGCTCAATTCATAGAGTAGTTAATCATTAATTTATACATTAGTTAATGTTAACTATGGCATTAATTCATTCATTAGTTAATGTTAATTCATACATTCATTACTGCTTAAATCATACTGTACGTTATTAATGTTAATTAATGGTTAACTAATATGTCTAGTATTCATTTACTAAATGTGTTCATGTTAACTATGGCATTAATTCATACATTAATGTTAACAATGGCATTTATTCACACAGTGGCAATAAGCACTGAAATAAGCATTGACTTACAGCTAATTAATAGTTAACTAATGTGTCTGGTAATCATTTGTCAATGGTGCTCATGTTAACTACGGCATTAATTTACACATTAGTTAAGGCTTAATAGGCATTAACTCACAGTTAATTAATAGCTAACTAATTTGTCTAATAATCATTTACTAAGGTCATAGTTAACATGAGAGTAAATGCTTATTAAGCATTAACTGATCTTAATTAATGGACCCTTATTATAAAGTGTTACCACTGTTTTTTGTAAATATACACTCATTCTGAATTTGATGCCTGCAACGCGTTCCAAAAAAGTTGGGACGGGAGCATGTTTACGACTGTTATTCTTTCAGGAACACTCAGTTGAAGTTTGTTGAAGTTGAAGTTTGAAAGTCAAATTCTTTCTCATTCTTGCTTGATATACGACTTCAAGTACTCAACAGTTCGGGGTCTCTATTCTCGTATTTTGTGCTTCATAATGCACCAAACATTTTCCATATTAACAGTAGTAGTAGTAATTCCGTTGGACCCAAAAAAGCCTCCTAACCCTGCCGATAGGGAATCCGTCGCAAACCTCTGGCCGACTTTTATCCCAGCACTTCACTTCACCGCTCAAACTTGCAACTCAAAACAAACCGCTCATAGCATATCCAACATACCCGAGGCCGCATTCTCCATTCTCTCGCGCCGCCTGATTGACCGCAGTGGCGTGTTTGTTTTGCTTGCACGCTAGGCGAAGGCTAAGATAAATACACAGGGTCGGGGAAGCTACGTGTGATGGGTTATTAATGCAGCAGTTTATGATGGACAAATATGCCTTGTTGCAGGGTGGGGGTGACAAGGGTTGGGGCGGGTTGTGTAATAAGCACATTTCCATCTAACCATAATGGTTTGGGCAGAGGGAGAGGAGAGGCTGAGAGAAGACGAAGGGCAGACAATGTGAGTAAATTAAAACTTCCATCTCAGTTCCAGGTCTTTGAGTTAAAGTAAAAATGATTGTTACATGCATCACCATTACATGGGATGTCTCAGATCACTTTGGCGAACATGGTGAAGGCACTGATGGCTGTTTCTTTCTATGTGCTGCCTCTCACCCAATAACTCTCTTTATTCTTTTCTTGTCTGGCTTTATCAAACACACCAAAACACAAAAAAGGCAAATCCCCAACTCAAACTGTGTGTGATATTAGCTATTGGTGAGCCTATAGGGGCCTGTAATCTCAATATCCATATGACTTCACAGGCAAGGAACTTGCTGGTTCTGCTGCTCATGCGGTCTTCACAGACCCTATGTAAACAATGAAAGGAAAAGCAGTGAGACCCTGTGCACAAGTGTTAATGGACTCATATCTGTCTTTGCACCAGTATTTGGTGTATGTACACATGCGTACACAGAAGCCAGGGCACCGTACTATGAAGCAGGATTTGTGGTTAATGAGGTAACTTTAACTTCAATCATGGGTTTTCAGTACTACGAAAGTGGTTCACATCGCTATGGTAACTGATGCTGAACGCTTAACCCGCTCCGGAGCAGGTTATTTTCATGATAAGAGATCAGCTAGGATAAAGCACCACCTACTGACCAATCAAATCACTTTATTAAATGGCTCTGGGCATCACCAGGATCCTGTGACGCTCGGTGCACAGTGCACAGATCATGGGAGTGAAATGTGCTATTTCATTGTGTTCTCAGACCGATTTCATCCTACAAGAGAGACTGATTAAAGCACCAAAGCCTTGAACTTCTTGCAATTGAGAAAGATATGAAAATAAGCCTACTGAGCACTTTGAGTTATATTTTTAGATTTATTTTTTTTATTTGCTCCCATTTGACCGACTGATGCATTATCCCAGATGTATCCATATAAAGAAGAGAAGATCACACTCAGAAATATATAATCTAATACAATTAATCATCTGTCTGCAGATAAGATGACAGACAAATGATAAGTAGTATTAAATAATATGTTTCTCTTCTAAACCAATTTGACACTGCTGTGTGCAGCTGAAAGAACAGGACTAAAACCATAAGAATATATCAAACAACATTAATTTAATTGACTAGGCCTACACAAATATAATTATAGATCTACTTGTGCTCTAATGATGGAGCAGTGATATTTTAAGATTTGATTGGTCAGGTGCTGCAAACACCTCCCTGTCTATGTGAACGTGCTCATGTCTAGATTGAGAATCCCTGGTTTGACTTCCCAAGTTGATAACCAGCTTTGTGTGGCCATTTACCCTTGATTGCCTTCGTTAAGTTTAGTCTAGTCTCGCACAGCCAGACCCCTCGACAGAAGAAAGGTCTGGCTCCACATATACACATAATATAAGGGACAAAACACCCTGCCTTGTTTGCATTTCTTTAAACCAATCACAAACATCTTGGGCAGTGCAAACCCAGGATGCAGTGACAGTATTGCTGTAAAATAGTGTTGAGGGGGAACTTGTTTCGGTGGAACATTTGCACATCAGGTGGCGAGCTCAAGCATTAAAATGACTAAACCACTGCAAAAGAACAGGTAACAGCTGTTAGCTTATTTGTGTTCACACTGTTAGTATCACAGACGATTATTTGCAGCATTTTCAGCATGTAGGCTGCAGCTCGGAGGTTGTTCTTGTTTCCTGGGGAAAACGTAAATAGCGGATGCTGCATTGCTGCTCAAAGCAAGCGACCAATGGCAGGACTTAAACTTGCCGTGTGTATCTGGTGAGTCAGACTAGGTTTAGTCAAGGCAGATCACCTAAAGATACCCTGAGTATGCTGTCTGCTGGGTATGGAGTCCTCTAATATCATGATAATTTTTCTTTAATGAGCTGATTTCGAAGTCTGTACAGTATATCATTCAACTCATTTCAAGTTAAGATTTCAAGTTAGAAGAACTCATGTTACTCATACAAGTAAGTTATATATTTATGTGAGGTTAATGAGAAAAGATGAGTTGATTCCACAAAACTCCTGTATGATTTTTTACAGCGAAGAAGAAAACAGAGACACAAGATTTTTTCTGCTTTTTTCTGTTGTTTTTACTGTTACGCTCTCTGTGTTAAGAAAAGTGCTATGATAATGATGTTTATTATTATTATATACAGACATGTAGTTCTTGTATCTGGCTGGTGTCTTATGACCATACAGGCTATTGTATCGGATTAGATACTGCTGTGCACGATCAGAAGAATGTCTGTCGAGCCTTAGTTACTGTCCTTGACAACTATCTGTAGGAGGGGAGTCTAATACCTTGAACTGAATATGTGTGTGTGTCCACTTGTGACTCATAAATGCCTTTGAAAAGCTACACCAGGCATTGAAATTGCAATTCATACTGTAGCTAAATGGGTTTCCACAAGCTATTACAGCTGTATTGCTACAGTAGCTGCAGATGTGTGACACAACTGCAGGAGCCCAGAAAAAAACAATTCATTGTCAATTTAAACCCATATATATTGTCACCTTAGAGTTTTTATGGTAAACAAATTAGCAAGCAGTTGCCTAGTTACATTAGAGATGTCAGCATGTAACTGTAAACCACCAAGGTTATTTTTGACCAGTTGTGTATGTCTGTTTATATGTAAATTTGCATACTCACACACTCCACTAACACTAACAGCTGAGATTTAAAAAAAAAGAAGTTTGGTGTGGAAACCTTTCCTCCAGAAAGGCAATAAAGCTAAATGTAAATTGTGTGATGCTTTTCATCATGGGCGTGTTGACATGATATAAAAACTTTCTTTGATCATGAAGCCTGATGTTACTCTACAGCTCTGTGGTTTATGAAGTCAGTGAACTCAACAACTACATTAGTATAAACTATGATAAGCTGGTTGCTGGTCACATGTCGTTAGTATTTAGCATTAACAAATTAGGCCAAAACACCACTGTAGACAATTTGTATTGCATGAGAATTTACGGAAGTAACAGAAACAAAAAACAAAACAAAAAAAAAACTGCTATTAATGTTAGTTGTAGATTTTTTAAACAGCTATATTTTCTGAATGAAATGATTGTTACTGGCTACTAGTGGTAGGCTATAGTATACATTATAATTATTATGAATTATTATGAATAAAAATCTTACAAATCAAGAAAGTCGCTGTCGTCCTTCAGTGGACAAAATGTGCTAAGGTGCCTTAACAGGTGCCCTTCCAGTGGATGAAACTTGATTAAATGCCCTCTAGAGTGCCCTTCCAGTAGAAATAATGCAATAAAGCTCCCTAGAGAGTGCCCCTCTAGTGGACAGGATGTGGTAAAGTGCCTTCTATTGTGCCCTTCCAGTGGATATATCGCAATGCAGAGCCATATAGGCTGCCGCACATGCCAGAAAATTAGTTGGCCTCTACGTGCTTGTAAATAGTTTAATAGTTAAGTGTTCACTGTATGTTTTTATTACAGAGATGCAGTAGTAATTGTACTTAAAGTCACATAATAAAATAATTTTAATCTAAACCATGGATTAAATGCATCAAAACTTTTAGTGCACTGGTGCCCCACCGGATACAGCTGGTGCCCTTTTTACTTTTTTGCCCCTGCCCCACAGACAGCCTGAGTCCACCACTGCACTCAAACATCAATGATTCATAACAATGCATACATGCACACACACACATACACACACATAATGATATGCACACTCTCAAATACACACACAGTATCATCATTACCTCATAAAAACAAAGACAAGGACAGTGACAGAGAGAAAGAGAGAAAGACAGAAACAGAGCAGTGGTATCTCGTTCCATGCTGTTAATGGTTTTCTCTAGTGGAACTGAATCTCAGTGAAATATGAGGTCTCCTTTTTTTTTTCCTTTCTCCCCCATCCTCACTCTCCACCTCTCCCTCCCTCGCCCTCTGACGTCAAACTCAACAGCAGCAAAACACACAGCTGGATGTGGCAGCCTTACAAAACTTAATAACATATGTCAATAGTCCCCTACCCATACCCAGTTGTGTAACACCGGTGGATCACATTATGTTTCTATTTTTGCGCTGCTTTGGCCGCGGTCAGTCTATTACACAACACAACCCAACCTTATTTTCATTTAGTTTAAGTTTTACGTCTATATATATACTCTTAGACGCCAGATGAATGTTACCCCTGTTGGTACCTCTGGAATACAGCTGATTTAAAATTTTAGGCTGAAAAGTGTTTTATGTGAAGTTATATTTAGTACAGTAAGTTGTCAAACACAAATTAGAGTATATCAAAATTTGGTTCGCCTTTGATAGACATCTGATTCAGACCCAACCTTAACTCCCAAAGAGTTTTCAGTGGTTATCTGACACCCATTCTGCCATTCATATTGGAGTGAAACACAGAAAATACAGTATTTCATACTCATACTTAAAGGACTGTAGTATTACAGTGCAGTGGATGCATCAACTCTGACTAAGGATAAGTGTTTACAAATACTGTTAAGTTTAAGCTTTGCAGCTTTTTCGGCATCATTTTGACAAGATTTTGAGAATTTATTTATCATTTTCTAAAATGAATCACAGTTATGCATTCTCAAAGCCCACCAAAACTCCCAAAATATGGTCACCGTGGGGGTCACCATCTTGTTTTTTTTTTTGCAACCAGAGCATGCACAGCACCATGACTGGTGGGTGACGTACTGGGACTTGGGCAGTGCTTGGTTTTGGCTCGTCCGTTCAGCAGGAAAAAAATGGTGGTCTACTTGGCTACAAAATTTTTCATATTACAGCTAAACAGGACACTAAAATATATTGAAACACTGAGAATATTTTAGGTGAGAAATTAGCAGTGTAGTAACGTAATACGATCTTGATCCATATTTGATCAACACTTTCTAGTTTAACAGTTTGATCTAAGTTTTGTGCCTGGTGTGTTGCACTGAAAAACTCACTGAGAATGATTTGTCAAGCACAAGGTAGTTATGCTGTAAAGCCTGCCCTGCTTTATCATCAATTTTACTCTAAATGGGACCATAATTTGCAAAATTAGTATCATGCTGTATTTACAAAAGACTTGAAACTAGTGATTGTGACCATATACTCATCAGGAAACTGTTTACTGAAATAACAAATCAAGTGAGAGGTAAGGTCATTTGGCCAAACAATCAGACTTCTTTTTTAAACCAGTGGCATCGCCCTCTGCTGGCCAATAGAAAGAATGCAGGTTTAAGGTACTTCCACTCAGAACCAGAAGCTTGGTCCACTATTTATTCTACAGTCTATAGGTAAAACAGCGGTCCACAACTACATGGAATCCAATGAGAAAACCTCAAATTTCTTGCTAGTCATTGTCCTTTTTCTCCAGCAGGTTCACCAACCTGTCAATCATGATCAACCAATCTTTGCGGAGGTTTTCCAAGCGGAGATTTTTTTGAGAAGTTTTGGGTAATCATGGTTGCCTATTCTTCAGCAAGAACTGGATGTGAGATTTTAATTGTCACTTTTAATATTCATCAACAGTGCTGTGTTAGCTAATGTTAACATCAAGGGCTAACGTTTACCATTGCCTCGGAACTTGAAAACTTGTTTCTGTCACTGGCAATTGTGGTACTAATCATAATCATTCAGATTTGAACTTCTATGTATCAAACATGATTAAAATTATCTGCAAGCAGTTTGTGAGGTTTAAGACTGGATCTCTAAACCCCTCATATTACCAGATAATCTGGGCCAAAGATCTGTACCAACCAAGGTCCCAGACCAGATTTTCTCTCTGATTGCTGAGAGGGGTGAACTGGGGATAACTAGGATATCAGCCCCAAACTCCTGTCATCTGATCCCAGCCTTAGGCCCTCTCAGTTAAAAGATGTCTTTGAACACTAGGATGCGATGCCACAAAGATGTGCAAAGTTTGCTGTATGTTTATGTTCTAATACACTGAATGAAAGAGCCCATTGACCCACGTTTTTACATTGTCTTGTATCATTTCTGTGCCTCTTCAACCTGCTGTCTGCTGGAGACAGGAAGTGAGCACTTCAAAGACAAGAAACAAGAGGAGGAGCATTTCCAGAACTTTCCAGGATGCTCGCTGGGTGAGAGGTTTTTCCTTTTCATCCCAGGAATAGAGCAGATAGCAGCGATGTGCCAGGGCGAGCTTTGAGGATCTTGCCAAGACATACGGAGATCAGAGAGAGATGAGTGTCGGGTCAGAAGAAAAGGGAAAGGAACCTCCATGGTGAGATATGACCCGAACCTCCGCGTTGACGCATGTTAGTTCTTGCGAAATGAAAATGCCACTGTAGCAGATGGTTTCCTTCAAAGAATATGAAAATGAAGACAGTTCACTTATCATTTACATCATAGTCAATCAGATACTTAAAGGGTAACTGTTATTTTTCAACCTGGGTCATCACTACAGAAACAGCTTCTGACTGCTTGTCATAACTTAAGTTTCAAAGATAGGGAAAATCCTATCCTCCTATTACAGAAGAATTTCCTATCCTATCACCTCATATCATATCTTAACTTATCTTAACTCTTGTATATGCAGGTGTTTTTTATATGTGGGTAAATATGCTAAAAATAAGTGATTAACTCTTCCCATTGCCAGCAGGAGACGAGTGTGCCTGTCGTTTTTTCTGATGTGCGCTGGAAAGCCAAGACTCTGTGGTTTGAAGTTTAGTTTCTCTCCTTCATCACTGTTTGTACTTCCAGGTTTTTGTTTTTACTGTGTTGTTTGGCTTTCAGCTGATAGGAACCATCAAGCCAAGCAGCACACGTGTTTGAAAAAGGATGCAAAAGAGTCGCAAAAGTTGCAGACGGAGGTGACAAGTCTTCATTTCATTCTTCCACCATAAAAGGGGTGACAATTAGCATATCCAATCAATGCGGAAACACCAGAAACTCAGTGAACAGTCTCTGGTCCAATGCTGAGAATGACAGCTGGTTAAGGCGCCTTGTCAGATGGATTATAGACACTATCTACTATTACCTCCCCCAGGATGGCTGAGCACCCCGGTGCACCACTTTGCCTGGCATCAGCAACATGTATGTTCCATGTTATCACATAAAAAAAAAAAAAAAAAAAAACAAAAAAACATTGACATTATCCACCTCTACTTCCCCCAATATGAATAAGCAACCATCAACATATGCAGCACTCTACTTCTTCCTGATCTTGCTCTTCCTTTCTCTCTTTACCCCATCCCCCCTGGGTTGCCCGTGTATACAACAACATACATGTGACCATATGTACGTCCAGATTTGTTGGAAATAAATTGGCTTAACAAATCAAATAGTGGTATATCTCCCACTTTTGTCACAGTCTAAGTGCTGTCATCAACTTGCAGCATACGTTAAAACTTGACATACATTTAAAGGCCATGTTTATATATTTATAACAACATTTATACATCTTTGGCATGGAGCTGATTAGATCACCCCCAGTAACTGAATTTCATTCTAACAAGTAACAAGAATTTCCCAGTTTCGAATCAATAAAGTACTATCTACCTATCTATCTATCTATCTACTATCAATTTTGTTGTGGAGTCTACATTTCTCATTTGTTTACTTGTTGATCCTGAACACTTCAGTATGGTAACCACGCAAACATACAGGGGCAACATACATCAGCAGCTAGTGAGATACAGTCAAGATCGCAGGGATTTACTCCTCTCGTACCTAATTTAGGTGGATCATAACATATCAGGCAAGAAATTCACCTGCATACGCTTCGCTTTGAGAGGAAATGAAACTTTTTGTTTTGAGCCACAATGTTTTTGAGCCACAACAAAGGCCATAATGTGAGCTCCAACAAACTAGCTAAGCCTTGTTTTTAGCCTAGCAGTTGTTGATGGTTTTTAAAAAATTATAGTCATAAATCGGCACAAAAAAATGTTAGGCTGATGGATCCAGCAGTATGCGAGATTAGTCCCATTTGGTCAGTTACATACACACACAAATGACCCATCACACGATCTCCACCAGGCGTAATAACAAAGGAAGAGATTATTTAACATCACTCATCTTAAGACATTAGAATGTAGAGATGTCTGGTAGAAAGTAAAGTTGGATTGAAGTTCAGAAGTTGTTTTTTTGGCATCTGACAACAAAAGAAAACTGGTTTAAATGTTGAAAGTGTATATTTGGAGTCCAGACACTATTTTAATTCTTTGCATGGAACATATGGAGGATCACAACTGCAAAAAATAAAAATAAATGAATACATGACTCAATGAAGAAACTGTTAAATTCAGTTGTGGTGGTAAATAAATAGGACATATAAATTTATTTAGTGTATGGGTCATTTCTTTATTCATTTATTTTTAATTGTGGCAGTTCCAGGTCCTTCATAGTTGCAGCCTCATGTTCTACAGCCCATAATACATTTACAAGTTACTACGGCAGCTTCTCCTGTTTGCTCCTGGAAAGAAACATTATCATATCAATTTACAATACTGTCTGTCTCTGTCACACACGTCAAATAAACACACACACACTACTGACAAACTTGCAGGTCAAAGCTGTAATTATTATATTTGTGCAGAGAGGGGAAATCCATTGAATGTGTGTTTTGTGCATGTGTGTATGTGTAATTTGGTATAAGGCTGTGATTTGTACAGACAAGCTCAGATCATCCCCTCCAGTCACCTTGTGTTTATATAAGCTCTCCTTGTGCTACCAGCTTATTACACACTGTACTGAGCCAACAGCAGGCTGTACACACACACACACACACACACACACACACACACACACACACACACACACACAGGCAGTCGTCATTCTAGCACTCATGACAAGCAAAACTAAGTTTGTGTGTTTGTTTGGAAACAAGGTAGCATTTCTTCTCTAAAGGTCAGCGTGTCTCTGAGACATACCAGTTGAGGACACATTATTAAATGGCTGAATATGAGATGAGCATGAGTGCAGACTGTGGTTTGTCCTCAGTTCATTTTGTTACGCTCGGCTCTCCAAGCATGAGGAACTGCTGACAATCACCCGTCTCCTCTACCAAGAAATCCTGTATATCTGAGTTGTTTCCGGTTCAGCAAAGTCTGCAGGTGTTCGAGAGCAGGTTTTGTTGGCCGTGATGTCCCTCTGGTCTGTTTGGTTGTGTCTTGTTTGCTTTTCTCTTGCAGGTTCATGTAATTGACCCTTTGCTAAGCCCAGAACAGCAACTGTCCAATCATAGATTAACTGCCATAATTAGGCCCTGCGGGTCTGTCAAGCTTTGCTTTGTTGAAGTGGTCTATGAAGCAGATTAAACTCTATCTTTATCTCCTCTAACATAAGCTGTAAACATTAGCACATATGGATTAGAGATAACTTTATTTAAGAAATATTACACAGGTTTGTTTAATGCTCAGTTCTGATTGGTCAATTATGGCATTCTAAGTTCTGGGGTTTTTTTCTGAAAAACAGACCGCTGCTATGGCCACAAAACCATTGCTATGGGCACAAAATTAAGTAAGGGATAACATACAGTGAACAGGTTGTTATTGTGAAATAATAAAAAAAACTATTTGGCACACATTTATGTGACACAAAGCATTAATTTTAAAATGATTTTATGGTTTTATATCGCAATAGTGACCTTCTGACTGCACATTATCCTGCTTCTTACATGGTTATGTACCAGAAAAAATTAATCATTTTCACACAAAATATGATTTTTAAAATGATATTAAACTGCATCCATAACAACTGTCTGTTCTCCATAACGAATGGTCTGTTGTACATAGCAACAGTCTGCTATAAAGAAATAACAGACTTTAGAATGTTGTAATGATCTAAAAAAAAAAAAAAAAAAAAGAAATCAGAATTGAGTATTTAACAAAGCCATGCAATGATGGAAAAAAGGGTTGACTCAAGACTCCTCTGTTTCATGTCAGGGTCCTGCACCACCCTGTCAGGATTTATCTGAAAAAAAAAATTTTTTCTTACCAGATCATGTTTTCTTTCTGTAAAACTAAATCTGACCCATGCTTGCATAAGAAAGAACCAACTAATTTTAATCAATAATAATGTGACATCTGCCCATCATTCAGTCTTCAGCTTTTAGCATTGCAGAACTAAGGTTAAGATTCATTAGCGAGCTAGCTAGCAACAGTATAGTACTTAGTGTGTCTCCCTACATGTTCGCCACTTCAAACCTTCTTCTGTTTCCCCAAAACACAGTCATTATGGGCCCGCCAGCTAGAATTTATTCACTTTGGGTAAAGTGGTATCTGTGGCAGCAGATTAAGTGCAAGTATTTATTGGATCATATTTTATGGAGAAAATGCTTTCTGGGTCCCGCTCAGCTTCAACTCTGCCTCAGAGTTTCTACTAACTTAGCGGCAACAGAGTGGGGCTCAGCAGCCTCCCAGTGAACGCAGCCGGTCGAGGACCAAACACAGTAATATACTGAGTTTCCTTATGAAAAGAAACTTGTTGCTAAAGTAGCTAACTGCAGTGCCGTTAGCCAAGCTAATGACACTTACCTCGGCAAACCTTTGTACTGTATTTGCTGATGTTAAACCATATGCGCTGATGGATACACCTAAGAAATTGTCTTTAATATGTGTGTGTGATGCAAAATAAGAATAATCAATAATTCCCATCAAAACTAAAACTAAAGAAACTAGTCTATTTTGAAAAATGTGGGAGTAGAAAGTACAGATATTTGCGTTAAAATGCAGGGAGTAAAAGTAAAAACTTATCAGAAAAATAAATACTCAGGTAAAGTACAGATACCTGACAACTTAAGTAGAGTCTATATTGGAGGATATTCAACATGAAAGGGCTCAAATCTGCATAAGGAATGAAACTGCCATGATTTAGCTCTGACTTGTCTAAAACTCTTGTATTGACTCAGATATTACCGACAGTCGTGGATAAACCCAATAGTACTGGTAGGGCTTGATAGCTCCAAATATGAAATTACCAAACTTTTGAACCCATTTCTTGTTCTTTCGCTCTAAAGCCAGAGGAGTGGTGCTGGATTTAGGGCTCAGGTGGCAGGAGAGAGTTAATCCATGACTGAGGATATGAAACAGCAGAGGACCGTCCCACTCTGAGCAGTCCAACTCTGACTTATCGCACTCCAACGTCTAACAAAGCAGGAAACAAGCCCAAGCCGGATCCAACTGCCTCTGTTACATTAGCCACTTATGCCATGAACTCTAATCCCATTGTGTGTGTGTTTGTGTGTACGCCGTGTGAGTGGTGTGTGTGTGTGTGTGTGTGTGTGTGGTATGCAGTGGAGGGGATATGAGAGAGGGGTTTTAGAGACCTAAATCTTTGCTTTTGCTCCCATGACCAAACTATGCTTTGTGCTATTTACTCACCACACACACTGATAGAAGTCCTGCACTACAACACCATAACTTCACTAGCATTACACTCACATTCAACAGATACAACTAAATATGTTCTCTTCGCGTTTGAGTCTGCTTCAGAACAGAAGAGCACAGCACAGAGCAATACGGGTGGCTAAAACAACCCAAATTCCTCTCAGCAATCCACTGAGAAGGATGAATAAGTGGATGTGGGATGTGGAGGCTTTTTGACATTAAATATTATTAACAGCTTTTATTAATAAACTATTTCTTTTACTGTGACTAATGATCAACCTCCCTTTTCCCAGTGTCATAAAATGAAGAAAATATGACATTTTTATTGACAATCAGCTGTAATACAACCATATAACTCACACTATGCACATGAAACCCCAAATCATGTGTCCCCTGTAGATCATTAGCTCCGGTGCGCCGTGCGAACACTTTCTCATAAACTATATTATACTGAACAGATTTAAGACCAAGTTGCCAATACCCAGATTCTTTGAGCTTGCAAGAAGTGATTATTTGGCCATGTGGGGTCAGCACAAACAAGCTGTAAACACAACACTGACATTTTATCCTCTTATAAAGTTGGAAAACTTAGCCAAGAGTTGCCCATTTACACATCTAGCAACATTGGCATTCATTTAAAGTCATGTTTCTGATCACCTGACAAATATGTCCAATATTCACTGTACTTTACACGCGTCAAACTGAAGGCCTGTGGTATGAATCTGGCCTGGCTTCTCATTTTGTGCCGCCCTCAACAGCTTGCAAAGAACATAATTTGCGCAATATAATTCTGTACTGCCTTACTGAAGTACAGTGTCCCAGTTGCATACTGCACTAAAGGCATCTAGGTATAGTATATGCTAGATAGCGTCTCCATATTACATGGCTGTGGTGCTCCAGCTAGTAACATCAACAGAAGCAGTTGAGCAAAATGCCCTCATTTAATTTTTAAGCAGATATCGATTTTGGATTTCAAATCTTGCTTGAAGGCTACACAAACTGAAACAACTTTTATTGGTATTTTGGCTTCATTACTTATACTACAACACCAAAAAAATGTGGTATGTTTAAAAAATACCTGTTTGGAACATTCCACAGGTAAACAGGTTGGTAAGAGGTGATAGTATCATGGTTAGGTATGGGGCATCCTTGACAAGATCACAAGCGAGTCGTTCACAAGCGAGGATGGGGCGAGGTTCACCACTGTGAAAAACTGTGTGGGCAAATACTCCAACAGTTTAAGAATCCGGTGAAATCTCTGCACGTAAGGGGCACGGCCAAAAACCCCTCAGATGGCACCGGATTAAAAACCCACATAATTGTATAAAGGCTACTACATGGACGCGGGAACTCTTTGGAAAACCCTTGTCAGTAAAGCAAAAGCAAAGCAAAAGCCATATATCAACAACATCTAGAAACGCTGCAGACTTTTCTAGGTCCCGAGATCATCTGAGATGGACTGACGGAAAGTGAAAAAGTGTGCCCAGATTTCAGATTGTTTTTGGAAATCATGGACATTGTGTCCTCTGGGCTAAAGAGGAACATTATTCACTATCCAGACTGGTCCCAGCCCTAACTTCAAAAGCCAGCATCAGTGATGGTGTGCGTGTGTGTGCTTGAACCCATAGCATGCCTAACTGTCACATCTGTGAAGGCCCCATTAATGCTGAAAGGTACATATAGGTTTTGGAGCAACATATGCTGCCATCCAGATGACATCTTTTTCAGAAATGTCCCTGCTCATTTCAGCGAGACAAGATTCGGCATGTGTTTTAACAGCGTGGCTTCATAGTACAAGAGTTCGGGAACTAGACTGGCCTGGCTGCATTCAAGGTTTGCCTCCCAAAATGTCGGGTGCATTATAAAGGTTAAAGACAGACACTGGACTGTTGAGCACTTGAAGTCATATATCAAGCAAGAATGGGGAAAAATTTCGCTTTCAAAACCTCAACAATTAACGTCTTCCGTTCCCAAACACTTACTGAGTGTTGTTAAAAGAAAAGGTGATGTATCACAGTGGTAAACATGCCCTTGTCCCAACTTTTTTGGAAAAAGTTCTAGGCATCACATTCCAAATGAGGATGTACTTACAAAAAAGAATGAAGTTTATCAGTTTGAACATTAAATTAATTAATTATTGCAATATGTATTTATTAACGTTTTGCATACTGTCCCAACTTTGTTGGAATTGTGGTTGTAAAAACTTACATATGCTGGGTTTTTTATTAGCTGAATCCAGTATTTAAGATTTTGTATGTTATTAATCATTATATGTTAAATATGACTACCTTTAAGATTTTGTCCATTTATGTTGGGAAATAAAATTTACAGAAAGTGTAACTGAACAGTAATAGAATAAATAATACTAAGAGCCATTTTCAGTTTCTGATCAGAAGTATACATAGAGGGTGGGGGTGTGCTGGAGGGATTCATGAGCTCAGTCTGTTTACAATCCTGTCTCCAGCCCTGCTGACAGTTTGCATTGCTGCATCATTTGAAGAGGAATCCACCACAGGAATAATACTGACCCATTTTATTCTAAGCATGAATGGACAACACTCAGAAGTACATAAAATTCCCATTTACACTAAACAAGCACAAAAATTACATTGTCATAGTGTTTGTGTATAATTTTCCTTTCTGTGCTTGTGGTTTGGCATTGGATATGCCTGCGCATATATTCCACTGAGGCAAATGGCTTGATGTGATGCCTGTGACAGATATTGTTTGAAAAAGAATCTACATAAACACTTTAATGGTGACCAAATGGCGACACATCAGCGGGCTGTCCTCGGCGTCTTTGATGATGCTTCTCACAGCTTTGTCCGTGTCATTAGCGCACTGAGCCGACGTAAAGGCAACATCAGCAGCGAGGGTTTGTGGCGAGGGGAGGAGGCGCCGTCAGCGAGGTGACAAGGGAGGGGACTAATGTATGGGCGATAGGAGAGGGAGAGGAGGGATTAAAAGAGTTGCTGTTAGTCACTGGTCGACCTCCGGGGGCCCGCAGTGCATTTATAAAACGGGAGAGAGGCAGAGTCCGACAACTAAAGGCCACATTGTAAACACATGTACGTCATGCTAGAACTTGTGTAATGTCTGTGTATGTGTGTGTGTTTGTGTGAAGTGAAGTGAACAGGGAGCTGAGGACTGCAGCTCTCTGTAATGTTTGTTATTGTAGCACATTGTGTTTTTTTCCCCTCCCCTCCTCCATCACTGTTCTCACTCTCTCTTGATGCTTCATAATGAAATCCATCCATCCCAATTAGGAGGTGTCGCAGCCTATTGTGGTGTGGGGGCTCTGAGAATGAGGGCGTGTGTGTGTGTTTGCGTGCATGTGTGCGTCTGTGAGGGCGGGTGTCAGTCTTTTGAACTGGAGCACTACACATGACAAACAACTGTACTAATGTGTATACAAAATGGATTCAAATCAGGACAAAAGCCTTGTGTACAGTCATATACAGGGATGTATGTGCTGTACACACACTCACACAAGCCCAAGATCAATCACCCCCACACATGCTGCAGGAGAGTGTTTTTGTTTTGAGAGGAAGAGGGGTTAATTACTTGCATTCTTCAATCGGAAACATCTTTCCACCTTCCCCCTCTCAGAGCCTTTAGCTTCTCTTTCATTCTACACTCTAAAAACATGGGCTCCAGCTGGGTTCCACACATGAAAAAGGAACATTAGAAACAGGTTACTATGAAGCAAATCAATTATTTTCAAGGTTTTCTCTTCTGACCAATCCATACTTTTAATACTTGGGTGTCAAATACATGGCGCGGGGACCAGAACCAGCCTACCAAAGGCTCCAAACTGGCCCACTAGATGACTCTGCACTAGGGTTGGGTATTGTTTACATTTGAACTGATACAGAACCAATACTGATACCTGCAATTTGGTATCAGTCCCTGACAGGACCTTTTTTCAATACTTCACTCTCTCTGTAATATCAAAAATATAATTTCTTTTGTAAAAAAGTAAGTCTATTTATTTTCTAATATTTTGTTATCTGTTTCTTTATTATTTAGAACACACGGCACAAAAAAAAATCCATCCTTCTCTCCTCTTAAACTCCTCTCGACAACCTACACCCTGTCAGTCTGTCTCCAGCTGTTGTTCATGTCGCAGAGGAAATACATGATATCCTTCCTGTTATGTTCTGGTTGTCATTACCACTGCTGTGCTTACATACTGTAATAGTCAGCAATTCATGAATATTGGTTTCATACTAAGGTTGTGGACAAGTCAACCAAGACTGAAAGAAGCCCAATTATCTCCAAAAACAACTTATCCAACAAGCTAATTAATCACCTGAACATGTTGATGAAGTTGTTGATGTCAACTCACTTAAAGTTTTGTTGTCTGTGGAGAGTTAATTTACACTGTTTTAGCTTTGCAGTAAGATATAATGTATCAAAATTTGGTGCCGACTGATTTAACGTGAACTGTTACTCAGCAGGACCAATGAAATTACAGAGTTCGGTACCCAACCCTACTTGGCACAGTGTGAAAATTGCAGAGAAGTAATTAATTCCAATAAAATAAAATACGCAGCTATTCCTGATCATCCACTGCGGCTCGTGCTGTCGAAGCAGGAGTAGAAGTCCTATACTGGCTACGCTATCATGGATCCCATGTGCTTACATACAGGCTACATGACCCAACACTGTCTAGCGTAAGCTACTGTTAATGCAGGAGTTGCTGGTGGAAAACTTTCCAAGAAAAATGGATCAGTTCCTATTTCCTCAGAGGTGAATGGGAAGCCAGTGTGTTTGGTCTGTTCACAGCACCTTTCAGTCCTCAACAATATTTGGCACCACTATCAGCCTCATCACAGAGAAACATACAAGAACTGTCAAGAACAGAGAGGATGAATGAATTGCTGGCAGGTTTGATGAAACAGCAATCTGTATTTAGTCGTAACCCCGAGATCAGTGATGATCTTATTGCTGACGAAACAGCATCAGCATCAAAGTCTTAGCCTGCTCTGAGGGTGAGATTGTGAGTAATGGCTGTAGAAATTAATCATTCATTGCGATTGTTGTGGTGCACTTCTTTACACTAAAAGAAAGGTAAACATTTGGAGGTATATTTATTTATAGGATATTATGCAGTAGCTTTACTGGTGTGGCTCACTTGAGATCAAATTGGGTTGTATGTGTTCAATTAGTTTGACACCCCAGCTTGAAAAGATACATACACACGCTAACATGTGGTGGTTAGTAATGAAGTTTCCATTTGAAGAGAAGACAAACGGATGTAACGTGGTTATGTTCAAAGAATCATTTTGGTGGTTCATGATCCAGTTGTGGAAGAAATCTTGGGCTGATTTTTGTGGTTCCCTCACTCCTTTTTGACTTTTTAGAGTGTAAACTACTTGTTAAGAGGGGAAAAAAGGGGGAGATGAAGAGGAGATGAGGGGGTTAAAATCCCAGGGAGGCTCAATGGGGAACAGCTGCAGGGTACTGGGCAAAGGCCAGGGAACGTTCCGGATGGATAGAGAGAGGACAAGATACCCCCAGGAGGAGAGGAGAGGAGAGGAGAGAAGAAATGATTGGAGATTAGATTTTTCTTTCTTTTTTTTTTTTAAAGGAGTAATATTGCAGTGATGAGAGAGGGGTAACACTACACAACTACATAAATCCATTCAAGTAGCACTTCATGATCTATGTACTACATATGTACACGTGCAAGAATTAACAGTATCCCAGGCATGACCTAATGTTAAGACAGTACATTAATTAATGCAACCACATATGAGATATTTCAATCATCATGATTTCTGAGTTATTAATGATGTTCGTATCTTCTTCATAGGCAAGTCTGCAGTTAAAGGGACAGAGCAAAAAAGCTGAGCAGTCATACATTGTTATATTGAATTCCAAATGTAATCTTGATTGACTAAGCTTCATTACTTCATCATGTTTGTGGCCCTTCAAATAAAGTGGTGACCTGTCTGTCATTAACACTGATGAATAACGTACAATAATGGTCACATGATTGTGAAATCGAATGCATTAACCATTGCTTATACATGCATGTATATACAGAGGGGCTGACTTTATTTGAAGAGCCACAAACACAATGAAGTCATGCAGAAATAATGCTTAGTTAATCATGACTGCAACACCTGGACTTCAACAGAATAGATGAGCACTGTTGTGTCCCTTTTTGCCCTGTAGACTTAACTATGACAAAGACTTGAACATCTTTAATAGCTCAAAAATAGCTGCACAATTAATCAAAGTTGCAGTAAAATCGCAATATGGCCAAGTGCAATCTGTAAGCAAGTGCACAACCAGAAAAATGTATGAGACAACAGCAATATAATGAGGTACTGTAGTGCTGTATTGATGACCTGACCTAAAAAGCTTATTCTCCTCAATAAATATCACATCATCGCGATTGAAATTATTATTTTCACTGATCATATGGCATGTTGCAATCACAATTTCAGTCAAAATAATCGCAATGTGACTTTTTTGCCAAATCGTGCAGCCGTGGTCAGAAATCATGATTGCTGAAATATCTTTGTTGTTGCATTAATGAACATATTGTTCTTGCATCAAGTCATGCATGACATCCTGTTAATTCTTGCACATTCCCAACAGTTCATGAAGCGCTACATGAATGAATTCATCTTTTTCACGCATAAAGTCATGTATGAATTTATGATAATTCATGTACCCTCACTATGAAGTGTCACAACCAAGCAAGAAATGTCAAAATGGGGGAAAATACAAAGAGAGACACCAGATAAATTTAGAAAAGTAAAGACATAAATAATATGGATGGAACGATAAATCGACCTGGATCAATATAACGATCAACCATTCAATATTATGGATGCAAAGTGAAAACATCAGTCCATATCGTCATCTTAAAGATGCCCCTTTATTCTGAAATTCCCACTGCATGTGTGTCACTGTTTCTGTCAAAGCTCACCTCCTTCCTAAACGTTCAAACAGTGCTAGCAGGTAGATAAGAAAACGATGATATTCCCTTCCTTTTTGCAGTATGAAAATACTTTGCATTTACGAGAAGAGACAACATACAAAGCACATGCCAGCCAGGCATCTCTCTTGTCTCAGTCCTCTAACTTGTTGCTCTTGAGCTGCTCTGGTTCATTAAAACTGACCAAGAAAACTGAGCTTTCCTGCTTGCAGAACCATGAAGAAATGCCTGCATATACCAGGATGCATTGCATGCAAGCTTCTGATGCTCATGCCCATGTTGCCGTGTCATCACTACCCTCTATTATAGCTATTGCTTTGTTGACCAGAATATAGCATTAAGGTGACAAAAAACTCATCTAGCTACCCAGAGGAGTAGACTAGAAATCCAAGATGTTCTTCCTGAAATTAGTGACATCACTAGATTCAGGAAGAACTACAAGTTTTGCAGCAGGACAACTGAGGAATTTATTGCTTCAGTTGACTACAGTGACCATCAACATTGATTAAAAATCCATATGAAAAGTTTCTCTTTAAAGGACCAGTGTGTAGGATTTAACAGCTTCTAGCGGTGAGTTTGCAGATTGCAATCACTTTGTCTCACTCTTCCCTTCCTAGAGCCCGTGGTTTGTCCATTTTAGACTACTGTAGAAACATGGTATTACAACAGTGCAGCCACCATGGAAAAGGGCCCCACTCGATATAAAGGGCTCGTTTTAAATTAGCAGACAAAAGTCGTTCCAGTCTGGATGGGGAATTTCACAGGAGAATATGCTGGTTGGAGCATTTTTGTCAGTGCATGTTTCCTTAATTTCTGATGACAAATCATGTTCATTTTATGACTTAGAACAGTAAATGTATTACAAAATTCTATTATGAAGAAAACTTTACTGTACTTACTTTACTGGTCACAGACCCCTGAATTGAATCAAACTGAAATGGTATTGTGGTGAACTCTGTTACACAGAGTCAATATAATAACTTATAATAACTTGTGACTTACACCCCTAATAAATACCCATCACCAAAAGAAGAGGTAAAACGGGGCCAAAATATGACTCAGTCTCAGGTTTTCACATTGTGAGAGACCATGCATAAGCAAATATTTTCAAAATTGTCAAAGTGCTAGGCAGCCAGACTTTAAAAACTAGACAAACCCGACAAATCTCACACATTTTTATAAGGCCAGCGTGAAGCAGTGTCTCATAGTTGCAGGGAAGGGTTGTGGGTGTTACGTCGACCAGACTAGGGTCACAGGTTTCAGACAGAAAAACAGCCCTGTGTTTAAGAAATGCAGGAGGCTGTGTTGGTTTTGGTTCTTGTGAGGCAATGAATTATGATCCAGGAAGTTCAGTTTGAGAGATAAATCAATTTCATTTGACACCCTATCATAGACTCAGTCTCTCCAGGAAGTTGCGATGTTGCAATGGCAACAATTCCCGCAAATGCAACCAATCTCTGTGAATACTGCAGTCACTTGCCAAAATGCCATCTATGTTTGTCTCGATGAACTGACGCAATGTTTCATTATTATTATGTATTTGTTTTGTTTGTTTATTTTGTTTGTATTTTGTATCTTTATTCTCATTGGAACAAGTTGCCTTTGGTTTTTTAACGAATTAAACATAAAAAGCTTTTTTCAGCTATTTTCAATTTTCTCTTGCTCCTGCAATTTCCTTGCAAAACACACTTGCTAAACCATCTCAACATGCATCACAATTTTCTGAAAACGCTGCCATAAAATCAGGTATTTTATGCCACAAAAAAAAAATCATAAATCAAAAAGCAATTATTTTCTGTTTCCTTGCAATGTCTGACAATTAATCCGAAGGAATGCATCTAAGTTACAAAGTAATCCAGCAGGAATGTGCCCTTGCACGTTTCTGATTGACCGGCGGAGTGCCTTGCAACAGCTGCTGTACTGTTTAGCCCTTGGGTGAAGCACATCGCCTCCTGCTGCTTCAGAGAAGCTGCCCAGGTGCCCGAAGTGAGGACTGCAGCTTTATCTCGCACATTCCAGGGTGAGATGACAGCAGGAAGGTTTGAAGATGAAAAGTGAATGAAAGGGTGAAGATACTGAGAAAGGAAAAGACTTAAGAGATTTGGTTTGGCAACAGTAACTAAATTATGATATCTCTGGATCAATTATGTAAGAACAGACAAAATCAACAAACACATAAACATTAGCACAGCCTATCATCTCTCACTTCCAACCAGCAGCACTGAGGCAGCATGTTTTGAATAAAAGGCTTGTGGGTATCTAAATAAACACCTATCATGTCAGTTCAACAAAGACAGATTTATGCTGAGGGCACTTTAATTGTGGTTAGATTTATTATCTGTAGTGACAGATCAGAAAAAAAGTACCTTTCAATCACAACCACACCTTCACTGAGAGAAAAGACGTCATTACCTGTCAAACTTTCACTAAAGACTGACTGAAAAGTCTCAAGAATAGAGTTTTCTGTGTAATACAGAGTGTAGACAAGCAGTGAAGAGTTTCAATTAGAGGCATTGGACAGATGGAAAAGAGCTGTCATAGCCTTGTCTCTTGCTATGTTTGTATTTTGTGGTTGTGAGCTCTGATATGGGCTGAATGTGAGCTCAGTAGCCAACAGTGTTGATTAACACTGTGGTTTTAGTGGAGCGTTGCTGCCACCATGTGTTGTAAATATGGAAGTTTACGCAAGGGGCAGCTGGAGTCAAATAATCTGAGAAAGGCAGATAGAGACAATAATACACAATGCACTGAAGGATCATATAATGAGGGAACACCCACTGTACATATATTTACCTGACGTTACAAGTTGCACAAAAACTTCCTCTAAATAGCTTCCAGTGTGCTCTTGGTACTCAGTGGTCACTTACTATATGTGTATATTATCAACTTATCATATCTAGCGACTACTACCCTTATTAAATGTGTTAGGACCACTGTTTTTGTAAGGGTGACAAAAGTACACTTTTAACTTTTTGTAAAACTTTAAACTTTTGTTAAAAAAAAAAAGAGTGAGAAAGTGAGAAAACTCATCATTTCAAGGGAATTGCCTTCACTAGATTTTGGAGTTTTGAATCAAACTCAACCCTTTACGTTTTAATAAACTCATGAACAAAACAAAAGTTTTGCCAACCTATAATCTTTTGTTCATAAAATTAACTTTTTTCTTTAGATAAACTTGAATCTTTAAATTAAAAATTGTTCAGTGAGCTGTGAACCCGATTTGTCATCACTTGGGTGCTTTAAAATTGAATGGTTGACACTCAAAATATTAAATAAATAGCCATTATTCACTTTCATTTTAATGAATTTACTCAATTTTTTTAATACTAATGTATAACTCAAATGTTCAAGTTTATCTGAAGAAGGAAAGTAAATTATCTCAATAAAACATTATTAGTTGGTAAAATGTTTTCAAAACTCAAAACTCTATTGAAGCAAGTTGCCTTTGAATTTGGTGTTTTTTCCCTCTTTTTAATTTTTACCATGTAGAAGAAACACCAAAAAGGCTGATGTGGTGCTGTTGTATTGAATTGCCCTACATTGCATTACACTGTGTAATAACTGTGCTGTGGCCAGCAGAAACAAGCCGCAAACAAGCTGTGGACACCTTTTTCAAGTTGATTCGGCTAACTTGTTATTTATTACACATCCAGCGCACAAATTGCAAAATTAGCATTCATCTGGAGTCGCGTTTCTGGCCACCTGATAAATTAATCTAAGTCCAATATTCATTTCCTTTTAGCTTTGTTTTCTCCGCCAACTCCTGAAGGAAAGATCAGACTCTTTAGCTTCTAAATGCCTAATTACACTTATGTTCACTGGCTAGTTGCTAACTTTGTCTGTCTATTTGGTACTAAGCACTGCAGCTGAAAACAACACTATGGAAACAGTGAGAGTAAACCAGAGAATTACATTTGCAGGCCAGAAAATTCAGACAATCAGCCGAATGACACTGTAACACTGCTGAGGACTGAGGGGAACTGCAAAGTCGGGTGATAATTGTGGGTTCTTGCTATATGTGCCCTTTTTGTATTTCACAGAGTTATATGACCCATTGGTAATATGAAAAATATAGATCATAGCTGCTTTAAAGTTGTCTCCATTTATGCAGGTTGAGGGGAAACATGACAGTAGTGACTCAAGACAGCACCTAAGCCAAATAAATAAGAATCCAACATTAATTAAGGGACCAGTGTGTAAGATTTATGGGGATCTATTGTCAGAATATGGCAGAAATTGAATATAATATTTATACATACAGTATGTTTTCATGAGGGTGTAAGCACACGAAAATGAGGATTGTTGTGTTTTCATCACCTGATCTGTCTAAAGAGGTCACCGGTCCTCTTCCACAGAGGCCAACATCTTTAATAGTAACCAAACACTGTCTCTATGTACGGCCTTTTGCTTTTTTGACACTGGTTTTGCAGCCACTGAAGGATGTCCTACACACCAAGACGATGATGCCACTCAGTCCTGCACACTGGTCCTTCAATGGTGACATTGCTTTCTGCTTAGATTTGAAATGACAACTCTGATACATTAACATGTAAACTAAAAGATCATCATCATTTGTGTGGACACATGAACATTGGAATTTCAGGAAAAGTGTGAAATGCTATTACAGCAAATGAATGAATGAAAGAACAGCTCATTGACAGAGGAAAGGAAACATCAGCTAATCCTTCTGTACACAAAACAGATCATTCTGCTGTGGTAGTTTCATTAATCTGCTTGATTTATGTTGCAGAGGTTCAGCTGATGGGATCATTTTGTAAAGTGACAAGACATGGACAAGTTTCTGCACTGTAACCACCAACCAAAAGCATTTTAACACTGGATGTTGGTGCCATCTACTGACTAATTTCTGCACGACATCTGTAGGAATTAATTGAAAATTATCAGTGTAGAGTATTTAGAATGCTGATCCCCTTATTTCTGTTTGTGCCATGTATGACATGTATAGACATGTATGAAGTACAACTGCTACTGAAAGGTTGTTATCAGAGCATGGCTGCTTATCTTTAGCTGGTATTCTCTTTCTAAATCACATGAGAGACCCTCAAGAGCCCCCTGATATCAGTGTTTTTCATCACAGGACAGTCAAAATTTATGACAAGGAGAGACACTGAGGGGAAGAAGCTGTGTTTATCAGGAAAATGTTACAGGCTGCCTCCCTTGACAAATGATTTAGCCACAAAAAAAAAAAATGAAATATCAAACTTCAAAAGGTATCAGGCTCTTTCTTCTAAAAGTGTTATGTGGGCAAGCTGGGCTGAGTGCTTTTCTGAAACAGCTCAAAGTGTATCTGAGAGACAAACAACCCACTCCGTCCTTACACCCTCTCTATGTCTGTCTGTTGCTATTTCAGCAAGTGAGAGATCTACTTATATCACCAACTGAGGCAAGACTCAATTTTCTGAGAACGCACCCTCTGGAAATCTACAGAGTGACGAAGGATGAATACCAAGATGCAACTATTTTTTGAGAAACACAGTGGGGGAAAGCTTGGAAAACAGAGCCGAGTGAGAGACCAGAACCAGGTGGATAAAAGCAGGGGAGAGAAACTCATAAACCATATCAGCTCATTTTAATCTTATTATTAACTTTATTATGATCCCTTCAAATCTTTCTCAGGTTAAACTGTGAACACATTTTAATGGGTTCCAATGAAATATTAAGATACTTAGAAAATATTGAGTAAAATTTCAAACCAAACACGACGTGTTTTTAATGGCTGCACCATCACATCAAATACAGTCGCTCCAGATTTATTAGGTCTTATTTTAGATGCATTAAAGGGGTTGCTCGTGGTGGTGAACCCACTGAAAATGATTATCCAATTCTGCAGTTCCCATTTAAATGTCTTTTAGCTAACTGGCCCTTTGCTGAGCCCGTCGTCTCAGCAGGAACTGTTCAACTATAGCTTAGCAACCATTACTAAGCACCACAGGCCTGTCAAGGTTTGCATTTTTCTTCATATTGAAGTGGTGTGCATGGGGCTCTAAAAAGTGACTGTCTTACATTTGAACCAGACCACCACCAGCTCATGAGTTTGGACTGTGGTGAACAAACATGTGAGAAATGGATTAAACTTCCATTCAATCGCAGTCCAGCTGGTCTGGCTGAGTGACTATCTCAAGGTCTGCTGCAATTATTATTATCCCCGCGCTTCCTTTTCAAACATTAATGAGTGCATTTCTGTCTTATATTTAGCGTTGTATTTCACGGTCTGACCAGTGTTTGTTGGGATGTACTTTTGGGTTCAGTCTTTTAATATTAACATTATCATGAACACAGCTGTTAAGTAACTCTACATATTTAGGACCCTTTTACAGGGTTCTCATTTTAAAAATGTGTCAGATGAAAATATTCAAAAGTCAGCTGGAGATGGACTTCTGAGTTGATTCAAAGAGTATAAGCATTAGTGTTAGCTTACATTAGCTAGCTACAATTATTAAATTTGCTAGAGAGAGTCATCATTTCAGCTGACAAAATCTACAGTTGTGAGCTAGAAATGAAGAGCTGCTTTTGTTTACTCCTCCGTGGAATCAAAGACCCAGTGTTTCAAAAATTACTACTAATTTTGATGTTAAATCTACCACTATCTGCCACGTTTGTGACCATACATCAGCTAGAGGACCAGATATTTTCCTCATGAGTTGGTGGAGACAAAAAATAGAGCAAAAAAGCGAGTGAGAAGTGCACTTTATCAGTCAGGTGGCCAGAAATCACCACATACATGCCTCCTAATCAGTGGTAATAGTGCAACATGTCCACTGGATGTATAAATAAGAAACATGTTAGCCCTGTGAACTTTAGAGGGTTAAAGCATGGATGTACAAAACATCAGATACCAGACACAAAGATGGTGCCTCTTCAGAATTTGGAAACAAAAAATATCTCTGACATGAAAAAGTGAAATGGAATGAACAGTCAAGGCAGAATTCCATGTTGGAAACCCAGGTAAGATCTGTCAAGCCCAAGTTCACTGACATAAACACACCCATCACAAAAATATGGAAGCACACACAGAACCGGCAAGCAAAATGACCTTTTCAGCAATTTTTACTATTTTTACTAATGTTTGTGTTGTGGAACATGCTATAGCAAGTTTGTACTTGCCATTTCCCTTCAGTTGATTTGTGCTTGATTGAACTGTCTGTGAGCATGCAGTAGCCTTCTACTCCAGTCTTTTGAAGTGTGCTAATCTGTTAAATCAGCTGCTGTGGATGCTTGTGAAGTTCAGACTTAGACATTTAGATTGGAAGTCGGGAATACCGACTCTGAACGATCAACTTCTGAATTCCAATCGATTGCAGCATAACTCTCAAGATCGTAAGTAGAAATGAAAGCTTTCGTGTTCAACAAACTCACGTGTCCAGTCTGACTGACCGAGTAATTGAGGTTTAATTGAGAATAACAGTATCATTTTGGCTGCAAATAGGGTTGGACGATTGGTGTGTGACGATGTACACCATGAAAGATGAACGATGGACAATTGCTGGGTCTAAAAGGGTCTTTGTCTCAGTAATTTGTTGTGTTTAGAAAATAAACACAACATAAAGACATGATGCAATGAACAGCATCAACAGCCTCTTTTTATTTTCTCGTCCACATGTCAAAACCACACTTAGGCAACAAATCTATGACAAATCTGAGGGGACACACTACTTCAAATGCAGAAGGCCTTTAAATCACAATGTCAAGATGTTAGAGGGCTCAGTGGTCAATGACTGTCAGCAATCTTGATGGATGATGCCACTGCCCCATTGGCCCAAACCTTGGTACAAAACCCATTTAGTTTTTTCTTCATCAGGTTTACATTTGCCCCAATCATTTCTAGCGCATGCTGCAAATATCTAAGCCCAACCCTTTAACAGCTTTCCAAAAGGACTTGACAATAAAAACTGGCAAAGTGACACTGGCTGAGCTGTGGTTTTCAAGCGTGATTCAGGAAGCATAGCAGCGCTCAGCATGATAAAATTACCATAAATAACAACCTTGCGCCAAAGCCAGTGAAAGCTTTATGTTTACTGAGATGGATTATGTCTTAAGTGAAAGCTGTTTCTCAAACTGTGGGGGAATTAACAGTGGCTTTTGCTAAAACGAGAGAAAAACAAGCCCATGTTCCTCCAGCTACTGCTCCGAGCATTGAAACAATGTGAAGAGAAAAGAAGAAAGCAAGACATTTACCTGTGCAAAGGCAAATTACCGGTTACAACCAGGTAATTCTGTCCTAAGTCATCATTAACGAGGAGCAGGGACGCTGGACCTGCAGACGCAGAGCTTAGTGCTGACAGGCTGATTTCACACACTTCGCACCTTGTAATTGAAGATGACCTGGAAAAACACCAGATCACAGCTAACTACTAACCATCCCTCTGCTGTGCACAGCATGCTAATCAGCAAGAGATACGGGATGATGAGGACTGTACGCAGCTGAAACCAAGGGGATGCTGTTGTGTCAAAATGAGTGCTACAGTCTCTTATTAGGCCCAATAAACAGCACAAGACACGCTTCTGAGGCAAAGTTAAAGAAAATTGAGATAGACAGACATGATCACCACACACACACAAACACACAGTGGTATGTAGATTATATACAGACTTAATGTGTACATATATGTACGTATCTGTACAATAAGTAGGCTTAATTGATCCAATCTTGCATGGAGTAATACAGTAAACAGGAGGTAAACAATCTGTTCTCACTTTCACATGTTAAAGTGATTAAATGTGCACTCACATAATTCCATTTTTAAATAACATTTCTTACACTCGAAGAAATGAAGGTGCTAACTAGAACCATAAAGGGTTCTTCAACTTGTACCAGTAGGAGAACGCTTTTGGTTCCAGGTAACACCGATTCTAAGGAAATTGTTCCAGGTAGGTCTTTTCCACCAACATGGAACCAGCCCCACTCAGGTTCAAGCACCTAATTTTGAATAATTCTGAACATTTCCACCAAACATAAGTTATTTGTAACCTAAAAAGTTGGTTTCCATCTGGAAACAAAAATTACAGGTTTTCCTTGGGAACCAAAGTGGGCGTGTCATATTCTACATGTTGTGCATTGTGCAGATGACATCCTTGATTACAATAGTTCCACTCAAAACTGGTGGACGTGTGGGCTGATTCAGTAGATAGCACCAAGGTACCAAGGATCTTGAATGGAATCGGTTCAAGAATCAGAGCTGATTTTGTGAAAAAGAGACCAGAGAGATATAATATGACATACCCACTTTGGTTCCCAAGGGAATTTTTTTGGTTTGAGCTGGAAACCAACTTGTCATGTTTCAACTCCATTTATGTTTGGTGGAAACACTCCAAATGGTTCAAAATTAGGTGCTTGAACCGGAACTGGGACAGTTCCATGTTGGTGGAAAAGGCCTACCTGATGGATCCATCCCAAACCTTTACACCTTCTACGGGTGTTAACAACAACCCATTAAGGGGGTTCTACTGAGAATGTTTTGTATTCCAAAGGTTTTATGTAGAACCCACCTTTTTATGTTTTGGTTAAAAATAACCCTTGACAAACCCTTTACAAAGAGTTCTTGAAAGATTTCAACAATCCTCGAAGAGCTATTCCCTCAGTCTTCTGAAGTACACTTCCAAATGAACCTTTTCGGAAAAAAGTTTTTCATGACCGATCCCTTTTGGAGCCTTTTTTTCTAAGATTGTATGCTGTTACAGCTCGCTCATCCACACCCATTATAATATCAGTTCTGAATCAAAATACCTTCACAAGGAGAGCGCAAGTCATGTTGTTAAGCTTAGTGCTGGTGCACTCAGCTATGTTTGGGCACCAAATGTGAGCCAGCTCCTGCCTGTGATAGATGACTGCCAAGTTTGGTTAGTTTTTGGTGGTGTGTGTGCCTGGGCTGAATGTGCTCAGGTTATCATCATTTCAGCTAGCAGTGGGCCTCTGGATTTGGACCAGCATACTTGGGCCAATTCTTGGCTGTCTTCCTGCACAGACTGGCAATTAGTCCCGCAACCAGGTGGACACTGCATGTACTTCCAAGAAAAATGACAGCATCAGTTGTTTTTAGCAAATGCCTAACAACCACATATGTTTCAATTGGAGGATGTGCCTTAATTGGCACAAGTCATTTTGGCTTCATGGGTGTTTACCACCACAAGCAGGTCAGTTTCCATACAAAAGATAACTAACAATCATATTCGGTTTAAGTCAAATTAGACGCTTCACATTTTGGACTATTTCAGGTGCAGGAATCTGAGTTCTACTTTGATTTCCAAGGCACACAGACCAGAACACATCACGATTCCACTGGATAGACCTACAACCGATCAGAGCAACAAAACGTGATGTAGCGCTGAGCGACACACGCAAGTCTTTGACTAAAATGTGTTTCTGAAAACATTTGAGGAAAGAAATAGGCAATGCAGCAACGGAATCTTGCTCAGTCCTTTGTAGCGGCTGTAGGGTTCGATTCCAGCCTGAAGCTTTTGCTGCATATCATTCTTCTCTGCCCATTTACTGTCCCATCTTTAGCGATCCCATAAAATAAAGATTTAATAGGCCCGAAAATTAATTTTAAAAAACACCCCATATTAAATAAACAGTTGGGATTGGCTCGACCAGATCGAGGACATGTGGAAATCTGATTGAACCAAAGGGTTGGCCAGACGTATCTGCCAGAACAAACGGAACATGAGCTCGCAGATCTGGTTTCCAGGCTAGTGTCCCTGGTTCCAGAAGTAAAAGTCCCATTTCTAGAACCTTAAGGGAGAAGTTAACCATGACTCCAAAAGTGCATTTAAAAAAAAAAAAAACAATCAGCAAGAATTAAATGACCTCACATGTGGTTGAAGCAGAAGATTATGCTTTTGAGAAAACAGATACTAAAATCAGCAGTTTAAATCAATTATCTTTGGCTGTGGCAAGCCTATTAGCTGCTGTTAGGTCAGCTGACGTGCAGCTAGGGAGCTTGTTACGACTTGAGTCTGGCTGAAAATTTGTGTTTACACCGCAGGCAACAGAACAAGGCTCAGCAGTCTCTCAGTGAACATGACTGAACCGGGACCAACACAGCCTCCAAGACCAACGGGGGTCAGCTTAACGACAGGGAAGACAGTATCAAGGTGCTTTACACCAGCAACAACAAGGACTCTGATTCCAGTAGTGATGACAATGGTAGGAGAGGCGTGAAGTGGAAAGGAACAAGAGGGGGGACGCACATCAGGAAGCCAGAATATTTTCCATGTAATACTTGGATTAAGGATTCATTTTCAACCAAACCAGAGCTGGTGATTGTTGAACAGTGGAGAGACAATCTGAGACTCGCTGGGTTTTGTTTTGTTTGAAGCGTGTTTTCTGAACAAGCTCATCTTCGTTCAGTAAAAGAAAGAAAATTTAATTCTGAAGGTATACAGTCATAAGACATGTATAAATATTTCCAGTCCTGACATTTTGTGAGTTTATTTTGTTTATGTAATTCAACTAAAAGTGTGAAAGTAGCAACCTTCATCTCCCATTTCAAACTACAGGGGGATCAGACTATCGAAGGACTATCAAAGTGTTATTATTAGACAGGATGGGCCAGGGCTAGCTGGTTAGCATGCTAACTTCAGTAGAAATCTCTGCAACGCAACACAAAGCAAAACATCTGTGCAATAACGTCATAACTAATTCTTCACACACTATTGAAAATGTTGTTTCAGTTTTCATTTTAAAATCTAAATCCTGGCAATATTTTACACATTGCTCCTTTAAATATATTGTTTAAAGAAAATTTTGAAATTGAAATACAGAATGTGGAAAAACACTTTGTAACACGTCTCCCCTCCCATACCACAACTCAATATTTTCGACCATTATCGACCAGTCCTGTACAGGTCACCCAGTGTGTACTGGGATCAGCTGCAGCCCTGCTGGAAAATGGATGGAGGATATTTTTAGTGCTTTTCTATTTCCAGAAGAAGAGAGAGTCTAAGGTTACAAAGAGCTTATGGAAAATAGTTTAAACAACAGTAACAAACCATCCTTTAATGGAATAAGTGGTATTATTGATGTAATGGGCCTTTTTGCAAAATGGGCTGCTTAATTTTTATCACTGTTATACATCACTTCGGTCTAAAATAGTAGTCATGGTTTTAATTATGCAGCAAAGCATCTCAGGCACCCACAGAGACACCTAATTAGGTTTAGTACCACTTAAGTGAATAATAAAGTGTTTTTGACTTTGAATTCACAGCTATTTTTGCTGTACTGAATAAACTGATAAAAACAAACAGACTGACAACAAGCCATGTAGTTTTTCAGAGCTTTAAAGAGGAGTGGGCGGCTTGTTTGGAAAACCATCTCCCCATGCTATAATTTTCTTCTTTTATCAATATTGTATGTGTTGTGTATTGTAGTGATAGCGTGGATGAAGACAGCTGGATACAGATGGAGCCATCCACGCTGTCTGTAATAGACTGCTCGCGGCGAGTGTGACTCATCCTCCAACCTGCAGCCCTGTGCTCTTTCTTGTATCATTAGATTATTATCAGTAATGATAAGTTGCTGTCACTCACTCTTTTAGACGGCACATTCTAGAGTTTCACTGGCACTGACGGACCACGCTCACCTTCCCTCTGATGGCTTGGGTGAAAGAAAATGCCAGCAGTTCAAATGGAAGAGGCTGAGAGTGCTGAGGTACTTATTGATAGTCAGAGCATTACCTACTATCCCCAGTCTAGAGAAGCAGCAAGGGACACCCACCAGCACGGAAGCCAAACAATTTACTGCTGTCAGAGGCGGTCCTGGCTAGTTTTGCGCCCTGTGCCAACAACGCCCCCCCCCCCCAAAACCACAACCACAGCCAGCCAACCAAAAGATAAATAAATGAAATACAGTATGTAAACACCAATGTAAATTGCACAAATCCTTCATCACACAAATACAAATGAATAAAATAAAATAAATAAATAAAAAATAGTAATAATAATTAACATAATCTGAATTCAGTGCTCAGACTGTAGCAGATTTTTCAACCTGGGTCTTTCACCCTGTTTACAGTGTCAAGATTGACGTGATGTAAACAAATTCACGTTGATGCAGGCACAGATTTGTGTGTTGTTTTTTTTTACATTTTCACATAACCCAATAAATGTAATAATATCTATGTTAATTTTATGAATGAAATACAATTTATTTGGAAGCAGCAGTTTGTGTTGTGTGGCCTGGAATCATAAGAGGTCAGTCTATCCCTCGCCCCCCTCCTTGCTTTTCCTCTGAGAGTGAGACTCAACCTGCTCACAACCTCTGCAGTTGCGAGTTGATCCCCCTCCCGTCTCCCCCCTGCCTTTTCTTCTGACACACACAACCTGTATTATACATGACTCTCAGCAGCAAGTTGACATGATAGTAGGGGCGCCCCAGCGCCTACTCCACTAACTTGACGTGGAAATGAGCAGTATTAGTCTAGAAAACTGGCGATTTTTTTTTTTTTTTTTTTTTTTTGAGGGCGCTCGTGCGCCCCCAAATAGATTGCGCCCTGGGCGGTCGGCCACATTGCCCATAGAAAAAACCGTCCCTGACTGCTGTGGACAGGGTCAACAAATAAAGGTATTTTAGCCATTTAACTATCAGTTTAAGAGTACACTATATTTAGGATATTTTCACAGCTTTACCTTGCCATCAGACAGCCTTTTCTGGCAGCAAATTGCTGTTATATAAGTCAAATGTCACTCTCTCCAACCCAACCAAACTCCATGGTTGACATTAGTCATTTCACCTCGCAGAACACAGGAGTTCCTGATTTACCACTGCCTTGATCTGTTTATTTGCATTATTTTTCAGGGTGTTTCTAGAAGGGGGACCTGGGGGGGGGGGGGGCTGATGGCCACCCCTGAAATCTATCCTGTGAGAGATGGGACCTTAGTTTGCAAGGTTAATTTAATTTATGGATCGTTTTATATAGGGTTATATAATGAGATGTAAGTTATAGTTCCTTTTATGCTACTCAGAAAAACAAAAACACACAAAAACTATATACAGAAAATGGGTGAACAAATAATTAAACATAAAAAATAAAACTACTTTTCATGGGGAAAGGCTGAGGAAATTTAGGAGTCACCCCAGGACAGAGGTAGAAGGGAGGTACAATTTCTTCTTAAGAACTAATAGAATAAAATATGGAAGATTTATATTATATTTGCATGGTGTCACTCTGCGGTGTGATTTGTAGGACTATTTATCTTTTAAATAAAAATTTTATGCAAAGGAACATAAGCGAATGTAGGATACCAAAGGCTAGTAAAGCTGCAAAATATATATTCTAAATACAGCATACACTTAAAGTCATACTGATGTTTTTAGGTGGACCTTTTTTTAAGTGGCTAAAATATCTTTTTTTTTGCTGACCCCAGTAGTACCCCACTCAATCCCATATTAAATAATCCAGACTATTACTAAAACTATAAACTATTTTGACATCATAAAAGTCAGTTTGGATGCAGAGCTTTTATAAATGCCTCTGTGACAGGCGGCAGCAGAGATTGGATTTGGGGTTTTCTGGGCATTTTCAATTGTTCTCGTCTTTGCCAACAAACACGTCCTTGGCCGGCAAAGCAGTCTTTTCTGATTCCTATTGATCTTCTGTCGCTCTGTGGTTTGTTAAAACATGTTTCACAGAAGACACTTCAACACAGAACAACAAACAGCTTTCCTCTCTAGAAAATTCATTCTTTTACTCACACAACTCTGATGCTACATGAAGTGTATAATAGAATATCCGGATGTTGATTTTGTGTTCCACTGTGTCAATTGTTTTGAACTATAATGAATTGTCTGTTTCTCTGTTCTCTGATCTGAAAATTATTGTTTTCATTTAACATTCTGATTAGTTGCCAGGAGCGCTTCAGAATCACGTCCACACAGTTCAGTGAGTGTGTCGTGTTGGTAGCCAGCAGGTTTAGAGCCTCATTGCTCAAGGGCACCTCAGCTCTAAATGTTGCTCAGCCACATTTTTCAAGCCGAAGACCTTTTGACCAAACACCCACTGACTGTATCTGCAGGCCCACACAAACGCCCACACCCACACTCACCCTCACACTGTCAAGATCTAAGTTTAAGATTAATTTACCTTCAGACACCAGCAAGTGGTGCTGTTCTCTTTCTATTTCCCCTGCCAGCTGCATGCTTTGTGATTATATCATATACTGTTTGAGATCATTACATCAGATTACACTGTGACAAACAGAAGCATCAATGGGCATGATCCTGGATATTTGTGTTCATATATAACAAAGGTCCATATACAACATGGTCATATATAATGTTGTATAAAAGCAGGGCCAGTGTGCTCATGTGTAGTGCTTTGATGTAGCCTGAAGCTATTTTTATACTGGTTTAGTTTGTGTCTTAATGTTAGAAAGAGAAATCCATTAGTTGTGATTAGTATTTTAAGTTAACATCCAATTGTTGTTAAATGTTTACTTAACTTAATTTGATCTTAATTTAATTTGAACCATATTCATATTAATACAAAGAACCGCTCTCTGTACATTTGTCTCAGTTTCCTTCCTTCCTTTTTCCTCTGGCTACTTTTAATTGTTGTTACATGCCTCATCTGCTTGCCAAACCTTGGGGTTGTAACACTGTTGCCCTCTCTATTATTAGCTAATTGAAATTTTATTGAAATTGCAATATAGCCTACTACAATTTTGCAGTTACAGGAGGCATAATATTGTTTAAGGCGAAATGTGTGTGAAAGTACCATTTTAAATTAAATATTGTTGCGCTCCAGAGATGTTCTGGTCTACCTACAAAATGACAAAACCAATTTAGCAACTAGCTGGTGAACATAGTGACATATATTTTCCTCAGAAGTTGGTAGAGACCAAAACCAGAGCTAAAAGGAGAGTGTATATTAGACCCGCTTTCACTGGTTGGCCAGAAACATGACTCAACCTTTAAAAGGTGATACTAGCCTGTGTCATTGTTTTGAAAGATTTTTCTTGCTACATGTTGTGTAGTTATCTTCATAGTTATACATAGTTAAAGACACTGGAAACCCAAATCCACAACTGCCTTCTCATGATGTAATATGTCTTATTTACATGATAGTAAGCATCTTAAAAGTGTTATAAATTAGTAATGATCCAAATTATAAATATCGTCACGTAAGTTTTTGTTGATACTTTTGGGTTCTATTGCTGGGACGTGTTTCAGAAATTTCCATTAAAAAAAAAGTCCACATCAGTTGTCCTACTCAAACGGGTGCAACAAAACCTCAATGCTCTAGCTTCATCTGCCTCCAAGAGTCAAACCCAACTCCTGTATTCTGCAAGGTTAAATTCAGGGCCGCAGCTGGTCATTTGGATGACCCAAGTGTAATTGCTGTGTGCCCCCAGACAAAAAAAAAAAAAAAAAATTGATAAAAATGGTCAGAAATACAAAAATACCACACTACGACACCAAGACCTTGAGAGGACATAGTAAAATTCATGCTGAGATTTGGTATCAAACCATTTTTCTGCACTTTGGATGGACCCCCTTATTGATTATATACCAAGGAAAGCCATACATCCTCTGAATGCCCCAGGTCCCTAGTATGTGGACGTCAAGTTTCACGAGGTCATTTCACACAGGGAGACCAAGTTTCAAAAATGGTCTCACTACCATGAAATAGCTAGCATGGGGACTAACATCACGACAAACAAATACAGTCGGACTTTGAGTCCACAAGAGTCTCTGCTTTCCAAAAAAAAAAAACATGTTTATACTGCAAGAAAAGAACTGCATGATTTTTGCTAAAAACTACATGGAATTTGCATAAAGTGGGTGTGTCTGTAAAGGGGTATACAAACTTCTGTGAGAGGTCAAGGGACCCCAAAAAGGTCATGCCAGTTTTTACCAAACCAAAATTTAGCTTCCCGACAAACTAGCATGACATAGTTGGTACCAGTGGATTCCTGATATCGGGGATACTCAGCTTGCTTTTCTGGAGGGCCACTTTTGCAAAATAACAGGAGGCGAGGGACCAGTTAAGAAACAAACAAGAATACTATTTATAAGACACAATGAAAAACATTAAAATGGCAATCATTTCTTGTCTGCAAATGAACTGACTTATTAATTTAACTTATTAACTAAATTAACTAGGTACAAGAATTGACAGTAGGCCTATATGAAGGAGAGATACTGGATTACTGGATCTGGATCACTAACCTGACACGCCAGATTGTTTGTTGCACAGAACCATCTGGGAAGTTGTCCGTATAAACGTTTGGAAAAGGGCAGGCACTTTCAAAAATCTAAATCTGATTTGTAATACTTTTAATATGCTTACTATTATGTGCATAAGACCCTAAATTACATGCTTAGAAGACTATGGTGGATTTGGATTTACAGAGGCCTTAAGGTTAATTAAGTCTGATTAGCATAATAGTCAGTGGGTAGGTTGAGAGAAGGTCATACCATTCCTTTATTCCAAGTACAAGAGGAATGTTGTGAAACAGCCTTCTATTAGTAAAGGAAGGAGTCGTAAAAAAGTCTTAATATTCAGAGTCTCAGTCCCTTAGTAGCCGAGGTTTTGGTTTTCAGTCGGTATAGTAGCTCTAAACTCCTCAAATTAGGAGGTCTAATAAGGCAGATAAGTAATATCAGGCTGTTTGTGGCTGTGACACTCCTTGCCCATACACTACTTGTGATGTTTGTGATTCAGATAATGAAGCTCACTCTGCCACAGCACTGTGTGAAAGTGTCAGCTAAAAAGCCTAAAATAGAAAAAAAAAAAAAGACAGACAACCCAGCCAATTAGTCCAAAGCACAAGCAGCAGCAGCATCCAGGCGACGACGGCCTCAGCATCACTTACACACAGGCTGGCTGACCCCTGTGTGACCAAAGGTGTGTGTGTGTGTGTGTGTGTGTGTGTGTGTGTGTGTGCGTGTGTGTGCTGTGGGACATATCTTTGTGAATGTGTGCGTGTGTCTGCTGCAGGCGTCTCCCCTAAGTCGTGACCATTCGTCTTTTTAAAATTTAGAGTATTAGATGAGTCATAGTGAGCGTGTATGTGTGTGTGTGCGAGTGCTCATCAGCGCGAGTGACAAGAGAGAAACGGAGATGGACTGATTCCATTGGGGACGGTGTGTTTGTGAGTGTGTGTAGTATGTGTGTGCTTTGTTTACTTTGCTCGAGCCTCATATAAGTCCACTGATTCTCATTTCCTAGAGTCTACGAGATAACACATAATGGAACAATAAGTGAGCCTTTAATTAAATGAAACCAGCAGAACCAATCCATAATTGCCTTCTGGCTGAGACGTTGAATACTGATGATAACTGTGTAGAATTTTTTGTGCATCCATCCAAAGAAGGCTGACCTTTCAAACATTGAGAGATGCAACACTAATTGACAGGGATCTATATTAGGCCTGTACATTCATATATTTAAAAATATCATTACTGTAACCAGGTAACGCTGAGTTTTTTTTCCTTTTTGTCCAATGGAAACAGAAAGAAATCCCTGCTAAATGTCATTTTCTATCTTACTTTTCTAGTCTACTCTAATGTATAAATCTGCTGTTAAATACACGCTGTACATTCTTCCAAATTCTTCTCTGTTTTTGGGGTTAATTTGCATCAAATGAACCATGTGTTCAATCATTGGAACAGTGTCTTCACATGACATCTTTTAATTGGGTTGCACCTACAACGATTCATTTTTAAACCTGATTAAATCAAGGTTCAAGTTTAAGTTGCACCAAGCTTTTAAACTAGCTTGAAATAAGTAAAGATTCAATTTAAACATAGATTGAATTGAATTCTATTGCACCAAAATTAAAATGTGATCCAGAACTAAGTTTAAACTTACTTGAGGAGGTTTAACTTTTAAAGTTAAAGTTGGTTAGACAGACTCAATACAACTGAGTTTTATGCTTCTTTTCATTCTTTCACTCCAGTTAATAATTCTGCCAAATTTTTCTCAAAAGACACAAGGAAATCTGTTTTAAGAGACATGAGACCTTCTTTCCTCTGAAGTGTCATGTGAAGCGATGACCGTTTGTGATGACGGCAGCAGCTGATCACAGCTGGATCAGCTGTCAATCATCTTTAGCAGCTGTTGAGACTTCTGATGGAGTTTGTGTCTGCACACATGTGCTGTGCTAATACTAATAAAGACTCACAGTTATAAGTGTTTTCTCTCTGTGTAAACCCGTTACATTTTCAGCAGACAGCTGCACATGAAAAACAGCCTGCAGTCTGTATTTATACTGTGAACTGTGTCCTCATGCAGAATGTGTTTATTTATTCATCATTTGCATCTACAATTAACACAGATTTTTAGAGCGATACACTTTAGTTTAATCTGTTATTTGTCTTCACTCCGGTATAAAACTCCAGTCATGTTGTGACATATCAAATCACTCTGATCAGATTCAGCATCCAAACAGTATTTGATGTCTAATAAGGGGATGTGTTGGCCAGTTAAAAAACTGCTTCTCTTGTGTATTATCACTCCTCAGAGATCCCTCCTCACTCCTCCAAGCAGAAATAAGAGACTTGGGACAAGTTAAGATTGAGGAGCAAGGAAACGACAAATAAGAGACTTGGGATGTACCCTGTAACATTTTAGCTCTAGCTCGCAAGCAATGCAATGTTTTGGGATATAGAGCAGAATACAGAGCAATTAACCGTTTTCCTCCTTTTCTTTTACTTATTACTGCACTAGCACTCAGTTTGTTATGCCTCCATGTTGGCAAAAGCTGTGCACGGAGGCGTTACGTTTTTAGGCTGTCCATCGGTACGAAAATTACATATAGGTTCCATTCTTGTGAATGCAATATCTCAAGTACGCCTTGATGAAATTGCTGCAAACTTGGCACAAACATCTGACTGGACTCAAGGAGGAACCGATTAGATTTTCTGGGTCACTGTGACCTCACAAATGTTTTTAACCATGACGCAAGAATTCATACGCTGATTTTGACAACATTTCACACGAATGCCTAACAGGATAAAATGATGACATTTTATATCCAAAAGGTCAATTTCGCTGTGACATCATAATGTTCTGCTCTCTATCAGTCCTCTGTCCTCCTCTGTAAAAACAGCCTCCAAGTGAGGACAGCATGTTTCTCACTGGAAATTATTCACTGGAATCACACCTATCAATATAGTGATAGCTTCCATTTTGCAAAGAAAATACACTTAACACATTTTATAAATTTTAAATTCATTTTAAATTCAAAGTCTTCAGCACATACGGACATGAATGTAAACTGCAACTTGACTGGTTGGAGGGGAATACAACTGCGAGGCAGTAATTATTTATTTATTTATTTTAATTTGGTATCTCCATATTGATTAAACTATATAATTTCGGTTTACATCCCTAAACCTGAATTTACTAAACTGAGATTAGATTTTTTTTTTATTGTGCAACAAATTTTGCTAAACTCAAATTAGAACTAATTTTAGATTAAACTGACCTTTTTTGGTGCCACCCAGTCTTTTCACTCACTTTCTGAAACCAACAATTGAACAGCACAACCATTTCATATAAAAACTGTTCGTGCATATCAAGCAAGATTTGAGCTTCTCTCTCCAGCCTTATTTTTCATTCTTCACACGACTACTTCCATCATTTTTCTGGTGCACAAACAAGCACAGTGCCACAAATGCTTTCAAAGAGACACTGTGTTAAAGTGTGCTAAATTATCCCCATTCCTATGATTAGTGTAAATTGCTCCTCTCTGTGATGGCAGGCTTGTGTCTCGCCTTCAAGTGTAGGGTTCAGACGTGGTCAGATGACACCTTTTAAAAACTAGTTTGTTTCAAGCATACCCCACTTTTCAGCCATGCAAGTGTGAATAATTATCTCTCAAATTAAATTAATTAATTATAGAGAGGATGATCTAATCATTGTCACTATCATGTTATCGTAATTTTCCATTTACAGAACATGTAATTTAATTGTTGCCCTGTTTTGTTGCCATAGTGTTGGTCACTGTAAAAAACATGCAGGGTGTGATGCAAATAGATGATGCAGATCCATGTGTGTGTGGGTTGTTTGTGCATTGATTTATAGGTAATCCCTCTGAGCACCAGTAGGGGGGATCACACTCCTTTCCCTCAATCAATAAGAGACAAGAGAAGGTGACAACGGTGAGCTATTTTCTTCATCCCTCTGCCCTCACTTTTTGTTCTCTAAGGTCATTACAACCTGAGTTACACATGGACACACATTTCAGCTGTAAAGTTAAACTGTTTATTTTATCACTGTTGGAGTTTAGTTAAGTCTGATAACTTTTAAGTAGATTTCCTAAGTAAGACTTTATATAATATGTAAACAGATCATTTTGTTAAAAAGGTCATTTAATTAGTGGTTAATTTTGAGTCAGTTCCACAGACACTGTCTTGCTGCTTTAAATATTCATCAGCGCACTACAGTCCACGGTTAAAAATAGTCCCTGACAAAACCTTTTTTTTTTTTTTTTAAATCATAAAGTAGAATATAGTCCATATTCATGACTTGTTCTTAAACATCTTCAGCTCAAACACATGGACTTAGTGCTGAGGAGGGAAGTGTGAAAGTACTAGTAATAAACACACAGACGAATGTAATAATAAGCGTGGACTTAATAAATAACTTTCCTCAACAGATTATAGTGTATTTACATGCTGACCACTCAGCTCATCATTACAGCAGAGTGGGCGGTTGACTACATAACCAGAACCATGCAGCCAACAGTTTATGGAATTTATGGAATCAGATGCGTCTCAATATGAATGAATGTACAGTACACAGAGAGATTCACAAATGTATTTCCTCAGAAATATTTATCATTATATAACAGTGGAAGATCACATACTAAAAAAAAGGGTTCACAATGTATTGCTGCAAACCCTTCTCACAGAAATTGCATTTGTATATCACTAAATTGTTTTCAAATTACACTGTGGTGATAATGTCATTCCTGCCGAGATTATTCACAGACAATGTTGCTGGAGTCACCAGGAGGTCCAGGGTTCACGTCCACACTCCTGAAACCTTCCGGTGTCAGTGTTAATGTGTGTGTGAAGGTATGGTGGATATAAATAAATGTTGTTTTTTAAAATTATTTTTATTGTTATGTCACTACATTGCATTATGCTTAATGGTTTAAGCCTCCTGGGGGGTTCTCTGTAATGAAATGTGTTCTATAAATAAAGCTGCTGTGCCTTGCAACAAAAGCACTGTGGTTATGGTTAGGCAAATATTGTAATTTTAGTTAGGTTTAGGCAACAAAAGCACTTTGTTTAAGGTTGGGATTGTAAATTTTGTGCTTTTTCCTTAACTGATCAATCAACAACTTGTCAAAAATCAATTAATCATTAATGATTAATAAGATTAACGCATGTCTTTTTCTCTGTTTAAGTTTTATTCAAACATTGTTGGAATCGGCTGCTCTTGTCTGCCTGTCTTTACTCAACAAGTGGCTCAAAACTATATCAAATGTAGCACAATTCTGACATTTCTGGACTAACAAGGCAGACCAAACCCAACTGAGCTCTGCCGAGATGGCTCACAAAACATACATTATCGGTTAATACATTTTGAATTAAAACTTAAAAATTCCTAACAGTCATCAATTGATTAATGATTAATAATTAACATCCGTAGTTAAGGAAAGATTGTGATTTTTGTAGTGGTGTAAGAAAAAATCAGTACACTTGAGTATTGCGATACTATGTTTTGTGATCCGATAGCGATTCTCAAAAATACTGTATCGCGATGTGATACTGTACATGCAAAGATTTGCGGCAGTGGTACATTTTGTGTTGTGCTTAAACCCCAATCAATAGACTGCAGTATTGTAATCTATCTTCACTGCTCTGATTGCACAGAAATTTATGCACATGGTGGTGTGTTTTTATACAACCATTTCCCTAAAATTAGGTTTTTTAAAAATAGCAATATATCACCTTGTATACAGTATCACAATATATCTCAATATATTGAATCATAAGCCCTGAATCTTGATATAGATTCTTGCCAATACACAGCCCTAGATTTCAGTAAAATTTCCATTAAATGTAAAAGAAATCACTACTGTCTTTTGAATAATGTTGTACTCATTGCAATGGATAATGTATTGCAACAAAAGCTATTTTGGTGGGGGAAAAAATAAATAAGTTGTCAGTGAACATTTTACTGATAAGTTCAATATCAACATTTTTGCAACTTGCGAGATAGTGTCAACATTTACTCATTATGTTAAAAGAAAACATTTCAGTCAGCACCATCTTTCCCTCAAAAACATTTCTTTGCAAATTTCTGAGAGGCAGGGCTGATTTCTGACGCATACAGAAATATTTTTTTTCCATTGGGCACAAGCAAAATGCTCTGCTTCTGAAACACTCCAGCATGCAGCTGTGTGGAAGGAGGTATTGCTCACCAGGACATTTCCTGTCCACTCCATTTTGTCTATGTCCATGTAAAGTAATAATAAATGTCTGTTCTGAGTTTGTTTTTTATTAACCACCCAGCCAAATTTAAATGATTAAATACATCAACAAGTATAGGAAAATTAGGTCTCAAAATTGTGAAAAAAAATTCTAGTTGTCTCTGGGGGCATGTCCGCTCTGCTGTTACAGTGTCAAACACCACTATGACCTGAAAATAACCTGAAACATGGACGCTCTGTCTAGCAGCAGTGTCCAGTAGTTGGAACTGGAATGGGCAGTAACTACTAGGCTGATTTGGACTGAAAATGTCGCTAAAGTGATGTTCCTGACTGCCCATTGGGGAGGGTGGGGGTGTGAGTCTTTCACAGGGCTTATATAGAGCTCAGGACAGACGGCTCCAGTGTGTCATCAAGCCATAGTTCAGGTCCGCCCCAAAAATCGTGAACGCAGAAACAGTCAAACTCCACAATTCTGTACGTATTTCACAGTATTTTCACTTTTTCAACAACTATTTTCCAACGTGTATTATGGACTCAGAAGAAAATCTAAGAATTTCCTTTACACAGACTATATGAACACTTAACACCCTAACATCTCCCAAGAAGCACATCCGCCGCCTGTGTATCCACGTTATTTCATACAAGTTTTGATTCAATACAATTACATCTTGACAAGTGCAATCAGAGTTTATGAACAGCATGCAAACGAAGAGGTGAGAGCCAACTTTGAAAGTGCTTGGAAAAAAAAACACTTCAATTTCTAGAGCCATTACGGGAAAATTACTAGACAACTTAAAAAAAAAAAAAATCCAATTAAATCATAATTGCTTTTGATTTGTTGAACAGAAAGCGTTTAGAGTCTGGTAGTTGCAGCATTCAGGTGGTGCCTTGTCACAGGTGGCATGTGGAGGTGTTGTTGGCACTTCCATATATATCATCTTAAAATATGATGGTCGACTTGACCACCTGAATCTGAAGGAACATGTTCCACTGACACAGCTGGTGAAATTGCAGCTCTCACCAGTTTCACGTGGATTTATAAATAGATTCAAACTAATTGAAACTTCTTTTTTTTTTTTGCCCCTAGTAACACAACACCCACAAACGCCCACACACGGTTGTCATTCTTATCTTTTTCTCTCCCTACAGAAACACACTGACAACTGAACACACTCTTACCAACAACAGCCTCCCTGTCATTACTCTCTTCTGCATCTGTGTTACTTCATGTCAAGTTTATTGTAATTCATTTGCGTCTTTATTTTGTCTTTTGTGTCATCATGTTCTCTGTTCTGAGCGTTGTAATTTTCTCTCTGTGCCAACATTTATGTCTAATTATTTGTTATTGCATTGAATCTTTTTATACGCCTCCTAGGGTTTCTTTGCCTCCCCCTTACAGCTTAAAATTCTTATCATTTATTTTTTCCCTTTTTTAGAAATTTGTGTCTTACAAGTACAGCATTCCAGTTGGAGGTATTGATGTGGAGTGCGGAGGTGGGGGGGAATCTCAACCTTACAAATGGAAGGACAGTAACTTCAGAGAATTGTTCCCCCGTGTGCAAGGGTGGGCGACAAGGAGAGGCGGGTTCAGACGAAGTTTAAAGAGGTAATCCACAGACTTTGTTTTCTTCATCATCTTTAGTGCCATGGTGTCTATGGACTTCACACTAGAACAGTGGGGGTGTACTGCGCTGCTCTTGTCTTTGGATTTATGGGTAAAGTTTGAGCTTCTGTAGGTGGCACTCACCACATTACAGAGCCTAACAATTTGGAGGATAATTGTGTATGATTATGTAAATGTGAATTTCTAATCTAACATGACCGTGTGCAGTTTTGTCTTACTTTGGTCTGCTATTTCTGTTAAGCTTAAAGGGCAAGTTCACTCAAATTACTAAAAAAGCAGTTATGTCTACCCTCAGTGAAATTGATGCAGATACTTTTATTTTTCTTACTTTAATTTCCCAAGGTTTTGAGATATATTGTTTCAAAGAAGACCTTTTGCCCTGACCTGACAACTGACTACTTGTATGTGTATGGTTGGCCTCACAGTGATGTACCCAAAGAGAATTATCACCTGATCCAGCAGTTGCCCTCAACTCTGCGGAGCATTTTAGTGTCTTCAAGCTCATTGTTTTGGTTTTGCAGCCCGCAACTCTACTGATCTCATTAACCCTAACTCAAGTTGCTAAAGGAAGCTGTTTTCAATGAGATCCACTGGCTAAAGAGACTGGTATGTCTGGCCAGATATGTAGGAGTTGGTAGAGACCAAAACAGAGCCAAAAGAACAGAGCTGCCCAAGGATGAAAAATGAATTTCAGTGTTTACTGAAAATCAGATATGGTATGGCATGGGGTGGAATGGCGCATACTGGACTTAGATGAATGAGGTGACTAAAAACACGTCCTCAAACGGTTGGTAATATTACCCTGAGTGTGCTGGATGATCATCCTTGTTTACCAGTGGAAATCTCCGGCTTAACAGCCAGATATGCCTCTGAGGAGTTGGTGGAGACCTAATCAGAGCTAAAAGAATGGAGTTGCCCAAGGATGCAAAATGTATTTCAGTTTTACTGCCAATAAAGTAGCATCATATAGTATCCTGAATATCGGACTTACATTTTTGAGGTGACTAGAAACAGGCAGATGCTAATGTTGCCCTGAGTTTGCTGGATCTGTAAATACGACTGTTTGCCAACCCATCATATGTTGTGTTTAGAGCTTGTTCGGGTGCCCCCAAGTGACCAAAAAATATATTATATAATTCAGTTTCAAATATACTGAGTCTAAAATTATCAGAGTACAAAATACCCATCATGTTTAAGTTTTGCTTAAACCTCTAAATTCCCTGTAAAATACCAAAGACATTACCTCAGTGCTAGATATTGCTCAGAAATCTAACTGAGATATTAACAGACTAGTTACTTTTGAATATGACGCCAGCGACAAGATTGGCGTTACATTACTGGAAAAGGGGCTGGAGATGATTACATGAACTGAGAGGAAGAAGAAGGGGAATTTGGAGAGGTTGCACCCTCATAGTGTCCATGAGGATGTGGGTGGCAGCATAAGCGAGGCTGACAGGACGTGCCTTGGCACTGGCCGCTGCCAGATGGGCTTGACAGCATGAACCTCAAGGCAATAGTCAACCCGCCAAGGCCCATCTCAGCAGCAGTGCCACTGCACCAATATACTGGTTGTTTGTTTGTTTAGCTCCCCATTAGCTACTGTAACAACACAGTAGTTACTCTTCCTAGATGGTAGAAAGGAGTCCAATTGAGTGATTAGTGTCTTTTCACTGCGGTAGCAAGGACAGTGACAGCGAGGGAGGATAAATCCCATAAACCGGTGTGAGAGGAGGCTCTGAGCATAATTTTTACCAGAATACAGTCAACACACTCAAACCACACATTATTGGTCATAATGAGATACTGTATTTCCTAAAGAAATTACGAATGATTCATATTTTCCATTTGTGAACAGAATTTGATTAAGTGCACTTTAGAGTGGAAATAATTAAGTCCTAAAAGTGCTCAGAGAAATGATAGCAATTCATACACAAAACTGGGCAATTCCTTCTGCTGTGAAGCAATGAAGGAATGTTCCAGAACAGCTACTAATAGACTTTATGTTGAGACTGTTTTACCACAGTAGTTTGCCATTATATTTAGGCAAAAAACAGTATCATGAATGGATGTGATGTGTAAAGATATGTCACACTAGAAGAAGTCACTCAGTAGAGTCCAGATCCCCACCAGGCAACAGATGGTGAAGCACCTACTGCAATGCCACCACAACTGCCAGATGCAACCAGAAACATCTGCCAATATTAGCATGATGTTGTCTCTAGCTGAAGCAGTTGTTGATCACTTGCCAGTTAAGAAGAGTGGAAAGTCTGCTGTCAATGGTCGTATATAACACAGCAGTCAAAAAACAGAATTACGTTTTCACCAACCAGTCAAAATGTGGTTTACATCCATGTCTGTCCAGACTTGTATAATGTATGCAGCAAAGACTTTGAGGGAATTCATATGGAACTTACCAGAAAGTTGATCTTTGACCTTTTGAATCGGAAATGTCATCATCTCATCATTTTATCCTATTACATATCGTGTGTAATTTTGTCATAACTAGCATCTGAATTCTTGAGTTATGGCTAAATATTTGTTTTAGAGAGCTCACTGTGACCTTGGCCTTTGACCACAAAAATCTAATCAATTCACTCTTGAGTCCAAGTGGTCATTTGCACAAGGTTTGAAGAAATTCCCACAAGGCGTTCTTGAGATATCGCAGTCACAAGAATTTGAAGACATAAAATAAATTCAAAAATCAAACCACTCTGGAGGAAATGTATGTTGCAGTGACTAAGGCCATGCAAAAGGTAATCCTGGAGCTCAAGTAGGGGCATCAACATGTCAAGCTTTGGATGATTGTTCCAATGTTGCAAAAGCAGACAAACAGGCAGAATGACCATTTATAACATGAGATTCAGGAGCTCCACAAAGAGCTCCTGAATGAAGAAGCTTTGCATAAATGTCAAAAATGATAATGATAAAATAGTCCATGAGCCACTGAAATAATGCCCTGTGACAGGAACTCTAGAGTCTCTACATACAGCATGAAAATGTGAATAAGTGGTGTGTCCTTGGCAGGGAAAAGATGGACTGCAAGGATGTTTTGAGGAGAGAAAACAACAGTTTGCACCAGCAAATTCAGGTAATCAAGGTATAGCTCCAGATTAGAAAAACTGTAATGGCTAAATATGAACTGGAAGCTGAGAGAAAGTCATGCTGACATAGAGTCCTGATTAAAACACACACTGAGATCTACATTACGTTTCTAAATGATGAAGACTGGAGGTACAATTATGACTCACATAAAAAGGAAATTCAGATTTCCCACAAGAACCTCAGAAATCGGAGTGCTTTTAAGGCAAACCATAAGTCAATGAAGGCAAAGAATAAGCTCTAACCAACCAAATAACACTCTACAAAAAGAACTGGAGGAACCGGAGGAAAAGTTCTCAGAGGAACAACAATAGTAATGTCATAAAAGCAGAGAACAAAGCCCTGAGCCAAGACAGCTGTGCTCTGCAACTCAAGGCTCAGGAGCTCCACAACACACTCCAAGGTGAAAAGGTTTTGGACATCATGTATGATTCACTTAAAGTGGAAAAAGACTGGGTCATTCCTATGTTCCCATGGTTCTATATTCCCCACTTCTACATAGGCCTGTGTGCTCTCCCAAGGTCCTATATTCGCCAGCAGGGTGCAGGGGTAGGGTTAAAGGTTAGCTAATCTAGGAACCCATTGTCTATTATCTGACAACGATTTAGCCTCTGGGCACCACCTATGTTTCTAGGCTTCAGTTGGTGGATATCCAAGACTTCCTCTTCCATCCACTGCTCACTGTTCACAGTTTGAATAACAACTTGAGGCACAAAAATGGAGTTGGAGGCTCATCTCTATAAACATATAAATGTGCATATAAATGCACATACACTTTTAAATAGCTAATAAAAAGCTAAAATTGTCTTAGACGATAGCTGATGGGATCTAAGGCTGCATTTTGGCCAAAACGATTTATCAATACTATTCGCAGAATAAAGAGAAACCAGAATACTCTCTATACCAAAATCTTGTCTCTTGCCTTCAGGTTCTGCATACTAATGCAAATATCTGTTTATAAAGATTGGGGTTAGCATACAACAGCCATTCCCAAATTTAAGAATGCCACGGCCCAATTTGAAATCTGACAATATTCTGTGGACCACTCAAACCTTTAATCACAGCTCTGATGGCCACATGAAATTAATCATACCAGTGATGATATATCAGATATGAAGAATAACACGCAACTTAAATCCCACGGTTTTGTTTTATTAGTTTTGTTTACTTCAAATCATAAACATTTTAGAGTAATTTCAAACTTACAAAATTGAAACTTAAATATGATTTATTTATTTTTAATGACATCTCAAGGCCTACCTGTGGTACTTTCACAGCCCACCGGTGGCCCACACTGTGGGAATCACTGGCATATAACATAGGACCCTGGGAACATAGCTCTATGTGAACGCAGGTGTATTCCCAAGTCATGAGTGATGCCCTTTGTGGCAAACTCAGTAAAAAGGCTGTGGAGGGGGTGTACAGGAAGTGTACAGTGATGAAAGCGAAGAAAGGGGACATCAACAGACAACCTGATGCCCTAAAACAGTGATTCTCAAAGTGTGGGCTGCAGCCCAGTTGTAGGTTGGCCTGTTGTTTATATTTTATATCTTGTCATTGGTATGATTAGTGTCGATCAGAGGTGTGATAAAAGGTTTGGGTGGGCTGCAGAAGACTTTCATTTCAGATTTCAGATTTGAAATTGGGCTGTGGCATTCTGAAGTTTGGAAATGGTTGCCCTAGAAGAAGAAATCACCTTCTGAAGAGCTTTGGAAAGCCGAAATGTAATACTGTGGTATCGTGTTTCAGCTATTTAGAGAGACTGATGGAAAAGAGGGGCTCTGGGTCTCTTTTAGGATCACACAGTATGAAACTCCAACTTCACAATTTGATCCAGTGGCTTGAGTGGAGTTTTTTACTTTTTATTCTTACTATGTTCACATGGGTACACAACTAACATTAGGTATCATAACCTGTGACAGCATTAATACAAAAATATTTGATTACATTGATAATCTCAATTTTTCTTCTTGCAAAAACCGAAAACAGATCCTTCAATAACTAAAGCTGGAACTGACACATTAGTAATCAAGACTGTTGATGTTGCATAACGTTCCTTCAACCTCTCCAATTTTCCAGCCACACACATTAATATATTCTTTGAGGACATTTAGCTGCAGTTGCAGTTTGACTATCACCATGCTTATTATATATCACTGTGCTCATTTCCTCTCTAATTATAGTGTGAATCAGAGAAAGCAACTCTTGATGAATGTCCTCTTTACCTGTAATATCTGTGGTGATTACCTGATCAGCAAGACTAAGCCTGTAATCTGTTCTCGTTCTCATCTTCCTTGGCGGCAAAACACGATCATTAAAATTTCCTTGATTTTCTTCAGTGATTAATACTGCCAAATCATTATCCTAGCCACATTTCAAACAACTTTTTCATTCTCAAGTCGTGCTCAGCTCTGACGCATGCTGTCCTTCAAACAGGTGTCCTCCTGGAAGGCCCTGAGCTGCACAGGAGCCACGGTACAGGCACAATCATTTTTATGTCGTGATGGCTGGTTCGGTTGCATGGACAGACGGTGCGCTGGCTTGTTCCCAACCAGGCGGGAGAACAGACATGAGGGGAATGCTGCTGATCTGGGCGTGACAAAAACAGACGCGCACACACACCCACACAGTGTACACACATTAACACGTATGCCTCCCTCACCACCTAATCATCTTCTGATGCTCTTCATTATAGCGTACTGTTAATAAGCAAGATGTTTAATAAGATTACATTAATGTCAGCCTAATGAATGTAACTGACACAACATCCCATACCAACTAAACCTTCCCATTCATAAGCAAGAAGGCAAGTTTATTTATACCACATTTTTCATACTACACAATAGGCAATTCAGTGTGCTTTACATCAATAACACTGAAAATTTAACATCAATTTGATAAATGTAATTAAAGGTATAGATTTATATTATTTAATGTAGGGTTTTATAGTAGAGAGAAGTACCAGCATGGCAGGGAAGCAATATACTGCTGTGGATAGGGTCAGCAGAAATGGCAAAATGTATTTTTCCATTTAAAAAAATCAATATCAGTTTAAGTGTATGCTATATTTTGAATATTTTCCACAGCTTTACGTTACCATCAAACAGCCTTTTCTAACCAGAAACTGACTAACAGTTTGTTAGTTTGTCTGCGTTATTGTGCAACATTGGTGAATCCAAACTACTATTTCAAAAAAGTTACACAATAAAGCAAACTAACTAACAAATCGAGACAACAACTCCTGTGTTCTGTAAAGTAATATTACTGATTTCACCCAAGGAGTTTAGTCCACCTTTGGTCCATCTATTCTTGCTGGCCCTGTCCGCAGCAGTACATTGCTTTGCTTCTATGCTGGTACCCCTCTCTGCTTCTCCAAACTGGGGGCGTGCCGACCAGGATCTACTGTAGGTAGATTACACTGACTATAGTGCAAATACCTTGTACAGTCCCACATTAAATAGTCCAAACTATCCCTTTAAAATAACTGCCTCAGGTAACTATGGACCAAAAGACTATTCTATCATCAATCAAATGATGTTCCATACAGACCTATTCTTATTACTTATCCCATATGGAGGCTACAGTTTTGGTCTGTATTTTGATTCAGCACACACAATAAAAAGGTAGCATGGCTAGCTGTGGCTTAAGAAGAAAAATTGTTGTATGGGGCGACAGCTTAATGATTTTACTGTTAGAGCGTCAAGCAAAGACCCCTTTTTAATTTACTATCAAATCTTTATTACCTATTAGCCTGCAGGCTACCACAAATCCTTTCAGAAAGAAAATTTAAATCATGTAAATCTCTTCTGTGCCTCATGTTAAGAACCATATTATACAGAATGAACACCTTATTTGGAATAATACTATAATCTGTATTCAGAGTACCTGAGTTGCCTTTGTGCATGTAAACATACTGATTAAGAGGTAATGTCATTCCCATCACAGCAGTATGCTGCTCAGGCTGCTCCACATGAAAAACAGAATTTTAGACAAGCTATATGAAAGCTATTTCTCTTCAAATCTGGTTATTTGTACTGTTCTACCACAACCGTTTCTTACATAATTCATTTTATCTTAGTCGCTCCTGCTGTTGACACAATTATGTGTCATTCATTTTCTAACTCCAAATTGAAATATTAAGCCTGACTGATATCAGTTGACTGGTATATCAGCCCGATATTGGCCTGTCACAGCTATATCAGTCTAGAACAGCGTTGGTATATATGTTGTCCCGTGTTGTTGTTTTTTTTATAACAGAACAGGAGGCAGATCGTTTATATTTGAAAGTTTTATAGGATGCATTTTATGTATATCTCCTTTATTTTAATTCGTGTTTAACTTTGTCAGTATTTTTTCTCATAATTATTAGTGTATGAATTCTTGGGTTATGGCCAAAAATGTGTTTGGTGAGGTCACAGTGGCCTTTGACCACGTCCAATGATCACGCACGCACACAAAATCTTATTACATAATTCTTTATATTATGTTCTGTATAAGTAAATATAGTAGCCTTTATATTGATATCCAAATTGTTTTACTCCCTAATGTTGGTATCGGCCCCAAAAATCCAATATCAGTCAGGCCCAAGAACATATGTAAGAATATTACATAATCTGTTACAATACATGTTTCAAAAATCAATATAAATACTGTACATTGCTGCTGTCAATCATGCACATACATCACATTACAACTGTAACTTCCTCGACTCAACTCCCTTTGTTCATTTCACCTGCTGACAAACAATCAGCAGCTCCTCTGACCCTCAAGCAATCTGTGTTTGTGTGTACAGTGGGTGGTTCTACTCTATGTGTGTGTGGGTATGTGTTTTTGTTCATGCCTATCTCCGACACAAAGCTCCTCATTGTTAGTGTGTGTAAACGGGTGACGGCAGCACAGCGGGCAGTTGCGTGTAAGATCTTTCTATAACTCTCTCGTCCATTCCTCCTCTGCCGCCTCCTCCTCCTCCCTCCACATTTTTTTCCCACCGTGTGTGTTGAAACACACGCACTATCCATTATTGAAGACTGCTATCTGTTATTAGAATGACCTTCCTCCACAAATGGAGAGACACACACACACAACCTGAACCACGGAATAAGCCTGTCTACTCCGCCAAGGTAACGACACAATATCACCTACACTGCCTGTGCTTCCTCAAGTGATTAGGTCTCCAGATTAAGAGGGTTATCTTAGCCTTTGCTCTCCTACTTAAAGGCTCCTTTGTGACTGTGACACAAAAACACATTACACTGCAGCATCAGAGGGCATTCAGGATAGCAGACAGCAATGTGGTGTAAACAGTTATTCCATTGAAAAGCGTTCGAGGGCATTTCAGGACATTTACTACGACGTTACCAGTGAAAACAGCGAAATGAACCAAATATGCATCTAGAGATGTACCAACGCACTTTCTTCAGGTTGAATGGCTGCAGTATTTACACTGCCATGATCTTTTTTTCTTGATGTTTATTATCATCATCATTATTATTGTTGTTATTATTATTATTGGTAGTAGTAGCAGTAGTAGTAGTAGTAGTATTACGTGAGGTAGAAACTGAACTTCAGTCTGGAAAGTTTGTTTAGTTTGTGTAATTTAATTTGCGTAATTGCATCCTTCAACCATTGTGGTGCACTGTAGGATTCTGGCTTGTGACATTCACACATGCAGCTGATAGGCTGAGTGACAGCCCTCATTTGCATAATTGCCCAGATAGTTTAAGTTTGCTATTTTATGTTCCAAAATGCTGGTATGCTGCTGGTAACTGTTATTTCTGTGTTGGCTGATTGTTACACCATGGGTGAGGTGGCTAGTACGTCTTCAGTCCAGCTGTATTGTAGCAGAATAAAAGTTAAACACTCTATCCATATGCTCAGCACAGTGTTTACCTGATACCCCATGAATGATTTACATCAATATTGAGCCCCGATACTGATATTAATTCACAATTTCATTTAGCAAACACTACATCTAACAACATACATCTGAGAGCTGACATTTAGTCTGTTCGGTTACATCTCTAAATGCCTCAGACAAGACCCATGGTCAGCACTTTTAACTGGCAACAAAAAGCCTCAACATACTCTTTACAGCCAGGAAAAGATCACATATGAAAATATTACAACAGTGTCATCATTTTAATAGTCTTATTCAAGACACCCATTTTTCAAACCAAATTCAAGAATTAGATTACAGTCACATTACACCATAATGGCTCAACTACCAGCAAGATTTCCAATTAATGTGCAAACACAATAAAACCAGCAATCAAAGATGAGCAACTCAGACTGCAGTAATGACACTGGGGACTGCTAATGCTTTGATTGCCACGACCAACCTCAGAATGCAAAAATAAAATGAGTCAGGGCTCTAAAATTAAGCATACGACACAGTACTTGATATTATGACGCACAAGACAACAACAAAAACGACATAATGAGCAAACCAGCAGAAAAATTGTTGTCTTACCTTCAGATGAGCTTGAATGCTTTTAATCCAACAACAGGTGATAGTGGCAAGGTCTCACACAATGTCACACGTGCCATAAATTAATATGAGATGAGGTGGCTGTTGAGTACCACCATGAGTAGGGCTGCACTTGACAGGCACTGTGCTTTTTGCTTCATTAGCTGCATATTGCTAATTAACACTGAGGCGACGACACATTAACCTGGCACTAGAAACACCTAAGACTACCATCATTTGATATCTAACAGACTCAAACTGTAAAATGAGCATTTTAGCTTTGAAAACACAAATATTGTTATCAGAATTTAAATCACAGGTCTCTGTCACTGTCAACATTTTGACTTGCAGTAGCAGGAAAAGCACAGGTGTAGCTAATGATGGTTCCAATCACCAGCAGGTGTGCCAGCATGCCTGGGAAACAGCACACCAGAACAGACTGCAGCCATTATTAAAGCTATCAGTCAAAATGTCCACCTTACCAAGTATATTCTGGCTATTTTAAGTGAATTCAGATTCTTAGACAGAGCTGAGCAGGAGGACTTTTCACCAAGAAACAATCATTTAACTATAAAAATATTATTTTAAAAATCATTTTAACTCAAGTGGGCAAAGTCCCCACCGCATGCTTTATAACTGTCTTGTGTGTAAAAACGATTTTTTAACACATAATTTTTCATAGCTATAGTTGAAGTTAGAGTTCTTGGTGTTGATGGCCTTTTACACTAAACTTTATCAGTTTGGTGCCCCAATGTAGTTAGCTTCCATTAACACTTTTGCTGGCCACTGAGAAACCCCCCTTAATGTACATCATAGTAGTAACCTTTGCCTTAATGCTTTGAAACTGAAGCTAAATCTGCAAGCTAGACTTTTTTGGAAGTAATCTAACTTCAGCAGGACTATAGATTTATTCACTACAGCAAGCTACACTGGATAGGCCTACTCTAGCAAGCTACGCTAGCTACTCAGACAAATTACTTATTACTTTTAAGGTATTTTCTATGAAGTGTTAACAGAAACATCTATGGTGAAGTACAAAATACATGTACTCATTTTTTTCATTAAAAAGAAGAAAAGTTTGAATAATAATCAATAATTATTCAACAATGTTACTTTCAGAATTACAGTACATCCTAAAAGATATTAAAATTGAAAGTAACTTGTACTTTGAGTGATTTATTAACTAGGTACTTTTTTTTACTTTACAAATGGTAATTTTCACTTTTACTTGAGTCACATTTTTTGGGAGTAATTGTACTTTTACCTGAGTATAGCGTTTTACCCACCACTGTAAACATGGGCAATTGGTCACCACTATAAGCAAAATTAGGAACACTCCCCAAACTAGTAGCATTATTACATGTGCCATTATATTTGCAAAGCAACTCACAAGCACTGTTGAGTATTAAACAAGAGTAGTGACTCAATTACAGATCAAAGGATAATTATGTGATTATGTGACTCTTGAAATTAAGGGGTAATTCAAGCCTGATTTGGCAACAGCAGGCCTTTTGAACTGCAAACAATTTGACAGGTCAAAGCGGGGAAGCGGGTGTAATTAATTATACATTATGTAGGGCAGCGTTTCATTTGATGTGCCGGTTTTTGTGCCCCTGTATTGTTCATGCTGGCTCACTGAATGGCATATTGGGACATTTCAACCATCATTATTGCTATTAATCACACCTGTGCCTTTCCTGCTATGACGAGTCAAAATGTCTGCTGTGAAAAAGGCCTGTTGGCAGTGCTGATTGAAAACAGCTGACAAGTTGAGAAGTCTCCTGTTTACAAAAGGATTTCTAGCATTTTATCTGTTTGAGGAACAACAGCCCATGCTCAAGGCCAGTAAAAAAAATCTCATTTGTACCTGTATTTTCTCATGTCTGGGACAACTAAACTCCCATTCAACAGACTATGTGGTATTGAACAATTGACCCTTCATAAGTCCTGCCCCTTTTTACTTTGTGCTCCAACAATCGTTGAGCAAACTTGATGCCTTGATCAACTTTCTCCTTTCCTGTTTCCTGTACTTGGATAGGCTAAGTGCTAAGCTCATCAGTGTTGAAAAGAAATCCAAATTTTAAAAAATCAACAGATTACATAAAAGAAAAAGGTTAAATGATTTTGCTGGTTGATCCGTAAAAGTCACATATATTCACATCTTAAGATAGCTTATGTTTGCAAAATGCTAGCTAACTAGTTAATCTCCCTATTAACACAAAGTTGTTGCAGGAACATAGTTGCAACGTAACTTTTGCAAAATGTGACACTAGCAACCTACCAAGTAAAATTACAGTGTGCCAGCACATTATTTTAAATGTCACCAGTATGTTGTTCCAACGTTTCCAACACTTTTTTGGAGATGTGACATTTTAGCAACATATTAGCAACGTCATTATCTGAAGTGCAGGAAATGCCATGCAGAGGATGTTGAAAAGTCATTTCAAAAATACCATAGAATGCCTGTTACAATGTAATGTTTTCAACAAGGTAGCATCAGCATCACTAATAGTAACATTGTAGCTGTAATTGTTGCTACAATGTCATAATCACAACATCACAAGGACATGCTATGTTGTGTAGGGGTATCAATCATTAGCTAACTTGCTTGCTAATCTAGATCAGCAATTAGCTAGCTCGCATTTTGCTAACTAACTAAGATGTGAATAAATGTGAATGTTGACTGACATACTAAGTTTGCTCAAGTGTTATTGGAGCACAGAGGGAAAAGGGGGGGGGGGGGGCGGGACTTCAGAAGGGTCAATTGTGGCTTGCCTTCTAAAGTGGTACAATGAATGTCAAAGTGCATTTCTTACATGTTTCACTCAAGAAATATGATTACAGCCCTTTGTGTGGTGGTTTATCGTCATTTAAGGAGCAGCAGTAAATCACTTCCCTGATTAGAAATTTGGACTCTTTGCCATTTTCACAGGGCTTCAGTAATAGAAAACTGTGTGTCTCTGTGGCTCAACCAATATGATTACTGCTGCCTCCAGAGCGGCTGTGCCTGTGAGATATTAGCCAAAATCAGACGTGGGATAATTACAGCAGATCTTGTGGATTGGGAAATTCCATCGCCTCAAGAAAGAAGAAAATCATGGAAATTATAGATCACCTCACATGCACGCCCGCCTGCACGTACATACACAGATGCACCTTATGTTCTATTACCGGTGATATGAGCCGTCCCTAGGGATGCCTGCCAATGGCTCATGTGTCTCAGTGACATTGTCTGAGAGGAGAAAGGGGAGCGTCAACAATATGAGGATATATAGGGGGACAGTGTGATGAGCATGTCGACCATGACAAGGCTAAGTGTCATGCTTTTGCTCAGGGTAACACGGATGACGCACATGATGTGGGACAATGGGAAGACAGGGAGAAAAGATGGGATTATTTGGGATTATTTGTGCAAGTATTGTGGTTTTATCAATATATTGCAGTATTTTTGTCATGTTTGTTTTAAAGAGATAGATCATAATATTGAAGCGAGGTTGTACAACATGTTTATTAACAGCCTGTGTATTTCTTACAGTAAATAATGGTTGGCATGACCCCAGTTTCAGAGAAGCAGAGAGGAGTACAGGCACGGAAGCGAAGCAACAGTCTTCACTGCTGTACAAAATGTATATTAGCCATCTAAAAAAAACAAAAAACAAAATCAATATAAGTTTAAGTGCACATTATATTTCAAATATTTTTACCATGCTGTCAGACAGCCTTTTCTGATGGGAAACTACTGTTAAATGTAAGCTAAATATTGCTCTCTCTGTCAACCAGACTCCAATGGTGAGATCAGTCATTTTACTTTGCAGAACACAGAAGTTGCTTGTTTACAGGTGTCTCGATCAGTTAGTTCAGTTGTGTTACTGTGAGACTTTGGTTTATTAAATGGTTAGTTCAGATTCATTGAAGTCGCACAATATCACAAGCAAACTAACAATCGAGGCAGTGATAGACCAGCAACTCCTATGTTTATAAAGAGGTAAAATGACTTATTTCCCCAATGGAGTTTGGTTGAGTGAGATAGAGGAATATTTGAAAATATTCTAAATGTAGCGTACACTTAAACTGATGTTGACTTTTTTTAGACGGGACTTTATTTATATGGCTAAAATATCAGTATCAAGTACCTCATACAACCCTACTTCAAATAATCTGAACTATCCCTTTAAGTAGTAGAGCCTGGTGTGGAGAATTAATAACCTGCTCCAGAATGTTTTCAATAAATTTCAATAAAGAGAGGGGAGAGCTGTGTTCCAATTAATGTGGTGTGGGTGTTTTCACTGAAATCTTAAATTACATACACTGTTGCCATGTGAAGCCCCTTAAGACCGATTTGGGTTGCTTTTTTAATCATCACTAATTAGATGCCATGCTTCTCTAGGAGCTTAGAAAATCTGTCAACGTTTAGGTTGTAAGAGTTAGTTATATTGAATAATCTCAAAATTAGTAGTCAGGCTGAGGACAAGCCATGTTTTCACATTGAGAAGGTGACACTTTGGTGATACAAGGTTTCCACCTAACAATAATGATATTCCAGCATTGCCCCGTGGTGGAAATCTTGCACAGCTTTGTAAATACTCTGGAGATGTTGGCGATTTTCTCGTAATAACAATGTGTGTGAGTGTGGCAGAAAATAGAAAGAGACGCAGAATGTGTACACATACATTTTGTACAGGTCCAGCCAAACTAGGGACGACAGAAAATCAATGCTGATATCATGCTTTGATAAAAACTGCATAGATGTTATTTATACACAGCATGTAACACTGCATTTTTCCTGCTTCTGCAAAACCATTTTGTTGTGCAGCCTACAGCAGACCCTGAGGAGGGAACCTAAGGGACATCTCAAATTCCTCGTCACACTAAATAATGAATTAATATCAGTGAATGAGACCGCTGAACAGTTAACCTCACACCCACCCCTCCTCCTCTGAAATCAGTCTGCTAAAGGGAGCCAATCGGAGCATTGCCTCCTGTCTACGGCTTCCCATAGGCCCCTCCTCCTCCCCCCTCTGATTATATAGTCTATGGACATCGGCATCACAACACACACACACCGTCCGCTGCTGCTGGTGCTGCTGCTGCCACGAGCAGCTACGGAGACGAGGCTGCACTGAAATCATTCACCCATTGATGGACAATGAAAACACAAGGTGAGTACATCCTGTTTCCAGCTGTCTGTGTGTGTGAGTGAGACTAAAAATAAAACACTCATATCTTGAGTTCTGTTCTCTTTCACCTCTATTTTTACCATTTTCTTTCTGAATGTTTAATCTGTAGCCAAGATGAAATGTTTCCCCAGTCTTCTCTTCCAGGTCTTGTGCTATTTTTCTTTCCATCTTCTTCTCTCTTTTTTTCAGCTCTCTTCTCTCTCCTTCTCTGTAATTGCAGGCACATGCTGGCAAGTATTGAGAGCAACAACAACAGCAGCAACCTCTCTGGCATCGACAGCACTAGAAGCAGCTTCAGAGAACCCCCGTGTAGCATCATAAGCGCCTGTAGCAATCAACGGCCGCACGCGGAGAGGACCGCCGCCGCTGGGCAGCCTTTCGCGCATCGTTTCCCAAGGACAGCAGCTCTGAGATGGGATGCTCCTCAGGCCGCCAGCCTCCTGCCCCAGTCTTTCACCCTGACCTGGACTGCGGCAACAGCAGTGAGGCCAACACCTTACCCCAGGACTCTGAGAACCAGAACCAGGATTTGAACGGCTGCGGGGAAGGGGGGGACGGGGAAGGAAGCGTTGGGAGAGACCCAGCCAAACCTCCTCCAGAGTCTCTCCCCACGCTGGAGAGGCTTGCCCAGGCTACAGGTGGGACAGAAAAGTCCTGGTATCGCTGCGTGTTCCCATTCGGCGTGATTTCCCTAGTGATCGGCATGGCGGGCACCGGGGTGACTTTCACGTTCAACACGCTGCTCCAGACCAAAGTGGTGTCAGTGGCACTGCTGTGCGCTGGCGTGGTGATGCTGCTTGTGGCGGCTGTTTGCTGGAGGGCCCACAGACTGAGGAGGAGGAAAAGAAGGAAGGGGGATTCTTCACGGCTGATCAGGGCACTTTGTGACGGAGGGTGCATTCGTTGTCTTGTCAGGATGGAGAACTTTAAGTTAGACTTTTTGATTGAGAAAGACAACTGAACAAGATGTAGGCACATCCATGCTTTTCCTCTATGCACCATGACAGAGTCAAGAGGGTAGAGGAGTTGAATATTGGAAACATTGTGCCAGGGAAACTTTTTGACAGTGTTGACTCAGAAAAGGACAGTTTAGCATAGGCATCATCATCATCCTGAGAAGGTATACAGGGTAAAGTATGCGCCACACCAAAACCTCCCCCTATCTTCTTCTGTTCTTTTCTATTACAGATTTTCTTGGGGATCAAGTGGAGCACAGAGCTCAGAGCGCACTATAGATCATTGCACCAAGGTCTTGAGCAAATGTATGAGCGATAGGTACCTCAGGAATAGTTACCTAACACACACGGATCCTCTATCTGCAGTTTGACAGTGCACAGCCTCCCTAAAGAGGTGTGCCTATATGGGTCAGGAGGTGTTATCTATAAACAGGAGCATCTGGATTAGCATTTTAGATGTGATCAGAGCAACAGTCTATATACTCTCAGAAGGACACACTTTTCCTACCAAAGGAATAGTAATAGTTAGAGGAGCTCAGGGCCACAAGTTTGCCACTTGCTGAGGTAAATGAAACATAAATTTTCCCCTCCCTGTAGAAGCACTGTTGAGCTGCACAAACACCACTTAGTCCCTGACTGCTCCAGTGCGATCGCTCATTAGGCAAAAGTAGTGGTCCACAGTGAGGGGTCGAATCTGAAAAGGGAATCAGGCAAATTTGTGCAAAAGAAGCAAGCATGCTTAGCAAAGGACAGGGGGGAAGAACTCTACACATGCACTCTTTCTTTAATGTTTCTCTCCACACTCCATTTTTGCGCTAGGTCAACTCTTTTCCTACCTGTCACCAGGCTTTGTGGTGAAAAACCACGATCCAGCTGTGCTAGATTGACAGAAATCACCACTCCGTGAGGTATTGAGGTCTGGACATAATGGGCTGCATTGTCAGTCCCCACAGATGAAATTGCTTTCCCTCAGCCTCTTGGACTTGTCATAGATGACTTGTACACTGTGTGACAAGGAAATCCCATTACAGACACGCTTGAGTGAACACAAGCCAACAAAGACAAAGCGCGTAATGGCCTCGTCCCTGCCTAACTGATTCCTCTGATCCTTGCCTCCTGCTGAACACAACAAAGGCAACAACATCACTGGACATTTAGGTGTGAGCGTTGAAGGGAAATCAATGTTTTTCCTTCTTTGTACCTTCCATTCTCCCACTCTCCAAGGAAGGACATAAAATTCTTTATATAGGTGACTGGACACGAGAATGTTAACTCTACCCTGGATGCAGGTTTAACAAGGTTTAACTTGTCATTCCACATGGATCAGGTTAGCTTCATAAAAGAGTGGTAGCTATTGTGAAAATGTCTTAAAGCATTTGTCCTGGATATTGTCCTTTCTTGAACTCCATACGTAGAATCAGAGGACTTAAAAGTATTATCAGATGGCCCTTTGTAAATTGTTCCTTGAAGGGAAGAGCAAAATCTTAGTGGCGGAGCCAAAATGTAGCAGTATGTTTTGATAGTGTGTGGTCTTTAGCAGCAGGTGATGTGATTTCGAGGAAGACCCAGCAGCTTCTCGTCAGCTGTAGCGATGTTATCGTATTGATTGATATTGCATTTCTATCTCTTTGATAAAATGTTTACTGGGCATCACATGTGGTCTGATTTTTTTGCATGGAGTTACCGTCATCATGTGGAGCAGCAGCCGTAGAAATGTGTACTGTATGTGTGTGTGTGCACACCAAAGCTACACTTTAATCTATTTCTCCCGGTTCCCTTGCTTTATCCTCTGTGTTGCCTATCCGGTTTCACAGGGTCTTTCACAGTCTGCTCATAAAACCCAAGATGATCTAAGATAATCCCTCACAGTATTGATGTGTTCATCCGTGTGCACACACATTTGTCCTGAAATACTGTGTATTCTTTGAAACAACATATCATAAATGCTGTAGGCACTAAGAGTGTAGAGTGTAGCCACATTTCTAAATGTACCTCCAACAGTGAGTGTCTTATGAATATGCTTGTACAGATTGTAAAGACTATTTATGTATCTTCTATTTTGAGTAGACAGAGCAGATTTAGACACAATACAGTATGTATCTATTAAAGGCAGCTGCCTACATGATTGTTTTTATTTCTGTTTCAACAGCTCTCTGGTTGTAATGATTTCAAGTGTGTTGCTGTGGTGTTAATTGTGATTGTTTCATTCCAAAATGAGACGTGCCATTGGAAGGAACTGACACAGAAAAATTTAAATTCACATTAAGTGAAGCACATTATGGGTTATAATTAAAGTTATTTTCAAGGACAGAAAAAATGTTTTGTTTTTTAACAGTCACAAGTAAATTTCAGATTGTATTTTTTTATACAAACTTGATAAATATGGTTTTGGAATGAAATTATTCAGTTGCTTAAGTGATTGTGGTCAGTTTGCTTTGAGTTTAATGGCATGGCCCAGCTTCTCTCTGAGTGCCTTTTACTTGCAACATCAATATTTCTCTGTAAGGTGCAGTTAATGTAAGCTGTGCAGGCCTACTGGTGCCAGTAATAGAGTAGCCCAAGAGAGGCAGAAATGTTTCGTTGATTTCAGTCCAGTTAGTCTGTGTGAGTGTTATGGTGTGCATGAAAATCCCTGAAGTCACACTTTGATACGGTTCCTTTAGTAAATGACGAGAAATACCAAATATATTTATCGAGAAGTTTATTTTTTGTCTCTCTAAAGTGTGTGTGTAAGATTGTGCATTTTTTGTTGTTTACTGTACGCTGCTGAAGCGCTGGATTAAATGCAACAGTCTGTTTTGGAAACAAGCTCTATGGTTATCATTTCTTTTTCACCATGCTGGGAAAGTGCTGCTGAAATGCCATTTAGTGTCATTAGTGAATCATTCATGCACATCATTTGGAGAGCAGTTAGCAGCCGTTCTGAGTGATACGACCACCATTTCCCCCCTCACTGACCTTTTTACTCTGTCTGTAGTAACCATTACGGCCAGAAAGAACCACATATGGTGCCATCATCTTCTATTACAGCACTACTTCTGACTTTTACCATACACGACATTAGCTAGTACACAGATTTGTAAAACTGACAATACACGACTACACTTATCTAAACATTTCACTATCCAACATAGTTTGAACTTTGCATTAACTAAAATATACCATCTAAAGTTCCTTCAGACTGGCTTCTCCCCTTTTGAACTGTTATTTTCAGTAACACCTTTAAATGCAGTGCCCTCATTCTTTCCTTTAATATCACATGTCCGACATGGTATTTGAAATGATATTTAATAGTAAAAAAAAAAAAAAAGGGCAATGTTGCCACACTTGTCTGCAAAATTTTAACTGAAATGATAGAAAACTACAATAAGCTATAGAACTCGTATTTCTATTGTAATTCAAAATCAGACAAGCTGACTGAAGTTTAGTGTTCTACATTTACACTGATGCAAGTTTGAGGTGATTTACTTTATAAATTCCAAGCCAAGTCAAGTCAGTTTTATTTGTAAAGCCCAGTATCAGAAATTTGCCTCAAGGGACTTTAATGTCTGTTCAGCCTGAGACATCCTCCATCCTGAGAGCCTCCTAACCTTGAAGAACATCTCAATAAGTAGAGTGTGAAGATATGCTAGTGACTCTTTGTTGCTGTACTTTGGCACAGACAGTACTGTAGAGTCAGACTTGAGTCACAAATGTGATGACTTGACTTGACAAAATCAAAAAACACCATGAAGAGCTAATGTTGCGCTACTGAGCTTCAGTTTAGAAAAAAAAAAGAAAAAAGATACCAAAAATAATTCATTCGCATGCATTCACTCATTCACTCGCATCTATGCGTTGTTAAAGATACAGGTCAAAAAATTACAGATGGAGATGCAACAACTTCCAACTTTGCCAAACATTTGAAGTTGCACAAAGAATGGTAAGTCAAGGCTAATACTAATATAGTGAGTAATACTTAGGGACAACTTAACATCTAAGTAATGTTTTAATCAGTGAGGCTGGAAATTCATTGTTTCATAATGTTTTGTTGCAGACTCGAAATTCAAAGTTTAGGACTTTGGATTGACTCGGAACATGCTCGTCTTGATGTTGAAACACATGGAAAGACTTGAAAAGATCCGAGACTTACTTGTGACTTGCAAAACAATGACTTAGTCCCACAGTAGTGCTTTGAGCTAAATGCTAACAGCAGCAGCCTAACATGCTCTCAATGACAAAACTAACACGATGTTTAGCTGGCATCATGTACTAACACTAAACACTAAACACAGCAAATGTACAGTTTTACAGAAGTGCAGCTGACTCTGAAGGGAATGCATCAGTTTTGCAGTAATGTGACTGGTAAAAACTTTGACCTGATGATGGAACAAGATAAATAATAAAGGGATCACCAAAGTCATTACACTGAGAGATGCACAACAAATTATCAGCTAATATTGACCTCTTCAACTATATCAGTTTAAATTAGGATTGGTGTATATTAGCCAATAAATACTGACAATACTAATATCCTATTTGACTGATTATGTCTGATTTTTTTTTTTTTTTTCCAGTCCTCTCTTTACCGTTTGGACAGTAAACTGAGGACGTCATTTTGGGCTGACATTTCATCGACCAAAGAATTATTAATTGATTTATCAAGAAAATAACCAACCGATTAATCACCTATGAAAATAACTGTTAGTTGCATCATTAATCTTATCAGTATCAGCCATGAGAAGCAGGTAATTATAGTTTATTATCAGTATTGGCTGAAAAAAAAAAAAAATAATAATAATTTTCAGTTCACTAAAAAACACAAATGTCAAGCTCAGGGTGCTGCTATAAAAGTCAGAGGATCACCAAAGTCACGAGGATACATCCTCTGGGTACTATACCATGAATATCATGTGCCAGATTTCTGTCTGGTCAGTGCATCCAATCCACGTCAAGACTGGTGAGAAAAGTGGTGGAGAGACCATCCATTTCCACCTGTCAGAGCCATATTTCCAGCACTGCCTTGTCAAGCTTATGAAAATCCTGACACAGGCGCAGGATGTCTCAGGATGTTTGGAGACGAGACAGCTTCAGAGCTGGCTTTTGGCATGAGAAATTATACTGCTGGAAAAGCTTGGAATAAGTAACACTGATTCTTAGAGAGTGTGAGATTATGAAAACCATAGAGCTGAGAACATGTGATACAGCTGCTCAGAACAAACACATGAAATTTCCTTTCGGCTGCATGTCACGAAACATCTCTCGCTTTTGTTGTCATTGCTCCATCACATTAGCATGTCCCACATAACTTGTAATTAGTATGCTCCACTTACTAGTCAAGCCTATCATCCAATGCTCCCAGTGGCGGAGGCCTCTATTGATTTTCACCAATGCGTACGTGCTCATGGCCATCTCAGCACCTTTGTGAACGCAGCTGCTTCTATGAATATTCAAATGAGCACCCATCCCAGAATGCGCCCACGCATTCTCCTCTTCCTCCTCCACCTCCTCCACCTCCTCCTCTCATCCACTCATTTATAAGGGATTGTGTCATTCTCTCTCCCCCCCTGGACTGAGCTAAAAATAACCCAGGCTGATGTCGAAAGCAAAGGAAACAGTGAGAGGGGTGGGCTGCTGGTTGAGAAAACAGTGAGTAAGAGTGAAAGTGGGGGAGCAATCCAATCGCACCTGATAATTTTCGCTGATGGACACAGAACGCATTTAGACCAAGTGAAGATGCAACAATTAGTGTTACAGAGCCACATCAAACTATATGTTACAAATACGTGTCCATTCATATTGACTCCCTGACTTTTGTTTTTACCGTTTAGGTCAATTCTCACTGCTGTCATCCATCATTTCCAGCCAGAGCAGGCAGCTGTTTTCATCAAAATAGCTCTAAAAAATCCATCACACGCTACATACCCAGCACTACAAAGGCATGCAAAGTTAGTGAGTAGCAGGTGAACACAGGTTAGTGCTAAAGAGCGATGTTTTTTTCCTTCAGGGGTTGGTGAAGACCAAACAAATGGCACTGAATATTGGAGTTTTGGACATTCATTTGTTGGAAATATAGTAAGGGGACACTAGGACCAAGACGACAATTTTGCCAATCAGGGAAAGAGCACCTTAGGTGTTCAGAGCCCCTTGAAGCACAGGTGTGTCAGCTTTATTCATGCACCTGAGATCATTCCTGTGCACGTTTCTCTGGTAAGCCAAACAAACTGTTTTATTTAAGATTATGTGATTGTAGGGTAATGTAGGAGTGTAAATACACCCTGAGGTCATGTATTTTCTATAAATATTGGATTTCTTAGAAAATATGGGTCCAGCAATAGTGGCAGTGTCATGGTAAGACCGTTAAACATTAAGCATTGTTTGGCTGTTTTTAGTCTAAGATTTAACGTGTTCAAATTTAGAACAGGCTGTTTGCTGTTTACAGTGTGCATTTTATTCTGCTCATTTTATATTTTATTTCTTGAGTTTTATTGTTTGATCATGTTGCAAATTTGAAGTTTTATCTTGTTTTAGTGCTGCAGCTGGTGGCTCATTAAAAGGGAGTTTATTTTGTTTGTAGTTTTGGTTATTCACTGATAGCATACTTCCAGTGAACTGGCCTGTTGACTGGTGCACCAACCCTGCAGCAAGACGTTCAGTCTTTTAACTTTTATAATTGAATATAGTCACCCTTATTTTAATAAAACAGCATGTCTATTTTTTATTTTACCTTTATTTAACCAGGCAAGTCATTAAGAACAAATTCTTATTTACAAGGGTGGCTCACGCTGACTGTTGGCTAAACTATTAAACTTTGAAAGTGCAGTTCAGTGAATGGCCAGAGTCCAATTTTGCATGCAACTCATACACTAATCCCTCAAATTAAAAGGTGATGGAATATAAGGAACAAGTCTGTGTATGGAGGAATGGGAAGGATTGGCACTTTCACCAACATAAAAATTTTGACTTTGGCATTAAGTACTTCACTCACTTTAAAAGTGTAAAGTCACGTTATTTGTACACAGATTGAAGAGGCCAGGCTGGTAAACCAGCAACTGTTTGCTAACAAGTTTACCATATCAACAGTATGTGGTGTGCTTAGCTTGTTTTTGCTGCCCTCAGGCAGCCAAAAAATTTGCTATTGCCATATTAAAAGAATAGTTCAACATTTTGGAAAATACACTTATTTGCTTTCTTTTCAAAAGTGAGATGTGAAGATTGATAATAATTTTGTTTCCTGTGCATTAAGCGCAAAGCTTTAGAGTATAGCTTAGCTAGATTGGAGGCAGGGGGAAACAGCTAGACTGGCTAAGTACAGGGTGAAAAAATTAGTCGACCAACAACAATGAAACTAACTAATCATACATTGTGTCTGATTTATTTAACACATGATACCAAAATAAATAAGACAACTTTGGAGGTGTTAATCAGCACATTTTTCACTTTAGAAAGAGCTAGGCTTGCCGTTTTCCCCCATTTCCACTCGCTAAACTACACTAAACACGTACTTAATGGACATGCGTGAGATTGACAGCAATATTTCTTTCTCATTCGTGAAACAGCAAATAAACACATTTGACAAAATGATAATATGTCTTATTAAAATTAAAATTAGATTCACTGATGTATTTTTCTTACTGTTAGAACTAATTAATGTGAAAATTATCAGTATTACAAGCATTTATGGCAGAGTGAGATTGTTCAGTGCCATTTACGTAAATAACTCAACTACTTACACACAGTTTCCACCTGTGTTTGAGCAGACCACCGGGGGAGAAGCTTCAGTAAATTAGCTCTAATCACCTTTAAATATCACTCTCCATGTTTCCATGCTGATTGCCTCTCCTCCTCCATCACGTCTTATCATTTTCTCTTCTGTGGTTACAGCCAGCATCATGGACAAATCATCTCATTAGCATGTTCTGTTAATTAGCCTGCCATGCATTCCTTCTGCTTAGCTGCGACTCATTTGTGGCAGGTCCAGTGTCAAAGGTTGCTAATTATCACCAAGTGAAGTCCCCTCACATGTTCTGATCTGTCCACAACATCTCTCATCCCCTCTGCCTTCTAGCCTTCTGTTTCTGCTTTCACTTTAGCTGCCCATTGCATTTCTTTCGAACAGGAACATGAAAATAGCAGGTGTTATCACTATAAAAGGTGAGTGCTGCCTCTCGTTTTCAAAGCAAGCTCTTGAAAGAAATTATAATTACCCACACAAGCCAAACGGCACTACTCGGCAAAGCTCAACAAAGAGCTAGGGCGGAGGTATGAGCATAGATGAAGGGCTGTGTAATCATATACCTGTGAATGTCTGCATCACGAGTCCTCAGTTCAGTCTTCAGTTATTTCTCATGGGCAATGAAGCCAGTAAAAACAACTAAGAAATTCAAGACTGTAGAGACTTAAAGGTATGATATGTAACATTTCTGCAAGAAAATGTCTAAAAACACTGGACATGTTATATACAGAATTTTGTTGTGCACATCCCAAATGTTTCCAACAATGTTCAACCGCAGAGAAATGTGACTATTGATGACAACAAAAATCACCTGACTGTGGTTCTGGGACACATTCAATCTAAAAACAGTGTGCACTGTTTTGCTTCCAGAACAACAAGCTTACTCAAAACAGTGTGAAACGGTGCACAATGGCCATTCAGGTATGTTTTCTCTCGTTTGATGGGTGTGTCAGAGTAGTCACCCAATCAGAAGCAGCGTTATATATAAACCCTCGCCGCATCCCGTGTGTGGTGGGAGTAAGAGGTAGTGTAGTACAGGGTGTTCAGTGCACCACAATTTCCACTGAAATAATGGATTCAGTCATTTCTACATTTTATCCAGTAAAGACAAAGATCCAGTTAAAATACAGAGCTCACAGTAAAAAGATAATGCACTATCTGAAAAAAGTGTCTTTGTTATGTGAGTGGGCAGAAGTGCAAAAGAAACATTAAAACTGCCGGGAGCTGTAAGGTGGATAGGTCATGGATAGTATACATTCCCTTTATAGCTGTACACAGCTTCTTCAAAACAAGGTTTTGACATGGAATTTTTTTTTAAAAATGAAATGCAAAAGATTGTTAACCAGCCTCCTGGTCAGAAATCCCCTCATTAGATTCCTCCTCATTAGTCTGGCATCATGCCTGATAACTACAGTGCCACAATAGGCTTTGGCAGTGATACGGATGAAATTCCTTTTTGTTGTCCTGGTTTTCCCCTACTGCCAGACCATCGGTTTAGTCTGTTACTTTCTTTCTATTAACCTCCTCTTGTCAGACCTGCCACTCCTCACCTCACCTGCAGTCACACTCACTGACCCCACTGACATGCAATATGATCTGGATGAGAAAAAACAGATGTTAATGTCAGGTGCAAGTCCATTGTGATTGAAATGCAATGAGAATGCCAGACCACATAAGGGCCCAGATCACATCTGAAGCCAGCCTGGTGTAAATGCAATCTACTAGAGCTGGGCAATATATCAATATTATATCGTATCATGATATGAGAGTAGATATCGTGATAGATTTTGCATATTGTTCTATCGTGATAAGGTATAAGTGTTGTCTTTTCCTGGTTTTAAAGGCTGCATTGCAGTAAAATTAAATAATTTTCATTACTGATAATTATTATTTATCAAAATTTATCAAATCATCAAATTATTAAATATCAGATTATTTATCAAAAAACTCCTATTTTGTGAAAGCACCAATTGTCATCTGTACAATATCGTCACAATATCAAGGTTCTTGGTCAAAAATATTGTGATTTTCACTCATTTTATCACCTTAGCTGCTTCCACCTCCTCAATTACGCAGCATGTAGTTGATGATGATATGAAACTTCACTATCGTGATAGGTTTTTCAGCTCTATCGCCCAGGCCTACAATCTACACATTGCATCCAGACTCAGTGAGATGAAAAATATATTTTCCAAGATGTGATCCTTCTCCTGATCTTAACAACACAGGTGAAGGAAGTGCGTATGTGTGGAGGCCCCTGCAGTTTCATATATCTCTACAGGTCCATATCTTTTTTCCAGCTCTGTATCAAGCTGTATTCACAAGCCACACAAAGTTTTGAACAATCAAATCACATCTTTGGTAGGGTTGCTCTGATACCTATACCACTATACTGGAAAATGCCTCCAATACAGGGTAAAGTTCTAGATCCAGTATTTGAAAATATGCAAATCTATGCACCAATACCACACTGACTGCTCACTGCAGAGGCAATGGTTGGATCTTGACCTAGTCCAGCTCCACCTCTAGTTTCTGCAGCACCCCAAGACCGACAGGGGGCCAGTTTGATTGGCCTGCCATGATAGTCTTACTCCAACCCTACCCAATGTCACTCCTTGGGTTCAGCTTCTCTGGAGAGGTGGAGCTGAACCAGGTCAAGTTTGGCTCAGCTACTTCCCAGCAGTGTCCCATACAGCCTTTTTTTCCCGCAGGATGGCAAAATCATGTATGTATTTGTTTCTTGTTCCACAAACCAGAGCCAGGCCATACAACAATGGCAGCAATCATTATCACATCCATACATGGTTAGATGTATACAGCTGTTTAGGTCACATTCCCAAGCAAGTCATGGGAATCTGTCCTGGGCTCTGTATGAGGAGCTCATGAGGGATTGTGAAATCCATTACAGACATGCAAAATTGTCTGCCACTGCTGCTTTGATAATATAGTTTGCTATTTTGTGTTGCTCACATTGTTTGCTCAGTTTAAATTTGTGTGAACCTGAGTTTTTATGCTTTTGAAGTGTATTTTGGTTAAACTTACAGCCTAGTGGTATTTTGTCATCAGCAATGCCTCAATTTTTCATCAAATGTAAAATTCTACCTTGAAAACTGTCATTGGTGGCCCTCACAGTGCCCACTTTCAGTAGAATGAGTCACTTAATCTTTAGAAAAAACATTTGTCTGCTGTTTATTTTGTAAAAGTAAAAAAAAACCCTACTCAAATAACTAATTGCTTCTTGTAGAAATTCCATATTCACATCAGTAGAGCAGAAAATGTTACCCCACACTGCAAATTAAAACAATCTTATAATTAAAAATATATAATTCAAGTCGAGCAATAGATGCAGACCACTCACATATTTTGGAATTACCACAAAATATTGAAGTTTTGGAAAATTGTAAATGAAACTGTACAAAAGATACCAGGGTATGATATCCTCATTAATTATATCAATCAATCAATCAATCAATCAATCAATCAGACTTTATTTAAATAGCACTTTTCATACAAACAAGTGCAACACAAAGTGCTTCACACAATAAAAACAATAAAACACACAAACACACACACACACACACACACACACACACACACACACACACACACACACACAAAACTCAAAATAGAAAACAATTTTAAATCAATCAGTAAATACGTAAATAAATAGGTTAAAATAATATAAAATAAATAAGTAACAGTATGGTACTGTATCTTTGTAATTTTAACCTTACTGATGAGAATATAAGAATAAGGGAAAGGTATTTCATTAAAATACTGTTGCTAGCTGGTAAGAAAGCTATCACAAGGAAATGGAGTAAAGTGGATCCTTCTTGTCAGGTGGATGGGGATAGTAGAGGAAATCCACACAATGGAAAAAATGACACATTGCCTGAGGCTACAAGAAACAGCTGGAAGAAAAGTGGGAGAAATGGACATTATTCAGAACCTAAAACAGTGATGATGACACCGAGCAGGACCACCTGATTTAGTTGAAGACACTAAGAGAAAGCATAAACTGCTAAAAACAACCTAAAAACAATTTAACAAATACTTTGCTTTCTTGTATTATTTTGTTTTAGGTTGATTGTTTGTGTTTTATATGTATGTAAATGTTGAAATTATCAATAAAGCGATACTCCAGGTACATTGTAGACTGTGAAACCAGGCATCCACCTCAGGAAGTATAGACAGTTCAGATGAAGATGTGAAAGATTGTGTGTGTAAAACAAAGTATGGAAAGAAGTCGTTGATTATAAATATGTCAATTTTAAAATCAAATGGGGCCTAGATTAGGGCCTTGTGGAACTCTACATTTTAATTTTTTTTTTTCAACATTAAAATGTAACTGCAAAAGACGCCATTTACACCATGTTTTTAGCTGAAATGTCAACTGTAGCCTCCCAGGTAGCATGTAAACATGGCATCGCTGTATCACAAGACTTCGTATATATCTCAATGGATGCACATGTGAAAATACTGCGAGATCTCTTGTGCACCCGGCTCAAGTCTGAGAGGCTACAGTTGACATTTTGGCTAAAAACAGGTGTAAATGGTGTCTTTTGCTGTTAAATTTTAATGTCACGGCTCACAGACACTTGGATTACACCACACAAGCAGGATGGAGACATTTTGTGTTTGTTTTGTGTTCTTTTTTTTACGTTTTAAACTAGGTCACCATTCACTCTAATTGTACTGGATTTAGCTGCAACACTGTTTTCCGCTGAGAGGAGTGTTTTGTGAACTGGACATCTTCACCCATCCTCTCATCAGCAAAGAGGTGTGTAGATATTGAGTGAATCTTCCTTTTTGGGTGGAGTATCGCTTTAAGTGAAAAAAAAAAAAATTAAAAATGTAGAGTTCCACAGGGCCCTAATCTAGGCCCCATTTGATTTTAAAATTGCCATATTTATAATCAAAGACTTCTTTCCATACTTTGTTTTACACACACAATCTTTCACATCTTCATCTGAACTGTCTATACTTTCTGAGGTGGATGCCTGGTTCTCACAGTCTACAATGTACCTAATACTAAGGCCATCTGCAACAAATACATCTTGGGAGTGGACATTTTTTGGACAATTACAAGCCTGTAGATCAAGGACTACATTGGATGCTGGCTGATTGTTCTTTTTAATTATTTTATCACTTGCCTCAATGTGTTTTTATATCTAATAAACTCAAAATAAACTTGTTTCTCACTATTTACACGTAAAACTTCAGCTCTGAGCTAAACTGGGCCTTGACACAGCCTCTCCAAACCTGTCACAGAACTTATTACAGTGTGGGCAGAATGGAGATAACAAGAGCTCTTACTAATAGCAAGCATAAATGCAAAGTCCATCGATTAAATGTTATTTTCCAGAAAATGATTAATAATATTCAAATACAGATCACATGTTGACACCATAAGTAAATGGGGTCAGTGTGTTTCTGCCTCAGCTTATCACCAGACTTCCTCCCTGCATACCTGCCCCACATTGCCTCATCTGCCTCACTATATAACAGCTACACTGCATGTGTACGCTACTTCTGACTGTCTTCACAGTTTCACATGTAAGCCTCAACAAAGGCCAAGTAAAGACACTTTTATCCCTCTCTGCTGGGTCTGCTCGAACTCATTTTGCCCAGTGTGTTGCACCTGTGCTCATACTTCCCCTCTCCGTGACACTTTTATATCTGAGTTGGATCTGTGCCGACAGGAGCTGACCACATATCACCGCAGCCACCGCACTAACTGTCAAAGTTGTAAGGTCAGTTACTCCACATGACTCTATTTTAATAGAGTGTAAAGCAAAGGTCCCCTCTCAGATCCTCTTACGCCATTCATCTCATCAATCTGGATGAATCACTGTGCTCCAGGTGGATTTTCTGATGAAATGTTGTAAATTCTTTTCCCTGGACCCATTTTTCCCTCTTCATTGCTAGTGATTTACTACGTTTCCTGAAATGCTTTACCGACTCAACTTGAAAGAACAAGCATGTTACTTCTAATCAGTTCTTCTCAGTACTTCTAATCTAATCAGTTAGTCAAAGCCTCTCTCTACCTGCAGGTTTCCTAATATACAGTACAGGAATTATATTATATTAATAATACTACAATATTGCTGTTTCCAGCCAGACCTTTTATTGTCCAATCAGGTCAGCTGACCCTTTTAAGAGAGTGGAACATCTTTGACAGAAGGAAGCCTAATTAGGTGAAAGGAAAGCATACGAAAATCCTTGGTTCTCTCTTAAGTGGAAAGCTGTTGAAGGTCATCAGGAAACAGGGTTAATGTTAAGATAATTAGAATTTTGAGAGCAGTGCACAAGTGTAAAATCTGAGCCCTGCACTACTCCCAAGGGAAGGCTGACGCCACTCCAAGTGCCATTGTTCTCTCTACAGGAATAGAATAGCTCAAGTTGGCAAAAACCAATTCAGCTAGTAATCATGTGTAGACAGCTTTAATGTCACTTATGCTGTAGATTTAAAATGAGCCTCTTATACAACCGAGTTATTAATAAGTTCTAAAAAAAAACCCAATTTATTTGTCTGTTCAGAATTGCTATGATATGCTTTTATACTGTTACTACAGAAAATGCTTGTTCATAGCTGACAGGCATCTATCATAGGCAGAGGTTGAAAAAGTAAACAAATTCTTTACTCAAGTAGAAGTTCACATTCTTGTGTTAAAAAAAAAATGAAATGAACTCAAAGAATAAAATTAAAAAGTAGCCTTCTGAAGGACATTTCTACCAGCTGTTTCTGTGCAAAGCTAACTGAACCTTTTCTCTGTGATCAAGTCTCCATCTCTTTTCTGTCTCATTTTATGTCTTTTAGGATATTTTCATCTTGCTACGTAATTTTCACCCTGTAATGTCTTTTACATTGTTTTTGCCTTGTTCCGTCATTTTCGTCTTGTCGTGTTTTTGACATCATTTTTGTCTCATCAGGCCTTTTATGTCGTTTTTGTCCTGTTGCATCTTTGTGTTGTTGTCTTTTACATCATTTTTGTCTTCTTACGTCTTTTATGTTGTTTTTGTCTTGTTACATCTTTTACATTGTTTTTGTCTCATGTCTTTTGTGTTGTTTTTGTCTTGCTACGTCTTTACGTAGTTTTCATCTTGTTACATCTTTTCCATCAATTTTTGTCTTGTATCATTTTTGTCTTGTTGTGTCTTACAACATTTTCATCATCTTACATTTTTATGTCGTTTTTGTCTTGTTGTACCTTTCAACATTTTTGTCTTGTAACACCTTTTTCTATATTTTTGAGATGGATGGATTTGATGGATAAATAGCACTACAGGCCAGAGGAAAAATATTTATTTTGAGGCGAACTGTCCCTTTAAAGAGAAATAGAAACATGTTCAACGCCAGCACACTCTTGGCTGCAATTTTAACATTTTTTATAGAGATCTAAGCTAACGTAACTAAGGTAACTGGTGACAGGCAGCACTGTGTATCTTTCTTCTCTATTTCTGGCCCTGTCTGTTATCTTTATAGTCCTGAGGATTTCCTGCCTGCTCTCTGCTGTTTTTATGCAGGTCTCTTCTCCTTAATCTTCTGAATTTGTGTTTCACTAGCGAGCTGAGCATTTGTTTCCCTCTCAGATGAATCAGCCATGACTGACAGGAGAGTAAATGAGATCTCTTATCTGCTTCTTTATCTCAACCTGTCTCTCTCTTTTGCGTGCGTGCGTGCATGTGTTACATTTGCGTAGGAAAAGCTAATCAAAGGTTGACCATACCACGTGAGAGCAGCTAAATCTGAACCACTAATCAATGAACATGCCTGCAAACTGCTACGCACACTTCAAATGCACGCACAAATGCACACACACAACAAAGCCATTCCATTACACACAAACACATTCAGTCACACACTGGACAGTTCAATTACAGGGCATCTTTGCTTTATCACTGCCCAGAATTGATGCTACTCCTTCCCTGGCTGGGACACGCCAATGCCATGCAGATGGCCACACAGATGTATAAAAGTGCACACAGGGATAGGAAAACAATAACATTATGTAAAGTAATGCAATTATGTGCAATGGCCCTTCAACTAATGGGCTACTAATTTTGTTAAGAACAAATTTGTCTTTTGACGTTGTGGTTGGGCTCTTCGTGCACTGGATTTCATTGTGTTATAAGGTGTATTTTGTCCCACTGGGTCAGTGAATCTTCTTTTTGTTTGCTCCACTGTAGGAAACATTAAAGAAAGATTACAAGTTAGGGTTTTTTTCATGGGCCCGACTCAGTCCACTTTAGCTGCACTGTGCAAGGGATTAATATTTTTCCTGAAAATTAGACATTTTCAATCCTGGGGGAAGAAGCACATTATCCTGGGAAATTCCCTGAAACTTAAGTAATAATTTCAGCAACTGTCAGAACACACTGGTCATATTTCAGGCAATACTATATGTAACAAGGAGAAATGTGGGTTCCAAACCTGACTGATTTAGTGTGTTATCTGGTGGTATTTACAGCGATTGAGGCAGAAGACAGTCATAAAACAAGTCATTTGGCGTTTTCAAAGCCATGATATTGAACTGAGACAGTCAATATTCTGTTCGTGATCAGAGGCTGCTGCCCGACTCAAGCAGAAGGTTGGCACCGTGTACGCCGCAGTGTCAGATATAGTCGCATTAATAAAGTCAGCAATCGCTCAAAGTTAAAAAGCAAAGCCATAAAAAGCTCTCATTCACTTGGTGCTTCTGTTTGCTTTTAAGGTGTTATTTATGTAAATTACAAATTACAAAATGTAAAGCTAAAAGCAGATTGGAACTTTATGTAATGAGCTGCAGCTGCAGAGCTTTCAGCAAATCAGATATTTTTCACTGGTGTTGGCTTTCATAACATCACTTCATGTACACAAGTTAGGCAAGCACAGTGCTAATTAGGACTTTTGCTGAATATAGTAAAAGAAAAACACAGCCAGAAGAAAAGCTATTTATTGTAAGCTTACTGTAGAAGTTACAGTTATAAAAGTCAGTAAGCAAAAATGTTCACGCACATTATATCAAACATATCCACATCCACCTCTGCTCTCTGCCAAAAAAGGAAGCACTTCTCCAAAATTCAGTAGCAGCCACCTTTTAACCACCATAATCCCATCTAATAAGTGACATTTTTCCTGTTCGCTGTCCTAAACCTGAATGATCGCACAGCATCTGTGCACAGCACGACTCAATTTTATGTGCCAAAGAACGCAATGCATTTTGCTTGTCACAGACCTACATTATTTTTTTGAGCTACAGTGTAGAAAAAAAATACACCATTTTTTATATTGCAAGGAAATGATGGGGAGAGTGAAAATCCGGCCCCATCTGCTGTTGTTACAGATCTGTCTTCTTTTTCGGGAGAGCAGACAGTTATCACATCTGTCACTGTGGGGTAGAGTTTGCTCCAAATGTGAGCCAATAGGTTTGTTTTTTTTCAGCAGTTTCCCCTTACGTGATTTATCTTTCTTGCAGGAGCTTTATAGTTTCCCTGACCATTGTCATTTTGTGAACCTTCTTGTACATTTGTTAAAAAACAACAATCTAAAACTAAAACATGATGTGAAATGTAAGTTAGTCATTAGCTATACATTGACGCTCATGTTTTGAAGACCACCCATTGTTCTAAATGGCAGAACACGCACTGAAAGCATCTTGCAGCTGCAGTTTGTGTTTGGGGAGAGCTAAATGGAGTAAAAAAAGGCATGGATGTGAGGAGCGACTGCTGATGGAGCCACAGCTACACCTGAAAGTGAGCGTGTTAATATGGACAGATGTGCTGACTTGATATGTAAACTTTTTATGATCATGAATCAAATAAATCCATCGTAACTACAAGGGAGGACAGAAAAGCAACAGAGGAGGGAGCGTGTGTGTGAAGTGCCAACTGATATAAAAACTTTTTTGATCATGAATCCTGATGTTACTGGTTACACTTGGTTTATACACTGGTTACTTGGTTTAGACACTGCAGACTGAAATATCTGTCTCTGTAAAGGCCAAACGAAACATTTGTCACTGCGCCGCATTAATGCAAGTCATGATGAAGAGTCCAGGCGCCGTCTCTGCCTCCTCATCTTCTCAGTGTGTGTCAGTGTTCAGTTTGCTGTCTGCTGTGGTCAAAAACATCCTCACTGGTGTAAAGTTTCAGAGTGAAACTGATGTAAATTACGCTGCTGTCTTATTACAAAAACATGAATATCGCACACCATTTAGTCAGTCATAGACTGAGATGAAAAGAAGAAAAATATTTTGTTAAAGACATAAACTATTATTAACAAAAATAATACTAAAGAAATATGTATATGCATATGAATGGTAACCTTTTCATAAAATACTGTTGGTTCTGTGGTGTTGAAATTTTAAATCTGAAGCCTGCAGTGCGCCACAGAAGCTTCAACTGACACAGTTCTATTGAAGCTTTCATGTGTTTTGGCCTTAAGGGTTAAAGCCTGCTGAGTACTTGCTTTACAATGTTTATTCATGACCTAATGTAGCAATATAGAACAATAAAAGTCCCATGAAGTCAAAACCCATGCTTAAATGTTTTTATCATTTATGTATACATCACGTGTACACCAGTATCTGGCCCAACGTCAGAAAAGGTGTTGTCTATGTATTATTAGATATTTTTAATGACATTTCAGAGTTTGCTTTTTCCTTGAAAAAAAATAAATAAATTGAAAAATGTGTATATAAATTTTTCCGTTATTTCAAGCTTTCAGCTTTTTCCACTTATCATGCTTGGAGCACGAAAGAAGCCCTGAGGTGCCGAAAGCCAAACCCAGCAGTAACTTTATTCTCAGATTTGGGTGAAACTGGATCATATAGAGTAAATACAGGGTGTCCATAAAGTCTCTTTACAATTTAACAAATTTATTACAAAAGCAAATGAATAGACAAATCTGTGGAAATTATTACAAAATGAAAAGTAGATATTGATGTTTTTTTGCCTCATTTAATACACCTCTATATGGGCACCATTAGTTGCACGAAGCACATCAAGACGGTACTCGATTTCTTGCCATGTTCGCTGTAGCATAGCCTCATCAATGGTGGCAATAGCCTCAGTGATCTTTTGCACGAGTTGACAGTATGTCTTCCATACTTAATCCTGTAGTTTCGCTGAGTCTGCGTGTCCGATTTTGTTTCAATAAACCACGATACACATTGTGCCTTTTCTTGAGGAGTAGCCATTTTTTAGGGGTTTATTTAACAGAACCTATTTCATCAACAGGGTACCTGAAATACACAAATGCAATGTGATTAAAAACTTGAGTACATAGAACAAATCTGATTAACATATCTCATCAACTGCTTTGTAATAAATTTTTTAAATTGTAAAGAGACTTTGTGGACACCCTGTATTTTCTGGTTTCCCCTCAGATGTCCTCAGCTTCAAGTCTCTTATTTAATTAGATAAAGAGCTTTCATGGTGGACAGATAGCGTTAGTGTATTTGTTGCTAAAGTAGTTAACTTTAACTGTAAGCTATTAACTGTCATTAGCGGGCAACCGAACCAGGCTCAGCACCCTCCCAGTGAACACGGCTGGTTACCAGGAAAAATAAAGCATCTTAGACCAACATGGAACTCAACAAAGAGGTAATTTAACAAGTTCCTTGATGGAAATATAGCTTTACTTGTTGCTACATTAAGTTAACTTACCATTAACTGCCATTAGCTCAGTTAGCCATGACTTAGCCCCAGGGTGCTAAGAGCCAAACTTGGAAAGAAAACCACCTCAGTACTGTAGCCAGTCCCCTGTTGTCAAACTACCCTCCGTTGGTCTCAGAAGCTGATTTGGTCCAAGTCTGGCTGTGATCACTGGGACCTCTCAGTCCAGGAACAGTGAGCTAATAGGACTACTTTCCTTCCTAGTGTTACATCCATGAAGTGCCTTAGCTGCATGGCGGATGGTCTAACACGCAGCACTACTGGCCACTGTACATGCCAATCAGTGTGTGCGATAAGTTCCTCCCTAGCTGCCTCTTTTACAGGAACCACATAAGCAATAAGAACACCAGCTAGCCGTTTCATGGGAACTTTGTAAACATATTGACAAAATGTGGTATAATCTAATTCCAAAAGAATCACAACAATAAGTGGCCTCTCGCAGTGGTGAAGTTCAACTCCGAATGAACTTTGGCCCTCAAATCGCCAGCATTGACCAATAGCAAGCTGTCATCATGCTTGAGGGGATGGAGAGCCAGCATCTTTAAGTTAGCTGTGTTGTGCAGATTCCAGTTTTATTTAAGCCTCTAAGTCATAATATAAACTGCTCCACAAAATAATAAAATGGTTTGCAGATATATAATGGTATAAATATTTCTTCTGATTAAACTGTGTGAACTCATTATACCTTATTATAAGTTGCCACTAGCAATCTTGCTAACAGACAGTTGGCAGGTTCATCAGCTCAGAGAGCTTTTTGTCCCCTCTTCATGTACGATCCCAAAAACAAAATGCCACAGGGAGTAAACATCACAGGCAATATGTAGACTGAAGTGCAGGGAGCTACTCTGAATGAGCTAGCATGTCCTAGCTCAAGAATGTCAAGCATGCCCCATGGCCCTGCAGTTTTCGTGACCAAGGAATTGACTTATTGGATGCCCTCACTACACTGTCACGATGCCTGCAATGTGAAGGCAGTATGACTGACTTTACTATCTTGCTGATTTTCTCCAGGGTAAATGGATGTAAAGAAGCTGCCTTTCCTTGAATTAAATGTCAAAACTTCCCTGGCTGAATCAATATCAATTTTATTATATCTCATTCCTTAAATAGCCTCACGAAGTCACCAAATTAGAAATGGATTATGTTAGCTCAGACAAATACAGAAAGTGCTTAGCAATGATAAAACTATCATCAAGTACATCACTGCTAGTGTTGCTAACAATTCATCGATCCAATTTCATCCCAGGCAATTTCCCTCTTTTTTTTTCATTTATTTAGAATTTATTGATCTATCCATCCATCCATCCATCCATCCATCCATCCATCCTCATTAATTCACTCACCAAGTTCAGTCTTGTACAGCCATGTGCAGTATCTGCTGGATCAAAGCCAGACTGACGGCGGTGACCCGTCTGCAGCTTCTTACTACGTGTCTTCGGTGGGAGGGCTGGAACAGGTGTGTTTAGTACTAGTTGTGGGACGTTACCGGGGCAGGGGATTGGCAAGCGCTGTGGTCGGGGCTGGGAGAGATGCTCTCATTTAGGCTAGCACCCACCGTAGAGTTAGCTGTGCTCCCGCCTTGCCACGTACGGTTCGTTTAAAAAATGCAGAGATTTTCTCTCTCTCTCTCCCCGCTCTCTATGAGGTGTTTTGGGTGTGGTGCATTATTTAAATGCGAATGTAAATGATGAAACTTGAACGATGGGGAGCATTAGACTCTGAAATTGCGCAAATTAGAGTTAGCTTTTTTTATTTGATAAAAAGAACGCCTGTTATAGGCCCTTTTGATTAAAATAAAAATTAAATGATGGAATTTTTTTTTAAATTTTATGACTTGAATTTCTGGGTGGGGATCCTGTTGGCAGGGCGGGGGTATCTGTTGGGGGGACGGGGTGCCCTCCCAAATAAACTATAGGGGAAACACTGGAGACTGTCACAAAACTTCCGAAGAATTCGGAAAAAGCCTGTCGAATCACGCACGTTCCTCAGATTCAGACGAAGCAACATATAACGTGAAATGTTTAGTCTTACAGACTATGTATTTTTCTAAGCTTTCTAGTAAACAAAATGGATGTTTGGTGAACCGCCATCTGCAATGGGAAGATGAGGTAACAACTTAGCTGTTTTCTCCATTCTGATAAGTTACGTGGTCATTTGCTTATTTTGTAGTCATAACATTAAATACTTTGTGTCTTTGAAACTTAAGATAATATGAATATGACTAGTCAAATGTTCAACAAACCTTGGTATTTATTTTATGAGTGAAGGTTCAGAGCAACGCTGAGTTAATTGATAGGCCATTTATTTACAAATGTAGCATCAGATGAAGACAAAATCAATCTTAGATGGAAAAAAGCATTAAAAATCGCCATAATCGAAAAATCATGGCAGCAATAATCAATCGAATCGACAAACATTATAATCGCTATAATCGAAGAATCGAGGCTCCCATAATCGAAATCGAATTGAATCATGAAATACCCTCGATGGGGCAACACTAATCACTGCATGACATTCTCTGGCATTTTGTTTTTGCAAATAATGAGGCTGTTGTGCATATTAACTCATGTACTGTTTTCCAACAGTGGAACATATTCATGATGAGGTTTAATGGTTTAACCTTTCTGCTGCTTGTGCTGGGGCCTGAAATGAACTTCCACCTTTCAGAGCTGCCATCCTCGTCAGTGATGTCAAGCCAACACAGGTGGTGGTGATGCCCACATGCTGCAATCTTGTTCCCAATTCTTTATTTTCTTCATGAGTATGACAGCATTGACCTGAAGTGGCTGACAAGTCAAAAAATTGCTAACAATAGTAACAACACATTTTAGTCTGAAAGGCATTGTTAGTTGGACTGGCAAGATTATAGTAATTGTGGAAACTGACTGATCGTTGTGCACGTTCACATGCAATGCTTTCAGGCAGTGGTGTGCACAAACTCTGTGGACAAAAAAAAAAAAAAGGCGTATCCTTTCCTATGTCTAGGCTTTGAGTTCATTTATGCCCAGACAAGCACTGGTGTCAACCAGTGCCATTATATTGTACAAAAGAGTATTATATATTATATGTTGTACAGCCCCAAATCCAAAAAAAGAACACCTGTTTGAATAGGAGAGGACAGGGCGATGGACAATCCATAATATCATTAAAAGATTCAGAGAATCTGAGGAAATCTCGGCAGGTAGGGGTAAGGGCAAAAACCAGCATTGAATGCCTGTGACCTTTGACCCCTCAAGTAGCACTGCATTAAAAACTACATTAAAAGCCCACATAATTGTATAACATATACTCTGTGGGCTTAGGAAACTTTGGAAAACCATTGTAGGTCAACACAGTTTGTCACTGAATCTACAAATGCAGGTGAAGGCCCCATTGATGCGGAAAAGTACATACAAGTTTTGGAGCAACATATGCTGCCATCCAGACAACATTTTATTCAGAGACGTCCCCTGCTCATTTCAGCAAGACAATGCAAAGACACATTCTGCAAGACAATGCAAAATACGTGTTACAACAGCATGGCTTTGTAGTAAAAGGGTTTTGCACATTATGAAGTGCAGAATATGACAACAGAGACCCTGGACTGTTGAGCAGCTGAAGTCAGGTATCAAGCAACAATGAGAAAGAAAATATCAACATTAGTGTCCTCAGTTTCTAAATGCTTACTGAGCGTTGTTAAAAGAAAAGGTGATGTAACACAGCAGTAAACATGGCCCTGTGCCAACTTTATTAGAATGTGTTGCAAGCATCAAATACAGAATGAGTGTGTATTCACAAACAACAACAATTAAGTTTAGGAGCTTGAACATTAAATATCATGGCTTTGTGTAGGCCAATTGGCGAGGCAAGGCAAGGTGAGGAAGAGTGTTTGCCAAAAAAGTTATCACCACCTTCAATCATAACAAATAGGGGTGTGCCAAAAAATCGATTCACATAAGAATCGCAATTCTCATTTGCTACGATTCAGAATTGATATAAAATGTCCCAAAATCGATTTTAAAAAATAAAAAAAAATCTGCTGTCCACCTCCATTTTGTAACTACGCGGGACGGACACGGAGCAGAGTCAGCTGCCAGCTGCAGACCAACGCACACTGCAGTGCTTCACGAAGCTCTCTGCCAGGCCAGCTCCGAGCGGGCAGCTAAAAGCCTCTATCAAGCATTGCCACCTAAACGAAACACAATTTAAACCACAAGAAATAATATGGGCATTTAACAAAAATGTGAAAACAGCCCACCCCCCATTGAGTGCTTTTACTACTCTCACCACTTCAGGCAAACCACACAAGAGAGGTGTGATGAAAACAGAGATCCTACTGATTATGAAGAGGTCTCACTCGTCACTGTGCGACAAAAACTCAGAGTTAGACGCCAAATAGTCGCAAAAAAACCTTCACAGAATCATAAAATATGTCTTACTTTAGCTGTTTTGTGGCCTAAAGTTATATTCTAGCTTGAAAAAACACTGCTAATGTCTACTCCTATGACTCTTCAGGAGTTTGAAATGAATCGCGATGGTCCTGGTTGTTTTCATAAAGAGCAAGGGCTTTTTGCGAGCAGAGTAACGCATCTTCACTACAATACTTTATCTTTGGCTGCACGTCCTTCTGTATCGTCATTAGTGTTGCTAAGTTAAATTTGGGTGGTAGCGATAGAACCACCTGACTCTGATTGGTTTATAGAGGTGTCGATCATTAAAATTGACCAATGGGTTGCCGAGCTAGTCCCCTGGACTGCTTCAGTGAGTTTACAGGACGCAGCTTGTTGACACTTTCAGACGCTTTTAGCAGAGTGCTTATTAGCCCCGGTCAGGATAAAACGGGAGAAATATACAGCAGAGGAGGTTCTCTGACTGTTTGAATCAGATAGCGGTGCTAACATACTAACAACACAGTGCCAAACATCAGTGTGACTGATGCCCAAATGGCACATTTGGTGCAGTTTCGCCTGGATATGTCTGTGTTAAAACATCTGTCAAACTGTTCAGGTTCACTTTTTTAGCATCGAGTTTTGCACAGTTAACTCATCAGATATCACTTTACTAATTCCTAGATGAATCGGGCTACTATCCTATGATTCAAAAGTGTTTTTCACTCTAAACGGTGTGTGTTTTTTTTTTTTAAATAAATAGATAAAAATTCACATTTGTTTCTGTGTTCCAGGTGAATTTCCTCTGACAGAGTAACACATATCTTGATTCTGACACTTCTATAGTAATCTCACATGTAGCTATTACCGTTATTTTGACACCAAGATTATACATATAGCCCTTGTAGTTGTGAAAATATCCTCCATTTATTTTGGGTAAGTCATTTCGGACAGAAGGTAGAAAAAATAGGCCCCCTGATGAACAGGTTAAGCAGTATGTGATATTGCTTTTATGTAACAGTTCCAACAATTCCATCTAAGCATGGATAAATGTTTAAAACTTAATAAATGTGAAAAAGACACTTTAATGTCTCCATTTGTCATTCTGTCTTGCAAAGCAGATGGGAGTAGATCATGATCAGAAATCATTATGAATAAAATCATTTTGAATCGAAAATCGATTTTAAATCGAATCGTGGCCCCAAAAATCGGAATCGAATCGAATCGTGAGATAGTAAAAGATTCCCACCCCTAATAACAAAACTAACAAAACTTATAACCCACAAAACTTGTGGGTTATAAATTGGCTATTGATTTGTAACTATCTGTGCACATCTATCACTACAAAAGATTGTTTTCTGGTGTCTGCTGCTTTCAGTCATGACAGTGACTGTGAGGGTCTCCAATGTTATACATCCAACTTTGATAAAATAGTCGTACTGTTTTCATTTGATGAAATGTTACAAGCCCATATTCCTTTTCTTTTATTTATTTGTGGATATGAAAAGTAATGAGTAAAAGTGTCAGTGGGTGGATTCCTTTTTTACAGGCCTCATTCAGTGGTAGTTTTTCCAGTAACTTTATTGGTGCAAAGGAGTGCTATTCCCCTCCCCAGCTGATGAGTTTAAGGATTTGAATAAGCACGCTCCTAGCAACTAGCCTCCCTCATGACGACGATGATGGTGATGTAATTTCACACTGACGAAAGAAATTTAGAAATACAACTGCCTGCTTGTGTCAAATACTATTCCTATGTAGACCATCTGCTGCCGTTCTGTTTGAGGAGCTGTTCAAAAGGCTGAAGTGGGAAGGTTGCCATGGATCCTTCAGGCTGAAGATAGTGTGTGTATATCCAGGCTGTTTCTTTTTTCCCTTCACATCTTCCTCTGATTCACAAAAGCATCTCCCTGCCTGGCTGGGAGGGTTTTTGCTCCGTTTTTGGTCACTTCCTCTTCCCTTTTCTTCTGCGATCCCGCTACACTTCTCTGCTCTCCTCTCCTGTGTCCTTCCTCTGTCATCCGGTCCAACTTCTGCTTTGGATATGACAGTTTACCCAGGAGGAGGCCACTGGGGTCTGCGCCTGGGAGCTGGCATCTGTGTTGTGTGACACACACACGCACGCACATCTTAGCATATGGGCAGAGTGTGGTTCTGACAGTGTATTGTCTTTTAGGCTGGCCTCCTCATTCTGCAAATAACACACCTGATGCATTCTTAACTAGCTGTGGATTAAAAGGAGAGATAATCTCGCAAGCGTGCCAGTGAAGTTGTTGTTTTAAAGTCAAACTGAAGTTAAAATACACTTTTGCAATACATACGTGTGTGTGTGGTGTTGTATATATATATATATATAATATATATTTATTATATTATATATATTATTCATAACATATATATAACATACGAATACGAATACGAAATACTTTATATATTATTTATATATTATACTTTAATATATATACACGTATAAATTTATTTGATGTATACTGATTTTTTTTAGTTTGGCCTATGTCCCATCTGCTAACATGGAGGGGGTGGGGCTTAGAACCCATACTGCAGCCAGGCACCAGGAGGCAATCAAAATGTTTTGGCTTCACTGGGGAGCAGTCATATCTTCCATCTTTACATATCGTCAGTAATATATTTTTTTCTTGGGATGGCAAGGGCATGCCCAGCCCTACTCTGCCTCTGATTGGCTTATTGCCCCAGCCCTACCAATCTTACTCCACATGTCTAAATCAACCAATCCAAACCAACAGACAACAAGTATTAGCCAGAGACCAAGAAGGGCAGATCAAGACTTCGTCATGCTGGTAAAAAAAATTCAGCATACAGTCAATGGTTTCAAAAGACAATGTCAGTAGTATAATTTGATTGGTAGGCTACAATATCTGTATGGGTGGGCACTAAAAAAGTTGTTAATATCACTTCAGTTCCATTGTTGTATTTGATATGGAGTGCTGAGATAACAAGACTACTCACTGGAGTTTTGACAGTCAGTCTGGTCATTAGCCATCACTATAACTGGACAAACACATCGATGACTGTACACTGTGCTAATGACTCAGCAGGTGTTGAAATAGCATTAATTGAAAGTAATAAGAAATCTGTGGGAACATTAGCAAGCTAAGCTAACTAGCTTATCCTTTCCGAGTGAAATACAAACTCAACAGCACAATGGTCCTACCTAATGCTGAACGTTGTAAAGGGGCAGATGTCTTTAAATGCTAAAAGTGCAAAATTAATACTTTGTGGGAAGAAAATACATCTTGTTTCAATGTTTGTAGACTATACAGGGCTGTATCATGCTACAGTCACAAGTGCACCACCAGGTAATAAATTGACAGTGTGTCAATTAGCAGCACTGGCTCCAAAATCTTAATCAACTACTGGCATGGAAAACACCTGCACCACCAGGTTGAAGCTTACTTTTTCTATGAATTTTGGCCTTTTATCCACAAATAAACTGTCACGATCGTGAGGTTTATCTGGTCATTTCCTGTTTTATATTATAGTCCTGGTCCTCTCTCATGTATCTTGACTTTTCTTCCTGTCTTTGTCCTTTTCTCACCCTTTTTGATTAGCATTCATTTCACCTATGTCTGATTAGTTCCACCTCGGTCTGATTAGTTCTTTGTCTATTTTAGTCCTTGTGTTCCTCTGTTTCTGCGTCAGTTCATCATCCTTTTGTGTCATCCCCTGTGTTTCAGACCTTTGTTGCATTTGTTGGACTTTGGATTTCTTTTGTTTTGTGGTCCTCATTTTCCACCCACCGGATTTGTTTGTTTTGGACTCTAGTTTTGACCTGCTGGCCTTGCACGGAAGCTTTGTGTTTATTTTGTTGCTTTATTAGAACACATTTTGAACAGTTTCTGCTTCACCACGTCTGCATTTAGGTCCACCATCTTGTTTAGTGTTACACACTTTGACACAAACTGCATTTTAGTTCACTGAAAACAGAGCATTTGTGAAACTCCTGCCAGGATGGAGACATTTAGAAACTCCATTTTCAGTGTTTTTGTGTCATGTACACAAATATGTCCACTAAAGGTTTTATCTATCTTTGAAAAATAGCTGAATTATCATTAGATCTTATATTTTCTTACAAAAAAAGTTAGAAATCTAATTTTAGTTTGACTTTAAAAGTTGTCAAAACTTAACTTTTACAAGCAATATCCGCTGCACTATTGGTAAAACTTTCTCTGACGAATGATTCATTCTGTTGCACGTCAGCCCCTGCAGGCTTGCCAGCATCACTCATGGGGGGGGGTGGGGGAGACGACGACATGTCACTGTTCTTAAATTTGATTGAATGAGAAGATGAGCAGGAAACAGAAGAAACATCCAAAATCTCCTTTTCCGTCCGTATATTTAGAGAGGTCAGTGTTAATTGGGAGTGGGTGGCAGCTCTCCATTCTCAAACAGATGTTCATTGCTTTGTTTTGCTCACAAAGACGTCTGTTTACAGTCATCATCCATTTTAATGTTCAGAGGGTTTGAATTTATCTTATCCAGTTTAATTATGGGCAGTTTGTCAAAACTCCCAGTGCTGCATATCTCATGATGGCTCATATGACAAAAGGAGGCAAAACAGACATTTTATATCTTTGAAAATGTCACTCTGACTTACTTTAATTGCACTTTTGCTTTGCCGTAGATCCCCTTGCAAACTCAAGATGGTGTGTGGGTGTGTTGGATGTGCATTCCTGGATTGTCTAGGAAAATGTCACAGGAGACAGAAAGAGAAATGGAGAGGAGGAAACAGCGCTGGGGTTGACATTGATCTTCCTTTTATACTGATGCATATTGTATGACTCACTCGTTTGCGACGGGGTGTGTGTTGCGAGTGTGGGTGTGCATATGTCTGCGTGTCCTGAGGTGTGTGGTCTCGTATGTTTCTTTGTGCACCCATTGTGCATATGCGGGTGCCAGCATTTAACCTTATTTGTCACACATGTATCCAATTTACTAAAAGACGATTGTTTAAATCATCTCTAGTGTCTCCCATGAGCTTATACTGTATGTGTGCTCAATCTTCTGCAGAAATTGGCTTACCTACAAGGCCAGCAATCTTTTTCACTTTCATTCTCCGGAGGGGAAATGCAAGCCTTGTGGGTACTCAAAGTAAAACTAAAATAAATGGATATAGGTGATCTTAATGTTTGCAAGAAATAAAGAAGACAAAAGTCAACAGCCTCTCTAAATCGGTCTGGAAATCACTGGTGGACACAGAAGAGGTGCCCTCATGTTCGAAAAAACGCTGTAAAAGTGCCCTCTTGGATGACCTTCCAGTGAAGAAAACACAATCATCAACATCAGCCCTTCCAGTGGGCAAAACAAGATAAATACCCTCTAGAGTGGCTCAGTGTCCAAGATAACATACTGAAGCGCCCTCTAGGGTGCTCTTCCAGGATACAAAACATGATAAAGTAACATTTGGGGTGCCCTTCCAGTGGACTAAACATAATTAAGTGCCCTTCCAAGAAACAAAATGTGATGAATGCCCTCAAGAGTGGCCCGATGTCCAAATCAAGATACTCAAGTGCCCTCTAGGATGCTCTTCCTATGGAAAAGATGCTAAACTGCCCTCTAGAGTGCCCTTCCAATAGACAAAACAAGATAAATGCCCTCTTGAGTGACTCAATGTCCAAGACAACATTCTTAAGTGCCCTCTTGAGTGCCCTTCCAGTGGACAAAACATTATAAATGCCCTCCACAGTGGCCCAATGTCTGGAACAACATCATAAACCACCCTCTAGAGTGCTCTACCAGTAGACAAAACAATCAATATCAACTGCATCACGACTTTCGGCGTGCTGGTGCCCCACCGCCTACAGCTGGTGCCCTTTTTGTCTGGAATTCACAAAAAATGTCAGTGAGCTTCTCTTCACATGCGCAGCCACATTGGATCCTTCCATACATTGATCTGGAAGGAGAAAACTGTACAGGTATTTAGCTTCCCAGCAAAATAAACCACCCTTACTTATTAACACGACAGAGTTTGTGTAGGCACCGTCTAATGTGTGTACATGTGCGGAGGAAGGTGCTGTGAGAGTTGTGTAATGAGATCACTTTAAAAAAAAAAAAAAAATGTCAGGCAGACCAAATCTCGTCCTTTCTTCGTTTGTTATCAAGTACCCTTCTCTCTTTTTTGCACCTACACTCTCTGCATCATCTCATGTGGCTCCCCTCGTGGTCCTACAGCTTCTTCAGCGGTCCGCCCACAGCCACTGAGAGCAAGGTGTGAATTAACATCAACAGTCATTACCACTCTCGTCCTATTCTGTCTGGCCAACATATGTGTCAGATGGTGCCTCCATATGCAGAGTGAGAGCAAACTGAGTGGTAAAGTGGCTTGTGAGACATGGTAGGTAGTTATGATGGATGTGGGATGTACGGTTAAAAAAGTTGTATTTTTGAGACCTTTGTTAACTTGTCCTCAACTCAAGTTTACAGATTTTGGTTACAAGGTAAGTATAAATAAATTCTAATAGATCATAAAAGTTTTACAGATAGTTCTGTGAGTCAGGCTTGATCAAAGGGAAATGTGAACATGAGGCATTTAAAATATTTACATCTAAATTTCCCTTAGAAGTTATTTTGAGCTGTCATGTCACCAAAGAGAACAAATAACGTCTCAGCTCTAGTTCTAAAACTGGGACTAAGAAAAATTTCAGAGCGATATCCGACTGTTGATGGATAAACTGTTTCAAATCCAAAATACTTACTACAAATATTTCAAAGAGAGGAAGTGCTAAATTTTTTGATTTTCTTTACAGATGGATACCAATTTAAGATTATGAATTGTTGACTTATTGATAATCTCCCACCCACCCACCTTCCTCAGATCTGGGTGGTGGTGGTATTCACTGAAAAGTGATTTTCTGTTCACCCTCTACAGGGAATATTTTTTGCTTTCTCTGCATGTTTTTTTAACAAAACAAACTAATATTTTTATGGCTTTTCTGACTGGAGACACCCCGAATGAGTGCATCATAATCAAGAGAAAAGCTATGAGCACTCTACTTGCATGCTGGCCAGTGCATCTGGCACTAGAAGTGGGACTATGAACAATAAACTAGACCAACAGCTGGAGAGAGAGAAGCAGTACTGGCGAGAGGTGAGGAGGAGATCATCAGACAGACGCACACACAGGAAGACAGCCTCTGGAGATAGATTTAGTCATTATGAAAAGGCAAAAGAAGCTCTGGCTGCTATAGTTTCCATTTAATATTAGATACTTAAAGGCTTTTAGTCAAGCTTAATTGTAATGGTTCCTTTCAATGGTTGCTTTTCATTTCCATTGAGGCACAGTGCTCTCTTTAGAACTATTCCTTATATCAAGGGTCAGGTCACGGTTATACGGAAGAAAATGGAAAAGAAATTAAGAAAATATCTACAACCTGACCCTGGATAAGTGGAAGAAAACTGATGGGTGGATGGAATTCCAAATTTACCCTATAAGTCTGATTTATTCAACAAAAAAGAAGGCTGACCACCAAACCAAGTTGCCTAGGTCTCCATCATACATTTGCACACAGGGGTCTTTTGCTTGTGGATTCAGGCCTGCTAAAGAGTTATGCATCTTATATTCGCTGTTGAGTAATAGTAAATGGGTCCCACTTAATTTTCACTAATAAGATGTAACAAGTCATACTTTTTATCAAATTAGACGAAAACTAGAAATAATGTTCTTTATAGGGTAGTATTAGATCCTTTATTAGACCATTATTAGACTTTAATAGGGGACAATGAGGGACACCCTACAACAGAACTGTACTGTAAACTAAAGTGAAATCACATAATTTGCTCCCTATTTTTAAACGATATGTAAACCAGATCTATGAGGTAAAGGCAAAAAATGAGAGGAATATTTTATCAATGTGTGACTGCAATCATACTGTATACTGTTGGTAGATAATGTGATTTGATCAAGGAAGAAAGCATCAGCCTTGATTACTCTGCCAATAGTTTAGGACCAGCCAAAGGTGTGTCTCAAGTAGCACATATGTGATTTCACTTTAGTTTATGGTACAGTTCTGTTGTAACGTGCTCCAAATTACACTCTAATAAAGTCTAATAAGGGTCTAACAGAGGATAATAATACACTTTAGTTTACATTACAATTCTGTTATAACATGTCCCTAATTAGCCTCTAATATAGTCAAATAGGGGTCTAATACTCTCTAATAAAGAACATATTATTTCTAATTGTTGTCTAATTTAGTATAGCTTGTTACATCTTATTAGTGTTCTGTAAAATAAAGTGTGACCAGTAAATGTAAGACATTTTTCACTGAGTAATATGTAATGACTAAAAATTATGTATAATAACACCAGCTTGCTTCAGTGTGGATCAGATCCATTTTTTCATACCTTCATGCCCTCCTGACATTAGTCTACCCCTTGCCCTCTGTAATGCTTGCTAAAGTTACATACTCACAACGAAACGCTACTCTGACCCGTCAGTAGTCTGCATGTTAGTTATCTTATCTTTATCATCAGGGGTAAATCCAACATAGTCCTGAACAGGGGCAGATGCATTTTCCTTCTTTTTAATTAGTTAGTCCAGTAACTTCATTCCCTAAAATTTCATGTTTCTTCTTCACATGACAGCTATGTTTGTCTGCTCAGCTGCGCTGCCAACCAGAGATTGACCCCTGATGGTGTAAGCTGCACACAACAATACAGCAGCAGTTTAACAGAAAGAGGAGCATCTGTGTTAATGACAGTATTGAAGATCATACTGTCAGGATTTCTTAACATCCTGGTATACTGTAATACCTTTATATCGTCCAAACCTACCAGACAGCTCTTCTTCAGTACAGATTTTGACCCTTTCACCTGTATTTATTCAAGGACTGGTATTATGTATACACATGCTCTTTCAGTAACTACAGCAGGCACTAATGCTGTTCAGTTTAACCTTTTGCAATCTACTCCTGACAAGTGGCTTCCAGCTACCATCTCCCTCTCATGTACCTGCCTTCTCCCCACCTACTGCCTCTGTTCTTTGTCATACCTCAAGTAGCTCTCATAAACAGTGTAAGGAAGGATCACTTTTTTAAATGGTAAAGAGAGGTGTGGGAGGTGACCCATGGGAGGGTACTGAAACATTCTTTGAGTGGTTTCATGACATTCATTGCTGAATCACATCTCTTACTCAGTCCTAAGTTGCTTTCACTGTCGTTCTCCATTCAGCCAGCTAGGATTCAAAGGTTCCCGTGTACCATTTAATGGACACTTTTATCCAGTGTGACTTATTGTATGATGTTTACAAGATGTCAAGAAGAGGCATCGCTGATGACATAGGCCTACTGCCCTCACTATTTAGTCATAGATGGTGAGTTAGTCATAATTTTAACAAACTTTTGCATGATAGTACTTCCAATAGTGCATAATAGTAGTGTTGTGCGATTGGACAAATATATTGTCTATCGAAGATGGGCTGAATCCATCGCCAGTTTGGGCCGATTTTTGGGGCGATATTTGTCATTTTATTTTGCTAATGTAATGGATCTGCAGCGTGACAGCTCTGCTCCGTGCCGCACTCTCATCCAGCAGCACAGTACACACCCACTTGCTGAACCATGAGCAGGGTGAGGAATGTGAGATAAACAGCCTGCAGAGTCAGACTCTTTGCACTCTTTTCACGCGGTGAATTAGGGATTTAATTCAACCAAAGCAGAGTTGGTGGTTGTTGGAAGACTGGGCAGACTAACAAATTTGGTTTTGGTGAGTTTTATATGTTTTTCTGTTGGTTTGAATTGAATTTTTTTCCGTGGATTTAACGAGCCGGTTGAGCTTGTCTTAGTTCGGTAAAAGAGAGACACTTTAATTTAGAGTGTGTGTGGCTGTATTTCCAGTTTAAAAAGGAAAATAAGTGTGAGAATATTTAATTTCTTGACGCTTTGTAAGTTAATTATGTTTACTGGACATAGTGAACATACACAGCATGCATAATGTAGTCAATTCAAGGCTTGAGCACATCTTCCAGCTGAGCCCTGAGAGGACGGGAAGGGGGACGAAGATATCGCCAATCGCCGATTGATGGCCAGACAATGATTGTCTGGAAAATTTTAACATATCACCCAACTCTAGTGCATAATGCTCCCTTTTTTATAAGGCAGGGATGTTGCATGACATATTAGCTATTAAAAATTAGGAGGGAAATTAGAGTTGTCACAATACCAGAATTTTAAACTTTGCTACAATACTAGTATAAAAAACGATTCTCGATACCTCAGTCCTTGAAACCATGGCAAAAAGAAAAAAAGTCCAGAGTCAAACAAAATAAAATTACAATCTACATGCAGTGCTGGGACCAAAACAAACTGAGCACTGTCTGGTTTTGCAGTAGGCCAAATTTCAAGCTGAACAATAAAGACTGAACTGAACTGAGGTCTTGAATGAGCACTTACGTCATTTTATATGGCTTTGGTACTTTTGATACTATGAAATGTTAGTATTGTATTGTTCATGTGGTATATCACATGGTATCAATACTCTGATACTATTGACAACCTGAATGGAAATGAGGGTATACATGTATTTGGGAACTACTTTTACCTTTAGTAGCTTCTTTTCTTGGAAGAGTGTTAATAGCACAAAGACTTTCTGACTTTCTGAGAAAGCAACAGGGCAAATAGAAACTGGCAAACAAGTCCTTGGACTTTCTCAAAGGGAGAGTTCACCTCAAAATCAAAAATACATATTTTCCCCCTGGCCTGTAGTGCTATTCCTCCATCTAGATATTTTTTGGTGTTACATGTAGAGTTTTGGAGATATAGGCAATACAGATGTCTGTCTTCTCTCCAGTATAATAGAACTGAATGGCACCCAGCTTCCTGTCCCATTATATTGGAGAGAAGGCAGACATCTTTATAGCCAATATTTCTACAACTCTGCAACTCACACTGAAACTATCTAGATGGATAAACAGCACTACAGGTAAGATATATGTGGTTTTGCTTTTGGGGTGGAACTGCTCCTGAACACTGTTGGTTTTGCTCCAAGCCACATTTCACGTAGAAGCTCTTGAATGAGCAATTAGGTCATGTTTTATAGCTGTGGTACATTCCATACTTTCATCAATGCTTTAGATAAGATTTAGATTGTTAAAAATTTGGTGGACAAAAAAGACCAAGGGAGTCTCAAAAAATGCAAGCAGCAAAATTGATTCTGCTGCAAGAACTAATTTACCCACATAACAAAGGCGCACATGAACATTAGATCAAGAACACCGCAAGCATCATCACATAAGAAGGAGGATGGGTGAGACGAAGAGAACTCCAACAGCAAAACAAGAATGTATTAGCAGTGTGTCAATTTATCACACACCAGAATGAATATGACTGAAATGACAGTCAGAAAGTCTATCAGCTGCTGTATGAGCAACTGACTGCAGCATAAATGAAATAGCTGATGCAGATTGCTTGAAGCAAACGTGACTTCATTATTCTACCTGCGCTAATGCAATAATCTGTTATTGTGTTAAAATTTTACATCAGCAATGTTAAAACCGTTCTTGATGTTTGCCTAAATGTTGAGAATGTGCCCTCAGGGGGAATTTGAAATGAAGTTTCTCCTATTTGGGGGGTTTAACTCTGAATAACACAAGAGCTGCAACCAAATGGTTCTTCTGGCATTACAGGTGAGGGTGAAAGACAGAAAGAAAAAGCAGGCGGCCTTGTTAATCACACCTCCCTGTCAGTAAGATGGATGCATATGCAGCCAGGCACAGCAACCGTTTGGGCTGCTTCTCCTCTCTCCATCATCTCCACCCTCTGCCGTCTGTGGCACCAGCTCTAACTCTCTCTATCTCCACCTGCCCTCATGCTTCATCCATGAGTGGTACGACCCACTTTCACACTCGAGGTCATCATCGACCCAGGCTCTCGCACATGGGAAGACGCGTGCACACAGCTTTGTGTTACTGCACTTATGAGGACTTTTGTGTTGACTCAGTTATCTCTAATGGCCACAGAAATACAAATACTAACTAGCTAAATTTACTTCAGAGGTGGAGAGCTGCAGAGCCAGGTGGGAGTTGGAGTCAGGACATGTTTAATATAGCCTATCATGAACTGGAAACAGGGAGAAAATAAATACGCCATATTAGTTACAAAAAAATGCTAAAAAAAAATCCTGTTAGCATACACAACAGTTGTGTTTCTGGCCACCATTAACTCTTTTTAGTCCGTATTTTGGTCCCAACTAAATTCTGAGAAAAATATCTGGCTCTTTAGCTGCTACATGCTCCACTGTTTTCACCAGCTACAGTCACTAACTTTATCAGTATGCTGTGTGGTGCTGAACCAGTGTACAGTGGGTTTACCAGAGCTTTTTCCACCAAAAAACAGCTGTCTCCTGTGGCTGGAAACAATGTGGAGGTGCAGGCCAGAAAATCAAAACAATGGGCCTTGTTCACCTATATTTTAGTATTTAGTATTAAAGTATTTTCTTAAAGTTGTTCTTAAGACCAGTCCTTAGAAAAGTCTTATTCAGACTCATGAAAGTGTAGAATTGTTCGTATCTGTGTTCTCATAATGATGGATGCCATTGCCTTCAGAAGTGCCAGTACTTCCTAATTAGCATGGGGAAGTGTCCCACCAATGTCCAAATACGGACATGAGACTGCAGGGCCGTGCCGACACACCGAGATCACACACAGACAAGTTAAGAGAAGACAAGAATCCCAAAAGGTAATCTAAAGACAAGTGTTAGCAGTTTAGTCTCCTCACCATCTCAGAATCATAAGGTAAGTTGTTTTTTTCAGATTTAAACACAATTTGACGGTACATTTAATCTAAAAGCTGTAAAACTATAACATGCTGACACATTAAAACATTAGTGATTAAGTGTCCTCTTCTTAAACATGACCATTTGTTTAAAAAGTGTTACTAAAGTGCTTGTTTTGTATGTAAAATGTAAACATTTGCTTTTCCAGACCAAACTTTGCATTATTTAATATCCCCAAAGGGTCACTACAATGGTTCTATTTCTATCATTTATTTACAAAACTTCCACAGAACAATCACCCTCTGAGGCACTCAGGTCCCGTTCCACTGCCCCACGTCTGATCTCAGATGCTGTCCAGTGCCCAGACAACTACAGACACTTGCACAGATCGCCTCGACAGTGGCCAAGATCTCTGAGACACTTAAGAAAATTAACTGGGGTAAAATTAGGAAAATAAATAAAGACATGCACTTAAACCTGTTTGATTTGTGCTGTGTTTCTTTCCTCCATATTGATTGTAAGCTATAATCACACTGCTAAGTCAAATTAATTATTTTAAAGACCTAATACTTTGTAAAATATTGACAAGTTATTAAAAATATAATAAATGATAGAAAACATTTTTGTGATTTAAATCCTATAATATAAAACAACTGGAACTGAAGAAAATGCAAGTTACAAATTATTTTGCACAAGTATGTCAGCACTCAAATGTGTGTAAGTGTGGTCTTGAGTGTTGGTAGATTCTGTTCTTACCTAAGAACAAGACTGACTGTTCTGAAAATGACTGACTGAAAATGTTGGTGAATGCTAGAATTTCATGAAAACTGTGCAAGTGGGTATTAAGAAGAAATTTCTTCTTAAGAACGGTTGAACATTGTTATAAAAATATTAACTAAAGCAACGTTAAGAAACGTGACTAGAGCCTGAATTCTTAAGAAACCTCCAGGTAGGGCTTAGGATCCCATCTTAATTTGTCATTTGTCCTATGGTGGTTAAGTCTAGTTCAAAAGCTAGAATGTGTGATGGTACGGGAGAGTGTTAGAGCCCACGGCATGAATAACTTGCACATCTGTGAAGGCCCCATTAATGCTGAAAGGTACATACAGGTTTTGGAGCAACATATGCTGCCATCCAGACAATGTGTTTTTCAGAGATGTCCTTTCTTATTTTAGCAAGACTATGACTAGACATTCTGCATGTGCAACAAAAGAGTTCAAGTACTAGACTGACCTACTGGCAGTCCAGACCTGTCTCCCACTGAAAATGTGTGGTGCATTATGAATCAGAAAATACGACAATGGAGACCCAGGACTGCTGAGCAACTGAAGTCATATATCAAGCAAGAAAGGGAATGAATTTCTCTTTGAAAACCCCAACTAGTGTCCACATTTCCTAAATGCTTACTGAGTGTCGTTAAAAGAAAAGGTGATGTATCACAGTGGTAAACATGCCTCAATCTCAACTTTTTTAGAACATGTTGCAGGCAGCAAATTCAGAACGAGTGTATATTTACAAAAACAAAAGTTAATTTACTAAATATCTTGATATTAACTGCACAGGTACAGCCTGCAAAATGTCCATACAGTCACATTTCTGTCCTTGTGAGGACATATACACACACAGACACACCAAGAGAAACATCCGCAAACAGTCGCAGGTGTTTTTTACTGGTCATCATAGTCACAGCTTGTTATTAACTTCATTTTGTTTGTGGGAATTGGCTTTGGGAATTGATTTCTCCTGGATTGAAATAAAGCAAATAAAAGAGAGAAAAACGCAATCTGTGCTATTTTGTCCGTTGTGTGTTACAGAGACAGACCAAGATAGGAAAGAGGTTTGACTGATGACTCATATATGGGACAAGCTGATGGACAGATGGGCTGCATTGCTTTTTTCTCATTCACATTTTTGTTACGTATTTCCTGATGTCATGAATAATTCATATAATGGTTATGGTGTGCTTATGTCTGAAAGAACGAGTGAGACAGTGGGGATGAGGGTTGGGAAAGGGAAAAAAGCTGCATTTATGTGTTCACCTAGCTCTTCAGAATGTAACATATCATTAAATGTGAAATTAGCCACAGCATTAGAGATAGTTATTATGTCAGGGTGTGTGTGCATGCACAGGATGTGATACAGAATATCACTTTGCTTAACATGGGAATGTGTTTCCGTCTCTGCTTAATGCCTGCAGTCGCAGATGCAGGTGAATGCTGACAGATTACAGCGGCTCTTTTGTTTGTGCACATCTCTCGGACTAGAAAACACAATTTGCAGGCACAGTCACAACAGGTCTATAAAATAACCGCTCAGGTGGCGTACACGCTTTCCCAGCTTATCAACAGAGACGTCTAAAAAGATACATACTGTACAAACAGAGCGTGCCGTTTGGTTCTGAGAAAGCCTGTTCACATTTATTTTACTTTGGTAGAAATATATGACATGAGAGACACAAACAAAGTCTTTTGTTGATGAAGTAAAAGCAAGAGCAGAAATGCATTTGCTGAAAAATTAATGAAACAGCAGCCATTGTAGTCAAAGGCTGCCCATCCACCAAGACAACCCAGAAATGTCATTTGTGCTGTGGCTCAGATGAAAGCACCTATCATGTCCATGAGAACGTGCATTATTGCAAAGTGCATTTCTTTTTTGATCTTTAGACAGCATGAAATCTGTAGAAAGAGCAAAATCTGCTTGCAAATGTTGTTCTTGTTGTAAAATGAAACAACAGAGTCTGAAGGCGAAAATATTCTATGTATTCAGAAACCTTAATACTCCCCCAGTATAAAATTATTAATTCAATTAATACAATATACTTCATGAAACTAATGAATTACAGCACACTGCTTCTTTTGAATTCTTTAGTTTTGAATTGATTAATTAATTTCAATTTGGTGTATTATAACCACATTTTAAAAAGGTGAATATTATTAATACTTGCTATCACCATTCATTTTTACAGCATCAGATTTGAATTATAATGTTCAGTCGAGCAATCACTGTAACACTGAAACTTGTTGTGGATGGTGCTCAGTGGTCACATTGATTTGTATACTGAGATGTTAACCACTTAAAACATCTGATCATTGCAGCAGGTCATAAAAATAAACCTTGAAGTTGTTTTTCTTTTTAAAATCTGAAGGATCTGTTAAGGATGAATTTATTTTTAAATGGATGAATAATCTTTGAAATGGGCCTAAATAAATTAAAAAACAAAACAATTTATTATTTCATAGAAATTACCATTATTTACAAACTCCTGAGTCAGAAATTCACACACACTCAGGCCTGGACTAATCAGAGCCACTGGACTCATTTGAAGATGGGGATGGCACAACCGTTACATTTGTGAACATTAATGTTACAAACATTAGGATATAATACTAAGCCCAGGGAACTTCTTAGGCCATTGGGTCAGGTAAATCAACATAGCATATACGAGCAATGTGTAACATTATAAGTTGAGTTTCTTGTATTATTTGTTTGCTAATTTATCAAACTGTATTCATAAATAGTCTGGTTTTCCAGCGGTTCATAACAGGCTAGAAATTGAACCCACTACTGGTTATGCGTGCAGTCTTTCTCTTGATGTTGCCCAATAAGAATTCAGAATCTCAACAGAAGACACTGATGGCTAAAAATTGTATTGACAGAAAAAAGACAGAGGAGAAAACAGTGAAATCAGCTGGGGCAGTGAGGGTGGGGCATCAAAGTCACTGTGGCCTAAGGGTACGGCTGGGCGATATATGACAATAGTGGACATATCACAATGTCCACTGTGAAACATTGCAATGGACAATTATATCGTTGCTGGGTCATCTAAGCACCACATGTCCATAACCACAATGTAGTGCAATTTTCTCTTCCACATGTCAGAAGCAAACTTCTATGGCAACACTGAAGGGACACACTACCTCAAATACAAAAGGCTTTTAGATAAAAATGTTACGATGGTAGAGGACTCAGTGGTCGATGACTGCCAACCATCATGATGGGACACAAGACCAAACAGAAACGATGCCCATGGCCTTCATGGCCTCCTTGAAAGTCCTGTTCTGGTTACACTACATAAGTCCTATCCGCATGGGACTAGTATTACAAGAAGTCATCATGTGATTTAGAAATACATGTGCATTTGTAAGTGTTACAAACATAAATACACATTTGCAACTAATTAAGATCAACTCACAGATGCTTTGTTCCAACCCTTTTGTTGCCTCTAACCTTCTCTGTCATCATCACTCATTTTAAACGTCAATTTAGCCAATCTCACAGCACAGTGTTCAACAGATTATGAGCTACGACTGAATTTCATACTTAAATGGGACTAATATTATCACAGGACCATGGTGTTTGGCAAAGTATGGAATTCTCAGACAATTTCTGCAATTATTACGGATGACTAGAGGTCCACAGGTAATACTAGTCCGTGCAAACAGGGCAACAGCCTCTGATCCTCAGGGAAGTTAAAAGCCTGGCTCACACAGTGTGGAAAAGAGTGGAGCAATTAATCATAATCCCAAAGTCGCTTGGATGCGGTTGAGGTAAAGACTCTGTGGACAGTGGTGTCCACATACTGTATACTGTAAATGAGTCAATACATCAAAATAAGAGCCAGCCTGAGACAACAGCTAGAAAAGAGCCTTCTATGGTAACTCTGGCTCATTACAGTTTCTGGTTATTAGTGAGCATTGTCCTTGTCAAAAATATAAACATGATAAGCTGCACTATTCAGTGCTTCTATATGAACAATGGATTAAATTACAATGTACTTTGTGTAATGTGAAAGATTTCACTCGTAGTGATAACCTACCGAGAAATTATTTGCCCCCAGAGTTTTATGACCTATTATATCACAGGTTTGTGCATTGTTTTGGTTAATACATGAGTTGGTTTTACTCATTGTTAAACTTTACTCTTTCATTTCCCTCTAATGTTGTCATCATCATTGTTTTCAACTGAAGCCAGGAGCTGTTTTCAGTGAGAAAGCTCTGATAAACCCACTGTACATAATACCAAATGGAAGCATTTGCGCAATGGTGAACATAGTGGAGCAACAGGAGTTGTCGGAGGTCAAAAAAAGAGCTAAAAGAGATTTTTACACAAACACAAGGTAACCACAAACCTGACTCCAAATGAATGCTGTTGTTGCTCTATAACCGATTGAGGTGTAATTAGCAGTGTTGGGACTGTAATTTCACTACTTTTGGTGGTATCTAGACATGTAGCTAATTTCTTTTTGAAATTATATAACAAAGACAAGTACTGAAATTTAAATGGTCTTGTTTACTTGTTACCTTTGTCTTACCTGAAAATAGTAGACAACTGCACTGGACGGCAGACTTAGCAGCCTATTTCCCAATCTATGATCTCATGTCGCTTGTCCTGACGATGGTGCAACACAGTTCAGGCAATGTGAGATTTGCTCTTCACCACTTGTATGATATAAATCCTTCATTATATAATTAAGTCTACTGTAACAACATTTGGTAAACTTGTATATCCAGCATCATCATTGGTGTTTCTCTACCAAAATTTCTCTACCCATACGCAATAAAAAGTGTAGCTTACAGGCAGGAACAGTAGCTGTTGCTGCTTCTGGTGGTTGGGAGTATCACTAATTCCTATCAGTGAAAATAGGTACAATGATCCATAAATATTTGATAGTTGTCAATAAAATAATATAGCTATGTGTGCATTAATAATGCAGAATTGAAGAACTGAAGCAGACATTTAAATAGTTGATTATTCAATTAATCATTGCAGCTCTAGTATACATTGTGGTATATGTATTTTATTGTGACTTCTATTTCTATGGTGTATTGTTGGTTTACATGTTTGAAGCTGTATATTTTAATAACCGTAGGCCTACATGTAAAAGCCCAACTAACTAATAAACTCTCTGTGCATCACATCAGTTTCATACTATGTATTGTTAAATTGCAGCGTCCCTACCCAATAAATTAAAGAACAAATTACTTCACATTTAAAGCAGCATGAACAGCTGTGCATTGGGAAGAGAGTGAGCTTCAAGAAAGCAATGCACTGAAGCAAATCTTACACGCCCTTCAGGACAGGAGGTAGAAACCTGACCCAGTCAGTAATCTCACCTGGTATTTTACAAGAGAATTGGCAACTTGGTTACCAGACTGAACCACCGTAAGTAACAGAGATCATTTTGTGTCAAGTCTGTCTTCTTCAGTATGCCAGAAGGCCAACAAGTCCACTCTGAAATGCTGAAGGACCTGCTCTTTCAAAATATACAGCGTTTGAATCAGTCTCCCTATAAAAGCCTGCTAAGTGTGTTATTGATTTAGTAATGCATCAATGGCCTGTCTTTTTCCTCTCCGCCTCTCACTCAGTTTTCTCTTGCCTACTCTTGCACTCTCTTTTCACATGGCATATAAGGAAATTCAGCTAATTATACCACCAGTGGGATTGATGCAACTGAACTGATAATGAAAACAGTCTACCTATCGGAGTCATTTTCAATAAAAAAAAAAAAAAACAGCTGCAAAATCATCTATAACAAATTTAAAAGGTGATATATATAGTGGATTTTTTTTCAATTTGTATATTGTCAAATATATGCATCTTTGGCTTTGGTTTCCATAAACACACACAGACACGCACACATACACACACACACACCATGGTGGGAGACACTCTGCTGGTTTTGTGAACTGTTATTTATTGGCTTGTCAGGTCATACCAGGCCTTGTCGGCAGTGCTGTCATGAGTAAGGCTTCATACTGTGCTTCTATTTCCGCTCATGGAAATAAGCAGCATGTTGCCCTACACATGTTCAAAGTAATTTTTCTTTTCTTTTTTATGGATGGACAGACTCACAGTTTGGACACTGATATAATGACCTCTTTAATCACAAATCTCATACTGTGCACCTATTTAACAATACATGCAAAAGGTCATATAGAGATGGGCAACATGACAGCCCCCCAAGACAAAGCTGGTGGCTCGGCAGTATAGGTCATTAATGCAGCCATCCAAATGTTAATGGGCCAAACTTAAACATCCAAGTGCACATTTAACTATTTTTTTTCCAAAGATGGTTTCTGTCATTTTAGATAGTTCTTATCAACCTGATTGAACTGTTCATTTTTCCTATAAGTTTGGTTTTAATTCAGTCAGTGGGCTGTATAAGCGGGGACTCAAACGTGCACTTCCAACGCCTATCACTACCGCGAAGACTGTGACTCCAACTCCAACTGACATCACCAGAGCAAGATGGCAGCACTCATATCAGAGATATTTTGGCTTCAGTTTTGTACAGCAGGGGGAACTGGAGCTGCAGCGTCCATCTTTGTTTATGTCAGTGATTACAACCAATAATTTGTTTATGTCAGTGATTACAACCAATAATATCATGACATCCACCCATCAATCTTCAAATTTCAATCGCAAAGAGCAAAGATTCATTCATTAGCTAGCTAGCAACAGCATGGTGTGTTGGGTTCTGACACACCCACTTTTCAATGTTCAAATCGAATTCCTCCAATGTTATGTCCCACCTGCCTATCCTGTTTCACTCAGAAATGCATCACAATACAGAAGCTATATACTCTGAAAATGCCATTTCATGCTACAAAGTCTTCATTTCCACCTAGCTTTACTTCTTGAGTTGGCATTATATGGATGTATATACAGATAGTGGACTGGTTGTTTGGTACCAGCTGCATCATTCATACTTCACTGTAAGGGGCTCATTCACCAGATGTTTGGCTACCAGCTGACTAGTCACATCCAATCATATTCATACAGGTGTACAACATGCCCATTATGCTAATAATCACTGTTGGGAGTAACGCGCTACAAAAGTAACGCAATTACAGTAATGTATTACTATTTGCTGTAACGCAGTAATATAACGCATTACTAATAAAATTTCTGTAATATTATAACCCCGCGAGACATCCCGACAACAGAAAAAAATCCGTGAGTAAGAGTAATTTCCCGTTGCTGGAATTCGCTAAGATGACTACAGACACGGATTCTACATTTGCGAGATGGACATACTCCCATTATTTTCAGTTCGTCAGAGAAAAGGACAAGAACATAATAGTCAAGTGCGACATGAAGGGAACTCTCTACTTCAAAAAATAGCACTAGTAACTTGAAGAAACACCTGGACTGATGCCACACTAACACTAAGCTAAGAGAGAGAGAGATGCACCTGCAGACTAAGAGAAAGAAAACCGAGGACGAGCATACGGGAAAGACAAAGCAACAAAAGTTAAGTTTCTCTTGGTCTGCCATGCTTCTTGAAGCCAGAGTAGTGAGGAGACTGGTGGCAGAGTATATTGTGGAAGATATGCACCCTTTATCAACGGTAGAATCGCCAGCATTAAGAGAGTTTGTCAACAAAATCCCTGTGAACACCAGCAATGACAAGGTAAGTTAATGTTGTCATAGAGAGTGGGCCATGCGGCCATCTACCGTGTTATTATAACAAACGGCAACCTAAACGGCGAGTCCACATGCTGTTGAGGAGAAGTGAATCTGTGCACCTCAGGTTCAGTTTTTTACGCAGTCATTATGCTACATGACCCTCCACTGAAGTATAATCAGCTGCAATAAACTACATTTTAGCATTTTAGAATGCCTGGTCATATTTCTGCGGTTATTTTGGTGAAAGTAACTCAAAAGTAATTCAAATGTAGTGTAACGCGTTACAATTCAGAGACAGTAATATTGTAATGTACCTAATTACTTTCAAATGACAGTAACTAATAATATATAATGTATTACATTTTGGATGTAACTTGCCCAACACTGTTAATAATAACCTTAAAGGGCATTAGCATGCTTACACTATGGTCACCAGCCAAAAGAAAAAAAAAAAAAAGTCCATAAATTTATATTTTTTGTGCTTTTGCTCAGCTCATCGAATTATTTGGCGCAGCTATGAACCAGAAAGCTAACATTACACGAGCAAATGTAAAATCTGTTCAGGCTCAATCCATCAGAAATGTCACTGTCCCAAATCATTGACCCTGTTGCTATGGTTACTTATTTTAGATATGTATTAATTTAAAATGGTGAACAGACAGTTTCATTGTAAATACTTATGGTGTCCATTATCAGGAATTAATGGACACCCTGCAGCCATACAGAACTGAGTGTTCACCCAGACTACGTATTAAACCTGATCTCTCTAATTACTGTTTTTCAAATTCATTCCTTCCACAGCTCCATTTACCAGCCTACATTCCATTTATGCACTAGGTTTTTTGTATTGTTGATTTAGCTGAAATTTAGCATTCATGACTGTCATTCCTAACAGGTGACTAGCTCTCTCAGAGAATTCTTTCTTGAAGAGCTCCCTCAAAGAGCAGAGCTTTTTCTGCCAAATCTAACTGCATAATAACCATTTTCTGTAATTGGTCAATTCCTTGACTAAGTGTCTCTGCCTCAACTGACAAATGCTGCTAATTGGTAATTCAACCTAATTTGTCACAACATCAGAACAGTGTTTACAAGTGTAATGAAGTTATTCAGAATTAAAGCCCTTTTCCACACAGTGATTAGATTTTTTTTTGTCTTGTTGCTCCGTTCTGTCCATTTGCTTTGCAGCAGCAAATTACTGAAATATTACTGTTTTGTATTTGTGTCCTCAGACGCACTATACCTGACAGTGTTGCTTTTTTCAGACAAAAGTATTCCCTTTTCCATGTTTTTTTTATCAAATTTTTAACTGCCTTTACAGTGCAGCTAAAGGATGGCTGTGGAGATGAAAGACAATGAAGGACATCCTGGTGACTCATCCAGGACTCCAGGATGTGGTTTTTTTTTTTTTGGTTTTTTTTTTTTTTTTCCTATCTCAGCGGTCTCATCCTCTGCCTGGTCTCTACACCAATGCCCAACATAACAGGCTAATTTCTCATCCTCAGTCTTCCCTAGTCATTACTTTTATCCCACCATCATTCTTTCTCCCTCCACTCATCCTCGCCTGTTCTATCAAGCCCCCTCCTCCCTTATTCGGTTCACCATCCCCTCCCTGAGTCAGGTGGTCTGTCTGCTACCAGGAAATGATTTCAAGCGCAGAATGATAGCAGTCTCTCCTGGAGGTCATTGTTAATGCATACCAATAGTAGTGTGGCCAGATGGCCATCGTCTGGGCAGGGAGGATGACACAAGGGCAACAGCATCACACAAAATCCAGCAGACAGCCTTGCTGGGAGGAAAGAGCAACAAGGGCTTAAAGAAACAAAGTTAGGGCTGGACAGAGAATTAAAATGAAAACCATTTTTACTTTATGCCCCAGTAAGTTATTTGCGAAGTGGTGTTTTAATCATAAAAGCATTTAGGTATCTTCAGCTGAAACATTGCTCAATTACATTAGTTCTTACTCCTCAGTTACAATATACAGTGTTTGAGGATTTACATACTGCTGTGACAGTACAGATTTTTTTTACCGCGGTGACAACATATTCCCACAGGATGGTGGTTTACAGTGACTGACTTATAGTGCATTCATGTGGTGATGGAATAATGAGAAAAATGATGTCAGAGAAAATTTTGCTACACGAATTGCTGAGTTGTTATCTATTGATGTCATATATGCAGAAATGTGGATGAGATGAAACGTTTGGCTGATAACGTTTTATTAATCCACATTTTCATCACTTTTTGATCACAGGTAATTTGAAATATACTATTAAGTTGTAACCGTTAGTTGCTGTCCACATAGAGTGACCTAGATTAATTAGAAATGTTATTTATTAGCACTAACCCTGATTGCAAGTCTCCTGCTTTGCCTTTAATACCCTCTATTCTAAGTAACATGCATGGTGTTTCCACTTCACAACCTAAAAACATGTGAACACACCAAAGTCGGAGGACTTCCTATATTGGAAAGTCGGAATATCCAAGGAGCACATTTATGCACTATTAAAAACTATGTTTCATTGGACTTTATTGAATCACAGTTTGTCATAGGCATAGCATAGCTTTTTGAGGAATAGGGCGTAATGTCTGTGCGGCGTGTAAGTAAGCGAAAGTGAGCAGCAGACTTGGGAGTGGCTGTGATGCCTCTAGCAGAGCAGAAGGTTGTCAGCCTGGCAGTAAATGCACAGCATAGTTTACAGTGTGTTAGTTAAAAACACTGCAGCTTCTCAAGACCAAGAAAAGTCTTGTCTGTTATTTCCCTACAGCTGGAAAAGTGAAGGAGGTTAACCCCGAAGTAAGATGAGCAGGAAAGGCTAACATTAAGCTCATACTAATGCTAAGCTAATGGTAACTCTTGCGTTGTACCCTAACAATGTCAGGTTCCAGTGCAATCATTTCCTTTAAGAATCTTTGTAATTCAGCCTTGAAATGAAGCATCATATTAATTAGGGTGTAGTCAGTGGTGGACAGGCCATCTGCCACACCGGGCACTGTCCTGGTGAGCTGCAGCATCTTTTGCCCAGTAACTAGGCCTTTTGTTTTTTTCATCCCGCCTTGGTCAACCAGCTGGCCCATACAGTATGTAGATTCGTCCACTGGCACATCGTCGGCCCACCATTACCATCTGCGTAACGACTGACACAACTGGTTTCCTGTGCCCCTGCCTCTCTGCCTCCTCTCCCCTCTCACCCTCCTTAGCTGAACACAGGGACACGGGTCATGGATACGGCCCAACACGTCTGCCACAGCAAAGAGCCTCCCGTATAATCAATTGCAGCTGCTCCACTGAGCACCAAAGCTGTTCATCATCACACTTCAATTTTTTTTCAGATAAAAGCTATATAGAATTGTGAAAAAAAAAATACCACAATCTGTTTAAGAAGGTTAAAACAAATACCTTGTTGTACCAGAGGCACTGTGACGCAGCAGAGCAACCTTGTGGATGAAAAATAAGTCAATAAGAGGAATCTTCTCAAATACTGGGATAGAATTTCAAAATAAAATTCAGCATCTCAAACTACCTCAAAATAATGAGAAACATTCTCAGAATGAAGTCATTATTTTGAGATAGAGGTTTCAGTCTTGAATATCTGTCTTGAATTTGAGTGACTGAAGTTTATAATTTATCCACTTTTTTTATAACAGCATGAGACTGCAGACCAAGACATTTATAGTTTACCCACCTTTATTTTTTTTTAAATCACTAAAGTCCAGGTCTCATCCACCACATCTTTTGGGCCAAGAAGCCCTATTTTGACAAGGTAAGACAATGAACAGGTGATGTCCGACTGTTTCTTGTGGACTGGTCTGGACCAAATGCCAGGACTGATTTTTTTTGTCCCAGTCCACCCCTGGGTGTAATTAACCAATGAAAATCTTGGTCTACTGAAATTCTACCTACTCTCTGATGAATTGACTGGTCGATGAGGGAAAAATAACTGGTAGTTATGTTACCTCTACATTAACTAATTCAGCCACAATGTACTCAGTGCACTTTACCTGGTATCCTGGCTAAATGAGTGCTAATCAAAGTTACACATTACAAATCAAACAAATGTATGCAGTTTGACCATTTCTTTTTCTCAAATAACTATTTTGTTACCTTCAGGGCATGTCTATCAAGTAAATTCACATACAGCAGTAACAAAAACACACACAGAGACACTGGCGACGAGGGTCACACCGGCTTCTATATATATAAAAAGCGAAGCACTAACACACTCATGGTGCAGTATAAACTTTATAAAAAACAGTGAATGGTATCCAACCACCCATTCTTGTTATTTAGTTGCTTCCAATGAGACTTATTAACACAGTTTCCCTTTTCCTAGTCCAACAGAGTAAAATCCACATACACATTGTCATGAAAAATAAACTTTTTTATATACTCAGCTCTTCTGTGCTCTGAGGCTTGGGGCCGATGGAGCTATTTTGTGTGCTGGTCCTTTGACATGGTGTCAATTAGTCTGGAGCAGAGCAAAGTTGTACATTTCAACTGGGACATTCCAACCTCTGACTTTGACTGGAACACAGCATTAATGTACAGACATGAAAGTGGTATCGATTTTCTCATCTAACTCTTGGCCAGAAAGCGAATGAGCATATTTCCCAAATCTCAAACTATTCCTCTGAGCATGGCTATATTGTTGTTGTGAACGAACCACTTTATAGCTAGGTTAAAGGTTAAAGCTGGGACACAGAGGTTAACTAGACACATGTATTATAGTGGTCAAGCCATATCATGCTTTATTTATATCCCCCACAGATGCATTCATTCTGTCATTTACTTTGTTGGGCTCTGCAGATATTGTCATATTATATAGCCTCTACACAGGAGTAATAGAAAGCATCCTGACTGGAAACCTCACAAATTGGCATGGGATGTGCACGGCCCAGGACAGGAAGATGGGAAAGAAGCAGTGGGTCATTAAAACTGCCCAGAACATCAGTGGTACCCAGCTATTAAGAATCAGTGACATCAAGGAGGTCAGGTGCCTGCGCAGAGTCCAGAGGATACTAAAAGACAACACCCACCCTGGCCACAGCCTGTTCACCCTGCTGCCCTCTGGCAAGAGATACAGAAGTACCCGCTACCGTACCACCAGACTACAGTACAGCTTCTTCCCTCAGGCTGTGAGACTGCTTAATTAAGGCTCATCACTCCTCCATGTAAAATAGATTTTTTTTTATCTCTTCAACCAACATACTGCATATCATTTTAAAGGAGCAAAATGTAAGAGGGAAATATATCCATGATAAAATTACAGATAATTAATATTAATTAATTAACTTTAATTAGCATTAAAACTGTGTCTTTATTTCTGCACTTTGAAAAACTGCCCACTTCAGCATCAACCAAAGTTATCAACAGTCCCCCGCCAGGAACATGTGTTTGTTTTGCGTCAGTGAAAAACATTGCAAAGGACATGATGCCATTTCAAATCACTGAGAGCCTTGATAACAATATTATTTTGGTCACTATAATAATGATGTTGAGTTTTCAAACCATTTCATCTCTAATAGATGGTATATTAAATAGGCTGAATCCCTATTTTATATGCTTGTCTGCCTCCCCAGACTCAGAGCTCAGGCAGGGTGCAGGGACACTGAACAGGAGCAAAAGACAAGTGAAACATTCTGCTTTGACATTAACAAGCAACAAGTCCTAAACTGTAATTTGATCAGCTGTTTATACCTCTCAATATAAAACTAAGACTATTATCCCCACAACAAAAGTCCACTGCTCTGAAAATACACACCCTGGAGTTGGAGTTCAGTCACTGCCTGCCAGATTCCATTAACATTTTGTTCAATTTAATAGTTATAAACATTTACTCCTTCTAAAAATGTAAGGATTTCTTATGACTCTTATTCTTATTCTGCAAACTTTTGGCACTCTGATAAAATTGAAACGGGCAAATAAAAACAGACGTTCTGGAACAGAATGGAAATTTCAAAGAACATGCAGACTGCAGTGTTGTTGGTGGTGAAGCCAACTGAATCTCATCTAATCTCATTACTATTATTATCATCTCAGTAACAGCACATGACATGTAATAAAAGTTTGTCAGCTGCTGTAACTTTTAACAAGCCAGCAGCGCTCTCCTCTGCATATTTCAATTAATGAAAATTAAGAAGAGCCGAACAGTGAGACAGCACAGCTAGAAAACTAATGGCAACGATTCCTTTCTCATGCCCATAAAAAAAATCTCCTGTCACCCTAATGAGTAGTGATAAGCTGTACTGCATGTTCCTACACATTTCATTTCTTTCTACTTAGATGTTTTTCATAGATTGATTATATCAATATTTATATTATTTCATACATATCATATATATATATATAGCAGAATTTAAGACATTGATCATGGTGAAAAAAAGCTGATTTAAAAGTTTTATGCAAGTCTCTTTAAACTTCACCACAAAATGAAATAAATAATAGTTTTAAAAAGTTATTAGAGTCAGCTCACAAGCCTCACATTTGAATATATTTCATTTGGAACTAGACTACACTGCTGTGCAAAAAGTTTATTTTATTAGAAATCAGTTTTAGCAGGAATAAAGAAAGTTAAAACTTCAGGCCAGCAACTCTTGAGTTATGTCTTGGAGCCAAAAACTGTACAATCTGCAGTTATATTATACCTCTGTCTCTTTGTAGTTTTAAGTCCACCAAGATACTGAATAGTAACCCTCAGTACCACAGCTGCTTCAGACTGGTTGAACAGGTGAAAAAGATAAGAGGTCCTGCTGCTGCTACTGGTGAAAGATATTAATTGGTCCTGAAGTTCGGTGCTGCTGAGGTTCTGTGGTATCATAAATGAACACCAACCATCCAATTTATTCCTCATCATGGATCATTTTCTTTTATGGAAATCATGACGGCAAGGAATGATTGTGTCTTCTATGATAATGGTTCAATTTCCAGTGGGTTGGCTTCTTCCTGCCACCGAAAAGCAGATTACAAAAATCACAAAAATCCTTGTGACAAAACCTAGATTGAGGCTTCACACTAAAAAATGCCAGTGTACTGTAGGCCATTCATTTATAGCCTCTGTCTGTAATAAATCTTAATGCCCTTTCCCCATACTGTCACTGTCCTATGAAAACCTTTTTATAATGGAAGAAAAACAGCCTGTTTTCTTTCTTCAGCTTTGCATTTTTCATATAGGCCTAATCTAAGCAGGTTTTCAAATTGTTTATTTACAATTACTACAAATTTCTCATCCCATAAGGGAACACCATCCTTCAGTATCTGAAAATTCAAAATCATCCAGATTGACCATTTTCTAAGCCCACCTCCTCCTTAGTTACTGCTACACCTCTCAAGCTTTCTGCTTTGCATGGCACATATCCAGTTTACAATGATAACAGTGGCAGATTTGGCACTCTTTTTAACTCTTTTTGTAACAATGGGTCCTTGATTTCAGACAGAAGTAGACAAAAGCAGCCTCTTATTTGTAACCAGCAACAGCTGGTTGGCTGACTGAAATAACAAATGTTGTTAGCAAGTTTAAAGCTTTCCACATGTTCCACATGAGTTGTGTACCTACATTATCCCAAATATTTCCAACAATTTTCAAACCCAGAGAAAGCCGTAATTTATTAAATATTATGGTGCATTGTCTGCTAGCCATTGCTACTTTCTATAATTTCCAGGAACATATGGGATACATCAGATACTTCAGAGAGTGAGGAGGGAAGTCATCCCCAGAACTCAATGTAACATTTGATGAAACTTTAATACTATCATTTCCCATCATCCCACGCTACTTCACAATATCATTAAACTATGTCATTTTCTATGTCATCAAACTATGTCATCATTAGGCCTTTTTGTATGGTTTTGCTCGCAGCCAATCACAATAAACGTTCTTTAATTTAATGCAACAAGTGATTGGCCCACTACCCCAGCTACAGCTAGCAGCTATTAGCTGGTGTGGTGAAGTCAAGCACAAGCAATTCAGCATGCCAAAACGCCACCAAAACGTTCAAAAGAATGGCTGTTAAAACAAGGCATTGAATGAAGCACTCTATTGGTATCTGTATCACTAAAGATTATTTTTTGGCTTTTTGTCTTTATTTGAAGGGATAGCTGATGATATAACAGGAAAGGGACTAGACAGAGAAGGGATGACACACAGCGAATGGGCCGCAGGCGGTAGTTGAATTGGCAGCTGCTGCAGAGGACGGATAGCCTTAGTACATTTACAATTTCATTTAGTTTTCATCCAAAGTGACGTACATCTGAGAGCTGATACAACACAAGCACAAACACAAACAATATAGTTAGCAAAAATCAATAGACCTTTTTCACAACAGCCATATTGATATTAAATAGGTAAACAGAAGTCAATTCTAATGCTAAGGTCCTGATCCAATTTAGCACCTTTTATATTGGACAAAAAAAAAAACACTAACAACCCTAATATCTGGCTTTTGTTTTCAGTTGGAAAGGGTACAAGCCGCATTCACTGTGGTCAAATAACTGTAGTGACTGTATTTATTCAGCTTAAGTCAAAATGGCTTGTGAAAAAGGTCTATTGCAGTACATGGTTACCCTCATCCTCTACTTGCACTCTCATCTGAGCTATTTTTTGGCTTTTATTTCTTTGTTACATTATTTGCACTGTATTTTTTATAGTTACATTTTACTTTTTGCAGCTGTACGCTGAGACATTTTAATGAGAGTGATCTAGCAATGAAAGCTTTTGCGACAGAGTTCTGGCTTAGAGCATCAGCTACGTGACAAAAATGTGTAAATGCAAAATATCACCTCTCTGCATTTACAATACCAAAGCAGAAACAAACATATTTGGCCCCTCCAGCAAACACCTTTTTCACTCTATACAGACAGCCACCTCTCTATTATGTTTAGTTAATGACAGCTACAGCCAAATTGGATGAAAATCTGCTGTAAGAGTGCTTGCCAGGTGCCTCATTATATTCGAAATGGCTTTCGTTCACTTCTAAATGCATTCTCTCCCAGTGAGGGGTGATAAGGGAGAGAGATGAGGTGATTTTTCTCCATCACCCTGTCATGATATCCAGAGGAACCCACAGGGGGGCCGCCCTAGGAGCTGCGTGCCTGCTGTAACTGCCCTCTCCTTGGCTGCACGGCATCAATCATGCCCTGGTCCTCCCCTGGGTGTCAGCCCTCCAAAGTATTCATCTACAGGTGACATTTAGTAAAATGGCTCTTGTATGGATTTTTTTGGTCATCTTCATTTGCTCTTCCTCTATCTGTTTTTATCTTGTTGTTATCAGAGGTCAATAAGGCCATCAGGAAATCAATGTTCCGGTTAAATACGTTTAACATTTCCCCTAAAGTCACAGAGTGATGCCTGCTGACAGCACCGCTGTCAGATACACAGATCAGGGCCATGAGCAAAGAAAGCTGTTGATCAAAGTCTCTCTCTCTTGCTCTCTCTCTTACTAAAGCAGTGTGTTGTCATGTGCAAAATGTTTTTTCATTGTTTTCTTATCTCAGTATATACACAATTAAAAAGTCAGAACATTTTAAGTATTTTAAGGTACTATAAAGCACTGTAAGCACACTGTTAAGTGAAATATTAATCACTAAAGTTAGGTCTCAAAATCACAAAAAATGACCAGTTTTCTCTGCTCTGAAATGCTAGGGGCCATGTCTGCTCTGTTGTCTCAGTGTCAAACACCACTATGACTCGAGAACGGCCTGAAACATGGATGCTCCGTCTAGAAGCTTTACTGGACATGTATAGACATGGCAGCCCAGCCTATTAGATTATTAAACTATCTGGAACTTCAAGTAAAGATACTCCCTCTGCCAGCAAAACAAATACTATTTTTTTAAAAAAACAACAAGAAACATCATTCAACAATATTGTTTAGATACAGTTCAGATTTGATTTGATTTTGAAAAATATATCATTAAGCTGAATGATAGAGAGACAGACTGTGGAGATGATGTTGTCTAATGACAAACCCTGTAGCTGTTCCCTGTAGACACTGAAAAATTAAACTGTGACAGCAGCCATTGTGTTTTTACCGGAATCCATATTAATATGGGCACATTTTCAGATTCACAGCTGGAAGCCCAATATTCAAATAAAACTAATTTTGTATTTAACATCTAAAACTCTCAGACACTGAAAGAAATGGAATGTGGGATCGTAAACGATCAAACAATAACTGCAACCCAAAATTATTAAAATTACACAATATGACTATAGTGCTCTATATATGGGATAGGCAGAAGAAAACACCTCTGTTCCTCTCCTTGTCCTCTCAAACTCCAGAATGACAGTGCAACCACCACTGAGGGATGGATTTGTGATGAACAGAACATCTGAAAATCTGTTTGTAGGTTTTGATACTGTAGCTTAATGACAATCTTACATATTAATATACTGGTCATCTGTGTGTAACAGGTCACATGTCTTATAAACGCAGCCAGCACACTGTGCTTCAAATCATCCTAAGAATCTGTAACTGTTTTACAGAATAAATGATCAGGATTAGAGTCTGATAATACTCTAAACTATTGTGTAGATTTGAATTCTTCTGTCATGATACTCCCACTCCCAAACTCATCTGCCTGATTTTTTTCCCTTCTCATCTGGTCATTTTGAGTTAGACTGAACCAAAACAGGTAAAGCTTTGGGACATAAAACCAAACAAATGAACTGAAAGATACTAAAACTCTCCATAGTAGAGCTGAGTTTTCTGCTGAGAATTTTCTGTGGGTTTGTCACTACATGCTGCCCTTTCACCTTTCCCTTAATTATTTGATCCATTGTTATTATGAAAAGATTGATTAATACAGCTTCAATGCACAGATGTGAGATTGATGTCGTGCTTTTCATTTCACTCGTAGACAGCAAATAAACCTATTTCCCAAATCCATCCATGAGGTGGACAACACTGAATAAATATAACGCCAAAGTGCGTAGTCTCTCCCTCCTTCTCGCTTCCCCACGACAAAAGGTCAAACAGTAATAACGACTCAATTTCACCACGAGATCTCCTCATATCTGAGATACAGGCCAGCCTGCGCCCAAGACAATGGTGATGATAAAGGTCCACTGTGACCTGCTGTCTGTTTCATAAAAGCGTCATCAGCCTGTTTTATTATGAAGAGACATACACAGACTGTACGTCTCACACAGCTTTTATTGTAGAAACTATTCTCATCCCATTCATACGTGTGCACTCAAAAGACAGAGAGAGACAACAGCATCTCATATTGTTTTCTTTTTTGGACCCATGAAATCCTGTTATAATTTCCTCATCATATACTCTCTCTGGTGCTTGGCAACACCTTCTCGTATCTTCAAAGAAACCAACCGGAAGTGCAATTAAGGGTAAGACTCTCAACTCCCCCACTATTTCTGCACTCCACTCCTGGTTGCCAAAGGATACCCACACTCTTCAGTCAAGGAGGATGGTGCAAACAAAAGCAGCAAGCTGAAACGCGCCCTTTCCCTCACTGACACTTCCTTTTACCAACCACCCCTCCAGGCCCGCTCTCACCTCGAAAAGACCAAAGGCGCTGAAGCACCACTTGGTACCAGAAAGGTTCAGCACAGAAAGAAATGAACAGGTGCACCTCTCTAAATAGGTGCATCAAGAAAGCTCAAAGTGATGTACATCTCTCATGTAAATGTATGAACTTCAGATCAAGCTGTCTCTCAAAAATAATGGAGGAGGCGACCAGGGGAAACAACTCGATTCAACCATAGATCATATACAAAATAGGATTTCAACCTAATTAATGTATAGTTTACAGCTCCAGCTCACCATTTGCACTGCTCTATGACTGATCTATGGTTGAAGCGAGTTGTTTCCCCCCTTCCCCAGACACAGGGAATCTCTGCAGGCTGCAGGAGGTCAGCAGAAGCGCAGGACATGTGCAACATTTTAAACTGACAATAACAAGCGACCATGAGTCCTCAACTGATGATTAGCTGTTTATAACTGTCACACAGCTCATTCTGCAGTAATTTGAACTCTAATTTACGTGAAAACCAGCATACAAAAACATTTATTCCAACACCACGGCTGCAGCGTTAATGTCAGAGAAGCCAGTATTTAATTTTCACATTTCCTTGATCTCTGATGACATATGGTGGTCATTTTATGATTTTTTAGAATATATTACATATTTCTCCTTTATAAAAATGGCAGAGCCTATAGGCCGATGTCCTACTTAAATGTCAAAATTTAAACCTAAAATGTCACATCTAGAAGATTTCCAATTTTTGCTGAGTCCTAGAGGGACTTTGGATACTGACTTCTGGATCTGCTGTCTCTGAAGTTCACTGATGGGACATGACATTCAAAGAGGCACAGTTTTTTGTGGAATAACTATTGGTTCATATGGTGGCAGAGTGGCAACCAGGAGGCATGGGTAAAATCCCAATCGACTGCTCCCAGCCTTGCTCCAGGCTTAGCTGACAGACCTATGTGCTCAAACTCACACTCTGACTTGAAAACACACACTGGTTATGTTGAAAGTAATCCTACGGTATGGTAGTAAATGAGCAACCAGGCCTTGAAATAAATCACTTCAGGGTAAGGCTACTTTGGCCTTACCAAATTAGTTCCTTGTGCAATGAGGGAAAAATATTACACCAAACTCCCTTTAAGAAATAATTATTTTCTTAAGTGTCTGCAAAAACCATAACTCCAGAAACACAAGACACAAGTGTCATATGTCAACAGCCTTCTTGTGAATTCCTCATCAATATAATCCAGAGTGTGCATCAGAAAAATACTGCCTGTCACCTGATTTTTGCATGTCTGTGACATTTTCTACAGATAAAGATACTGAAACAGTAGTAAAAGGTATGGTATGATGTCGATATAACCATCAACAGATCATTTCCAGTTGATTTTTGCTTAGAACCACATGCATCACACAAATAAAATAGGCAAGACATCAAGTCTCTAGATCAGGGATACTCAACTTGTTGTCCGTTGGCCAAATCTGGCCCCCAAATGATCAGCTCATCATCAAGCCTCCACAGAAGCCTGATAATGACCTGATCATTTGAATCAGGTGTGTTGGAGCAGGGAAACACCTAAAACATGCAGGGCAGTGGGTATTTGAGGACCAGGATTGAGAAGCACTGATGTATTGGATTATCATTGGAGTTTTTGGTATTATTACATCCCTACTGAAAATAAGTGTAAAGCAAAGTATAGCTTTCTGTTTTTCTTGTAGGATAGTTGGATAACCAGTTCCTCAAAATAAACCACAAAATGTCCCTTAGTCCAAATAGTGTGACATAAGTGCAGTTTGTTGGTGAGTTCAGTTGTTTTTTTTTCCTTTCCCTGATGATGTTCTTTTAGTTCAGAAACTGTGTCTTTTCCTTGCCCCTTCAATCAACTCAAGTTTATGGAGGAAAAAAAAAACAATTCAAATTGCTGAAAAAATTAACTAAATGAAATAATACTTAAGTCAATCTACCTGTGTTGTGTGTGTTTTGTTTTTTGTTTTTTTTACCTCTAAATGGAAAGAGTGCTGAGATTTTGCTTATCTGTATGAAGGGATGAAGAAATGTTGAGTTAATCGGTCCTCTTGACTTCTGCACACCTGCTGTGTGTCTCTGCCATCTGTTGTACATTCCTCGTCCATCTCGGTTCGCAAACCATCTCAATCATCGGTGCCAATAACAACCTGCCACAAGCAGGCAACATTTGATTATTTGCTTTTAAATGAAAGTATTACTACAGTCTGGAATTAGTATCTCAAAAATCCCAAATGAATGAATTTACAGTATATTCAAGATTACTTAACATTCAACTCTCTTACCTGTTGCACATGTAAAACTCAGTATTTTCACTTAATTTCCTTTTTCACAGCAGTCATATTGATATGAATAAGAAGGTAAACACAGGTGTTACCATTGATGCTAATTAAGGTCCCATTCTGTTTAGTGTAACAAGGCCTTTACAGTGAGCCAACATGCACAACAGCAGCACCCTGACTGACTGACCTGAATGAAATGAAACCTAATTAGTGTCACTGGTAACACCTGTGTTTACACAACTATTTGTCTCAAAATGACTACTGTGAAAAAAGCCTGTTGTACATTCATTCAGTGCAAGTTCTACTTGGTTTTTAGTCAGTCTTATAAATAAATTTCTCATCGTGAAACACACAATTCAGAAAACAATTGAGTGAATCGCATTAATTTGTACCAAGAGAACTTTTCTCTCTCTGAATACAATGACTATGTTAGCTGTGTTAGTTAGCACAGCACAGCACACTCCTTGTAACCATTCTGTTTATGTTGCACCCGGTTAGCTTATTTTCTGCTTTAGCTGATCAGTATCGTTCTGCCGTCTAGTTTTACTTTCTGTCGCCTCAGGAGGCGCTGTCGTCTTTTTCCCCCCTCACTGTAGCGCCATCACTGCCCTCTGCTGGACTAAAATAGCTATTGCAGATAGGAAAAAGACTGGAAACATGCAAGTTCTACCTTATTGTATGGTATTTTGAGCAACCCAGTATCAAATGAATGGATTTGTTGAAATTATGATTAAGTAGCTGAAACAAAATTAGCCAGTAAACTTAATTAGAATTTTAGCAAATTAACAAATGGCATAATAGCCTGAGACAGCAATGGAGCATGGAGGCAAAGTTTATAAGTGTGCTAGTAAGAGGCAGAAAAAGAAAATTACATGGAAATGAATGAACATCAGGCTGGTTTTGTGCTTGTATAATCCACTGTCAAGTTTGCAAGCTTTTGTTCTATTTCTGTGTAGTTTTAGATGTACTGGAAGGCAAATTTCATCTTTGGAGAGAGCCAGACTAGCTGTTTCCCCTTTTCTAGTTTTTCTGTTGGGATAAGTCAGCCTGCAAGGCTTTTCTACCAGAATGCTCTTCTTTGGTAGGTTTAGGAGAAAAATCATAGTTTGGATTAAAACACAAATATTTCCTCTGATGGCCCATGTGTGTTTCTAGTCTTTATGCTAGGCCAGTTGTTCCCAATTTTTTTCCTAAAGGGACACCGTGTCTATCATTGACTAAACTTAAGACCCCTGATTAAGTGACATATTTTATGAATATTTCATATTATTCAATGAATAACAGTACAGAACAACTGATAAACTGTACAATTACCTCAAACAGTGAACACAATAACTGCAGGAATTTTGTGTAAAAAGAGCAAACAGCCCTTAAATTTTAAGGGCTGTAAAAAAAAGTTTTAAAATCAAGAAGGCCTTGCAACCCCTTGTGAACCTTTGATGACCCCTTGAGGGGCTATTATGGGGGTCCAGACCCCCAGGATCAGAACAAGTGCGCTATGCTAAGCTAATGGTCCCCTTTCATATTTAACAGACAACCATGAGAGTGGCATGGAACTTGTCATTTAACTCTCAGTAAAAAAGCTAATAACCATATTTCCCAAAATATCCAACTATTCCTGAAGGTGAGAACCGCCGCGCCACTGCGTTCAGAGTTTTCTCACTCAAAGAAATTAAGATGCTGTCTCTCCCCGACTCAGTAAGATGACTCACTGCTTATGTTTATATGAAACTCTGGATGTCCTACACCCTGAAATCATTAGTCAGGTCCCAAACCACACCAGTGTATGTTCAGAATGCAACTAGGGCTGATGAACACAGTTTGAACACTCCACCCAGGAGGTGATATGAGGGAGGATGACCAAAATGCATCCCCCTTGTTCACCTGCCATCAACCCTCTCCATCCCCTAGTAGCAGGTGCAGTGCAGGAGCAGAGAGGTTGTTTAGTAGACTGTGTTCAGTCTCTCTGACTCAATGATCCTTGATACCTCTGAACTATACACTATAAATACTCAACCCTTTACTATATTGTTGCCTATATACTCTATAGAGTGGTGTCACCTTCGTGATCAAAGTGACAAGTAGCAACCTGTAGTCGTGGAAAAGCAAGACAAACAGAAACACTGTTGCCTGTGTTATTCCTATAACATTTCTATGATCAAGCTAGAACTGCAACAATTAATCAATTATTAATCAACCATTAAATTAATCATCAACTATTTTGATAATTGATTAATTGTTTTGGGGTTTTTTTTTAAAGAAAAAAGTCAAAATTGTCTGATTGCAGACACTTAAGAAAATAATTGTCTGAACAAATTATTTGGGGACGTCATCTTGGACTTTGGGTAATGCTGATCAACATTTTTCACCGTTTTTATGGGCCAAACAACTAATCAATTAATCAAGAAAATAAAATTGTTATTCTGTTTTCTGTTTCTGTTCTGGTTTAGATTTCTCTGTTTTTTTTACAGTAGTCCTATCTCATACACTTGCTGGATGCACACACTTGAATGTTATATAATATAAATCCAATTTTTCTGCCATCTACTCACAGTTCAAACAGCAAGGACACATTGCTCAATTATGCTGATATGATGTAATAGAATCGAATGAAACAGCACACTTGAACCTTACCCCCACTTTACAGTGATATGTTCTCAAACAGCCCTTGTTTCCATAAATAAACAGCATTACACTAGCAGTTTTAATGGGAGTGGGTAGGAGCAGTTGGATTAAAGTGCCGAGGAGCGAAGGGAGCCAGAGTAATGTGATTAAAGGTAATTAAGAAAGCAGTTGGCTCAGACAGGCGGAATCAGTCAAACTAACTGAATCACAAAAGAGACGATGGTGTAGGTCAGCACTTTTGTTTTTTATTGCTGTACATAGAATAGTGTTCCTCCTTGAATAAATATCACAGAATAAATAATTGCAGTTTGCAAAATATTATACTCATTATGTACAAAATAAAGCCTGAGAATCATACATGATGATTTTAACACAATCATTCATATCATTGAGGATTGTCCGAACATGCTTTGGAAAGACAGCATCATACAATAACAATATTTCATTCAGTCAGTGCACAGCATCTCCGGTCTGCTACAACAGTGGAAAAAGAAACATACACTGTAAAGAAAAAAAAGTGAAAAAAAGACTCATAGCTTCAAAGCAACTGGCTTCACTCGATTTGAGTTTTGAATCAAACTCTTAAAGGGTCACCCCCAAATCAAAAATACATGACCCATTTTTCCCCTGGCCTGTAGTGCTATTTATCCATCTTTTTGATCCATTTTTTTTTTTTTATGGGAATTGCTGTGTTTTGGAGATATCAGCCTTAGAGATGCCTGCCTTCTTTACAATATAATGGGACTAAATGGCACTCAGCTTGTGGTGCTCAAAGCACCAAAAAAGTGTCTCTTACCAAAAATCATGACCCTGTTACTCAAGATAATCCACAGACCTTATTGTGAGGAGTTTCATTTAGGAACTACTTTCTTTAGTCAAGCAAGTAGTTCTGGTAGCTTCTACATGAAGTTTTTCTAACCTATAATCTATTGTTGAGATAATTTACTCAACTTCTTTGGAGTTCGATCTTTGAGATTTAGAAATTACAGTTAAAATGTATTTCAAAAATGGTCATTATTTGAGTGCTTGAAAAGGAAAATGGTTGCGACTGAAAATATTAAAATAACCATTATTCATCAGGGTTCAACATTAATGTTTTTCTTCACTTTCCCGCTTGTGCAAGTTGGTCAAAAGTCTACTTTTACTGATATAAGGGTCTTTTTTTGTGATTATCGAATAAAACAAAGACTAATTTTAATTGCCATGTTTAATCTAGGGCTTAAATGTCTATAAAATATCAGAAAATAGTGAAAAATGTCCATCCCAGTTTTTCAAGACCAAGGTGTTGACTTTGAATGTCTTGTTTTGTCAGTCTAAACCCAAAGGTGTTCAGTTTAATATAATAGATAAAGAAATGCAGGCTGAAAACAGCATTTTCTGTCATTTTGCATAAAAAATTACTGCATCAGTAATCGATTATCAAAGTAGTTTAATTCTTTTTTTTTTTTACCATTTGCCCTGTCAGCCAAGTCAGCTGTTAGTTTTCCTAGCCTGACATGGCCTTGTATTTGCTAAGGCAGGCAGGCAATCCTTATCGCTGAGCCCTGGATTCACTTTCACTTTAATTAGTTCACTCAGCAATTTTTAAGATACAAATTTGGGGGTTGCTAAAGATTCAAAGATTGAAGTTTACCTAAAGATGACAAATAATTTCAACAAAGCTTTATTAGCTGGTAAAACTTCTTAAAAGGAGTTTGAATTGGGTTAGAACTAAAAAATCTGACGTAAGTTGCTTGAAAATTGGCCTTTTCTCAACTTTTTCATTTTTACAGCGTACAGAGGCTGTGACAGATGGTCAACAGAAGGCTTGCAGGGGTTGTGAGCTGACAGATGTTGAATTTTTAAAGTGCTGATATTATACAGGTTCATGTTTGAGCACAGACAGGAGAAAAGCCAAGAACAATGACAATGGTGACATCTAGTGGCTGTTTTGCAGAGCTGCAGTCATGAATACATACATTATACAGTCATGAGTACACACAGGAGACATTCCAAGAGGTGGTTACATGCGATCATGCTGTTAGTGGCACTGGTAGGAAAAATATCTTGCATGGGAGTTGAATTAATACACAGTCCAGTCTCTAAATTGAGATTATCGAGGCAACTTGGATCAGTGAACAGGAACGTACCCACAAGCAAGAGTCAGTGGACTGAATAGACATGTCAGTGAAACAAAGAACGCAATCACATCACACAATAAACAAGCAGCGTTATCTACCCAGCGCAGAGGTGTTGAATTAGAGTGGATAATCCTTGAATACATGCAGTCCAAATGATTACCAACTGTACTGCAAACACCTCTGTTATTATCAAGGCCTTCACAGAGTTAAAGTGTGGATGAATACGAGTTATGCAGCTACATTTGAGGCATATAATCCACCACATATGGGGGTTCAAAACATTTACTTAGTACAGGTCTCACACTGAAGGGCTAAAGTGCGCTTCAGTCAGGTTTACAAGCTCTTTATCTGTTAAGCACTTCTTTTGACTATTTATTGTTCCCAGAGGGGATCAATAAAGCACAGCAGTGTAATAAATTCTTATTTTAAATTCATAAAATTACAGAAATACAAAATGTCAATCAAAACTTTGACATAAAGTCACATTTATAAAGAAAAAAATAAAATAACAATAAGCAAAATCAGCTGATTGAGGTAAACTGTTTTGTGAAGATCTGGTTCTCTTCAACTGATAACACTCACATTGTGTTTTAACTGATTAAACAGGGTGCACTGAATGAAGCGACGACTGGACGGATTTAAATGAAGTACAGTTAAGTTGTCCTCCCAGTATTCTACTTCCACTGGAGACAGAGTGGAAATTTGTATGTCTGCTTTCTCCTTTTATGCAGATGTGTATTAGGCCCACGCATGAGGAGGGAAATGAGAGGAGTAAGATATTTTTAATTTTTCACTTTGTCAAGAATTAAGTCAAAATATTAGCAATAAAATCTAAATATCAACAATAAAGTCAAAATATAGGGAAATAAAAAGAATAAAAAAGAAAAATCGAGAATAAAGTTGCTCAATATTCGTGCCAGACACATGAACTAAATAAATTAATAAAGTTGAAATGCAATTTTGAGAACATAATTTTCAACACTGACATTTTGACTTTATTCTCAAAATGCAAAATTAAATAAATAAAATAATATCTGTCTCCTCAACACAGATACTGAAAGCTCAACTTTATTCTCAACATTTTAACCTCATTCTCAAAATGCTAAATTTAAAAAAAAAAACATTCTTCCTTTCATCTTTTTTCCTTATGCTTGTATCATCTTATGTAACACTGGACATGGGTTGCGCTGCAGAAAATCATTACCTTAACACTCTTCCTTCTTTGAATAGCTTTAAATTTTCCTACAATCTGCCCTGAAGGAAACATGTTGCTGTTTTTAATACTTGACTTGAGATGGAATGTGTCACAACCGGTATGACCTGTACGACTCTCCTGTTTTAATCTGACACTACTTAAATCGCGGTCTAGGGATGCACAATAATATCAGCATGTCATCTGAAAAGCCGATGAAGCCTTTAAAATGAAATATCTGTATCGGCATGACATAAACATTTCTGCCAACATGACAGGCTGATAAAATGACGCTTTAATTATGCACATGCAACACAAACGAGAGTGACGAAATGAGCTGGAAAATATAGGCATATGAGATATCAGTAAAGAAAGAAGAGATCTTGTATGTCAGTGGGCCCTTTCTGACTAAATAAAGGATTACTCTTGGAAAGGAAATATCATATTTAGGCTACATTTAGGCACAATGCTATGACACAGCAGCCTTGTAGAGAAAAAATGTCAGCCTATAAGAAAGCATCCTGTGTTCTTAACGCTAACTTGCTTGCTAGAATCATGAGTAAAAAGGATAGTTCACATTATTTGAATGGAGGTTGTATGAGGTACCAATCAATAACGTATTACATGCCAGTCAGCAGGGCCTCAGTTTGGAGAAGCAGAGAGGGGCAACAGCACGGAAGCTAAGCAACGAACTGTTGTGACAGGGTCACTAACACTACTTTTAGAACTTTTCATGTCTTTACTTTGCTGTCAGACACCCTTTCCTGACAGGAAACCACCATTATAAACGCTATATATCGCTCTCTCCAAACCAAGCAAACTCCATAGGAGAAATCAGTCATTTTACTTCACAGAACGTGGGAGTTGGTGGTCTACCTCTGTTTCCATCTGCTAGTTTGTTTGTGATACTGTTCGACTTTGGTGAATCCAAACTAACCTTTTAAAACACTAAAGTCACACAATAACACAAACAAATGAACAGATCGAGGCAGTATTAGATATGCAGATACAAAACCTTAAAGGACCACTGTGTAGGATTTAGCAGCATCAAGCAGTGAGCTTGCAGATTGCAAATACCTTGTGTCACCCTCCCCTTCCAATCGTGTAGAAGAACCTACAGTGGCTGGAAAACTTGAGAAAATGTGAAAGGCCATATCTAGAGCCAGTGTTTGGTTTGTCCGTTCTGAGCTATGGTTGAAACACAGACCCTCTGCAGATATAAATGGCTCATTATTTTCAGATGATTAGACACTAATGAAACATACTTATGAATATTATATTCAATTGCTGCCATATTCTGCCGATAGATCCCACTAAATCTTACACACTGGCTGTTTAAGGTGACTTAGCTCATGAAACCAGCATTAAACTGAATTAACAGTCATTACACAGGTAATCTGTCATACATAGGGCATTTTAGATTTAGTCTGTGGAGTAATCTTTAAAGGCACTGCCTGTTTCATCTCCACTTTTACCAGAGGATGTCAAATTTTAGCCCCGAATCTCATGGTCAGGGTGAGGGTCGGGCTCTTGTGTAAGGGCAGTGAAGGACCAGGCTTTACCCAGCTTGTATTCCTCCTTAGTGAGCCCATCCACCTGCATGTCTGGCTTCTCCTTCTTCACGCCATTCTTTCTGTCAAACTCTGCAGTAATCTCAGCCAGCGTCTTGCCCTTAGTCTCTGGTAAGGTGAGTCCCAAAAACACAGCTGAGACAAGACAGACAGCCAAGAACGGCAGGAAGCAGAAGTTCCCCAGGCTGCTGACGATGAAAGGGAACAGCATTCCAACCAAGAACAGGCTGATCCACATAAGTGAGCCAGCAACCATGTACGCCGCTGGCCGAGCTGCCTGGTCGAAGATCTCCGCTGGTAAAATCCCAGTCACTCCTGCCGGGCCCAAGCCGAAGCTCAGGATGTAAGTGAACACGCACGCCATACTGAGGTAGGGCATTCCAGCCACCCCATGGCTCTGGAGGGTAAGAGCTATCGTGAAGATTATGGTCCAACAAGACATAAGACTGTACCCTCCGACAAGAAGGACCCTGCGGCCCACACGTTCAATCAGCAGGTTACTCAGGATAGAAGCCGTTAGCTCAGATGCCCCTGTGCCGATGGTGATATACTGGATTTTCTCCGGAGGGATCCCTGCTGTGAGAAAGATGTAGGAAGCGTAGAAGTAGATGGAGTCATTGCCGCAAAGCATCATGGCAGAACTGGTCGCCATGACCGTCCGGAGCTGGGATCGCAGGTCACGATTCTTGAACAGGGACCAGGGCGTCATGGCAGAAGCCGAAGTGGTTTTTCTGCTGCTGCTGCTGCTGCTCCTGAAGCATCTCCTCCATCTCTGAGACAGGCGCCTCCCCACCACGAAGCCTTCCGAGCGCCCGGACGCATGCTTCCCGGTCCCCGCGATCGATCAGAAGGTATCTCGGACTTTCGGGGAACCATGGTAGGGTAAGGAGCTGGATCAACCCTGGCAAAGCATTACTAGCTAGTAAATAGGGCCAGAGATGTTCGGCGCCCAGCACCTCAGTGATTCCCACAACCTGACCCAAGAAGATCCCAAAAGCAGTGAAGACAGCAGAGGAAAAGGCCACAGCACCTCGAAGGTGTTTGGGGGCGCTTTCCCCAAAGTACATGGGCTGGATGTTCATACTGACTCCTGAGTTCACCCCCACCAGAAACCGAGCAAAGATGAGCATCTCAAATGATTTTGCCAGCCTGCACGTTAACACAAGTACAGCAGCAACAAACAGGAAGGAATTGTTCAGAAGCAGCGAGTTCTTCCTACCAAAGCGGACTGCCAGAGGTCCTGCCAGCAGGGCTCCTATCAAACCACCCAGAGAGAAGGCTGACACAATAAAAGTCCATATCAGGGTCACCTGGGAGGTCTCCAAGCTGATGCCCCAGCGGTCCATGTAGGTATCATTGATGAAGACCTGGATGTAGCTGGTGGGTGCGTTGATGATTGAAATGTTGTAGCCATACTGGAAGGTGCCTCCGATGGCAGCAGAGCAAACAGTCAAAGCAAGGATCCTGCTGGAGGGTTTGCTTGTGTCACTTGGCTCAGTGCCCTCTGTGGAGTCCATCTCAGGGCAGTCTGTCCTGAAGGAAAAGCAAACATTGGTGCTCTTACCTGCAGTCTTAATTCTTTACAAGCACTGAAGTTAGCTAGCTTTAGCTTAACTGATAACCTTGTTTAATCAAACATGCTACATGGGAAGTGTCTTCTTTGTAACCATGCTAACGGTCGCGTCGTCCTGTGATTTAAGAGGAAAGGAGACTGACGTGCTACACGAAGCCGGTTTCAACTTGGTATTTTTTTCCCCTCAGTGTAAACTGTCAGGCACCTGCCCGCCAATCATCTGCAACATTTTTACCTCAGACCCAACCACAACCAAACCAATGGAAAACTTCAAACAGTCGTATCGTAGCAGTGTTTCTACGTTTTAATTGTGATAATTCTCTAAGCTAATAAGGTCTATAACCTCTTTCCACCGCAGTTATAAAATTATCAAAATCTAAACTAAAAACTAAAACGAGGAGCGAAAAAACATTTTAGTTAACTGAAATAAAAGTAAAAACTAGACTGAAAAAAAAAACTATCTGAAACAATATTGTGTACTTACAAACTGATTTAAAAAATATGCAGGAAACGTCTCTATGGTTTTAGTCTGTAAATTTGTCAACACAACAGGCAAGAAGAAGCACTGGTGCAAAATCCTAACAAGAACTTAACAAATCTTGGTAAAATAAAATAAAATGAAATGAAATGAAATGAAATGAAATGAAATGAAATGAAATGAAATAAAATAAAATAAAATAAAATACTAAAACTACCACCACTACTACTACTACTACGTCTACTACTACTACTACTACTACTATAATAATAATAATGATAATAATAATAATAATAATAATAATAATAATAATGAACTAAAACATATTGAAACAATAATAACTAAACTAAAACAAGCAAACCAATTCTGGAAACTTGCTCAAACGAAACTGAATTAAAATTGAAAATGAAATAGAAATAAAAACTAAATAAGAAATTCAAAACTATAACTCTGTTAGCTGAACCAGTCATATAATGTCGACACCAAAACATCAGTTAACCATTATAGATTAGCTACATTTTTACATATTATATTGTTTAAATGTACCGTCCGGCTGTTAATATGTATATATCATTGTGCACAGCCAATATCCCTGCAGGCTGTATATAATGTAAGAATAAATACATATATTCACCCACTCATTATATATCCAGTCAATTTCTTTTGCACAATTTAATGGTTACATCGTTCGAACAGCTGTTGTGTCTTGTCTGTATTATTCTTTTGTAAGTACACTGACCAATAATTAGATTACAAAAATAACAACACTTATCCTGGTAGTCCAGACTGAGGGAATAGAAGATCCATTTTACACGTGTCTCTGCCTGTGCGCGTACAGCCTTCTGATTGGTTTACATCGAGCTAAAAACATTACGTAATCTCTCTGCGTCGCGAGTAGGTAGAAAGTTGTAAACATTTTAACTAACGGCTGTAAAACGGTACAAGTTGTAACAACCACCACTTCCAAATATGACGTCAGTATAAATCAATATTAGGCTAGGCTTAGATCATATCTCTTTGCTCATACCTTCCTGACATTTCACCAGGGTATATATGATGGTATTTCTGTGAAAAAAAAACATTCTAGCATATTGCAATTTTTTTGTGTCTTATACACAATTAGCCTTCTTAGACAACTTGTGATGAGTTTAAACACTTAGAATAAAAGAATATATAGGAAATAAGTGTACTCATTCCATAGATTCCATAGATGTTAAAGGACCCAATGACATTTGTTGCAGTGGAAACCAGCACATGATTTGACTGAATAATGATTTATGGATGTATCATGCGACTAATAAAATGCTTTTGTAGTTGGAAGACATAATTTCAAAATAAAGTATGTGTGGGAATAAAAAAAAAAACAAAAAACTGAATTCCCTCTGCACAGCTGCCAGTATCAGGGATCAGGTGCTGGTCGGTCGCAGGAACATCTCAGGTAAAAAACAAACATAAAACCTTCTGGCTTCTTCAGATTCACTCAACAGAATTACATGAGCACCCACAGGTGTGATAATACACATGGATCACGTGACTAATTATCACAGTCATTTCATTTTTCCTTTAAAAAAAAAATCCCCAGCATTTTCCAGATCATCCAAAGAGTATAATAATTTATACAAAATTACATTAATCAGAAAACAAAGCAAGATTCATACAAAGTTACAAGAGTGACATTTTATATGTGATTTAACCTCATACCATTATACAAATGACTGAGTTGAAAATCTTAAAAAATAGACTACAGATCCTACTTTTGTCTTATGTATATGTGAGAATATTTTAATAATTCCACATCTGGTCATATTTAATTAATAGCTGGGAGACCTAGGCTATAGAATAGAAATGACAAGCCAGTTATTTCTTTTCTATCTCCTAACAATTATTCTCTTGGATAAGTTTCCTATTGTAATAAATAAATTTTATGATTATTAGTATATATGTTTATATATATATATGTATATATTATATATATAATATATCATATATATTATACATAATATATATATATATATAACACCATATATATATATATATATATATATATATATACATATATATATTTTTTTTTTTTTTTTCAATCAATTAAAAACAGTTGCAACAGTGATTGTATATTTCTAAATACCCTGGTATGCAAAAAACAGCACGCACATCCAAAAACGATGAGTGCTGGGTGCTGGACGAAGAGCAGATGCAAAAGTACAAAAACATACCAAAAGTCCGCACACCAGAAATTGCTCCTTTGAAGGTTTTTTAATGGTATCACCACACGTGACGTTTCGGGCAACAGCCTTTCATTGTTGATGAACACCTTCATTGTCTGATGAAGGACTGTTGCCCGAAAACGTCACGTGTGGTGATACCATCAAAAAACCTTCAAAGAGCAATTTCTGGTGTGCGGACTTTTGGTATGTTTTTGTAAATACCCTGGTATACCATAATATCTTAAGACCTCCAAACCCTAATACCACCACTACTGCTGTACATGCATACCTGCTCAATCTTATATACCAGCTTGTAAGTTTACCTAATACCTACTAGTCAGCAGTCTGGACGTCTTGATGTTACTGTTTCTCAAATAGTACAAAGTAGATACAATAGATACCAACACATCCAGGCCTGGCTTGGCCTTTGGTGTTGTCAGTTTTTTTTAGGGCACAAAGGCCAAATGCCAGGGCAGCGAGGCCATCAAATAAAACAATTTGAACTCCACAGAAATAATTAATTTAAGCTAAAGGTTAAGGATATATTTATGAATAGGTACATATATTTATTAATGCATCCTGACTTTTGTTTGCGTTCTTCTCCAACAGGGCGCCTTCCCCAACAAAGAGGAAGGAGGGCGACAAGAGTAAACAGAGAGGTAAGGACAAGTCAGGAGCCACGAAAGAAGGAGCTGACAAGACCCGGGGCTGAGAGAAAAACCGCAAATGGTGCAGCGCTTCCAGTGGGAGCAGCAGGTCAGAAGCTGTTCTTGTAAAATAACACTAGCTGCTGCCTGGCACTTTTTTTTTTTTTTTTTGTTACACTTTAAAATAACCATCACTGATCAATGTAGTTAATAGTTATTTCACTCTTAACAAACAATGAAATTATTATTAATTATGTTTACTAATTATTAGTAATGCAGTCATTTATTATTTTATCATTATTGTGTGTAATATAAAATGATTAGTTCATAAATTATACATTGTATCATAGCTGATAAAAGACAATCACAAATAGATTCTGATTAAATTATTAAAGTAACAGTTTATTGTTACAAACCTTGTAACTTTTTATGTACTATATTAAGTATTTTAGGGCTGCAACTAATGATTATGATTATTAGTTGTCCATAAAATGTCAGAAAAAGCTAAACAATGTGATTATTGCCTCCCAGAGCCCAAGGTGATGTCCTCAAATGTCTTGTTATGTCCACAGTTCAAAGATATTCAGTTTACTGTCATGAAGGAGTAAAGAAACCAGAAAATATTAACATTTGAGAAGCTGAAATCAGAGGAATTTGCCTTTTTTTTTTCTTAAAAAAAATTACTCAAAGTGATTCATTATCAAAGTTGGCAATTAATTTAATAGTTGACAACTAATGAATTAATTGCTGCAGCTTTAAAGTATTTGTTAATGATTACCAAATGATTTGAAAACCTTTAAGAAATCATGAGAGATGAACTAGATATTTGTAACATTTTGTTCATGGTTAATAATGAGTTTGTAAACCATCTACAAACATTATTTGGATTTTATGTTATAATTACATCGGCAAGTTGCGAGTGAGAATGTGTTGTCTATGAACATTATCGGGACGTTTATTGTAAAGTTTCAACTAATGTTTATAATACTTTGTAAATACTTAATGTAAATCTATAAACATTATTTGGATGGCCATTATAAAGTTGCAACTGATGTTATAAAACTTTACAATTGCTTAGTAAATGGTTTATAATGCCTTTATAAACATGGTTTGATGTTTGTTAACAGTTAGATAACTATTAACTAAAGTTTCGTTAACTATCAACATTATTGATGGTTATTCTGTGTTACCGATTTTTGATTTGGATGAAAGAAAATGTCAAGTAAGAGGCGCTCCGTATTGTGTTTTATGTCCTGACTTTGACACAAGGTCCAGCTCCAGCTCCAGCTCCAGCTCCAGCAGCAGCTTGGGCTCCAGCTCCAGCTCGTCCAGCTCCCGCTCCTCTTCCTCCTCCTCCTCACCGAACCCGAGCCGACAGCGCCACAACAACAGACGACGCTCAAACGCAAAGTACGGAATTAGTTCTAACGAAAAATGTTTTCAAAAATTAAGCAAGTGGTGAATCTTTTCAATTTCAAGTGAAAATAAAGTCTAAAGTCTAAATTAAAGAACATTTTCTTTGAATGAAACTTTTTCTCCTGCTGTTTTCTTCTAACGTCATTTCTCCCTTCACCCTAACCCTAACCGCTGCTGTAGTTACTTGATGTGCAAAACAATGGGCTAACATTACTCACTAACATTACTTACTGTGTTATTACGATGAATGAACATAATTACAATAGCACTCAATGTACCTCTTCAGTGAACGTGTCTTTTTCTTCTCTCTATTTCCAAAGTGGCGTTGATCATTTCTCCATGGAGCTCGGCTAGAAAAGTTGTTGTTTCCGCTGTAGTGAATCTCTTAATGTCTCACACTGTGATCCGGGAACACTAAGAAACTCATTAGTGGGTAAAATATTAACTGAAAATTTCACTCAAGGTCAAAATCAGCCAAGAAGGATGACGGAGACTGACGACATAGGAGCCCGAACCCAAAACCCACCAAAGTCTACCTGGGCCGGCTGACCAGAACTGTTATCAAGGTGAATATTTAACCACATTATTGACCTCATGACTCCGTATTTCTCCTTTGTACTTCGCATACAGGGAGTTATGCCCACCTGATTTTGTTGACTTGCTCAGATTTTCTTGATTTGGTCATTTTTTCGACAAGGTAGGTTGCAGATTTTTTGCATTTTCCTTAACCAATAGTTGAAAATGCTAGCAATCGCTTAATAGATTAATCATTAATAATTAAGATACAAAACTAGGGCTGATTATTAACAGTTATTTTTACAGTTGATTAATTGGTCCATTATTTTATGAATTAATCGATTAATAGTTGTTTGGTCTATAAAATGTCAGAAAACTGTGTTTCCAAACCAAAGATGACGTCCTCAAATGTCTTGTTTTGCTCAAAACCGAAGATATTCAGTTTACTGTCAGAGACGACCAAAGAAACCAAAAAATCAAAATCAAAATAGTTGGCGATTTATTTAATAATCGATTAATCGTTGCAGCTCTATACAAAAACCTTTTTTTTTTTTTTCATTTTAAGTTCAAGTTTAAGGTTCCTTATCCATCAAATGGCTCCGCCAGAGAAAGCATTGTCAAGTTAAGTGCAATTAATACCATATCTAGTGATTAATGATTAATTATTAACATCCCTTGTGAGTAGGCTTTTTTTGATCGCAAGCCTGCACATGGAGTTTTATTTTGAAAATTGAGCAGATTCTCTTCTCCATTTCTGTGACTGACTTCCTGCCCGCTCGATCTGCTCTGTGCAGCTTGACGTGGCTTCCGTCAAAAATAGACCCTGCACGTATCCTCGGTGGAGCAGAGCGGAGAACCCAGTCGAATCACAAGAATTGCTTAGAATGGCCGTGATCAGCTCCGGGGGGGGCGACGCAGCCGTGTCCAGTGGAATCAAGCGATGAAGCTGCTCGTAGAGACGCTGCTGATGTTCTGTGACACTCCTTGCTCGACTGAATATAAAGTATTGGCATGATCCATATAGGTGCTGTGCATCAGAGTTAAGAGGCAACACATGTAAAAGGCAACCAAAACATTTTCAGTATTAGGCAGCTGTGCAAAATAAAGGTAATACTTTGAATAAGATTCTTTCATTGCTTGCAGTAACCTCAATTCCGCGTTAACTTTAAGTGTGCAGGAGCAGAGTATTTGACCTGGAGCGTGGACATGAGCCAACATGAAGCAATCAGTGACACATTATAAGAGAGGGGAAGTAGAGGGAGGTTATGGTGTGATGTTTGCACGTGCTATTACATTTATACGGAAGCATTACTACAACATCTAAGAATTCAGACATAAGTGCTTACACATATGAGTCATTCAAAGACCGATGAATAATTCAGCTCATGATGAGGTAATGATGCTATTATTTCCATCTGGTCATAATGAAAGTGCTAAGAAAGTTTTAATAGTCTTTCTGGAATATTAACTTAAGATGAGGATTTTTTTTAACTTTTCATCAAAAGAATGCAACACAAAGTGCTTCACACAACAAAAACAATAAAACAATAGCCCCACACACACACACACAAAGCAAGACTTTTGTAATAGTAAAGACTAAAATAAGAACATCACTCATTAAAAAGAGGAACTGAGAAAACGCTGTCATAAGTGAGGAAACACGAGAGGCAGGATAAAGAAAAATAGAAAAATAGAAAATAATTTAAAATCAATCAATAAATAAGTAAATACATAAGTTAATAGATAAAATAGAATAATATGACAGCTAGAAAAACAGATTACACAACAATAATAAATACATAATAATTAAAGAGATAAAGTTCAATTAAAAGCTAAAAAGGTAGGTTTTGAGTTTGCTTTTAAAAATATCAACACTCTCTGCAGCCCTCAGGTCTTCAGGCAGGCTCCACACACGTGGACCATAGCTATGAAATGATGCCTTACTGTGGGTTTTTGTTCTAACTTTGGGATGATTTAAAGGCCACTAACCGAAGACCTGAGAGTTCTAGAGGGTTCATAAAAGATAAAAGCAAAATCTGATATTTGATAAAAGCAAATCTGATAAATAGCAGGGACTAAAAACCATTAAGAGCCTTATAAACCAATAAAAGGATCTTAGAATCAATTCTGAAGCACACAGGAAGCCAATGCAGAGACGTTTAGCTCAGTTGGTAGAGTTTCCGACTGATGTATGGAGGCTGTTGTTTCTGCAGTGGCCTGCTGGTTCAACTCCCGCCTTTGGCCCTTTGCTTTGTGTCATCGCCCTCTCTCTGCCCGTTTCCTGTCCACTCTCTGGCTGTCCTGTCCAATAAGGCAAAATGCCAAAAATAAATTAAAAAAAAACTTTAAATAAAAGACACAGAATGATCAGAAATGCTAATCATGTTAGCCCATGGAGAGCCATGGTTACCTACCAGTCAGTTGGCCTCTGTTGTGTTTGGCTGGGTGACATTATACGGTTATGTAATTAGAAATTCTAATGCAAAAGAGTCAGATTGATGTCTATGTGCAAATTAAAATCACTTAAAACAAACACAGGTATGCTAGCAGCACTGCTAATCCAGTTAAAAGATCGCCTTCAGTAGTAGCAGCGCTGATAAAAAAAAAAAAAAAAAAAACAACTTAAAACAACAACACTGGTTAAAATCGGGTTTAAAACAGTGGGTTAAAATGAAGTAGGCAGACGTGGAGGCCGCCATCTTGCACATGCGTATCATCAAAACTCTTGCAATGCAAAGAGATGTGTCTAGATGTTGTGGCAAATTTCAATGCGTTCTTCCGTTGTGGCTTTGAAGGAACACATCCAGGAGATCTTCTCCACCTACGGCAAGATCAAGATGATTGAGATGCCCATGAACCGCCTCCACCTTCACCTGTCCAAAGGCTACACCTACGTGGATTTGAGATGCCAGAGGAGGCGCAGAAAGCCCTAAAACACATGGACGGAGGTAAGAAGATGTGGAGGAACATGAAGGATTAAAGGGATTAAAGGAAGAAAGAATACATTTGAAAAACTCATCAGCAATGTTTCTGTCCAGAGGTCATGACCCGGTTAGTTGAGATAATCCAAAGACCTTGTTGTGAGCAATTTCATGTAGGAACTACTTTATTTCTCCAGTAGAATCTACTGGAGCAATTTCCTTTTACAAGAAACTGAAACTGTTCACAACAAGGTCTGTGAATTACTTTGTGTAGCCATGTTCTTGGAACTTTGAGCAACACAAGCTGAGTGCCATTTAGTCCCATTATGTACACTAAAATTATCCAGATCAAAGATATAACTACATGCCAGAGAAAAAATATGTATTTTTTAATTTTTTGAGTAAACTGTCCCTTTAAGGTACTCATTTTACCTCAAATATTCTTGATTTTTGGAATGTTTTGCCTGTCAAGTCAGATCGACGGTCAGGAGATCACGGTCACAGCTGTGCTGACTCCCACAGTGCGCCCTCCCCCGTGGAGGCTGTGCCCTCCCTGCAGGACGCCTCCGCTGCCACCAATGTGGCAATGCACTCCACCTCGAATGAGGAGAAGGTGAGCAGGATGTGAAGTGTGCTGGAAATGGTGCAGCAGTGCTTGATTTGGGAAACAAATAATACAGATTATCCCTCAACTGCTACTCTACATTGTTATACAGCCTGTTTTCTGTGTGTCTCCATCACTCTTTTCTGTTTTCTTTCTTTCTTAGGTCTCGGTCTCCACGGCGATGCTCCCCGGTACGTCGGGTACTGTATCCCTGAGTAAATTCTTTTAGCCAGTGTTTTATGCTAACATTTTAGCATGCAGTACAAAATGATAAGACACAAGTATTATCTTAAAACCTAGAAAGTGAGCTCAAAACAACTCTGACTTCAGCAGTTTTGTGGTGGAAAGTGAACAAATAGTTTAAAATCTTATAAATAACTTACTGTTTGTAATTGGCAAGAACTGTTTTACTAGTTTTCATAAGAAGTGGAAGTGATGGCGTGTGGTAGACATTCCTGTGTAGCAGACGAATATGAATTTCACAACCTTTTCTAGTTTACAACACAAAGCAGTTACGAAACATTCGTCACCCACTTTCAGACGCACTTGTGAATAATTAAAGGCATAATATGCAGAATTTTCCTGAAACTCACCTCATATAAACAATCCCTCTAAATCAGAGGTGCTCAAATTCTTTCCTATGAAGGGTCAAAAATGAATCTGGATGGAGGGCCAATGCTAAAAAATGAAGCTAAATTTACTAGTTTTATAGAAAATAAATTCTAAATCTAAAATACAGTTTATAAATAATGAAAACACTACTCTTTAATCAGATTAACAATAATGTTATTAATTTGTAGAGATTAAAAAAAACATCCACGTGCTTCATTTTTGGAGGAGAGAGAAATTTGAATCAGTAATGAAAATGCAAATTGATGCAAGTTTCTATCAGCTACTGCTAAGGTCCCACACATTTTTATTCTGTGCTGTAATAACAATTAAACAAGATTGGTACTTGGCAGTCAGATTTGTCCTTTCCTGTTTCCTGTACTTTGGTATGTATGTGTCTCTGTTAAAAATAAAAGCAAATATTGTAGAAGGTTTAAAGATGTGGCTGGGTAACCCAGGAAAAGCGACCCAAGTTATCGAATGCTAGCAAAACGCTAGCTAATCTACATCAATCATTATCTAGTTAGTTAGCCAGTGTTTTACTAATTTTAGCGAATTTAAGATGTACTATTTAGTATATGCTGCTTTTACAAGTTACAGCAACATCTTTTAACCTTCTCCGAAATTTAATTTTCTTTTTAACATGTCTTTTAGACAGACTGAGCATATAGCATATACAGGAAACAGGAAAGGAGAAAGTTGAAGTTGAAAGTTCAACTGTTATTGGAGCACAGAGAGAAAAAAGGGCGGGACTTAAGAAGGGTCAATTCTCCAGCCATTAAGTCTGGTGCCACTGAAGAAAAAGAACGTGGAGTAAGCTAACACATTCAAAAACACCTGAAGCCTTATGCCTCAAATGAATGAAATATGACATTTATGTTTATTTTTAAGGAAGTTAATGAATGTTACAGGCTACTTATCAGACCACACATACTGTATCTCCTGGTTTCCATAAAGTGGATGTTCAAGTCTCATTCCTCATGTATGTCATGATTAAGCCGCTGAGTTTCCTTCACACTTTATTGCATTTTGTTTTTATCAAATAAATCTCAGCCAAACGTTTTTTGCAACATTCTGACTTTTCACATTTTCACTTAGTTTTTTTATTTTTTATTTTTTACAGGTGATTAGAAACACAATTGAATGTGTTTCAGCCCACCATCATTCAAAGTATTGATGTCAGGTTAGCATGAAGCAAATCACTCCAATCAAAATTGATTGTAGTGTCTGTGTTCTTGTTACTGAAGCAGTAAGTTGACTGATGATTTTAAAATAGTCTCAAAATATAGATAAATAAATCTTACTGTACAATATGGCAATCAGTGTTCTCTGGACTCCATCTGGCACAGCTCAGATGTTCAGTTTCAGTGCTGTCCATTGTAATCAATTATGTTACTGAATTACAGATTTTAATTGGCGCTTCTGGTCGGAGTTTAGGTTTTAATCAACTTCCTCTCTGTAACCCCGCTCTTATTTTGTGACAGATGCTCCAGCATCACTTCTGACAGTCAGTCACATTGACAAAGGCAGCTATACAAGTGAGTCACAATAAGTCAGATACCAAATAAAGGTACGTGTCTGCTTCAGTGTAAATCTGAAAATAGAATAGTCATTATGACATGATCAGTAAGTAGAGGTCAGAGGGTTACAGTGTGAATTCTATTTAATTTTTATGTGTCACTGTGATCTTCTGATCCTGACATTTACAGTTTCAGCAGAAACAGTTTTTTTTTTAACATGTTCTCATCAGTGTGTGTGTGTTGTTTTGTTTGATCTTTTTCCCTAAAAATCTTATTTTGTATATCTGGCAGTGTGTGGTTCACCTGATGGCTTGACAATAAAGTTCTAACAATCACATTTTTGTCTGTCAGTGATTCAAACCCTTTTCACCATCATTCACGTCAGTGTACTCAACCTTTATTTCTATGGAGGAACATTGAGCAACCTGTTACAAGGTATCACTTGTTTGGAGTCCGCAATCGGCTCATATCGGCTGCATTCACACCAAAGTCGGAGCCTCCTCTGTGACAGTGTTGGACAAGTTAGGGTTCAAAATCAGACACCAACATTTATTATCACCACATCTCAGAGACACGCTGTCAAGAACCAGAACCTCTAATGCTCAGCATTTAACAAGTTATATCCCATTTGTTTCAAAGTAAAAATACCAAGTTGAAGTTTTACAGGAAGTAACATGCTGTAGCAATTTCTTGATCAACACCACCAGACAGCACTGGCTTCTTAAGTTTTGTCATCGCTGTTTGTCACCTACGCAGCTTCCCCTAAAATCACAACTTGGCATTTCTTCATTTAATTATCCAGATTAAAACATTGAAAGAACATGTAAAAACAGAGGACATGAAACATTTCATCTAAGTTAGTTGATAAATTAAACAAAGGATATAAATCTGAATAGTAATGTTAAGTTTGACAAACCTAAGATAGCATTTTGAGCAAACTTTCGAACCTAAACTTACACAACAAATTCCACCTTAGTTGAGTAAATTTTAAAAAAGGCTTTGCAGCTGGTTGCTTTACTTCTTCTGTCAAGTTTCTTTTTTTACTTTTTTGATGACCAAGAAAAACTAAAAGGAATAGTTTGCCATTTTGGGAAATCATTTCACTTTCCACATTAATGTTTGTAGGATAAATATGAAGCCACAGCAAAAGGTCAGTTAGCTTAGCTTGGCATAAAAACTGGAAACAGCTAACCTGGTTCTTTTCCTCCAAAGCATAATAGTACATACACAAACAGAAATGAAAACCAAAATGACACTTTGTGGTTTTATGGGGTGGTAACCAGCTGTGGGCTGTAGGGTATTTGTCCCATCATTCAATCTTCATTCTATGGTATCAATCTTTTCCTCCAACTCAGCAAGGAAATCAATACACATGTTAACTGAAATGTCTAAAATTTCTTAATGGTTAGGACGATCATTTTTTTGATACTTAACTGTAGTTTTAAATTGAAAAACAAGCATTCCTCACTGATTTTTTTAATTTTGGGGTCTGAATTCGACCTCTCCGACATGAGCAGCTTGATATTTTAATTTGGAGTTAAAACTTTTTTTTCTTTAGCTTAAAATTTCAAAATGAGGATTTCAAACTGCAAAGTGGTATTTCCATTTCAACATGAGGTGGTAGCTGTGGACACCAACGTTAGGAACCATACTCAGAAAATGACTGAGTAAAGCTGTGTTCCTCTTTCTGTAGAATAAGAGTGCGTGTGCCCCTCCTATTGACCTTATAAATATGAAGGATATTTCCTTAGCAAATCAGACTTTTGTGTTTGAGTGTCCAGACTGAGACTTTTAATCACTCAGATTTCTACTGCACAGAGACACACGGTCATATTGGGACCCAGGATGGCTTTCTCCTTCGCTCTGGACTGGCGCTCGTGTGTTTGATGCGCTGCCTTTCTTCCTTGCACAAGGTGAGTGAGTGACTCATGACTTATTGAGCCTTTGAAGGGAAACTAGAAATGCTTGAGAGAATAAAGATATCACTTTGTATCATATAGAAACTGGATAATACAGTTATCATTTAAAAAGATCTCTTATCTGTCTATCTCTTATTCATAAAAGTTAATATTTTGCACACATGAGATTTTCATATTGTATTTAACATGAATGGAGTGCCCTTGAGATATTTAAGATATTTATGAGTGTTTTGGTACCTTTAAAGCCTGCAGAGCTTTAAACAATTGTTTCAAGGCTTGGTCATACTTGCACAAATGCAGGGAGGTGGCTGTACCCTGCTGAGGCAAACGTCTGTGCTTTGGTTTGCTTTGGTTGAGGCTGTGACTCCACCTCTTCAGAGTTCACGAAGAAAGCATGAAGAAAGGACATAAATCCACAGCCAGGCCCTTAATTTGTATATTTGTGACCGGGCCTTCAACATTTTGGGGAAATACATTTATTCACTTTCTCCTGTTCATCTGTATGGACGAACAGGGAGAGAGTAGCCTGGCTGTCCTCAAAGTAACAAATTACACCTACTGGCTCCTCTGCAGCTCGCTAATCAGCATTATCCTAACTGCTATTTGTGTCATTTATTTGTATTTCTTTGTAAGTGGCCTACTTAAAATTCAAATACTTTTAGGGGGTAAAACTAACCACATTACTATTTTTTGCTGTTAAAAAATAGACAGAATATTTTCCTACACATCGACTTAATCATAGTATTCTGTGTTGTTCTGTGCCTTGTAGCTCATCCTCGGCATAAAGTGCCTCAGCCTAAAGGTACAGGACATATCATTCCCACCTGCTGTGTCACTGTGTCAAAAGCCCCATCGACACACCAAATCAACGCCTGCTTCGAGCAAAAGGAAAACACATTTGCTCATTGTAAAGTACATGCTTACATGTAAGTAGTAATTAAGTACGCTCTCACACAAGCTTCATTTTGTGTCTCTGTTTGTGTTGCGGTGTGTCAGGCAGTGTCCCCGACACATCATGAGCAGGAAAGCAAGAATAATGTGTTCAAGAGAGGGGCCGTTAGAAACTTTGCCACAGCAGTGATAGTGAAACATTTTGGGAAATACACTTTCTAGAAGAGGATTAGATGAGGAGATGAATACCACCTTCATGTCTGAGCTCTAAATATGCAGCAAAAGTAGGACACAGTTAGTAAAGTTTGCTAATGTTTGTTGAGCTATAGTCGGGAGGTGATGAGCTTAGAATAAGTACAGCACCAGGTTAGCTTAAACAAACAAGCACAGGAGGAAGTTTGATTGTACTGAGCCTTATACGGTAAAGACCGTACTTTTCGCTTGATTTATTATTTCAGCAACGATTTTCCTAATGACTTTATGGTCTCAATCACTAGTTTCAAATCTTCTTTTATACAGCAGGATGCTCATTCGATAAATTATGTTCCTATTTAGAGTAAAATAGACCATAAAACAGAGTATGATTTAGAGAGTTAGACCATTTTTTTGGGTCATTTCTTCAGCAATTAATTAACGGCAATTAATCGATTTTCTGACAGTAAACTGAATATCTATCTATTTTTCAATTGACAAGATTGTGACATATATGTCCTGGTTTTCATTGATCGCGGACGAATTGGACTGGATATTGGATATCGACTCAAATTGTACTCAATACTCAACTATAGGTTTAAAAGTTACTAAGCAGATTACATCTTCCCTGATTTCCAGCCTTTATGCTAAGCTACCTGTCTCCTGGCTGAAACTCCATATTTACTGCAGCCTACAGACATGACACTGGTGTCAGTCTTCCTATCTAACTCTCTGCAAGAAAGTGATAGACAGGAACATATATATTATATGCAGACCCAAGTTGACCATTGTGCTACTGCAGATGTTTTTGTTGTTTAAAGGACCAGTGTGTAACATTTAGAGGGATTTGTTGACAGAACATGGTGGAAACGGAATATGAAATTCCTAAGTATGTTTTCAGTGGCGTATAATGGCCTGAAAGTAAGAATGGTTGTGTTTTCTGTCCTTTCAACCCGGCAGATTTGTGAAGGGGAATAAAGTTTGGTGTTCGGACCCAACAGCCTGGTGGATCCCTCAAAGACTTGAGAGGTTAAGACAAGTAAGTCGAAATTCACAGCTTCTTCATGGTAGATTTTGTGTTATCATTTTCAGATTTTATTTTTATCTCTTTTATTCATCTGTACCCAGATAACAAATTCTCATAACACATTGTGCCAACGGTTTTCTTGTTTTTTATTTTTGTTTTTGTTTTTGTTTTTTTTTATTTAGGATTTCTTAGTTTGACTTAAAATCAAATGCAGCATAAATTGAGGAAATTTTATTCCCTATGAGACTCTTAACTCAACTCCTTTTTCCACAGAGAGGAATAAATTGCACAATCCTCAGTCACTACTGGCAATGAAGATAATGCATCATGACCTTCAATGCAGAAATCCTGTCACACTTTTATTTTCTCAGATTAAACTGTAATGTAATTCTAAGTTACATTAAATTATCAGTTTCCTCTGCTAACAATGTCCTTGTATGAATCTTTATTGTCTTCTAAACTAATAAAGATAGTTTTGAGCATTGTTGTTGTCATGTTACTATTTGTGAATGATATACTGTTTTTATTTTTTACATCGGAGCCTTGGAAAACTGTAAAAGACATCAAAGAAAAATATGACTACCTAAAAATGCCTTGAAATTAATTTCAAATGAATTTTAAAATAAATAAACAGATAAATGCACAACAATAATAAATGCACAATAAATAAAGGGATAAAGTTCAATTAAAAGCCAGGCTAAAAAGGTAGGCCTTAAGTATCCTTTTAAAAATATCAACACTCGCTGCGGCCCTCAGGTCTTCAGGCTGTTCCACAGATGTGGGCCATGGTTCATATGATAAAAGCAAATCTGATAAATAGCAGGGACTAAGAGATTAAGAGCTTTATAAACCCCTAAAAGGATCTTAAAATCAATTGTGAAGCACACAGGAATGCAGAGACTTTAAAAGTGGTGCAATGTGTGCTCTCTTTCTGGTTCCCGTCAGCACACGTACCAGCTGAGTTTTGTAAGAACTGTAACTGAGCAATATTTTTCTTAGGAAGACCAGTCAGCAGAGCATTACAGTAATCAATTCTGCAGGTAATAAAATCGTACTTCAGTGTCGTGTTGGTTTGAGGGAGAAATGGTCGCTCTCTGGCAGTGTTCTTAAGATGATAAAATCCAGTTTTGGTTATACTTCTAATAAGTGGTTCAAAACTAAGATTTGAATCAAAGATAACTTCAAGGTTTTTCACTTTTTCACAGGGTTTTAGTACCAATTCTTGCAGTTCTGTGTTGCATTTTTCTCTCTGCGCTTCAGGGCCAAAAATTAAGACCTCAGTTTTGTCCTGGTTGAGCTGAAGAAAGTTTTCTGCCATCCGGGACTCGATATCTAAAATACAGTATAACATTGGGCATCGATTGGCTCTGAGTCATCAGGAGACACGGTGATGTACAGCTGTGTATCATCAGCGTAACTATGGAAACTGATGCTGTGTCTCCTGATGACGTTTCCAAGTGGCAGCATGTAAAGATTAAAGAGTGCTGGACCTAAAATTGAACCTTGGGGGACACCACAAATCATTTTATAGCTTTTTGACGAACATTCATCCATTCTTACACAAAATTCTCTGTCAGAAAGATAAGATTTAAACCAGTTAAAACCAGTACCACAGAGGCCAACCAGATTGTGAAGTCTAGCATAAAGAATTGTGTGGTCGACTGTCTCAAAGGTTGCAGTAAGATCGAGTAATACTAACAGAGAGTTTTTCTGAATCCATATTTGACCTCAGGTCATTAACAACCTTGACCAGTGCTGTCGCTACGCTGTGATTGGACCGAAAACCAGACTGGTATTTTTCAGAAATATTGCAGGAGATAATAAAATCACTGAACTGATTAAAAACAAGCTAAAATTTTACTTACAAATGGCAAATTGGACACTTCTCTGTACTTGAGGCATCTAAATTATTTTGCTTCAAAAGAGGTTTAACCATGGCAGTCTTAAAAGCAGCAGGGAAAACACTTGCCTGAAGCAAATAGTTTACAATGATAAGAACATCTTCATCTAAAAAGCTATAAACTGTTTTTAAAAAGGATGTGGGAATGGGATCTAAAAGGCAGGTTGCTGGTCTTAATTGAAAGATTACTTTACTTTAAGCATTTCAGCATAAACCGGGACAAACCTCTCTAGTGTTTCCTCACATTAACACAAATGTTCATTGGTGCTAAAATTCACAGGCTGGGATTAATGTAAATTATATCTAATAGTTTCTACTTTACTACTGAAGTGGACTGCAGATTCTTCACATTTTGAGTTGGTTGACGTATTGCTTAACTTCATTAAAACAGGGTTAATTAAATGATCAATAAATGAAAATGAAAATGAATTTTGGCGTTGTTCGGGTTGTCAGTGATCAATTTAGAGAAACGTGCCTGTCTTGCATTTTTAATTGCTTTATTGTAGATAGTGAGTTGATCGCGGAAAATTTGGAAGCCGATCATTAGCTTATTCTTTCTCCATCTTCTTTCTGCTATCTGACAATTTCTCTTTAATTGTTTAATTTCTTCATCTCTCTGGGGGGTGTCTGATTGGTAGTAATCTTCTCCTGTTTTAGTGGGGCAACTTTATCAAGAGTTGATCTGAGTTTACTGTTAAAAGTCTCTACAATAAAATCACAAGATGTGGGTCAAAAGTCTGCAGGACTGTCACTTAAAAGCTCAATAAAATTTGCAGCCACTTAAGCAGTTCAAAAGTTGAAGTTGAAGGTCTAAAATGTGGCCTCTGTTGTGTGTTGGCTGGGTGACATGTTGGATAAAATTCATACGGTTAAATAAATTAGAAAATTCTTATGCAAAAGAGTCAGATTGATTGTCTATGTGCAAATTAAAATCACCTAAAACAAACACAGGCATGGTTCAAATTACGGGGGAGCTAGGGGGAGCTGGGCTCACCTGAAAAGGAAATGAGCTCCCCCGAAAGCCTCATTTGGGACATTTGGGGGAGCTCTAATATATGATGATCCTGAAATAAATAATAACAGTGAAAATATGGCAAAGTTTTGTGTTTATTCACACATGTTATATATTGTCACTAATTAACACAATGCTGTGTGCGCTGTTGTGTGCACCACCGTGACTGCTGCGCTGTCCGTGGTTCTGACAGGGAGCAGAGCTAACTGATAGACTTAACATGTTACTTCGATTCCTGTTTGCTTTTCGTTGTTGCAAATTGAACTTTTGGTCTGCATTCCACTTTCTCCCGATTCTAACAATCCACAGACAGAAGAGAAACGACAGTGAGCCGAAAGGACATTCAGTAAGGAGAGAGTGTGAGAGAGAGATGCACGCAGCAGAACAGCTGTTTCTCTGTGTCTGTGACATTTCTTAAAGTTGTCCCATGTAAAAACAAATGTGAGTTAATTTTGATTTAAGATCTCTCCACATTAGTTTACATTCACAAAGATCAGATTATGATGTTAATATTGAGGCAAAAATGCACTGAAGGCATCTGACTCGGCAGAACGTGCACTGGGGGGGGGGGGGGGGGGGACGAAGACAGTAGGGCTCCCCCGAAAGCCATTGTGTAATTCGAACCCTGAACACAGGTATGCTCGCAGCAGTGCTAGATACAGTTGCCCCCTTAAAATCTGGTTAAAAGATCACCCTCAGTAGTAGCGACACTGATAAAAAACAACTTAAAACAACAACATGGTTAAAATCGGGTTTAAAACAGTGGGTTAAAATGAAGTAGGCAGACGTGGAGGCCGCCATCTTGCACATGCGTATCATCAAAATCTCTTGCAATGCAAAGAGATGTGTCTAGATGTTGTGGCAAATTTCAAAGCATTCTCTGTTGTGGCTTTGAAGGAACACATCCAGGAGATCTTCTCCACCTACGGCAAGATCAAGATGATTGAGATGCCCATGAACCGCCTCCGCCCTCACCTGTCCAAAGGCTACACCTATGTGGATTTGAGACGCCAGAGGAGGCGCAGAAAGCCCTAAAACACATGGACGGAGGTAAGAAGATGTGGAGGAACATGAAGGATTAAAGGGATTAAAGGTACAGTTCACCCCAAAATCAAAAATAACTATTTTTCCTCTTACCTGTCGTGCTCTTTATCCATCTAGATTGTTTTTGTGTGAGTTTTGGAGATATGTGTAGAGATGACTGCCTTTACTCTAATATATTGTGGCTAAATGACATTCAGCTTGTAGTGCTCAAAGTGCCAAAAGAATACATTTGAAAAACTTATCAGCAATGTTTCTTTCCAGAGGTCATGACCCAGTTAGTTGAGATAATCCACAGACCTTGTTGTGAGCAATTTCATGCAGGAACTACTTTATTTCTCTGGTAGAATCTACTGGAGCAATTTCCTTTTAGTCATTATTCTATTTAATATTTATGTTTCACTGTCATCTTCTGATCCTGACATTTGCAGTTTCAGTTTTAGCAGTAAGAGTTAACATGTGTGTGTGTGTGTTATTTTATCTTTTCCCCTAAAAATTTATTTTGTGGTATCTGGCAGTGTGTGGTTCAGCTGATGGCTTGACATAAAGTTCATGGTTTGAACTCTAACAATCACATTTTTGTCTGTCAGTGATTCAAAACCATTTCACCATCATTCACGTCAGTGTACTCAACCTTTATTTCTATGGAGGAACATTGAGCAACCTGTTACAAGGTATCACTTGTTTGGAGTCCGCAATCGGCTCATATCGGCTGCATTCACACCAAAGTCGGAGCCTCCTCTGTGACGAGTGTTTGACAAGTTAGGGTTCAAAATCAGACACCAACATTTATTATCACCACATCTCAGAGACACGCTGTCAAGAACCAGAACCTCTAATGCTCAGCATTTAACAAGTTATATCCCATTTGTTTCTGTCAAGTTATTAGCTTCATTTCAACACCTGCCCAACTTGAAATGGCCTGGTTCCATAAACCCCAAAGGACGCTAGCACAACTCTTCACTTCCAACTCAATCTTTATTTTTATTTTCTTGATTGGTTGGATTGCATCAGGTTGAAAACCTTCAAGACACAAAAGAAACATATTAGTTACACGTTAGTCATAAAACAAAACAAAGCATCCACAAGTTTGACTTTTTTTTTCCTTAAAAAATGACCAAAATGATCAATCAATTAATCAAAATAGTTACAGATTAAACTAAACCCAAATTTATCCTCCATAACCAATTTTCTTAGTGGAATATTTTTTACAGTGCATCAGTCAACAAAGGATAGAAATCGATCATAAAGGACAGAAATCAATCAATGACTATTTTAACTGTTTTTTAACTCTTAACTATTCAATTGTTTTACCTTAACTATTTAACTATAAATGTTAAAATAGTTAAACATTTTAAATTAACATTTGCATATATATTTACATTTTAACTCCTGCAAAATGTGTGCCTAAGCACTTAATTTTTAAACAAATAACTTAAAAAGAGCTGCGCATTTCCTAAAACAAATGCAAACTGAAATACATGCAGCCAATTAAGCAGACAAACAATTCCTACAATTAAGAGACAAATGTATGTTCTCTGTAATTTATACATGCACAGAGTGAGGAAGTAATTGTCAATTTGAAACTTCAAACAATTAAGTAATTTGTTGAACAAACACAAATATCACCAGCATCATATATCATCAAATCAAAGTTTCAGCGATACCAGTGATGTCTTTGGGAGGAACCATGTGTTGAATTGCCTTCTACTCTTGTCGAGGTGTTTCATTGTCCATCTCCAGTGCAGAGTGAGTGGTGAGTGCTGCCTTCTTCACAGGTGTCCCCACTTCAGTGATTAGCAGCCTGCTCTGCTCTGCTCAGTGATGCATTCTGGGACTTGTAGTAGTGACGAGATGTACTGAACGATCAGGGGATTTTTTTCTTCTCTGAGATTCATCTCAACAGTTTCAAAGTAAAAATACCAAGTTGAAGTTTTACAGGAAGTAACATGCTGTAGCAATTTCTTGATCAACACCACCAGACAGCACTGGCTTCTTAAGTTTTGTCATCGCTGTTTGCTCACCTACGCAGCTTCCCCTAAAATCACAACTTGGCATTTCTTCATTTAATTATCCAGATTAAAACATTGAAAGAACATGTAAAAACAGAGGACATGAAACATTTCATCTAAGTTAGTTGATAAATTAAACAGAAGGATATAAAGCTGAATAGTAATGTTAAGTTTGACAAACCTAAGATAGCATTTTGAGCAAACTTTCGAACCTAAACTTACACAACAAATTCCACCTTAGTTGAGTAAATTTAAAAAAAAGGCTTTGCAGCTGGTTGCTTTACTTCTTCTGTCAAGTTTCTTTTTTTACTTTTTTGATGCACCATGACCAAGAAAAACTAAAAGGAATAGTTTGCCATTTTGGGAAATCATTTCACTTTCCACATTAATGTTTGTAGGATAAATGTGAAGCCACAGCAAAAGGTCAGTTAGCTTAGCTTGGCATAAAAACTGGAAACAGCTAACCTGGTTCTCTTCCTCCAAAGCTTAATAGTACATACACAAACAGAAATGAAAACCAGAAAGACACTTTGTGGTTTTATGGGGTGGTAACCAGCTGCGGGCTGTAGGGTATTTGTCCCATCATTCAATCTTCATTCTATGGTATCAATCTTTTCCTCCAACTCAGCAAGGAAATCAATACACATGTTAACTGAAATGTCTAAAATTTTCTTAATGGTTAGGACGATCATTTTTTTGATATTTAACTGTAGTTTTAAATTGAAAAAACAAGCATTCCTCACTGATTTTTTGAATTTTGGTGTCTGAATTCAGCCTTGCCAACATGAGCAGCTTGATATTTTAACATGGAGTAAAACTTTTTTTTTTCTTTAGCTTAAAATTTCAAAAAGAGGATTACAAACTGTAAAAAATCAGTCTTTCAAACTGCTATTAGTAGTATTTCCATTTCAACATGAGGTGGTAGCTGTGGACACCAACTTTTTTTTTTGTTTGTTTGTTTTTTGTTTTTTTTATCCCTATAATGAGGAACCATACTTACAACATAATTGAGTCAGGCTGTGTTCCCTTTTCTCTAGAATAAGAGTGCGTGTGTCCCCTCCTGTTGACCTTATATATTTAGCAAATCACACCTTCACTGACAAGTGTTGGACCAGAGAGTGTCCAGACTGAGACTTTTAATCACTCAGATTTCTACTGCACAGAGACACACGGTCATATTGGGACCCAGGATGGCTTTCTCTGTTCGCTCTGGACTGGCGCTCGTGTGTTTGATCGCGCTGCCTTTCTTCCTTGCACAAGGTGAGTGTGTGACTCATGACTTATTGAGCCTTTGAAGGGAAACAGAAATGCTTGAGAGAATAAAAGATATCACTTTGTATCATGTAGAAACTGGATAATACAGTCATCATCTAAAAAGAGAGATCTCTTAGTGAGAGCTAGCCTGGTTCTCTTCAAAGTAACAAATTACACCTACTGACACCTCTGCAGCTCGCTAATCAGCATTATCCTAACTGCTATTTGTGTCATTTATTTGTATTTCTTTGTAAATTGGCTGCTTAAAATTCAAATATTTTTAGGGGGTAAAACTAACCACATTACTATTTTTTGCTGTTAAAAAAATAGACAGAATATTTTCCTACACATCGACTTAATCATAGTATTCTGTGTTGTTCTGTGCCTTGTAGCTCATCCTCGGCATAAAGTGCCTCAGCCTCACGGTCCAGGACATATCATTCCCACCTGCTGTGTCACTGTCTCAAAAGCCCCCATCCACCACCAAATCAGCGGCTGCTTCGAGCAAAAGGAAAACACATTTGCTCATTGTAAAGTACATGCTTACATGTAAGTAGTAATTAAGTACGCTCTCACACAAGCTTCATTTTGTGTCTCTGTTTGTGTTGCGGTGTGTCAGGCAGTGTCCCCGACACATCATGAGCAGGAAAGCAAGAATAATGAAACTTATTAACTTAATAGAAACTTTGCCACAGCAGTGATAGTGAAACATTTTGGGAAATACACTTTCTAGAAGAGGATTAGATGAGGAGATGAATACCACCTTCATGTCTGAGCTCTAAATATGCAGCAAAAGTAGGACACAGTTAGCAAAGTTTGCTAATGTTTGTTGAGCTATAGTCGGGAGGTGACGAGCTTAGAATAAGTACAGCACCAGGTTAGCTTAAACAAACAAGCAGAGGACTTTCTTCACTATTGACCTATTCTGGCATTTAGGATGAAGTATGAGGATGTGTTGTAAACAGTGGAAAAAGAAGTAAACAGAGTTACAGGGCCTGAGAAGTGAAGCCTAGTGCCTTTTTTTTTCTTGGGGTCATTTTTTCATCAATTAATTAACACCAATTAATCGATTTTCTGACAGTAAACTGAATATCTTTGAGTTGTGAAACACTGATCGCATGTTTGGAACTATTTTTCAGTTGACAAGATTGTGACATATATGTCCTGGTTTCATTGATCCCTTTGTGATCAGATCACCTGATTGGCTACTAAAATGCAGACAAATTGGGTCGGATATCAATTCAAATTGTACTCAGTACTCAACTATAGGTTTAAAAGTAACTGAGTAGATTATCTTATAATGCATACTTAAGTATGAGTAAAAGTACAGACTTCAAAAATCTACTCATAAAAGTACAAGTACCCAAAAAGCCTACTTAATTACAGTAATCTGAGTATTTGTAATTAGTTACTTCCACCCCTGGCTACAGTATAGTAGTGAACTGATTTTTTTTTTTTTTTTTTTTTTTTTTGTCTTTGGACAGAATCAGGCTCGCTGTTCCCTGATTTCCAGTCTTTATGCTAAGCTAACTGTCTCCTGACTGAAACTCAATATTTACTGCAGCCTACAGACATGACACTCAATCCTCTTATCTAACTCTCTGCAAGAAAGTGATAGACAGGCAAATATATATATATGCAGATGTTTTTGTTGTTTTAAGGACCAGTGTGTAACATTTAGAGGGATTTGTTGACAGAATATGGTGGAAATGGAATATGATATGTTTTCAGTAGTCTATAATGGCCTGAAAGTAAGAATGGTTGTGTTTTCTGTCTTTTCAACCCTGCAGATTTGTGAAGGGGGATAATGTTTGGTGTTCGGACCCAACAGCCTGGTGGATCCCTCAAAGACTTGAGAGGTTAAGACAAGTAAGTCGAATTTCACAGCTTCTTCATGATAATTTTTGTGTTATCATTTTCAGGTTTTATTTTTATTTCTTTTATTCATCCATACCCAGATAACAAATTCTCTTAATGATTTTTATGTCATAACACATTGTGCCGGGGATTTTCTTGTCTGTTTGTTTGTTTGTTTTTTGTATTTAAGATTTCTTAGTTTAACTTTAAATCAAATGCAGCATAAATTGAGGAAATTTTTATCTCTATTGGACTCTTAACTTCTTTTTCCGCAGAGAGGAATATATTGCCAAATCCTCAGCCGTAAGCGGCAATGAAGATAATGCATCGTGACCTTCAATGCAGAAATCCTGTCACACTTTTATTTTCTCAGATTAAACTGTAATGTAATTCTAAGTTACATTAAATTATCAGTTTCCTCTGCTAACAATGTCCTTGTATGAATCTTTATTGTCTTCTAAACTAATAAAGATAGTTTTGAGCATTGTTGTCATGTTACTGTTTGTGATGATATACTATTTTTGCTGTGAAATGCCACCCTGGTGCCCCCATATTTGCAACAAAACGCTGCAAAAGTGCCTTATTAAATGTTCCAACATAAATTGTGATGAAGTGCCCTCTAGGGCGCCCTTCCAGTGGAGAAAACATCAGGCAGTGCCATATATTCTGCCCCACATACTAGAAAATCCCTCTATGTGCCTCTAAACGGTTAAATACTTAATAGTTCTGTGTGTTCTTTTAATTACAGAAGTGTAGCAGTTGTACTTTAAGGCGGGTAATAAGACAAATTTAATTTAAACCAGCGTTTGAAACTGTTCCACCATCAATTCATCGCAACTTTTGACGTGCCGGGACCCCTCCAGATACAGATGGTGCCTTTTTTTATTCTTTCGCCCCTGACCCTCAAACAGTCTGAGCCCACCACTGTTCCCCAGCAACATTTTTTAACCATCTTCAAAATTTGGTTTTCTTTCCAACATAGACTAGCCTAGCACTTAGTGTAGCTAAGTACGGGGAACTGTAAATTTGACGGAGGATCTGCTGGGTACCAAGCTGGATCAACTGCTATGGTGCACAGTGCGGAAGTGGGTTGGATTTCGGAAGGGTCAATTAGGAAATGTTAACCATGGCAGATAGCTATATATCAGCATGTTAACATTGTCATTGTGAGCTTCTTAACATTCTGACATTTGCATTCAGCTCAAAGCCTGGTGTCTAGGTACAGTCGGCCTAACCTGGCCCATGAGCGTGTCAAAAAATAATTTGAGATTTACAAGTACACTTCAGCACACAATGTATTATGATTATAAAATGATCTCATATCCTTTTCTAATGAATATGAGGTTACTTCTGGTCAGGTCTGTTTTTATTATTTGGAATTCGGGTGTGGGGCGCGCATTAGTTCTGCTCAGATCCTGTTAATGTCTTGGCTATCTCTCTCTGCAGCTGTGCAGTGGCGCCCTGTGAATCAGCACAGCATTTCCTCTACAGCACACACTCCGCCTTCACAACTGTTTCCATATAAGTGATTCAACAAAAAGTTTGTTCATTGAGTTTCCAGAATCAGGCTCCTCATCATACCTGGACCCAGGATGCCTTTCTCCATTAGGTTTGGAGCGTGTCTCATGTATTTAACTATACTGCTGATCCTCCCTGAACAAGGTGAGTGTGGCTTTCACTACTACATATTCTGGTTGATATGGATATCGCTCTTGGCCATGTTGTGATTTCTATTTAAGTAGATCATATAAAATTGCATCATGTAAAAATCAATACAGTATAACTCAGCATGAATGTTAATGAAGAGGACTTGATTTCTTTTCAAAATGGGGTGCCCAGTTATCTAAAAGACAAACCAAAAACAGATGATTATACAAGCCCAGAGAGCACTTTTGGAAGAGTCTTAAGTATTTCCACACTAAACATACTGGATAAGACACAGAATGTTCAGAGGAAAAGCAGAGGACGAAAAAGGTGGCATGGGTTAAGATCCCAAAGTCTGGGCTTAGAGCAGTTAAAAGTAACTGAGGTAAAAGGAAGAAGACAACTGAGGCAAATGTGCAAATAAAGAATCTTTTTTATTAATAAATCAAGTGCAAATTAAGTTGATTTCAAATGAAGTAAAGCAAACATAACAGCAATAAATGTTAACTTAAAAGATTGATCAGAGGACGAGTGTCTTTGCTATACAGGGCAGCAAAACACACTGGACACAAAGAGACGAGTGTCTCTGCTAACCGGGGAGGCTAGCAAACACTTGATACACAAAAAGACAACAAGCAATCTAGCTTGCCACCACAGGACTACACTGTAGACACGCAGATGTCTGCTGAATGGGCCGCTGGCCCTGTTCACTCCCTGCTTTTAAGCGCCAGGCTCCGATCGCCAATTGACTGCAGCTGCTGCCAATCACTGCAGCTGTCAGGAGGGGGAGGGACAGCATCTGGGCACGGGAGAACACAGTAAGCAACACACACTGTGGGCACATAACAGCATGCCCCAAAGGTAGATAAAATATGATAAAGTCCTTCTAGAGCGCTATTCTAGTGGACCAAATGTGGTAAAGTGCCTTTTAAAGTGCCCTTTCAATGGACAAAATGCGACAAAATGCCCTGGGGTGCCCCTCCAGTAGGCAAAACATGATAGAAGTACCCTGTAGAGTGCCCTTCCAGTGGAGAAAATGTGGTAAAGTACCTTTTAAGGTGCCTCTCCAATGGACAAAATGTCATGAAGTACATTTCGACTTTGAGCGTGCTGGTGCCCTTATTTTTTTTGCCCCTGCCCCTCAAACAGCCTCAGACCTCGACTGATGAAAAATGACTTGAATTAATCGCCACTGATCCTCCTGTTATTCGGTTCTGCCTGGACTTTGTGCCAAGGCTTTACCTCATGCATTATTCTGTGCGTTTGTGTCGCTTTTTAGGGCGTCCTCGGTGTGACAGGCCCACGCCCAGGGGTGGAGCGTCACCCATTCCCCCCTGCTGTATGGGTGTCTCAAAGGCCAGCATTAAAGAACCCATTGTTTCCTGCATTGAACAGAGGGCTACCACGTTTCGTCATTGTAAAATCCACGCATTCGTGTAAGGAAAAGTATTAACTCTAACACAAGTCTCTGTGTTTCTGTCTGTGTTGGGGTGTGCTGTGTCAGTCTCGTGCAAAGCTGATCATGAGCGGACACACCAGGACTAATGTGAAGGAGAGAGAGATTTGGCAAAAACACTGTCTTCCCCAGAGAAACAGCAGCAACAGTTATTTAATCTGCTTAACCCTGTAAAACACGACACATCAGACAACTGCCAGAAAATTCTAATGTTTTGAAATTGAAGCATTTATTGGAGTGTTGACAGAATCAAAAAAAAAAAAAAAAAAAAATTACATAATTGATGATATTTTGTTATATTTGATATGTATATTTGATACATCACAACAATGTTTATTCTAGAAACAAAAACAAATATGGTTTATAGCTTTTGGAAAATTTGGCAAATTTCAACTGTCTTGGGTATTTGTTTTTTTCAAAACGGGAACTGAGAGCAGCTTGCATGTGCAAAAAAAAAAAGCATATTATTATCTCAGTTTCCACTCTAACTTTATCTTCAGATGGCATTTCATTTTTTTTTTTTATCTCTATATTTAACAGTGTATTTGTAAGCAGGCTTGGGTAGTAACGGATTACATGTAATGGGATTAAGTAATCTGAACACAGAAAAAGATAACTAATCCACTATTGAGATTGTGGTAGGTATCCTGCAGATTGCATTATGAATTTTAAGAGAATAATTATTGAGGGATTCACAAATAAATGATCTTATATACCTGCAGTATCATGTTTAATACACACATTTCAACCGAATTTTACTCTAAAATGAGGTACAATATATTGCATAATTATGGGTTGATTCATACTGTAATATAAATAACAATATAACTGCTATTCTTGCCATAACTTTTTCAAAATTAGCAAAGATTTCTCTGCCATAAACGTGCGACTTGCTACCTGAAGGCAGCCATGTTGGATTTTGCTCTCACAGACTGGCCGCAGTGCCCTGATAATCCACCAGAGGGCAGCAGACATCTCAGATCACATGCAGCAGGTTTTTCAGTAAAATATTCATCATATTAATGTTGTAGGTGTCTCAGAAACTCATGTATTAAGTATGATATAAATGGTGTTATAATGACCCATGTTTATGTCTCCCTGATGGATGACCTCTTCTGACTCTGAGTAAAACTGCCTCAAACAATGCTTTTTTAAAAAAAAAAATCATCAGTATTTTTTCAGTTTTTTTTTTTTTTTTTTCGAGAAAAATGTAATTGCTTCTGTCCCTTCTTTGTCTTTGCAACTCTACAGCTTTATCACTGAGAGCCAGAAAAAATTCTGTGTGGATCCAGCAGCCCCATGGCTCACAAAAAGACTGGAAAGGTTAGAAAAAGTACGTTTGGAAAACAGGTAGAAATCACAGAAAAAAAAAGTAATGAGCAAGCAAATCTTCTTAATTTTGAGATACATATTAAAATGACAACAAAGGGCAAATGCCAATTCCTTTTTAATTTTCCACAGATGATGAACCTATTTTGTCTTTCTCCACAGAGACAGATATGTTGCAACATCCAGTGAAAGGCCTCCAGTGGCCAAAGTGAAGATGATGCATCATGACCTTCAGCAGAAATCTTCATATTTACAGTTTTTTTTTAACATTCTTCAGATGAATTTGTCTGTTTATTTTAAATAGATGTCATGATATTAACTACAACTTTGTAGGACTCTTTAAACTAAATATGTTTGACAAAGTCTTAAATATGCCGCATTGGTGCCACTGGTACATATATATATTCACAATCTGCGAAACATAATTAAGTCTCAATATTTGGGGAAAAAAATATGTAAAATACCTAAAGAGGCCTCTACACTGTATTTTCCCTAAAAGCAGTCATTCCCAAAGACTGGGTCGTGACCCCACAGGTCACAGGAGATTTTATTTGGGTCACCAAATAAATAAAAGACTATGGATGGAATTTTGTGAATAAAAAATATATATCTGCTGTACACCTTTTACAGCGCATCTCAAATGTGATGGCCTGCTAACTCAACACTGATGCATTTATATATCATTTCATTAAAAAATGTAATAATTGTGTACTGGCAGTAAACAGCAGTCAAGAATTTCAATTTATGCACAAATACACTCTTCCAAAGATTTATTGATAAGTCCTATTGTGAATTGGGTCGCAATGGTTTCTCATTTTTAAAAAGTGGGTCCCCAGAACATTTTTTTGGGGGGAAACAGTGCCTTAAAATAAAGGTCTGGTGAAATTTTTCTTATGATAATAATCACATGAAAACTCAGAAACTGACAGTGAATTGAGTCTTTCCTGTGCAGCCCAAACCTTAGATAGTTTATTCCTGTGTCAGCACCACTGTTGTCCAAAAATTATTAAAAACACACAAGTGAGGTGCACCGTTGCACTAAACACGGGTACTATGGAGTCCATACATACACTTACTGCAGCTGAAAATAGTTGCATAGTCCGCATATGGGAATATAGTAAAAATATTATTATGTTCTATGGCTCGAGAAAAGAGGGATATTGATATAAAAATACTAAAAACATGGTTTTTTTTGGCACATATTATGAACAGCTGACAGAAGTACACATAATTACAACATAGAAAAAGTTATTTTTCATTTCACCGGGTCTCTAAAGAACAAAAGCAAACAAAATGAGAGTAGTGAGACCCCTTGTATTTCTATCAACTGCTTCATTGTAGATTTTATTCTACTCATAAAATCGCAATGCCAACAATTGTCCAGCAGATGTCACCATTTTCACCGTGTTCAAATCAGCTTCAGTTCCCCGCTCACAAGGTGCCAGTATTTTTTATAATTTATAATCTAGATCAGGATGGGATTTAAACTCAAAATATGGCATTTGAAAATCAGGACGTGATACTGATCCTCTAAAACTGGGATGCAAATTTTTTAATCCAATCCCATCAGAATCCAAATGTTGTTTGGAGGCGTTTCAAAACTCAAGAGTGCAGATTAGGATACTTTTGATGCTTCATAATATCACTCAACACTACAATAAGGACAATCATCCACAGAAAACTGACTTGCACTTCTTCCCAACATTTTCACGTTCGTGTAAATAAAATGTTGCTTTGACCAACAAACAGAGAGCTATCCAAAGGCTGCAAATCTAGATTCCGTAATCCCGATCTTGTGGCATCTGGATCAGAATGATCCCACCTGAGAAGTCCTTGAAAAATCAGGACAAAACCTACAGGATCAGGTTCATCCAGGGTAGCAAAAAAAAAATGGAATTACAAAATCTGGATCATTCTGACCTATGTTAAAAGTTTTGAAATACAGGCCCCTGCTGACACAAAGAGTTTTAATCCAAGAAACAACCTATTTTCAGCCTTGTTTACCACAGGAGCTTTGCTCAGTCCTTCAAAAGAAGACGCATGATCAGTGTTGAGCTTCCAGCAGCTGAGAGAATAAAATCACCTAAAGTAAATCTACACACACAGTTTGGTTTAAATACAAAATATTCATTGACATATGAAACCAGCATTTCCATATATTATACATCTTATATTATGTACACAAGGGATTGATAAAATTATTTTGCGCTCTGTAACCTCAAAGGCCACAATGCTTCACAATGTCCTCTTGCAGGGCCACATCTCAAGTCTTTGAAGCCCGTCTTCTCAGCTTCACACTCACACCAACACCATCATTGCCTTTAATACGCTTTGGGAGGACTTGTGTTGTCAGGGTTTAGTGTTTCCGTCCGCCTGACTGGGAGGAGGATCCATCAGGTCCCTGAATCCCAGTTTCTCCAGAGGTTCCTTGGCCATCAGCTGACTGGAAAACACAAAGTAATTCTTGTTTAACTAGTCACCAAATATAAGGATTCTGAGAAGCGTAGGCTGTGTATTTAATGAGGTTTCTTACTGGTCCATCCGGCACTGCAGGTAGTCTTTGGACTGCAGTCGGCACTTGGAGTTGTCGAAGCTGTTGTCTCTCAGGCATTTCATGAACACCTCCTTGAAGACTTTACACTCTCCTGAAATAACAAGGTTCTTTCAGCGTGAAGGTCCAGTTATGTGGGTTTATTAGATATTTCACAGCTTGTCAGTACAGTTAAACATTCTGCCTTTAAGATGTGTTTGAAAATGACAATGTGTTTGTTACTATTGCAACGCTGATGACTCCATGTGTATACTCATTTTTAGTGTATTATAACTGATATTGTCTTGAGTCAGGCTTGGTCGTAACCATACAAGACTTAGTCAGTTTCTTCAAAGACACACACCAAGTTCGTTCGATTCCACTGTACCAGACAAAATATTGCGCTTTACTTATTGTGTGTTGGAGTGTGCATGGTTTCACATGGATTGTTTAAGTTAGGAAAATGTGGGGTGTGTCAGCTTCTTCTCTCATGTATGACTACTACATTCAACAGAGTTCAGCCTCTGTTATTGAAAGTAGCACATACACAGACATGCACAGGTTTTTCAGTATATCACAAACAGTCAGTTGGACAGGAAGGGTGTGAAAACTGTAATCTGAAACGTAACCAGGAACTAAATCTGTCAGACAGCTGTTGTGGTGTAAAAGGTGCAGTAATGGTATCTGAGCTGTAGTGAACTCTAAGTATAAAAGCAGCATAAAACAGACACATTCATACATTCCACCTCTGCTTGCATATGTTAACACTTAATACATAAAAAGGAAACTGGGGCTAAATGATCATTTGCTGATTTAAAGCAAAATATCGGCAGAATAACATGTAATAAAAATTGCAGCGACACTATAAAGACTTTTTATTTAACAAAACATACAGTAGACGTTGTGTGAGTGCAGAACGTGTTATTCGACCGGGACAACAGACGGTCTGTCGGTGTCTTTCTTACCGAAATGATCCAGAGGGAACGCGCCTCTGTCCGGAGGACGAGGTCTGAAACTCTTCGAGCCGAAGTTCATGGCGGTAGACATGTTTGATCGAGTTCAAAGGACCTCAGGAGTTTTAAGAGGCTGCGAGTCTTCTGCGCGCTTGCTTGACCCTGTTTGTCGCGTGAATATGACGTCAGACAGACATTAGTAGTCGAGGAATCGCACTGATCGATCACTTCTTTTTTTGATTGAGCGCAAATAATTGAGTTTTACAAAGAAATAACAACTATGTTCATTTAAACTGTTAAAATTTAATAATTCAAACAAATGTAATAATATTTTTTTTTAAAGTTTGGGTTTCATACAATACTGACACCATATACGTGTGAACTGGACACAATCCCTGAGAAAGAGCTTAAAAAGTTCTTCTTACATAAACTGAGGAAAATCCCGCACAATATAGCCTCCTAATACTGTTCTAAATATGATATCAGACTCCAAGAATATCTTCATGAATATTATATTATGAACATGAAAATTATGAAAATAAAACCCCATAGTTGAAAACTACGGAGCCCCTTAGGGGACATGGAGGAGAAAAAAAAATGATGGGTGAAAAAAAAAATAAGGACGAACTTTTGCGAGATCTCGCAAAATTATTATTTCCTATGTTTTTTTCCTTTTAAAGCGTTCGAGATGAACTGCGCCTCGCCTGGAGAGTAGATGAGATCAGGCGGTCGCAGCAGGAGGTGGAGACAAAAAGCTGCAGTCAAGTCAGACAGTTTCCAGCAGACTTAAGAGAACATACAGGAGGAGACACTGACATCCTGTTAGATCACCTGTAGGTTACCTGTAGTTTGCAGACCACGGTCATAGCTGAAGAGATTAAGTGTGCCCTCGATCACTGATTGAAGTTAAAATAAAAGTGATCTCCATTCTGTTGCATGGAACATCTGTTCTTTTATCTGCCTTGTAAAGCACTTTGTAACTGTTCGTTTGATAAGTCACTTTATTATTATTATCAGACACAAAATATCTGCTCGTTGACAGATTAAAACTTCATCACACAACATAAGACTAATACATCAAGCGTTAAATATTATGATTACACAGAAAACTAGTATTTTATGCAACATGTGGTGTTTGTTGTCAAAATTAAGAGCCAATCAGAGCCTGTCAGCTCATCGATCATCGATCAGCCGCAGTTTTCAGAGCCAGGCGCCGCAGCTGCTCTCCACCGACTGCGAGGGCCTGGCTGTCACCTGATCAATGAGCTGACAGGCTCTGATTGGCTCTTAATTTTGACAACAAACACCACATGTTGCATAAAATACTAGTTTTCTGTGTAATCCTGTAGCGGAGCCGGCGGGGGTGCAGAGGGTGCGGCTGCCCCGGGCCCACGGTTACGAAGGGGCTCACCGCCAGACTGATGGCGAAAAAAACAAAAACAAAAACGTAAAGTCGGAAAGTCGGTCTCTTACTGCTGTATTTGTAAGGATATAAGTGTAAAAAACGGGGAAAAAACAGTCCAGATCAGAGCGTTTCTGAAATAAGATTAAGAGGTAATGTGACATCATAGTTGCCATGTCAACCTCTCTTGTGCTGTCTGGCAATAATTCTTTCTCTCTCTCTCGCTGTGCATGTATGCCCATTTGACAGAAAGTGACATCTGATTGAAGTGCGCATGGTGGTCTCTGAGTGTGCAGTTAGCCGTAGCTAGTTACTGTGTGTCTTAAATAGAGTTGTTTTCATTGCTGTCTGTGTTGTGGACCGCCGTGTCTGCGTGGTTATTGCATTAACGACAGGCCACACATGTTGCTTGTACACTTGTTTGTTGTCCTGTCTGGGTTGATCACGTGTGACTTGATGATGCAGGCTATAGGACTGTGTGGCATCCATCATCGCTGAATGTCATTGACCTTCTATCCTTCGTTTCCCACCCGTTGGTTTCATCTGCTTTACTTTTTAACCTTTATCTGACCCTGGTTTGAGCAAATTATTCCCCAAATGTATCCGTCTGCGGCCTGCAAGAGAGAGGCGTGTCGTGTAGTGTCGTGTAGTGGGCGTGTCGTGTAGTGGCGTCACTACACGACACGGTTCTTAAAGAGATATGAACCCAAGTAGCTACTAACACAGTTTGAACGTGTTCCAGCTGCACAAAATTCAGCTGTTTTGCTTCTTTGCCCTATAATGAATGTATTCAAAAGCATACAAATGTCGTTGTTGTCATTATTATCATTATTATTATTATTATTATTATTTAATTGGGAAAAGATTTTTTAAGGCAGGATTTAATGAATATTAAAGTAGCAAATTAGCCTACAAAAGCTGGCATTACTTCAGACTCAGAAAAAATTATTTTCCATTAATCAATAGGGATTGAGGTGGAAAATTTTCTTTGACTCTGCCACGAGAAAAAACACTCAGGACAAGAATTAATGAGCTAAATAATAAATAGATAATGTCAGTGCTTGTGTGTAAGAGCATAATGTGTAGATTTATTTGAAAAGGGGGGCCTATGTTAGACTATTATGAATGTGAAAGTAGTAAATTAAAAAAGTAAAAGAATGTGTGATGACAGTAATTTTATTCATCCTTAATGGGGAATTCATTTGTGAATTCTCCATTTTGTAGGCTACTGAGGAGAGAGCAGTGTGATGACCCTCCCTGCTCCCATGCTACGACTATGTATACGATAAATAAAATACGCTGTCTGCATACGGTCCGCCATTATTATTCTTCTTTTTCTTCTTCTTCTTCTTTTTCTGTTTTATGGCGGGTTTCTTCTTCTTTTACTTCACTTCCTGTCTTCTCTAGCTTTTGCAGAGGACTCATTTTACATCTCGCGTGGTTTAACGTGATTTCCCCTTGTGTAATGGGCGTGTCTTGTAGTGACGTCACTACACGACACGCCCACTACACGACATGCCTCTCTCTTGCAGTCCGCAGACAGACCCTTCTCAAATCATTGGTAAAGTCCATGGCGCTGACCATGGTGCTGAAATAGCGCAAATTGTGCTGCACAACTCATCGTAATCCACACTCTCTCCATTTTGCCCTTCTGCCTCCCTTTCCCATTATTAACGCTACTAATTGATCAGCTGTGTCATTACAGGCTGTCACTGCACAGTGTCTAATGTTGGATTTACTTTGTTTTACGTAATATCTGGCCTCTTTGTTTATCTATGATTTTATTTCATATTTTGATGGTTCAAAGTGTGAGATTTTCTTCTTATTTTTGAAGCTAAAGCCGTTCATTCAGTCCCTTTTTGGCAGCGGCCAAATACAGCTCAGATCCAGATCAGATCCGTGATGTGAATTGTTAATAAGTGAAATAGCCAATAGGCTATAAGGGCCCACTATAAGTCCCCGCCCCCTCTGCAATGTGACACAGGCTCCGCGCCTGGTGTAATCATAATATTTAACGCTTGATGTATTAGTCTTATGTTGTGTGATGAAGTTTTAATCTGTCAACGAGCAGATATTTTGTGTCTGATAATAATTAAATTAAAAAATTAATTAATTAAAAAATTATTGCGAGATCTCGCAAAAGTTCGTCCTTATTTTTTTTTTTCACCCATCAATTTTTTTTCTCCTCCATGTCCCTTAAGGGGCTCCGTAGAAAACAACTAAATAACGTTATAATGTCACGTGAAAAGTTTATTGTTACAACAATAAACCGTATAAAGATATGTTGTCTCGTTAAACAATAAATGTTTTACATTAAACATGATAACTTATCCTGTTATAACGTGACAACTTAATACTGTTATGTTATAATTTGATATTGCTATAAAGCAGTCATTCCCAATGACTGGATCATGACCCACAGCAGGGTCACAGGAGATAATGAATTAAAGATGTTAAGAAGAAATTCTGCAAATTTAATATTTGTATCTGCAGTACACATTTTATAAAGCATTTAAAATATGTCAATACCTGTCAGTTTTTTTTTTACTGATGAAACACTACATTATTTATTAATAAAGGCACCAATAAATAAAATGTATTATTATTATTATTATCATTATTATCATTATTATTATTATTATTATCATTGTTATTATTATTATTATCATTAGTAGTAGTAGTATGTCTCATTTATGAGGTAGTCTAAAATGTTCTATATTGTTTTCCTGATGAAAGAAAAAAAAAACAATAAAATAATAAAAAAAATATATTTATTTCTCATTTATGTCACGATGACATGATGATGCTGAAATGGCAGTAAAAATGGTCAGAAACGCGGCCTGATGTGAACTGGATCACGATGGGTTGTCTTTTTTAAAAAGTGGGTCCCTAGCAAAAATAAAGTTTGGGAAGCCCTGCTATAAAGCGTCGTTATGAAGATATAAGTTCACGTTAGAACATAATATTGATCTATTTTTCTTCTGGCTTGGTAATAAAACGTTGCCGTAGATTTTAAACATATGAAAATAAAAGTATTGTGTTGTTATAGATAATGGCTGGCTTTCCAGGGGGTTATAAGATTTTGGGGATGGGCTTTTAAACGTGTTCTGGTAGTCCACCGCTGGATGTCTCACTTTCATAAGATATGAAGGTGGATGGAGGGAAGAGAAGACAGACAGGCGGGCAGGGGAGGGAGGTAAGGAAGGAGGGAGGAGGAGGAGGAGGAGGAGAGGTGGTGGTGATGGTAACATAAGCTTGATTATTATGCAGTGAGTGAGACTCGGTAATAGAGCTTTTAGTTAGAGACAGAGAGAGAGAGAGAGAGAGACAGAGAGAGAGACAGACAGAGAGAGAGAGAGGTTTCCTCTTTCCAGCATCGGCTCGGATCGTTCAGTCTCGTCCAGTCTTTCCTCTCCACTTCAGATCGGAGGTGACAGGTGATCGGGCAGTCTGTCTGTATCTCTGCCTGTCTGTCGGACCCCAGCAGCGGATGTTCTTGGGCAGGTTTTCCTTCATCTTCTTCTTCTTCTTCCCACCGCGGTGAGGCTGGACGGATAAACTCACCATGGCGCTGGAACCGGAGGGGAACAACCGGCTCCTGCAAGACGTGCTGGCGAGACCGGGCAACGAAACGTGCGCGGACTGCGGCAACCCAGGTAAGCAAGGCGAAACCCTCCCAAAAAAAAAAAAAAACCCGGGTATGGGGAAACGAGCCAAACCGGTGCTTCAAACCCCAACAAGTCTGAGTGAATTTAGTCCAGATATGATGACAAAGGCCTGGCAGGACACATGCACCTGAAAACAGCCCTTTTTGCAGGTAAAATAAGGCCTAACAGACCTGGACTCTGGACTTACCTGAGCCATAAACACATAAAACACTCGTGTGTGTGTGTGAGGGTGCACAAAGACATGTCAACTATCCCCTCCACCACAGCTATTACTGTGCTTACTGACTGCATGTGTGTGTTTGCGGGTGTCATCATGTTCTTAAGTGTCAGCAGCCTCCATACAGCTTGCTCAGTAATTACTGTTGTGTGGATTTCTGTTTTACATGTTTGTTTTTCATTTGCAGGACACTCATTATTTCACCTGTTCATTCTCTATAAAGCAGCTTCATCCCTCCATCCTCTCCCTATGCATCCCCCTTTTAACCCCCCCCCCCCCCCTTTCTTCTCTCTGAAATGGCAATAAACCAGTGAGTGGCCACAGAGGCTCCAGAAACGGGCCGTACGCCCAGTGTTTGGAGCCGAGCCCGCCCAGGATGCCTGTTCCTTGGCCCTGGCTATGGCTCCTCTGAGGACCGGCTGTAGTGGAGCAGCTTTTTGGAGCCAGAGGCGCTCCCGCAAAAATTTAGATAGCTTTGTCTAAAGCGTTGGACACTTGAAGGGGGATTTCATTTTGACCAGAGGGTGTTATCTTGTCGAGGAATAAGCAGAGAAATGGCTCTTATCGTGGACTTTGTGTTGAGCTTTAAAGTAGGCTATCTGAAATTTTTATGTGGCCTTTTGCTCCTCAGTACCACCAACTTACATAATGCAATTCAGCCTATTGCCAGTTCATAAAAGCTTTAAAATGTTGTAGACACTCAGCCTTTTATCTGCTAATTTTTTAGCCAAAATCTGTCTGATATTTGGTCAGTTGGTCCACCATTTTGGTCTAAGATGAAATAGCTCAACAACCTTGTATGGATTGCCATTAAATTTACTAAAGACATTCATGGTTCCCAGAGGATGAGTGCTAATGACTTTGGTAATTCCCTCACTTTTACTTTAGCGCCACCAAGGAGGTTAAAGTTTTTACTTATCCTGTGAAAAAACTCTGCATCTGCATGATAGATTGGCACAGAATGTTGCTCTAAGTTTGGGTGATGTCTACCAAACTGGTATATGATGCTGTCCACAGTAAAACACTGCAATGGATGATACCGTTGGGGTGGGGGTTCCATTTTTGAGTGTATCAGGATGGCTGTCTCACAGCAGAAAAGCCAACTTGCTCAGGCAAGTAGGGAGAATTCTCACTGCTTCCCACTCTCAATCTGACAGCAGCCTCCAACTGTCTCACTTAGCTGATCACCAGCGAAGGGAGCAGGCAGATCAACTCTCACATCCCTGGTGGGCGAGCGCCCACCTTTCATCCCTGTGCCAGGTTCAAAAGGTTTTTCGTCTCCGCACCACATTCGTAACTTAGTTGTGTTCAGACTTTGAAGCTTGAAATAATTGTAAGCTAAGCTAAGAAAACAATAGTGCACATGACAGCAGCACAATTGAAAGACACTAACAGTGGTAGGGCTGGGTATCATACTCAATACATTTAAGGTACTGATTGAAATTATCCAGTACCAAGTAGCATCAAAACTTCTGCAGTCAAACTATACCTGCAACTGACCCTTTTTGTACCCAGACCTAGAAAAAAATGTCTATTTATATGGTTTTACTTGCAGCAAATCATAGCAAGCATCCTTCATAAAGAAGAACCTTTGAAATAAGGTATTGAAGGAACTGCTCCATTGGAATCAGTATCACTTTAAGAGTACTGCTCATAGTACGTAACAAGAAAATGAATAAATCGGACACGGAGACGTAATGTTTGTGCAATGACAAGAGGCGACAGATTCTTTTTATTTTTTCTACCACAAGTCAAAAACGGAACTTCGCCAACAACACCTGCCTTATGGCAAGTCTGAGTGTCTGTAATACCTCAAATACAGAAGGCTTTTCAATCAGGATTTTACAATGGCAGAGAGCTCCGGAGTTGATCACAGTCAGCCATCAGCAATGGATGATGGCATCGCCCGTTGACTTCACTCTATTTTGGACAGACATTCATGACATTTGACAGGTGGAATGTCTTGACATTAAGTGGATGGATCGCTATGAACTTTGCTACAGAAGATGTTCATCCCCGCAGGATGAATTGTAATAACTTATGAGATCTCTTAATTCTTCCTCTAGTGCCATCTTTTGTTCAAAATTTGAACGTGTCCAATACTTTGGTTTATGATCAAATACTTGCAAAACTAATGACACTCCTGTCTGCCTCATCTGTACTAGAAACCCAACTTTTTTTGGGAATCCCACAGAGACACGGGACTCCTGTGGGATTCCCGCAGGATGGGAGTCAATTTCATTATTCTTCACGGGACTGGGACAGGACAGGAAAACAAGGTAGCGGGTGCAGGAATCATAATAGGTCAGTTTTTTAATATAGAAAAACGTTTAGATTGATAGGAACGAGATGGGATGGGAGTCATTCTTCCAGGATTGGGATGGGACAAGAGTGTATCTGTGGGAGTGGGATGTGACAGGAGTGAAAATCGACCTCCGTGTCACCCTCTAATCTGGTCTTTGTGTTTAGTGCTAATTAACCACCTCTGTGCCTTAAGTAAAGCTTCATGGAGCTGGCTGCAGCCTTTTTTAGTCTTGTTGGGGGAAAATTGGCACACTCACTGCCACCCACACAGCCTTATTTGACCTTTGGGACAAATTTTTTGATGTAGTTTACCTAAACTGTTCTGTAACGATCCACTGTGCCTGGAGGAAACATTGGCTTTTTATTGTCCCCCTGCTGAGATTGTTCATCAGCTTTGCTTGGCAGAAATGCCACTTTCACCTTTGCAATCATTACATAATCAAATTTAGCCTCGATGCAGCGAAGGTGGGACAGATGTTCTGCGCTGTGCAGCAGTTGCCGAATAGTCAGAGAAGCTGGTAATTGCAGGGTGACTGATTGATCACAGCTTGGAAAATCTCAGCTGGTGAAGTGACTCATGTATGCTCTCTTATCGCTCAACAAGTGCAGAGATTGCCTTGAGCAAGGCACTTCAAACACAACTGCTCGTGAAGCTGCTCCGGCTGAATCCGACAGCTGCTTTTCTCCCGTATTTGCATTCGAACGCTGGGCTCATTCCGTGAAATTTCCGGCGAGCAGGCTGCAACAGATGAAATATGTTAGGGTAGCCATCCATCAACCAAACCGTTATCTTTCTCCCCCTCCTCTGCTACCAGATCAGGCATTCTCAGGCTCATAATTCATATCTCATAATGGTCAAGATATGAATTATTGATGCCGGTTCGGCGGCTCCTTCCCAGATGGGGACAGGGTCTTATCTGTGTGGCTTTTCTAGAAAAACATCACAGTTTCATTACTGTTCAAAATACCACAAATCATCTCAACACAGCAAAGTAAACAGACAAACATAATAGTCTGGAGTAGATAGGAGCTATGGTTATTTAGACGGACTTAAGAAGGATACTGAAGTAAGATGTAACAGGTAATGGAGGCCTATAGATACATGTTGTAGACAGAGAGATAAGCCAGATAGATAACTCAGTAGATAGACTGACGTGATAGATGTTAGCACTGTCTTCTCTTGTATTACTTCTTTAGTTGGTATTTGTACATGTTAGTTGATACAGTTCCTCTAGTGCCTTTAATTAGGATGAATGACAGTTGCCTTTTCTTGTAATCTGATTACATTTCTCCAGTTAAGTGTAATCTGTTACTACCTCACTTGAGGTTCATTTAGGGTGCCCTGGTAGCTCACTTGGTACGGCATGCCCTACGTACTGAGTAGGGTTGTGCACAATTAGTCGACTAAACCAGTAGTTCCCAACTTTTTTTTGTTGCAGGGCCCCCCTGCAGCCTGCACACACATGCACACACACCAAAAGCGTAACTGTTTGATTCCACCAAGCCCGACACATCTGTGGCACGGTTCTGAACCGTCCTCCGACGGCTGCAAGCCCCACCAGCAGCGTTTCAGAGGCATTTCAGCAGCGGAGCGTTTTGCCCGCTTGATTATGTTTACTTGCTCAGATTTTGTTCATAAGGTCCTCTTTCCTTGGTCTTTGTGCTTCTACCATGGATAAGCAGGCTACGTGGTTAAATAGTTTCTTCTCTGTCTGTCTTTATGATTGTGAGTCTGCACGGTGTCTTTTATTTTGAAAAGTAACTGGATTCTCCCTGGCTTTTCTGTGTCTTACTTCCTGCGCATTCAGTCTGCTAAGTGATTTATTCCAAAGCTTTACTATCAATTAACATCAATTATAATTGTTTCCATTATTAAAATCTATACCTTTGGTAAATGTCACTTTTCTAGCATAAGCATAACCTTGAACAGAGTAGCTTATACACACCCTCATCCTTACCACCAGAATAATAATTCATTATCACAGAGCTTCAGAGGTCACAGACTTGTGGCCTACTGAGTACTCTTTATGAATGAGGACAAAAATGCATCTTTGCAAATAGATGTATCTACAGACTTTTATAGAAATAAATATAAAGAGAGTCAGGCTTGAGACAGATGTCTAAATTCATCCATTGTACAAAGCAGTTTAGTTCCTGACTATCCTAAGTAGGACTATGGCACAATGAATTCTGGTAAATTAATACCCGTTACAACCTGGGGGCAAGGTGTCTAATTTTTTTGTCTCACAGATAGTCACTTTATTTTTGTGAAATGGTATAACTTGCAAGTGACTAATGTATGTGCAAAATTAAGACTAGACTAGTCTGAAGTATCTTTGTGAAACCAGCTCGAGCACCAGAAATACTAGTTGGTTAAACTGTTTATTAATATTTATTTAATGTGCAGCAATAATGTACAACTGCTACCGCTAAGCTGTTATGCAGCTGCCCGCCACTCCCTAATGCCCAGAGGTGGGTTGCACCAACAGGACTTACACCTGGTCTTAAGCTATGGTCGTAACTTTGTGTCACCTCATAGTCACGCCTGTTGCACCAACTAGGCTTAAGCGTTTCTCTCACTAGGACCGGGCGTAAATCTTACGCCTAGTCAGGAGCAGGCATAAAGTCAAAATATAGGCATGCCGCTAGTGATTACAAAGTAGCGAGTTAACGGAGATTGTTAAACTGTATCATAGCAACACACACTGCCTGGCAACAACTGCAGTAACGTCAGCATTCACATGAACGCACATCACTAAGACAGGGCATAGTTTAAGACTAGGCTTAGGTCTGCTTGGTGCAGTCAACCTTAAGCCCATTCTAAAGACTGGTCTCGGCTAAGACCGACTTAGCAGTTAGGACCAGTTGTAGTAAAGACCAGCTCCAGCAACCCGCTCCAGATGACCCGGGTGTTGAAACCAGCAAAGTGGTTTGTCAGTATTTTGATGATGAAAATGAAAATAAGGGTGTATGTAGGCCGTGTCAGAACAAAGTGGCATATAACCAGAGGAATGTCCACATTCTGGTTGCTGTGGTAACATTAGCCACATGTGTGGCAGCTAACCACAGCTCGGGGTAAACAGTGTTGTTTACCTGCTGTGATCCTGCTGGGTCTGAAAAGATAACGTATTGGGCGAGTTGTTTTAATGTTTTGTAGGATAACGTGCAGTGTTCAGAATGCACAACATAAAGTGCCTCACAGTTCAGCAGCATTTATAATACTATTTGGTTATTGAAGAATGTGATTAATAGCTTCAAATGGCTCTTTATACACTATATATATATATATATACTGTATATTTTAACTTTTTAGACTAGTCGACTAGGTGTTCAGTCAACAGAGAAATTAGTGGTCAGAAGCACCCCTAGTACTGAGGCTCTCAGTCCCCTGCAGCAGCCTGCTTCCCTTTGCTGAGTGTCATCCCCTCTCTCTCTAACCCCTGTCCTGTCGATCTTCAGCTGTCACTCTCTCTCTACATAATAAAAAAGCAAGAAAAAAAAAAAAAATCATGAGGTTCATTTGTTAATGTGGCAGTGTGCAAATATATGCTAAATATGTAACATCCAGGCCAGAAAAGGGAAGTGTTTGAGAAAAACTGTTGTGTGTGGGGGATTTCAGCAATGTTAAAAGTATATGTTTACACTGAAAATGTGGTCTGTATGTAAATGTCAAGGAGATTTCGTGACATGGTTAATCATAGCCTCCCACCCTGTGGGCTGGTATCTCCTCCAGGAGTCTCATGATGAATCAAATGATGTCTAAGTGATTAACAGTGTAGCAAACAAGAAAAAAAAAATCTGCTCAACACAACAGTGTTTTTGCCTTTGCTGTTTTCATGTTGTATTGTGTGATACTGTATACTTTTATTTAAGTCTTTTTGATGGAGGTGTTCTCAGCTGTCACACTGCTTTTCATCAAGGTGTGAGAGGCAGGAGACTTGAAACCTCGGCTGTATGTCTGACTACATCTGCGCTGAACCCTCTGATTTGTTAAAATGCAGTTTTTGTCATTTGAAAAATGAACTCTGGCTGCTGTGAAGCACTTGAGCAATTTAAAAAAAGCAGAATCTTTTCTTTTTCATCAACCAAACTGCACCTCCCAGCCAACATCTGGTAAGGAGCAAGACAGACAGCCTGGCTAACCAAATGCTTACATCTATTAATCGATTAGTTGATCGTAAGAAAATTGATCGCCAACAATTTTGATAATCACTAAATCCTTTTATCAGATATTTAGCAAAAAAGTTGAACATTTGTTCTTACATGTGAGGATTTGCTGCTTTTCTTTCTCATTTATTATAGTAAATGAATAGTCTTTGGGTTTGGGCTGTTGGGAAAAAGGACGACTTTTTTTTACATTTTATCAAAAGATTAATTGCGTAAATAATCAGCAGATTAATCAACAATGAAAATAATCATTAGTTGCAGCCCTACTGACAAAATATAGACTACATAAATACAGGTTAATGGCAATAGCTGTGTGATTGGCTATATTGGCATTTAAAATGACAAATTTTATATTTTTATTCTCTGTGGCCACCTCCTCTTTACTGTGTTGTACAGTGCAGCCAAATTCATAATGCATTTGTTGTTCACGGTTACATATTTTTCTGTTTTTGTTGTTGGACAACTTAATGACCACGAAATAGTAATTTAATTGCGTGTTCGGAACACGTGCCTGTTCAGAACAGGCTGATTACTTGGCTTCCGGTATAACTAAACATGTGGCTGTTCCCTGCCTTTCCCGTAGGCTGTCTGCTTGTGCTTGTTGACTCAAGGGAAGTGATGAGTTTGCATACTAATATTAGTGTATCCAGCCTCCAGCAGCAAACGTGAACTCCAGTTAATGAGCTGCAGCCAATAAAGGCCTACTGTGAACACAGGTGAAGACATGCTCGACTTAGTCCCTGGTGCCCTGAAGCCCCGCTATTGCACCGAGCGCCGTTCGCCTGTTAATTCAAAGTTTATTAATATTGAACATCTCGTATGTCTAAATTACACTTAATTTGACACTGCACATCCTTGGGTTCCCCAGCAATTGACCCTAAGTCCCACCCCTTTTCGCTCTGTGCTCCAACAGTTGAGCAAGCTTGGTACCTCAGTCAACTTTTTTCCTCTCCTGTCTCCTGTACTTAGATATGCTACGTGCCTGGCTTGTCTAAGTTGCTCATCTGTATCAATCATTAGCTAGCTTTGTTTTTGTGACTGTATTCTGAAAGTTCCTATGACCACAATGTTTCACAGACTAGCATCTCCTCTTTGGCCTTGCTTATCTATTGGTATCTATTTGTTTGACATTTTCTCACTGCAAGCACATGAGATACGCTGCCTCGGTTTGTCTCGGCTAACGCAGGGATTTGTATCTGAAGGTGTGTCTTAATATGGGCTCGTCTCAAGTCAAGCAGCTGTAAAACGCTGCTTAACCATATGCCATTTCTCATGAATTCTTAACAATAAAGGTCCCACGATATTTTGTTATCTCAAAGCTTTTATTATGAGGCAGCAAAATCAGGAACTTAAGTAACTTGACACGACTCCTATCAGCTGAAAGCGAACATGAAAGTAAAATAAAGCAGATACCTCAGAGTAAAAACGGCGACGCAGGAGAGAAACTAAACCACAGAGATTCACACACAGGCTTTTAGAAGCTACAAAAGTACAGACACTTTTATAAACGAATTTCCCTCTGGCTCCTGCACAAACGAGATGAGTTCAGTCTCGGCTTCCTGGTGTTCACAGAAAGGTAAACTCTTCTCCATTTCCTCGGTTACTTGGATGATGAGTATATGAATGTTTGCCTGAAAAAAAAGCCCCAGTGACACCACCAGCGCTTCTCCGAAAAATTCAGAGATTTGCAGCCACAGACACTCTCCTCATTGAAACAATTGAAGCACTCAGAAAAAAACAAAAAAAAAAACAATGTGAACACAGCCCCTGACCCTAACTGTGCTGGCCTATGTCATCTTTTTGCAAAAGGCTCAGTTTTTCAGGTAAGAAAAGTGAAATTTTAATATATATGGAGTGCTGAAACAGAGAGAAAAATATGCATTTTTAAATTGAACTGGCTTTATGTGAACATACTCAAATTTGTAGCTGGATAAGATTCACTTAAGTTAACTTAACAAAAAAAAAAAAGACATTAAGGTGGAAAACAAGTACACAAAGGCCTGGCTCGACTCAGCCCAGCACGGCAAGGGTTTGCATTTTCTTTACAACAGAGCTACCCACTTAAAGGTGTGTCTTTCACCTGAAGACAAGCTGGAGGAAGCTCGACTGGAGCAGCTGTAAAACGGTGGATAAACCGTTCATATATGTCTCTGGAATAAACAGCTGTTTCCTTAAATTCTTCACAATAAAAGTCCCATGTTGTTTCGTTATTTAAACGCTTTTATTATGAAGCAGCACAAACAGGAAGGTAGTAACTTAACACAATTCCAACACAGCTGAAAGCGAATTATTAAATGGTAAAATAACGCGGATAACTGAAAGTTCAAACTGCGACAGAGGAGAGAACCTACATTTCAAAAGATAAACATTCTGTTAGAAGCTACAAAAGTAAAAGTGAAACTTATTTCTCTCTGCCCTCCTGCACACACATGAGCTGAGTATCACATCACTTGCTTGTTCGAGGGTGAGAAAGGAGGACTTAACACAGGTTGGCTGCGGCCGGCGAGACATCACCGCAGCCCACTTGGATGCGGGCCGGGCTGGCTTTGGCCCCCCTCCAGAGTAGGTCCATCTCGGGCATGGCACGGCGCAGCCCGGTGCGCTGAAACTGATAATGCAAATTCAATTCAGCTCGGTGCAGTTTGGCTCGGCACGGCCAAAAGCGCTGGTGGAAAACGCCCAAAGGTGACTTAATCTGAGCACAAATTCAGTCAGATTTATTAATAATAAAATGTTTAGTTTCTAGAAAAAGCACCACAGAATTTTATGTATTTTGCATATCCTACTAGGGAAATGAAAAGCTGAGGGCCTCCATATGGCTGCTGCATTATATCCCATGAATTCCATCTAGAGTAAAGAGCAAAGACAGACTATCACATCATCAGCGGTGACCTGGCTGTCCTCCCGCGGTCACCCCTGTCTTATCGCCACATCACAGATACAGCGTCCACTAAGCAGACAGAAAGGCTGCTCTAATTGGTCTGAAAACACACAAACTGGTGACACCGCTTGTGCATTTTCTTTGTGCTTAGTCATTGTCACTGTGCCCTTCCTTACCTTTGCCTTTTTTTTCCCCCTATCTTTTCACTGCTGGTGTGTTCAGATGAGACCGCTGCAAGGCTGAGCCGGGAGCTTATACGGCAGGGTTTCTCTGTAGCTCAGCAGCGCCGTGGTTCTGCCCTTCGCTAAGGACACACAAACGAGTTCTTCCCTCCAGAGAGAAGCCTCAGCAGTCCTCTGAGGTGTGAGGAAGGTGTTTGTCGAACAGCAGAAACAGCGGGAACTATGATGAGATAGGAGGGGGGTTTAGGCTACTACAGCAGCCCGCTCACTCGTGGCTTTGCAGACTATTTTTTAATTTTTTATAAGGGAAAGTTGTAGAAAACGATTTGCATTCCTGTTGCAAAACTGGTTTGAATAAGTGATATATAACCCTTGCCAATTAAAGCATTGGTGCACAAATTGAGGCTTTTATTCTGAGGCTATTTACCTTTACACAGATGTTTTGTCTTGTTTTATTTGCAGTTTAATAAGAAAATTTTATGTCATTTTACATTTGTAGGCATAGGTTTCCCAGCTGTAGCACACCTGCAGCATTCAGCCTTTTTGACCTCCCCAAAGCGGTAAATTGACGTTCACACCTCATACTCAGAGCTTGCTTTATACCATTACCATCCACTTAACTCCTGTCCACATGACACTTTGTGTGGATTATGGGTGCGACTTCTAGATATTCCTTTACTGGACCAGCATCCACAAGAATCAGTGGTTTGCTACAGGTGTCTGTCCTTTTCTCAGAGCTTTTTGGAGATCATTTAGATGTAAATAACAGCCTGTAATACCTCAAACAGGATACTGTGATCATACTTCTGCCTTCTACCACTGAAGGATGGGTGGATGAGGGTAGGAGGTTATAATGACTGCTGTACACCTTTATGAATATTATTGGATGTTTTTAGTCAGCTGGCAGCCAAGCAGCAGATGAATGAGCCACTTAGAGTAAAGCATGAATGGAGAAGCTGATGACAATCAGCTAATGCAAGTGGGACTTCAGCATTCTGCTTGTACTCAAGCTGCACTCAATGTCAGCATATCACAATCTTGGAGATTGTATGATAGGCATTCGTTGGGTTTGGGACTCACAATACTGTCATGTGTTCCAATCTAAATTCCACATCACAGGGTGTGATGGCTTTTTTGCAAAGCCAACCAGCGTAAATTGACAGTTACATAGCACTTGTTACATCTACTCTGCATTAGTATGTTCTACAATGGGAACATGTTCTATCATGGGCTGTCGATTCCCAGCTGGAGCGAAGAAATGCACTAGCCACCTCACTCATGGTGTCACAATAAACCAGCACCAAAATGACAATTAATAATATAAGCATTACAAACAATAACAAAAGGTAACCATTGGAGCAATTTTTGGAATTATTATTATTTTGGAACAATAGAATTGCAAATTTAAACCCTCAGCAATGCATCATGGGAAATGATGCAAATGAGGGTGGCCTGTCAGAATATCAGCTTGCACATGTGAATGCCACATGCCACAATCCTGCAGTGCCCCACAATGGTTGAAGGACATCGTTACAAGTTACATTACACAAACTGAACAAACTTTCTAGGTGTGGAAACACTGAGTTGATGTGCATTAGCATCAACTGACACAGTTTCAGCCTCATGTAATCATACCAGTAGTAATGATCATTATCATCAGTATCGGTATTGACAGATTTCCAAATTTAGATGTCAGAATGAGGTCAGAACTGAAAAAAGTGGATCAGTTCATCTCTAACTTAAATGGTTTAGTACTAACACAAGATCATGAGACAATCTGAAAGCTCATTGCTAGATGCCACTAAGTCCTACCCACTGGTCCCTAAAAGCATCACCAGCACACACAAAATAAAATAGGAAACAATGTGAGATTCTAACCCAGTAATAATTACTTATCACTCTCCATAGTTGCAAGTAATGTAATGGCTATACACAGACAATTCAACCGATTCAATGGAACCCTTAATGTGTTAAACATAAGGTAAGTAAAATCCAAGAATGTACTGCTGTAGAAATAAAATACTTGCTAGTGCCTGAAGGGTTTTTGCCGAGACATGAGAGGGTCACAACCTCAGCTGGACCCGCTGTCTAGTCATTAACCCCCATGGTGACGCAGCCACTGACAGATTGATGTGTATGTGCATCCAGACGTATGAACAAATTGCTGCAGATGCAGAAAATTGCCTGTGAGTGCTCACAAGCACAGGGGCTGCCATTGTGTAAATGCCCCCCTCCTTCATTTATCCTGCATCTGCCCTGCAGTAACGCCACAGGCGCTGCTTTCTTCAACCTTGTCAAAAGCTCTGTTGTCTCTGCACCAAACGAGCCCCATAACTCCTGCAGAACTCGACTTTCCTCTCAACAATTCCACGGAGACGGAGCTTTTAAGCAAACACGCCTCAAACAGCGAACGTCACTATATCAGGAGTTCTTCACCTCCCGTCCGCTGCAACCGTGCATCTGTTGTTCACAGCACTCACTGTTGAGAAACATCTCCTACGTGCATGTAGAGGAGGAAGCCCTGTGCGTGTGTCCACGCTTGTGTGTGTGTGTGGTTAGTTAGTCATGCGGCCACAGTAATCTCCATGAGTGCTGTCTGCTTCTCTGTAAGGCCTGACTCAGACAGGGATGACCTCACCGCTCAATGGCTGGTTGTGTGTTTTTGTGTCAGCAGGGTTGTGTGTAGGTGTGTACTTGCCTGTGTGTGTGTGTTTATTGCTGGCAAAAAAGACATGCAACAGATAAAAAAAGCAGGTTTGATTACTTCACAGCAGAGAACCATCTCGAGTGCTTTATGCTCGATCATGATCCAGAATTATTAAAAGATGAGTTGACATTTATTCAAATAATGCTTTCTCGACACAGGATAAAAGATATCAATCAAAAGATTATCGTAAATAGCAGTAAATAGAGATGTACCGATACTGATACTATACCGATACCAGTGCTCTTTCTTTTATCGATGTTTAGTAGTAGTAGTAGCAGCAGCAGTGGTGCTAATAAGACTATATGAAGCTAAAACTGAACTTAAGTCTGGAAAGCTTGTTTAGTTGTGTAATGTAACTTCTGTAATGGTGTCCTTCAACTATTGTGGGGCGCTGTAGGATTCTGGCTTGTGACATTCAAATGTGCAACTGATAGGCTGAGAGACAGCCTCCATTTGCATAATTCCCCATGGTGCATTGCTCAGAGTTTAAATTAGCTTTTTTAGGTCCCAAAATGCAAATTTTGTTTGTAATGTGATGTGCTTGTTCAGAACATGGTGGTTTATGGTGGCAATTCTAATTTTTGTGCTGGTTTATTGCAGATGTATCACTCTGTAATACTTTAGAAAGTACTTCCTCTCCACTGCATCCAAATGTAAAGTAAATTTGGATGCAGTGTAACACACGGCATATATGTGATATTGTGGAAATTGGACTGAAATGCAAAAAAATGGATTGGACTGCAGATTGGTGTCATGAGTCCACTACCCGATAAATACCTTACGTCAGTGTTGATCTCCTATACCAATATAGTATAGGATCAGTCCCATACTCTACATGCAATGGATAAAAAAAGCAAGATGTTTGATTTCCTCCCACCAAAGCGCCATCTCTGGGGCTTTCTGCTTGATCACGATACAGACTTATTAAAAGATGAGTTGACATTTATTCAAATATTGCCTGCTTGTTGCGGGTTAAAAGAGATCAATTGAAGTGAGATTATCGTAGATGGCGTTTAACACCCTCAGGGGATCTTGTGAGCTCACATCATCTGTCTGCATCATGAAGAATCCACACACTTCCTCCCTTCCCTTCCCACTCCATCCCTCCTACCTCCTCTCTGAACCTCTCCTCTTCTCCGTCAGCCTCTGTGGCATCTCCATCTATGCTTTCTCTCAGCCTCGAGAGGACGTAGAAATGCAAGCAAATAGTCTTTTCTTTTTGCCCCCCCTGTGGCTCTCATATGATTCCCTTGAGAAATACACACTCTAACTGTGCGTGCCTCGTGTGTGTTCACATGGCTGCAGTGCACCATGCTGAGGGCCTCCTTGTGTGAGTAATGGCAGCTGCAGAGAGAGTGAGATGGAGAGTGAATGGGGTGACTTTTGAGTGTTTCCCAATGAGGACGTGGCACTTTAAGTCGCTTGTGACCGTGCATACACTATGCATGTTAACATGTGGGCAAACACACTGTACAGAATATATACACAAAGATTTGTTTTAGGTATCATCTATAGATTAATTCTCAGCTAATACACATCCTTGTTACAATTCTTTAAGGGATTCTCAAAATCAGTTTGTCTTCTGGCTGCTCCCGTTAAGGTTCACCACAGCAGAGTGGGCCCAGCCTAACCCACCTAACCTTGTATAGATCTACATATTTGATTTTTTACGCTAGATGCCCTTCCTGACGCAGCCCTCCCCATTTATCTGGGCTTGAGACGAGCAATTTGGGATTTCACATTGCACTGGCATCCCCAGGAAATGAGGACCCTGCAATCTGCAGACGACCCACTCTACCACTTGATATCGATACCAGTATTGGTCTCAACAATGCAGTATTGATAAGGCTCTCATTAACGCCATGATTATGAGTATTTTAGCAGGTATGATGTTTGCTATGTTTACCACAATATATTGACCTTTTACCATTTTTTCCAAGTATTCGTACTTCTTCAAGTGCTTCTTCATACAAATTAAATTATTGACACTCATTCAGCTGCTTATCATACAATTTAAAGCCAGCAATTCAGTTTCACATCAGCTTTTTAGCATCTAGCATTCACACAGCAATTACAAATTTTCTGTCAAACCATTTGGTAGATGCTGAGATATTTCACAGGATAAGTGAGCACTTTGACCTGCTGGTGGTACTACATGAAAAGTCAGGGAATCAATTTAGTCAGTAGGCTTGTAGCAGGTTTAATGACCATTCTTAATTTTATTATTCATTAGCTGGTTATATGAGTTGCAAAATACGTTTGATGTAGATCTGTACCATGTTTTTTCATGATACTGTGCTACAGTCTAATGGCAGAACTGCTGCAAAATAGAAAAAAAAAAAAGACACAGACATGTTAAGGCAGAGAAGCTTTTTTGTGAATCTTGTTGAGTCATTGGCAGGTTTGCCAGTATAAAACAGAGACAGATGGACTTCTACAACTGGACATTAATTGTACTGTATTTAGTTTGTTGTGTGGATTTAACGGAATTATTCATTATCTTGGAGTTGAACCAGCAGGCGTCTTTGAGAAACAAATATGTTGTGGGAGTGACAGAATAAAGGAACTAGTTTATTGTGGTAGATTTATGGCTGTAAAGTGTTCTGCTAATTTTAGAATAAGGGACACGCTAACAGTTCTGCTGTCTTTATTCATACTAGTCAAATTGTTATGATGTGATGAATTAATACTATAAGATAATGTTGGATATGTCACAATGTATACAAAGTGTAAATACAACATCAAACTCATAAGTTACCATATATTTTAAAATGATTTTATTTATTTTCAGTATTTTAAGTAGAACAGTATTTTCAGCATATTGTGAGTCACTATACTGTGCCACATATGTACTGCATATTAAAATAGTATTAGTAGTAATATTAATAGTGAACTGTGAACTAGTGTCCAATTTTTTTTATGATTCAGTAGACAACTTTTGTAAGGAAAATTCTGCACTTTTCATGTGGATGTCCAGTTAGTACTGATGGCAAATGTAGCCAATTGAAGAAATAAATTGTGTATGCTGTATTGATCTAGAAAGCTGAGTTCTCTTGCTGCAAAATCTGATCTCTTTGCATCCTGTGATGTCACTTGGTGCAGGAAGAACCACAGGCTAAGGGCCAGGGGGTGTGCTAGATGAGTATTTTGTTACCTAATGCTATGTTTCAACAAAGTAACAGCTATAGGCTAGGGTTGTGATAACACAACAACATGGGTGTGGGATTCAGAGGCTTGCGTGCAATGCATCCTGGTACATGTAGGCACTGTCAGCACAGCCCTGGACACAGGAGACTCTGTTTTCTTTGTCAGTATTGCACACATTGAGGAATTTATTGCTTCAATTGACTACACTATCATCAACACTGACTGGACATCCACATTAAAAGTGCAGAATTTTCCCTTTAAGCAGTTTCTATTCTGTATTTATGAACAATATTACAGATTATAAACACTGACACCCTTTTTCCAGACATTATAGAGCCAATAATTATTTGCTCAATCAAATGTAACATTTCAACATTTAACAGATTAATATGCAGTGAAGATAAACAAAATTTGCAGCCTTAAAAGAAAACTGTCATACCATGCATATGATTATCAACGTGGATGTTGATTAATTTTCATTCATTATCTATTAATGGAAACGATATGCACTTTTCCAGGTATGACAACATCTCAGAAAATATCAGATTCCACAATTATTGTAATTACTATTATCATTGACAAAGACTGAAAGGAATAAAAAACAGAAGGTTTTATTGATTGCACAAACACTTTGTTATAATTGCACAAAATATTATGTCCCGACACACATGAAACTTAAAGCCATTTGTAATGGAAGTATGTGTCACAAGAATGTTAGTGAGAAGAGGCTTAGTCAACGTTTTCATGTATTTGTTAGTTGCAGAGAAAAAAAACACCACAAACTACATTCATTAGGACCGGGGAATTGTTTCGACACGGGCCTTTCCTCTTTTAACACTGTACTCACTGACGCACAGCTGCTAACTGTGCTGTAGCTGCCATTAACTTGTTAGCTCACTAAAGCGCTCCTATTAGACTTGGACACAGCCTCCAAGACTGATGGAGGCCGGTGTGCCGACTGGGAATGCAGGACTGAGGTGGTTTAGCGTCACAGCGGCTCCGACCAGGACTCTGACTCCAGGGATGATGAATACATGGCGGGTTCATGTGGGGACAGGAGGCGTGAAACAGTTGAGGGGTTGTTAACTTAGCAAGTTGATTTTTTTAGTATGCATCATCCATCATGTTTATAAGTCCACAATTATTTGTTTTTGTGAAGTTATTCCCAAAATTTGTATAAATAAACAAAATATTCAGCCTCCTGCTGGCTGTTCTGACACGTTCAGGGTCATTACCAGCATTAAACAAGTGGCTTGCTCTATGCCCCAGAAATAAACTTTTAAATAATTCAGTTAATTTTGTAAATGCGTAATGACTAATAACTGCAAGTCAACTAGGAATGATAATGGTATGATAACTGTCAAGTTTCATATGATGGTAAACTGTGAAACTGGTCTACTGCTGCAGCCCTTTAATGGACTTACTGGACTTGATGGACTAACTCATTTTTCGTTACCAATTAACTAACTCGCTCTCTGTTAAAGTTTTTTATACACCGACTTATCTTTAATTTCCACCAATCAGGTTATTTCTGCCTTCAGTGCAAAACCCCTAATCTGCATTTTCATCTTCTTCTCTTCCTCTGTCTCATTTTCTGACACTCTCTTCTCACTACACCCTGTCACTGTCTCTGACACACTGCGCCTCTGACTTTGACAACTTCATTTGCATGGACAGAATCAAAGTCTACGTGTGATACAGTGACTCAAATGTACCTTTGCCGAACACCCACGGATGCTGCTGCCGCCACTGCTGCTGCTGAATCACATTGCAGAGAGGAAAAAAAAAAACCTCTCTTTTCCTTCTCCTCTCCTCTTTTTTGCACGTTCTGTCTGACTGCTGATGAGACTGTTAGTTTTTCTAGCGCTGCAGTCGAAATGTGTGTTTAGTCACGTGCTCGTGCCGGCAATTAGCAGCATATGGTCTGTTTAGAGATGCTGTGTGTGCATGCATGTTTGTACTTTTCCCTTTAAAGTATAAAATATTGCATGGGCATACGAATGTGAGTGTGTCTTTTTCCATGTGTGTGTTATTTTGGAGTCTGGTGATGCAACTAACCTGATAACTACCTCGGCTCAGTTCTGATCAGATCTCAGGCGGTCTGTTTCCTGTCAGTAGGCTAAATAGGATTTCCCCAAAATCACATTTTGCTGCCCTGCTCTCCTCCTTTACGAGCAGGGACACACTCCGCCAGAGTCCCCTGTAATATTTGCTTCATTTACTTTGCTCCTATTACCTCTTAACAGCGCCAGCCTCAGCACTTTCAGTATTTATAGCCTGAACCTTGAGCTGCTGTTCTCTTTGTTGCGGCGCTTTTATGACAAGATTTTCTCACCCTTCCTCCTTTATCTCTCCTCTCTGTCCACCACCGTTCTCTCTATCATCATCCTCCTGCACCGCTTTGCCCGATTTCATTTCCTCTCCCTTCTCTCATTCTCCCCCAAAACTCCCCCCGCCCCCTTGCTCGTTCTTCCTACGTCATTCCTCTTTCATTCTCTCCTTCCCTTTCTTTCTTTCTTTCTCTCCTGCAGAGCCGGACTGGGCGTCGCTGACTTTGGGTGTGTTTGTTTGCCAGGCCTGCTCGCTCCTTCACAGGAGCATCCCCCACATCAGCCGGGTCAAGTCTGTCCAGGACACGTGGGATGCCAGTGACGTGGAGGTAGGGCAGTAATAGCAAACGCACATCCTACATCGTAAAATCCCTACTTAAATATTTCTATCAAAAACATTTAAATTGTCATACAAAGCTACCTCTTCAGCTCTGTTTGTGGGCAAGTTTCATTCACTAAAATGTTCCCAAAGAGTAGAGGCTGGACCAAGTCGTTGTTTTGCAAGTCACAAGTAAGTCTCAACTCTTTGCACTCAAGTCTCAAGTCCTAAACTTTGAGTTTCAAGTCCCAACAACTCTTAATGCAACAGTGAGTTTCTAGCCTCATCGATTGACAGTTACTTAGCTCTTAAGCTAACATTATCTAACCATTAGCTTGCTAATTGTAACTGTATATCTCAATTTGGATACTTCTGTTAGTACACTGTCATGTAGTACATTTTGCACACTATATATTCACTTCCATAGTGCATGAATTTCAACAAAGTAGTGCTGTCTCAAATCGAGAACGGCCATTGTGCCGATCGCAGCTTCCTCTCCTTTCTGGGCGAACTGAAGACGGGAGAAGCTTCACTGCCACCCACCAAAACACCTCCTTGCTTTTGTTCGCCCTCTGTTTCTCAGGAGGTTAAAAATACGCCATGATCTCCGTCGACAACAGGCCGCCTTCCCTCCTCCTACCAGCTGAAAATGCATCAATATGCTTATTTATATTTGATTCATGGTACCAAATCTTTACCAACTCTAAACATATTGGTGGCTTCAATCCAACAAAAGTATAGTGGTACTTGTTTATAAAAATATGCACGACTTATATGTGTATATCTGGGCTGTATGTGCGGCTGCTTCATCAGCCGCTGGGGCCGCCATGTTCACCAGTTTGGTGGCCCCGCCTTTTCCGCTATGTAGACAAGATGGTGACCTTTTAGATGGAGGAATGTCTAGCATTCCACGCTCAACTTTTTGGCTATTTTGAATTCAACATCTGGGTATTCTCAGTGCACTTCGTTTTGCCGTAAATGTTTGAACGTGAACGTGCGTATGCTCTCAAAACAGGAAGTGTAAGTACAGAAGTACGCAAAATGAGACATAGCATTTGTTAACATTAGCCTTGACTTACTGCTCTTTGTTCATCTTCAAATGTCAGACAAAGTTGTTGCATGTCCGTCTGTAATTTTCGATCCACGTTTTGCATACTGCAGTTCATTTTGCAGTAGAAACACATTTTTTTGTATGCAAATATAATTATCTATTGTATCATTTTTTCCAACTGAAGCTCAGTAACATGAAATTAGTTCTTAATGGTTCTCTCCTGCAACTTATCAGTTTGCTGAGAATGAACAGTGTTAACGTTAGCCAATTCAGGAAATTAAGAGAAATGTATTTGTGGCCATTTCTTTTTTTTGATAACACTTTTTAATTTTTGGCCTTAGTGGGAATGTATCCAGAATTTTCAAGTCAAAAGGCTCACGTCCAAATGAAGTGACCAGCCATTGATGTTTGTTCGAATTGTCTTTGAGTCCAAGTCATTTGACCTGAATCCACAACTTTGCCTAAGAATAAAACATTCTCACGCCACTGAGCTGTGCATCCTGCTGTCACAAAATTAGCAGACAACAGCAGAGCTAATTGAGCAGTGTTAGTAATTGTATGCAGGGATCCAAAACATTTACAAAATATGTACAGCTGGCCTACAGCTGCAAATGATGTGTCATCAGAGCTGAGCTGCGACAGAAATGAAGAGGCAATGGACTGATTTGACTTTAGATACACTAAGGATTAAGCATCACCCTTTCATCTCACTCAAAGGAATAAACCTTTTCACGACAGCCATATTGGTATGAAATAGTAGGGTAAACAGCTGTTACCAGTGATTCTAATTAAGGTCCTGCTATTGGCTGCTGTTTCATGTCAAAATGGCTGCTGTGAAAAGGTCTATAGTTTGACATTTGGGGAACCTCACCTCAAAGCGCACTTTCCTTCTGAAGATTAGATGAGAAGCTTGATACCACTCTCATATCTGTGTGGTAAATACGAAGCTACAGCCAGGAACTGGTTAGCTTAGCTTAGTGTAAAGATAAGAAACAGCTAGCCAGGCTGTGTGCAAGGGTAACAAAATCTGCCTCCCAGCACCTCTAACGCTCACTAATTAACACTTTACGTCTTGTTTGTTTAGTCTGTACAAAAAACAAAGTGTAAAAACAACATGTGGTTTGATAAGGGTTTATGTGCCAGACTGTTACTTGGGTGAGACAAGTTGCCAGGCAACCAGCAGAGACTAAAACTTTTTTAGTTTCATTGCGAGACGCCAGGAAGTTACTGGTATTGGTGTTAATCATTTAACTATTTGCAAGAAAGCAAATTATTTTGCAAAATATTCAACCATTCCTTTAAGAAATAATCCATTTTCTTTCATGAGGCCAAATATAAAGACAAACTGTGTCCAAATTTATACATCTCTGTACTAATTGTGCACAAATCCCAGCATGTTCAACATAAGTATGATTATTTAGTATATGAATGGCTTGAATGTGCATTCAATACAGACAAAAAATATTAAGCGTGAAGCCCATGGTAACTACAGATTGTAAAATGGTACCATTATTTTTTTGTTGCTATGGGAACCATCCAGTCAGGGGACATTTTCTTAACAATATGTCAGAAAATAAAGCAGAATGTGGAAACATGTCACTAAAAAAAGGCAAAGTGCAGCTTTTTTTAAAAACCTGAAGCAGCTCTGCTTGCTGACACATGCTCTCGGTGCAGATCTCATTAAGTGAAACTGCTGGCTGCTGTTTATTTTCTGCACTGTACTTGTAGGTCAGTGATGGGGAACTGGAGAATAGGTTACAGCAAGGATCAGAGTATTATCTAGTTTAATATGGCCAATATCATCATATATCATAAATAAAATGGAGTCTCTGTTTAGGCTCATAGCAGCTTTTGAACTATTCACACAAGAACCCTTATTTTACCCATAAAGACCAACAAATAGACTGTATTTTTTATTATTTATTTTTGAATATTTTGGGGGGCTTTTTATCCATTTAATTTGTAGTACAGCTAAAGATGTAACTGTAAAGGGGGAGAGAGAGTCGGAGAATGACATGCAGTAAAGGGCTGTAGGCGGGAGTCAAACACACGGCTGCTACAGAGGACTCACAGCCTCAGTACATGGGGCGAACGCTCTTTCATATGAGCTACCAGGCCACCAACGAATTTACTGCTGATAAGAAGCTGCGGTGGATGAATGGGATAAACCCAAGAGTTTAGGCAACAAAACCGCTTGGTTAGGTTTAGGCAACAAAACATGGATATATCAGGAAACAAAATTACTTGGTCAGATTTAGGGAAAGATATGGCTTGTCTTTGTCATGTGTGTTAGGGTGCCAGTGTGGCTATTTACACCTAGGAGCAAATAGCATTGTTGGCTATGGACACCTGGGTGCTTGTCTCTGCCATGCTAGGCTATATACACCCTGGGTGCAAATAATCCACATTGGCTACTCCAACCTGAGTGCAAAATGAAAATGCTTTAACTGACTGTGATAGAAGCATCTCAAGACATCTTAAGTCCTCCAGCAGCACTGATGAATTCTTCTCTGCTTAACAACATTGATCTTGAGCTGACCCTGACCTCTGACCTCCCTTTGGGAGGAGAGAATTTCCTCGCAGGGATCAATAACGGATCATTCCATTAGTAGGACTGTTTACACTTTCCTCCTGTGTGTAAAAAGAAGCTGAGCTGTTGGGGGACTCGCAAACATGCCCCATAACAGAAATATCTCTGCAAGACATAAGAGTTGTGTCCAAAACTGTACACACATAGAAATATTTTTGAGGTCCTCCTATGTAAAACTAGTCAAAAAGGTAACCCTTTATTTGAAGAAGTCTGCCTGTTATTACACTGTCATAATCATGTCATTACACCTCTGAAAGAGACATGAAAGAGTGTGTATGATTGTCATTTGGTCAATTATGCCATTTTTAATGCAAAGTCGACACTGTTTGACATGTCAGCTTGACACTGACCAAGACAAAAAGGTCTTTGTCATGACAGTTTGACATTATCAGACTTAAAGAAGCTGTTTAGCTAAATGTTTTAACATTAAAACTGTTATACATGGTTGGTTGTGACATTGGCTGTCACAACACCATTATAAATGTATTATGAATATTTTTCTTGACCATGTACATGTCATCAAGTTTAATTACACTGTCAAATGCTTTTGTAATGGTGTCATGAGTAATTTCCTGGACTTCAAGTGGTACCATTTGGACTTGTCATAAAGATGTCTCAATGACATCTTCATGACAAGTCCAAAATATACCACTTTAGTTAAGGTCAAGGTAAATATTCATGACACCATTGACCACATGACACTTAATGCCAGTCACAAACATTGATAAAGACTCTTTCATGTTCCTGACAGGCGTCATGACATGGTTGTAACAGTGTAATGACAGTCTTATGCACAACCCTTCAAATAAAGTGCTGCTGTGAAAAATGTGCTTTCGCTCTGCTTTGCAAAAAAAGATGTCCCTTGAATGGATCATGTCAGTGCTTTGACACCACCGCTGGGTGATAAAGAGGACTTTGGGGGAGGTGATGCTCACATGAGTCATGAGGAAAAACAGGAGGTTGAAGGCGTGGGAGGACAATAATTAGGATGTAATGGGGGTTTGGTTGAAGAGGAAAGAGGGGATACGGTATGACGCAAAATGCGAGAATAACACAAGAGTATTAGTTGTTTGGACCAGATCAAAGTATAAGAAAAAGGGGCAGTGCGAGCTTTGTGTCGGCTGTGTTAAATCACCACCTCTGTAATTGTAGTATTGGGAGAGTTTAGGGCTGATTCTGAGATGCCAGAGTTTATTGTTGAGACTTCTGGAGCTGTTGTGGTCCCACTCCAATAAAACATCCACATTCAGAGGAGACAGTTCTGTCTAACAGCCACACTAGAATTCACTTCAATAGCTACACCTAGCTAATACTTGGTAGGTGTTTCTTGAGTTAAACAAGGTGCCACAAATGTCCCACAGGGGTTAGGTCATGTTAACCTACAAGACTAACATCACTAAATTCCTGCAGACATTTCCTATTCCCTCTCATCCCAAAGGTGTCAAGTCCTTGTCAAGTCCTCTGAACTATCTTGAGATCAACTTTCCTTTTAAGATAAATAAGTGTTTTATTCTGAAGAAAGGCTTCGCAGCTTGTGAAAGCATTAAAAGCCAAACGGGAAGATAATAACCTTAAAAGGAGGTGAAGGAGAGCAATGGAAAAGAGCAGTTTGGAGAAGTAAAAATGATAAAAAACTAGTGCAGATCTCCGTCCAGCAACCTGAAATGAATATTTGGATGTAGCCTCTTCGCAATCGACCAACATTTTGATTCATTTTGTAAGGATTGGCTTGTGAATTCTTGAGTTAGGGAGAAAAATGTGTTTTGTGAGGTTACAGGGACCTTTTACCACCAAAATTTAATTAATTTATCCTTGAGTACAAGTGGCTGTTTGTAACAAATTTGACAAAATTCCCTCCGAGCATTCCTGAGATATCACGTTCTCATGGATGGGATGACTCAAAATCATAATACTGGCCATGGCTGACGCCGCCGTGGAGGCATGAAGAAAGGTTTTTCAAAGATGAAGTGAATCACAGAGGTCCTTTAGCATACAGTTATGAATGTGCACAAAAAAACACGTGGCTAGATTAGTTGTGCACAAGCTGCACGTTGATCACGCTCACGCGCGCACACATGCAGGTGATTGCTTGACGAGATCGTGACTTACAAAACATGTTTAAAGTGTATTATCAGACAAAATAAGAACTATGAAATAATAAAACAAGAAAATCAATCAGGGTACATTTATGAAATGGTATTAAATGGTACATATTATACTTAAAACACATTAAAAGCCTTAAAGGGAAGTTGTTCATTTTGTCTGTGCATTTGTCAAGCACCAAATTGTGTTTTTAAATCAATCGTATATGAAGGGGTAATTTAAATTGGTATGAAACAACTACAAAAAATAATCAGATGAAGCAAAATAATCTTGCAGGCAGGATTATATGATATTTTTGAGCCAGAGGGAGGGGGAGCAGAGGGCCTTGCTCAAATAAGATAAATTGATGACATTTTATATCCGAAAGATCAGATCATCTCATCACAAATGTTTCGCAGTTTCTACCGTTGCTATAGTGATCTACATCTGAAACAGTACTCAAATGCTTCAGGGTTTTTTTTTTTCTTTCTTGTTTTGTTTTGTTTTAAGAGAGGAAGGAGACTTTGCACTGACGGTAGGGCTGCATGATTAAAAAAAAGTCATTGAAATTATTTAGACTGAAATTGTGATTGCAATATCAAGACATAAGCGAAATGATCACTTCTACAAAACAATGTTCATGTTCACTGAAAGAAAAACAATAAAATCTTGACGTGATGAGATATTTATTGAGGTCTGTGCCACACAAACATGTTTTCTTTCATCTGGAGAACAAGATTTACATTTTTCCTTTTTCAAAAAATTGCGATTTGGTTCTAGCCAACGGCCCCCAAAAAGACAAAAAGTGACAAAAGAGCGAGGTGTTAAAAAATAGCCTCTAAGTGAAGACAGCATGTTTCTCACTGGAAATGATTCACTGTAATCACACGGTCAACAATATAGTGATAACTTCCATTTTGCCTAAAATACAGCAACAACAATTAACAATCAATTCAATCACCAACTATTTTGATAATCAATTTATCATTTGGGGTCATTTTTAAATTAAATCTGATCTGATTTCAGTTTCTTAAATGTGAATATTTTCTGGTTCTATCTTGCCTTTATGACCGTAAGCTCAATATCTCTGGTTTGTGGAGAAAAACAAGACATTTGAGGACACCATCTTGAGCTTCGGGACACAGCGATCAACATTTTTCACCATTTTTTTCAACGTTTTTATGACGTTTTATAGATCAGACAACTAACCAATTAATTGATGTTAAAAGATGTTAACTGCAGTGTGACTGGCTGGCGGAGGCATACAGCTGTAAGGCAGCAGTTCTAGTTTGTCTTTATCTTAATTGCTATTATTTGTCCACAACAAGTAACTGTACATTAAAGCTACCAGGATGCAGTTGACCATATTTGGTGTTCTGTATGTAAATCAGCCGGTTTGCGCACAAGCAGATGGATGTAGAACAAATGAGATTTATAATTCTTATTGCGTGAAGGTGTTTTGATGATTGAGGCCCCAGCTCTCCGTTTTATATGATGCCACGGTAGAGAGGAAAAATCAGACTTCTCAGTCTCATTTGTCGTTGCCATGCAGATCACGTTATCATGAAGATTTGGTTACTTTATTGAACAGTAACTGAATGTCATGCTCTGCAGATGCTTGCAGCCCACAGTCTGGAATAATAAGCAGTTTGCATAAAAGGAAGGCGTACCTAATAAAGTGGATACTGAGCAGAGGTGGTTATGCAACACATTCCTGATCTTTTGCTTTAATGATATTGATATCATGCTCTAAATGTCACATTTGAGGTGTTGAATGCATCACATTTTGGCAGCAGGTGTGTCACGTGTTCATTTCCGTGACCTCCTTCAGAGCTTTGTATTTTGGTTGAATTTTCTGCCACTATTTGACCTTCACAATAAAACGCCACAGTGCTGCATCCCTCCCGGAGCCCCTCAGAGGATAAGAGAGGCGTGTTGAGGGATTCAGCCAGCTGGATTGGACTCAGGGATTATCCTTGGATGAAACGCACAATGGAGGGAACGAGGGCGGAAGGCAGACACGTCCCAGTGCGGTGTAGACGTTTCCACAATTAATCCCATAGCAACGCAGGGGCCTCATTGTCAGCTGAAGAAGTTCTGTCATACTTAAGATTTTTTATGCTTGTCGTATTTAGAGTATAATGCTATTTTATTTTTCCGATTGTAGTTTTGTTGTCACCATTCTCTAGGTCTTAGTCCCTTGAAATTTCATGGCTGCTGTTATGAGAATCTGCTTTAGATAGTGTTTCCTAATACCATTATAAAGCAATACCATAGCATTTTATTTTATCATTTTTATTTTATAATGTCCTCAAAGGTTCTGGTGTATTTACAGGGATTTAGTGGTAGAATATGTCAGAAATGGAATATAATATTCATAAATATGTTTTCATCGGTGTATAATCACCTGGAAATAAGAATTGTTACGCTGTAAAATAAAAAAAAAATTAAAAAGTTGAGACAGAAGAATTTCAAGGCATCTTAATAGTAGTAGTGCAATAGATTTTTGAGTTTTGAGCTCAACTCCAGCTCTAAAGTTTTGAAACAAGCTCAAAAGAAGTTTTGCAACTTAGAATCTTTAGTTGAGATCATTTGAGATGAGTTGAGACTTTTCTTCTTTAGATGAACTTCAATCTTTGAGTTTTAGAAACTCAAAGAGAAGAAGTTTGGTCATAGTGGTCATAGTGAACTGTGAACCTTACTTGTCATTATTTGGCTGCCTAGAAATTTAATTGAAATGTAATTGTGAATATTAAAATATTAACCATTATTCACTTTCACTTTCACAGTTTATCTAAAGAATAAAAGTACCTTATCTCAACGGTTGACCAGAGTGGCCGTGATAGGCCTGTATCAGGCCAATAATATTGGTCAACCCACATATCAGCCAGGCCCTAATTATTTCAGCTGGACAGTGTAGATCCACTCACAATGTTTATGGCTGAAATCCCCAAATTCACCTGCAACACAAATATTAATAAGTAGAATTAAATAAAATGCCTTTTAAAATGTGGATAGTTGGTTAAATGTGTTGTTATATAAAATGTACCTCACCCTGTATGTGTCATTATGGAAACTACTTCATATTCTATTGAGGTTCGACTGTGAGGAGCGTATAGATGACCTGGTTGTGTTGCTGTGTCTCTTTCAGTTGATGGCTGCTATGGGAAACAGTGCAGCCAAGGCCAAATATGAGCAGAAGGTTCCCGCTTTCTACTACAGACCAACACACACTGACTGCAAGTAAGTACTTGTCCTTTCAGTTGGGACCAAAGAGGGAAAATATGTGCTGACTGAAGTTGCCTTTTTGCTAGTTAGCTGACAGATAGCACTTTGCTGAGGCTAACTTAGCAGACTCCCCTTTTTTGTCTGATCAGCCAGTTCCCCACTAAACTTAAGGCAGGTGTCATAATGGCACCAGTATCCCCTAAAGGTCGGTGTTATGTGTGTCAATGTGCAATATAACCTTTATTGAGCAAAATATTAAAGGTGATTTTAAGTTCACTCATATTTTGACTACCTATAAATAGTAAAAACACAGTTGTGACCTTTTTGGCTGCTCTCGCTAACAGTAGGTAGCTTGCTACAGCTAGGCTGCATGAGGCTGCCTTTTTAATGACAGATATCTTTGACATGTATCATAGTATGCAAAGCATAGGTGTAAACTATAATATCGATGATGGCTTAAAGGAATAGTTCACCCAAAATTGAAAATTCAGTTGTTATCTACACACGCTCATGCTGATTGAGGGTCAGGTTTATTTTGTTAGTTGGCAAAACACTGCAGGAGTCTCACAGGAAAACAGTGTTGCAGAATCTCCCAAACAATGGAAGTGAATGGTGGTCAGTTTTCAAACGTAAAAAACAACTGCATTTTATGTTTTTATTCTGTCGTTTTTTTCGTTTGCAAACTGGTCACCACTCACTTCCATTGTTTGGGAGATTCTGCAACGCTGTTTTCCTGTGAAACTCCAGCAGTGTTTTGCGGACTAAAAAACTAAACCCGTCCCTCAATTGGCATGTGGGTGAGTAGATAATGACTGAATTTTCATTTTTGGGTGAACTATCCCTTTAATAGAACAGAACTATCGTTACATTATTGGGAACACCTGTGCTTTTCATACAATAGCAATATATTGGCAGGACCAGCTGGAGTTGACACTAATGCACATGTGTAGTGGGCACAACGCAGAAAGCTGGAAAACTCTTTTGGCTTAAAATGAACTGGAACTGAATTTTCACTCAGGAAGCTGGGTGCTATAATTGTCACGGGTATCCAGTTCTCATAATGCATCTATGAGTTGGGAAGGGGTCGCTTATTCCAGAAGTTTACTGTATTTCCATTTAAATTAAGAACTCTTTGAGGGAATTTCTTCAAGCTCGACACAAATTTTCACTTGGACTCCAGACTGAACTGGTTACATTTTGGTTGTCAAAGTTCACTGAGACCTCATGTCAATCCCGTTCTCGTGAACACGATATCTCAAGATCCCCCTGAGTGAATTTCCTCAAACTTGGCACAAATGACCACTTAAAGATGAACTGATTAGATTTTGGTGGACAAAGACTAAACAGATTTTTGGTCCTAACTCAATAATCACACAGTCACACACTCAATCACTCACAGTTATGACAAAATTTCCCACAAATGTCTAATAGGATAAGAAGATGAAGCGATGACATTTTATATTCAAAAGGTCAAAGGTCATCTTCACTCTGACATCATAATGATCAGCTCTCTATCAGTTGTCTGTAAAAAATAGTCTCTAAGTGAAGGCAGCATGTTTCTTGGTGGAAATTCACTGGAATAAAACGTGTCAATATAGAGACAAACATGGCAGAGGAGGTAATTCCAGTTTACCGCAGAGCCGGGCGCTAATTATCTGAGGGTACGTTACAAAGAGCAGCCCCTTTCACATTACTCATGTCATCTGAGTTACTCTTAATAGAAAAGTATCGGTGTGTGCAGCTTTAAAGTCTTATTTCTTTATGTAATATTGGCTCTTGTTGGGCTCACAGTCCTCTGCCCACACCGCCTGCAACTGAACGTGATAAGAAAATGCTGAATGCAGAGGCAGTTACACGCTGATGAGTGCAAAAGTGATGTACCACACTGTGCAGTGGGACATTGTTACTGTAAATTTCTATTCGGTGTACTATTTCACACCTCTGACTTTGTTTATCACTTAAATAGCACTTCCTCTTCCTCTTTTGTGTGCATAAAAGCCCTATAAATGGAATGCACACCCCCGTGGACTTCTTCATGTTCAAGACTTTTGAGTCACAGTTGATTAATTAAGGTTAAACTTTTTGGTTGACATCTGGACGACACAGTGTAGCATCTTCTTTTCTTTCTTTTCTGATGCTATACCCTGTGGTTTTATAAGCTGAGGTAGTGACACGTTGTTTTCTTTTAGGCTTGTCCATCCATCTCTCTCTGTGTCTGCCTCCCTCCTACAGAATCTGATTAAAATAGACAGAAGGGAGAAAGGTAGAGTGGGAGATGAGAGAGAAGTGTCTTTCTCAAAGTCTGTGCCATGGTGTCTGTGACTCTGCTCCCCCGAGAACCACGGGGTTTAGTGTTTAAGATCCTGTGTCACTAGAAGGTGTCATTCAAAGAAATGTCTGCCAGTAAGAGTACGACATTTTCCTCCTTGATGCTGATGGAACGGTTGTTTTATTTCTACTTGAGGAAGAAAAGGGGCAAATAAAAGGAGAAATGTGTAGAGTAGGAGAGGATGAAAGCAGTTTGGAGCTTGAAGGGGGGACTGAAAGGTTGTGAGAGGTAGAAGGAAACAGGATGAGAGAGGCTGTTGGCATGGTGATGTGCTGCTGACTGCTGCCATTCGTTTCTCCTCACGCTGGAGAGGAAGAAGGTCTAAAATTGAGATGCCTTCTTTTATATGCAGCTTTGGTGGAAACTGTGGAAACAAAGACAGTGATGGTGTTTAACAGTGAAGGTTTTGTGCGATATATGTCTGCCAGCGCTCAAGTGTTACTCCATTAGTCAGTTTAATCAGGGCCAGGTAAGAATTCTAGGACTGGTTTCATCGACAAGGTTTCAGGTTTAGTCCCAGACTAAAATGCCTGTTTAAGCTGTCTTATCTCAAAGCAAACTTGCAGAGACTGACCTTAAAATAGTTGTAAAGTTAGTCTGTTCTGGATTAAACTAAATCGACTGTGAAAAGGAGGATTAGAGCGACTCTTAGACTAAATTGAAGCTTGAATGAATCCTTCAGAGAGGCAGGTTTAACTTGTGCTAGTTTGTGAAGGAGAATGGACTATTTGGAGCCTCTTAAAGAGCCGAATCAGACCTTATGGAGGGCCAGCTTTGGTCCACGGGCCCCACCTTAGGCAGCCCTGATCAAAATGCAGACCAACATGCAGTACAGAGGCCAGACAAGTCTGTTTTGTAGTTTCAGTAACTGGATCTTTTTGCCTCTTTGGTTTTGCCTCAAGATTCACACCAGTACTGGTCTTTTCTATTCTTGAAAGCTACTTCTAGGTCTGTGAAACCAGCCCCTGATATAACAACAGGGATGAAAAGATGTTTAATTGCCATTTAATAGTGCAACATTTTATTGTTTCACCTTCTAGCTGAGAGATACATAAGTTACTTATGTTAATTATGAAGTTACAGCCAGCAGCGGGTTAGCTCAGCCTAGCCTAAAGACTGGAAACGGGGGAAACAGCTACAGCCTGGCTCAGTTCAGATGTAAAAACATCCATTAACAGCTAAAACTCATTAATTATCACTAATCATATCTTGTTTGTTTAATTTGAACAAAAAAGATGTGTAAAAATAGTAGTTTTTTTTTAGTTTTGTAGCATTGTAGTTTCACGGGGGTTCATGTGCAGCATGAAACATGGAACATGATACCATACAGACAGCCAGGTAAAGAATAACAGCATGTGTAGTTCAAACTTAAATAACAAATAAGTATGTAAATTACATTTTTAAAAAATAAACACAGGAGGCACCCTGATAGCTCAGCTGGTAAAGCGTGCATCCTGTGCACCGAAGGTGTGAGTCGTGTGCAGCAGCCCCAGTTCTGTTCCAGCCTGTGGCCCTGTAATGCGTGTCATCCCCCCTCTCTCTCTCCCCACTGCCCTGTCTTCAGCTGTCCTATTTAATAGAGGCAAAAATGCCCCAAAAAAACAGAGGAAGAAAGAAAGAACAGGGGTACATCAAAGCAAATACAGTTTCAGATGAGGTGTCAGGGGAAAAAAAAAACATTTCATGATGTTCCACAAGCTTATTGCTTTTTTGTCATCTAATATTATAAATGATTTGAATAAAGAGTTTATTTCTATGAGAAAAGGTGCTGTCTAGTGGTTTGGAAAATTTCTGTTTACAAATGAAAAACTTGCATATAGAATAATGAAATCAAGCAAATATTCAAGACTTCTGCAGTTCTGTCAAGATGATGGTAAGACTTCAGGAAGTTACAGCTAGAGATAGGCTAACTGTTCCTCCCTGTTTCCAGGCTTTATGCTAAGCTAACTAGGTAGCTGTAGCCTTATATTTACTGAACAGATGTGTGAAAATAGTATTGATCTTTTCATCTAACTTTTGGCAAGAAAGTAGAACCACATTTCCCAAAATCCCAAACTGCTCCCTTAAAAGATAAGTAAATCGTCAATCAATCAGTTAATCAGCAAATGCTAATATAGGGTCATTTCATTTAATCGGCACATGTTTTTGTAGTTGCTCCCAAAAATTTGATTGTTTTTTGTGTAAAGAAGACTACCAGCAGACTTGCTGATGGTCTTTACCAGTCTGTCGTTACAAGTACATTTTTATTTTTACAAAAGATATAAATGCAGATGATACTCAAAGCTTCAAATACTATTTACTCATATTTGGTTAAAAATACCACAAAATCTACATGTTTGTTGACTTGAAACTACCTTCTTTCCATTGTATTTACTTGTGTTGCAAGTCAGACTGTGTAGAAGAAGCAGGTTTTTTTTTTTTAATTCAAAGAGGCTTTATTGGCATGATCATAATGAAATACAGTATTGGCAAAGCACATTGTACAAGGTTTCATACTGTATGTGTGTAGCTCAGGGCAGTTAGTGTGAGTGTGTGACTGAGGTGAAAGCTTACTGTGTGTGTGTGTGTGTGTGTGTGTGTGTGTGTGTGTGTGTGTGTGTGTGTGTGTGTGTGTGTGTTTTCTGTGTTTCTAGGCTGCTGAGAGAGCAGTGGATCAGAGCCAAGTACGAGAGGAATGAGTTTGAGTTTATCGAAAAACAGGAGCCTTATTCTGCAGGTACGTACACAGTGACATGTTTGTATTTTTATACTTGTGAGGACCGTCATCCAAACCATTCAAATCAGACCTGGCAACACAACCTGAATATTCAATGATGATCCGTGCATTGGTCTCAGCTATGTAAAAAAAAACTATTAAAGGATTAGTTTAGCGTTTTGAGAAGTACACATATTCGCTTTCATGCCAGGACTTAAATATGTTGCTACAGTTGCTACAGTCAGGAGACAGTTAGCTTAGTTTAGCATAAATAGTTGAAACAAAGGGAAGCAGCTTGCCTGGCTTTGTTCAGAGGTAAGAAAATCTGCCTAGCAACACCTCTAAAGCTCACTTATTCACATACCTTCTGTATTTAATTCTTGTTTTCATGTTCATGTCATGTAATGTTAATGCTCAGCATTCAGAGCTGGCCTTAAAAACACCTCTGGATAGGGCTGGGTATCATTTAAAAAAATTATTTATCAATACCGGGACTGATACTTCTGCATCAATACCAGTTCCTGAACAATCATTTTTCAATACCAAATCCATTTTAGCAATAAGAAAATTACATCACATATTATAGTACAATTACGCCCTTTAAAGGAAGACACTGATAGTAAATAAACTGAACAATTATGATGAAAATGTTAAGGAATATTTGGCCAATGACGCCAAAAAGACCAGCATCCTCTACCTTATTACGAAAAAACAGCAACTTTTTCCACCATTTTGTGGGTAACTGGGCAGTTTGTTTTTTATGCTATGTAGTATTTTCATTTTGCAACTTTCTGCAATTGACCCTTCCTAAATCCCGCCCCTTTATGCTCTGCTCTTCAATAATAGTCGTGCAAGCTTGGTACCTACCAAAAGCAACAGATAAATTAGCTAGCATTTTGCTAAAACTAGCTATCTGATGTAACTAGCTAGCTAACAATTGATGTAGTTTAGCTAGCCAGTTGGATAGAGTTTTGATGCTGAGCAAATGTTAGCCAAATAGCTAGCTAATGATTGGGTTAGATTAGCTAGCTAGTTATTTTGTTTTGCTAACATTAGCTAACTTAATATGTGACTATATACTGTATAGCCTATGTTGCTAGATCTCATCATAGCATCTTTTAACCGTCTTGACTAGCACATAGCATATCTGAGTAAAGACAAACAAGAAAGAAGAGAGTTGACCGACTGAGGACTGAGTACCAAGCTTGCTCAACTTTTATTGGGGGGCAAAGCATAAAAGGGCGGGACTTAGGAAGGTTCAACTGGCTTTTAAATATAGTGCAATAGCTAATATGCAGAATGATCTTCTGAATACAAAGACGCCAAGTAACACCGAATAAAGATAGCGTTACCTTGTTGCTGCGTGTCATCACCAATGTCCTCTAATGGTAGCAGCAGATTGTCCACTTAAAAGTATAGAAAGAATGCAAATACACACAGATTCATGCATGCACAAGCACACTCATATGCAGTTTCTCCATCTGGAAAAAAGCAAAAATAGCTGGTGTATTGTTGTGTCAATCTTGTGTTGTTTACCCTTCTGTAAGCAGAACCTTGAAAACTCCTTGGACAAACATTTCCCAACGGATGCAAGAAGCTGGAATTCAATTATCCCATCGTCAACTTTCAAACATTCATTTTCATCCTTCTTCTCCTAAGTGGTTGTGTTTATTGTTGCAGTTTAAAGTGCTGTCGCTATATTGAAGCAGTGACACCGTAATTGTCACTGCCGGAGAAACGAGCCACCATTAAAACTGTGTGATTTTGGTTGGTTGGCTGTGTGTGTGTGTGGAGATTGAGCTTACACCATTTGTGTGTAGGGTACATGTGTGTCAACTCGTATACATTACACATCTTGTTGAAGATGGAGCTTTCTGATTGGCTTGCAGTGACCTCATCTGTTTATTGTTACACTGGAGCACTGTGCAGACATGCACATGCACGCGCATACACACACACACACACACACACACACGTGCAGACAGAGTGTAATAATATGAGTCATTCTGTCATCTCTATTTGTGCATTCATGCTCCCCTCATCATTCATTGTGAGGTGCATGACATCTGCGTGTGTGTGTGCATGTGTGTATGTGTGTATGTGTGTGGGTTGGAGTGTAGGCTGCTGAGATTGACTATTGGCAGTAACCTGGCCTCCACAGCGGCCAATGTTAATATTGATCTGGTATGCAAAGGATAGGAGGAAGAAAAAGAGTGTCAGGGAAGGAGGCGAGGGTGGGGACAAGGAGGGCTATTGATCGATGAGGTAATGCCAGTGTAGGTGAATGTTTCATGTCAGAAAGTCACCGCCACAAAGACACACACACATGCACACACACAAGGATGGAGTGGAATGAATGCAGAGGACAAGAAGACAAGTAATCAATGACAGTAGGCATTGCATAAGGAGAATGAAAACGAGACTAAAGACATTGTCTGTGAGCATGAATATGAGGCATGTGAAGAATTAAATTATTATACACAGGGTTCGCATTAACCAAATATTTTCTGACTTTGAAAAATCTGAGGACCATCCCTCATTTTGACAAATTAGAGCACTAGGACAAGTCCATTGAGTTCAGTTTAATTTCTTGTAAGTGGTTTGTTCATGTTTTAAATGTAATTGTCTAATTCTGTAAAAATGTCATATTTGCCATGTTTAGGCATCATGCCAGCGGTAGTCTAGTGCCCTCTGATGTCATTGCAGATGTTGATGCCGAAGCACATCCAGCCAGAGTTTTCACCACCTGGAAAGTTTGTTTAGTTTGTGTAATGTAACATTCACTTGCTTTGTGTGGTGTTGACATGAAAAGTGACTGAACGGTCCTTATACATGCGTAACCTGTAAGTTTGTTGTATATATTAAATGGTATTGTGATCGAGTTGTTTTTGAAAAGTAAATGCTATTAAATAGGCTTTGTCTCATTACCGTTAAAAATAAAAATTAGAATGAGACATGAGGTTTTGATGTTCTACGTCAACCTTGTAGACTGCAGAGGCGTTTCCATAGGTACAGTTTTGAAGTATCTGTCTGTGAGAATTCTGCCTTTGAAACGATACAATGGAGGTAAATACAATTTTGTTTGTGGTATTTATGACAATGAGAAATTCTATTTAAAAAAAATGTCTTTCCAGAAACTCTACAGACCTCATAATGAATAGTTTTCAGTGGAGCTACTTTTTACAAAAGAAACAGTGACTTGAAAGTGTCAGATATTGAATGACATAGTGTATCTCCCCTCTAATCCATTCCTTCCTCTTTCATACGCATGAGAAATCTTTCCTCTAAATGTATTATTTAATTTCTGTTGCCCTGCACTTTTTTACATAATCATTCAGGGTAAATTAACTCCTCTTTCATCCCTTACTTCTCATTGTCGGGCTAAGTTTACTCTACAATTGGTGCTCATTATGACACACTCTGGATAACATCATCAGTCAAACGCCTGTGATGTAAATTAGTCCTTTCTTTGGAGAACCACCTGATTGTGCTTAGACGTCGTCCTCCCATTGAGTCGCAAAAATAGATCCAGATTAGAAGGAAAACACTTCACAGTCTGACCAAAATAGAAAAGTAAAGAGAGAAAAGGAGGCACTGTTGGCAGAGCTTTCTACCAAAATAGACTGAAGAAGAAGAAGACATTACAGGCTATAAATAGAACAGCATTATCATTAACATGGAAAAGGATATTCTTTGGTTCAGACACAATAAAATGTCTCTGTGTGCTGTCTCATGCTGCGTCTCCTGTCTGTTTGCCTCTTGGATGTTGTGTTTTCCCTCCCTCCGTCTCCTTTTTCTTCCTCCTCTAAATGCGATTTCAAACGATCTTTGATTTCTGCTTAACTGAAGGATCATCTTACACCAACCAGTTACAACACCTCACCATCACTGTTACAAATGCCTCCTCCGTTTTAATCTCTCGTCTGCTCTGATGGGTTTTGGATACCAGCTTCCCAACCACACACACATGCTTTTTTTTTTTTTCTCTTTCTCTCTCTGTCTCTACCCAGGGTACAGAGAGGGGTTTCTATGGAAACGAGGACGAGACAACGGTCAGTTTCTCAGCCGAAAGTTCATCCTGTCGGAGAGGGAGGGAGCGCTGAAATACTTCAACAAGCAGGATGTAAGTGAGATGATACAGCTGATTTTTAATGGCCGTTTACAGTCGCAACATTTCACTTTGGTAAAATCCGGCGATGCTCGGGAATATGAGGCTCTGACTACGTCCTATTTTTTGCTCATGCCTTCCTCCACCAAGGCCAGGGATCCCAAAGCGGTGATGAAAATCGAGACCCTCAATGCCACCTTCCAACCAGCCAAGATTGGCAACCCCTGTGGCCTCCAGATCACCTACCTGAAAGACAACAGCACAAGGAACATCTTTGTCTACCACAGTGATGCTAAGGTACACAGTCAAACACTATGTGCACATACACACTTGTGAGTTCTATTTCTGCATACATTGCCCTTTAAAAAAACATTCTGGAGTGTTTTCTGTACCATGCAGAGGCATGATTCTTCTAGGCTCCATGTCAAATCTTAGATTACAGTAATACAGGGCACTAATACAGGGTTAGCAGTATAATACGCATGCTGTCTGCTATACTAAACACACTTGGAGTTGAAAATGTCCCTTAATGAGTAATTTCCTTTTCGCTTTTTCAGTAACTGTTCATTTGTAGTGACAGTAGCTATAGTGCAGTCAGAAAGTATTTGGATAATGGTACATTCTGTGGTGTTTTGGTTCTGAAACAATGAAAATTATAGCTGCTGCGCAGCAATGGTCGGGGCCGGGCAATTTTAGGCAAAATTAGGCAATTCTGAGCAACAAGCAGAGTGTAGGAAGATGAAAAAAAAAGGTGGCATTCTAATGTGCATTTTACATCAGTTGAGGCTTGAACTCACAATTTCTGGCACAAGAGACTCTGCATATTGACTGATAGCTAAGCCAAATAAACAAGGAAAAGAGACAAGGGATAACAGGGAAACGTGTTGATAAAGAGTATTTGTCTCTTCCCAAAACTCCCTGAATCATAATTATTTAAATCTTAACAGTTTCTAATCCACATAGCATGATACCTGAACATAAAGCTTTCACATTTGAAAGTCCATCCTGCCTTAGCTGAGGCTCGAACTCACGACTTCTGACACTGAAGTCCGCCTTTTATCTCACTGAGCTAATTGACAAGTGACAGTTCATGTGTGGCTTCACAAATTGACTAAGCCAAGGATCAGGGTGCCAGGCAGCAGCCATCCATGCCATGGAAAAGCACATTTCAAAGTGAAAGTTCCAAAGCTGTAGCACATATGGTTGATTTGTTGTGAATTTTCAAAGTTTTGAAATTTAGAGGCTTGCTGTAGCGCCACCATCAGGACTATTGTCTTGTGTTTCCAGTTGAGGACATCTGGCATGGGACTGGACCTTTGTGAAAAGTTTGGGTAGATTTCTCATATGGAAATGTTGTACAAGCTCAGGCTTGAACTCACAACCTTCAACACCAAGAACCATCCTCTATCTCACTGAGCTAATTGGCAAATGGAAACACCACTTGTAGCTTCACAAATTGACTAAGCCAGTCACCTGTGTGCAAGACAGCAGCTGTTAGCATGTAAAGGCAGATTTCAAATGGCTGTCAAAAATCCAGTTATTGAGACAAAAATCCCAAAATACACAAATTGCATCTAGACAGCATGGAGATGTTGGTCATTAGTTTTTAACAATGATTTATTGGCTCTAAAAGTGAAAAACTGATGTTTAAAAATGCCATTTTTGCATTGACTCCAATTGTTCGCATGAGAGTGAAATTCAAAATGCTGTAAAAAATTCAGTTTTTGAGATAAAATTCTAATATTTTCCAAACATCATCTACCATGACTCCAAAATTTTGTCATTTTTTTCATGAACATTGAAAATGTATTTAGCAAGAATTTGCAAGTATATGTTTATAATACCGTTTACAGTCAAACATTTTGATGCACTGTAGGCTCAATTTTTGATAAATCAAAAATCTGTGTGGATCGTTTGTGTAGGACAGTCTGAAGATGCTCTGTAGCAAGTTTGGTGCCAATTGAGCAAAAATTGTGGGAGGAGATAGGTTTAATAAGTTTTACAGTTTTTGAAAAAAACAGAGTGATGGACTTCATAATTTGCAATAGGTTTAAATGTACAAAAGTTTCTTCAGTATCGGGGCTACATTGTGGTGAAAGTTGTAAATCTGTAGCACATATGGTTGATTTATTATGAATTTTCAAAATTTTGAACTTTAGAGGCTTGCTGTAGCGCCACCATCAGGACTATTGGCCTGTTTTTGCAGCTGAGGCAATCTGACATGGGACTGGACCTTTGTGCAAAGTTTGGTCATTTTTCGTGCATGGGAAGTAGGATTTCCTCGGAAGAAGAAAGAAAGAAAGAAAGAAGAAAGAAGAAGAAAGAAGAAAGAAGAACATGCAGGATTACAATAGGGTCCTGGCAGTTTAGGCTGCCCGGCCCCTAATGAGGGTAAAATGCTGAATTTTAGCTTAAATTCAAAAGTGTCTACATCCATATTCAGTGAAAAAAAGAATAGGAATTGGCTAACTGTTCAGAAATGGAGTGGCTATGAGAGAATAAGGCTGTCATTGCTGCGGTGTATGACCAGTATAGGTGTGAGTCACCTCAAACAGCCTCAATATGGTACAATATGTAAGAATTTTAGTTTAAAGCTATAAGATGTAACATTACCATATTAAAATATCTTAAAATGCTAGACATATGTTATATATTTTGTTGAGCTGTAGACTACAAAATATCAAATGATTACTAAAATTCTCAAATACAGAGAAATTTGTAATCTGTAACAAACAATAATGAAGTGCTTCCTGCTAGCCATTTTTTGCTAGTTGCTGTAACTACCAGAAAAACATGGGATACAGCAGAGAGTGAGGAAGGAAGTGACTAAATGTAATGTGAAAAAAGCTTTAATATTAAGAGTTTTGTCAGATATGTCAGAGCTGTGGTGGTTGTTTAAAAGTAAAGAAAACAACTCCCATGATCCCGCACCACTTCACGTCATCAGACTACATCCACATCATATCTTTTGTTTTCATGTGTGAGACTCCGAGTGGCAGAATTTACATATAATGTGTTAAAAAAAACATTCAAAATCCTAAAACAATCTACAGAAATTGAAGAAATAATAATTGAAGTTGTGTCAAAGATATCTACTGAAGTTATCATGCTAACCAGCTAGCTTCTGCCCGTACTGTCTCATAATAGCACTTTGTACCTCAAAAGATAATAGTGAGTCCCTGTAGTGTCCAGACTGCCCTTTGTCCAAAAACAGCGGGTTGGTTTTCTTGCTGGGTTTGGCTTCTGGCACCCTGGGGCTGACCCCGTTGTGACACCACTCAGGCCACTGGAGGTGGGCACTGACTAATGCCTGACATTTCTCTTCCACTTCATGCTTCTCATGTGCCCTGCCTGCTGTTACTTCCTTTATGAATGTTTACGACTGTTGTCACTCAGTGTCATTCGGTCAATTATGCCATTTTTAATGCAAAGTTTACATTGTTTGAGATTGTTTGAGATCTTTGTTATGACAACTTGCCATCAACCAAGACAGCACAAACTGTCATAAACATGCCATATGAGGCATCATTATTAAACTTAAAGAAACACTTTAGCGTAATGTCTTAATATTACATTAAACTGTCATATGTGGTTGGTTTTGACAATGGCTGTCATGAGATCATTATAATTGTGTCATGAATATTGTCTTGACCTCAGCTACATTGACACATTTTTGACTTGTCATGAAGATGTCATTAAGTCTTATTACACTGTCAGTTATAACCAGGGATTGAATTACATGGTGGCTTTCAGGGGAGCCCTATTTTCCGATGCACACAGCTACAAAACATCTCACATCACACACTTATATGGAAGTACGTGGCAGGTCAGTTTTAGGGTTACAGCAAAAGACATTCTACTGTTACTACTATAGACAGTTAAGACTGTCATTAACATTTCATAGAGGCTAAATACCAACAACATAAGGCTACTGTTTCAAAATCAAATAATACATTTATTGATCAAGAGCAAAAAAAAAAAAACAAGAAACAAACTCCCCAGTGGCACACACAACAAACAGAGCAAGCAGCATTGTGTGAATTATTGAAGATAAATGTTCATAATGTGAAGAGCAAATAAACACACAACATTGGCATATTTTTACTATTATTATTTATTTCAGGAACATCATGTTTTAGAGCTTCCCCCTAAATTTCTCAAAGTAGGCTTTTATTAAAGCTCATGTCCTTTTTCAGGGGAGCTGAGCTCCACTTATTCCCCCATAATTTGAACTATAATTATGTGTCATGAATAATTCCCTTGACCTCATCTAAAGTGGTTTATTAGTACTTTTCCCCAGTTGTCATCATTTTATTATTTTGTCTTTATTTCTTAAATGGCTTTGAATTAAATCTAAGTAGCATTACAAAGAAGATTTGTTGCATATATTGCTGAAACCCTGGCTGATAATGACCTTCCACTCTAATGATGTGTAGCCTGTACGCTAGTTACTGCATGTCTGTCAGTTCTGTCACTTTCTGCTACTTCTGCTGCAGCTGCTGTTGTTCATAAAGCATTTCAAAAGCCCACATCCACCCCAGCATCCACCTTTAGAGATTGAGTATACCTTCCCCATGGGGAAGGAGTTACTGTGTTCGCTCTCCACTTCCTGCTGAGCTGGGATTGGTGCCTCTTTGTGGGGAGTGATGAGGTCAGGGCTTTGACTTCCAATGTCAGTGCATACATTCACATATCAATCCACTCCACATGAGTTGGCTGACAGATGAATGCATCCTTTATTCTGTTTTATCTTTGTATCTACAGTAAAGCAGTGTTGAAAGTATTCTGTGTTGTTTGTTTTTTGTAGGGTGAACAGCAAACCTTAAGAGAATTATTTGTAAATGCTATGGTTCATTTTATTGGTCCCATAATTTACAAATAATTTCCTAGGAGCTTTCCTGGGAATAACTATGTAATTTAGTACTAATGGTAGTGAAACAGAGGCAAATGTTCTGAGCACAGTGCCCACTTAATTTATTTTAGTTTTTAAGGAAGAACACGTATGCATTTAGAAGTTACATGGTTATGTGGTTTAGTTATTAAAGGGATAGGTTTTTTTTGTTTGAAGTAGGGTTGTATGAGGGACTTACCCATAGACAGTGGTTTACAGTAGATGACAGTCAGCATGCACCAAGTTTGGAGAGGCAGGGGGAGTACCGGGGTAGGAAGCTAAAAAAATATACTGTTGTGGACAGGACCAGCAAAAAAACCTAGTTTAGTGACCTAAAAACAGGCCCACCTCCAAAAAAATGAACATCAGAAAAGTGTACACTGTGTTTAGAATATTTTATACCGCTTTACTTTGCTGTCAGATAGCCTTTTCTGATGGGAAACCACCACTCTCTGCAAAGCCACCAGACTCCTTTGGCAAAAACAGTACTTTTATCTCGCAGTACATAGGAGCTGGTTGTCTACCTCAGTCATTTAGTTTGTTTGTGACATTATGTGAACTTGGTGTGTTAGTCTGGGTTCACCGCAGTCGCTAACTGAAACTGATAGTGATTGAAATCTGTTATATATTTACTGTAATAAATCATATAATGACTATGATATGTCATCATAAATTAAGAAAATCTTGTTGAAACAATGCCACAGTCCAATGTCCTCCTTTGAAATTTCTATTAGACCCCGTAACTTGCGTTTCACATTGATGCAGAATGTTCACCGATTGAACTCCAACTCCACAGTGTGTATTTTCAGAGCAGTAGGCTTTTGTTTTCAGGATAACAGGCTTAACCTTTATCTGGACAGACAATTGACGTTTATAAACAGCTGATCAACTTACAGTGTAGGACTTGTCGTCGCTTGTTATTGTCAAATTTACAATGTTGCACTCGCCTTGCACTCCTGCAGTGTTCCTGCAGCCTGCCTGAGCTTCCTTGAGTCTGGGGAGGAGGGGGCCCATTATAGGATTTCAAACTGTTTAATATATACAGTCTATGGCTCCAGCTCCCGATTTGGACTGCAGTACTCATTTTTGGCTGCTTTAAGTGGCTAAAATATATTTTGCTGCTGACCATGCCTGCATTACTTAGCTTCCTGCACCGATACTCCTGGGAGCATGCCAACTGCCATCTAACATAGATAATACACTCATCATATCCCTTCAATTTCCAGAGAATTTCCCTAAAAAATCGCTTAAATCCTCTTGAGTGGATACACTGACAGGGATCTGTTTAAATGTAGGTGAATGCTCATTTATTACTGTAAACTTAAATACTCTCTGTATTTGCATGTTTTTATACCTGGGTGTAGAAACATTTTACATCCGGGCTGCAACTAAAGATTATTTTCATTATTGATTAATCAGCCGCTTATTTTCACAATTAATCATTTACTCTTTTAGTCTATAAAATGTCAGAAAGATGCTCACTGAAATTTTCCAGAGCCCAAAGAGGCATCTTAAAATTGGTTCTTTTGTCCAATCAACAGTCCAGAACCCAAAGACTCTCATTTGCTCTCATAAATTACAAAGAAAAGCAGCAAATCCTGGAATAGATTAGCAAATGTTTGACATATCAAAATAGTTGATAACTAATTTTCTTTCCATGGACTAATCAATTAATTGACTTATCGTTGCAGCTCTATTTTACATGTTTACATATTCAACTGACTTGCCATGCACCAACTAACTGTTTCAAGCCCCAACTAAGTTTTTTCCATATTTTTTACAAATCATTTTCTTTCTAGAAAATTGTAGGACTGCTATGAGAACCTTGGGACCTGTAAAAAAAGACTAAAACCTTACATTTCTGTCTTTGTGTGTGTTAGAGAGATTATTAGAGTGAAGAAAGGGGCAGATATTAATAATCCTTCAGGGGAGTGAGTGGAGCCCACTATAGACAGAAACAGCACTGCTCCCTCTGCTGGCTGAATCGTGTCACTGCAGGCTGTGACAGAGGGAGTTCACTGGGTTCATTCAGTGTCACTGTCACTCTTGTTCTGTGGTGGAGTTATCGACAGCACTGCAGCATCCACACGACACTGATGCCTTTGACTACACCTGACTGAGTAGAAAAGATGCCTTCACTGGCAGCAGAGAAAAAAACGTAAAAAAAAAAAAAGGACCACATTATTCTCTCAGAGCCCAAAATACATACTGTGAATAGATACTGTGTGAATTCCAGCAGGACATGTTGTCACTAAAGGTGTGTATATTATATATATTTTTTTTGTTTTTTTTTTTTACAGGAGATGGTTGACTGGTTCAATGCTATCAGAGCGGCCAGATTCCACTACTTACAGGTGGCCTTCCCCGGAGCGAGTGACGAGGAGGTGAGGGTGACTCATTTAATCGCACAGCATTGCGTGTATGGAGTTTGTTGTCAAGCAAAGAAGTGTCAAAGGTGTCAGATCACAATGCATTTCTAAAACCAACACTGAACCATCAGATATTGTGCAGTTTTCAGTGTTTGCATGTACTGTTACAAGTGACTGTTGCCAGATTTTACAAATTATTCAAGGAGTTGACCTCTGAATATTTTGTCACTTTATTTTTCATTCATCCTCTTGTATGTGACAAGACTTGTGTTTAAATTGCATTAATGTTTTTATTTTATGTGATTCTCTGTCTTTTCTTCTCCAGCTGGTACCCAAACTGACCCGCAACTTCATGAAGGAAGGCTTTATGGAGAAAACAGGCCCAAAGGTTTGTGTTGTGGTTGTGCTCACTGGATCTTACCACCCCTCTCGTCCAGGGTTTCTGAACCTTTTGTAAATTAAGGCCCACTGATTGACCATTTTCTTGAATAAATGAGAAAAAAGTCTAACCTGTCAAAAAAAGGGGCTGAGCAATCAAGGTCACTGAAATTACACATTTTAATTTGATGGTTTTCATTCATGTGAATTCTTTTGCAGATTTGGATATGAAAATAAATATCTTTGTAAATTACAAAATAAATAAATAAATAATGCAACCATTTAGCATTTCCACAGCCTCTGCAGCCCACTAGATGGCGCTCTGAGGCCCACCTGTGGCCCTCTGTTTGAGAATGGCTTCTCTAGTCTACATTAAATCAGGAGTATTAGTATTATTATTATTATTCTTTATAATAGTGAGTATTATTGCACCTCAATTTCACAATTACAGTCACCCAAATTTGACCAGTATCTGCAGGTCAAGCATATCTTAAAATAAAGCAGTGTCTACTTGCAGCCTGTCAACACATTACATTGAGAGATTTCTCCCTCTGAGAATGTTTAATCTAAGTAAAGTTAGATAAAGTGATGTGAGTAATTGAGGTGTGAAAGGTAAAACAATCCGGTATTTTCACAAGAAAAAAAAAAAAGAAAAGATGGGGGATTATTTTCGACAGGTGAACAGGCGATTTAGTGACAGTAATAGTATCATGATTGGGTATTTAAGGGTCATCCTCGAATGGCCCAGTCATTCACAAGCATGGATGGGGTGAGGTTCACCACTTTGTGAAAAACTTCATGAGCAAATAGTCCAACAGTTTAAGAACGTTCCTTAACACAAAACTGCTGGAATTTAGGGATTTCACCATCTACAATCCATAATGTCATTAAAAGATTCATAGAATGCAGAAAATCTCTGCACGTAAGAGGCAAGGCTAAAGGTAAAGGATACTACATGAGCTCACAACATTTTGGAAAACTGTTGTTACTATATACTATATTTACTATGGTATATGTATTTTTTTATTTATTTTATTTAGTTTTAAATGTCTTTTAATGGCTAAGATGGTTGTACATTTAATTATTACCTAACCTAACAAAAAGGTAAAGCTTCAGCTTGTTGACACTTGCAGACGCCCTGTAGACCTCTTATGACAGGTTATACTGTTTGCAGTGCGCTGACTCCCTTTTGTTTTCTCTCTAAAATATAATTGTCTCTGTTGCTCTGCTGCAGCACACAGAGGGCTTCAAAAAGAGGTGGTTTACAATGGATGACAGGAGACTCATGTACTTCAAAGACCCTCTGGTAAGAAGAGACCTGCACCCTCACGACCTGTCTTTTAGTTCTGACTGATCACTTCACAGGACTTTCGTCTCTTTCTCGCCGTCTCCCAGGATGCCTATGCCCGTGGCGAGGTGTTCATCGGCAGCAAGGAGAACAGCTACACCGTCCTGTCTGGCCTGCCCCCGTCCACGCAGGGCTACCACTGGAACCATGGCATCACCATCGTCACGCCAGACAGGAAGTTCCTGTTTGCCTGTGAGACCGAGGCCGAGCAACGGGATTGGATAGCTGCCTTCCAGAGGGTCATCAATCGACCAATGAGGCCGCAGGAATATGCAGGTGCGGAAAAATTGCAACCATAGAGCAAGGGAACCCTTTTAGCCTGTTCTTATTTTAGTGTTGCACGTTGTTATGTTTAAAGGTACCCTCTGGAGTTTTTTTTACCAGTAGTAGGTGCTGAAAATGCATTACACAAAACATGCCTGTGCAAAAATTGATAGTCGCCGTCCCCTCCTATATAAGCCACAGGAAAGGTTGAACAACTTGAACCACTGTGCTCGACATTAGTGTTCTCACTTCAGGAATGTATAGAAATAGCACATTTTGGTTTTTGCCTCTAGTTCTCTATTCTGTCAGAGCTTTCCTGTGTCTCTCTCCTCTTCGTGTTTCTCTTTATCTCTGGAAAGTTTTCTCTCTGTAACTGTCACAGCAGCACCAGATGCCACTGTTATTTAAAACCACACATTGGGCCTCATGGAAGAACATCTTTGTATTCTTATCTTAAATTTTCCTGTGTAACGGATCCACCTGTGCATATTTGACTACATGTGCATGACACTTCGTACGAGTGGTTCTTGCATGAGGCCCTTTGTGTTTTCCATATTGTTGTTCAGTAGTGTAACTCGCTGTATGTGGACAAAACCGGTCAGCTTGTGGTTTGCCCCAGTGGTTGAATGGATAAAAGACTCTCATAGCAGAATGCTGCAGCAATGCAGGTCTTACTGGCAACTGGGCAAATTCTTGCACTAATTTTTGACAGTGTCATGGGCAAACCATATTTTTAGTCGCTCTGAATGTGTTTGTGTAATCCAACCAGAGTTACCTAGCCTGTGTCTCATGACTGTGGAAAGATATGTGAACAGAGCACACAGCAGCACACAGTCGCACACTTCAGCATCAAACTTCTGAGACAATGGCAGAGACGTAGACTGTTGTGATGCTACTTTTTACCTGTACATAAAAATACAGCAACACAAATAAATTCCTGCTTTATTTACTTCTTTAATTTTATTACTATTAAATCACAATATTTCTGGAAAGCACTGGACTATTTGTGACACTTAGTAGCACAGACATTCATATTTAATTGTACTCATTTCCTTTTTTGCGAAAAAATCTTATTATGTTGAAATATCCCAAATAGATTATCTGGCATTTTAAGACAACAAGCATGTTATCTTAGGTATGTTTCTAATGGATATCCATATATTCTTTATATGGTACATATATATATATATATATATATATATATATATACATATATATATATGTATACATAACACACTTTTTTGCAATGATCTTTCAAAAGTGGTGAACACTTGGGTCAAGAATATGTAATATAAGCAGGATATAGATTTACAGTTTAATAATAAGCATTACTGTCCAAAATGATATCAGGGCCCAGTAAACTTTCACCATTATTCATAATAATTACAGATAAGTATAAATAAAAACACACAAACAGAACAAAATATATGTATGTATTAAACCTGAATTCAGAAAAAAGGATCAAATATAGCCTACATATTACACTGCTTATAAAGCGAACAAATAAAAACAATTTGCATTATGTTATGTTTAAAAAAAGTTTTAATATTGATACATATCAGGCAACACACTGATACTGATGTAGACTGATACAGCTGTGATAGGCCAATATCGGGCTGATATATCAGTCAGGCTCTATATTGTACTTATGCTTTTGTAATAAATGTGCCATTACTGGTTGTTATGTGTCATGTTTGACCTTGTGATATGTGTCATGTCATGCTTTTTAAATGTAATGAGGTTTTTCCTCCTCTGTGTTTCTCTTTATCTCTTTAATGTTTTCTACTCCTTTACTGCCACAGTAGCATCATTGTTATTTTAAACCACACACTGTGCTTTCCCTGTTGTTGCTTTGTAATGGAACCAACTGTATGTGGATAGGACTGGTCAGCTGATTGAGCGTGAAAGCCCCAGTGGCCTCATGGATAAGGCACTGGCCTCCTAAGCCAGGGATTGTGGGTTCGAGTCCCATCTGGGGTGACTGACAGCAGAGTGGCGCAGCGGAAGCGTGCTGGGCCCATAACCCAGAGGTCGATAGATCGAAACTATCCTCTGCTAGCAGTGTTTTCTTAGGAGCTGGGCTGTCTCCTCCACTGCTTTCTGACACTACCTGCGTGTACCTGTGCGTGACATTTTCCGATCGAATTGCTGACCTACCTACTTGACCCCATCACCTGTTGAATAGTAAAAATGACATGGATCCAACAGGAATCCTGTGACCCTCATGGTCCCCAGAAAAAGTCAGTCTCCAAAATCAAAACCAAATCAGGAGTTTCTTCTGTATTTCTTCAACCATGCATCTGTGCATGCAGTTGACACAATACACAGTCCTGCATGTCATGATATTTTGATGGAAATCACTGTATCTGGAGAGAAATGGTCAGAAGGGTATCTGTGAAGCCCCAGTGGCCTAATGGATAAGGCACTGGCCTCCTAAGCCAGGGATTGTGGGTTCGAGTCCCATCTGGGGTGACTGATAGCAGAGTGGCGCAGCGGAAGCGTGCTGGGCCCATAACCCAGAGGTCGATAGATCGAAACTATCCTCTGCTAGCAGTGTTTTCTTAGGAGCTGGGCTGTCTCCTCCACTGCTTTCTGACACTACCTGCGTGTACCTGTGCGTGACATTTTCCGATCGAATTGCTGACCTACCTACTTGACCCCATCACCTGTTGAATAGTAAAAATGACATGGATCAACAGGAATCCTGTGACCGTCATGGTTCTCAGAAAAAATCAAAACCAAATCAGGAGTTTCTTCTGTATTTCTTCAACCATGCATCTGTGCATGCAGTTGACACAATACACAGTCCTGCATGTCATGATATTTTGATGATAGTGGGGATAACGTGCCAAGAAATGTAGAAATGCACCATTAAAAATTAATATGTACAAAATAGAACTTTTAGTCTTCAACAGAATCTTTGTTTTATGCAGTACCTCAGGGGTCAGTCCTTGGGCCCCTGCTTTTCTCCAATTACTTGGTCCAATTCGGACATACTATCCGCAAACATAATATTAGGCTCCATTTTTATGCAGATGACACACAGCTTTATTTCTCTTTCAACCCCAGCAGTAACAATCAATTAACTGCTCTCGGTGCATGCATAAATGAAGTGAAAAACTGGTTGTCACATAATTTCCTCCAAATGAATACAGACAAAATCCAAAGTCATTATTATAGGGCCAGACTAAATTGCCTGATGTGTATGTCTATATCTATTTTATTGTTTCATTACTTGTATGTCTATTATAATTTACTATATGTTTTTTTATTGAATTCTGTTTTTAATGTGATGTTGTAAAACACTTTGTAACCATGACATGTTTTTCCTCTGGACACATCTTTGTATTATGTCACAGTTTTTGTCTTTAGTTCTCTTCTCTGTCAGGGGTTTACTCTGTGTGCCCCTCCTGTCTGTTTCCTTTATGTTTTTCTTTCTGTTTTCTCTCCAGTACTACCACAGTAGCATCAGTGGCCTTTGTGGCTTTGTGTGTTATTTAACACCACACATTGTGCTTTCCCATACTGTTGCTTTGTAATGGAAATCACTGTATCTGGAGAGAACTGGTCAGCAGGGTATCTGCAAAGCCCCAGTGGCCCAATGGATAAGGCACTGGCCTCCTAAGCCAGGGATTGTGGGTTCGAGTCCCATCTGGGGTGACTGATAGCAGAGTGGCGCAGTGGAAGCGTGCTGGGCCCATAACCCAGAGGTCGATAGATCGAAACTATCCTCTGCTAGCAGTGTTTTCTTAGGAGCTGGGCTGTCTCCACCACTGCTTTCTGACTAAGGACAGGTTCATCCCACCTTTGTGTGCTTGTGCATGACATAGTCCACACAAACCAACTGACTTACCGTCCTGACCCAGTTACCCAATGAATAGTAAAAGTGACTCCCTTCCTATGGCTATCCCACAGGAATCCTGTGACCCACATGATTCCCAAAAAAAGTTTTAGTCTCCAATTCTTTGAAATTGAAACCAAATCAAAAGTTCTTGACTGTCTTTCTTCCACCGTGTGTCTGTGTATACAGCTGACACAATACACAAATCTGCCAACGATTTCATGATATTTTGATGATATTGGGGATAACGTGCCAAGAAATGTAGAAATGCACCATAAAAGCACCATGTAGTCTTCAACAGAATCTTTGTTTTATGGAGTACCTCAGGAGTTGGTCCTTGGGCCCCTGCTTTTCTCTGCATGTAAGGGCCAGACTAAATTGCCTGTTGTGTATGTCTATATCTATTTTATTGTTTCATTACTTGTATGTTTTTTATAATTTACTTTATGGTATTTTACTGAATTATTTTTTTGTTGTGCTGTTGTGAAACACCTTGAAACCATGACATTGTTTTTCCTCTGGACACATCTTTGTATTATGTCACAGTTTTTGTCTTTAGTTCTCTTCTCTGACAGGGATTTACTCCTCCTCTGTCTGTTTCCTTTGTGTTTCTCTTTCTGTTTTCTCTCCAGCACTGCCACAGTAGCATCAGGGCCCTTTGTTGTGTTATTTAACACCACACATTGTGCTTCCTATACTGTTGCTTTATAGTGCAACTCACTGTATCCGGACAGAACTGGTCAGTGGGGTGTTTGTGAAGCCCCAGTGGCCTAATGGATAAGGCACTGGCCTCCTAAGCCAGGGATTGTGGGTTCGAGTCCCATCTGGGGTGATTGGTAGCTGATGATGTGTGCTGGGCCCATAACTGAGAGGTGATGGGAACCAAAACCAGACTGTGCTATCAGAGTTTTACTGGCAGCCTGGCAGTTTCTTCCACTGCTCTCTGACTAAGAGCAGATTCACAATACCTGTACCTGTGCATGACAGCCACCTCGCTGCACTGCTGAGGCTTGCACACCTGTGGTGTCCACAAAAGTTTGTTTCTGTTGTAGGGCTGCAGCTTTCAAGATTGGTTTTGCAGAAGAGTTAAGAAGAGAATAAAAGAGCTTTAAACACAACGCCCTTGTTACTGCCCTGCACGCGATTTTTTTATTGTCTGTGATATATTCTACAAATATAGCCCCTGAAACTGGAGTGGGAGGTGTCCTATTGCTGATATAATGTCAAAAGGTCATGCCTAAAGTGAAGTTAAAAACTGGCTGTGAAAATAACTTCCTCCAATCATCATTATTATTATTATTATTATTGTTTATTATTATTATTATTAGGAACCCCTTAAAGATACACATAATGGTTTTGGGAAACAATGATTGTAAACTTTGTGTTCACAAAAAAACTTCACAGGGTCCCTTTAATTTCATCTCTTTTAAATCATCTGGAATGGTATCTCTTTGTAATAAATGTTCTATATAAATAAGTCATGAAACACATACTGGTTGAAGCTGCATTATATTAAAACAGAACAATTTGTCTGTTGCTTTGTCTAGCTTAACCTTTTTGTGTGTCTTCGCAGTGGAGGCCCATTTCAAACACAAGCCTTGAAGACTGCAGGAAGCCACGACTCAGCCGGACCGGCCCGGTCTCATTCAGATCAGAGACAATCCCAAATGTGTGACCACAGACCAGGGCGGGAGGTGGTGGTGGTGGTGGCGGGGTGGGGTTGGGAGACAAGAGTGGGGTGGGTGTGGGGGGGGGGTGTCTTGGGGTGGGCCGGGATGAGAAAAAATGAAGAAAAAGAAGAGACAGACGGACTCAAATGTATGTGTGTGTAGAAAACTTGAACTCTAATGGGACTACAGACCCAACATCGGGTTGAAACGTTGGTGATCAGAGGCCAAAGGGTAGATGATGTCATCACTATTGCGCCTACCAACCTTGTGCTATACATTTCATCCCTCCCTCCCTCAGCCATGTGGACCCTTTCCCTGCAACAGCCCTCCCCCCTCTCTCAGATTTCGTCTTGTGAATGGTTCATTCTACCTGTAATCTAATGTAATTATGTAATCTAGAGTCATTTCACTGGTTGCTTAACGAAGACAATGCATTGTTAATTTATTGAATGTACAGTTTTGATGACAGTGGCTTACCGTGTGTGTGTGGAATCGTGACTTTTTTGTTTGAGGACGCTGTGAGGTTGAACCTCCAGCACTTGCAACCCTGTTAAACCCGAACCTACAAAGTGCTGTTAACAACAAATATGCATAAAAACCACACATTACTCTCAGTGATCACCGTCGCTGTTAACGTAGCTGGAGGTGACTGATCTGCATCCAGACAGGGTTCTTTTAAAAACCTCAATCTGACAGCTGTTCTCTTATTTATTTGTACTGTTGAACATACTGAGTCATCGTAGACAGTTACTGCTGCTTTAAAGGATTGTAATGTGACAGGATTGTAATTTATATAACACTTCTACAACTGTTTTATTTACGTTTTGCATCTTGTTTTAAAGACACATGGTTGTGTTGACCTTAAATCACAGTGATAGTTTGTTTCATTATGAAAATCTTAACATTAATACAGATGAACCTGAAATCAAGTGGCAATGTTTGATTTGTCCTCAGTGCTTAAGACATGTCAGTATATCTGTGTCTTCTTCCAGACTACATACTGAACAGATACACACTTTTCAACTCAAGGATTAAAGGTCCAGTGTGTGAGATTTAGGGGGATTTATTGGCAGAGTATGACTTGCTGTACACTAACCACCCAGCACCAAACAGCAGATAAAGTTAGCAACAGGCTAATGAACTTAGTGAAGCATTAAGCAGCTAAACAGCCCGATATTTCCCCCAAGACTCTAAATGAATGATAATGTTGCTCCATTACTGTTTGATGTGTAAATATGCAACTGTTTGCTAATAAGTTTGACCTTTCGACATAATCGTTGACAATATGTCAGTGTGATATTTACAGCTTCTTTCCATTACTAAGTGGCCACAAAAGGAAGTATTTTAGGTATAAGACTAATGTCCAAGCTTGATCAGCTGGTAGGTGGGTTTTATTATCTTTGGACAGAGCTTTGTCTCATGTGCCACTGTCAGAATATTGTGACAGTTCAGCGAACACGACAAGCAAAATATTTTTGAATATTGAATATTTTTCTCCAGAGTTAGTGGAGACCAAAAACATTAGATTAAAGAGAGCAGATATTTACATTAATCTGGTGGACAGACACATAACTTTAAATGAATGCTAATGTAGTCACACTAAACACACACTGGCTCAACATCGGCCTTTCACGTTTTTTGCTAGTGTCTCCTACACGCTTGGAAGGGGAGGGTGAGGCGAGGTGTTCACAATCTGCAAGTTCACCACTGCCACTAAATCCTACCTACTGGTCCTTAAAAGACTTATTCTACTTTATAACAACTTGGGTCTTATTTTCATACATTTAACTTTCATGGTTATTGGTAGTAATAATAACATTTACTTTTATTTGTACATGAACAGTATTATATATTATAGCCATATATTGTGGATCAATGCCACGCATCACAGGGAGTGAGAAAAAAAGAGGAGAAAAATAAATAAATAAATAAATGGAGGGCAGATTTATGCATGAGTAACATTAGTCAATACTTCATATGTTTCAAATATTATTTGGGTCTTTGTTGCTTTTTTATTTTTCAGTTTGACTAGTGAATTTGAATATAGGTTAATGTCAATTAAAAATAAGGTAAAATTTAGTTTTCTATTGGTCCATGTCTTTTATGTATGTGGACTGTGCCAAAAAAATTACAAAGAGTTGGATTTAAAAATGACATCTTCGTCAATTGAGTTATTTTCAAAATAAATTAAAAGATCACTCCCATATAGCATGACCATCTAACCTGTTTTTCAAGGTGAAAGCCTTGTGTGTTTTTTGGGTTTTTTTTTTTTTTTTTGCATGTTTACTGTACAAACAGTACTATTATGAAATTGCAGTTACATGCATTTATCCAGCAGATGGAGCTCCTCAGTTACTTTAAAGAGGAGATACACTGTCACTGTGAGGTGAAGTGAAATCCTCATATGGTGAAATCATGGTCATCCCAATGAGGAACCTTGAACAGGAATGAAAAGATTAAAATCACCAGAATCCTTTTTTTTTTCACTTGATAAGTAGTAATACAGACAGCTGACAAATTAAAGGAATGTTTCAACATTTTGGGAAACACTTCACTTTCTTGCCAAAGTTTAGATGGGAAGTTGATGCCACTCTGCATTAAAAGACTACGCTGATTAGTTTTAGTATTGTCACTCACGACAGACAATTAAAATCAAAATTGATGCAGCAGAATCAAAGATATTGCCTTTTTTTTATTACATACATTCTTCTTCACTGTGGAGACATGGCACTTTATATTACCCACAATGCAACTCAACTGCTGACATTTTAGGTCAGAGATTCAGGTGCATTATGATAGTAGTGGCTAATGTAGCCTTAAGCATAGATGAGGAGCAGCTTCAGAGGTCTGGTCACTTTTTTTGAACAAACGTAACTCCAAATGAATGTTGCTCTGTGAAAATATGCAACTCTTTGCTAACGAGTTGATCCGTTCAACGTGAACAGTGACGATATATCAATGTAGTGTTCATAACTTCTTTCCACTGCCCTCAAGTAGCAAAAAAATCTGGTCTTGCAGGTTTAAGATTGAATGACTCGGCCTAATGAGCTGGTAGGTTGGCTTTGTTACCTTTGGACACAGCTATAGGTCAGCTGTTTCCTCCTGCTTCTAGTTTTGATGCTAAGCTAAGCTATTAGCTTCATATAAAGTAGACAGATATGACAGGATATCAGTCTTCTCTCAGTGTATTTCCAAAAATTTCAAACTGTTATTTCAAAGGACTGCTGTTTAGCAATTAGCGGCATCCGGTAGTGAGGTTGGAGATTACAACCCTCCAAACACTGAGGAGAAACTACGGTGGCTGCAAAACCCGCAAAAATAGCAAAAGGCTGACATGTATGTCAGTGTTTGTTTGGTATGGGCTGCTATAGAAACATGGTGGTTCAACATGGCAGCCTCCATGAAACTTTGAATGAGGTAATATATTTTGGAGAAATAGTGTAGAGCTTCACAGCAGAGTTTATGCCACAATGACACTTTTGTGTTGGTTTTTCCCTTAATTTGTCACCCATCTGAATGAAGAAGGTCACTACGGAAGGAGCAACACAGCAGTATTTTCCTATTGGTAAAGGCCTTATACAGTTCACTTACTTTATATCGCAGTAGATGGCGCTCATCAGTCACTTGTAAAAGGACGTCATCATGTGTAGAGCTGCAGGCTCACAGTAGGACGACGTGTGAACTGGTCTGGGTGGTGCAGGCCTAAATGTCACCTGATGATCTCGCCACTCTTACACAAACTTCCACATACACGCACTGGCTCCAGGGCCTGATGGAATTATGGGTAAATCAATGTTGCTTCTGTCTGGCCGCCTTGTTGTCGTTGGCAACCAGTTTGTCATGTTAAACTGCTCAGACAGTGAGCCACTGAGCTGCAGCGGGCAGGTCGTACCCACACAGGAAGCGTTTAAAAGCGGGTGGGACCTCGGCTCAGCAGCCACCATGTTTGTCCTGAAGATAATATAGTCAGTCAGCTGCTAGCATGTAGCAAAACGTTTATTAACGGTCAAGCAGCTGCTTCAGTGCATAGTAGTTTGACCTTAATTTTATTTCATCTTTGGTTATTTTTTATTTTGGGGGTTGCATGTTCCTGAGTTTACAACATTCTTTGAATGTAGGACATGTTCTTTATGCATCTTTTAACCCCTGTAGAATTAAAAGACACATTAAAGTTAGGCTCATGTCAATCAGTCAAAGCCTTTTTCTGTGTCATAAGCCACTGGAGTATTTCTTGTAGTTATTTACAGTGCCCGGAAAACCCAATCCAGCTGTCCTGTCCATCAGGCCCTGCAGCCGACACTCCAGCCAGAGCTGGGACTGTGAAATTATCTAATCTCCTCACAGGAAACCCAGCAGGAGCAGCTGTTGGACTGGAAGCAAACAGGGAATGAAGCAGCAGGTCAGTAGTAAGAGCAACAAGTCCAGCCAAGGGAGAAAATGGCCTCAGTGCTGTGACTCTGACCCTTACATTCCTGTCTAAAATGTTGTGATACAGAGTTCTTGTATTAATCTACAGTTGTATCTTGACATCACCCCTGATGTGTGAGAAAGAGAATGTATTGTGAAATAACTGGGATGGTTAGCGCACACATGCAATCACTGTATGTGACATTTTGATGGCATTTCTCATCAAATACAAATGTGATACATTTTGAACACTAAATCGCATAACTGCTAGATGATAAATGCTCACAAGATTGTACATGAGTTCCATTTTACCCTCTAAAGGATTCAAATTTATGTAGATATGTAATCCAGAATTATCACCCGAATCTGCAGCTTCCCTCAGCTTTCAGCTCATTGTTGAGCTGTCCAGCCCATAAGTTTACTGTTTAGGTTCACTCTCACGGCTCTCATAGCATCGTTTTCAGATGTACCAGGCAGCTGTTTTCAGAGAAATAGCTCTGAAAAACTCACTATACTCTACCTGCACAGACAGTTAGCAATTAGCCAGTGAACATAGAGGAGCATTAAAGCAGCTAAACAGACAGGTATTTCCCTCTGGAGTTGGTGGAGACCAAAACAGAGCTAAAAGAATTGTGACTATTGGATAAACATTCATCAGGTGACCTGAAACACAACTCCAAATGAATGATAATGTTGCTGCGTAAATGTTGGATGTATGCATATGAAACTGTTTGCTGACAAGTTTACAACTTCACAATGTGGTCTTCACAAATTCTGTCCACTGCCCTGAAGCGGTCAAAAAACCAGATATGCAGGTTTAAGACTGAATGACAAGACTTAATTAGCTGGTAGGGGGATTTTGCTACCTTTGGACAGAGCTATATGTGAGCTGTTTGCTCCTGCTTCTAGTCTTGATGCTACGCTAAGTCATTAGCTTCACATTGAGTGGACAGACATGACATGACAATCTTTTCTCTGCAAAAAAAAAAAAAAAATCAAACTATTGCCTTAAAGGATAAGTGAATAGGTTTAGTGTCATCTAGCAGTGAGGTTTGAGTTTGCAACCAACTGAATCCTGCTCACCTCACCCTACCCTTCCAAGCATGTAGCAGGAACTACAGTGGCTGTGATACTTGGTGATTATACAGTAATGAAAACATATACATTCATATTCATTTCTGCCATATGCTGCCAATCAATCCCACTAAATCTTACACACTGGACCTCTAAGACTAAGTTTAATTAGTTGGTGGGTTTTGTTACTTTTACCTTTGGTTTCCTCTTGCCTATAGCTTTTATGCTAAGCTAAGCCATGAGCTTCATATTTAGTGGACACACATGAGCGGGTATCAATCTTCTTATCTAACTCAAAAAAAGCGAATATATATATATATTCCCCAAAATTTCAAACTAACAGACACAATATTTTTTATCAGGCTGATGGGAAACATTTTATTCCCTCAAGTTGAGCAGGTCTTGTATTTTCATTATTATTGTTTATTATGTGGAGTCTTCACTGTTACCCTTGGTGAATTAGAGGACAGAGACACAACTTCTCATCCCTGTGGTTCTGGCTAAAAAATCATCACAGAAAAATGGTGAACTTTCACATAATTCTGCCCTATAAGAGTTAAAAAAGGAAAGGCCTCCAGTTTTAATCAAAATAAAACACAGTCAGTCTTTGGACCCCATCAATGTGAAGGTGAAGGTAAAGGAACTATGTTACTCAGCCAGATTAAGAGCGGAAAAACTGCTATTAAACCTGAAACTCCCTTAAATAGGTGCGACTCGCATACCAACATTTCATTAGTGTGGAGTTTTAATGGAACATTTTAGTGTCCAGTGCAGGTTTTAAAATGTCATTCCTCGGTTCTTTTCACCAAGAAAAGAGTCAAAACACAGATTCGTTGTTAATCTTAAGATTTTTTTCCATGAAAAAGAACAAATGTAACAATATATTAATACACAGCATGAGTCATTCGAAGCTTTGGCCAACAGATATCAGCACTGTCCTTCAAAAATCCATACCAGTCAAAATCTTGGGAGTTAACTCTCAAATCTCCAAACATTGTCTCATAAGTCATTAAAGCAGGCCACTGTAGTCCAGTTAGTTTTGGGGTTCTCCTTATGGCCTGGTGAGTGTTGTGTAAATAGGCTGTTCCCAGCCAGAGGGAGGACTGTGTGCAGGTGGTGCCAAAGCCAGGCTGTTGATAAGAGGCGTGGCATAAGGCCTGCGAGAGGAGTGAAAGTACGGGTACTGATACAGACTGGTGGGGTAACCAGAGAAGGCGCTGTAGAAACTGGAGCTTTGAAGGTCGGTGTAGTCAGATTGGTTGGCAGAGGATGAGGAGGAAGTGGAGGAAGGGCAGATGCCTGAACCGAGGGAGGTGTACTCAGGTTGTGGCGGTGGAGGAGGAGGAGGAGTGGAGGTGCAGGAGCTGCTGTAGTGACCCGGGCTCATCTGCTCAGTTTTAATCTGAGGTTTTTGGCTGATGTCCTCATGGAGCCCGTGGATGTCACGACTGGAGGAGGATGGTAGCATTCCCGCAGAGGTCCCACATTTGGGTGTCCAGGTGCTGTGGGAGTGGGAGTGGATGCTGGGTAGGATGAAGGACCCAGAAGGGTTGTTATGTCCGTGGCTGGTGTCTGGCGGGGTTAGGACAGTGGAGCCATGGCTGTTGGGAGGGAGGTACTGGTCGAACTCGTGGACGTCGAATCCGTCGATGGTGCCGATGACGTCAGTGCTGAGCTCGGAGATGTCCACATTACTGAAGTCAATGTTCTGACGGCTGGTGGGAAGGATGGAGCTGGTGCTGCTGTCCATAGGCCGGTGGCCGTCGTGTTTGCTCCCCATATGGAGGTCAGTTTTAGGGGTAGTGGGAGGTGTTGGAGGTCCATGAGACTGTCCTGGAAACCAAAACCAAGGAAAAACTAATCAATATTCCCATGCTGAAGCAAAAAAGGTAAAACTGAGCCAGTGTGTAGGATAGTGGCATCTAGCAGTGAGGCTGGAGATTGCAACCAAACACCTTGCCTCACCCCTTCCAAGCATGTAGGAAAACCTATGGTGGCAGAAGACCCTCTCTAGAGCCAGTGTTTAGTTTGTCCATTCTGAGCTACTGTAGAAACATGGCAGTTCAACACTGCAGCCTCTGTAGAAGAGGCACCGTACTAGGCTCCTATTTTTCATAACTTCATACCTTCCTGACATTTTACCGCAGTATACGGTATAATGACGGTATTTGTGTAAAACTTGTATAAAACAACTCAACTCTACTGCACTGCAGATAGTACTTTCTAAACATAGGTGTAGCTGATTGTCATAGTGATGCTATTGCAACAGTTAGGAGACAACGCAGACTCAGGAGCTCTGTTTTGGTCCTGAAAAACTGCAGCTTTTATTCACTGACAAACTCAAACCTACACTGTACATTTACTGCCAGACTGACAACTTCACTCCTCACCTTTTCTTCTGTATTCACCTTCATTCTCTGCCACTTACTCTTTCAAGCATGCAATCAGTGGTCTACAGTATTTGCTGGCTTACCTTTATCATTGGGACTAAATCCAAAAGACTAAATAGGCATTTTTCTTTTTTACAAGTTAGTCCTGCAATTTTATCCCCCAGATGCCATGTTTTCTCAGCTCAGGTGTACTGCCTTGTCCAACAGTAGAGAGGCTGACCTCTTGAGGTGTATGCTGTGCATTACATTACATCACCTAAATTTACAACATCTCCATATCACTTCAATAGAAATACAAACATCTGTATTTATGGTATTGAAAATCACAACATTGGGATTTCTTAATACCCCGGTATACCATTGTACCTTTATACCACCCGCCAAACCCGCACCTTCTGTGGATATAAAGGGCTCATTCTAAGGTAACAAAAACTAGGGGTTGTTTCAATACTAATACCAGTATTGGAAAATGCCTCAGATAGCAATGTTGGTCTTGTACGCCATTCATTTCCCCCAGGATGGAGAGGTCATGTTCAATGGCATTCATTTGCTATGTGTATTTGTTCTTGTTTTAAAAAGGGTTTAAACTTTTAACCCTAAGCCCCTAAGCCAGGTCATACAAATAACCATAGCAATTAAATTACATCTATACAGAATATATTATATATATATATATATATTACACGTATATATATATATGTATATATATATATGTTTATGATACCAATTAAGGTCCTATTCCTTTTCAGTCAGGCAACATGAACAATAACAGCACACTGACTATGTTTGACCTGAATGGAACAGAAACTTAATTATTATCATTGGTAACACCTGTGTTTATACTGCAATTTCATGCCAAAATGGCTGCTGTGAAAAAGGTCTATTATATTTCATTTCTGACATATTCTGCCAAGAGATACCACTAAATCTTACACACCAGACCCTTTAAAATAGAATATCTGGATAGTATCAATCGTCTCACCTGTCCTGTCTGGATGGTAATGATGGTGCACCTCCCCTGTGCCAGCCAGTCTGGACACCCCTGGTTCAGTCTTATACAAGCCGTGTTGGTGCTGCTGATGCTGCTGCTGCTGCTGGACCAGTCCAGGTCTACAGTCCCCCTGTCCCGGTTTGCTGCTCTTGCGTCTGCGAGGCTGGTACTTGTAGTCTGGGTAGTCTTTCTTGTGCTGCAGTCTGAGCCTCTCTGCCTCTTCAATGAAGGGACGCTTCTCTGTTTCAGAGAGAAGTCTGAGGAGGAGAGGAAGAAGTTATTGGATTGTTGAAGTTTCTTTTAGATACCAGCAAATAAACTGGCAATACAGTATTTGTTCATTTCAAAATGTATACACATAGCGCCATATGGTCTGTACTGTACTGTTTGCAGCTGCTGCATTTATGATGTCACACTATTTAACCATTTAATGCATCAGTGTTTTTTAAACTTTCCTACATATGATGCAGGCTACACCATAAATTAAAATCAAACATATAGCTTATAAAATCTCCAAACATATAGCTTATAAAATTTTCTGAAAGTATATTATAAATTATTGCAAAGGCATAGTGTTTCGCAGTATAGGATGAAAATCGATGGTTATAACACTGTAAAAAATAAAACAGTGAGTTTAGAAAACTAGAGCTTTGAGTTTTGAATCAAACACAAACACGTACATTTTTGCATACCTACAATGTTTTGTTGAGATTCACTTTTTTCCTTTGGAAAGTAAATTGTTGTTTCTAGTTGGTGAAACTTTTTCAGAACTTAAAAATTTGAGTTAAGTTTAAAAGTCAAAAATCTATTGAGTAAGTTGCCTTGAAATTTCGAGTTTTCTCAACTTTCTTATTTGTACAGTGAAAAATATGGCATATTATTTTGTCAAATTATAATAAAGTGTTTGTACAACCAAAAACCTTTTCCATTTTTCATTCCTTATAGGATCACTGTGACTGATTTATTACTGTGTAATACTGTGTACCGTGCTATTTTCTGAGACAGTTATCATACCCAGAAAATCTCACACTGTTGTAAACGTATTATTAACAATGACAGACACAACAAACCTTTGTCATTTATGAACACTTAATTTTCTAAATTAAATTAATATATTTCAGCGTAGCTTGTTATATTTCACGTTTACACTTCATACCTAACTTCTCACTGAGTGACACCTACCAAACCCAAAATAGTCAGCATGGTAATCACAAATCACAGTCACTTGCTTGTGGTCATTGCAACACAAGCAAGTGGACATAACACTCCACTGTCCAGACAATCAGGCTGTCTGAGGGGCAGGGGCAGAAACGAATAACAATGGCACCAGCTGAATGCAGTGGGCCACTAGTATGCAAAAAGTCATGATGCATTTTGAACTATTGACTATTTAGAGGCACATAGAGGCCAACTAATTTTCTAGCATGTAGGGCAGCCTATATGGCACTGTAATCACATTTTCTCCACTGGAAAGGCAACCTAAAGGAAATGAAAGCAGTCTGATGGTGGTTCTACAGCCTTCAAAAGCACCAAAACTGAAAAATGCTAGTCAGAGGGTTAGCAAAAAACAGTGTAAACAGCTGTGAATGATGAGTCTCAATTACCATAGTTGAAAATTAGCACAGTTTCACAGACTCACTCAGGAGTGGGTGCTGGGGGAGGTGGTCCACCCAAGTCTGACTAGAGGGTGTTAACCTGCTTTTAACCTGTTAACCAAGAGGTGATGTTTTGAGTCATTTTCAACCCATGAAATACATTTTTTTAAAATAATTTTATTAAGAAATGTCTAAATTAAGTTCAGAATTTATGTTTCATCACAGCACAGTACAGCTCAAAAAACATGTTCAAGGTGTGCAGGATCTCTTTAACTACATTTTTTCGTTTGTTGTATGAATCAAATACCTTTACTTAAGTGCAATTTTTGATTTTGTAAGGATATTTTTAATCTTCTCCACCTACTTTGCGCATTTAAATTGAATTAAACTGCAATTACAGTAGAAACTGACCAGTTGTGTTCCACTGGCGTGAAATTGAGTATAATATAGAGTTAGGATATTCCTTAATTTGGCCTTTTCTTTAACAATCTGTATTGCATATTCAGGCACAATGCAAGCACAATGACACACTTTGCTCTGTTTGCCTTCCTGCTCTTTTTGCAAGTACCTTCCCATCATCTTTTTCATTGACTTATGCAAAATTTCAGTAAATTCAGTGTCATAACTGTAATACTTAAAGGAAGTAAAACTGTTTTGTTGCTTGCCAGTTGTCACAGAGAGTTGTCACATTTTCAAAAAGGTAAAAGTCTGATTTTAGAATTTAATTCACTGAGGAGAAACAAGAATTTTGGCTTGGAAACCATTAACTGCTGTGTTTTTTAGATTTATTGCATTTACTAACTACTCATTAGTTAAAGTTGAGACTCTCTAGCTGAGCTCCAGTACACACCGCCACAGTTTGCCCAGAGTCTTGCTGAGCTCAGCGTTGTGCAGATGAGGATACTGGTCCGCCAGCTTCTTCCGCGCCGCCTGCGCCCAAACCATGAACGCGTTCATCGGCCGTTTCACGTGAGGTTTGCTCTTCAGCCCTCTCTCCCCCTGAGAGGGCATCGGTACCAGCGACCAGTCGTAACCTTTCAGCACTTGAGACACCGCGTCACGGATGCAGGCGGGGAAAGCGCTCATCCTCCATGCTGCCCTCCGGTTTGTGCGTAATCCGGTCCGGCGCGCTGCCTCCTGCGCGTCGGAGTCTGTTGGAGAGGTCGGGGACTCAGAATCAGATCCATGCTGGGACATAGAGCTGTCGCTGCCCGCTGGACTGCGCGGATGGTCCGTTAAGGATTTGTTCTCTTCTGTCATTCTGAAAGGGTAAAAGGTTGCAAGAGAGCCTCGTGTCTCCCGGATTCCCGTGGAACTCTCCAGATGCGTAAATACGCACGCCTATGTTGTAAGACTGTTTCAGCCCGAAGTCAAGTAAAATCCAAAATTTCTTGTCATTCCTTTCAGCACACTCCTCCACAACCATGCAAGGCTTGACGAACCTCTATTTTAACTTTCACTTAAACTCACTTTAACTCTTCTTCAAACTTACATCTCTCCACCCCTCGCATCCTATTGGCTTTTGCAAAGTTTCACAAACAGAGTTCCGCCTAGTTTAACAAGACGACGCAGGACGAGACACAAACTAGTTAATAGCTTATATTATACAGTATAGAATTAAAAACAAAATGTTAGCATGGTTTGGATTGTTATCCACGCAATTTAAGTTAGACATTCTATGGATGGAGGTGATTTGTCCAAGTTCAGAGGCAGAAATTAAGTTCTTTACTTCAGTGTTTCAATTTTATGCTATCTTAGGATATATATACTTCTGCTTCACAACGTTTCAGAGGAAAATGATATGCTTTCTACTCCTATTCATATCATTTATATACTTTGATTGTTAATATACAAAAGATGTCACACAATGTATCATATATTCTTATACACTAAACTAACAACCAATATAAATAAGTATTTCAGATTAGCTACACCTTGAGCAAACACAGCATCAAAATGCTGCCTACACATTAATTAATGAAAGTAAAACTAATCTACTAAACTGAACTAACATAATATAAATATTATTACACTCACAGATTGGCCATTCTGCACATAAATAAATAAAATAACAGCATTTGCACAACACAACAACAACAACAACAATAATAATAATAATAATAATAAATAATAATAATATAAATAATAATATGTGATATAAGTGCACTTCCGCATGTTTTTTGTCACGTGACCGTGCAGTCCGTAAACATGGCGGCCGCCAGTGAAAGTTCAGGCAGCTCTGTCAGGAAAAGACGTGCGGACAGCAGTAAGACAGAGACAAAGTGTCCTGACGGCAGTGAAGAACATGGAGCAGACGACAGCAAAGACACAGAGAAAGAAACGAGACTTCAGTCCTTACAGACTGGGACTTACTGGCTCACTCGTATCGTGCTGCTGCGCTCCGTCGCCTGTATTTACTGTAAGTATGGTCACATTTACTGTCTGTCTCAGGGAGTCCACTAAAGTCAAAAAGACATGTGGAGTCGTATCTGTATGTACACCTAGCTGCGTCCAGCTGAAATGAAGCTTCCTTGTTGATATTCTCGTTTATATGTCAGTGTTGAAATGTGGCTAATTGTTTTACCTTAACGTTTTGGCTTAAAACAACGAGTTCATGTAGAAGTCTTAAGTGTGCAGCGCACTGATTGCCGTGTGTAACATATATTATATATATATATATATATATACAACATATATTACATGTCCCTCTTTGGCTTTGACCAAAGTATTTATTCTAGTTAGCTTTTACAAATAAGTCTTTGCATTATTGTGAGCCATCATTTAGTTAAAGTAGCAATACCTCAGTGTAAAAGTTCTACAATTAAATGTGAACTTATTTAGACGTACAGAACTACTAACACATAAATATACTCAGAGATCAAAGGTAAAAGTGCATATTAGATAGCTGAATGACCAATAGACCTTCATATTGATGTGAAATAGTAGGTAGGTTAAACCCAGGTGTTACCAAAGGTACTAATTAAAGTCCTGCTCTATTTATTGTGACAGTCTTTCCAGTAAGCCAACAGGCACAATAGAAGCACCCTGACTCTGTTTGACCTGATTGGAACAGTTAGTATTATTGGTAACACCTATGTTTATCTTGCTATTTCATGCCAAAATGGCTGCTGTGGAAAAGGCGTTTGCTTTGGTACAATGGATTATTATCACTGGTGCATTAATTGTAATCAGCATATTAATTTCCCTGCTAGTGGAGGTGGAGATAATTTTCACTGCTTTATACATTGTTGAGTGGGTTAGTCTGTAGCAATACATAATCCTTTATAAGAGGCTCATGTTTTGTCACATGTCATAATTTCTAAGCATTTAAGAGATTATTTGACAGATAAGTTATAGGTTAGCCATAGACTGCATGCACGTCTTTTATATCAGACTTCCACAAAGAGAAACATATTAGTGTATGATGCGAGCCCTGACTGTCATATCATCATCACTGAAAATGTCCTGGAAAAGTCCTGGAAAATGATCTCAACAAAAGATTGGGAACCCTGATGTAAAGTCCTGCTCTATAGTCCCACCCTTTTTGAAACCTTGGTCACCTTTCTCTTTTCCTAACTGCACTTAGATATGCTATGTGCTGGGCTTATCTATGTTGAAAAGAGATCTGAGGATGTTGCTGGTGGACCTGTTAAAGTGACATATTGCCACATCATCAGCTGTTAGCAAAGTGCTTGCTAACTTGCTAGCTCATCTGCATCAGTCATTAGATAGCTAGTTAGATAGCATTTTGCTAACATTAGCTAACTTAAGATGTGACTTCTTTTCAGTATATATGCACTGAGCACATAGATATCTAAGCACAGATAACAAGAAAGGAGAAAATTGACTGGGGTCCCACTGGGTACCAGGCTTGCTTAGCACAGAGCAAAAAGGGGCGGGACTTAGGAAGGGTCAATTGTCAATAAAACGTAGAGTTCTAAAAAGGATAGTATTTTCCTCTGAAATGTGTTGAAGCACAAATATAATGTACCATAGCATGGAAATACCAAAGAAAGCCACAAGTACCTCGAAATTATGCTTGAATATAGTACCCATGTTGTTTTTCTTGTTGGGGTTGGTTAGCATTTCTCTTAGGATCTTAGTGTTCCTCCACCTACTCGGTGGGGTATGTCTGTAGGTCCAGTCTCTCCGCACTTTGGGCTCTGGGAAATAGTGATGAACGTTTTTCACAATATCTTCACATCTGTGTGCCTTCATCCCTTTCTTCCTTCTCTGTTTTCTCTAGTTGTGGCATTCAGCGTTGCTTACAACCAGAACAAGCAGCTGATAGGCGAACATGGCCTAATGCCCTGCAAGAACTACCTCAACAGCGTTAAGCGCTATGTGGGTGGGAAGATAGGCGGGGCCGCCTTCGCATACACGCCCTCCATCCTCTGGTTGTTGGACTGGAGCGACATGGATGCCAACCTGGATGGTATTGCCCTGGTGGGGATGGCTCTGTCTGCGTTTGTCCTGGTGACAGGGGATGGCCAATATGGTGATCATGGTTACACTGTGGGTGCTATACCACTCCCTGGTCAACATCGGACAGCTGTGGTGAGTCTGGGAAATGTACGTGCATAAATACTTAGATACAACAGAGAATATACGGAAATGACAGACTGTATAACATGAAACTCATACACAAATTTTAAAACTAAAAATAACTAAAAACGATAAATAAAACAATCAGATTCAGTTTTTAAAATGTTCTACTCCATACTGTCCTTTAAATTTTGTGCTTATGGTTCCTCATATCAATGTGTTTTTTTTAAAGCTGCACAAGTGAAAGTGAAGGCTCGTTATGAACTGACAGAGCATCATCAGCCAACTTTTTTCAGCTCTTTGGAGCATTTAAAGCTATAATATGTAACATCTTCGAATTAAAACGTCTAAAAACCCTACATGTTATACATTTTGTTGAGTCGTGTACTCAACAAAATGATAATGGTGCTTTTACTGCTAACAACTCGCGTGATCACCCACACCACTTCATGACATCGTCAGACTGTCTTTATGTCCTAGTGGCAGAGTGGCAGCATTTACTTATTGTGCATTTAAGTCTATTTTGTTTCATTGTTTCACTGTCCACTAACCGCTGAGCACTTAACAGCAGACAGAGTTAGCAACTAGCTAACTAGCTGCTGGACATAGTGGAACATTTAGCAGCTAAAAGCCAGAGACTTTTTGGACTGGGACTTTCATTCATCTGGTGGACAGAAACATGACTCCAGCTGAATGCTGTGTTTACTGGATTTGTAAATACATATTTTAGGCTTGTTCTTCTGCCCCTAAGTGGCTAAAATGTGTTTTACTGCAGCCTTAAATAAAGAAAATAATCTCAAGTTGTGTCAAATTTAGTTGATTGTAGCTACTTCATTTATAGCAGACACTCAGATGTCAGAGGCAACCTGAAATTTAGTAATTGGTCACAGTTACTAGTTACTTCTTTCAAAAAGTAATTGAATTATTTTACCAGTTGCTGCATTATTAAAGTCATTAGTTACTAGGAAAAATAACTTTTGCGTTACTTTTAAATACCTGCTTTAATTCTCTAAACAATGCACACCTAGCTGTATTATTTTAGTAGTAGTAGTAGCTATATTTGATAATTCTTATTATTAATATTTTATTTGTAACACATTTCTGTATAACATGCTAGAAAATGTTAACAAGCATCTTATGCCAAGTAGCCAATAAGTTGATTTAATTAAAGTTCATTTGCATTACATTTTTAATATTGAATTTGTTTTCTTCTTTTCTTCTTTTTTTTCCCTCTTTCTAGGTACTCCTTTGGTAAGTGAACTTCAGTCCACATCAGTGGCCTCACAGTTTTCAACTATAACACAAAATACAGGCCTGCTTGTCCCTCCACTTTGAATACAAGAAGTGGATTTGAGCCAAAGTATTTATGTGAAACATTCAGTGGATGTCATTTGAATTTGTTTAGAGTGAAACTAGTGTGGTGAAGTCCCTCAAACAAACCTTCAGATGTTTAAAAGAGATATTCCATCCACTCCTGTTGTTTAATTTCAGGAGAGCTGAGATGGGCACCCAGTATGTTTCTACTGGGAACTGATCTCAAAAAGTAAAAAAAAATATATTTCATCCATGGGAAGAATGCAGCTGTAGAGTCATGGTTCATAACAATAATACAGTACAATCACTGCACATAAATCTATTTTAATGCTTATGTTTCTGAGTCTTTCTACCAGTTTTCTCATGATTGTTTCCCTAATTGTTTACAGTCAGTTATTGGGTTAAAACCCATTCACTGACAGAGTTGAGGTTAACTGACGTGCAGCATATTACCTCCTTACTCAGTGAACCCAGTAAACTGTCATGAAACTAATAGCAAAATGAGAGGACAGAAAAGAAAGAAATAAGAAAGTATAAATAGGGGGTTGCATGTAGGGCTCCAGCCCAGATAAGTGGCGAGGTCAGTGGCAGCTCTCTGATTGGTTAATGACACTTTGTAGTCAGAGACGCCAGGCCAATGTCTGTGGTTAGGACTTGTGGCTTCTATTTCTCTTTTTTAAAAAACACTTTTTTCTTTTTCTCTTACTCTCTCTGTCTTTCTTCCTCACTCCATGCTTTCTTTTGGACCTATGATGACCCTATAGCTGACAGAGCAGACTTAAGTCTGCAGACTGAGCTCCTCCAATTGTTACCAAGTCTAGACTAAAAACCAGGCCATGGGTTATTGCTGTTAGGGGCATTAGTCTGTGGAATAGCATGCCTGTCAGACACTAAATTTAAATGTTCTGATTAAAAACTATAATCAAATCCTCTCTTGATAAATAGCGTCCACAAGTTCTGTACTCTCTTATTCCAGAGCTCACACCATATTACACGGTCCTCATTAGCAGATGAAGTTTGCTCAGTTGATTTCAAACCTTCCATTCTTTAAAACACTATTAGTTTGATTTAGTCCAGACTGAAATGTCTCAACAACTATTGGATGGATTGCCATGAAATATTTTGACATTCATAAAATTCATGGTCCCCAGAGGATGAAACCTACTGACATAAAAGAACTATGTGTAACAATTGATCCTTCGCTAAGCCCCACCTCCGAACATCAACTGTCCAATCAACTGTAACAAGGACACTGCCAGCCTGTCATGCTTTGTATTTCTCTGGATGTTGAAGTGGTGTGCATGGGGCTCTAAAAATGGCGATACTTGGTGTTTTATGAGTTTGGACGGTGGTGTCTTTTTTTTGTAGTCTTTCAAAAACCTAAAACAAAACGCAAACGTGAGGGCTGGATTAAACTTTCTCTTTATCTGCTCTAACGTAAGCGTTATGCTAGTAAATATGGTTAAAATAAGCTAGTAACTAAGTGTCTGTAACCATATTTTGAATAATCGCCCACTTTAAACAGCATCAAGTTTCTGTGTCAAATTAAGGCAAAATCACACAATTAGTCTTTGAGAGTGACCTCACTTTCACTGCTCACCATAGAGTTCTCCTGTTCACTTACAGCACTGCAGAGCTGACAAATCTGACCAAAATACGAACTCTCTCCTAATACTCATGGCGTCCAGATAAAGCTCTCATCTATTTGGTGTGTCTACAGCACCGCAGACTGTCTGTGGTTTAGCTGGAGTGTGCTGTGCGCAGCTTGTAGCATTAAGTATTGTTTGCTCTTCTGTGGCACTTTGTCCCTTTTTTTAGAGAAACATGTCTTTTTTTTTTTTTTTTTTTTTTACAAATGGCATTCTGATGATTTGTCCAGGTTGGGAGAGTCAGCTGTTGGAGACAGGGTTTCTGGCCATTTTCCTGTGTCCGGTATGGACCCTGTCTCAGGTCCCCCGCCACTGCCCCCCCTCACTCATCTGCATCTGGACCTTCAGATGGCTCATTGTTCGCATCATGCTTGGAGCTGTGAGTAAAACACGTTACAAATATATGTAAGAGGTTCCAATGGAGCAAAAACAAATTTTTTTGAATTGCATGCAATTTCTCACTGAACTTGTCACACACTCAAAACTAAATGACTGGAGTTTCCATAGAAGCTGTCTTACTCCTAAAACCCATTTACTGCCACCAGCACCAGGACTAACACATTTTCTTTCGGGAGATCCAACACAGACGCTGATGACATTCTTGTGTCGCAGGAAGCAGATCATGTAAATTCATGCAGAAAGGCATTTACTGTACAGCTGAATACATTCAGCAAGGCAGCATGGAGGAATAGAACCATTCTGCAGCAGTGGAACTCCCTGGGATATTCCAGTGTTTGCCCTTCTGATTTTAGATAGCTACTTTTGGAGCAGTGTCTTTGCTGTTAAACACAGCCAGTATTTGGAAATCCAACCCAAATATATGGCCGGTTTAAACAACATGTCTGGTTGTTTGACAGTTTCCATGGTGAATTTTAGACCACCAGCTCGGTTTCATCTGCCAATCACTACAGTTAGCACACATCCAGCGGGGTTTTTCCTATTAGGACCGTGAAGAGAAACACAAGGGTAACCACCCCAGCTCTGTTTGACTGTAAAGACTCACAACTGCAGACATTTCATTCATTTCATTCAGCACTATGCAAAGTTACTACAGCATTGAGAGTTTTGTAGCAAAGTCAAATAGGACTCTCTGTGTTTCATCCACCAGCCGCTATCGAATACACTGACTATTGATTGATCAAACCTCATACAAAACCACTTAGGTAATCCACACTATCCATTTAAAGTGTAGTAAGTTCTAAGTAGAAGGAAATGTAAAATATTGGTTTACAAAAATTATGAATGTGATGATTTGTGGCCCATGATACGGCACTTTTCTTTGCAGAAATATTAATCAAAATTACAAAAAGAACTCTTGATAGTACAAGTATAAATATTAATGCATGTTGAGTCTTTATATACAATTAGAAGTCTAGAAATTCAATTAGACTTCAAAGTAGAAGTCCAAACTTTATTTAAGATTCTTGGAGAAATCCTTGAGGATGGCCCTCAAGTACGATGATGCCAAGATTACACAGTACATGATTAATATTGTACTAGGAACAGTTAGGTTATTTCTTCATGTGCTGTGCAACAACACTAAATTTGTCGATTGGCAGAAAATTAATCTGACTAATGAACAATCGATAATTGTTGTAATTGCTTCTTAAATTTTAGAATTTTTCTGCTTTGCCATGTCTTACATTACAGTAAATTGAATATTGTTTGGTTTGAGACTGTTGGTTGGCCAAAAAACGGGCTTTTGTTATATTTTTTATACTAAATAATTTGTTGATTAATTGAGAAAATAATCAGTAGATTATTTGATAATGAAAATACTGTAATACTGTAGTATAACCCCAGCATGTTCATCAGTTTTTTTCAGCAAAATATGCACCTGATCTTTTTGTCATTAAATTTAACTTAATCATTATACTTTATAGATATTGCATTTCTATGTAAGTTCTGCTTCATTTTTTTTATTTTTGAATGTTTGCAGGGGTTAATCTCCTCCACTGAGGTTAGCAGAAGGTGTTGTTGTCACCCTGTCAGACTGTGTGCAAAGCATTTCAAGGTGTTTCCATAAAATACACAAATTAGATTAGCACAATGAGATTTTCATTTTTTTGTAATTTATAACAATGCTGCGTTCGAGTGCTGCTAAGAATGTCGGGCCTCCAGACTTTAGCATTCACATGCTGCTTTGTCAGGAAATCCAATCTAGACGTCAAACAATAAACAAAGGGAAGGAACTGTTGCAGAGGTTTTCTCTCAGCTGCTCAGCTATGTGTCTTTTCCTCATCTTTGGTAACTCCGTCTGAGATGTTTTGCCAAAACTCAGATTCAAATGTGTAATGAACATTCCTAGAAATTACTTCACAGGGACAGATTACAATGGGAGAATTCAAATTGTGTGAATTTACGAAGCTGGAGCGCGACTCCTCAGCGCAAAGACTTTGTCACAGGCACTTTGTTTGTGTAGCACTCAGCAGTGTTAAGTACAGCACAGCCTCTGCCACAGTCCCTCAGTGTTTGATCCACCCTGGTTGCAGTCATTTATCTGTCTGACAGCCTGTGGTTCACCGCTGCTCTGTGACTGCAACTAGAGTTTCTGCTGGTGAGGAGGACATGGCTTAGCACACACTTCAAAGGACCCCTCAGTCGTAGGAAATGAGTGGGAGAGGGGGTCTACGAGCCCACCCATCATGTTTCATCGCTGTATTTTCGCAGCATGACTAAGACATGTCCCAAAATTGTCACCACACTGTTCACACTGTTTATATGCTATAATCCATGTCATGGTGACATCTCTGTCACATAAATGAGCAAAATATCTGTTTTAAAATTCTCACACAACTCAACAATATAATCCAGATCGCATTTATCCAGTTGTAGCGTCAATACTGCTCCACCTGGTGGAGATTCTAATATGCAACAGAGCAGTCAAACTGACATAATACTGCTGCACAGCTGCTATAACAAAAAAAAATACGCGATCCATATTGGCTGTGGCAGTTGGATGCAAAAAATGGTGATCCTTAATTATCCTTCACCAGCTGTGGCAATAATTCAATATTATACATTTAAGACATATATTTCTTGAAAAAGGAAAATAATAAACAGGGAAAATATCCCTTCGTATAAAAGATATGTGTAGATTAGAAAAGAGATCAAATATGCTTGTTTCCTTGGTTACCTTTGATTAAAGACAGCAGGCTCTGCTAAGCTAGATAAAGCACCATCTCATACGGGAAATAATTGGCTCACTAGAACAAACAGAACTTTCAGCGTGCACACACAGCATTGGCACAGCAGGGTGTCCAAACACAATCAGTTCTAACATATGGCTGCAAAGAAATAAAAGAAATGTCGGATGACCATACGTTATGCTAAACAAGACGGTTGACAGATAAATATTTGCTAAGTAATAGATGAATTACCTCTATTAGTATCCCCATTAGTATAGATGGATGTGCTTAAATTATCATGGAAATTGTGTTGGGTCATTAAGCAGCTAGCGTTGCTCTTGATTTGTATTCCAGCAGCTTGTTTACATCAGCAGCCTACAGAGAAAAAACACTGCCGTGTTTCGATAAGGGCAGAGCACTTTATAGACATTTTCTTTCCTTTTCCTTATACATAAATTAGGTTGATGTTTCAGTTGAACCTGAATTTAGTCGTAGCCTTGTTAGATCAGGTTATTCAGCTTGTTTACTGTGTCATGTCATGTTATCATTTTAAGGCTTGTTAGCATCTTTTCAAAACTGGCACTGCAGCCTCTGTTTCAGTCTTTGCAGCTTAATGGCAAAAAATGGTTCCCAGTAATGCTTAAACAAAATATCAGTGTGGATTTTATTTTTACCTGTACTAGTCTTTGTATCAGCGCTTTATTTTTAATATTAGAGCAAGACAGATATATCGGTCAGGTGATTTTATCGGCCCAATATTGCCCTCACACAGCTATACTGGTTTATATTGTTATTGATGTATATGTTGTCTGATAATTACAGAACATAATGCAGATTGTTTTTCTTTTTTTACTTTTATAGGCAGCATTTTATATATGTTTGATAATTTTCTCAACTCAAGTTGTTTATTTTTTTGTTTAGAAATATTAAAAATATTAGGTAACGTTTGCTGTTTCAGTACCCTGATGTCACTTTGGATTTTATATGTCCGTGAATGTTCTCATTCGTCCAGGTCATTGTAATCTCAGGAAAAGATTAAATCGAGAACAACTGGACTTGTTTAAAAGTTTTACTTTTAAACAAGTCCGATTTTATAGATATAAAGAAATAATACCTGCCAGTTTATCAATATTGGAATTTTTTTACTCCCTAACATTAATATCGGCATCTTCCCCAAAAATCCATTACTGGTTGAGCTGTATCTATTATGCCACCACTATGTGACAGGCTAGATCAACTGATAACAAATCACCCATCTGAACTCACTAACAGTTTTCTGATAGCTTAGCATTTGCTGTAGCCGAGAGAAAAATGCCTGCCTTAAAGAAACATTTTAGGAGATATGACTTTTTCATGATCGCACAAGAAGACAATTATCAATTTAATCTGCTGATCTACCACAGAGGTAGGTTCAGGATGTGGTTAGCATTAGCTCAGCTTAGGGCAAATATTGGAAGCATGGGGGGAAACTGCTGGCGTAGCTCAGTCATAAATGGAAAAAAAAACACCTTCCAATGACATCTGCGCTCATTTACACCTTATATTACACCTTATATGTTAGAAAACAAGCTAGTCCATGGTAGAGTTTCACTGTGAGCGTATTAAGATTCAGCAAAGCCTGTTAGCTGAATCATGTTGTTTAATAAATAAAGAAATAATGAAGCTAGAGATTATGGGGTTCTTGATATATAGTTGTTTGTTGATTGAGTTGCCTTAGTATGTTTCCTGTGCAGAAACTTTAACGTGATTCATTTCTCAGGTTTTATGCTAATATTTAAGAGCTTCCTGTCTAAAGTTCTGGCACGGTGATTGTGAACTGGATCACACATTTCACTGCTGGCAGGAACATCTCTATTAAACACTCCAAGGTTGGAAATGCTACGCTAGGTGTGGAGTTTTGGGTGTTAACTGGGATTAGAGAGTTGTCGTTAGGATGTGTTTTGTGAGTGCAGATCGGGTTGGGTTGGCTGTTGCTAAGGATTTTGGGATACAGTGTTGCTGGCATCCCGACTCGTCCAGGGAGCTGGTGTGGACCTGGCCGACTGGAATTGGTAGGTCTGTTGTGATAAATATCTTGGGTAACAGTGACTTCTAGCTGCACAAGTGTAGATGATGATGATGAGGTCCTATGATTTTGTTTTACTGCTGTTGCACAGTGGCTCTGACCTATTTTAGGAAAGTTTTCCTCTCTTTAACCTATGAGAAGTTACGAGGAACAGCCTAGCTTGAAGAAATAGTTTATAGATGGATATGACTGTAATGTTTGGTTTGAGCTTTAATTTAGATCTTGGCACTTGCAGTTGATACAGCTGTGTGGCTAGAAACGCTGTTTATCTTATTGATTTGTTGGTATCACTTTATGTTCTTTTTTTTTTCCTTTTCCATGGAAGAGGAAGTCTTGGCCCGGATATCATCTGTCTACACTGGAAGCCCCGAAACATTAGCTATTGCCCCCAGAGGCTGAACTGTCATCACCTAATAGCCGGTGGATTCCCAGATTCCTACTAGTGAATAGCTATTTAATAGCGTAGATAGCTTTAAGCAGCTACAGTCTCACCTTTAGGCACATGTTACACCGGAAGCAGAACATTTTCTGTTGCTATGTTCAGGTTGTTTCTGAAAGGAAGCAATTTTTCACTGGCAGATATATTTAAAGGTGAGAGGATCTATCATTGATATAATTGTGTTTTATTTAACTGGATATTATAAGTTAATATTTGCTTGAAGAATGCCATGATAATGTCAGAGAAGCACTAGTATAAATAAGACCCTGCTGTGGTGTTACCACTATGGCTCCTGTTCCTTTTTCTTTTTTAAAGGTATGGTTCACCCCAAAATGAAAATTCAGTCATAATCTTCTCACCCTCATGCCAGCTGGAGGTCGGGTTTAGTTTTTTAGTCCACAAAACACTGCAGGAGTTTCACAGGAAAACAGCGTTGCAGGATCTCCCAAACAATGGAAGTGAATGGTGACCAGTTTTCAAATGTAAAAAAACAACAGAATAAAAACATAAAATGCTCGGTGATGGTGTAATCCAAGTCTCCTACAGACCCAACATGCCAAGCTGACTAAAAGAAAAGTCATTTACACCATGTGTTAAGCCTGAATCTTCACTGTAGATCCTTAGCTTGGAGCCACGTTCATGTGCACATGCACACTGTTTGAACTGGGTGTGTGTGTTGTGACACTGTGCAAACGGCATGTTGGGGCTTTAGGGGACTTGGATTATGCCAGACGAGCAGTATGGAGACATCATATGTATTTTTTTCCCCAGTTGTTTTTACGTTTTAAAACTGGTCACCATTCACTTCCATTGTTTGGGAGATTCTGCAACGCTTTTTTCCTGTGAAACTCCAGCAGTGATTTGCAGACTAACAAAATAAACCCGACCCTCAGTCGGCATAAGGAGGAGTAGATAATAACTGAATTTTCATTTTTGGGTGAACTATCCCTTTTGAAACCTGTTTTGATTGTTGGGATCCAGGAAAAAACATTTGCTTTGCCAGTCTTTTATACTAAAATACTGTGGTTTAACTCATGTCATGTACATTTGTGTCAGTCTCAGTGCACCTGGAAGACTGGATGTGTGGTCTTTACCTCACTTGTTTTGGAAGGGGCAAACTTCCTTTTTTTTTGCCAGATTTATCACCTCTCACTGTGACTTATTGATATAGCATGACAGAAATGATCGCTGATGATGAGAAGTTACCAGTCTTCTTTTGGAAGAGTAAGACATTGTCCATAAATGACACTGTTTTCTAGCAGGCCCTGTTTTGAAGTTTATATACATTTATAGTTTGGAAATAGTGTAGAAAAGTATTTATAAAAAGTCTCTTAATTTAATCTCTGGTCTTCTTCCTGGAAATGCTTTGAATTCACATCATGCTTGTCACACTCTGGGCAGAGTGCTCTGTTTATGTCAGAGCTCTGTATATCAGGTTGTAATTGATGACATTTCAGGATCTCATGACCGAATTGGATTATCAGCAACATCTTCGGCCGCATCATCTCAACAGCCAGCAGCTGCAGGCAACAGCCAAGGTCATAATCAGAATGAAATGTCCTGGCTTTTCTAAATCTGGTTAGAGAGGTTAGCTGCCGATTTATTCCACATTCCATGCCAGCCACATGGAGGGCTGATGTGTCAATATTGACAACCTTGTGTCCTGGATAGCGCAGTATTTACTTACCTCATTTGGTGAAAAACAGGCTCCAAGTGGAGAAGACATTTCTGTCAGTGTTTTGGGTCAAGTTTGAGTTTTATGTCCTATTTCTTAAGGGGAAAAATCATCTCTCAGACACTTTTAGTCCTTTTAAATATCATTTATCTGTGAGAACCAATGAAATCTGTGAGCTACTCCTGTGGTGAATGAAAAGTAACTTTCTGTCACCTGCCTCATCTACTTTTGGACAACCCTGAGAGAGTTGGACGCTTTCTTTCAATCAAAAGTGGAGGGTGATAATGTGCAAAAACTGGCCTAGAGTGGAGCTTCAGAAGCATTTCTCTGTTTTTATGTTGCACGGTGCTCCTGTTTAGTCCCTAACACCGTGTAGAATTAGATATATTAGTGCTTATTGCCAAACTTTGTGTTTCTCTCTGTTAGCAGGACACAGAGCAACACATCTGTGAGCTGTTACTGAGAGTGCTGAAGGTCAGAACAGCTAATGATGTGTTCAGACGGCAAGCAAATCAGATTTGTTCTTTTTGATTTGCTCTTTAAGGCTGGGTGTCCACTTTGAAATGTCCAGGGTTTTGGATTTGGATCTGTGTTCAGAGCCGGTGTGGCAATTTGAAGTGAAGAGGAGTGGTACAGAGCCAACCATATACCTCTATATGCTATAAGATTGTCTTTCAAAAAGTCACATCTGACAGTGAGTATACACTGTCACATTACTGTAATACTCAAGACTTTGCAGGTAAATTTCTAACCAGTCCAGTTTTCTGGATAAAGGTAAAATGTGTCACAGCGTATCATCATAAATGAACCATTTTGGTGTTACTGAGATGCTCTAGCCTACAAATCATAATCTACAGATGTAAGGGAATATACTTATTTGGTACAGACCAGAGCAAAAATCATGTGTTCATATTTTTCTTTTTTTTTCATGAAAATTACCTCTACTAAAATCCCTACTCATATTGCAATGGCATATCTGTCAAAATAATTGCAATATGACATATGTACTGTATATGTAGCATTTTTGAATACAATAGAGCTCCAGTAAAGAAAGTATGGAGGGGATAACAGATGTGTCGACAGATAGTTCGGGGAGAAGAGAGAACACGTTTAGCATCAGCAGAATCACATTTGTGGCTCTTATTGGATTATACGCTATATAATTTATAAATGCAAGAATGGTGACTGATAAAAAGTTTAAGTTGCACGTGAACTGACCCTGAAGTTCATCAGTACACCGTGTCCAAAATCACTCACTCATGCAATCATTCACTGCTTTCTTTATATAAAGATACATTATATAAGGATATAAGGTTATAGACACTTATAACTTAGTCTGTAGTGAGCAGTACACTGTAAAAAAAAAAAAAAAATATTTATTTTAACTTTAAAAACTTGGCATCTGAGTTGACTTCCAATTTTAAGTTGATAGAATTTTAAAAGACAAGTTGAGGTAATTTTGTAATGATTCAAAACAAATAAACTCTCTAATCTTTCTTGTCAAAGAAATATTAATATTAATTCAGTTATACTTGAGAAAACACATCCAAGCTTAAGATATTAAGATGAACCAACAACTTTTTCAGTCACACTGATGAACGTTACAAACAATTTCAATTTCCTTTCACATTTTCTTAGGTTTGAAAAGTCAGTTCTCCATTTTACACAAAGAACTTACAGCTGCAGCTGCTCCTGTTGGAGCCACTTTGTTCCAGCACTGACACAAAGACAATATTTAAAACTGCTCCCAGTGAATTTATTACATTTTTAGTGTAAAGGGGTAACCGTCATCATAGTTGGCAGTGTTTTCATTATTGTGAAAACAAGCAACCGAGAATTATCTTATAGACACACAGCAAGTTTTCATCATATATTTTTTCCTCAAACTATTAAATAAGGGGGCCTTAAGCGAGTTTCTCATGCAATGCATGCTGGGAAGTCTGCTAAAATGCTGATCATGTTTCTTTAGAAAATTTAGTTAATGCATTGATTGAACTCGGTACAGAGCATTAATTCAACTCATCATTTCAAGTCGCATGACTTCAAGTTATAAGAACTCATTTCTAAGTTTTGTAAATAATCCTGGAAATTTTAACTTCACTTCTTCCCTTTCTTGACCTCTTTCTTCTTTCTTTATATCCTGTTAATTAATTCAATCTGTCTCCAGTTTTGATGTGGTTATCTAAATAGATTACAGATTCTTATCTACTAATGATCATGCTTCCTCTGTCTTCTCTATCTTGGCTAACAGTGCAGGAGCATAATTTGGAGAGGAGAGGAGAGCTTTATATCTCCTGGTGTCTTCAGTGAATGTCAAAATGGTGATTTAAGTCCTTCCTTAGTCAGGGTTTTTGCTCTGAAGCTTTTCACATTAAGCTTTTTATAACTTTTGTCTTAAATGTGACTGTCTGTGAGAAATCTTTTATATATTCTGAATATTATAAATAGATTCTTGTTGTATTCAAAGGAATCTAGTCAGAGAAGTAATGTCATTATATCATTAAACACCACTTAAAAAGTACCTTGTTTTGCTGGGATTTTTAACTGCTGTTGTAAACAACAGTTATGTCTCTTTTTGCTCTAAAAAAGTGAGAAATTCCTTGAAATGCTTTTGACAAAATGTGTTCCAGTGCAAGTGCGTAAGTCAGGTTTTATTGCTGTTGGAGCGTTTCAGCTAAATATGGGATCAGAATGACTGCTCTCTGTAATGTGATTTTCTAATCGGCTGTTGATGGTGGCTTATTTGACCTTTTTCACAACAGCTCTACTGGATGAATATAGGGCATCATGAAGTGTAACACATTTGTATGCTTTGTCTTTTTCAGGGTCTCATTAAAATCAGAGGCGACAAGTGCTGGAGAGACCTCACCTGCATGGACTACCACTACGAGGTGCGTGTGCACGATGCATTTAATGTACTCTGTTTTCTAACAGTTCCCTGGAGACAAATTCTTTGTCTTGTCTGACTAGCAGCCCAAAACGGAAAGATATTAAACGTAGAATGTCAATCAAACTGGAATCTTGCTTTAAAAAATGACTGCAACAATGACCAGATTTAAGATGCAGATTCAGATTTTACTCACTCTGGACCACACATTGTGGTATGGGGTCAAACATAAAACAAAGCAACAATACAGTGGTTAACAACCAAAATAGATCCATATCACAAACCAGGTCATTTAAATAGAGGCAGGGCATTGCTCAAAAAGGTGCCTAATTTATCTACAACACTTTCTTTATCAGTGTGCAACAATAATATAAGTTTAAACAGAGACAGATGATTAGCAAAGTCACTTTAGTCACTTGACAAAGCATTGTATTGACCGATCATTTTATCTGTGATTATCTATATTTAATGTTTATAACAGCTACAAAACTGGGCCCTTGTCATTGCATATTTGTCCATAGTTGTGTTTTTCTCTGTATGAATTGTGAGAACTATCCTGTGTGTGAAAATAGCAGTACATTAAACACTTTATATTGTTTTGTTCCTGTAATTATTCATTCCACCGTTTAAACATTGCATTCTTATAACACAGAGGGATTCACAATGGACATCCATCAATCTGACAATGGACTGTTTTTAAAAAAGTACCAAAATTGACACAGAACCAGCGATATCTTTTTTTATGCCACGCATTCTTCCTTCTTGTCAGAACCTGCTACGAAGCAATTCAAACTCTGACAGTTACTTTAGGAAGCGCTGCGTTTTACTTTTTCTCACGCTCTGTCAGCGAATCTGGCGAGAAAACACACTGATCATCTATAAACAATATAAATGATATATATGATAGAATTAATCTGATTCTGATAAATGATGAAATATGCATCCCATGCTTTGTAGCTCTTTTGATTTTTCTGAACCCTCTCCCTGCTGTTGTGTTTGTGGACTGAGTCAATTTAGGAATACCATCTTCCTCTCCACTAGAGGACAACATATACACCAATACCAATTAAGACCGATATAGTTATAATAAGCTGATATCAGGCTGATAATATCAACCAACCAATATATTGGTCTGGATTTATTCTCCACAGTCCATCACATTTTCAAGTAAATAACCTCTCTTGATACTCAGTATGAATAACCTATATTAATAGACTTTTATGGTCACTGGGGATCATCAAACAAGTGCAACAAGCCATAACAACAGACGTGTGTTAACACCTTTGATATACTCAGTTTGGTGTGTTTTTGTGCAGAACACTTGGTACTTGGTTTTTCTTTCATGGGAAAAAATCTGCTGGTGCACACAAAACTATGCATTTGGCATAAAGAAGAGGAAGGTGGTTATCATGAGTGACAATAAGGGACTCGGATTTTCTCAACATTAAATCCCAAGGCTGGTTGCTGAGTTCTGGGAAGCGCAGTGCAGAAAACAACCACAGCAATGATATCACAAGAGCTGATCAAGTTACCAGTGTAAGTGACACTTGCTGCAGCCAATTATTCTTGCAGGCAGATGGCCAACACAATTAAGAAAGCGCTTAAATCAATCTCTGAAACGCTAGTTTCTACATTTCCCAAAGGCCTGTGTCCTTAGACAAGCTGAACTTCTAAGACTGATCCAGATTTCCAAAAATATTGTGCCTTGGCTTTGTCTCTGAATGATGACAAGACTGCAGTGAACTCGCATCAGGCTAACCACACCAGGGCAACACATTACAGTAACCGCTGTTGTGGGATTCAATAAATCAGTCTCTCACACAGACTGTGAGGTTGTGCAAATCCCCTGTTTGTTTTTCCCTTGTGGGACACTCAACCACTGTGACCCACAGTGCTCTGTTAGCGCGCCGCAGAGGGAGGAGGGCCCTCTTCTGTAATTAACACAGACAGGAATACACTAGCTCCTATGGGACCGGCTGACTGGAGATGACACTCACACACATTTTAAGAATACAATATTGAGACTCACGCAGTCTGAAATACAATGGGAACGGAGGATAGACTGTAATACGCTGGCTCCTCTGGGACTGGACAGCTGGTGCAGTTAGAGATTATGTACCCATGTGTGACGAAAAGATGTAAATCAGGAATGATATACCTCATATATGGACAGTTAGATTTTCTGCCTTTTCATTTAGTTTGGGAAAAAAAAATCATTCGGTTATCTGGCACACTGCATTGTAAATCTACTGTAATTTATCCCCCAGTTCTTAGTTCCCAGGGTCAGAACAATTTTAGCACTGCTTGTGCCTTGGAAATCAGTAAGCCAGTGGTCGTCAACCTGGGGGGTTGGTGAGATGAAATATGGGACAGGATATTTAATCCACTACTATAATTTATTGTATCTGTGGTAAAATATTGAGCAGTTTCACAGTCTCTTTCCTCTCTGATAATAAATCAAATGAAACACACTGAGCAGGGGAAATTATTCATTGGTTAAATCACTCTGTATATGCAGATTCACAACTGTCCATTATTGAAATTGTGATAGTTAGTTATAAGAGCAGTACCTCTGTTTTAAAGGACTGATGTGTAAGATTTACAGGAATTTATTGTCAGGATATGGCAGAAATGGAGTATAATATTTATAAGTATGTGTAATAATGAGAAAATAAGAATCACCTCAGAATGAGCCCTTTATATCTGCACTTTCTTGCTCTCTTTTCTTTTCAACAGTGAGTTGACACATAGCTGCAGTGCCTAAATAGTCCTGCCTCCTCTCACTTACCCACAGTGCTGTCGTCTTCTCATCACTGATCCCATTTGTAACATCCGTTATCATGTTATAGCCTCATTATGTCTTTCTTTTAAAAAAATCAGAAATTTTGTGTCCCCAGTGTTTGGTCACATTTTTCTTGGTGGTATTAAAATTGATATTGAATATTGCTGTTTCATGTTTCATGTTATCATATCAAAATTAGAAATTCCAGGATCGTGACAACAGTAGTCGTGATTGACCTGTATTGTGATTGGCTGTTGTGAAAACCACGTGTGCTGTGATTTGCAATTGTAAAAGTGTTGTAATTGGCTGTTGTTTACAAAAGCCAATCACAACACGTGGGAGTTGGGAAACAGCCAATCACCACACAGAGGAGTTTTACAACAGCCAATCAAAAGACCTACCTGTCTTGTGATTGGCTGTTGTGTAACCCACCTGGTTTGTGATTGGATGTTGTAAAACTCCCCCTGTTTTGCTATTGGCTGGTGTAAAATTCCACTGTTTTGTGATTGGCTGTAGTGAAACCTACCTGTGCTCTGATGGACTGTTGTAAAACCTACCTGTGCTGTGATTGGCTGTTGTAAGACTCCCCTGTGTGGTGACTGGCTGATTGTAACCCCTCTGTCACTGTGATTGGCTGCTGTAAAACTCACCTGTTTTGTGATTGGCTGTTGTAAAGGCGATATGCCTTTAAAGTGTTATGAAGAACACTAATTACCATATTAGCATTTGACCTCCAAAGAAGTGGACAGTAGCCAGTTTTTTGTGCCAGCAGTAACCTCTGTATAGGTTTCATATAAAACTTCCAGAAAAGAAAGAAAAATATTGACCTAAATAACATTAAAACTCTTTGCTGAAACAAGGCAAAAAGACTCTAATTCGTTAAGGCAGAGTGACCCACTATAATCATGCCATAGTAACAGAGCCTCTCAGTGACAATTTACATAAACCCAAAATCTGATCAAGCAATTTACTAAGGTACTGATCTCGGCTAAATGGAACCAGAGACTGAATTATATTGTCTGTACTGCTCATATTTTCAATGAAGCACAGGAGAAGTAGTTCAACAACCATGTAAAAGCAACTTTCTACAGAGACAGAATTGAACTTAATGAGGAGAATCATCTGTAACATCAAAGCAACAGCTGGATATTTTCACATGTAAACCAGCATGGTGTGGTTCTAATTTAGTGCACTCTGGTTGATATACTGTGTGTATATATATATATATGACGGCCATACTTAGACTTTTGTGTGTGTGTGCCCTTTAAATCAATGTGATTATGTGGTTCTTTATTCTGTGCTTGTGCTTTTCTGTTCTATTTTTAATCCACTTATATATCAGTAGGCTAGATGTCCACAGGGTTTGTGTGGACAAGTTAGTGAACATTTGCTACACATTTAAGAGATATAGAACCATTATTTGAAGTCATTTGCACTGCAAAAACAGCCCTACTAGAAAGAGGTCAGATATTCTTAAATAAAATCAGTTTGTCTTATTTTAAATCTAGCCACTTTAAGACCATAATTGGCCTTAAAAATAGAGAGAATGTCCTTTTTTAAAGAAAAACTAGCTGACTTGTAGAATTTCTATATTTAATTTAAGATTTAAGATTTATAATTAGCAAAGGAATTTTATTATTAGACACATTTTGAATATTTTTGGTTTCTAGATTGAGCTGACTTCAAAAATCTATACCTTAAACTGAAATCTATAATTAGCAAAAAATAAATAAATAAATAAAAGAGCGCTTACAATAAGACACAATTTCTTCAAAATCTCATGAAAAAAAACAAGTGACTTTGTCTCAAACTAAGGCACCGGAAGAATTCTTATTTTTAGCATTTTTAAATGAAAACAGAGAAAATCTAGCTGCTTCAATGAAAAATATTGACAATATTAAGTCCATCATTCAGAGAGGGAGTGAACGTGTGAGCAACAGAGAGAGCTACACTCTGACTCAAACTGTAACTGTACTGTATGTGTTACATGTTGTGATATATGTTGCTGGATGTAGTTTTCTGGTGATAATCATAGTCTTTCATATTTTCATATCTGATAATAATGATGCTGGCAGGATTTGGCTGCATCTCTTAAACAAATGCGTCACTGCACTGTGACTCATTAGTTTGTATTTAGTTCTGAAAATGTCCTTAGAAACAGCTGAGTTCTGCTACGTGTCCTGTATTTTTCAAATGGCTGATTTTAAACTATAATGTGTTAATGAGCCTTGCAGTTTGCATTCAGCACGGCCATTTCTATTTTGCTGTATGTGTGTTGTATCAACCATGCCATAGTTCTCTTAATAATGTGAAATGTGAAGCAGTAGGTTCAGCTACTTCATTATTTTGATGTAATTTCTCATTATGATCCCATCATATTGGCAGAAATGGGCTTCCATAGATACAGACGTTTGGGAGTGTATAACACAGTTCAATGTGTCCTTTTGTCACTGTTAACAGACTGAAATGTAGTTTCATACACTTCACTGATACACCACAGAATTATAGAAAAACATCAGGCATCGTGATCGAAGAAAGTTTTTATATCATGTCAACACTTCTGAACATATTCGTGCACACTCTTCTGCTGCAGTCACACTGTTTTGATCAGCTCATGATGTGAGTGCCGTTATGTCTGAGCGATGCTCACATCCATTATTTGCAAACTGATTCGTTCAGTTCACTGAAAATGTGAGCATGTCCAATGAACGCCAGTCTTTTTAGCACGCTCAAGCACAACAGTGATTGTTGAATTGCTGTGTGTGGCCAACTACTAAACTTGAATTAAACTCAAAAATGGGAAAAATGCAAGGGGTTTCTAGTTACCTGTTAACGTTGTATTTAATTTAAAACACCATTAAATGTGTATTAGTGTATTATTGTGTTGTCACCTGACAAATCATATTACAATGTGGACCTTATTCCATGGTGGGTCAGTTTCTCTGACCTACTTTAACCTCAACTGTCAACGGTCTTAGGGGTAATGTAGATTTACGTCTCCACACACACACACACACAAACATACAGAGCACCGGAAGCCACTGGCGCCAGGTGAAGCCTTATTAACCCCTCTGACACAGTGCTCTCTTTCAAACCTTCCGAAGAACTGCAGATCCCGTCCTGTCCCGACTCTCAGGGGGCTGCGTAGGTGTGTTTCGGCATAGTTGGCGTTTTGTTTGCTTCGGTTTGCTTCTTGTAACGCAGCTAGTTTGCAGGCCAGCTGGGGTTGTTTGGTTGTCTGAGGTTGCAGGCTCCTTGCCCTTGGATTTCCAGGGCTGTTTTGGTAAGCTACAGGTTAAATACCCCCAATTTTTTTCTTCCATTCCGTAAGAACAATAAGAGTATAGACTAGTGCGTCTTGTTTTCTTTTTTTCCCCACCTATTTCTGTGCTGTATTTATTTTTCACCACCTCACCTGACAGTGTTTGCATGTTCAGCTATTACACAGTTTGCATGCAGCCACCTCCCACACCACACACACACACACACACACACACACACACACTTAATCACACGTACACAAACACTGCACAGCTCTGTTTGGACCCTCTGAGTGTTTTTTGTGTGTAGGTGGGGTTGCCTTCATTTAAATAAAGTTCCGTCTTAATTTAGACATGGAAATGTTTCCCCCTCAAGGTGTGGCACCATAAATGACTCTCCATCCTGGGCTCAGACAAGATTTTAGTGCCATAGTGAAGCAGAGAAAACATGGTTTAAAGCAGCAGAAGAAGTCTATGTTTTGAAAATGTATTGAACTATTTTAAGCACGCATTCTTGGGACGAAAATACATTGACTAAGATCATGATTATCTGGACAAACACCTCTTTTCTGACATGTTTGCTGCTACAAAGCACTGTTTCTTGCATCATCAAAAACTTTAAAGGGATAGTTCACCCCAAAATAAAAAAAATTCATGTTTTTGCCCTGGTCTGTACCGCTAGATAGTTTTGGCACTCAGCTTGTGCTGCTTTCACGAAAGAATTACTTTCTTTCTGTAGTAGAATCTGCCGTAATTCATAATCTCCCGGCTTTGAGCACCACAAACTGAATGCTATTTAGTCCCATTATATTGGAAAGACGGCAGGCATCTTTATGGCAGATATCTCTAAAACTCTGCAATTCACACCAAAAAAATCTAGATGGATAAATAGCACTACAGGGCAAGGGGATAAATATGTATTTTTTGGGGTGAACTGTCCCTTTAAGATAGCCTGGGTTTCACATTTTACCTCTTGGTTCTCCATCTCTTCTCAGACCCAGCCCGTTCCAAACCCCATGTCCTACTACATGCATCGCTCCCCGTGGTGGTTCCATCGCTTCGAGACGCTGTCCAACCACCTCATCGAGCTCATCTTCCCGTTCTTCACCTTCTTGGGCAGGCGGATGTGCATGGTCAACGGCGCAATCCAGATCCTGTTCCAGGTAACAGAACACCAAATCATAGGATCTGATGATCACAAACGCAGGTGGTGTTAATGTTGGCATCTTGTGAGGGAAGCCTGTATTTCTACAGATCCAGACTTGAATTTAGAGTTTTACTCCTCTGGATGTCATTATGTCACCATGTGGACTGGATGCTTCAAGTAATTTTGATGTCTTAGTTCCAGCTTTGGTTTTGGACCAGTCATCAGAGCATTATGTGTTCTCACTAAGCTGTGGTCAGATAGTTTTGGTTTTATTTACCCAGGTTTGGTTTCCATCAACTTTTTTTTTTAGTTTTATGCCTGCTTGAGGTGTTTTTTTTTTCTTTTTTAAAAGAAGTCGACACACTTAATTTGAGCTGGAAACCACTTTTCTGAATAAGGTCTGATGTAGCAAACATTCAAAGGTAAAGTGGTCCTCTTCATGTGGATGTCCAGCCAGTGTTGATGGTAAATGTAGTCAAGTGAAGCAATAAATTCCTCAGTGTGTGCTGTGTTGACCCAAAAAAATGAATTATCTGCTTGTGGAGCTGTGCAGCAGTGCCTACATGTACCAGAATGCATTGCGGATGAACTCCTGATGCCCACACCTGTGATACCACCACCCTAGCCTATAGCTATTACTTTGTTGACCAGAACATAGCGTTAGGTGACAAAAATACTCATCTAACACACACCCTGGCTACCCAGAGGCAGAGACTAGAATTCCAAGCCCAAAAATCCTGTAGTTCTTCCTTACATCCAATGATATCACTGGATGTAAAGAAGAACAGCAGATTTTACAGCAGGTGAGCTCAGCTTTCTCAGTCAGTTCTGCACCATGGGCTTCATGTTACAATCAACACTGAACTGGACATCCACATGAAAAGTGCTGAAGTTTCCTCCAACTCATATGACTGATCAGCTGTTTCTGCTTCAAGTCAGAAAGAAGAAGAAACTGTTTCTGCTGTTCGACTGTCCCAAGAAAGAATAATTAAAACTTGCCCAAAAATCCCCGAAGACCTCTCTCCATTTTTCTCTTATAGATGCCCAAGTTGACTGGTTTTGTTTCTTCTTTTTCTTCTTCTTTGAGGTTTAATGGTTGTTAGTAACTAACTTGTTTTGTTTCCTGTTTGCAACCTCCGTTTCATAGCTCCAAACCTAATTTTTTTGTACAACATTTTAAAAGTCCACTTCCAATTACAAAAAATAACATAACAGTGGACAGAACTCATTGTCAGTAATCTGAGCATCGTATTAGTTTGAAAGTAGAAACCTCAGACGCGGATATCATAAAACCTGGACAAATAAATTCAAAACTGCATAGGGATGAACCAACTATTTAATCTTATGTCAGACTAGATCAGTAAATGTAAAGCCTGATCAAACTATGCGGCACAAATATTAATTTGCCTGGGTTATAAGGGTTATTAGGCTGTTATAAACACTTATAGACACAGTCATTTTCAAAATTTTTCTCAACCCATAAGCAGCTCTTGATCCTGCAGTTTTTTGAAAAATAAATTGAGAAATGCATGGTTTGCTCCGGACAGCAGCACTGCTATTGAAACATGGTAAAAACAGTCCACGTGAGTCAGGCAGGAGTTTATTTTCTCTATTTAGCACGGAGCAGTCAGAACATTATTATTGCATTAAACATATTTAATGGCTGATTTAAGGGGATGTTTTATTACATTTATCTGCGTTTTATTGGATTAACTGTCACAGAACACTTAAATTAAATTTGTGCATCATGTGCAGTGCATGTCAGAACTTGCGTTAATGTATATCAGTTTGCCCAGGCTCAAAATAAGTCAGTACTCACTGTCCATGTGCTGGTTGAACTCTTCATCATACTGTAGTGATGGAATAGATTCAGTTTTCTATAAAGTTTTCTGTACCATCTGTGTGTCTTTTCTCTCTGTTTGTGCTATAGGTGGTTCTCATAGTGAGTGGGAATCTCAGTTTCCTTAACTGGCTGACCATTGTTCCCAGTCTGGCCTGTTTTGACGATGCGTCGCTGGGCTTCTTGTTCCAATCTGGAAGAGGAGCCAAGAAGGCAGTGCTTGAGATACAGAATGAGGATGCAGGCGGACGCACCCCAAACCCCACCAAAGGTACTCAGTATTCTAAGTTTTAAGAGTTCAAGCAGAGGTGGGGACGAGTCACATGAGTTAGACTTGAGTCAGACTTTGGTCAGCAAAATATAGAAAAAAGACTTGCAATTCAACTTTGACTTTAACTTTGACAGTGATTCGTGACTTCAAATGGACTTAAAAAGATGAAAAGGTCTGTTATTTAAAAAGTGTGCCATGAATACATTAATTTCCCCTCATTTCCTGAATCAGCTAATGTGAACTATCATCATTCTCAGCAAGCTGACGTTCAGTTCTTCATGCTTCATGGAATTTGATTGAATGCTATCAGAATCAATGTTACGTTACTGAGCTTCAAGTTGAAAAAAATGGCAGCAAGGGTAAATTTGGTACAAAAACTATGACATCAGCAAAAAATGAATTGTAGAATGCAAAATATGGGGGGTAAAAATTACAGATGGAGACACAACTTCCAACAGTATTTCACATTTGAAGTTGTGTAAAGACCTGTAAGTCACGAGTCAGCATAACAGCTAAGTAACTTATGAAATCAGTGAGGCTGGAATCTCACCGTTGAATTACGACTTGTTTAGGACTTGGGACTTGTCAGTCTTGCAAAGACTTGAAATTTACTTGTGACTTGAAAAAGGATGACTTTGTCCCACCTCTGCATTTCACTGCGTCACTGTTTTGTAAATAAATAATGATAATGAACTTTTAAAACCATATTTTGAGGGCAGCCAGTTTAAGATTCAGTCAACTCACCAGCAAGTCAAAACAATCCAGAGATGCCATGAGTGACAGTTTGCACAAGGACACTGGAAAATTAGTTTCCAGCATTAATGAACTTTGATTATTTCATATTTATTCAACAGCCTTACTGTAATATATTATATTATATATATTTATATTATATTATATATATAATATATATATATGTGTTATATATATATATATATATGTACACACACACACACATATATTATATGTATATGTGTATACACACACATATATACACCCACACACACACCACACACATATATATAATACACATATATATGTATGTATATATATAGTTTCATTACAGTTTGTCTTTTTTATTCTTTTTTTTCCCACTTATTTTCAAATGTTTTTTGGAATTAAACACACAATGGATCTAGAGACTCTAGTGTAGACATTGATGTCACTAACAGTCAAGGCTAATGGGGACAACCGGCCTAAGTAAGTAGTGTGTCTGGGCGTATTTGAGAGGGAATTATGGGAAGAAAAGGGATTAACACTTGGACAGCTGAGTCGCTGGGAAAAGTATGACATATGGTTTATTGGAATTTAAAGCGATGTCGCTTACATTTTTACAATACAGACCGGTTCAAATGTGGTAAAAGCAGGAGTGGCCCCTCTCTAATTGGTCTCATCGGACCCATTAGTGTATTTGCTTTATTGTAGGATGTTGAATATAAAATAGGCTTCCACTTGCAGTGCGAGCATGTTTTAATCATTTGAACAGACCCAGGACGTCAGCCCTGGTGTGAAAAGTTTTAGTTGGATTAAGTTGATGTGTTTAACATGCGCGGGATAAGCAGGCAGACACAGGTAGGAAGGAACTGATGTGGAGTCAGCCAACATTTGTCAATACCAGCCTCCCATGATCTAACTGGGCAAAGCTTTTCCACTGAGGAAGTGTTAAAGTCATCACACACACATATACACACTTAGAAACTTAATAGAACTACCTCTGTACACTCACACAACCTACTAAACATGTCGTCCTCCGCAAAGGCCAGACACTAACAAATATATCACCTTGATTTGAGCTGTAATTACAGTTTTCCCCTGGACCACTCAGGTTCATTTTGACATTCTGGAATGGGGCTGGGAGATGCATAATTCCTCTAAAAGTCAACAAATTTTAACAAATAAACAAATGCTGAAGCAGCTCTTTCAGGCCAAACAGGAGCAATGAAACCTGCCTGCAACTTCATCAAATTTTGGGTAAAAGCAGTGTCTAGATAGAGTGTGAGGCCAAACTGTGTCCAGTATCCAAATAACAGTTTTCCATTGCTGTGCTGTTTGTTGTGCTGTTCCACTCTTTCTATTTTGTGTGTTTATGAACTGTATGTAATCCAGGTATGATCATACGTCGGCTGGTGAACATTTCTTTGGGTGTTCTGATCGGCTTGCTGAGCATTCCCGTGGTGATGAACCTTTTGAGTGCCAGGCAGGTGATGAACACGTCCTTTGACCCGCTGCGCATCGTCAACACCTATGGGGCCTTTGGCAGGTACGGTACAGTCAGGGGTCACCGGAGTATCTGTGGATCCTTAAAACATCTCAGAGACTGCTGAAATGATGCCTGCACGTAAAGGTGCTGTGTACGATATTTACTTCCTACTGGAGCAGAAGTGGGGGTCCTGACCACATTGGGTGCCCCCAGGGTGTCCCGGGGGGGGCCACACCAAAGTGCTTAAAATTATTTTAACCATGTCATAAGCTGTCAATGCTGACCTGGACTGCCACCTGCCCCAAAGTTGCTCCGCCCCTGAAATTTAGTGCTAACTCACAAGAATGGACATCTTTTCGTAAAGGAAAAGATCTGATGAGCAGACCAACAGCCCTGCCGACAAAGGCTTGGCTGCAAAAAAAACCTGACAGCCAAGTAAAAGACGAAGTTATGATACAGCGTGCATAAAGTGTAAATTTACTGCTGCACATTAGAATGGCTATGAATACTGTCATCTGAACGCACACTGCTTGCAAAACTCACATCAAACTGTCAAACTAAGCAGTCTTGATCAAAGATGGCTCAAGATTCTGTTATGCATCATGTATTTCTGTCTAAAATGTTTTCAGAAACATGTTTTAGTGGAACATTTAGCTGTGATGTAAGAAAATTACTCACCAGGCCAACATGTTGAAAAAGTTTGCAGGGAAGACAGATGGGACTCCCCTGCACAACACGCCCACATGGCCGTCCTGGATAAACAGAGAAGGATAACAGCATACACATGGGGGGTGATTTCATTCTTTGCTCTGGATCTCATTATGTCCATATGTACATTGAAAAAGTTATTGGTCACTCTAATCGTACCTCCTGTCTATACTGGCTGTGAGGAGATCCTGTCCCTGAGTAATGTCATTGTAAATGACGGGACAAAATCCACATTCATTGTTAAGGAAGTCCATTCAAGGAGCCTGCGAATAATGCCACATTCTTGTTGCCGTCCCATACATTTTTCACACCCATTGAAAGTCTGATCTTCAAAATTGCACTCTGGTATTTGTCTAGCTGAAGCATTTTGTCTTGTTTTACAAACCACTCTGTCCAGCATCACCAAGGAGCGTACAGAGGTGATCTTCCAGGGCACCCTGAGCCAGGATCCCAAGGACCCTGAGGCGGTTTGGGAGGAGTACCAGTTCCTGTGTAAGCCAGGGGACATCTACCGACGACCGTGCCTCATATCACCATACCACTACCGGCTGGACTGGCTCATGTGGTTTGCTGCCTTCCAGGTGAGATACAGAACAACAGCAGGACGTGATGTGTGGAGTGAAGCACACCAACAGCCTAGAAACATATTCACTTATCTTTAGGATGAATGTATTTTTGTATATCAATTTAGGATTTGGCTGGTGTTGGTGCCAAAACTGATTTTGTGTCTGTCACCAGTATCTGAAAGGGACAGTTCAGGAACCACTTTTCTTCCTGCAGTAGAATCTACGGAACTACTTTCTTTCTGCTAGAAAGAAAGTAGTTCCTACATGAAACTGCTCACAACAAGGTCTGTGGATTATCTTGAGTCACCAGGTCATAATTCTTGGAAGGAGACACTGATTTTGAACTTTTCAAATGTATTTTTTGTGCTTTGAGCACCAAGCTGAGTGCCATCGGACTGCAGGCGAGGGGGAAAATATGTATTCTTGATTTTGGAGTGAACTCTCCCTTAAGGTGTAGGATTTCATCCTATCACTTCAAATAAAATGAAGCTAACTGGCCTAAAACACAAATATAAACATTAGTAAATGTGTAAGAATTAACAGTTTATCCACAGAAATCCCTTTTTTTAGGACTTGTGTACCAAAAATCAGTTCAGTCCTGCATGGTGGCAATAAATATTCACTTACTGTGTCCTGCCACTAGGCGGCAGTAGTTTTATGTTCATCTGTGTTTCTCTGTCTGTTTATCTGTCAGTTGTCTTATTATCTGCACACCTGTCACTTTTTATGCCTCACACACTCTTTTGCTTCTTTAGTCTTTATTATTTTGTCTCAAGATTCACATTTTTGTTGTCTCGGTCACCTCTGTTAATTCTCTACGTTTATATCTCTGTCCCACCCTGTTTTTTTTTTTTTTTCTTTTTTCTTTCTCCCATTTCTAACACCCTGTCTCCATGTTTTCACACAGACCTACGAGCAGAGCGAGTGGGTGATCCATATCGCAGGACGCCTGCTGTCCAATGATAGCACTGTCCTCTCCCTGCTCGACCACAACCCCTTCCAGGCAGAGAGACTCCCAGGTAAACAGTCACAGCAAAGATCTGAGCAGAGCATCTTGGCAATACACTGAATGACAAACTCAGAATAGCATACAACACTTAATGCTTAATGTCTCAAAACATCACCAAAACACAATTATCTTTCAGTTTTAAAAAAAATCCTTTCTACCTTTTGTTTTCAGCTGGAATTTCCTGAAATATCACATATTTTTTCTATTAATGATCAAGCTCTGATTACAGGAATATGTCTGTCATTTAATGTGTGTTACTGTGTTGGCAGGAATCAATCCAATAACAATCCCATGATGAATTATTCTCTGTGCTACAGCCCCCTCTGGTGAAGCAATGAGCAGATCACATCTTTTATTTTCCAGAAATACAAAAACTGAAATATGCAGAGGCTGTGTACTGTCTCTCAAGCTTTGGCGACCCCTAGTGGAGGTTGGGACCCCCAGATTTGAAACCAGTGGTCTAGTTTAGGGCTGCCAACTTGATGATTTTGTTGTTGTTTTTTTTAGACCTTCTTGGCGCTTTTAATTGCAAAAAGCAACTAGTGACAAATTTAGCGACACGTAGGGGTCTCTTTCTCTCCCTCTCTTGTGCTGTGGCAGGCAGGAGGATGATCATGCCTAGAAGGGAACCTCAGACCTCCAAAAGATTTCACAAGAGTTTCCCAAATTAAGGGTTCCCCTCTAGACATGACCCAGGATAATAATTTGTTTGTCTTGTAAATATCTAAATAGTTTGTTAGAGCTCCTCTCTCACTCGTTTTCTCCAGATCTCCGGATTAGACTGGTGCTATATGGAGTGCCATAAAAAATAATAAATCTGTAAAAGAAAAAGAAAATAAATGTGGAAATATAAATAACTTTATCCACTAAATACTTGTAAATACTGAAATAGTTCATTTGACCTTTTCTCTCCCTTTTTTTTTACTTATTTACTTCAAATATATGATGTCCCTGTTGTGTGTTTGCAGTTATTTGGCTAAAGATTTCTCTATCTACCTTTTAATATGGCTTAAGGTGATCTCCTCCTTGCTTGCTGCAACCAACGCAAACTTTACTTGTGACATTGCCAATATGCAAATGAGTGTCTGATGTCATTTGGCGCCTTTTGAAGCCAGTGCTAGCTGCTCTCGCTGGAAAGTCGTTGGCAACACTGGTCTGGATCTTATCTTGTATGCCCAGGAGGTGAAGGGGCGCCTCTCCTGCTACCAGGATGTGGTAGAGACAGGCTGACATTTTTTGGCAGGCCCACAGCACTCAGTGTCCCAAACAGTGACTGATCTGTTTGTGCCCAAGATGAGAACAATAATAGTAAAAGTGGTCACACATGATAAAGGAGGGTGAAGTGCATCACTTCTGGCTGATTTTTGGCTTTTGAGACAAAATGCTGAGATTTAAAATGTCTTCGTTTCATGTAACTGCTCTCTTTCCGTCCCCTCCTCCTCCTCAGGTGGGTCCGAGGGGAACATTTCAGGTATAAGTTCAGCAAGCCGGGCAGCACCAGCGCAGCGCAGGGCAAGTGGTGGCTTAGAAAATGCATCGGTGCCTACTTCCCTCCCGTGGATCTGGAAGGACTTAGGGGCTACTTCCAGTCGAGGAACTGGCCCCACCCACACATACCACCAAACAGGAACTAATGCCATAACCTTTTTTTATCTAACCTCTGACTCCAGCAGAGGTCAGAGGACTTCAGAGTCTAGATAAAGGTCATTACAAAGTCAGTTTGATGCTGCTGGAGTTGAACACAGGTTACAAAAACCAAGGATGCCAAAAGGATTTTTTTTAGATTGCAGGTTTCATTAAAGCTACAGTAGGTAACAATTATTCAGTCATATTTGCTGGAACTGTCACTATATTCTGATAGTCGGACATTAAATGGGTAATTTAGGACAAAATCCAACTCCTCTGGCTCCACCTACAGCCTGTAATCGTATTTGCCGAAATCCACCGCGACCGAAGATTCTCCACCAGTCAGGTAGAGGGAGCAGGAGGAGTAGCCAATCGCCGCTCCTACACGTCGTAGTAAACTGACAAAGTGAAAGTAAAGTCCGCGACTTGGTCGGACATTTCAAGATGATACACACCGTCAGCTCCCTCTTTCACCTCTGTCAACCCCCCTCCTTCCCTCCACACACGCAGACACACACAAGAAGAGTGTGTTTCATGGTGAGAGAGATGTGAGATCGTTTTGGAGTCTCCGGTTGCTATGGAAACGGTACGTCGTCTGTGGTGCGTTTATGGCTACTTTGTGTGCATGCGCCTGCACGTGTGTGTGTCTGTGTGTGTCTGTGTGTGTGTGGGGTTCTTGGCAGAGGTTCATAAAGAGACCTGATGGAGTATTGTCTTGAAATTTCCGACCAAGTCGCGGAGTTTACTTTCACTTTCATCAACTTACCAACTGGAGCTTTAAGAACTACTTGATAAAACCTGAGATCAAACATCTTGACATTTACTCACAAACAATGTGATGCTTGTCAAGGTTTCATTTAGGGATGTGTCTATGGTGTATCTCACAAATAATACTGTTCTGTATGTCTCATAAAACAACCTCAGAGAAAGCCATTATTCAATGTGACTAAATTTTCAACATTAAAAATCCTTCTTTGTTTTTGCCGTGTCATTATTTGATAGGATATGCTGATATAACATGTTTCTCAATGTTATATTGTATGTCATTATAGTCCAATGTAAAACAATTTAGGAATGCGGCTGTGTAATTCATACCCGGATCACGTAAGTCTGTTGTTTGGACGTCGTGGGGCCAATATGTCTCTGAAGATAAACTAGGCCTAACGCTGGCACCTGCATGCACACAAATCAAAGACACACACACATAGTTAGAAATCATCCTCCAAACAAGGTCCACAATGATGCACAGGTTTGAATCATGATGGAAAAGACGACTTACTTTGTGATTTTAAAGCAAAGTTTGGGATAGTGTCTGACAGAGGAAAACCTGTGTTTAAATGTTGTCTTAGTGACTGCACTGCTGGAGCTCTGTCATTTGCATCTGCGTGTGAGTGAATCCTGACAGACACAAAGCACAAAGGTGAAGAAATATGATTATTATTTACAAGGAAACTCTCAAAAACCTGGACCAGGGACTAAAATAAAAACAGCTGTCCCAGGTTGTGTTTATTTGCAAGAAATGACAGTAGCTTAAAGTTTGAAGTCATTCATTGAAAGCCAGAAGGAGCAGCAGGCGGAAACTGAAATTAAAACAAAAGCTGCACGTTGTTGTGACTGCAGACAGAAACAGAGTGTTTAGAGCTTGATAACAGGTAACTTTAAATTATGTTGCAATAAACTTTAAAATGAGTTTAAAATTTTTTAAAAAGGATTCAATTTAAACCTCTCTCAAACCTAAATTAACTTATATTCGAAGTGTAAGGTTAAAGGTTAAATGGCTGCCTTTTTGAGATGGATTGAGAAAAATAATCAAGTTCTTAGAAGAAAGTTAAGAGACAGACTCAACCCAATTGAGTACTATGATGTGTCTCTCCTGTCTTTCACTCCACTTAATAATTCAGCCAACAAGTTTTCTCTCAAAGGAGCAGAATTTAAGCTTCTCTTGGGCTGGTTTTGATCTGGTTTTGTGATGCCGACCTGGCAACCCTTGGGGCATTGTTGACATACTGAAGCAACCGGCCAAAGTGATAAATATGCTACGATACACTGAGAACCACCTAACCAACTCCTTTGCAACATTTCTCAGATAGATTGGCACGAATAATGCTACAAATTGCCAAAGCAAGTGTTAAGAAAGCTAAACATTAAACATCTATTAATTGATAATTAATTGATAGTCTAGAAATAGCAGTAATTGTGCCTCATTTGACATTGTTTTGTCAGGCAGAGCCATTCATTGGATAAGGGAATCTAAAATTACACTTAAATAAGAACTTAACTGAGAAATTTAAATAAGTAAAAAGAGAAAAGTGTGTTTTATATCTTATTAATTATTGATGAGTAAGCAGTTGTTTGCATTTTCAACTAACAGTTAAGGAAAATGCACAAAATTAACAACCCTAATAGGAGGCCAAGTCTACTTACAGACAAGTGGCACATTTTGAGATATGAAATTTTATTTTCTTTTAATTTGTCACCTGTCTGTAGAATTCATTGCAAAACATAATTTTGGCTGATAATAGTACAATAACATCCGATTTAATGTGATGAAAAGGAGAAATAATCATTTTGTATATAAATATGTCATTTACCACAGCCCTAATTTGCTGAAAAAGTGGAAAATACACCTTGAAAATGGTTGAAAAGTGCTTGAATTGAAGTGTATGAACACACTGGAGCCCTTACCCCAGGTTGGGAACCATCAGTATAAGCTATCTGAAAAAACTGAAAAATGAGTTTTGGCTGTGTCGTTTCTCTCATAATCGGATTTTGCTCTCTTTTAGGTTTTGATGCCCTATAGGCTACTGTTTAATCAAGAAATTTATGAAATCTCTCTGAAATGGCTTCTCAAATGGGTTTTTCTCATGAACACAACTTACAACAAACAATCTAACTAAAAGACGCCACTAGATGGTGCTGTTCTCCAGGTAAATTCATGCTATCCAGGTTTAGTGGTAACTCACTGTCCCAGAGCCATCACCTCAGCAGCATATTCCTCAAAGTTAACCAACCTAAATTCAGATGTGTACGCCCCATGGATATGTTTCAGAACCGTCATCCTCTGCTGAGCCAAAAACATCATTTTTTAGGTTTTGATATTGTGCCAGAGGAATTCAAAAACACAACGACAAAGACGATCAGTGTGGCTGTACCCTTAGCTGGCCTCCATAATCACTCTCTCCTCAAGAACAGCAATAGTGAGGTTTTTTTTTTTTTTTTCAAAATAATATGTCTGCAAAACTGAATTGTAGCACATTGTGATTCCTTTTTTTCGACACAAGTGAACAACTACTGCATGTCCTTAATTGAGCCTGTTTTTGCCTTTGGATTCTACACATCTGATGAAAACATTTTTCAAAGGGCTGCTTGACACACCTATTCAGTACGTGCAGAGCATCTTAAACATGAATTATTCCAGCCGTTGTCCAGTTCCTTTCATGTCTCTTGTGCCACAGATCGTGTAGCACTGACAGTGAGACAGCAGATGGAAAAACATCCCGCAAAGTCATTGTTGTCGGGTCTAAAATCCAGAAGCTGCTGCGTGAGTGTCAATACAACGGACCATCTGTCTCTACTGATAATAAAAAATGAACCGAGCGATTTGTTTCTGTTTGTGTGACACAATGGATCTGTCTTTTTGAGGAATGAGCAGTCACACTATCTTTGTAAGCTAAATAAAAGGCAGAAGTTTACTGTGTCTGTTTGTGTTACTGCGGGACTCTTACATGTGGTTAATTTACAATTTGCCCTTCCTATGTCCCACCACTTTTTGTTCAAACTTTCTCCTTTCCTGTTTTGTGTAATTAGATATACTACGTGCTAGGCTTGTTATGTTAAAAGAACCTATTTTGAAGCTCTGAGGTTGCTTAGGGATGTGTGAAAGCAACATATAGCCAAATCTTAAGTGAGCTAATATTAGAAAAATCCTAATGAACCAGCTAGCTAACTCACATCAGTCATTAGCTAGGTATTTATATTGCGTTTTGCCAGCCCAGTAAAAACAGTGTCTTGGTTGAATGTGCAAGCAGCTTATTCTGAATCATATTTTCGTTTTTTGACAGATGAGGGCCTCCAGCAGGTGTGGTAAGTATGACAAGAGAAGTATAAACAAACACAGAGAACTTTCACCCAGGAGTTTGGAGTTCAATCCCTGCGTGAAAGGAAAAGTTTAAGTTTGTGTGACTGCACTTCCAACACGTGACACATGTTACCACAACTTTTTTCTTAACTTACCCAACTATTTTTATTTCCCAAACCTACACAAATAACTTTTATGCTAAACCTAACCACACTACAACTGTCTTACACTGTAATGTCATGTGAGTTATGTCATGTGACTTGCATATGGCCCAGCAAGCCACCAGTAATAGCAGTCGACCTATTTGTCGTGTAGGTATGAGGCTGTGTTGGTTTCGCTGACATTAGCTAACTTGAGATGTGACAATGTCGCTTGTACAGGACTCCAGCAACATCTTTGAACCATCTTCAAAATTGGGTCTTCTTTTCAACATAGACAAGCCTAGCAGCTAGCATGGGTAAATACTGGAAGCATTTTTTCCCCCAAGGCAGCAAAGACATGACCTGCCATACTCTGACTTTGACTCTGATTGGCCAGTACTCCTTGCCTTCATTGGTTTGGGTTATTTGAGTTGGGTAGGTTCTGGGTCGGTTTAGACATGAGGACTGTGATTTGGTAGGATTAGGATAAGAATCATCAGGGTAAGCCATTCAGGAGCAGAGTAGGTCAGGTCATACCTTTGCTTTACCGTGTACAGGAAACGAGACAGGAAAAAATTGATTGAAGCACTGCCAGTACCAAGCTTGTTCGACTGTTTTTGGAGCACAGAACAAAAAGGAGTGGAACTTGGGAATGGTTAGTTACGTTGTTGCTCAGGCCAACAGGAACTAACTGGCTGTTACAAATACACATTTGTTCACGGCAGCCAAATTAATATAAAATAGTAAGGTAAACGTGGGTGTTACCAAGGATACCAATTAACGATCTGCTGTCTCAGTGTCAAACACCACTACAACCTGAAAACAGCTTGAAACATGGTCGCTCAGTCTAGCAGCTTTATTGGACATATCCAGCCAAGTTTGAGCCACCAGAGCCAGAGGACGGTGACAGGATGGTTGTTGTTTTTTGTCTTCTGTATCGGGTTGTTGGAACTGAAGTGAGCTGAATTGAACTGTTGGGCTGATTTGGACTAAGAGAGTCACTGAAGGTACGTTCATAACTGACCGTTAGGCAGGATGAGGGGAGGGCCAGGTTGTATGTGTGTTGGTTTGTGGGGCTTATACAGTGTTGGGGGACCACAGTTTCGGCAAGTCACTGAGACATGTTTCAGGTCCACCCAAAAAATCCAGAACACAGAAATCGTGAACAACAGTTTCCTAATGTGACTCTGCAGTTCAGTACTACATAGTTCTTAGTCTTTTCATGTTTTCAGCAACTATGATCTAAAATGTTTTTGTTTTTTTTAAACACCCTTTTGCCTTTACACAGACTTTAAGGTCCCATTTAATTTAGTGTAGCAGAGACTAATCCTAACTTTGTTTGACCCGAATGGAACAGAACCTTAATAAGTATCACTGGTACTGGTATTGGTCACTTGTGTTTAATGTCAAAATGGCTGCTGTGAAAAAGGTTTACTGTTGAGTTGGCTCACTTAAAAGTGGCCAGATTTAAGAATGATGAAGTAACCTTTGATATGAATGAGGTCTAGTTTTAAATTATTCCTCAATGCATTGGTTCATGTATATTTTACTGTGTCTACTCATATGATTATTTCTTCATGTCTTGTTTATTATTTAATGTTTAACTCATTGAGGTCATAAAAATGTACTTTGGGTGATATGAGGTGATAAATGACTCAATGGGTAAATAAACAGCTCAACATCCAATCAGTGTTGCTGTAGGTAGAAACTCTATTACAACATCAGTGCTGGATGAGTGTGTGTGCTCCTCCTGTTCTTTTCAGCTCATTGGTTTTGACGATGCACCACTCGCACAGCATGGGCGTTTTTAATAGTCTCCTCATCAAACGTATCTGCATCCTGTTTGTTGTGTTCTCCGCCTTCGCACTGCAAATAAATTTCCCAGCGGAATCGCTTTCGCAGCTTTTCTTGCAGTTTTATGTGACTTTGATGGTTAAGTTACAGATTGTCCGCTGGATCACATGGCCATCCATTTTTTGTTTGTGCTCGAGTTGTGTAACAGACAGCAGGGACATGTGTCTGTCTCATATCTGCAGCTCCAGTTTGGCATTTTCCCTGTTGTCCTCTGATATAATATTAAAGTGGTGGGCGGCAGCGATGCTCAAAGACTGGTTATGGCCAAAAGGGCTGTGGGTTGTCGGTTTGATTCTTCTGCTGAGAAAGTTTGGGCAGTAGAAGTGAGTGAATCACATCACAGATGTCAAGACACACCGCTGGCTACTTACTGGTTGTACTGGGTAGCTCTCAGATGTGAAACTTTCTCACTAACGTAGAGTGCTGGAGAAGACGCTCAGCAAATATTCCCAAAAAGAAACAGGCTATAACAGGGCAAATAGCCTACAGTATACATCTCAGCAAGTGAATCACCAGTGCAGTGGACAGATCATCCTTTGTTCATGGTTATGTAAACTGCTTCATGGAGTGTGAATTGTCACAGTTTACGTCAGAAAATGATTGAATACTTGCTGAAAGGTATAGAGCTCTACTGAAAATAGAAAATAGAGAGCTGAGACTTTCTCCTGACACATTTTTTGCTTTATGGGCAGGAATTATTGTATGTATTGTATGTAAAGGCAAAAACTAAGTCTGTTTAAAAATAAGCAAATATGAATGACCAATGGGGAAATAGGGTGAAAATACAAATGTAAAAGCATACATTTTTCATTAATTTGTGAGCATAACATCCATACTGTCAGCCCAACCATAGCTTAACCCAGAATGGTTTGTTTTAACCTGCAGGTAATCAGATGGCAAAAATTTTGGGTGACGGACAGCATACTTTAAACAGATATCATGGGTGGACACTTTCACTTAAAGGTACTATGTGGAGTTTTCGGAAATCCCTTGCTATTAATGACACTGGTGGCTGTTCAGTGAACTGCAGGCAGCATCCTGTTGCTTGTGCTTGTGCACGTGATTGATTGGCATCATACTGATACATGAGGTAAGTAATCGTGATTCCAATTGGCATGTCCCGTCTACGATGCGATTTTGATCCGTCCTCCTCACGGTTTCATGCCCCACCAGAAGTGTTTCAGAAGCAGAGCGTTTTGCCCGCCTGATTTTGTTGACTTGCTTAGTTTTAGCTGATTTGGTCATTTTTCTGACATTTTTGTGCTGCTACCATGGAAAAGTGGCTACATAGTTGAATAGTTTCTTCTTTGTCTGTTTACATGATCCTGAGTCTGCAAGTGTTTTCATTTTGAAAACCGACCAGATTCTCTATTCTGCTCTTGTTTCTGACTTCCTGGCCAGCTCAATCTGCTCTGTGCTGCTTGACCTTGCTTCAGTCAAATATAAACTTGGCGCTTATTCTCCGAAAAACAGAGCAGAGAGCTGCGCCTGGGATGTACTGTGCTTTTTCCGGTGGAATCACAAGCATTGTCTAGAACAGCGTTTCCTGATTTTGTTTTCTGTGGACCCACTATTTAAAAATGGCAAACCATTACAACCCCGATTCACAATAAGCCTATCAATAAATTAATGGAAGAGTTAATTCGTTCATAAATGAACATTTCTAACCATTTTGACTGCCATTTCCTCATCACCTTACATTATCTGGATGAGTTATTGAAAACATATTCACATGTTAAAACTTTAGAAACAAGAAATAAATGCATTTAGACTGAACAGACCATCTCATTGTGTTCATTTCCTCTTATTAGGAAAACAATTTAGGACATTTTGGTCATCATAAATGAGACAAAATAGGTGCGATTTAACAGGATTAACAGGGTCTTATTTTTCCTCCCATCAGTAAAACAATACACATTTTAAATGCTTTATAAAAGGTATACTGCAGACATAAATCTTAGATTTGCAGAATTTTTTCCAGTTTTTTTATTTATTTGGGGATCCAAATAAAATGTCATGTGACCCACCTGTGGGTCCCAACTCAGTCTCTGGGAATGACTGGTCTAGAATAGCCGCGATCAGCTCCAGAAGCTGTACAGCGTTAATACGACAAAGCCATAACATGACACAGCAGTAACACAACACACCCGTAACATGACTCAGCCATGCCCAGTGGAATCAAGCCATAGGGCTTGTGTTGTGGTGGGTGCTGGTCATGTGTTGATGTTTGCAGACTCCATTTTTAAGCTAACTTTCTCTAGAGTTGCACATTATTGTGCTGTAAAGATGCTGAAGAGAGGCGAGACGCTTGGGAGGCGCATATATTAAAGTCAGAAAAACCATCCCGAGTGCTTTCCATAGAAATCAGTGCACAGGCTGTTATAGGAAATGGAGAAAGTTGGTGAAGGTCTAATTCTTTAAGTTATGTTACAATCGGTTCACACATTGGCAACACAAAATGATTAATACATGTAAATTGCTTCACATAGTACCTTTAAAGCCCGAAACCTGCCACAAAATTGAGCTTGTATTTTGATGCCACTTGGATTCTGTCCCAGTTAAACACTTCCCCACAGTCCTCTTGGAGTGTAGCCATGCCTGACTTCCCTTTTCATTTCACTGTGGAGCAGCACTGATTTTTTTCACTGGGGTTCAGCCACATTACCTGTAGTCACAGAGGTTGAGCTGAAATTATTTTTCTTTGCTTTTAGAGCTCAGAATCCCTGAATCCCAAATACTTTATGTAAATTATGCACCTGCTGGCCACATTGTGAAAACATATAACACACTCCAGGATGTTTGATGACCCACATTTTAAAGTCTGCTGCACTCACACACACATCCCCAAACAGAGCAGTGTGAATATTTGGAGGACATGGACACTACGGTGATGCAGCCTTTAATTTGAAAGTGTCTGTGGAGAAAATGCATTACAAGCTGTCACACAGATCAAAAGTCTGAATCGGTGCCAACACCGAGCTGGACCTTTAAAAGAAAAATACACCCTAAAATAGAATTTGTAATTTATACTACACCACACAGCTCAGTTTTTAACTCTATAAAATTGGGTCCAGTCTCTCCTTAAGATGAAGCGTAAAATGATAAATTGTCGGTGATATGATTACAGATTATAAAACATTTGTAGATTGTTGGCTGATTCCAACCTTTAATCTAAAATTGAAATGAATTTGGTTTGGATTCAGTATTTAAACTGATTTACAGTCCAGTGATCAGTTTAAGTTTTATGTTCTGATCTCCAGCTTTGAGAGGCTGCACTTGTAGGCAGTGGATGCTGTCCAAGATATTTCAGTTTTGGGTGGATTTTCTGATAAACGCACGGAGAGAACCATGCCTTCATGCGCTCCCAACACCACAATACGAGAGAGGGAGGAGAGAGAGCTGTTTACATTGTGAACCAGACCTCAGATTTACAGTCATCCAGCTGCACCACCGGGACAACAGCTGTCTCGCTTTACAGGCAGGTTTTGTCGCTCAGTTACCAGTTTACGCTTTTTACGCACAGTCATGAATTTGACGCACAGGTGAACTTATTTTCTCCTCGACCAGAACTCCACAAGGAAAAGTGTTGGAAGACTGAAAAAGAAGACCTGTTCCCGTCTGTTTCACTCTCTTTTCTTCCTCCTCAGTGTATCTTAATTGCTGGAAGCTGAACAGGTGTATCAGAGTCATGTCCAGGAAGAAGGCAGTCAAAGGCAAAGGGAGCTCCAGAGCCCCAAGGCGTCGCCGAGCAGCGGCAGGGACGGCGGGAGGACGGGGAAAGGTCTGGCGGCTGCTGCCGCTCCGTCCTCCGGACTGGTTTATCCCAGCAGACCGTCCCTGAGCCACAGCGGAGAGTTTTATGACGTCGCCTTCAAGGTGAGCACAGAGTTCAGGATTAAAGACTCAAATGAGAAATTCTAAGAACGTGTTTTCAATCAAGCAATCAATTAGTGATGGACCACAGGTGTGAGGTTTGAAACGTTTGTCAGCGTCGTTTCAAGCTTATTTAAGAAATAAATTTCATAAAATTTCATAAAATAAAGCTCTGGTAGGCTTCATATTTTGTTCTTTTGTAGACATGTAAATGTTTTTAGGGACATGTGGGAATTCCGTGGAGAAAAGGAAAAACGCTTACACTATAAGTTAGTTATGGGAAATAAAATAGCTACTCATGGTAAGTCGAAGTTCTTAATTAATTGACTTAGTATATTAACATTTTGATGTAGTTGGTAATGAAAATAGGCATTCTTCAGGGCAGCCATTTTGAAATGATTACCAGATTAAACACAGGTGTCACCAGTGAAACTAATTAAGGTTCCCCTCCATTCAGGTCAAGCGGAGTTGCTGTTACTGTGCATGTTGGTCACTTAAAAGGCTGTGCTTTATTAAATAGAATGATGATTTTAAAGCTATGATATTGGACCATATTTCCAAATTAAAATATCTAAAGACTACCTGTTTTGTTTAGTTTCCAACAATGCTCAAATGCTTCAGTCTGCATGTCACTAAACACGTTTAATTAGTAGTATAGTAACACCTGTATTTACCTTTACTATTTCATACAATATGGCTGTCATGAAACAGTGATTCAGTATTTTACAATTTGACTCGGTAAGTTTGTCTCATATTTTTGATTTAAGAAGTTAAAATTCAATTTGGTATCTATAATTTTCATGCTGTAAATTATTATTTTTAGATTTGTGACTCAGTCTGTCATAATTTTGGCTTGACATGTTAAAATTTGAATCACTTCATTATTTCAACTTAGCATTTTATTACATTTGTATTTTAACTCATATGGACTTACTGTTGAATTTTTTTAATTTTTTATCATGCATAACTTTTCATCAATTTTTTTTTCTTGGTGGACACGGGCTTCCATAGTGTGCCTGTCTAGTATACTACGCAGATAAGTGATGGATATTGTGTGTCTCTGAGTAGGATTACAGAAAAAGCTTAATTTCACCATTGCTTCCCACTGAAGGCACAGTCCCCAAATGCATAAGAAGGACAATATAATTAAAGTATAGTTGAATTGTAATATCAATATGTCCCAAAACTCCTTTTGCATGTATCAAATAGTGTTGTGCTAATATTAGATTAATTGATTAGTTGTCAACTATTAAATGAATCATTAGCTGTTTTGATAATCAATTAAGCAGTTTGAGTAATTTTTAGGAAAAGTCAAAATTCTTTGAGTTCATATTAATAAGTGTGACATTTGAGGCCATCATCTTGGGCTTTTGGAAACACTGATTTTCCCCATTTTATAGACCAAACAACCAATTGATAAGATAACTGACAGATTAATTGACCTGAAAATAATCATTGCAGGTTGCAGCCCCAGTATCAGATACAGTAAGGAATAGCCACATAATCTGGTCCTTGCAAGTGCAAAAGTTTAGGATTTGCAATATACTGATCAACAGGAACATTAAGTGGTGTGTGCCACAGTTATAGCCCAGTGCAATAACATGAAAGAGAGGGTGGAGAGGGCTTTCTTCTATTATGTATGAGATCAATTACCAGCAGCACAGAGGGAGGCTTTTTGTTTAGCACTGTACATGATGACAAAACATCTAGCTGCTACTGCACGTCCCAAAACGCATCAGCCAGTGTCTGTTACCAGTCCTTTACATTTTCAGAGCATGATATGTACTCAAGAAGTTAGGTGGCCATGGCACTAAGAAAAATCGATTACCACAACTTTCTACATGACCAGAACTGATAATTAAAGTTGCTGTATGTATGTTTTCAGCCCAGCAGATTTTGTCGTATTTCCAGAAGAACCAAAATGCATGATTCTTTTTTTGTGACAGACACATGCATTTCAGTTATTCCTTCATAGAAAATTAAGAGTTTTAGGAATCATAGGAATTACAAGTGTATGTGAACTTTTGACCACAACTCTATAATTAAAGGAAGTAAAGCAAAAATACTGTCAAAATGTAAGTAAAAAAGTAAAAATGAAAGAAATGAAAGCAATCTTTTACTTGCAAGAAATGCAACAGATAGAATGTGTGCATCTATCCCAAGAGAGAAATGTATCCTTCATTGTGTATAAACTAATGATGTTTTCTAATGTGACAGTGCTGTGGTTAAGATACGGGTTGCTTTTGGGACAAAACACTTGGTGAGGGAAAAATCATGGCCTTGGTGAAAATGATCACTCACACGATCTTTCTCAGGTCTGGGGATCTCTTCTAGACAAGACGCCAGTAAAACAATACAGGGATTCATCATTTTAGTCTTTAATCAAAATTAGTTCCACCTTCTTAAATGTGCTTTGCTGCTTTTCTGTGTTCTATATCATTTTATATCAGTTGTCTTTAGCTTTTGGGCTTTTATCAAAGCAATGTATTTCAAGGTGTCACCATGGGCTTACATTTTTCACTTTCTTTTTTAAATTTTTCGTGGACTAAATGATTGATTGTATAAAGAAGCAATTGATAGATGAATCTATTGAAGATAATCATTAGTTGAAGCACCACTGGCTGTATAGCACTGACACTTAGCGGGCCAGTATCACAGCAGTTTGCAAAATAATAATAATGAAATGTAATCTATATATGTTTGCAAATTGTCAGTGTTTTTTGTGACAGTCAGCAAAACTTTCAAACTGATGTATTCCACTGCCGTCCTCATTCCACAGTTATCTTATTTCAGTGTGAGAGCAAGGCTTTATTCAGACTGCAGGCAAATTAGGTTTAAAAATCTTATTTGAAGAACAAGACAGACTGTCCATACTGTTATTTGTGAGTGATCTGATCGGATTTATGTGTCCAAACATCACCCACATATCTGCATGGTTTGTTGTGGTAATGACATATACGTCAGTAACTATGTATGCTGGTGACACCACCTGAACAATCGCAGTTTTTCTTCTAAACTCAAAGTTCAGGTACAGAAAATAGTTGAAAACATGCGAAAACGCTGACAGCTGTGTCATATTGAATTGTGGAGTTAGACTGATAAACTTATGGTCAGTTACAAATGTACCTTCACATGTCCCAAATCAGCCCAGCAGTTCACTTGAGCTCATTTCAGCTCCAACAACCCAACACAGAAGAAAAAAAATAATACCGTCCTCTGGTTCTGGTTGCTCAAACATGTCTGGACATGTCCGCTAAAGCTGCTGGACAGAGCTTCCATGTTTCAGGTCATATTCAGGTGTTTTCAGGTCGTTGTGGTGTTTGGCACCGAGACAGCAGGGCAGACATCCCCCAGTGTTTCAGAGCAGAGAACACTGCTCATTTTGTCAGGATTTTGAGACCTAATTTAATAAACTTGGAGATCTTTCGCTCATTCATTCATTAATTCAAATTTGGCCAGTTGGTTAATAACATGTTTCTGTGGTGTGGCAAACTCAGAACACACATTTATTGTTGCTTTACAATATTTTTAAATTTGTGACTGTTTCACACTGCCTTGAGACGATGATGTACATAGAACATAATGAGTAAAGTGTGAAATGGAGCTGTGAAAGACTAATGATAATCTGTGTTGAGCATATGCACATTTAAATTTTCATCACGTGGGTGGCAGCTGGTAGTAATTTCACACAATGATTAACAACTGTGCCTATGACAGGCCTGCCAAAATCACTGCCGTTTGACTTTGTATAATACAAATACTGTAGTTGTGACAGTTCAGTGTGACAAGTATCATCTTTGCTCATAGCCAATCAATCAATGAACTTTCATACTAAATGCTATTGCTGCTAATAGAATTACATGTATAATGCTTTTGCAAGTACATATAACAATGCATGGATGCAATAGTTCGACACACAAATGTATCAAATGGTATAAAAGTGAACAGTTTTGTATTGTCTGATGGGAAAAAAGAGAAACAAACACTCTCTGTCCCACCTCTCTCCAATTGGTCTGTAAATCTGCTCTCTCCCACTGGAGTGACTGTAACGCTCTGTTTCCTCTGTAGATGGGAGTTTTGGGAGTGTGTGTATATGTGTGCATGTTGTGTTACATTGCCTAAACACCTGTGTATTTGTAGATAAGTTTTCAGCTGAGCTGTTTCCCTCCACAAACTTAGCAAACACACACACAGCATTGACTTGTGTCATCCGAGCCCGTTCTCCTTCTGTCTGTGTGTCTGGGTCTCAGGTGATGCTGGTCGGGGATTCAGGTGTCGGGAAGACCTGTCTGCTGGTCCGCTTCAAAGATGGAGCTTTTCTAGCCGGGAGCTTCATCTCCACTGTGGGCATTGACTTCAGGGTAAGCATACACATACACACATTTGAAAGAAAAGTGTAGAAAATACAAAATTGTTTGGATGTCTTCATTGTTGCTGCTCTAGCCAACTTTATGCTTTGTCAGCCCCAAGTTGTGGCCAAAGGTAACTGAGCAATGTAAACTTGAGCTCTTTACTGATGATTCACTAAGCTGTCTGGTCCTGAATAACACATATGCAGTTTACAGTGATTACCAATATAGATTTCTATTTGAGATTCATAGTAATTTTGGTAGCTTTCATTAGCTATGGCTAGTTAGATAGTTGATGAATACTAGTGTAGTGGCCATTTGGGGCATGGCCATTTGGAATGTTTGCCCATTTGGAGCGGGCCGATTGCTGACCCCTGGAAGCACTGCTTGCAGTGTTGCTGAGAACTGCAGTGTAGCTGCTGCTTGTCATTCAGACGTATCTGCACATGTTCAGCAAATATGTTTGTAAAAGCACAAAGTGTCCAGGAGATATGATTTTTTTGTAATAGAAGCCCTGCCCACAGTATTGAAGTTAACTTTATATTTTGGCGCGTAACTTTTGAACTGTAGGTTTTAGACACATTTTTTCCTGTATTCTGCGTGTACAGACAAATCTGTCTATATCGGCCTATTTGGGCTTAGATCCATTTTCAACCAAATCTGATTTTTCATAACTCTTCCTACAAATTTTGAGCAATCATCACCAAATTTGGTACAGAACATCTCTAGACCAAGTCAGGAAAAGTTACTTTTTATGATTTTTGTATAATACTCCATACAGTTGTGCTATAGCTGGCCCTCAAAGTTTGTTGTTATACTGCCAGTATTTGGCCAAATTGGACCAAATTTGACACTGCACTCCGTTTGGTCCTCAGCAATACAGCCACCAAGTGTGAAGTTGATCTGATGAAAGGTTGACAAGAAAATCAAAGGACATATATACATATACAGGCAGAGAGATTCCTTTCCTCCAGTCTTAGGTGCTGTCTTTGGTTGACTTTTTGTGTTTCCAGGTGACTGGTTTTAAACCATGTAAGAGGTCTCTTAAATGGGGTTGCTGGAGCGTAAACTTCCACAAATCCAATAAAGAACATGGAAGAGTAACGTTATGCTTAAAACAGGAATTGTGCTTTTGCAGATATATACATAAACGGCTCTGACAGCCAAGTAGAGGCTTGCAAAGGAGCAGACGTGCACACCTCCCAAACCTTAACAACATACTGTGTGCACTTTCGTGTCCTGGAGGCTGATTATTCAATCCAGCTTTTTGTTTTTTTATACCCCCAATACCCCCAAGTCTTTGCCCTCATGTCCCAAGTCAAAACTTGACAAGACCTAACTCTCAAACTTGGAGTTTGAGTCCTAAACAAGTCATAACATGCTCACCGCCAATCTTTAATGGTTTTAACATCAGAGCCTCTACTTACCGTGCCAACTTAAAATGTAGAATTAAGTTGGATGTTGTTGCATCTAGGGTTGTCACAGTTCCAGAATTTTAAACTTCAATATGATACTTGGATAAAAAGATACATGATATCTCTTTCAATGCCACAGCAAAGGAAAGTCATAGGCACAAGATAAGGGCAGAGCAATAAAAACCAAACTGTCTTGAATGAGCACTTAAATCATTTTTTATAGCTATGGTACTTTCGATCCTAAAATTAACCAATGTTGTTTTAAATATATGGTGGTATGGGGCGCCCCTGTAACTCAGTTGGTAGAGCATGTACGCCATGTACTAAGGCTGTTAGTCCTCTACAGCAGCTGCTAATACGACTCCTGCTTGAGGCCCATTTGCTGCTTTCATCCCCTCTCTCTCTACCCCGTCCTGTCATATCTTCAGCTGTCCCTATCAAATGAAGGCAAAAAGCCCCCAAAATAATTAAATATAATTAAAATAAATAAACAAATAAATAAGCTATGTGGTACTGAAAAATTATTGATATTAAATACTTTTCAAACCTTCGTGGCATCTTGATCTGCAATTTTTGACCCACACGTTTTGCACACAGCGGTTTGCCTCTGTTATCACCTGGTGCTCAGTAACGAAAAAATTGCAGACAAAAACACCATTCTCTACACTATTGCTTTGTTCTTTTGGAGAAGCTAAATAAAAAGACACGGCCATCCAAACACTTCATTCTCAAGTATCACTTCTACTAAAGTGCCATGTATGCTGTTTCAGCATGCCAGCCCTGTTGTGCCCAGTTGCTAAGCAAGGATTGGACAAAATATTTGGACGTTAGTGCATCTTTTTGGGCGTTTACACTGCACGTTTCACCATCGTCATGTTTCCCAACATGGCTTTGCCAGTCTGATGTTTTGTATCAAGGAAGCTAAAGAGATTCTTTCTTGGGGCTATCATAAAGAAATTTATTTATGCCAAGTGGACAAGATGTTTTTATACTCTGATAAGGCATAAGTAGTTTTGGCAGTTTCAGCTGTAACAACCATGTAAAAGTTAATGTGCTGGCTCTCTTTTTAATGCTTTATGTGGAGGTGACTTGCAAGGTGTTTAAACCCTGCCAGCAACTCCGAATTCCTCTATGGGACACAACACATTTGAACTGAATTAAGCTAAATTAAAAAGGTAATTTAAAGTAAGGATATTTATTGCAGGATAATTCTTTTTTTTTTTTTTTTTTTACTGCTAATGGCTAACCCATTTTCTGCCTATTGTGCCCTGGGGGAAATTGCAGACCAGAGTTACCGTGGCAGTGAAAAACAGCCACACTTTAAGTGTCACAGCGGTGGACTAGAAGCAGTGACCCATTCAGTCTTACTGTCTTGTTGCTCCCCAAAGCAAGATCCCTGTAACTGCAGAATCTGACACAGCTGTTCGAATAAAACCTCCCCCTCTGAGGCATTATCAGCCACCGACACTGTCAACCACAGCAACTTACAGTAGAACAAGTGTAACAGTAGAGAAAGGTTAAATTCCAGCATATTAAAACCAATAACAGGGAGAAGTGCAAGAGCTGAAAACACACTGTTGCCGCAGCCCAGCGGGATGTCTGAGAATGTGAGTTAATTGACACCCCTAGCACAAATAGGAAGTGCCGTGATGTGATATGTTAACCGGACCACGCTGCATATAAAATCATATAATTAGGTGGTTTGCCCTAGAATCAAAAGTCTTAGATTCCAGTCTCTTCAGCAATGTATCAGATAACAGAAGGGGTAAAACGACACCAAGCAGTGAGTTTGAAACAAATGCTGCTTTCCTGCGGCAATGACAGAAAACAGGATGGTGCTGTAGGATACAGCATCATACAGCACAACTGTGTTTGGACTTAACAAAACATAACAGCCTTTTCAAAAATAGTACCACAGGCAACAGAAGTAAAAATAGACAAAAGTTCTTTAATCTGCATTCGTGGAAGAAAGTTTTGCAGCAGGAAGACTTGGTCATTATCACTCCAATAAACAATCAGAATAGAGAGCATGCACATCCACAAACTTTTACAGCATCCGGATCAAAAGACCTTATTTTTGGCCACACACAGCATGGTGAAAAATCTCTGTGAAATGTTGCTTCATTAAATTTATTGGAAGCTATTGGTACAATGTGCGGATGCTTTGTCTGTTTCTGCCCTCATTATCACTCCTCCGCAATGGAGCTGTCTTCCCTGGTAGTAAAGGTTGACGGTGTGCGCACATTATCATGATGAATAATTTATTGGACACCATTCAAAATACATAACTGTAATTACAGACCTTGTCTTTTTCTCTATAATCATCACTCACTTTTGCAGACTTGCCCAGTGTGTACACTCACATCAGCGCTCATATATGCACTTGTACTTCCATACTTGTATGGGCCCTTTTTGACATAATGCACTCCCGATTCTCTAACCCTAAATATCACAACAACCCTTCCCCTAATCTTAAAGGGACAGTTGACATGAGATTGCAAGCTTAGCTTAGCATAAAAACCTAGCTTGGCATTAACCAAAATAGGTGACAAAGATAACATAATCTGCCCAGCAGCATTTCTAAAGTTCACTAATACACATGAGTACAACCCCAGTTCCGATGAAGTTAGTACATTGTGTAAAAAGTAAATAAACACAACAAATTTTTCCACCTTCCATCAGTCCTTCTCCAGTCAGCTTGGACCCAGAAAATGTCTCTTCACCTGAGAGATCTCTCCAGTTTCTGTGAGTGTTTTTAATTTTATTTCAGATTGTAGATGGTGAAATCCCTAAATTCCTTCCAGTTGTGTGTTGAGAAATGTTGTTCTTAAACTGTTGGACTATTTGCCCATGCGATTTTTCACAAAGTGGTGAACCTCGCCTCATCCTTGTATGTAAATGACTGAGACTCACCTTTTTTCCTCCTTTTTGGGATTAGTGAGAACTAGCTAAACTGTCCTCACTTTCAAGGTCTAAAAATCAAATCGGTTCTCAAAAAGATAAATGCACTGTGTGAGCATACACACAGAGCCACACTGTGCTTCGTCTTGCTTCTCTTTAATCCCCTGCTGCTTGTATATATGTGTATATATATTTTTGATGTCTATAGCACTTTGTAACAGAACTGTCTGTTTTAAGGTTTTATTATTAGCTACTTAAATATCTGGGCTATTGAGACAGAAGAAAATACACTCTTGAAGTCTTTTGAAATCGGTCTTCTGCTTTGTCAGCAAGGGACACTGTACATAGACATAGAAACAATCTGCATGGTTAACACTTCAGTATGCACTTTGTTTTTTTAATAATAATTTTGGAGAATGGTATTACAACAAAGAGAAAATTGGAGCTGGTCCTCCACTGCTAAATTTCGGTATTGAGGATGTTACATGATATGATGCTATTTTTAAATAGTAGAAGCCACGTCTCTATACACTTGACCCACTTTGGTTCATTACCTACCTCGAGTAAGACCATGCGTGATGGAAATGTGACAAGCTGCACACAACTGAAAATCACCAGACAATAGATGTGTCTTCTCATCTGTGTACAGTTACCCTGGCTTGAGTGTATAGGCTATTAACAGACTGTCTTTAGTTAACCCACCTACTTTGGATAAAGTTATCAGGTTGTGTTAAAAGCAGAGCTTGCTGTCGACAAGGTCCCATGATGATCTTGGTGTCTGTTCTCTTGTAACAGTCAGTAAATGTAGTGAACGATGAGAGACTACAAGAGCAACATACTCCTGACCTGGCTACCTCAGCTATGTTGAAATATTTATACTTAACTTTGAATTTCTTTTAAATACAGAAGTCACGAACAACTTTTCTTTCTTAAATCCCATTCATTAGTCAGTATATGCTAAAATGTTCCTACTGGGGCCAGTTATCTACCCAGGACACATGGATGATTTTGGTGTCCTGGGTATATGACCGGACACCAAACATCCCAAAAACTCTAAATGTCTTTACACTGTTCAGTGATATTTGAAGAGATGTAATTAATTTTTGGCAGCGGATTTGTAGCTCATGGCTGACAGAGTGCAGCAGAGGTCATCTCGACTCTAACTCTGTGTTTAATTGAAAGTGCAGTCTTGTCATCTTAGTTGAAATGTTAATATACACGATATGTCAGAAAGTCGACATAAAACCGGTCAATTTATGCCAAATTTGTTGATTAAAGCTGCTGGGCAGAAAAGTTATTGAAGCGGGAGGTACTGTTTTCTAAAGTTATGGATGTCTAAAGTTTTGTTATCCTTGCCAGGCGTAAGCTGGGAGGAGGTCATGTAATTGCTTCTATGTGTGTGTGTATGTGTGTGTTGTGTGTGTCTGGACCTATCAGCCTAATTTTTTTGTGTGCATTCATGACTATGCTGAAGGACCTCTGTGATTCAGACTTCTTGAAAAAAAACTTCTTTTTTTTTTTATGACTTTCATGCCTGTCTATTTTTATGGCCAGAGGCATTTTGTTTTCGGGTCATCCCATTCTTGTGAACGTGATGTCTCAAGAACACCTTGAGGGAATTTCCTCAAATCCCACAGATATTGCTTGAACTCAAAGATGAAATTTTGGTGCTCAAAGGTCAAAGGCCAAGCTCACTGTGACCTCACTAAACACTTTTTTGGCCATAACTCAAGATTTAATACAGTAACTATGACAAAGTTACATACAAATGACATAGTAATGTTCGGTTCTCTGTATTCCTCTGTTATAACAGTCTTTAAGTGAAGACAGCATATGTCTCACAGGAAATTATCCACTGAAAACACTCATGTATAGTGAGAACTTCCATTTTGCAAAAAATTACACTTAATACCTTTTATTAAATTCCTTTAAGGTTACAGGACAATGTAATGTTAAGTTCCATATTAAATAGTATTCACTACATTCATTATATGAGTTAATGTTGGTGGAACTTTGGTGCAAATCTCCACTGGTTGCATCTGGCAGTTGTGTTTGCATTGCAGTAGGTGCTTCACCATCTGGTAGCGTCGGTACTCTTCTAGCTGTTAATTTACTTGGTCTATAGTATTAATATACCTTTTCTGACTGTTTGTGGGTGGTTTGAAAAGGTAAAGCTAAGTCCTGACGATGTAAAATCATATCATTGGGGGAACAAAAAAAAAGCTTATCGGTGGGCAAATTGCCCAATCATTCAGCTCTGTAGGAAATACATACATTTCCATCCTGATGTGATTTTTCTCACCGTGTGAATATGGGGTCATTAGTTAAGTGCTGCAGCCTTTGTGTCCATCCAGCACCTCTATTTTTTAATAAAATAGCAGCACTGAGCACTTACTGGGAAAGGAGCGCTGAAAATTATGTGCTGTAATGTGCAGCTCTTTAGCTAAAAGTGGATATATTGTAGCCGTCAGTGCAGCAGTGAGTGTTTAAAACCTGCATCTTGTGCAATGTCAGGAATGTGCAGCAGTGTGACCTTTTACTCTTGAGATAATGAGGAGTAGGAGTCAGCACCTGTAGACAAAAAACAAAAGTTTTAGGGTAACTTTAGCCTGCTTTTTACCATCTATTTATATTTCTCCTGACAGGATGAAATGATGCGTCAGAATTCAAACTTCAAACACTGCCCTCAGACTCTTGTTCTTTTTTGTGTGGTCCTGATGAGATGTCTCTGTTTCCACGCTGGCAGAATAGCAGGGTGTATTTTTGCTTCTCCTTCTGACTGACTGTCGATGACGTGTGTGTGCACGCATTTAATTATGTGTGCTACCTCTCATTTCCATAGTATGGCTTTTCTCTCCCTTTCACCACCTATTCACTCTGCTTGCAATGATGAAGCACAGTGGCCAGTCCGGTTAATCATTAAACAAATGGCTGCACAGCTCGCACTGACGCAGATGGTTTTGTCTCTGTGTGTGTGCGTGGTGTGTGTGTGTGTGGTGTGTGTCGCCTGGAAGGAGTGACACTGCCAGAGCATGACAGGAGGATAATGCTGACCACCCTCACTGCCCTTTAGAACTAATTGCCATGTGACACAGTTTGCGTATGTGATCATTTTTACGTGTTTGTGACCACTAGCAACTCTGTCAGGAGGAACAGCTGTGGGAAACAGCTGGTTTGAGTCACATTTACCTACATCTTCACTCAGAATGTTTAAAAAAGATTTCAAATGCAGCTGGTGAAGCTTATTGTTTATTTATTGAAGGTTTTATTGTTTTATATTCTTGCAGTAACAGGCTCAGGAGGCACTATACTGAAATATAAATTGGAACACTGGCACACTGACAGCATGTGAACATGAGTTAAAGGTGCAACATGTTGATTGAAACATCGGTACATTTGCAGAAACTTGCACAAAAGTTGGGACGTTGTGTAAAACGTAAATAAAAACAGAATGCCATGAGTTTGCAAAAGCTTTTTGACCTATATTCAATTGAAAACAGTAGAAAGATTAGATATTTAATGCTCAAACTGAAAAACTTTATTTTTTTTGAAAATATGCACTCATTCTGGGAGCATCCCCCATAGGCTCAGTCATTCACAAGCAGGGACGGAGCGAGGTTCACCACTTTGTAAAAAGCTGCGTGGCCAAATTGTCCAACAGTTTATGAAGGTTTCTCAACATACAATTTCAAGGAATTTAGGGATGTAATCCTCTACAATCCATAATATCATTGAAAGATTAAGAAAATCCGTGCCATTTTCAGCAAGACAATGCCAAGACACATTATGCACGTGTTGCAACAGTGACTTTTTGTAAATATAGACTCATTCTGAATTTGATGCCTGTAATTTGTTCCAAAAAAGTTGGGACAGGGGCATGTTCACCACTGTGTTACATCAGAAGTTGCTGAATTGCTTTATGACAAAATGAGAAGAAGTGGCTGTTCTTCCAGAGAAAATGGAACTTTACAATGGAGGAATCACTTCCATAACATATTAATCCTCTTCACTAATGACAAACAACTATTGCAACAATAAAGCAACATTGGTTCTTGATTAGCATCAGACTCAAACATCAAATCTGTGAGAAGGAATCGTCTATTATGCGCTTTACCTCATGCCACAGGGGTCGATTCAAAGAAAAATATGCTGAATTGTTATATGGCACAAAAGTCAAAGAGGAAGCTATATCTCCAGAGCAGATGGAGCTAAATCTTTCAGAGTTTAGTGATGACACATGATGGGAGGAGAAAAGGATTGTGTAAAAATAATTTACACAAATATGAATCCTCATTATGCATGACTGCACATATAAACACTGTTTGTTGGGTTTTGTATTTGGCTCATCAAACTGTAAACATGGCAGCTGCTTTGGAAATGTCACATTTATCCTGAATTGCACACCAAAATTGTTTACTAAAGAAAGTCAAACTCTACTCTGCATTTTGCTTTGTGAGCCACGCAGTCAGAAAAATAATAGCAAACTTGTGTGTGTGTTTCAGTAATGGGAATATGGTGGAAGAATTGAAAGGATGACAGAGAAATATTTTTCAACATCTTTACCTCTTCACTAAAGGCAAAGACTAACTTTGCAAAAGGAAAATGGTACATACATGACCAGACAAACTCACACTTTGCCTTTGGTTAGCGGGTTGTGGATCAGGTTCATCAAACTGCAGACAGAGAGATGTGGTTATGGGTGAGGACATTGATAAGGAATTGTACTATACATTTTATTTTGTGAGACACAGTTTGATTCTGCTTTACAGCACAAACCTGGAAGAAGTTGCTTTTCTTGTGAAGCAAACAAAGCTTATGTTTTCTGAGTTTGTGTTGAAGGCAGATGGTGGAGGGAGTGAAAGAATAATAAAGAAATCACTTTCAACATGTTTGATCCTCTTCGGCAAAGACAAAGAGAAGCAAGTCTTTGTGACAGGCTGCTCTGGGAGTGATCACAAAATGTCACATTTCTTCTGAACTTTCAGAGTCTTGAAAATATTGAGGCAGGGTACGGGCCATGAATAATTTTAGCTTTACAACTCTTGAGTTTAGTTTAGCCGTTTATCAAGAGATACATGAAATTTGAGAGGCAGTAAATTCAGTTGCGTGTTGTTGTCATCATCCAAACTGTTTCTCATAGCTCTCTGAGTCTGGCGGCTGGCCCCAGTAGATTCTGTCACACTGAACATCAAGCTTATGAGATTTATGCCTGCTTTATAGGACTGGGAAGCAACAGTGTTCATGGGAAATGTTTTTTTTAGAACTGGCAGCACTACTGGTGTGAGATAAAAGCTACTTATGCTGGCCATGCTCTCACTAATTAAATCAGTTAATTAGATTTTTTTTAAATCATATCTTTAGTGCATTCGCTCTGCTTAGATAACTTTTGTCTTTGATCCCAAACACATCAAGATGAAGAAGACTCTGAACTGAACTGTGTCCATTTACCTGCATGTCTGGGCATCTGTATTTTTACACTCAGCAAAATATGGGTGACAGTGGGGTTCTTCCTGAAAGGCTGAGGTTCTACCCAGAACAATTTACTTCTGAAGCACCCTTTTCTGAAGAAACTGATTGCCAAAGGTTCAAATTTCAAAAGAACCATTTTCATCCACAGAACCCTTTTTAGAAGAATGAATTCAAAGACTGCTGAAAGAACATATATAAAATGGTTCTCAATAGAACCCTGAGTGTTTCCTACAACCCCAATTCCAGTTTACACTGTTTTTTGTAAATATACACTAATATGAGTTTGATGCCTGCAACACATTTCAAAAAAGTTGGAATAAGGACACAAAAGGGCTGGGGAAGTTGTGGAATGTCAAAAACACCTGTTTGGATCATCAAAAGGTAAACAGGATTACTGGCATGAGGTAACAGTGTGATCATGGGGCGTTACAGGGTCATCCTCCAAAGTGGTTCACAAGCATGGATGGGTTCCAAAGTTTCCCAAAGTGTATGAATATTCTCAACACACAGTTTTACACAGTTCAGGGATTTCACCATCAACAATCCAAAATGTCATTAAAAGATTCAGAGAATCCATGCCTATTTCAGCAAGACAATGCAAAGACACATTCTGCATGTGTTGCAACAGTGTGACTTCGTGGTAAAAGAGTTTGGGTGCTAGACTTACCTGCTTGCAGTTCACACCTGTCTCCCATTGAAATGTGTGGTGCATTTGAAGCACAAACTATGACAGCCGAGACCCCAGACTGTTGAGCAACTGAAGTTGTATATCAGGCAAGAATAAGAAAGAATTTCACGTTCAGAAGAATTACTGTCCTCAGTTGGTTATGAGTATTGTTAAAAGAAAAGGTGATGTAACAGTGGCAAACATGCCCACATCCCAGCTTTTTTGTAACATGTTGCAGCATTCAAAGTCAGAATGAGTGTATGTTTGCAAAAAATAATCAAGTTAATCAGTTTGAATATTAAATAATTTGTCTTTTACTGTATTCAATTGAATTTTTTTTGCAAATCATTGCGTTCTGTTTTTTTATTCCAGTTTTACACAAAGTCTCAACTTTTTTGGAACTGGGGTTTGTAGATGAAAACCTAGGAATAAAAAAAGGTTCTCAGTAGAACCTTTTGAGCGGATTCTTGTTGGCACCCTTAGAAGGTGGAAAGGTTCTGGATACAACCACCAGAGAAGGTTCTGGGTGGAACCATTACACCATTGAGGGGTTCTCTGTAGAACCTCTCATAGGGGGTTCTGGGTGAAACCTTTCACAGATGGTTCCAGGCATAACCCTTTATGCTGCGTTCTTGGTCGAACTCTGAAGGGTTTGAGGAGGAACCTTTATAAAAGATGGTACCAGAAACCAAAAAGGGTTCTCTATGGAGACAAACCAAGAACCCTTCATGGTTCTAGTTAGCATATTTATTTCTAAGTGTGTATAGCTTTTATCCAGGACTATGCACAATTGTATAGCCCTGTGAAAATAAGCAGCTTCAGTATCCTGATGGACAGACTTTAATCAGTCAGCGGAAGACTGATGATGATTGCCACCCCTCAGTGGCTCTTCAGGCTCCCAGACGTCATCCATCGATCCTGGAACACCTCTTTTTGTTGCTGTGAATCTTAATTCTCCTGGTACATACCACAGCTTTCAAATGATTTCTTTTAAAATTTTGTTATGCTTGACTGTCCGCTTTGTAATTTACCACTGACCACACTGGACAACATTGGTTGTCATAGTAACGATGCACAGGTACACCGAAGGCAATTATCCGTCCACAATATGAAAACGGTGAAAGGTCTACATTATGCGCCTCCGGCACAGACATTCACACTGAAACGTGCACACTAATAGATGCATTCACTCTCGCACAGTCATTATCACACATCAGGACACAGAGGACATGCTTCCCTGTCATCAGCTGCATATTGTTGAGCTGGTTTGTTTGTTAGTGTGGGATGAATCATTGACATCCTCAGGGCCTCACTGTACATCCATGTTTTATGTAAGTGTATCTCTGCCGTTGTGTACAGTACAGTTGTCTATGACCCGATTTAACCAGGATCTACTCAGACAGCACTCATAACCTAAAGAAAATTATGACTGTCAGTTTACGTAACACTATGTAAACTCTCATCAGGGCTGTGAGATGGCTGTGTTAGACAGCACAGGGTGGTGTAAAAAGGGCTTTCTCAGATGATGGTTTCCAACTGTGTTTATTTGTATATTACGCAGAGGACAGTTTTATGTGTCAAGTCTTTTTGATATAAATGCCTTTATCAGTTTTGTGTGTGATGTAGGCATTTGGTCAGTGGAATTCACTAATGTAGAGCTTTTATGGTTCTGGCCTGGGTCTGGGAGCAATTTTGGGGGTCAGTAGTCAGGAGCAGCCAGGGATCAAACCACCAAGCCTGCAATTATTGTCGGGCCGTACCCTACTCAGGATGTTGTCTAATTGGATTTGGCTGTTCAATAGGAGGATTCAATGATTTGTTCCTTTTTGTTTCAGTTTTGCGCTGCACTAAACTCCCATATCAGCCTACATGAGTCTCATGGTTTAGCTTAGCTGATGAATTAATGCCTTTCATCATCATCTGTGATGTAAAAACATCAGATTTCCACACAGTCAGAGGAAATAAAAAATGTGTATCCTGCTTATAGTTCAGGTTTAAAATCCCAACGCACCACGGAGCATCTCTCCTGCAGGGCTCCTGACAGCATGTCAGCTGTCTGGCCTCACGCTGCGCTCCGTTTCTGTCACTCTTCTCTGCTTCCATCACAGTTGGTTTTGAGGTTTGTGGTGATTTAAAAACCTGGTTTGTAAAGTTCACAACCTGCCTTGCTGTTGCATTAGCTCTGTGTACAATGACTCAGCTAAAAAAAACAGCTGAAACTTGTTTACCAACTAGTCATTTCACCTTGTGTCAGCAGTTAACTATGAGCGCTCTTTTTTTTTTTTGCAAAAGCAGAGCTCGTATAAAATATATTTGAATACCTTTCTTTATAATTTATGATCAAAAATTTCTCCTTGTGTATTTTTGTAAGCATTGGTTTATCCTGTTATTACACACTTGACAAAAAAGACTGCTTGATTTGAAGACTCTCAATGAGGAGTGATTGATGAGTCGCCTCATTGACTTTCAGAGGGCAACCATAGATTATTGGATGAAGCACACAGTGGACAAATGTTAGGACTGAACAATTTGAGGAAATATTTGGCTTTTTAAAGCGATATTCCAGCCCTAGATGATAGTCCACTCAATATGTACTCACCCCTATGCTGATGTGAGGATGGGTGAAGATCTTCAGTTCACAAACAATCCTGGAGTTTCAGCAGAAAACAGGGTTGCAAGCCAATGGCAGTGTTTGGAGACCACGATAAAATGTAAAAAAAAAGAACACACAACAAACACAAAATATCTCCATCCTGCTTGTGTGGTGTAATCCAAGTGTCCGCGAGCCGCGACATTAAAATTTAACCACAAAAGACGCCATTTACACCATGTTTTTAGCCGAAATGTCAACTATAGCCTCCCAGGTAGCATGTAAGCATGGCGCTGATGTATCGTGAGACTTCGTATATCTCACGATATTTTCACATGTGCATCCATTAAGAGATATACGAAGTCTCGTGACACTTGGATTACACCACATGAGCAAGATGGAGACATTTTGTGTTTGTTTTGTGTTCTTTTTTTTACATTTTATCCGTGGTCTCCATTCACTGCCATTGGCTGCAACCCTGTTTTCTGCTGAAACTCCAGGATTGTTTGTGAACTGAAGATCCTCACTCATCCTCACATCGGCATAGGGGTGAGTACATATTGAGTGGATTATCATCTAAGGGTGGAATATCGCTTTAAACCAGAGGCCTGTTGTATTTCTTTTAACATTATAAGAATTAGGTAGAATAATGCTGTTTACCAGTCCCTCTTTCAGTGGCTTACCGCTCTGCTTGGTTTCTACAAAACCAAATCAACATGCTAGTGTTTATGAGACTGAGTGAAAACTTTTCAGTGCTCATGAAACTCATACTGGCTCTAAAATGTTAAATAAACATCCGTGACAAGCAATTATGAAGTCTGAACTTACATTCAAACAAGTCTGACCGAGATATTGGTGCTAGTTATTGTTAAATTGTGACATTGCTTTATCTTTTGTATTCCTGTAGTTGAAGCTTTTCAATCGAAGGTTTCAAATGTAAATGCTTTTAAAATACCGTGAAACAGATGAATGTCATAATGAAGTCCATGACACGTTACCATTAATCTAATGGAATTAACTTTAAATCATAAAATTGTATACAGGATATTGGTCTAATTTGTGATTTTATTGTAAAATTGTCTTCTGGGCTTTTATCTATCATCATCATCATTTTCCGGCAGTTGAATTTTGCTCTTTGCCAAGAATGACGAAGGTCTACAGATGCACAAACTATAATAAAAGAGAAAATAAGATCAAATGACAGCCAGACTTATCTTAAAAAAAAAAAAACCAAACACACAAATAAAAGCACAGATTGGATCATCAGCATCATTATCATCCACGTCCAAGCTTCCCGTCGGTCTGCACTACATCGTCTGCTCCTTTCCTGCAGTGTGGGCTGAAAATAAGCCATATGCAGATGCACTTCAGTATTCATGAATAAGCAAAATGATGAAACGTCCTCATGCTAATAAGCCGCCACGGGACAACAACACCAGGAACAGTGCAAAGTCAAAGCCACATTTTCTCTTCTCTTACATAACCCATCAGTCCTTCTCCTTTTCCCTTCATCCCTAATCCTGTCTGCTGTAGGTTCTCTTTTACATTTACTTTGTCCCTCTTTTTTAACTCAGTAAATTATTCTCATTATGTAATGTGACCCAGATTTGTCAGTAGTGAAGTGGCCCAGTAGACCTGAAGACAAAGTGATGGATATCATACATTCTTGAGAATTGGGACAAATCTGTATTTTAAAGGAATTCAGATGTTTATCCTTCAATTATGCTGGGAAATAGATTTTAAAAGCTCAAGCGCTTGACTATTGAACCTTGTAATGAGTCAACCTCCTACTGATTAAATTTGGTGTATGGAAAACCTCACGGAGTTGATGTCTTGTGAAGTTGACACAATGTTACTTTTTTTTTTTCATTTCACGGCATGGTTGTAGTGAGCAGCCATTTAATTTTTTTAAGCTGCTCAGAGATCTCTTAATGCTGATAAAAATACACATTTTTAAACCATAATTCTTATTTAGCTTTGATTTAGGAGGGCTACAGACTTGTTATAGTTGAGACACATCTGATTTAATGAATTTGCCGAAAAATACAAAGCTTTCCAGTATTTGAGCAGTATTCCTGCCTTTTTTAAACCAGGAAGTGAGACTTATGGTATAGCTAAACCTTTTTATGCCTGATGAAATTATGCTTTTGTAAAAATCTGACAGAAATCTGGGACACAACTTTAAAATAGCTTACACTGATGTTAGTATTTTTGGTTTTAGATTTTGGCTTTTAACACATTTTTTAATTGTTTGAAGTTGTGAATTCTTGTCTGTGACAAGGGTGTTTTGTGGCACAGAGCAAGCAAACCAAAACATTTCATAAATGAGACACACACACACACACACACACACACACACACACACACAGACACAGACACAGACACACATACATATGGTGGTACCTGATTTGTCCCCCTTCTCAAGAATGGGTGATATACAGATGATAAAGGCACCCACAGAGGCAGGTGTATTGGTCTGCTTGATTTTACCTTTTTCCCTTTTGCGTCACATGACTCCTCAAGTGCTCGTTGGGTTCCCAGGAGACTGTTGTTATGGACCAGTAACCATGACAACGATGCAAAGCAATGAATGCGTGGAAACTGCTTCTACCAGATCCTGCTCGTTTGGCTGCCAGATGGCTTTCAGGCTTTTTCCAGCTTCAGGGTTGACTGAGGTCCTCAGCTGGGGACGGGAAAGGTTTAGCTGTTGTCGTAGCAGACACAGAACAAGCCATAACTGAAATGGATGCATGTGGTGACAAATTTTTCGCCAGTATTCATTCTGTGCAGGTTGGGCTCAGCATTGCTCTGCTTCACGCTCTCACACTTGAGTGCTTCAGAATTGTAAGCATTCCAGTTCAATCACAGTCTTCTGCTGAAGGCCACAGAGCAGCTCCACTGGAGCAAGTCATGGTGAAGTGTTTATCTGTGAACCATAAAGGATTTCACATGGAGGACACTTTGTTTTTTTCTCCTCTAAGAAGCAAATTACTGCCTGTACACAACATGATGGGGTAGTTGGTGATATAAAAGCCATTGTGACCTTTAAGGGCACAGTGTTTTTTGGAAAATTAGGCTTTTAACGACCGGAATCTGCAATCCACATTTACACAGAAACTACATGTGGCAAGTTTTTTAAAATGCTGTTCTAAATGGTCGTAATGTTGAATATGATTATTTTTATGCCAACAATAAAATAACATTCATATTTTATTCCAATTTGTTCATTTATTTAATCTATTTTAAATGAATATGTGAGAAAGGGTGGATTACAGGTTTTCTTCTTTTTTTTTCTCCATTTATTGTCAAAAGTTTGATTTTTGGGTAGGGAGGGGCATTGGGGAAATTTGGACCAATGACCACAGTATTTCTACAATCCTGACTATAGCCCCTTTGAACGTGAAGGAGAAGAAAGAGTAAAAACATCTTTTTTACTTAAACGACCTCAGTGATTGCAACATGAGAAAAAAATCTGATGGAGGAACTGTCCCCGACATTTTAGCAAATATGTTGCTTTGCTAATTTAACTCTGCCGTCACTTTCAAAAATCTACACCAAGCTTGCTGTAGAATATTGTGAAAATACTTAACAATTAAAGTTAAAGCAGCATTACTTAATTTTTCGCTAATTGTGGCCAGCGGTAGCCAGGCATCGCCTCCACTGCCTCCCCCTCCACCTCCTGTCCCCATCTGTCAGTTACAAACATACCTTCGGCGATTCTCTCAGTCCAAATCAGCCCAGCAGCTCACTTCAGCTCATTTCAAACCCAACACAGAAGGGGGAAAAAACCCATCCTGTCACCATCCTCTGTTCTCTGGTGGCTCAGACATGTCTGGACATGTCCGCTAAAGCTGCTGGACAGAGCGTCCATGTTTCAGGTCATTTTCAGGTTGTAGTGGTGTTTGACACTGAAACAACAGAATGGACACGCCCCCCAGTGTTTCACAGCAGAGACAACTGATTTTGAGACTTCATTTTATGCACTTGGTATTTTATTTTAATCATTTAGATTTGACTGGATGGTTAATAACACATTTCTATGATGTGACAAACTCAGAACACACATTTATTGTCCCTCTACAGATCTTTAAGCCATTTTCTCTGTCATGCATGGCTGATAAAGTAAATAGAAACCGGCTGAACATGAAAAACATTCAGAAAAGAATTTGAAGTATCTGTTGCTAACTGAAACATGTTCCATGTGTTGATAATCCCAATATATCATGCTTGAGTGCTCAAAGAAAGTGAACAGTATGGTGCTGTCTTGCTGCTGCTTGACAGAGCGCACCGCTGCTTTCACTTAAAGTGCTCTTACAGACCAGTTGTTCTGTTGTGATAAACCTTCGCAATCGATGCAATTGATGACATTTATTATGATCACACCAGCATTCACATTGTTTTTGTGCGCTACAATGATCAGTTCCCTGCATTGGCACTAAAGTTGCCACTTAAACAACTAAACATGTGTCTTTATGAGAATGAATCTGCTTTCTCTTCATAGAGTTAGAATAAAGCACCTCTGGTAGCTGCCCAACTCAATTACACACATTCACAGTCTTCTGCTGAGGAGCTCAGGCGCACCACAAGTGTTGAATTGTCGAAGCAGAGGACCACACTGCTCATTCACTCTCCCCAACCACCTTTTCTCTGCCTGTCCAGGGATCCAAACTGGCAACTGGCAGTCTTCCATGTGCCTGTGAGTTTATATTTGAATTGGCTCTTTTCGGTCTTTGATCCAGTTGTTAAAATGTGTTCTTATAAATAAATCTGAATTTGACTATTGAGAAGTCTGCTACTGCCCCTCAGGTTACTGTCGTCACTGCTGAAGATGAGATTTATAATTAGACATTTTAAAATAAGGATGTGGTGTTAAAAAATAAATCAAACCAGCAGTGTGAGTGTGCACTGTTATCTCGTACTTACTCTGCTCAAAGAGATGACAGATGATGTCTCTGTTTAAGGAATTATTTTTATTTGTGTATGTGTGAGTGAATTAGCATAAGATGGATGGACCGAAAAAGGCTGTTAACAGCTCAACTTCATTTTGACGAAGAAAAAAAATGTCTCAGTCTGTAATTTGTCCCAGTAATGAGAAATCACAACACAGCTGCATTCACTTCTGTTCCTTCCATCTGGGTTGATCTCGTCTGAATTTTAACAATTTGTCTCACCAGTGCACAGCTTCACACTACAGTACTTTCAATTGGTACCACCAAATTATATACACAGACTTACGCTTTTCCAGGCTTTTAGGGACATGAGTTGCAAATTGTATGACATTTTACTCCCATTCAAACAAAGAAATCCATAATCTCTGTCCAAGGGGAAAGGAGTTCAGTTGCCTTTTAATGGGAAAGAAGGTTTTATAGATGATGTATCCAGATGGCTTTTTATTGAAGGCATAGCATCACTCAGCAGTAGAAAAACAGCCAGAATCAGCTCCCATGACAAAAGTGAAAAAAGCTATAAACATTTGCATAAAAATCCATTCGGGATTGTGAGGACAGTTCAGAGTATTTGAAGCTGAGTTGTTTGAGGTACTTGCCTACAGAAGATACCGGTAGACATGCCCCTGGTTTAGGGAAGCAGACAGAGCCTCTAGCATGGAAACTAAGCAGTGTACTGCTGTGGACAGGGTCAGCAACAAAATGCCAGGCATTTAAACTAATATTGATTTTTTTTTTTTTTTTTTTTTTTTTTTTTTTTTTTTTTTTTTCAATAGGGGCCTTTTTAAGTGCATGCTACGTTTAGAAGACATTTACCACTTTACTTTGCCTTTGCTGACGGCTATTATAAGCCAAATATCGCTCTCCTTTGCTCAACCAAACTCTATAGGCGAAATCAGTAAGTTTATCTCGCAGAACACAGGCGTTGCTGGTGTACCACTGCTTCAGTCAGTTAGTCAGTTTGTGTTATTGTGTGACTTTGGTGTTTTAAAATATTAGTTCTGATTCACTAAAGTCCTGCATAAACACAAACTAATAGATTGAGGTGGTAGTAGACCAACAATTCCCATTTTCTATGAGATAAAATTACTGTCTTTGCAAAAGGAGTCAAATTCCACTAGAGAGACCAATATGTGGCTTACTTAACAGTGCAAGCAAGGTACGGTAAAGAGCAAGGTAAAGTGGTGAAAATATTCAAAACTAGCGTGCACTTAAACTTATATCATTTTGCAGGGTTGACATTTTTTAAGTGGTTAAAATTAGGGCTGTCAAACTTAACGCGTTAACGCATGCGATTAATCTGTAAACAATAAAGTGTTAAAAAAAATTTAACGCACGAGTAATCAAGTCACGTGACTTCGGTAGAGTCTGTCTGTGTATACAGTCTGTGGTCTGTGTCGCCACTGGAGTTGTCACCCATCCGCTGAAATACGGAATTGTCCCGTATTTGAAGATTAAATAGCGCGTCACGTTTTGAATCAGTGCGGGACTTGAATGCAGCTTCATCCCACCCGTTGCCCGGTGAAGAGCCGTTCGACTCTGCCCGTGATCGGGTAAAACTCACTGCAATCGGTGGTTTGATCACACACAGAGAGTGGAAAACACTGTTAAACTCTGGTTTGACAGTGTCAGTGACATGACAATCAGACTAGTTGTAACTCCGCGAGTGTTTCCCTACGACAGACGGTGGCCTGTCAGATGTACGGCAGCTTCAGGAGGACAATATTCTCCATTTACAATGAAGTGACCATAGACTGTATGGATGCAACTTGTTTATGAAAGTTGAGGTGTGCAGATGGATACATAGGCATTTATTTAATACACTAATCAAAATGTAGTGCTAATGTGAAAAAATAAACTATGTGTTATTATTTTTCACCAATCGGTAAAATTGCATCCTTAAATTGTAATGGATTAACTGTACTGCATCCTTCAATATTACATAAGAAAGAATAGAAGAAAATACAAGTAATATTAGCATATATAATATGTAGTATTTTAACTGCGATTAATCGCTATTAATCACAGAGTAGTATTGCGATTAATCAAGTTAAATTTTTTTAATCGTTTGACAGCCCTAGTTAAAATACGTTTTGCTGTTGACCCTGTCACAGCAGTGCATTGCTTAAATTTCATGCTGGTGCTCCTCTCAGCCTCTCCAAACTGCTGACATGTCCACCACCATCTCTTGTGGGTAATACACTGACTATGGAAAAACACCTTATACAACCCCACTTCAAGTAACTGTCCCTTTTAATAAAGAAATTCAAATGATGAAGGAGGCATCTATCCTCTGATCAGAAACTCTATACAGAGGAGAATGATTCTAAAAAACCTTTTGTCAAATGGAACTTTAAATTGAGCCTGCAGCTTGATGCTAGGGTGGAGGTGGGGCTTATGAAATGCTATATGAGCAGCAACAGTAACTGTAGCAGCAAGTGTTACATCGAATGAACTGCGCAGCAACACCATGGAGGAGCAAATTACTGAAATGTCAGTTGAAATAGGCAGCATTTTTAAAAACTGGGTGAGTTAGATATTTTCTGTGGAGAGCTGAGTATATGTGAGTTGTCTGCCTTAACTGGCTCATAGGTTTTGCTACATAAAGAAATACAAACAAGTTATTTTTGACAGTAATGTTTTTTTCATCAGACAAATCTCAGCACTTGACAAAAACACCTTGTTTCTGCACATCCCTATTCTTCACTGCTGTTCAAACTCTGAGCCATCCCTTCATCACATCCAGACTCAACTACTGCAGTATTATTCTATAAGGTGCATCCTCCAACATTTTTAATAAATTTGTAGTATATCCAGAACTGTTCAACTGCATTAACTGGGGAATGGGGTGCCATGACAATATATTACCCTTGACAGGGTGCTGGGGTCTAAAAAAACATAAGGGAACCACTGGTTTAAGTACTGACTTCTACCACAGAAGATTCAGAATGGATTAGGAATGGTTTTATTATGCCCGCCGGGCATGAGCTGGGCTTGCACATGTAAGTGAATGTGTGCATGAGAGATCAATGGACATGCAGCTCGTCTGCAGCTAATCTCACATACTACTGGAATGATCAGCCTAATTATCTTTTGTGCACATTCATGACTGTATGCTGAAGGACCTCTGTGATTAAGAATTCTTAAAAAAAAAAAAAAAAAAAAACCTTAAAGAACATAATCCACAGGCATTATATTTTAGGTCATCCCATTCTTGTGAATGAAATATCTCAAGAACACCTTCAGTGAATTTCTTCAAACTTGGCACAAATGACCAATTAGACTCAAGGATGAACTGAGTAGATTTTTGGGGTCAAAATCCAGTGACCTCACTCAACACATTTTTGGCCATCACTCAAGAATTCATATGCTAATTATGACAAAGTAACACACATATACAAGGATAAAATGTTGAGGTGATGACGTTTTATATCTCAAAGGTCGGCTTCACTGTGACATCATAATGTTCAGCTGTCTATCAGTCCTCTGTACTTCTCTGTAAAAATAGTCTCTAAATGAAGACAACATGTTTCTCACTGGAAATTATTCACTAGATTCACACATGTATAGTGAGAACCCTTAATGTCTTTTATTAAATTCCCTCAAAGTTACAGGTCAATATAGTGCTAAGTTCCATTTTAAATTGCTTCTTAGTCTTTCCTACATACATTATGAGTTTGGACAGACATGGATGTAAAGTGTAACTTGACTGGTTGGTGGAGTTGTACAACTGCAAGGCAGTAGTTCTGTTTTTTGACTGCTCTGTATTACACGACCATTGAAAACCGACTTTTCACTCCTCTTAGCTGGCTGTTGGGGGGCGCAAGTGGTCAACAACTGCTTCAGTCTGAAATTTTGTTCCAGCAGGGATAACACATGTGGAGTTCATGTCAATGTTGGTGATACTTTGCAAATCTCTGCTGGTTGCATCTGGCTGTTCTGGTGACACTGCAGCAGATGCTTTACCAACTGTTTTCTGGCGATGATCGGCACTACTTTGTGACCTCTTCCAGTTAAGGAAGTGGTTAATGTGCGGATTCGGAACTATTTGGGCACAGTCATTGGACACTATTTCTTATAGTTTAGTATTAAGCAGTCTATTCTCAAGACATACTTTCTAACCATTCATTTCATTAAAAAATCTATGTTGCAAGGAAAGTTTTTGCTTGTTAAAAGGCAAATACGAATACGAATACGAATACGAATACGAAATACTTTATTGATCCCCAAGGGGAAATTCATTTGTCTGTAGTCTCATCTATTTGTATAAGAATTATAGAGTCTGATGGCAGTTGGTATGAAAGATCTCTGTATCTCTCTGTCCTACAATCGAAGAGTAGAAGCCTTCCACACCAATTATTTCTTTGGTCCATCAAGGTGTTGCAGTGGATGATCCTTTTATTTAAAAGGTGGCTTCACGTGCATCATAATGTGTCTCTTCTCCCTGACTTCTCTGAAAATAGTCCTCCTAACTCGAACGACCAGTCCTTTTTCACAGATTCACCTCATTGCCTTGTCTTTTTTTTCCCAAAGTTCATCACAGACTGCAAGCCATTTAAAGCTCTTGTCCCACAACAGTACTGAGTTTGACAACATGGTGTAAGTGTACTTACTGTTGTATTGTGAAAGTGTTAGAGTTCTGAGCTTTATTAGGAATAAAAGCGACTTTCCTCCTTTGTGGTGTGGGTGGCGCTAGTGGTCTAAAAGGGCCATCAGTAATCTTGTTTGCAGGGTAACACCAATGTATATTTTTGGTTGTTTTCAACACCTCGTTGTCTCTTCTGTCACTCACAGTGTTACCAACTGTTTAGCGGCGGCCTCTGGATCTTCGAATTCAAGGAATTTATTGTCGATTGAATATTGGTAAAGTAATGAGCACTTTTCTTATATTCAGTATAAGCATCAATTCCTATATCATATTTCCTGACCATAAAATTTCATAATAAAATTTCTATGGTTTGCAAGGGAATTTTGTTGTCTAAATAATCAAATCAAGGTGATGCAGCCAGAGCTGCAAGTCAGATCAGCATTTTGCAGCACTTGTTAGGCAGCCTTCTTAGTTACTGTGCACTGCTGCTCTAGGCAAGATTTTTATGTAAAAAACTTAATCATCCTTTCAGCCACACTTAGAAGTCAGGAGAGCAGAATAGGTCGATTGCAGAGCAGAATATCCCAAACTCCCCCTATGTGAGGCACAATAGATTCACCCTGTTAACCCAACTGCAGCTGTAGTGTCAGATATGAACATTGGTGGGAGTCTTGTAAGTAGACACAAAGTTATGTATTCAAAGCTGAGAGGCCCAAGGGTCATGAATTGAAGACTTGTCTTAGGAGTTTGTCACAGTCGACAATTACAAGAGTCATAGTGCATCTCATTTGCTTAGGTTTGGCTTGGTGGGATAGTGGAACAAAACCTTCAAGGGACCTTTAGTGCTTCTTCTGATTACTAATTCAGAGCAACTGCTGGACATTTCTTGGGGGAACTCTTCAAATGTGGAATCTTTAGATTTTTAGACTTAAACCTTCAAAATTAAGGTCTTGAATCATTGCCTTCACTAACCCCAAAAGTGCATTCAGAATGTTTAAGCAAGCATCTGCACATGATAATCATGCATATTCATAGATTCATAGAAACAGATGTTTTAGGCCTTAAAATACAGAGGAGCAGGTATTCAGTTTAATTAATCAGTCAACTCCTCCTTGTAAAGTTTTATTGCCAGATTTAACAACATTCAGATACAAATAAGATTTGGATCCACAAGTTTGGATCCAGGGTTACCACCGTGAAGTACTGTGTACTGAGGGAGTAGATGAAGTGTAACTAGTAGATATTAACATTTATTTAAATAGAGTGAAAAGAATATCATATATCAGCCCCCCTCCTGTTTAATCTTTACTGTTACAGTAGTGGAAGAGCAATCAATTAGTGCTCCTTCGAGGTGTCTTCTAGTGGAAATGATGTAGCCACCGCTCTGCCTGCTTGTCCAAAGCATAATGAATCAACCCTAATCCCACAACAATGATACTCGCAAATCAGGCTGTGGACAAGCTCTCCTGAAGACCGCAGCGGGGTTGTATTTTTTTTTATGCGAAGGTGATTCTAAAGTTGGCACAATTTGAATATTTAATTTCCATGTACTTTAGGAGAGCACAGCGAAGACCTTTGCACACTCACAAACACAGAAAAAAATAATATTGATGTTCAGTTCATAATGTATTCCATTATAATTCTTTATGCGGACCTATGCAGTGTTATTTTTCATCTTTTGGAGAAAATGTAGTTTGAAGTTAAGTCAGTATGGTTTTAGTCAACAAAAAATCTGTGCCGAATGTTTGCCAAATGAGTTATGTGTCCATTTGTGAGTCGTAAGAAATCATTAATAATCTTTTAGGAGTAGATGTTTATAACAGTTAAATTGAGCAATATGTTAATAGAGTCTAGCAGGCAGTAAGACAGACAGCGACTGAAACCAACTACAGAGTGTGTATTTTCAGAGCAGTGGGCTTTGATTTCAGGATAAAAGGCTTAGTTTGACATTCACAGACAACTGACAGTTAAACAGCTCATCAACTGTAGGACTTGTCGTCAATTGTTCTTGTAAATTTTCGATGTTGTGCTCATCTTGCCCTTCTGCAGTGTTCCTGCAGCCTGCCTGAGCTTCTTTGTGCCTTTAAAGGAGAGGATGGAGGAAACAACTTGCTTCAACCATAGACTCTTTATTAAATAGGGATTCAACCTACTTGATATACAGTCTGTGGCTCCAGAACACTATTTGGAATGCGGTATTTAATTTTTGGACATATATACACAATATGAATATGTATATATGAAATATGTATATAATACATATATATATATATATATGTTGTGTATGTATATATATATATGTATATATATGTGTGTATGTATGTATGTATATATATATATATATGTATATATATACATTTTTTTCCTTAAGTTACAAAATGTTACATGGGTGACCTACATTACATAACTTACCCAACGTACTCATTTTTGTCTAAACCTGCTCTTTTTTAACAGTGTGTTTAACATCATGTGACTTATGTAACTTACGGTCCAGTATGCCTGCTGCACCGGTATTGTCCACTGGCCAAATATGTTGCTTTGGTAGTCACTGGCAATCGACCTATTCTGTTGTTTAGGTATGAGGATGGGTTGATTGTACTGTATGTGTGCCTTCCCTTCCTTACTTATCATTAGGATTTATGAGAAAGGGTTCAGTCTATGTAAACAGTGTCTTCAATCACTGTGGAAAACTGACTTTTTTCATTGCAATTTCAGTTTTATTGAATTTTAAGCTCTTACTCACAAAGCTAATTCATTTATTATTACCTTCAAGACCACCATGTTGGGATATGATGTCCTTCAAGGTTATGATCTTCAAGTAAAAGCATGATTGAACAGGAAATAGCATCTGGTGGAATGTTTGAAGAGTAGTTGACATTGATTACAAGGATGAGAACATCATGTTGGGAGCACGACAAGAAAATGAAGCATTTCAACTATATTGCCTCTTCCTCCCTCATATAATAAGACAGTGTTGTCTATGTAATGCTGGGTTTGGTATTCCATAACATTATCTTATGATATGATCAAATCTGTCTCTCACAGCAGATCAACTGTTGTGTTGTTAGGGAGAAAAAAACGTAACCTTAAATTTTCTGATAACATGGTAGCATGCCTCTCACAAAGCTACAGCAGAAAGCGCATTTTCACTGCCGCTATGAATGAGTGAAACTCAGGGACATGGGAGAAAGAGACAGAGGTGTTCTTCTGAACAATGAGGAGTGGAGCTCAAAGCTTTGACAAGCACAATCAACATGCTGCTGAAAATAGTTTGCTCTGTGTTGTAGCTATTTCAAGGCCAATACAACACAGAACTGTCAGTGCTCTGCAAATCACAGTTTCTGTGCTCTGTGGCTATAGCAACATCTCATGTACCCTTCAATTTATGTGTCACATATAGAAAATCATTTTTAAGACTTGGACTTTATAGTAGTGTATGTAAGTAGTACTGTGCCTCAGCAGAGATGAGCTTTGTACTGTTCTCAGAGAGTCATGCCACTAGTATCATCACAGTGTTAATCACTGTAAAAATTTACCTGCATGCATTTATTCAGCATTCTAGTGTGAAGCCTGACCAATACTGGATTTTTGGTCCCAATGCTGATACAGATATTGGAGAGAAAAAATGTTGATGTATTGGCTGATATCTTATATTTACTTATTTAGTCTGTCTGTTTGTCACTTGAATTAACGATCTGCATTGTCCATATTGCTGCATATCGCCCAACGTGTACACAGAAACTGATATAGGCTGATATAGGTGCAATAGGCCATTCTAGAGTGCAGTACTAGAGAAATGTCTTTCTTAAGTACCACACAGTTGGACCACAACCAGAACTTTGACAGCATGTCTTAACTTGAATTTCATTTCAGTCCTGCGGAGCACCAAGCGCAGCAGAAGCTCAGCAAAAATGTACCTAAAATTAGGGCTGGGCCATGATTTTATACTGTGGAAACAATTACCCAACTAGCCAGCCAGTAGAAAATAAATGATTCAAGACTATTCTGATAATGGATTGAGAGTTTAAGCAATTTACTAAAAAATAGAGTGAATATTGTGAAAACAAACTTACATAACATCATAATTTACAACGTCTGTAAGTTTTCAGTGAGGATACAGTTCTCAACAAAAACTTACCAAATGTTAAATCATGATCGGGTCCAGTAACTTCCTGGGTCTTGGCTGGTTGGCATGCAACTGATTCAAACCAAGAAACAGTCAAAGTAAATAACAACCACCATTTGTAGTTTTTTTTACTTTAATGACAAAAGGCAAAACTTTTCCCTTGAATTATTTAGTTCTCTCCCCATCTGCATGAACACAAGCTGAATGAAACCACATTAGTATATGCAGACCATAACGTCATCCTGGATTAGTAACCAAGGACAAAACAGACAGTGAAATAAAAGCACCAAGGGCGCGTTTGAATTCAAACTATTGCAAGAGGGCCTCAGGAGGTTCCTTGGTGAACGCCTTTATCAAGGCTTCAAAAACCCTGATGGCTTTTCAAGAAATTTTAAGTGCTATATTTAAAAAAAAAAATCTGATGAACTCCAGGTAAACCTGTATATTTTGAAAAGCATAATACTGCACTACATTTTGGACAACATGCACAAGCAGAAGCCATCATAGAACAGAGTGCATGTTCGTGTGTGTATTGCTAGTCTGTTATCGCAGCGTAACACTGCCTCTCACTACAGACCCTGGAGAGAGAAGGATGAACAGCAGAGCTGAGGAGTGGGGGGCGGCTCCTTTCACTCACTCACTCACCACACACACACACACACACACACACACACACACACAACACACACACACACACACACACACACACAACACACACTCACACACCAACACATGCACACAGACACAAGCACACAAGTAAGAAGCAATGACCTGCATGACTGCACGAACAGAATAAAGATTTTCTGATGCCCAGGACACCATCTCCATCTTCTGTCCTTTCGTATCTTCACTTCCTGTAACTCATTTGCCTCTGCATGGCTCCTCACACTCTCTTACACACACACACACACACACACACACACACACAAACTTGCTATCTCTTTTTTGCTCCATTCGCTCCTTCTGTCTTCTGAAAGTGCAACGACAAATGTCAGCTCTGCTCAGTAATCACAATAATCAAACTCTATTTTCCAAGAAAATAAAGGCGGAGAAGATGAAATAAGGCAACAGCTACCAAGATGTGAAACTAATTTGCTCTCCAGTTTCTGATTATCAGGCAACACTTTCCCTCCTACACATACAGGCCAAGCAGGACTGCATCTAGAAAACAGCAGCCTTCAGAAGACTGCCTCATCTTCGTCAAACCGCAGAGATACACAGTGACTATTCATCAAGCTGTCAGCCCCTACTTTCTTCACTTAACAATATCAAAGCCTCAACAAAATGCTGCAATATCACACAGTGCTCCTAGAATGCTTTAACGAAAAGAGCTTGCACGCCGTGTCCTTTTAATACGGAGAGATAACACTTGGGTTTAAGCAAAAGTTTTAAAGCCCAGTAGGACTTATTGGAAGAATGCGACATGCCCTAATAGGATTTTCAGCCTATTGTTTGGATAATACTATCATGTCTGAGCAAGGATTGAATGGTTTATAAGGGCATTACATGCTGCACACTTAAAATAAGGGGTTGAGTCTTTTCTAATGCCCAGCAGAGCCAGTAAGCACTTTACTATACCTTATAGAAAATGTATTCATAAATAAATTAAATTAATTGAGAATAGCTTGGCACACTATTGAGCAACTGACTCATCCAGCTATGTGATGATCAACAGTAGAAAGAATGTGATGTGTATTGTGAAAGGTGCCATTGTCATCTCCAGCAACAACATATCAACAACCTGAAGATGACTGGCCTTTTTTTTTCATTGCCTTGGTTAGCTTAGCATTTTTACTAGCATCAGCATTAACACTCTGAAATCATCTGAAACTCCTCACCAACATACTTTTTACTACACTAAAACAGCATGTAAAATTTATTAGTATGAGCGATACCTCAGTATCAAACCAATATTCGTGAATTTCAGACTATTAATATGGAAATATTACAGTATTCAAGCAGAGTGGTGTAACAACCACAACATAACAGGAAGGACAAACAACAGCCCTGGTGACTGACCTGGTTGTAGAGAGGGTTTGAGAGGGGAGAGGTGAGTGTGGTGTGTAAAAAAAATAAATAACAAAATATCATAAATAAATAGCAAGTGTTGAAATTGAGAAGTTTGGCCTTATTTTTTACAACAGAAATTACATTTTTGTGATTACAAAGAGAATAAAGTGCAGAAAAAAGTTACTGTTGCACTGCTAACAAATTACCCAAAATGAGTACATGGTACCCAACTCAACTGCACGATATGCCAAGGGTGCAACAAAAAAATGGTATCTGGCGACCTGTGAATGTGAAGGAGCTGGCAAATATCAGCTTTCAATTTTGTGGTTACTGCTTGTGTGTTATGTGAAAATCTTGCAGGATAATACCAATAAGGGTTTGACCTTGCAAATGATGTAATTGTGCTAGTCACAAAACACAATTTCATGTTTGACATGAAAAAAAAGTTTGCTTACATTGTGATTATCATATTCTTGTAATCGAGGCACATAATATACAACTGTGGTTCATTAAAATGAGCATAGATGGGATATCATTCAATGGAATGGGATATTAAGTCCCTTTCATATTCCATCATTGCAGTAGTGAGTGATTTCCGCTGGGAACCTGTGTAAAAGCAGACGTTAGGGGAATGTTAATGCTCTCTCCTGAGATGTAAAGCGAAGACAAGCGGCACAGACCAAGCTTTAAAGTGGACAGTCAGACTTACTGTGGTTGGCTGCACCCGATTCTAAATCTTTGCTGAGATTTGTGACAGTGAGACAAAGAGAAAAGAGGAAAAAGAGCTCCCATGAGGCCATGGCTATCCCAACCTTAAACCAGACTTCTTAGAGACATGTCATATCTCATATTAGGTACAGCTATACTGTCTACAGAGGGAATAGTCCGCGTAAGGAGGTTTAAGACATGGATTGTAATACGGGGAAGAGAGATGAAGAAAAGGGTAAGAGGAGGGTCTTGTCTCAGGAGTCTGACGTACTAAAAAGAGCATGAGGTTAAAGATTTTGAGACTTGACGGACAGATGGGGCTGCACAGGAATCAGGGGTCAGGCCAGAGCACAGTATGAAGGAACAAGAAGTTAAGGAAGGCAGGAGAGGGAGGAAGAAAAGAGGCTCAGCAGGGAAAATGAAGTTTTTAAAGGGACCATGGGGGTGGGGGTGCTTTCAGGAAAAGACAAATAAAAAGACACAAGAAATAGCTGAGAAAAAGGGGAAGAATTGGGAGAGAAAGAGAGTCACAGAGGGTGACAAATCTGGGATTAGCTGGTCTTATTGCCAGATGCAGGGTGTGAGCCATTCTGTACCAAACCACTGCAACATGAGTGGAGACGACAGCAGAGGAGAGGAGGTCTTGTGAAGCCAGATAACAAATTCAGCTCCACTTTGTTCTAGCAAGGCTCAGTGTGCATTTACCCGAGTTAGGTGTGTTGTTAGTTGTGCAAACCGTAATTGGATTGTTACGTATTGGATGAGTCTTTGGCCAGTTTTCAAACATACTGGCTTTGAATCTGGACAACTCACTTTTGATAAATGCTCTCTTTAACTTTGGAAAAAACTATAAAGGAGTTCTACAAATGCACCACACACTTGGCTGCCTAGTTTTAATTTTCAGTTATCCTCCTAAAACCTTCACCTTTTCTTTTCTACACACTATTCAGTGTGTTTGGTAATGTTAACCTTGGAACAGACAACAGCCTACAACCACGCCATAGCTGCTTTGTAAGGCTGCACTTACATTATATCTACTTTTGTCCAAGGTGACTTACAAGTGCATTCAAACTTTATACAAGACCTACAGTGAACAGTGCCATCAGCATGGCAACATGCTTATAAAGATATCTGTAACATGCTAAATGTTTAGCGGGGTTAGTGCTCACCGAGGTCAACATGTTACCGTGCTAATTATTCACGATTAGCATTAAAGACAAAATGCAGCTGAAGTTGAAGGGAATGGCATGTGTTTTGCATGTATTTGGTTATAAACCAAATTATTGTTCAAATTGAAATTTTCCACAATTATTCAAAATATAACATTTGAAAAATTCAGGTCATGAAAATATCATATTTCAATTGGATATTTTGAAGCACACAAGAGAAGAGGTCGATTGTCAGTGATTCCCAAAACAACATATATGACCGGTGGAGAGAACTGGCGGCAATAGGCTTACCGGACTTGACTTGACCATGTTAAGTTACATTATGTCGCAAACTGGGTAGGTATGAGCATGAAAACTACTTAGATCATGGTTGGGATTAAAATAAGTACATTATGAATATTACATGACAAAAGTAAACTTAAGTAACTTAAAACTTTAACTTTGTTTCAACATCATGTCAATCGGAGTGTGCACAGCTGCATGTACATGGGAATATTAATGGAATATTCATTTTCATTAGCCACGTAAAGCTTACTAAGAATATTGTCTTTTTCAATAAGACCCAAAAAACAGAGTATTCTGTGCATGTAAATGTAGTCATTCCCATCCCTATAGCTACTCATTCAGCTAAATATTTGGCTAATTTGGCTAAAACTTTTAGTTTGAATGACACATGCTTTTCAGAAAGAAGTGGACAGTTAGCATGTGCAGTGATGGCCACTGTGCTGAATCAATAAATTAAAGTATAATACCCACAGACCACTACTTAATCTACAGGAGGTTCAAGGGAAAACATCCCAATACCGCTCAGAGGATTTGACTGACACAGAGTCTCTGAGACTGCTGTTCAAAGCAAAGCATAGCAGGTGTCAACACAACGAGAAACTGCTTCAGCCCTCGTCAGTTGTTGCTCTGCTATACATAAGCCTCCAGTTAATGATAAGCCAGCAAACAAATATACATACACCTGTGTCGTTCTTGGTGTACCTTGGGTCTGAATGTGCTTTCTTATTGACTGTGTCGGCTTTTATCAAGAACAAATGTCCATTTCCTCCAGACTGCTAAGCTAACAAGGCAGACCGCTGCTCCTGTTTGCGGAGGTCACTTAAGATATGTGTGTGGAGTGTGGCCCGAGTGAGACAAGGTGAGGAGGCAGGGTTAGATGTGAGAGCGGTAGGATGTGTTGAGGATTTTTGACATGGACTGGAAGAATGTAATCACAGACGTATTAGATGTAATTATGGATAACACTAAAGCTGCACTAATCTGTTTCTTTACATTAACAGCAGATCAAATGACTATTCTCATAGGGATGTTTTTCTTCTTCTGTCCAAAGACTCTTCATTTACTATCATATGGCAAGGAAAAGTATCAGATCTTTAAATGTTTGTGTTTTAAATGTTTTTCTTGAAAAATGACTGAAAGAATTAATCAATTATCAAAATATTTGGCAACTAATTTCCCTCAAATCAAGTAATTGACTTTTTCTTGCAGCTCTAGTTGTGTTTGTAGCTTGTTTCACTTCCTCTAAGCAGCCAAAAAAGTCAATCAATAGTACTTTAATACTGTATGAAGACTTTGGTGGCTAAGTTATAATTCTTTACTCAAATTGCATTTATACATAGTTGATGTGTTACACCTCTGGTTGAAACCATCATGTCTGAGTCCAGAGTGAAAGTTTTACCATTAGGTTTTGAATCAGTACAGAACTGGTCGCACATGAAGGTAAGATAATATAATATTTTAAGGTAAGGTAATATTATATTTTTATGATCTTTGGTGTGCCAGTGAGGCAGTTAAGAGAACAAAGAAGCCCACCTTGATGGCAGATCTGTTCCCAATCAAACTCAGTGGGGTACATTAAGCTGTGTGGGAGACTAGGGATTCATTGATTTCAGTAAAATAGGTCCTTCACTAACAATATTTTTGTACAGTCTTTGTCAGGACCCGTTTCTTTGACAGAGGGGCACAGTGGGTGTTCATGCTACAGTGCTTTATTTGAACCCACGGCCAGTGAAAGGAAATTACTTTTACTTTCTTTTATTTCCTTTTATTTCTGAACTTTTGATTTCAGTAACCTCTATAGAGCACATCTGTCATTGTCAAGCGAGCGCCTACGGTAGTTCTGTATTCACCTCTCGAACAACCACTCTGCGTTTTCTCTTAATTTGTCTTCACCTGAGCTCTCACTTCATCCTGAAAATTTGAAGAGCCAGCAAACTTAAATAATTAACTCTCATTAAGCCAGCACTAATTAGACAGAGCAATATGCATGTGTAATATCTGTGTGTGTGTGTGTGTGTGTGTGTGTGTGTTGCAAAAGCTTTTTGATGGAGTTAGCTGGCTATTTCACTGTTTACCTCCCGATAGCGAAGTTGAAGCCAGGGAGAAAATTAACAGCAGCTGAAAGCCAAATGCTGACAGTTTTGTTTGTGTCTGTAAAGTGTATCTGATCTGCTACTGTGCCAGAGAAGCAACTGGCTGTGACTCTACAATAAATATCCATTTGACTGGTCAGTGTTAAAGTCCTAAACCAGACAAAACACTCACATTGCTCTATTTGTCTTGGCTTTACTAATTAAAGTAGACCCTTATAAATTAAAGTACAATTATAGAAGATAATTTTGGTTTATTACAGCTTAGGTTTTATTTTCATGGTTTGGACATCATTCCTATAAGTACTTAGAACAAAAGTCAAATGAGAAATTTATAATATATTTACTGTAATAAAACATAAAATGACCATTGATATATCATCAGAGATCAAGGAAACATGCTAAATCGAAATACTCGCTTCTCTGACAGTGCTGTAACTGGCATGATGCCCTTTGAAATTTCTATTCGGGCTCATAACTTGTGTTATTGTTTTTATGTTCCATTGGAGTTTAATTTGATGCCAAATGTTCACCAAATGAGTGTCTGTCTATGAGTTGTAACAAATCATCAATAATCTTTGAGAAGGAGTAGAAGGAGTCTGGCAGGCTGTCACCAAACTCCAACTGTGTATTTTTGGAGCAGTGAGTTTTTATTTTCAGGATAACAGGCTTAGCTTTACATTGACAGACAACTGCCAGTTACAGACAGCTGATCCACTGACAGTGTAGGGCTCGTCCTTGCTTGCTAGTGTGAAATTACAATGTTATGCTGGTCTTGTGCTTCTTCCTGCAGCCTGCCCGAGCTTCCTCGAGTCTGGGGACGAACAACTCGCCTCAGTAGACTGTATATTAAATAGGATTTCAACCTATTTAATATAGTATCCATGGCTTCAACTCCAGCTCCAACTTATTTGGACTGAAATACTAATTTTTGATTGGACCATATTGCTCCTTCAATTGCCGAGATCTTGAAAAGACCCCCCCTCCAGTTTACAGAATGACTTACTCACTCAATTTCAACCTACTTTTCTTGCCGTATTTGTCTCACATGTGGTTTTATTACCATATACAGTGCTTAACAGGCTGTCAAGTTTCAGCTGCCTTTTCCAGTCAGGTTTTCATTCATCTCGCTTTAGTTTGAATCAATACAGCTGTCTACACTGACTGCATCATTGGGAGTGCTTCACCGACACTTTATGTCCTTAATGGTGAGGGTGTTAATATTTAGAGTCTGTTTTTGTCCAGTCTGTATGCATTACCATAGTATCTAGAGATGACAATAAGTTATTAATCGTTTATATTATTTTTAAAGCAAAACAAACAAAATCTTTAGTTCCAAACTATTACAAAACAAACAAATGAAATACATCTTAAAATTAATGACTGTAAATGGAATATTAACTTCTGATATTTTGCAGATCAGTTATTGAATTAATGTAAAATAATAATCAGGAGATCAATTGAAAATGAAACTAATAGTTAGTTGCTGTAGGAATTGATTTTGTATTGAGCGGTGAGAGCTGCTTCTAGCGAACAGCAGTGCTGTGAAAGAATTCATCCAGTGTCCTCATGATGGACTTAAAGGACCAGTGCGTAGGCTTGAGTGGCATCTTGCAGTGATTGGAGATTGCAACTAACTCAATATTGCTCACCTTACTCTCCCAGAGTGAGGTGTGTGGGTGTCAAGTGGGTGCAAGTGTAATAAAAAAAAAACAACATTTTCATTTTTAGATGATTGTACACTAATTAGGACCAGGCTATTTGTCTCATAAATAATATAGAATATCAATATTTTCAGGCTTTTCTGCAGTGTAACATATATATCTCAATATACACATTTTCTCTAAAATAACATATTGTAAATTCTCAACTAGTGAAAACATGATGATCTTGTTGAATATGATGGCTATTGAGTGAGTATATAGTAGGGCTGGGTGGTGGACAAAATCAAACATAACACTTTTTTTGAATACCTCAATATTGATTTTGTGACAGTACTGTAGAGATGGCTATTGATGCTCTCACAAAATACTGACACAGTGATATTTTTCATGAATAATCATCAGGAATGTGGATATAAGGACTAAGTGGGCAAGGCAAATGACAGAACAGCTAAAACAGTCTGGTAACTGAAGAAAGCTATATCAGTTTACTTTAAAGCAGCCTTTAAAACCAAGAAAAGACATCACTTATTCCAAATAACGATATCCAAAATCTAAGATGATATCTTGTCTCATATCATGATCTGAAAACAGATCCTGCTCAATCTTACACACTGGACCTTTCAAAGAATAGTTCAGTATTTTGTGAAATACTCTCATTCACTTAGTTGCAGAAAGTTGCATGAGAAAATTTACACTACAATCATATAAAGCTAGAGCGAGCATACCCTAAGCTTAGCTTAGCACCTGACTTTACTGTGAATTTATTAGGAGCGAACAGTGCGTTTCGTCCGTGGCTTGTTCAACACGGCGTAGGCGAGGTGTCACATAATCTGCCAAACATTTCCTAACCTCAAGATGTTAATGCGTCATTGCTTCTTGCACTGGTTATGTTGTGTTATTACACTTGGTTGTGACACAGTTTGAAATTGATGAATAAATACCAGTGAATCAACAGTTGTTACGCGGTGGGTTGTTGATTGCTGGTGTTCAAACCTCACTGCTGGCACTCTGTTTTGGAAGAAACTGAGTTGATTGAGAAAATTCATTGTTTTCATCCATAGTTTCGATATGGGTGTACATGAAAGCCAATGGAGACTGCATGTCAAAAGCTGAAGGTCTTCAAATACACGTTCCACCGTAGAATAGAATAAAAAGACCATATAAAATGTTTATGTTCTAATCGATGAGTCCTTCAATGAGTTTCATGTAAGCTTTCCCTCTTTTTAAGTGTGAGGACGTCTTGTGAGTCCTGATTACTCATATATATTCAAAGTGAAGGCTAGTGAGGCTGGCAGGCTGATTGACAGATAGCTTAGAACTGTCTGGTGCTTAAGGCTGCTGTTGAATATTAATGGTCATTTGTCAATAGCTCAGCATTGTGTGTAGGTGTTTGTGGGTTTATTCTTAGCCTGTGTGTGTCTTTGTAGCTGTCACGTGTCTTTTGTGCTTTAATAATTGTTCAGTATATGTAACTGTCGTTTAATATGAGTGTGTTGGTCTTCCTTACTTACTGCTGTTTGCATGTACGTCTGTGTGTGTGTGTGTGTGTGTGTGTGTGTGTGTGTGTGTGTGTGTGTCTGTGGCAATATGTGGGTGTCTGCACTGCAGAGCACACTACGAAATTGTCAGTCTGTCTAAGCCCATTCTATAATCTGCCACTTTTCCTGCCATCATACTTATCAGCTAACACACACACCTTAAAATTATGACTTAAGACCTTTTCAGTGTCAACTTTTAACATTGATTTCCTCAGCTCCCTGTCGAACCGTCTCAGTTTATTTTTAGGATGAAGCACCAAAGAGAAATGGGCACACCATTTACAGCACTGCGTGATGGAGTGTGTGCGCAGTGGCTACAGGGCTCTACATAAACAATGCACCGTTGAGGTTAATTTAGTTTTCTGTATTTTTTTTTTTTTTTAATCTGTACTTTTCTCACTGGTTTGTAGTGGGCAGTGCTTAGCTGGAAAAAGGTCACATAGTGTATGTCTGTGCACCAATCAGGGTTTGTCAGTATGAGAATCAAAATATGACAGTTGCCTGTCAATCAAATCTGATCGAACCATACCATCCTGATTTTTTTTTATGTAAGCTTTGATTGTTTTACATTTAGTGATGACTATTAATTGTACAGGAATTGCTTAATATTTGATATTATTAGGCAGAATTGCATTGAAAAGCAGCATTTTGTTGCTGTAGGTAATTGAAATGGACTATTTCATGTACTTGTTTAATCTAACAATATATCATATTTTATAAGATGAATATGTAAGTTATTAAATAAATAAACTGTAAACTTGAATATGGCTAAATGTGAAGTAAAGAGTTAAATATTTTCCTCTGAAATGCAGTTAAGTAAAACTATAAATTAGCATAAAATGGAGGTGATTAAAGTACAAGTACCTCAAAGTTTTTGATTTTAGAGCATGACAGATGCTGGATTTCTGGGTCAGTTACTGATATTAGGGAGTATAAAAATTCCAATATCATTATATCAGTACGTTATGTAAAAGAACAGAAACAAACAAATGCCAATACCGATATTGATCAATATAGTCCTGATCGGCCAATATCAGGATGATAATATCAGTCAGGCTCTACTTCACTTCATTTACTTAGTTACATAGATGATAACGTTTTCTTTTTAATCCATCCCCTGATCCCTCAGTGCACCGGGCATGGCACACTTTGCTTCTCACATTAAAGAAACACAAATTCTTCATGTAAAAACAAAAGGCATAAATTGAGGCAACAGCACAAGAAGCCACAGCCCTCAATGAATCATGAAAACACAGCTCTTTTACTCTAATGAGCTGGCTTGCTTTGACCCACATCAGTATTATCTGATTTGGATTTGGTTCAAGGTGCCTGTAGGCTGGACTGCAGTCTTCTTTGAGCTCACACTTAGCTCTCTGTGTTTTTTGTCTGACCGGAGGGCTTGTTATCATCTGACTTATGTGGATATTCCTCCAAAAATGACCCTCGGAGACTGTAGTTTTCTGCTTTAACAGATGGCTGTTGGGAAGATATTAAACTGGAGCGAAAAAGAAAGACAAGCCTTCACAGTCACGCCACACATAGGAAGCTCTTATTATGAAGCTTTTTATCTTTTTTTTTTTCTCAGACTTCCTTCTCTGCTCTGGCCTCCACCGCCATCACTTATTGTATTGTCATTATTGAGCAGCTCTGGAAGACCTCATCACAATATAAGAGGATCGAAAACGAGCGGTGGAAAGGAAGGAGAGCAATAAACGGAAAGCAAGTGAGGAGGTCGAGGGGACAATGAGAAAAAGAGTGGGGATAGGAGAGAGGAAGAGGGGAGATGAGATGGAATTGGAGGCTCAGGTTATTGAAAAACCATTACCAGGGTGGCCATGCAGATTGTTGCTTACCTGTGTGTGTGTATATGAAAGGGCAAGAGTGTGCTACTCCACACACATTCATTCATCATTCATTTTTATGGGGGGGGGGGGGGCTTTCCTAAGTGTTTTTTGGTAAGATTGAATAACCATTTTCAGAGGCACTGAACGAGGGAGGTGGACATGTATTCATTAGCATTTCAGAATCTGTCCTAGTATTTGAGCTAAAAGTTAAATTATGTCTAAAATCACTCATGCTTCAGGGTTGGATTTAAGGGTTAATTATGAAGCCTCCTACGCTTACTTTCAGCGAGGATAAGGACAGTTCCTGGGAGAGAGCGTGACATTATGGTTTTATGACACATAAAGCTGTAAAGTAGAAATTAAGATGACTTGTAGTTTTTTCTGACAGCTGCGTTTGAAATATTAGTGTTAAAAACTTTAATATGTGTAGACCGGGACTATTAAATTACAAATTAAATTGGACCAGATTTTAAAACCAGGGAATGCTGATGTGCCAGACATTTTCAATAACCCTGCGAACAGTGTCAGACAGGGGTACATTTTTAATAGCACATGTCACACTAATTTTTATTTTGCCATTTGTCACCTCGTCCACGGTGGTCAGCCTGTATTCTGTCATGGCTTCAGAGTCTGTGAATGGCCTTTTATTTTTTTGCAAAGATCCAGGATACATGAAGGGAAGCTGCTGTGGGTCTTTCTTGGTCTGTCCGTGACCACACCAGGGTAATACAGCTCTGATCATAAGACGCAATCAAACTGCACTTGAGTGTCCCTCAGTGCATGTTTCTCAGTGTGATGCCTCTGAATATTATATTCTTAATAGTACCGCAACACACTCATTGCAAATTAAAGACATTAGTTTGGTGTTTGGAGATGGCAGTAAACTAAACAAGTACTTGCCTGTCCAGGCACTTACCTACTCATCATTGTCAATTGCCAGATGTCTTGAAAAGCTTCAAAGCATGGTAGGAACTCCCATGAGAAAACAATCATTTTTTAAAAGAAACGATTTCACTCTAAAAAGGACATGCAGGAATTTAGTGGAATTAATTCATCCTTTCTCATTAACTCAAAATATCCAGGTTTTATTTATTCATATTAATTAAACTTTAAATTTCTTGTATTTATTATGATTTAACACTTAAGAACTTACAAAAGAGTTCTTCTGATTTGAAGTCTTTTGACTTGAAATGAATTGAATGAATGTACTGTACAGAGTTCAATCAACTCATTAAGCCTCTAAAGAAACATGATCCGTATATTAGCAGACTTTCCAGCACGCATTGTTTGACAGTTAAATCTCTTGTGAGACCCGTCTTTTTCATACGCTGAAGAAATCATAAATGATAACTTGCTGTGTGTCTCTAATACACTCAAAGATAAGTCATTGTTTGTTTTCACAATAATGAAATCACTGTGAACCATGATGGAGCTTAGTATTGAATTCAGTCTCCAGCCCCTTAAACTGAAATGCAATAAATTCACTGGGAGCAGTTTCACATATTGTTTTTGTGTCAGTGCTGAAACAAAGTGGCTCCAACAGGAGCAGCTGTAAGTTCTTTGTGTGAAATGGAGAGCTGACTTTTCAAACTGAGAAAATGTAAAAGGAAATCAAATTTGTTTGTAATGTTTGTCAGTGTCATTGAAGAGTTGCTGGTTCAACTTAATATCTGAAGCTTGTTGAACCTGTTTAATGAAATACAACTGAATTAATATCAAGTTTATTTTACTAGATCATTACAAAATTACCTGAACTCGTCTGTCTCTTCAGTTTAGTCAACGTAAACTTTTAAGGATATGCAGACAAGTGCTTTTTAGTTAAAACAAACAGTAGGTTATTTTAAGTATGGCTACATCTATGAACATCCTGCCCATGTGCTGTACTGCTCACTGGTTACCTACTTCCACACACTCTGTACAGTACGTAGTTTACTTATTTGTCATATATCAGATTTATTTATGCTGGGCCACTCAGAGTTGGTTTTGAGTCGAATGTGGTCTGTGGGCCGCCTGTTGCATAGGCCAAGTGTAGGCTTTATGTGAAGGCAAATAATATCAGTATCTAAGTTATAATAAATAGTTTTAAAGAGAAAAATCGGGATCACCGGGTGGTAGGAGTCATCTTCTGTGAATGAATGTCTCAAAAATTTAATGCAATCCATTGAATATTCCTTGGGCAATCTCAGTCCGGACCAAAGTGGTGGACCAACAGCACTGCCGTGTCTAGAAGCATGTCACTAGCATGGCTATCAATTTACCTCTAAATGATTTTAGGTCTGTTGTCTTAAGTGAATATTTAACTTTTAATTTGTAATAAGTGAATTCATGTGGAAAAGAATAAATCTGTGAGGCTCATTAACAGCTATTAAAGATTAAATTACTGGTAAAATTGTCTGTAATAACAATAATCAGTGTTGCAAAGCTGCTTTTTCACTTGTGGCCATAAGCTTACGAAGACCTTGTAAAGAGCATGTTCTCTCTGTTGCTTCCTTCACATAGTTAACTTTATTAAGCTCATCAGAGGTCATCAATGAATATCTTAAATTCCACGGATTATACACGTCTTTGCCAGAACATCACATCTGGAGCTCAGTAAAGATAACATCAGTTTTGAGGTTAATAAAGTTATTAACATGCTTTTACTTTTTATTTAATTTTATCCTTTAGGACTGATTTCCTACTCTGAGACAGTTTGTTTTGTCCGTGTGTTTGTGTTTACATGTGCACAGGTGTGTGGTTCACACATGTGTCCTTGTATGTCATGCAGCTGAAAAGCAGATGTCCAGCTTCTGTTTGTTTTTCCAGTTCAGCAACATTCAGCATGAGTGCCAAAAATGTTTGTGGATTATTTGTATCACTTAATGTTTCATCAGTGATGATGTTGACATTTACAGGTTGCCTATCATAAACGGGGTTTGAAAAATGATTTGAAGACAGCAAAGGACACAAATATAGATCATATGACAAGACTTGATCTAAAACAACTGTAATCTGCCTATTTTTTATCCAGTATGACTAGAAACATATTGGCACATGGACAAAGCCATTATTTCCTGAGACTCTTAAATTTCTCATAAACCTGCTTCACATATCTACCTCTGCTCATCACTGGTAACTGATAGATTTCACATCAAAGCTGAAACACACAGGTTGGTACTGTGCACTCAGTTATGTAAACACCCAGCCTACACACAGTGCTGCTAACATCTTTACTCCAGTGTGAAGTAAAACATTAGTAACACTGTGTGTCACTGTAACACTCCAGCACACATTAACACACTCATTTCAGCTGCATAAAACAACCAAATAAAGTGCATATTGCAACAAACCTCCAGTGACTCCACTAACCATTACCGGTCACTTATCATAGGTGAAAGCGGTGAAACATCTGTAATCTGGACGGCTGAACAGAGTGCTAACGCTTTCCCTACCCTGGTGAGGCCAAAGTTCAGCAGCAAATGGATTTGAAATGGCTTCACCTGTAAAACCCACCATGTGTGATATATATTTTTTTTAATTCAACAGCTTCCTGTTTTTCCATTATAGTGACAAACATATTGCTACTTGCTTTGTGTAAAATATTATTATTATTTGTAGTTTTAGAAATAAAATATTGTAAATGAAAACATTGAACTAAGTCCACATAAACTCCCCAGTGAAGAGTAGGGTGGGTATTGTTAGCATGTTATTGATACCAATATTGATGGCTGTTTATCCAGATACTGATACTTATTGATACTCTTAATTGACCTCTCCCAAGTCCCACCCCCTTTCAATCTTTTTTTTCCCTACCACAGTTGAGCAAGCTTGGTACCTTGGTCAACTTTATCTTTTCCTGTTTCCTGTGCTTAGATCTGCTATGTGCTTGGCTAATCTATGTTTTTTTTTTAAGAAGGTTAAAAGATGTTGCTTGGTGACTTATAGTCACATCTTAAGTTAGCTAATTTAAGGCAAGTCTGCACCCGCCTGGACCCACTGATATAAGTCCCATGTCCTCACTCGAGAACACACAGACATAACTTATGTTCTCAACTGGGGTGCAGCACCTGTGCTCCTGCATCTGTCCATATGCCTAACTTGTGGCTGTCAAAAGCTAGTACCTTTGGCACTTTTTTACAAAGCCACTGACAATGTTATTTTCACAGTCTCTGATCACAAAAAATTCTCCCAAATCTCCTATGACGATGTATTGTCCATTATTTAGTATTCTCCACTGGCTTTGCCTTTATGTTATATATTTTAGCTAGCAGCTACCAGCTAGCCTACATCACTGTTGGATCAGACAGTGACAACCAGTTATTTTGCCAGATGTGGGGCCACAGGTTGTCATAGGCTTTTAAAATTAAAAAATATTCTAGCAGCTGAGTGCAGGACTTTGGCCTGGGAACCAGATGACTCTGCCGAGCTCATGTTTTCATTTGCCCTGTCAGATAATTCACATTCATGAATTAGTCTGGCAATGCCAGTCTTGGGATCTGAGGGCCTGGTGGAGGAGTCATCTCATTTTCATGAATCTGGGGGCTGTGCTTTTTCACACAGGACTGTGGTCTGTCTGAACATGGCCTAAGACTTAAAGAGAAACTGAACAAAGGTCATGCACTGTAACTCAGCACTGCTCAAATGGCAGAGTTTTGGTGCTGGTTTAGGGTAAAACGGCAAATACGGTTAGTACCAGAGGCATTGAAGGGTCCTTCTGTTTTACATGCGAAAACATACATGCTCTGTATACTGCTCTGTATGAATAAGTGAGCAAACCTACAGTGTCTCTGTAACACTGCATCAACAGCACAAATCATCATCAGAAGACTTCTCCTGAGTTTCTGTGCTTAAACTGTTTTGCATTGAAAAAATCTATTGTTTGTTTCCAGTGGCTGCCCTTGAGCAGTTACTCTTTCCAGGCATATAGAGCATACTGCAGTGAAACACAGCCAATGAGACTTAGAAGATGCTAAATGTTTCTCATTTGTAAGGTAAACTAACTATAATTCACAATATCCCATGCAATATGGATGAAATGCATTAAGAATGAGAGGAAGTATGTTGTTGGAGAATGGGCCAAGGCTTTAAATCCACCAGCACAGCCTTTGGATCTATTTAACTGCAAAGCAGTGAAGTGGGTGAAGACCAAAAGGAACTTTTGGTGCAGGTGATGCAACATTAAGCAGAGTGACCAAGGCTTTATTTGCACTTGTGATTAGCTTATTTTCACAGGTACACTGTGCTGAGCCACTTGTAGAAGTGGCTGCCTGCAGGGTTGCTCCAGACTGTGATTAGTTACCGAATTTCATACTCTAATTCACTTCAACCCAGTTGGAAGAAACTGTATATCTTACTGTATATTCAGAAGCTTTCTTTCATTATTGTGGAGGTCTTCTTGTTGTCTGACCTGCCAACCTGCCTCAGTGAAAAAAGCTTTCATCGGTGAGTGAAAGCAATCATAACTTCAATTTCTCTGCCAAGACTGGGGCAACAGATCAGGTGTTTTCTGCTGATGGCCCCTTCTCCATTTTTATGAAACCCAAACGATGTGTCCTGTAGGTCTGCTGTTTTCTTTCCGGTCATATTCATCTTTCTTGCTGTACTGGTTTCATCCAAACTTAACTGAAGGAGAAGGACCTGGTTGCCATTTTCATGTCCTGCCTTGACCCTTAAATGTGCACAAACATCCAACAGTAAGTGGACTGTTGGCATATTGACGCTCTTTGGCTTTACAGGTCTTTGAGAGAAAATGAAAAACCATTTAACCACAGATTCTGTCCCTGAGCTCAAAACTGAATCCTGAGCTCTGGTCTCATGCTTTATGAAAGTTTTCTGTTCACATTAATGGTTCTAGTGAGGGACATATATACAGAAATATTCTAAACATGCAGGATGTTAATCCAAATAGTTTCAAATTGACTAATTACAGTTATGTGCAGATTTTAAAATCTTGTTGTGTATGTTAAAGCTTCCGATAAGGGAAACTTGGTGGCTGTTCTTATCATAGATCCTCAGTTCTCAGGTGTAATTGACTGTTCACTAATCCCCATCCCTGTTAATTACTGTTGCCATGCCTGTCAAGGTCTGCAGTTTACAGTGATAATAGTGACAGTTACCACTTGAAAACCTTAATTTGTTTAGCTCATATTCACTTATTTCATTGCTTATTTTCAAACAGATTGTTTTACTTTCAATGTTACAAAACAAAAAGCTTTGAGCAGGAGTTCTAACAATCTGTTTGGTAACACTATGTCAGATAATGTTGGCTGTGGCTGTTCTGATAAAGAGCAGGACATAACCACTAACATTAGCCTAAACTTGACTGCATCCAGGATGAGCTTCATACAGAAATACTTCCCAGTGGATGGTGTAGTCATGAACAGGATTTTTTTTTTTAAACGTAACCTTTAACCTAAGTTGTCAAAAGTATTGAAGCATCAATACTTTTTCAATTCAGTGTGTTTCAAAACCAAACAGTGCTAACATTTGATAGTATCAAAAGTTATCCAAAGCTGTAAAAAAAAGATCTAAGTGTTCATTCAAGACTTCAGTTCAGTCTTTATTGTCCTGCCTAAAACAGAGAGTGTTCAGTGTATTTTTTCTGTACCAGCACTGTGTGCAGGTTGCTAATTGGATTAAAGAAAAGAAAATCCTATTTTGTGTATGTGGGACTCTTTTTTTTTTCGTTTTTGTTCTGGTATCAAAGAGGTAAAGAGTATTGTGTGTTGTTTTTTTTTTTTTTTAAATAATATTGCATCAAAGTTTAAAATTCTGGTATCTTGGCAACTCTAAACCTAAGCTATGATGTGTTCCCTTGATCTTGGAAGTAAAGATCAGTTACTACTTAGGTTAGGTATAATGGAATAAATTATGATACCAGTACCAATACCTTGGGATGCACCAACTGACTGGCCAGAAACCGGACCTGGAAGGTTTTCAGCATGACCGGCCAGAGACCGGTGACCAGCTGGTCAGCATTGCATATCCAATTCTGTACCAGTCAAATTCACACACGTTCTGCACAATTGTTACATCATGTGCACAGCAGACACATGGAACATCACAGCCACAACAGTGCTGGTCACAGCCACACACACGCTTGCATTAAGTCGCTGTCAGCAGTGGATTCCAAAAACAGGATAAAGAGAAGACAGTCTACAAGGAGATTCGCAGTAAACTTTTACCTCCTCAGGCTAATAATAGCCAGGAGCAGGCTACTGTTAACAGACTGACAGATAAAATCTAACTTCCAGTTCTGGCTGAAGAACAGAAGCCTGTGTTGGAAATTGATTGTGATGATTATGACAAAATTTCACACAAATGACTAATATGATAAAATAATTAAATAATGACAGATCAGCTTTCTATCAGTTCTCTGTCCTCCTCTATAAAAATAATCTGTCAGTGAAGACAGCATGTTTCTCACTGGAAATTATTCCCTGGAAGCATACATGTCAATATAGTGATAACTTCAATTTTGTCAAAATACAATTAATAGTTTTTTCCTTTGCTGTTTTCCTTCAAAATTTTCATGACATATATGAGTCTGGACAGACATGGATGTAAACTGCAACTTGACTGATTGGCAGAGGCACACAACTGTGAGGCCATTATTCTAGGATCTACCTCATTCAATAGCCCATCATGTAATAGGGAGCATTTAGGTGCCTACAGTACCACTACAGTCCTCCCCATCCAAATGGTTTTTACACAAATACATTTTGAAAGTGTTCAAATTATTGCAAAATAAGGTAAAGTTAGTGAGGAGTCCATTACAGATTGTGAAATCTAGGCGAGCACATAAACCTGTCTCCTAGAGCCTGAGGCATGTCTTCTTGAGGAGAAGAACATTTGCCTTAAAACATGGTGCATCTTCTGTATTTTATGAATTTATTTTTTATGAGATATTTCAAGTGCATAGTATAGCCGTACTTTCCAATGTTTTAGTGGCATATTGACTCACTGAACTGCCTTTTCCAGTAAATATACTACATTTAACTTCAGCACACTACAGACTGTGTGGGTTGTAGCTGCTGTGGTAATGGGTCAATCAGTTAATAGGAGAATGCTTGGTTGTGATTTGCTGCAAGCAAAACCATACATACAGGCATCTTCTTCTAAACCTGGGAACAGAAAGAATGGAATGTAGGTATCATGTGCCTGAAGAAGTTTAGACATAACTTAGTACTGGGATTTTTTTGATGCCCTAAAGGTATTGCATACTGATACCCAGCCATAGTTACTACTGAGGGCAATAAACTAGTTAAAGATGCTATGGTTGCAGCTTACTTTTCAGCAGGTGAACACAGTTTAATCGGTTGCTTGCACTTTCACTCCTGTGTATTTTATTTGAGAGGGCTAGAAAAAGGCACCTCCAAACTGTTGAAAGATGGCAAGTATCACTTACACTAGAGCTCCACGCTTTCACACGGTATGGAGAAATCCAAAGCCTAAAATGCCTGCTTTGCCTGGTTACAGTTGCTATGCTATGATTGGACAATTGCTGTTCAGGGAAGGGTTTTTAGCGAATGGCCAATTTGAGCTTTAATTGTCAGATTTCAGAATTTTCCTCTCTACCAGTCCTTGAAGCAATCGTCTTCCCATTTAGGAGTGACTTAAGGCTCTTAAGTGACTCACTGTATAAACTGTTTTTTGTTGGATTTTTTTTCATCTGCAACAACAAGCTACTTACTCTGCTCATGCAGTAGGAGAGATCTCTGAGGTCTTCATCTCATGCCCCACAGAGACCTCAAAGCATGTTACTGAATAGCAAATTCTGAAGTCTAATCGACCAAGGAACATTAGAGTGTTTGCACCCGCAGCATTTGCATGCAGACATTCTACCATCCTGCTCTAATTTGTCCAGAGAGGCACATATTGGATGACTTTCAGGATGGAACAAATGTATAAAGTGCACAGGGATCATCATCAAGACACAGCAGTAGCATCCCAGCAAACATTTGATGGACAATGATGTGTGCTGAATTTCAAACATTTCACAACAGGATCATAAAATGTGTTTAAAATGCAGAGAAAAAACATTTTTTGCGCTTTGTCGGAAACCCGCTTGTATCTCTGTGAAACACATTAGACAGGGTTGCTGATATCCCCACTGGTTCATGACTGTGGCTGTGTACTCATCCATCTTGTTCACCAATTTTTATCAGATCTCCTGTAATGATAGACAGCAAAGTTAGATCTGCTCTCCATCTATTTGAATAGTTGAATATAATGCAGGAGCTCATGGAACTGGTGACCATTAATGTGGTGTCATTTTGAAAAAATCCTAACAAGCAGTTATTTATCTCATGAAAAGATACTGCAGAAGTGTTGAAATACTATTGTGTGTGTGTGAATGTGTACACACAAGGCTAAACGGCTTGGCAGCTACAGTGTTGGTAAATGATGCAACTCCCTGAAACAAAGGTCTTCATCGTAACAAAAGGTGTGTATGTGCTTTTGTTGGCATGGAAGATATCACCGTGTGGTGACAACATCACAGTGATAAAAGAGCACGTCACAGCAGAGGCCAAGCCCTGATTACACCAACTGTGGTCACAAAAAGTCAATCACAGTACAGATATATGCTACTGGACCTTTGGAAGCCTATGAAAGCATCATTTAGTCTGGTTTGACGCCTTTTTCGAAGGGGGTGTCGAACAATGTTCAGACTTGCAGTCTGTAACCCCATGTGGCAAACTGTGATTTGTGATATTAGGCTACAAAAATAAAATTTGACTTGACTCTGCAGTACTTTATATTGCAGTTTTTAGCCAGGCTTAAACCCAGACCTGTAATTTTATAATTTTAGGGTAAAAGCCACTTAGGCTTTGGTGTCATCAATTTTTTGAGAGCACAGAGGCCAAAAGACCGTCAAATAAAATGAGGATTTTAAGTCTGTGACTTCAGACTTAAGAGCTTTAAGTCTATTGTGAGTTTGGGCTTCATGAGTAAAAAAAGTTTATATCACGCTGACACTACTGTCTGTATTAACGTGCTCCCTTTTTTGCACTTGACTGAGCATTTTCTCTCTTGCACACTCTGTCTCTGCTGCAAGTCATCAAACAACTATGGGCTTGAAATCTAACCCACCACTGGTCATGTGTGCACCGTTTCGCTTGATGTTGCTGAACGGGCAGTTTATTTAAAATTATATTCTATATCTGTTGTTGTAAAGCTGCCTGTTTGCCTGTGATGTTCTAAGTAATCTACAAAATGTTTTTCACTTATCGTTCGTTTCGTTGTTTCCTTCTGAAGATTATACAGTTACGTAAATGCAGAATGTTCAGTTACAATACCATTACACCATTTTATGCATCTTAAAGAAAACTGAGACTATACCATACAAACACTTTATTCAAAACTATGCAAATCTCCACTGGTTGCATCAGGCAGTTGTGGTAGAATTGTAGTAGATGCTTCACCATCTGTTGCCATGTGGAGATCTGCACTCATAATGCACTCATCTACTTTACATTTTTACTGTTGCCTTCCTTTCTTTATTTGCAGAGTTTTAATTATGTTCTTTTTTGTCTTTCAGAATAAGGTACTGAGCATTGATGCTGTGAAGGTGAAACTGCAGGTAAGAACAGCAATTTATCTCTTTAATCTTTTAGTCTGTTTAAATGGAGAGTCAACCTTCATTTTTGTCAAAGTGCGGTTACGTGTATGTTTTTTAATAACAAATTACCAGCAACTGTTTCCCATGGCGTAAATACCTCCCATACATCTTCATTTCCTGCTGTGGGAGGGCGAAGAAGCCCAAACGATGACTTAATGAGGCCTTAGTTAATCTCTATCAGTCAATTAGCCTGCTGCTCTGCCTGACTGAAAACACTAAAGGGAATAGCAGACTTTCCATCAGATTATCAAGCCTGGAAGTTATCAGCGAGGGACAGACAGACGTGCCGATGAATCCTCGTCATTCAAAAACAGCATTAGATACTGTCTGATGAGTTTTCTACCGCACAGTTATGCAACACTCACGTTCTTGCTCTCTTCATCTTTTTCTTCTTTAATGGATCTGTGTTCATCCATCAGCCTATCTGTCAAATGAGATGTTTCAAGTGATTTCCCAGGAATGAGTTTAATGAAACTGTACGCACTTTAAAACTACTTTAGAACATTACTTTATAATATATCATGATTTTGATGTCTTAGAGACACTGCTTGTACTCTGACAAACAATGCATGTTTTAAGAAGGTTCAAAAGAGTACACAATTGGCTTGATGTGGGCGCTGTAACTAAAAAGTAATTAGACTACTAGTTTAAAGTTGGATGAGGTGCGTGAGTGTGTGATGTAAAGATGGAGGGGTTGTACAAGAACTTGCTTCATTCAAGAACCAGTCATATGAACAGATTTGTTCTTCAGTGGTTTGTACAAGGGATTTAGGAGAACTTGCTGAATTAATCAATTTGCTCGTATTTTGAATTTTTACTTTACGAGTGGTCCAGACAAGTTGTATGAGTCATGTGCAACTGTCCCTTTTTGTTTTGTGCTCCAATGACAGTTGTGTCATCTTGGTACCTCTGTCAACCTTCTCCTGCACTTATATATGCTATGAGCTAGGCTCATCTACGTAGAAAAGAGAACCACATTTTGAACCTCATGTTAGCAGAGTGCTAGGTAACTATCTGGCCAGTCTACATCAATCATTAGCCAGCTAATCCACTAATATTTTGCTGACATAAGATGTGACGCTTTGTCACATTTATAGGAATGTTCTGTGCTGGTGTAGTTGGTTTACTTTAGCACTGCCTGTGATATTGCAGCAGTCGAAGCATAAAGTAGGAGATTAATTTGCTGTTTTCTCATATGTTGCAAGCCTCTGATTTGGCCCTTTGTAAGCATTGTCTGCAAGTATATTTTTATTCTTTGCAAGTTAATCCGTCAGTATTGCTGAACATTTCTCACTGATGGGATGTTTTTTATGTTTGCATTGATGCTTAATGCGAGATTATGGCTGTCAGTACATCATGCCACTGCAGTATGTTTGTGTAATTACTGCTCAATACATAGTCCTTTATCAAACATTTGTTTGTTTATTTGTCATTTCTATATAAGTAACTCAATGTCTGTTTCAGTTTTACTCTTTCGGTATCACCATGTTCTACAGTAGTCTGCATTAAATCTGGAGGTAGAAAGCGCCATCCTGACTCAGGTGTTGCTTATTGATGGAGTTTGGCTGTCTGTCTAATTTTGGTTATAAAACACCATTAGGAGGACAGTGTAAGGAAAGGAGAAAGTTGTCCAAACTGAGGTACCAAGTTTTCTCAACTGTTATTGGAGCACAGAACAAAAAGGGTGGGTCTTAAGAAGGGTCAGTTAGTCTGTTGTTATCCAAACCAAAGTTAATCACTAATAATTGTATATTTCATTATTTTGCAGCATTGATATAACTTAACAATCTCATCTTTAATATAATTTGGCTCGATTTGGATCTATTGATCATATCTTCACATGTATAAACATGTAGGTTTATACTGTCCGGGTGAACATCCTCCATTGCAATGCCTGATTGTGAACGTCACCTATCATGGCACTTATTCTGTCCTGTCTTTGTGCGACTTCCTCTTGACCCCCTCATCCCATTGCAGTCATCGATCACCTTGGTGTGGCGAGCTGTTTTTTTTAAAAGCCATTTTCATATCAAACACTTCTTAATTTCAGTGACAGTACAGCGTTCAGGTGACATGATATTAACAGGACTTGTTATTGTTCTCCTCTTTCTTAACTTTAGCAGATCCCTTAATTCCACTGCTGACACTGTTAAAATTATAGACTTTCCAAGCAGGACTTCAGTCTTCAAACTTGTAAACTGTCAGTTTACAAGTCTCATGAACGTGCACTCAAATATGAACAGTGGGATCATCATTTACAATGAAGTTAGGAGTGTTTGCTGAATCTGACGTGGCACACTCATAGGAGCCCACCGTACAATAAAAGAGAAAATCAATGTTCTTGGATCAGATTTCTCTCTACCAGATGATAAATGATAACAGAGTATCTAAAAATGTGCTCTAATAGTAGTACTATCACCATCAAAAATCGGGTGAGAGTAGACATCACAGTGAAATTTTCAAACATTTGCTAGTACTGCACTGATTCTCTTTTCTACCTGTTGTTTTTTTTGACAGTGTTGTTAAGTGGAGGGCTTTACCAAATCAAATAAAAGTTGGTTCACAGTGGCAGACACATGCTTGAATTTCTGATCATTAATGGTGATGATGTTCTTCCCTCCTAGATCTGGGACACTGCTGGACAGGAGCGTTTCCGGAGTGTCACACATGCTTACTACCGCGACGCGAATGGTAGGATTCCCCTGTTTGTCAGCATGAGCCTGTTTGATTGTGACTGACATCGTTCCCTCCACTTTTATCATCTCCTGAGTCCTGACACAGTCAAGCTGTTCTGACTGACATTTCATTGCCCTTGTTTACTTCAAGTTTGTTATCGACATCTGCTCCCTGTTGTGCCCTCTTTCCTGTTGGGATAGTGAAGAACACTCGAGTTGCAGCTGATTTGATAGACTACTGTGTATACACACACATATATATATATATATATGTGTGTGTGGGTGGGTGGGTGTGTGAAATCATTCGCCAGAGGCTCTGTGATGTGCAGGTTCCCTTAAGCGAGAGGCTAACCACTGGGTGGGAAAATGAGCCTGCCTCTCTCGCAGTGGGTGGTGGGACAGCTATGAGCTATTCCCGTGTGTGTTCGTGAGTGTGTATGTGTGCAGCAGTTATACCTCGAACAACCCCGCTGAGTACAGATAGTATTGTGCCTCAGGCCAACCTGAATGAGCAGGTGTTGTGGCACACACACAGACACACACAGGCACACACACTGCTGTACTGGCATAATCTCAAACACAGATCTGTTCAGCAGCATACAAAATAGCATCATAATGGGTGATTGTTGAATGCCTGTGTGTGTTCCTGTTGTATTCTTGTCATATATGTTATGTACATATGAGTCTGTGCTTGTGTGTGATTGCACATGTGCACATATTTGTGTAAGTGTGTAGAGCTGTGATGGCATCTTTTTTTTCTATAAAGCAACATATTCCTGCAGGCTAGCTGTTTAGCCCTACTGCACAAATAGTTAAGTGTTTTTTTCTTTTACTTAATTGAAGAATACTGTTATAAGAGTAGCATAGCTTCTTTAAGGAATGGGGCCGTGTGTATGTGTTCGAGCGCCATTGAGGTAGAGTGAGTGAGCAGCAGACCGAGAGTGATGGTGCTGCACGGAACTGAAACTTAAACTTAGGAAGGTGTCAGTGTGGCAGTAAATGTACAGTTCAGGTTATAGTGTGTCAGTTTATAAAAGCTGCAGCTTCTCAAGACCAAGAAAAGTCTCATCTTTTGTTTCCCAACTGCTGGAAAAGTGAAGGCAGTTAGCCCCAAAGTAACTGAGCTAAGCAGGAGAGGCTAACATGAAACAAATACTAATGCTAGCATAGCATAGTGAAAAAAAATCCATAATGATAAATCCACCTCTGAATGTGTCTGTGATTGAAAACAGGTCTTGTTGTCGTCATGTTGTTAACCATCCACTGAAAAAGACTAAACATTTGTAGTGCCTCAACATCAGATCTATATTCCAAAGTATTCCATTAAAAATACTGTAAAAGTTAATTATTTGAAAACTACATGGAGGGTTAAGTCTGTGGTTATTAATAAATGATTCATAGATCTATGATGCATTTATTGCCTCAGAATCACTAATTATGTAGACTTATATCTTCCTTTCTAGTTTGATAAATCCATATTCTTCTGATTGAAAACAGTTCTTGTTGTTGCGAGAATGTTATTAGCTGTCCAGTGGAAATCTCATGATGCCTTGGGTTGAGTGTCGACCAATCAGGGGCTCCTGACTTGTCAACCAATTAGCAGCTGTGTTCCTAACTTGTTGTGTGTAGCTCTGATCTCAAATGCATTGCACAATGGAAGGACATGAGATTGACCCTCACAAATAATGTGCAGTGATGATGGTAATGAGCTCAGCCCTGCTGTAGGGGTCACATAACTGCGGTAATCTTCACGGCCCTCTGCATGGAATTACTTTTTGTTCACATTATCTGCAGCTACACATGTGTGCTTTTTCCTTCTGAGTCAGTGAATGTGTATGTGGACAACTCTGTGTGTGCGTGTTGCTGGCCAGTTGCCCGGCGTTATTCTGATCTGTCAGTGTAACAGTTTACCCTCGCTGATCTTTAACAAGGCTCCCGGGGAGCCTCAGACCAGCTCCTCCGAGTTGTCCGTCTGTTACTGACTTTTAAATAAAGCTCATTCGCTCTGACGGGCAGGGCCAGGGGAAGCGGTCCGAATGCAGCTGTCACGAAAGCTGTCAGTTTCTGTGAACTAATGGACAGTTTTTCATGAGTCAGGCTTTGAAATGTAGCCTAAAGAGCCAACAGTTAGAGTGCTCTGCCTCGTTTCTGAGTATTGACAGGTAGAAGTGAGCAAGTCCGATGTCTAAAAAAAGACTAAATGATTATAGTGCCTCAAATTCAGATCTACATTCCAAAGCATGACACATCCAGTTTGGACAGAAACACTGCCAAAGTTCATCATTTAAAAACTCATACGGACGATGAAGTCTGTAGTTATTATTAATAAATGATTCAGAAATCCGAGATCAATGTGTGACGTGCGCTAATTGCCTCAGAATCACTAACCATGTATACTTATATCTTACTTTCTAGTATTTGTTATTCTTTTTCATCTCCACATGAAAAGCTATCCACGCACATATGCTCTGTTCTCTCAGTTACAGATATTTCTTCAGAGCTCCTCGATACAGCCAAAGTTTCCGCCACTGAACAGCTCCACTGCCATCTGCTATGATTTGAGAAAAAGATTCAAGCACATAAGGTGCTAAACTGAAAAGTAACCACAAGTCTCAATGAAAACGTCACGTGAACAGCGTGCCAGTGTTAATCAGCGAGACAGGAACATCTCCAGACTGTACAAAGATTGTACAGCAAATGAGTCATAAGCCATTGTCATTTCTTATGAATAAATGTCTGCTCTGTTGGCTCTTTCTCTCTGTTGGAGGCTGATGTCTACCCAGCATCACTCTGTTCTTACTGATGCAGATAGTGTGTAAGAAAAAAACAACAACACCACAGCACTGAAAGCTTGGAAGCAAAGATGGAGACAAAAAAAAAATTGTGATTCAGAGCAAAATTCCAGTTTCATACAATCTTGATCTTTGTAGTTTTGGATATTATTCCTTCTAGAAATATTGCAATTGTACTCAACCTGTTAATTGTTGAAATGTGGGAATGCAAGCACATTTCTTAAAAAGAACATTCAGTATACCAGCACATATAATTTCCTTGTTCAATTAGGCATTATTATCAACATTTTGGGTGTGTTCACTTTCAGTTTTACCTCCAAAAAATGGTTGAGATAATCTGGTGAAACTGTCTGATCATCTGACTGCTCATGTTTCTTGCCCAGTTGGACATGATGATGCCTCTGTGTTTCCAAGCCTCTGCAATTATTTTGGTGAGCATGATGGTATCATAACTGACAGAACAGAGCTGACACGATGGGCAAAACAATGAAAATAAGACCCCTTTCTGTAAACGACAGCTTTCCTATAATAAGCTCTTGTTTGTTTTCCTTTTGCCGCAGGGCACCCCAGTTTCTAACAGAACTAGCGGCTCTGTAATGCCTCATTTATGCTGCCTTCAAAAAGGAACGTATGAGCTCATGGTTACTACAGGGGAAGTTAAGATGCTTGGTGTTCAAGTGGTTAATTTGCGAGTTGGTTGGTTGATATTAGGGCTGCAACTAACGACTATTTTGCTAGTCGATTAGTCATTGATTATTGAAACAATTTATCTGCTACTCAGCTTATGAATCGCACAATTACTCAATGGCTCTTTTTAAGCAATAAGATTTTAAATGTAGCTTAAGGGTTTTTTTTAGGAATGTGCAACATAAAAGACAATAAAGGTGAGTACTTCATACAAAAATGTCTTTAATTAAAAAGGACTAAATGTTTCTGCTGCTTAGATTTAAATATTTTCAGTAGACAAAGAAGACATTTGTGACATTTGTGAGAGACAGAGACACAGATAGGGTCGTGTCCAGAAGGGAACCCCAGACACAGATACTTGTGTAAAAAAAAAAAAAAAAAGTATCGATTCAACATCTTTACTGAAATAAAAGTACAGGCTTTAAAATGAACTCAAAGTATAAAAGTAAAGTCTCCCTCTGAAGGACTTTTATACCTAGTGTTTCTGTAAAAAGCTAACAAAACCGTACCTTTTCTCTGCTGTCAAGTTGGTTTGTCTTGTTTCTTCTTGTTACATTGTTTGCATCTTTGCACATCTTTTACATAATTTTTGTCCTATGTCTTTTTGTTGTCTTAGTCTTGTTGCATTATTTGTTGTTTTTGTCATGCTACATCTTTTACATCGTTTTTGTCATTTTACGTCTTTTACATCACCTTTGTCATGTTATGTCTTTTACATCGATTTTGTCTTTTTGTTTTTTACATCGATTTTGTCTTGCTGTGTTTTGTATAATCTTCATATTGTTGCATTGTCTTGTCTTGTTACGTCCATTTTGATGTGCACTGATGAAAGCACCACGGAATTGTCTTTTCTGTGTGTTGCTGTCCCATCCACTTAGGTTGAAATCAGTCTTGAAGGAAGGCAACGCACAAAAATGCAATACAAAAATAATCAATAATTCCCCTCAATTGCATTCAAACTAACTAGCCTGTTTTGAAAATGCAAGGAGTTAAAAGTACAGATATCTGTGTTCAAACATAGAGACTAAAAGTAAAAAGCTGTCAGAAAAATAAATACTCAAGTAAAGTGTAGACACCTGAAAACTCTACTTAAGTACAGTCATGAACGTAACTACTTAACACCTCTGAGAGCCACTTCAGCTAGCATTGAAATACAGCAAATGTCTTGCCCAACAACAGCTCAGTAGTAGTTGTTAGATTAGAGCATGTCTTGGAGTGATACTTTGGCCATAGACAGCTACTGATGTTTGTTTTATTCAGCTTTGGCCCCAATCTTGGCTGTCATTAGGCCCTTAATGAGACAGCAAGAAGATCCAGACAATCAGTGCAAATGAGGTAGTGGTAGCAGTGAGCCCAGTGCAATCTGCCAGGCCCATCTGGTGTCGAGGGCGCTGCGAAGGTCCAGCTGGATCCAGAATTTAGACGCAGACATTTTCCCCCTTTCCCCCAGTGGAGCTGTCAGTTTGTCATTTCCACCACATGGAGCGAAACCGCGGGTGTTAAAAAAGTGGAAAAGCCAACTTAGTGGGGGAGACAAGTAACAAGAGGGGGTAGACAGCAAACGGAGGGATAGAGACATAAAATGAGAGATGGGATATTGAAAGGGATAGAAACCTGACTGGGAGAGGGTGGAAGATGAAGAAATATTCAGCAAGACTTAATTTATTCAATCAAGAAAAGACACTAGCCCAGGTTGGTTTAGACCGGAAGCACTATGCAGACAAAAGGCAAGAGCCATGAATCTGCTAATGTAGAGAAAGAGAGGAGGAATAAAAGGCTAGAGTGAAACCATTGTAGAGCTTTCAATAGACGCTTGCCCTGTAATAAAGTGGCATTACGCCTGGAAGGCAACACACTATAGCGAGTACAGAGAAATTAAAGAAGAATGGAGCTCAAGGTTTTCAAGAGTGCTCAGGTGATGCAAGAGAGTGAGTGGTTATATTTCAGCTCCTTCGTGACAAATGATGTGCAGAAGCATTGCTACTGAATGTACCTCTCAAATTATTATATTCCTCAGGAAGCACTATCCCTGAAAAAAGCCCCGTCACTACCATTAACTCTGTGTGATCAGTCATGTTGTAACATGGGTGTCACATTTGCAAATTGTGGACATTTGAGCTTGAACTGAATCTCTTCAAACATTCCTTTCCCATTGCGTTATTGCAGAATATGAGCCAACATGATGAATTTAAAGAAACAGAATGACAGAGTTAATAGATTTCATGGCACAGGTAATGGCTGCATTACAGATGGCTGCTCCAAATGGTGGTTTATGATTAAAAGGGTTGTTCGGGCTGTATTGTTCAGAATGAGGTGCTTTGGCTGCTTCATTTCTCTGTAATGGCCTTCATCACCTTCTCTTTGTTACCTGTGGGGTGAGAAGGGGGTCATAGCTTTGAAGCCACACAGCAGTTTTTAATGCCTCCACACCGGCGACAATCCTGAATGGAGGCATTAGGTTTTCGGGTTGTCCGTCTATCTATCCAGCTCAGTCTTGTGAACGCAATATCTCAGGAGTGCCTTTCGGGAATTTCTTCAGATTAGGTCAAATGCGCACTTGGATTTGAGGAGGAACTGATTGGATTTTAGTGGTCAGAGGTCACTGTGACCTCACAAAACAACATTTTTGACAAATTTAAATTTTGACCTGACGATGGTGCTAGATGAAAAGTCAGTGGATCACCAAAGTTTACAAAGGTCACAGATGTGTGGACCAAGCTGCATGGTAATCAGTCTGACAGTTGTTGAGAGCTCAACGCTCAGAGTCAAAATGTTCATGATGGCGCTCATCAGGGGATCACCAAAGTCACTATGATTAATCCTCTGTGTGAATCAATGCTTAAAATTCATCATGATCCATCCTAAAGATATTTGAATTGGACCCAAGTGTTGGACCAGTCAATCAACCAACCAAGCAGTAGACATGCATAATTTCTATTCTGAAAATAATCCAATGGCTTCAGCGTTGTTTAATTTAATAATTTAACTTTCAAATAAACATCTCAAGTGAAGAAAATACTTAAAGAACCTGCAGCTCAGCAAACTTAACTTCTTCTAAAGCACACTGTCTTTACGCAAATTAGAAAGGAGTGCTGTCAAAGTCAATATTATTGGCAGTGGTCTTTTCTAAGATAAACAAATTTAATCTTAAAAGGAATCCTGTGATGATTTACTGAATAAGGATTTCATGAAAATGAAAGATGATTTTCATTCAGTATTTCAGTGTCTCAATCAGTTGGTCTCTTTAGAAGTTTTGAAATTGTGAGGTGTGCATCCCAAGGGGAACGCAGGAGAGTTCAAGGGTCTCATGTGTCCTCCAGAGTCATGGAGGAGAGACATGGGACAAAGCTACAACGTGAGGTGAAGGGGGAGGCTGCAGTTAGTTATTGTATTTTGGCAATGGAGATATTTAAGGTACTTAAAAAATAATAAAATATAAACCTATATCATGTCATCGCTGTAGTTTGCGTTAAAAACCACAATCAAAACTTAGTGAAATCTGAACACACAGACATGATGCACATATTTTTAGACTCGCTGAAACACTTTTGAGGATATCATCTTAATTGATGTCCATAAACTCACTTAGGACATGAGTGTTCAAACAAAAGGTGCTTACAGTGCAAAAAAAAATCATCATCAGTGCACTGTAAGCACCTTTTATTTGAGCACTCATGTCTTAATTAAATAGACTATTTTGTACTTATCTCAGCCTGTGGACTTTTTTGTGGCTTTCTTGCAAAAGTGATGTGCAGGTATCTCCCTCCAGGTATTCCAGGTGTGCAGGTGTTGTCCTCCATTACCAACACGTAAGCATAGTTTCATAGCACTTTGATGCTGGCTTAGAAATCATAGAATTTCACATTTTTAAGTTTACCTCAGTATCAAAAGCCCCTTTTTCACTTGACAGAAAACCCACAAACACCCACAATCAGCAGTGATGGAAACATGGCACCTGTATGGACACACTTTTACTCATTTCGTACACAGTGAAGGCTTGATGCCTCTGTTTCATACACAGGTACTGCTTGGCTTATCAGAGTTTGACTTGATTTGGAGTTTGGATCTCGCTTGCAAGTGTGTATTTAATCGATGAAGCACTCCTCTGTAGTTGAGCATCTGCTTGATGGATAAACATTTTGTTTCCTATAAATTCACAATAGTTCCAACTTTCCAGCACGCAACTGGTTTACTCACATTCCAATAAACCTGCATGTACCTGCACGTGTTAATTTTGGTTAAAAAAAATGGTAAAAAAAAAAACAAAAAAAAAAAACCTCATGGTTGCAAATGGCTAATTTGGCATACTTTTAATGGCGCAAATTTTCCCAAATGTAAACAAAAATAGGCAAAAAAAGGGAAAACAGGGTTTTAATGACTTTTAGCCCACAAGAAACTCGCTCCTGACTTAGAAGGTGGCCGTAGTGCTCTGTCCAGGTTTCTTCACATGTAATGGTCAGTTACTCACCACCAGTCTGTTTTGCAAGATGTATTTTACTGCTATATAACCTTTAATACTACTTAATGTGATAAAGAAATAACATTTAGTTTTTTGTTTGTCTTATAGTTAGACCTTTTCTTCACTCTCAGTGTTGCAGTGTCACCAACAAGGCTGAAATGAGCCGTAACAGACAAGATGCAGGAACATAGAAAATAAGAGACAAATGACAACTATAGGACCCTCAAAGGCTGCATCAATTGCATGTTAAATCAGTGTCATTACCTCATTATGTCACCGCTCATCCCATCCTGCCTGCATCATTCTTTATTCCCTCTATTCCATCTTCTTGGGTCACTACTTTCATCGCTAATGAGCAACTCTAGGCCTCAATCATGAGCAGCTTGTGGGGGTGAAACACGCCCCGTCACAGACAGGAGGATGGACAGTGGCAGAGGGAAAGATGATCAATAGTTGAGGGGAGAAAGTTTGAAAGGGTGAAGGAAATGATAGAAAAGATGGAAGGAAAAAGATGGAGACGGATGGAGAAGAGGGAAACAGCAATTGGAAATAAAACGTTGAGGGTATTGCTCTACTACATGGGGAGCCTTGAGCTGTGCGATCCATCATCAGACTCTCTGTGTCTTTTTCTTACTCACAACACACACACACAGACACACAAACCTTACTACCTATGTTCCTGCATATTAAAACGGATGTGCAAGGTCACAGTCAAGACATCTCTGCAACTTTATTCTTGGGCATCAGTGTGAAATGAGCACACAAATGTATCTGCCTGCTTGTACTCTCCATTGAACTTATTGTCTGTACAGTTTAATATCTTGGCTCACTTTAATCGTCTTCAAATATTGATCCAACTATCATATTTCTTGTGCTTTACCTGCTCACTCCTCTTCAACGTTTATTTGAAAAGACTGGCTTCATACATTAATGGGTTCTGCTGTCACTATGCCGGGGGAATTTAGTAATCGCTTGTCGTCGTGATTGATCCACCACTTTCTAAAGTGGAGACCGTAGAATGGACCCCCGTGGACCGTGCTTAGCGAGAAGAGGAGGTAGAAATGACAACTGCTGCTGGAACTGTCACAGGAATAATGAAGGTGATGGAAGGAGGGGGATGCCGATGGCAATTTCAGATGCTCGCTCTCATTTTGTCGCTCGGTGACATCAATGCCGGGGCAGCAACTTGCCCGGAGGAATAAAGTGAAACTCATCAGTCAGCTATCACACACACACACACACACACACACACACACACACACACACACACACACACACACACACACACACACACTGGCTCTTCATTAGCAGGTGTGGAGTAATCATAGGTGTGCTTTTAATTTTCTAGGCCGTAATGGAGCAGAGGGGTGCCTGTTGGTACTTAGCTACCATTTGCAAATTAATGGAAATATTGTGGCAGCATTTTTAATGTGCATATAAATCAGTAAAACTGAAACTCCACAGTTCAGTGTCAGGCACGGGAGCTTCTCATTCTTCTTTGTAACAGGTGGCAGAAGAGATGCTTTACTTGAGTAGAAATACTACCATGTAGCAAATAAACGTACTGCTTCAAAAATACATAACTATTTTGACAGGGTAATTTCCCTGTTGATGCCAGGAACATCCCTATTATATAGACCTGTACATTTTAGGAGATATACTTATTTGCTTTCTTTATGACAAATGTATTAGTAAATCTTACTGCTATATGCAGTATAAATGCTGTGGCCCTCTGTGGTACAGTGTTTCCTCTAGGTAACATACCCATTTTGGCCCTTTACACTCACACAACACATCCCCAATTATGATTCAATACTTTAAAAAAGAGACAAGGCCCTAAGGAAACTAATAGTGGTTTAATTTGTCACGTGCCACCAGAGGTAATGTTGAATCTCTTTTTTTGTGGCCTTCCTCACATGGTTCAGCTCCATCATGTCTCGCCACTAAAATGTTCTGCCAGTGTCTTTTTCTGTAATTTTACAGTCTGGAAAAAATAATTCCCATTAATAGATGAGTAAAGTTTCATTCTGTGATTTTTGTGTACTTGGTTATGTATTATTAAGTAATGGAAAACTGTTAAAATATGAATGTTGTTTGGAAGTAACTCCATGACATTTAGGTTTATATTATACTGTTCAACCAATAAGATAGATGTAAAGTGCATTGATAACTATTTTATTTAACGCCTAAGCAGTGAGCCAAAGATGGCAGCAACACTGGAAAATGGTTGTAACATATACCGTCAGAAAAGACACACCACAAAAATTGAAAGACATTTAAATGTAACACAAATGATCAAACACTGAAATGGGACTCACTGTCTTGTCCTGAGGAGGGTTCTGATAGTTTCATTTGATAGATTGTTGATGTAAAGTTTGCTGAAATATGCTAACACTCTTTATTACATTCATTACTACCGGCTGTTCCACAATGCAGCAGTGTTGCTTGAAGGTAACATCCAGAAAAACAAACTTATGAAAAGAGTTCATTTTTTTATGTTTTTCAATATCAAATGGTTTGAATTTTAAACTGGTGAGACAATATTTTCCATCACTATTCAAATTTTTAACAATAGCTCTCTTGTTGCATTCTTTACCGTTATGGTACGTGTGTTTTCTTTTTTCTAAATTATGTTTACTTGGTCTATTTTGTTACAAAAAAACATCACAAACAATCTTTTACCTGTTGGAATGTAATGTGTACCATACAGGGATATCGATGATTAGTATACCACAGCACAAATTCTGGAAGGGGGGGTGCAGCTGGTCAGGCTCTGTACAAAGTTTCACTTCTAAACTTTACAAATGAACATTTATTGACATTTATTTTGTTTAAGCCATACACAAACAGAAGTGTAAAAGGGTTATGGGAGTGAGATTTTTTTTTTTTTTTTTTATTTTTTGCCATGCCAGTGAGAAGAGTCATCAGAACAGAACAAGTACTCGCCAAATGTAACTACCAGCACCACCTACGGTGGCCGTGAAACTCAAAAGGCCATAGCTAACTTTTTCTTATGCAGTCACCCTCTCTCTTTCCCTGTGTTTCCTGTCTCTGTGCCATCACCCCATCCAATAAAGGCCGATACTGTGTTATGGGTGGTTGATTTCAGGATCATTATTTTCCAAAACCTAAAAGTCAACAATCATAAAAACCCCCAGTGTTTTGCAGCCGTATGTCTATTTACATTTGTATGCATGCATGACTTGTTTATGTGACTTATATTCAAGTGAAGGAGAGCAGTCAAGGTCGACCAGTCATTATTGATGCAGATTATCATCTGAGAGATGATGGATGGCAGCACTCTTTATGGATCACTTCACTCCATCAAACTCCATCCCTTCCTGCTCAGGGTTTCTTTGATAGTCAAGGTGGTAGTGGTTGACAAAGTCAAATAGTTCATATTGTGTGTAATATGGCATGCTGGCAGGCTGCATTTGGGTCAAGCAGGTAAAAGTTTTATTGTTCTGTTTCCAATATGCAGTAAAGAGTGGTTATAAATTTTGAATATAATTAAAACCCTGTTAAATACTATATCAACCAAAACCAAAATGAAATTTTCAGAAATTGTCGTCAACCCACAAAACATCCATATACCTAAATGGTAAGACAGGCTATCTGTCTTTTGAAATTCCAAAAACTAATCATTTGAGCGTTTTCTGACAAGTTTTGGCAAATAGAACTGGTTGCTTAAGTTTAGGGAAAGATTGTGTTGTGCTTGTGTTTAAATAAACTGCTTAAAGTTTTTATGATAGACTCGGGCTGTCTGACGGGCAGAGGTGAAAAAAAAATAAAAAGGGCACCAGTGTGCTGAAGGTTCTGATGCATTTATGATGAAACAGATCCAATGCCAGGTTTAGATTAAAATTGTTTTATTACATGACTTAAAATACAGCAACTACTACACCTCTGTAATAGAACACACAGGGAACAAACTAACCATTCAAAGGCACGAAGAGGCCAAATGATTTTCTAGCATGTAGGGCCACCAACAAGTTTTGCTTCTACCACCTTTACTTATCCATTATTGTCAGAAAAAAGTTAACACATCTTTCCTAAAACGTTTCTTGTGTGTTGCAGTGCTGCTTTTGGTGAACAGATGGGGTAGTTTAACACTTAACACCTGAGTGAATTTTATTTATTTATGTCATTTTATATACAGTGTTTGGCAAATTATTCTGGAAGTGTGATAAGTTACTTTTTACTATTTACTCATCCAAAAAATATTACTTTACTCATTACTTGGCATCAAAAGTAATTAGCTATGTTACTTGTGTGGTGGTAATAAAGGTCTACCTCTACGGTTAATTAAAATTAACATTTTGATTAATAGTAGATGGGTCATGGGTCACTCTCATAACTTCTTTGATTATTTAATTGTGTGTTCTCTGGAGTTTCCTCTGTCCTGTCAAGTTTATAACTACAGCTTTTAGTTTTGCTGCTTGACTGTCCCACATATTTATGGCAGTGGCATTACTGCACACATGAAAACGAAACTGAAAGCAGCCTCTCTAATCATTAAGAAAGAAGAGTTAAAGAAACAGTTAGACATCAATGCAGCACACAATAAAGAAACCATCTGCAAAGCTTGCATTGCTCAACATCATTTAAAAGGTAATATAGCCTACAGGGATGACTAGAGGTGCGGGTGTGGGTCTCTAAATTGGAGAAAATAGTATGTTTGTGTGGATGATTCATGGAGACATGCAGACTTGGATGAACTCAGAGCCCAGCTGCCATTACAAATCACGTAACACAGTGTTACTTGGATTAGTGCCTGTAATGTAACTACTGATTCGAAAATTGTGATTCCTTGCACTACTCATTACTGGGAAAAGTAATATTACAGTAACGAGTTACTGAGTAAAGTGTTCCTGTTCAACACTGATAATGTAACACTTTATAGCACTTTATATTCCATGTCAGCCTCTCTCATTAGGATACATGTCTTCTCATCATGGTTTGTCCTCTAGTCTCACCGTCCCTTGGAGAGGTTACAGGTCTTATCATCAGTGTGTCTGTCTGCGTTTCCATGATCATTGCACTCACCTTTTTGTCTCAGCCTGTCTGCATCCTGTCTCCTCACTGTTTATCTTTCTCTGTTCCTCTTCACTTTAGCTTGACTTCTCTCCATCTTTCAAAGTTGTTATTTCTGTCCTGTGTATTCTATTTTGCAACCACAATGTAGCCCGCCTGTGATAACAAAACTCTGCGTCTCTTCTGCTGGTTTGAGAAAGTTCTGCTGCTTCATCTGTCTTGCGCTCTTGGCAAGATGTAATTGGATTAGGGGAGGGTGAAAGAAAGCAACTCCTCACGGTTTACTCCGGTCTTCTGGTAGCTGATAAACACAGGAGCCACGCAGGAGGAAATTAACTCGTGGGGCAGGTCATATCTCTCTCCTTCTGTTTCTTTCTCTTTACCCTCCCTCTCCTCTCTACCCATCTCTGTGTTTCCTCAGTTTGACAGAGCCAGACCACGCTCACGGTGATTACAACTCATTAAACACCCTTCACGGACTTGTCTGGTTGGAATAAACAAATAGAGGGCTTAATCTGAAATAGATTGGTGAAAATGCAGCTCCAGCCGGAGTAGAGGTGTACGTAGGGGTTAGGAGAAAGTGTAGGAATGAGGGTGCAGTGAGATGTAAGTAAGGGGAAGGTGGCTGAAGGGATTACATGCAGTAGGAGGAGGAGAGGTGCAGCTGTGGAGGTAATTAGCTAATTTTTCCAAGTGAAGGTTGATCCAGCTGAGAAAATGAGCTGCAATTGCCCTTGTAGGTGTAATGAGTTTTTCTCTCTGATGGAACAGTATAATACACAACCTCCACTTTGTTCTGGAAAACACTTGAGGTGATATTATCCTGTATGTCAGTGTGGTGTATTTAGAACTCACATGTGTGTTTATGTAGTCAGGTTTAATACTAAAGCAGTGGTTTGCTCAGGTAACAGTGGAAGACATTTCACAGGTTTTTCTCTGTTCAACTACAACTACATATTTGACTGATTTCACAAACTGACATATAGTCACTGGTGCTGCAAAATATGTGTATGGCTTTGTTGTGATAAACAGTGCATATGTAATATATTATTAAAATGTTCATCAATTTGTAAACTACCTGTGAATCTGCATCAAAACACACAAGTATGGGATACATGTGTTCTAAAATGTTAAAATATCAGCTCTTCTTGGGTTTGCTCCAGGATCTGAAAATCTAAAGTCAGACTCTAAATTTAAAAAGAGACTTGGTCAGTGCCTTTTTAAGCTTTAATAAATGAGCATTACAGCAGTGATTCACAAAGGGCTTTAGTCAACCAAAGAAAATCTTGGTCGACTGCAATTCTGCCTACTCTTTTCCGCCAATTATTTGGTTGTCGGGGTGAAAAAATATGCACTTTATCACTAGATAATTAAGTGCTGCTAGCTGAAATGAGTGCTAATCAGAGTTACACAACATTTCCAAGCAAATGAATTCCTGCAGTTTCACAGTTTCTTTTTCACACGTAGCTATGTCATTACCTTCGGGCAATGTCTATTAAGTAAGGTTACATACAGCGGCAATAGAAACACTCACAAACACACACACACACACCAGTGACAAGGATCACAGAACAGAACTGGCCAGCTTCTGTGAAAGTATGAACTTTATTTAATTGCATCGAATGAGGCTTAATGTTTTTTCTTAACTGTCCCTCAGTATTACAAAATTAATATTGCCCCAACCTGTGGAAGTAGCTGCATTAGCTGTTCAACATGGTAACGGCAAGTTAAACAGGATAACCTACAAAGTTAACACTAAAATATAAAACATAGAAAACTTAAAGCTTTTGAGTTTGATGCCGGGACAGCTGTTATCTTTCTATCATTGAGTTTGTACTGTTACCGGCCCTCATTCAGAAAGCAGTGCGGTGAAGTAAATTCAAAGAAATAAAATGAATCCACATAGCTCTTCTGTTCTTTGAGACTGGGAACCCATGTAGCAACTTATGCTGGTACTTTGACACAGTGTCACTAAGTTTGGAACCAGTAAATGTTCAGTAAATATCCTATCACTAAAAAATAAAGTACATGAGAATGAGAATTTGTTTGGTCAATCAACCAACTAGAAGGTGTCATCCCTAAATTCACATGAGGGACTTTTGATCTGCCACTTCTATTTTTAAAGTTTGTTAAGGTTAAAGCAACTGAAACTACTTCCACTGATTCAAGTATGATTAGTTTCCCTGATGATGCTTTTTTTTAAAACGTTGATTGCTGGATTGAATGGCAATGACTAAACAGTCTCCAGGTTTTTGTTGTCCCTTGATATGTTAATATTTTATGCATTTTATCATGTTCTGTGTGCCTTAGTCCATGTGCCTAAGTCTCTGTGTGTTCTATATTTTATCTAGTTGTAAAGCAAATTTCCCCTCGGGGGCAGTAAAGTTGTTTTGGAGCTTTCACAGATGAGATCATATGATCTTCCTGAAGCTGCTGAAGTTTGCCCAAATGTCATGGGATGGTACACTGTAAGACATTTCAAGCTGTTTCAACTTGCAAATGAAAGTTCACCTGCTGCCTTGAAAACACAAGTTAACTCAACTTGAGGATAATCTTTGTTTCAACTCAAAAGTTGAAGTTCATCAAGTTGATATGACTACAATGTTCTAGTACTCTCAACGTTGTTTTTCAAGTTGTCCAAGTTTATTTAACTTTTAACCACTAGTTGTTTCAACTTTTTACTGTAAGTTAAAACAAAGAATTATTTTACATTTTCAGTGCATGAAAACTTAATTTACCTAGTCCAACTAACTCACATTTCTGCATTGTTATAACTCATAGTTCAAAGTTAAACTAACTTATCGACATTTATACAACTTGCCATTTCGAGTCAAGAGGATTTAACTTTAAAATTTGTTGCAACTTAGATGTACAAATTATCTTGACTGATAATTCCAAGTTTTATTTTAGTAACAATCTCACAGCCTCTCTGTTTAGAAATATACATTTTATTTGAAAAACAATGTTACACAGCTTAAACATTAAGTTTTGATCTCAAACATGCCTTCACACCTAAATAGGTGGGTTGACGCTGAACAATCAGGCTCATGTAAGACAATCAATGGGTTCATAAAATCCTGAGATGAACAAGAACAATGTTGCATGTTGGTAAATCTTAACCATTCTTTTACAAAACAGCTGACTTTTAACACATCAGTCTCAGTTATGATAACTGCCAGTGTTGGGGTTGAGAGAAACAGTAAACAGTTTTATACAAATCCAAATATAAACAAGAACAATATGATACAATGTATCATGATACAATCCCAAATAACAAAAGTTTAACAAATCTGCTGGTTCCCACATTCTTCCAAAACTTGAAATGAGAATAAGAAAGATGAAAAAAAGAGAAACAGAGTTTGAGGTATTGTGGAGTTCTACTGAGACAAATTAAGGGATGCCGAGAGCTTTCTAAAACCATACAACAAACTTCCATCTCTAGATAGCAGATCTCTTTAAAACAACACTCAAGTAAAATTGTTCTTTTGTTAACATAGTTAGGACCTCACCAAAGGTTCTTACACATTTTAACAAACCTACAGTTCAGAACAGTGTGCAAGGTCTTCACCTTTTAATTTATGCTCTTTTCTTGACTTGCTTGGTCCATAACTGACTTATGTTGTACAAACTACACTTTAAAAACTATTAATTTGTGTAAAGGTGATATCTTGGCAGCTTTATCTATATCTGACCTGCACTGTACAAACTACACTGCTGGAAACACAAACAATTTATGAAGAACAATCCCAGAGTCCAAACACTACGTTTTCTTCTACAAGGAGCTAAAGATGGGCATTCATTTGTTTACAGGTGATATCTGAGCAATTTATTTCTGAGACCATGGATTCTTGCTGAACAATGGTCCGGTTTTATGCTCATGATGACCCTCTTAAGGAATTCAAAGGAGTACTTCATGTTGCAGGGGTACTCAAGGTTAAGGCAGTAGATATCACCCATTAACATGGCAAAGCCTGTGGGCACATCTTTGAGGTCATGAACGATGATCGTCTCCTCTACCACCACAGCCATGTTAAAGACGTCCAGAGGAAATGCATCATGGAGAGGGCCTTTGTGTCCAATAAGCAGTCGGACCTGCATTCCTTTCATTATCGCATCGAGGGTTTCTCCATGAGCCTAATGACAAAGACATACACATCTCAACTGACATCTCCTGTTTGTATTTTAAAAAATGCAAAACAACAATATACAAATTGCTATTATTACATTTTAGATATTAGTAGCCTCAAAACAGACTGTATTTTGTTGTGCCAATGCCAAAATCAAGTCATTTTTTTGTGTTAGTTCATCATTAAAGTAACTTGGTGTTCATTTATCTGTTCTTTTAACCACAAATCAAGCTCACTCTAATATTGGATCAAACATCATGTTAGGGGTTAAAGCAGTTTTCTAATGAAAAACTGTCCAACATTTCCTGGATATTTTTTAATGACTAATCAATAATCGATTGTTAAGGCAGCCAATTATCAATTAAAGAAACTGACTGAAATTTGCATCCCTACCAATAAATGAAGACCACTTAAAATGTGTGTAATGAATTTTAATTTACCAGTGGTTACTTTTCCCCCAAGTATTTAACGTACAATTTCAAGACTTTAACCTATAAATAAGATTATTTTTTACAATGCTAGAAAAACATGACATTAAGAGGACAATACAAGACAAACAGCAAGGTTTGGTGTTCTGTATAATGCTTTAGAGTTGGGGGGTGTGTGTCCATGTGAGTATGGGGACTGACATGTTGAAGTATGGTGTAGCTTAACCCACAGTAAGAATTTTTACACAATTTCTATAAAAAATTCTTTGGCAATGGCAATGTCTCAGAGAAAAGTGAGTGTAGTATAAAATGTGTTAATATACTGACTTACATCACACATCCTGATTACATCGGAGGAATCCTCTGAAAGAAACTGAGGAAGACCAAGTAGGGCAGCTGCTCTCCTGTTTTGGCTTGTGTCCTCCAGGAAAAAATAAGACAAGAGTTTCAGTGAATCCTAAGCTAGAATCCAAATTTTAGTAAACATTAGCAATGTTTTTCTCTATGCCGTACATACCTCTTTTTGAAGACACTCCAGAATTCCACTCAGGGTCAACTTTCTGCTCAATGACAGCAGCTTTGTACACTCCCAAAAGACTTGGCACCATGTCATCCAGGAATGACTCCAGCAGGTCTGTAGTGACAATTCTGCGGAACTCAGCGCTTAGCTGAAACAGACATAACAAAACAGCAGCGAAAAAGCATGAGTGAGGGAAAATCAGAGCAGCATAGCGCTGTAATGGTAGGAACAAAGAAATCACAAATATCACTGCAAGAAAGAGAACATGCTTGTTGTGGAAGAAGCATTCAGATACCTCATTAAAAGCATCAATACTGCACTGCAAGTCAAAGTACGTTCAAAACATTACTTGCGTGAAGTATGCAAGCATTATCAGCAAATGTAAGGCACTAAAAGTAAAATTATTCATGTTGTAGTTATATCTCCCCCCTCAGTCAGTGTTTTACTGTTATATCTGATGCCTATGGATTAGTATCACTACTGCATTGAAATTAAAAACATCTGGAGATACATGGTTTCACTGAACAGGAAGGGGATGACAAATTGCAATCTGAAAGTAACTAAATAAATCAGACAAATGTAGTGCAGTAAAAAGTAAAATATTTGCCGTGAGAGGTAGAGGAGTAAAAGTAAACAACTGTACAAAAAAAGAAATACTCCAGTGAAGTACAAGTACCTATAATTTGTACCTAGTAAACTGTAACTGAATAAAGTACTTGAGTAAATGACTTTCACTTCCACTACTGTTTTTGACTATACATAACAAAATACAGGAATTGTATGCAGTACTGAGTTGGCAAAGGATTACCTGTCTTTGACTAAACAGTGCAGACCATCTGTCCATGACTTCAGAGATGAGTGGCTCATCACCGATGACCTCCTGTCTTTGTTGGGTGGAGAAATAAAATTACATAAATCAATAAATAGCCTACAAACACTGTTGATTTCTTCACATTTAGCTGACATTAAAAACTAATAGGGTTCAGAATACTTGAGGATACACTTGCAGGAGTTTATTTAATTTGCAACAAACATTACGTAGCCTATATATGCAAATGAGCCATGTGCTTTTTACGCAAAATAGCCATGCAAGCTGCCTCAGAGCCTGCACCTTGTTTCAGTTGTATTATCATTCATTGTAAGGGTAGCGGATGTTTATATCTCTCTTCCCAAAATTAATTTAATGTTACATCCTCCCTGATCCTATTTTTATCGGTGGGGACAACTGGAGGTCCTTAAGCTGGAGCCTGTGCTCCACAACGGAAGTTTTTGCGGATTGATTTCAGGATTTTCTGAATTGATATTAAATTGAATGTACTGACGTTACAGGCTAAACCAAGCACAAAGTCAGTCTCAATGTATCAGTCTTGTCTGCACCACACACACACACACACACACACACACACACACACACACACACTCTCACACACACACACACACACACAGAGCGGGGTAAAGGCGACGAGAAAACGTCCGCTCTCAGTTTGAGTTGTAACTTAATGTTATCTCTGCAGCATGCTCAGAACGGTTAAGGTCACAAGTAATTATCGGCATATAAATAATTATTAAACAACATTAATAAATTAACTTTTCTACTTACTGGTCGATATAAATGCAAGGAGCGAACAAAGCCATTGAATGTCAATCTTCCAGCATCTTATTTTCTCCTGGACTTAACTGTCTAATCAGCTAACTTTACTAAGCTAATGTTAATGACCGCTAGCAAACCATGGTAGTTAGTTCAGTGGCCCACAAATGAAAAACAAATATTTAAAACTAACCCTAAGTGCTGTATTTTCACATTTTTTGCATCTTTCAAAAGCTGACTGATTAACGTTAAGTCAGTCCACCATGAGTCATGTATGAAATTTTTAAGCTGACATCAAGGTCAAGTATTTAGTCTTTCCAGGTTATTAATAAGCACTAAGTCAGGTTAATGTACATAGTTAACTCTACTGAAGTTACAGCATCCAAACTTATGGAAGACAACCTAACATTTTAATATAATGTTAATTTAAACTCACCTCACAGCAGAAATAAAGTCCACTCCGTAACGTTTCCCCGCTCCTCCTTGCAGAGTGTCGGTTAACCTGTATTACTCCGCCTCAATTGGAAGGCCGTTACACAGACACAGACTCCCTCCGCCAGTGGCAGATCCTTTCTCATTCACCTCAAAGTGACCCTATTTGATTAGGAATTCAAATATGTGACTTGTCTTCAGGATATAACAATAATTATGTCCATGCTTCAACCATACCATCACTTTAAAGGGGAATTTATTTTAAATTCAAATATGGCCACACCCCTTTTTTTCTCTTGCTCCAACCCCCTTCTCCCGCTGTTTTTCTTGTCTCTCTTTTTTCTACAGATAACTTACAAAGACAAGTTAAGTCAACTTGGACAGAGCTTACAAAAATTTGAAATAGTCAAGACAATGAATTAATGTAAGTTTAACGTTCGAAAACTAGAACAGCCAAGTTCAAAATCCAAAACTTGTCAGAGCTCTTTGAGTTAAAGAGAAACAGTAAGTGAACATAACTAAATGGGGCTGCAATGTTTTACAGTGTAGATGCTCAAATTTCCACTCCTCTGAGCATTTTAAGGACTTCTTGTCCATGTAAAGTAAGAGTGAAAATTCATTCTTGACCTTTTAAACAGCAGCTGACAAAACAATCTCACCACAAGTTCCATCAGTAGCTGTTTTGGAGATTTAGCTTAGATAAAGTTAGGAAAAGGTCATGGTAATGATTAAAAGAAACCAATGACAGCTGATGGCTGTTGGCAGGAGGCAGGATGCATTTAGGATGCATTTATTTACTGTGACCTCCACCATGAAGACATTTCAGCATAAAAACAAAGTCACCTTTTCTCTGTCTTTGCTTCTTGCATACATTACAGTTGTCATTGTTTGAACATCTACGAGAAACTGCTTGTCAGGGAAATGTGAAGATAACGTTAAAGGGGAATTCCACCAATCTGACACACAATAGTCAGATTCAGGTTTTGGATTACTATTGGATAGGGATGCAACGGATCAAAAAACTCACGGTTCGGATCGTATCATGGTTTTGAGTCACGGATCGGATCATTTTTTGGATCAGCAAAAAAGAAAAAATTAGGGTTAGGGTTGGTGGGATTAGGGTTAAATTATTTTAAAAATGCACTTGGCTTTGATCTCTGTCTGTGTGCAATTATCACCATAGTTAGGTAATGTAATAATAATGATAATAGTAATGATAATGGTAATAATATTAAAAACTTCAAACTTATACAGTACTGTAGTATGTATATACTAGGGATGTTCCTGGCGACTAACTTCCCTGTCAATTAAACGCAAAATTTAATTTAGACTAGTTGACTAGTCTAACACTACGAAAACAGTCAGAAAGCAGTTAAAATTGAGCAGAATTTTTAAATTTATAATGTTAAACACTGTCCGAAGAAAAAATATTGTGTGTATTAAGAGCCATTTGAAGCTGTGAAACACCAAATCGTACTTTAAATGCAATACAAATGCACATTAACTTACAAAACATTACAACAACTCACTAAATGCTTCAACTTTTCAGACCAAAGAGGATCACGGAGTCTGCAGGTAAACGACCCGGAGCTGACGTTAGCTACCAGTCTGCTACACAGTGTGGTTAACGTTAGCAGTGCTAGCAGCAGCAACAGCAGCAGCAGCAGCAGCAGCAGCTCCACTTGCAGGTTTATGTCTGTGTCTGTGTTTAATGTGGTCACATGTTGCTCCAGTCAAGTGATTATATATCAGCTTATTATGTTACAGTCTACATTCAACATTATTTCCATTGTCATGTCCATTAAAACACTGCCAAACCTTGATGGTTTTATTAGCTGTCATCTGTCCAACTTTGCTGATATAAACATCCGGGGTTGCCTAGGCGATCGGGGCGTGTACACTGGGCGAGAGGGGCTGCCGTCAGTGCTGCAGTGACAGTGCCGCAGCCCTGACTAGTGACGGCTTTTAAATCAGTCGCTCTTAAAACAAAAAAACAGCAACCGCACACTCACAACACTGTGCAATCATCAATTTATTTCTGCAAGCTTTCGGTCTATGACCTTCTTCAGGCATCAGTCGCTCTTAGCAGAGATGCACTGCAGCATCTGTCCTGTCTTTTCACTGCAAGTCTGCATTGAGATTTCAGGTATTATAACTTATATAAAAGTAACAGTGACCGTAAAACGTCCGCGGATCACATACGTGTCGAACCATGGAGGGTGATCCGTACAGGACACAGGTTAACTGCGATCCTTTGCACCCTACTATTGGATATGTGAATGAAGTTGCACAGTATAGTGAATTGTGATAAATGTCCGCAAGTGATGTCACTTGAGTCAGCATTGGCTGAAGACTACAGGTTTTGAAAATGGTAGAAATTTGGTGCTGTGGAGTTAGAAAGAAGTGAAGGGGTAACGAAGTAAGGAGTAACGGCCAATGTGGCCAGGCTTAATGGATATCTGGACCAAGACTTCCTTTTCCATCTGCTCGTCATTGTTTACAGTTTGATTAACAACTTGAGACTTGAGAATGGAGTTTGAAGATAATTTATATGAACAGATATCTGTGTATGAATGCAGATAATAAAAGTAAATAAATAAATAAATAAATAAATAAATGCAATGCTAAATGGTTGTCAGATGATAACTGTTGGATTCCAAGATTGCATTTTAGCCAATGTGTTCTGCCACTTTTACTTCTGATACCAAAATTGTGTCCTTTGCCCACAGATTCTGCTTATTCATTTGCAGATATCTGTTTAGAGAGATAACAAAGTGGATAATTGGACAGATTTTGTCGAGCAAGAAGAATGCCTGGAATTAAAAAGACAGCAGTTTGGCTGCATCAGTTTTGATCCTTGAACTGTCCTTTGTGAGTCCCTCAAGGTATACGAATGCAATGCTAAATCTGTCTTGGAACATTTGAACAATCCTGGCATTTTTCCAGTGAGACCAGTTGACCATGGTCTAACTTTGCAAAATTAATTCAAATCTTATAAGAAATTTTGATGATTTCCTGTTAACACACAATCAGGACAATTTACAGAATTCCTCTTGCAGAGTTAATACATTTTTATAGCTGCATAGGTCACTCTATAGATTGGTCGGTCAGTCAGTCCACCAAAACTTTGGCGGCCACCATTTTGCCCTAGGACGCTTAAATTTGGAATGGAGGTCAAGTTTGTTTGTGTTTATGCCATTACCTACATGGGGGCGTGATCATGGGAGTGGCCTATTGCAAAGAGGCACAAAACTTCCAAATGGAAAGGTTGGTCATGAGCCGAAGAGACAGCTGATTAAGTGTTTGTGACAACTGGCAAAAATGGGGCATGGTTGCAGGCGAGGCCTATAACAAAAGGGCACCTAACTTCTGATGGGTTCATGTACCATGACCAAACTCATGACCTGTTTGCTGAGACATATGATGCCTCCCACAAGAGTCTACGACAAGAGAGTTGGTATCTCAGTGGTGCCTGCCCCTACACTTTAGCCACACCCTTTTTATTACCCATTACTTTTTTGTTTTAGGCACTGGTGGGAGTCATCATTGGACTTAACCAGAGTTAATTTTTCATTGGCACTGTTTTGCCTCGCCCCCTATATTAGCCATGTTATCAGAGTAGAGTGTCATTGGACTCGTACTCCGCTCCTGTACTTCAGGAATGGAGGTATATGGTTATATGTGTGTGTGTGACTGCCTGCACAGGTGGATGCATGCATGTATGTACACTGAAATAGTGAATTTGTAAAAAAAAAATTTTTTAAATCATTTTATTGGTCCATGGGATCCTTTGCTCTTTTGTAGCTTCTGACCTTGCTTTGTGGAGTATCATGGCCATGGGAGAGGGTGTAACATAACAGAACAAAGTACTACAGTATTAACCATGATATAACCAATAAAATCTCATAAAACTCTACAGTGCTATAGAAAACTGAATTAAATCATCTTATTTCATTTTATTCTTATTGTTTTGTTATAGAGCCATCTGTACTGTGCTGGCTACCTTGATGTTTTCAGCAGGAAATAAAATCAGCTCTCCATGTGAATGAGATAACTTAATCATCCATAATAAATAACTCTGTGCTAGATCAAAAGCTATTCGTGAAATTACATGGAAATTGGAAAGAAATGGATTCACAGATTTGCCATTTATGACAAACAAGGGCAGAGATGAAAGACAGAATTATAGAGCATTAAAAAGTCTATGACTCTGTAAAGGCTAATTGAATTGAAAATATAAGAAGAATCCTACACCTTTATGTAATAAGAGACTGACCTTTTTCGAGACACTCTGATCTGCAGTTCTGAGCAAAAGAGGAAATTATTCCCATCCAAGGGTTTAATGACACTAATGCTGGTCATAATTAAACAGTTACAGTGACTGTAGAGGAATACATATTTGTGATTTGATTAAATAAATTGTGGATTGATAATCAGCAGCACATCCCCTCTGAACTTCTGTCTTTTATGAATTCGACAATTATCAGTTTCTTTAGTCACAAAATGACTCTAAATGAGATTTCTGCATGTGGTCTAGTACAGGAAAAGCTCAAATGTGTCTGTTTTCTTCTTCTCTCTCCTTAGCTCTCCTCCTTCTGTATGACGTCACTAACAAAGCGTCCTTCGACAACATCCGGGTAAGAACAACCACACTTGGACTTTTCTGTCTGCCACATTTTCCCTCTTTCTTCACTTCTTTGATGTATTTAACTGCTGTTCCGTCTTGTCTTGTGTCAGTCCCCCAAAAATATTTTCTGAAAATTGAGCAGTTATTGAATGTTTGTTGTTAAATTCAAACCAAACCTCTGGGAGTGAATTACTGTTCCAAGTGAAGTAGTTCAAGTATTTTGCTGTCTTGTTTACGAGGGAGAATAAATTGAAACATGGGGTCGACAGGTGAATTGGTGCAGTGTCACCTTTAATGTGGGTGTTACTACGTTGCTACTGGACCATTGTGGTGAAGAGCAAGCTGAGTATGAAGGTGAAGCTCTCAATTTAACCATCAATCTAAGTTTCAATCCTGACCGAAAGAATAAGATAGTGGATGCTATCGGACAAAATGAGTTTCCTCTGTTCACCCTTAGAGATAAGGTACGGGGCCCAGAGTAGAGCTGTTGCACCTTAGTGCCGACAGGGATGTGATAAGGATATGTCCTCAGTGCCTCCCTTTGGAAGTTTTGTGGTCACATCCAACTGGTAAAGTGGGGCCAGAACATGATGGATTATATCTTATCTAGGGTTGTTTCAATACTGAGATCAGTATTGGAAAATGCCTCCAATATTGCCTGGAACGAGTATTGGTAAGTACCAATACCATGTAATTTATTAGCTCTGAAACAGGACTCTGCTACTTCCCAGAACTGTCCAGTATGATCAAAAAATCATCAGATTGAGTTGCAAAGTGTGTGGAATTGTGGTCAGCTCATGGAAGATGGAAGCCTGGTTTCTTGAGTCTTTGGAATAATCCAGTGGATTGTCTATTTCCCAGTTGAAGTTTCTACAGGAGTTGCTGGCAGTCGTGGCGAAGCTCAGGCTGATGCTGCAAACCAGACTGAGGCAGGGTACCGTAGGATCAATCAGTCAGAAACTGAGTACCTGGTGTATATATACTCAATCTCTGTTATTGAACTGCAAATACAGTTTACAGTGGATCTGTGGAAAGACTTTAACAGTTACCTGTTTTTGTGAACTGGATTGGACTGAACCATTTTCAGGTTGTGGTGAAAACAAAACAGACTCTTTGCCAAGTATATTGGACTGTGAGATAGTATTAGTAGTTATTTAGTATTAGTACTCTGTATCTCTTGGGAATGCCTCTGGATCACCCAGGAGGAAGACACTGCTGGGGAGAGGAGCATTTGGACTACTGTTCTTGCTGCCACCAAGACACTGCTCCTGATAAGTGGCGGAAAATTTAATGGAATGGCTTTTTTTTGCACATTAACACGATTCAGGAGTTCTTGTATTACCCCCCAATTTCACTCTATGTAACTGCAGTAAATTGTCTGGCTGCCTGAAGGGTGTAGTGATTCTTGCATGCTTGAAATCACCGTTGATCCCTCAGGAGGAACAAATTCAATGCTACCCCGTGTCACTTGGTAACAGTGATACTCACCCTTTAACATTTAGATGAAGGTGCTGGGAATAGCACTGCCTGTTTGGGAGATTTGTAGATTCATGTTGAAGCTTGTCTGACACTAATTTTGGGTTAGTATTGGGTTAGTTAGGACATCTAAAGTGTGATTTTACATGGATTTTACAGTTCTTTTTTTCATCTTTGTCAGTCAGTGTATATTACAGTGACAGGATAAAACAGATAGAACTTACAAATATGGACAGTGATTTCAATGAGGAATTACAAATAATGGAAATCATAACATAATTTTATAGGTGTCAAACTTATTTAAAAAAACATCCTGGTGATAATGTGTGCTGATGGCTGGAGAGAGGGTTGGAGAACAAGTTTCAGCTCTTGTTTTTTTAGCTGCGTCATTGTACAGTGCACTGCAACAGGGTGGCAGATAGTAAGCTTTCAAGCGAGTCTCTAAATCACCACAAACAACAAAACTAAGTGTGATGGAAGAGGAGAAGAGTGATTAAATGGAATGCAGGTGACACGATGTCAGCCACTTCACCAGACCGCAAAGAGGACTACATTAGATTATGGCACAGATGAGTGTGACTCAAATCCTGTGCACTGTAGAATAATTTCTCTTCATGTAAACAAAGCAGAAACATCATTTGGATTGTACAAGTTAGGATAGCACTCATGGAAAGTGCTCAGTTGAATACAAAAGCTGTCAAAGTAAACTGCAGGGGTGCCCATTCACTCACGCTCCCAGCAGGGATCAGAGGATAACGATGAGGACAGCGAGGGAGGATGACCACAGTGGCAACAAATGAAGGGAGGTGACAGAAACTGAAGAGGAGCAGGGGCTGCAGATTAGAGCTCATTTTTTCCCAAATGGACCCATCTCTTTGTAGTCGCAGCAGTGTCTCTCCTGTGCACTCAGCTCCCACTGTGATTTTCCAACCATCTCCTGCCCAATTTTGGTGCCACTCCCCTCATCCCGTGTAGGTGCATTACTCTCCTTTGATTAACGCACAGCAGAGTTAAGAGCAGAATATGGCCATTATAAAAGAGTGTGTGTTACACATCAAGGAGAGGAATGGCTCTAGAGCCATCTGGCAGACTTGATGCATTTACATCTGAAGTCTGTGTATGTGTGTGTATATGTGTGTGTGTGTGTGTGTGGTGGGGTGGGGGGGGGGGGGGGGGGGGGGGGGGTGTCGGGGTCTTAGGGTTGCGTGTGGGGTGGTTTGCGTGTAATGACCTGATGTGGGTGCAATGTGTGCGTCCAGGTATGTGTGTGTGTGGTGTGTGTGTGTGTAGGTGTGCAAATGCCTTCATTAGCAGAGGATGGAGAGCAGTCCCTTGAGAGAAACAGACACAGCTCAGCTTCTCTCCAAACAGCTGGTTACCCTCATTATGCTTTTAATAGTTTGCATGAAATCACTCTATCAGGTATTTGAAGTTTGGTTCTGATGGGGACCAAAAACAGAGGACAGACAAGGGAGGAGAAAAGATTATGTAACAGATGAATGATTATTTATTAAGCACACAACAATTTCCAATAACATGATCTGCTAATGAATCGGCACAAAGGACAAGGCTGATGATATTCAACCTAAATATGTTTTTTTTTTTTTTTTACTGACAACATATTCCATGAAAAGACCAAAAACAATGTGTTAGTGTGTCTCTCAGTATTTTCTAACTTTGCTGTGACACACAGCTTAATCTTACTGGCTCCCACAGATGAGATAAATCTGTAAATATAATGTAATATAATTTTATAAAACATAAATCAAACAGAAGCGAGAGCAGCAGTACAGTGTATGCGGGACTTAGTCAAAATAAACTGTCTGTGTGTTCATGATAATGAAGGAACATGTCACTCAGTACAACAGTGTGGCTCACTGATGTGTTTTTAATAATTTTCAGAACATCAATAGACACTATGGCACAGATCAATAACATGTATCCAGATTTGACTAAGCAGATCACCAGCCTTAATATAACATGAAAAAAGTTCTATTTTCTTGTTTTTTTCTCATAAATTTATTACTTCAGTTTTAGAAAAGTAATTTTTTCTCGTGAATTTATGACTTTAAAACTTTATTCTTCTTTGTAAATTTATCACTTCAGTCTTAGAGAATATCCAAGTTTATTCTCTCAGAAATTTACCACTTTAATCTCGGAATACTACCTCCCATTATCCCGGCACCATTGTTTTTTTCTTAATAGAATTTTTCTTCATAATGGCACTAATACGCTGTTATAGAAACAATAGAACTTTGAGGACAAATGTAAATACTATAAATCCAGACTATAAAGTTTAAAATATATCTGCCATGTAAAATGTTTGATCTAATTATGCTGGTGGGTAACAAGGTTTAATCTTCATTTTTCAATAAAGAACCAAATTCCGTATTCTTTTGGACCCATTTTTAAAACACAGTACTCTCTATGCAAATCTTTTCCATCTCTTTATATTGATAGACAACCCTAACTAAGGCTTTTAGCCTCCTAAACTAATATACAGCCTGTATTGCTACCAGTGGTAAAATCTAAATAGAATAATAGAGTTATAAAAGGGTAAGTATGTGCTGTGGTTTACAGCACCGATTTTCAACACAGGTTTTCTGTAGAGAACGGTGATGACTTGACAAAGCTCCTCTGGGGCCGCAGACGACATTAAGAGTTAGCTAATTGACTGTGACATGGAAAATCTGTCTGAGTGCCCCTTTAATCAACACAATTACGCACAAGCAGGATTATAGAATTCTGGGAGAGACATGTTTGATTTATAGCTGAGAAGTCTGTCCATTTATGTTATAACAATTTCAGAAGAAGATTAAAAGGACATTTCATCCCAAAATCAAACATCCTTGTTTTTCTCCTTCCCTGTCGTGCTATTTATCCATCTAGACAGATAGTTTTTGCCTTCTCTCAAATATAATGGAGCTGAGTGGCATTTGGCTTGTGGTGCTCAAAGCACCAAAAAAAATAATACACTTGAAAAACTGAACAGCAATTTCTCTCTCCAGAAATCATGGCCCAGTTACTCAAGATAATCCACAGACCTTGTTGTTAGCAATTTCATGTGGGAACTACTTTCTTTCTAGTAGAAAGAAAGCTAGTTCTGATAGATTCTGCTGCAGAAAGAAAGCACTTTTGGTAAATTTTACCATAGAAAAGAAAGTGGTACCTACATAAAACTGCTCACAACAAGGTCTGTGGATTATCTTGAGAAACCAGGTCATGATTTCTGGAAAGAGGCATTGCTTTTGAGTCTTTCAGTTTCTTTTAGCACTTTGAGCACCACAAGTTGAGTGCCATCTTGTTACATTATATTTTAGAGAAGGCAGACGTCTCTGTGGCTGACATCTCCAAAACTGTGCAGCTCACACCAAAAAATCTAGTTGTATTAATAGCACTAAAGGTTAGAGGAAAAAGGTGTATTTTTAATTTTGGGGTGAACTGTCCCTTTAAGCTTTTTTAGTGTCCTTATGTGTTTGAACTAAACTGGAATGAACACAAAATTGTACTTTGACCTCCTCCTTAAATAGATAAAGTGAATTCTTGGCTTGGGTGCACTATATAGTCCATCTAGTTATCCAGTGTTGAGGTTGCTGCTTGACTGTATGCGACTCTAAAATAATAGAAATAGAAATACCTTATCTCACAGCCACAAATGGCACAAAAAGGCCACAGGTCAGGTCCAGGTCTTTGCTGGTTCCTATTCCTGAGATCCACAGGGGCGTCTCCAATCACACTGCTACAGTAGGTATTCATGGAGCAATCAAAAAACACAGGAGCAGGAAGAGTGGAGCTGATTTGAAATCAGAAAGCCTTTTTAAAACTGGAAATGGTGATGTATAGATAAGGCATTTACCTGTACAGTAGCACTTATGTGCAAAGGTATCAGACATGATTCCACAGTTTGCTGTTTTATTTTTTGCTTGACTTGAGATTATGAAGTAGCAGCACTCTGTCTTTCTATTCTGTCTGTGTATTACTTCACATTTCAAATGTGTGAATTCGGGCTCAGAAGATAAATCTTCCTTAATCCAGACATGATTTTCCTCTGAATAATACAGAACCACATAAATCCATCTCCCCCCCTATCTCCCACTGATATTTCTTTTTGTCAAATGTATTCATCATATCCTCTACATGTATAAAGCATCCACCCTGCTCCATTTACTGTAGAGATTTCTCCATGTGTGAGGATGTTAGCTCGTTAGCATTAGCATAAAAACAGCTCTAATGCTCCAGAGCAGATGCAGACTCAGTGGGAGGTTAGTGGACAGTCTCTGTGTGTTTCTGTGTGTGTGTGGTGAATTTACGGTATGGGCTGTAATCCCTTTGGAAGGGTCAGAGAGCACACCTGTTCAGCTCAGTGTTGAACTGCAACCTGCAAGACATAGACAGGCAATTTAGCCTCGTTAATGTTAATCAATTCTAATTACCACAACTGAAGTACACACACACACAAACACACACACAGACACAGACGTTTTTTTTTTTACATATATATGTAGGTTGATAATGGAGCTGTGCACCTTTTTTATGTGGCGCAGTCATGTTTTATTTCACCTGTTGATGTATTTTGGTGGCTTGCTTTGTGTCACAGTGTAGAGGAGAGTCCAGCAGTGCACTGAGGTTTTGATGTTAAGACTCACCCCATGTTGTGCTAACCTCCACCCACCTGGCACCTAGATTTTGTATCATTTTTGTCACTTAAGTGCATGCAGCCAAGTAGTCCTCTCAAAAGTCACACATATTATAGTGTTGTCTGCTGCAGTGGTGGGATGTAACTAAGTGACTTTACTGAAGCACATTTTTACATACTTATAATTTACTTTAAGATTTCTGTTGTATGCCACTTTTGTTGTGGAATATGATGCATTTATTGAGATTAGTTTGACATCATGGGGAATGTGCTTATTCATTTTCTTGCTCAAAGTTAGATGGGAAGATTGATAACACCCTTATGACTGCACCGTAAGACTGAAAACAGCTAGCTGAACAGAAATAACCAAATCTGCCTAACAGCACATTTAAAGCCCAGTTCAGACCAAAGATTCACAACAAGACGAAACAGTGGCTGGTTTTAGAATGTAAGGCAGTCAATCAGCTTGTAGCAAAGTCAGCTGGTCAAAGCAATCACAAACTGTTAGTAACAGTGGAAAGAGGGAAAGAGGATCACCTAATAAATTTGTTTGAGGAAGAGGCGTCTTTTATGGCCACATTCAGCAAAATCAGGCATTGAAGCGATTAGCCGCAGGGTTGTGCAGCAGTCTGGGGGTGTGCAAGGTGTTTATTTGTGCTGAGAACTTAACCACCTCGAAACAATAAAAAAAATAACTATGTATTTCTCAGATTTACAGGCCTTTTCTCTACAGCACTCACTCACAGCTGCAAGCTCTCTCTCGCTCTGCTCAACCACTCCCTACACACACCTTTTATGTTTTCACCATTAAATCAATAGCAGAACCACACTGTATTCATTCGTATTTTAAGATACTACAAATTATATTCACTTACAAAAAAAAAAAAAAAACCCTGAACAGCCAGCAAATACAATGGAAGTACAGAGAAGTCACTGTTATAGAGATATTACACTGCCTTGTCTATTCACATTGTCATAAACTGGCAGTTTTTCAGAATGTTGCAAAATGCCGCATTGAAAGTTTCAGCTTGTCGCGTCATGAATCTTTGGTCTGAACTGGGCTTAAAGCTCACTTAATAGCACATCATAACTTGTCTGTGTATCTATACAAAAGAGTGAAATGAACAATTTGGTTTTTTTAACATTATTTCCTTTTTTTTTTTTTTTTTTTGGTCATATTTAGGCCTACCATTAAGACATGAGTTATATTCATCTTATCTATCTCTCAACATGAAAGTGAATAAGTGAATTTCCCAAAATGTTGCATTTGTACTTAGACTTTTCATACTTAAATATATTTTGCTGCTAATACTTTAATTTTAATTCAGCAATTTTAATGCTGTGTGTAGTAATTATCCTTACCAGGCATAAGCCTGGAGGCGATCAAGTGATCACTTCCCTGTATGCAGAAGTGCGTGCCTGTGTGTGTGTGCATGCGTGCATGTGTCATCACTGGACCTACAGCTTCTCTGGAGCTAATTTTGAACACTACTGGACTGATTAGCCTAATTTGGTTTATGCATATTCATGACTGTATGCTGAAGGACCGCTGTGATTCAGAAGTCTTGAACTCTTGACTCTTTTTTTAAATTACTAATATGTCTTTGTGGCTTTATGGCTGGAAGCATTTTGTTTTCAAGTTATCTCATTCTTGTGAATGTGATGTCTCAAGAATTCCTTGAGGGAATTTCTTCAAACTTGACACAAATGTTCACTTGGACTCAAAGATTAACAGATTAAATTTCAGTGGTCAAAGGTCAAGGTCACAGTGACCATTTGGCCATAACTCAAGATGTCATACATGAGCTGTGACAAAATTACACACAAATATATAACAGAATAAAATAGTGCAGTGTAACATTTATATCCTGTACTCCTATGTAGAAACAGTCTCTAAGTGAAGACAGCATGTTTCTCACTGGAATTATTCAGTGGAATCATATATGTATATTGATTATGAACTTACATTTTGCTGAAAAATATACTTCATACCTTTTTATTAAATTCCTTCAAAATTACAGGTCAACGTAGGGGCAAGCTCCGTGTTCAAATCTTTACTACATACATTATGAGTCTGGACAGAAATGGATGCAAACTGCAACTTGACTGGTTGATGGAGACCTACAACTGTGAGGCAGTAATTGTAATTTTGACTTCTGTGTTTTACGACCACTGACAGCTGACTTCTCCCTTCTCTTAACCGGCTGCTAGGGGGCGCAAGTGATCAACAACTGCTTCAGTTTGAAATCTTGTTTAGCTAATGACAACGTATGTGGGGGTCATGTTAATGTTGGCAGAACTTTACAAATCTCTGCTGGTTGCATGTGGCAGTTGTGGTGACATTGCAGTAGGTTCTTCACCATCTGTTGCTTGGCAGGGATCTGCACTTTTCTGAGTGGCCTTGTGTAGTTTGATACAGGTATTGTTATTTTTTCTCAATTAAATCATCCAAATATTTCTTTCACTGCAACTTATATCTGACTTTTGTGTATTCAACAAGTCGCACATATGAACATGTAAGAAGCAAATGTAAAAGCTGCTGAAGTGAAAGAATAAAGTTAATATAGGTAAAGGTTAACCTAGATGAATGTATACATGTGATAAAGTCAATTCTCACCATATACATGTGCATTCAAGGCCGCAGCAGCACAATGTATCAGCATGCACTGATGTCACCCATAGTGTGGATCCATTAGCAGCAGAGCCTCAGGGTGAAGGCTGGAGAGCATTTGGATGATAAAGAGATGGAGACACTGCGCTCAGTGCCTTCCATCATTCACTCTCTCTTATTCTGTCCCCTATGTTTTTCTTTTGCTCTCTCACTTCTCCTTTCACTCTCCATACCATCTGTAACCATGGTCACAGCCCCTGCTGCTTTCTGTGTGCCGCTCTTTTCTGACTCTATTTACCTTCATCTATTTCTTCTGCTCTCTTTCCCCCGGCTTTCTATTTCAGCAGTACAGGGTTTTTTGCCTAACGTCCTATTTTGTTAGTACAGTTGCAGTAATTCTGATAAATGTGTATTGTCATTGTAAAAGTAAGGAGGAAAAACAAATTGTCAATGGTCATCTTGTATTTGGCTTTTTATGTCCCTTTCAGACATACACGTTGCGTAAATGCGATGTCAACATGTACTTCTTATATGAATACACCCAGAGTCACTTGTGTGTAATGGAAACTGCGGTTTTATTAGGTTGGACCTATAGTAAAAATTAAAGGAGCATTATGTTCCAATTGCACATCCAAAAATGAGTACTGCAGTCCTAATAGCGTGTTTGACCCATTGAAGGTATATTAAATAGGTTGAATTGCTATATGTTCTTAATGCCTGCCACCGTGTCAGCCTAATTTACATTTTTCAAGGTAATTCACAGACCTTGTTGTGAGCAGTTTTTATTTAGGAAGTACTTTCTTTCTATATAGAAAGAAAGTAGTTGCGGTAGATTCTAAAGTAGTTGCAGTCGATTCTACAGCAGACAGAAAGTAGTTCCCTCATGAAACTGCTCACAATAAGTTCTGCGGATTATTTTGAGCAACAGGGTCATTTCTGGAAAGAGTCATTGCTGTAGAGTTTTTCAAATGTATTTTTTTGTCACTTATTTTTGATTTGGGAGTGAACTACCCCTTTAATATGATAAGAATGTTTTCATTAGTGTATACTCACCTGAAAATGAGAATTGTTGTGTTTTCGTTACTTTAGAATGAGCTGTTCATATCTACAGAGGGCACAGGTTCTCATGCTTGGAAAGGGTGAGTCAGATGAGTGCAGTTTACAAACTCACCACTAGATTGCACTAAGATCTACATTCTAGTCCTTAAGTTGATATTGTACACTTAACAAACTGACACAGTGCGTCATTATTCATCATGTGTTTCAGGCCAAGTGATGATAAACCCAATACTCACTCTCATTTTAGCTCTCTTTTGTTCTCCACCAACTCCTAAGAAAACTCTCTGGCTCTTTAGCTGCTCCACTGTATTCACCAGCTAGTCACTAATTGTGTCTATCTGCCGTAAACTGAAGGTGCTTCAAAAGTCTATTGGCTAACTGCATTCAGGTTAATCAGGACAAGCAATCCTTTTCACATGCTCACAGTCATATCTTGTTATTTTCTGATTGTGCACTGTGTGGACTTTTATTGAATAGGCAGCTGAATTCTAATAAATAATTAAACTGATGAAAAAATGTATTAGTGATTCACTTTGAGAAGAGGGTGAGTGTCCTTCGCATTCATGATGGTCGTTAATTAAATCTTTAGGACAAAATAAGTTTAATAATCCATCACTGATGTTAAGTCTTCTTCAGTGCAGCTGACAGCGAGCCTGCTATCTGCAATACATGAAGGTCTTCATGTGACAAGGTCTCTATTTCTGCCTCTTTTTACAGTATGTGACACTAATGTTGTCTTGTCATAACAAAGAATCAAAACCCTCACATATGAATGGAGCATTTGTAGAGCAGCACACTGCAACATGTCAAGGCTACGCTGCTTTCGCACACACTGTAAACTCATCAACCTTATATATGACGGCGTACGCAAGTAGTGAAAAAATAATGCTTCACATGATATAATCTGTAATTTCATCTTGGTTTCCTCAATGGTTAAGGACATGTCAGTGATAATTTTGTGCTTTACTGGTCGTCATGCCAACTGGGCTCATGATTGCTATGTAGCCTAATTATTTTTTTCATCATAAATGCAGCAATCATTTTTCACCCTATTTGTCTACATTTTTCATCGGACCTTGATTGATCTCATTGTGGTACTCAAAGCCGGTTGATTCCACCAAGCACGGCACTGATCTGTCCTCCGCATGGCTGCAAGCCCCTCTAGGAGCGTTTCAGAGGCCTTTCAGCTGCCTGATTATGTTTACTTGCTCAGATTTTGTTGATTAGGTCCTCTTTCCTTGCTCTTTTTCTTCTAACATGGATGAGCAGGCTACGTATTTAATAGTTTCTTTTCTGTCTGTCTTTATGGTTGTGAGTCTGCACAGGGTCTTTTATTTTGAAAATTAGCCGGATTCTCCCTGGCTTTTCTGTGTCTAACTTCCTGCCTGTTTGATCTGCTCTGTGCTAATTGACCAGCATCTGTCAAAAACATTCTTGGCGCGTTTTTGAAGCAGAGAGCCAGTTCTGGGACATGCCGAGACACTGCTGGTGGAATCGCAAGCATTGTCTAGAATCAGCTCCGGCACGTCAGCTCTGGCTGACGTGGCGCAGGTGTAACGCAACACAGCCGTGCCTGCTGGAATTTAGAGATAATAGTTGGTTTCAAATAAAGGAGAAATATGTAATATATTTACTGTACTAAATATGAGTGTCTGTTTATGAGTTGTAAGAAATCAATAATACTCTTTTTTTATAACAGTTAAATTGAGCAATATGTTAATGGAGTCTGGTAGGCTATGAGGCAGGCAGTTGCTGTACTCCAAAGTGCGTATTTTCAGAACAGTGGGCTTTTGTTTTCAGGATAACAGGCTTAGCTTTACATCGACAGACAATTGACATTAATAAACAGCTGATCAGCTTACATTGTAGGACTTGCCATTGCTTGTTTTTGTCAAAGTATAATGTGCTTGTCTTGTGCTGATGTAAGTACACTGTCCGTGCAGCCTGCAGGCTGCTCTGCCTGAGAAAACAACTTGCTATTTGGACTGCTGTACTCATTTTTGAATGCTAGGTCTTACATATTGCTCCTAAGACTATTTTCCATGTTGCATTATTCATTCTGTATATATTACTGCATACATGTAAACATAGTTGTAATGTTTCAGGGGGCCTGATGCCTTTAAACCCTTGAATCCTTTACAACCTCATATCAGGGCTGTACAGCTGCTGTTTTGGCAATGTGCACCATGTTGGCTAAAGACACCCCTTGGTTGTACATTTGTATTCACTCACATGCCAAAGACACACACATAAACACACACAGACGAGCACAGCGACACACACACACACAGACAGATTTTATTGGTATTGACCGGCACGCTCGGGGACAGAGGCCACAGAGGAAAATCATTAAATCACTAAATCACTGAAAGTCTTCTCACAGCAGGGAGGCTTTGTTGTTCTAAAGATTCCAACAACAGTAAAGTAAAAATCAATTTGATGGATGCCCGCTGTCAGCTGGCACATGGCCAGCTAAATGTTTGGGGAGGGGAACATAATTGAGCAGACTACAGGGAGCAGAATTACAGTATGTTCGCTCAAGTATAATCAGTGGGGATTTTTTTCTTTTGATGTGATCTGTTGCATTTACCACATTCTGTTTTTGCAGTACAAATGAATTGGACTTTTTCAACACTCACATGTCCATGTCCATATGTTGAAATGCAAACTTTTACACTTTCAGTTTGATTTATTAACTAAAATTTTGTTGTCCTCCGAATACAACAGCAGTGACGAGCTGAAGGTGTTATCAGTGTGTCAGCAGATGGATGAGTGGCTGAGTGACATGTGGAAGGTGATGATGGTGTAAACCCAACAGGGCTGCTGCTGCCTGTTTGGGTACCCTAAAAACTGTGATAAAAATTGTCTTTAGGTTAGGCACCTGGTGACCTTGTGATGTTTGTGTGCATACCAGCAGTGCTAAAAACCTAAACTAATGCAGCTGAAGCCAACCAAACAAGAACATAATAGCATACTGATGGAGTGAGGGGCGCGGACTGGGAACAGAGAGACAAACAAGGGAAAAACACACAAAAGGCCCTGTTTAAGCAGGATGGCCGTCACAACTCTGTATGTGGAAATGACTGAAAAAGGGTGCTGTCCTACGCTGTTAGTGCCTGAAGTTGCAGTTCTTGAAAATATTCTGCAAACTCTTGTGTTTTTCAGGTTAAAAACCATTTAATTCATACTTTTACACTCAACATTCTCCTTAAAAGATTAACATCAAAGATGAGTCAGTGAAGGACAGAACTCTATTTAAAAAAGATGCCAAAACAATACTGATGTAGTATTAGGTCCCTATTTAAGTATTTTTAAGTAAAGTCAATGCATTAATAACACAGGTATTTACACTGGATGTTTTATTCTATACCTGAAACGCAGGTGTCCATGCAGACATGAGGGAATAGAAGTGTTAAAGGAAAATGATAGAAACAGCTAGAGCTGCAGTTACACAGTGTGTCCATGTATCTCAGTCTTAGCATGCTAGAGCTGGCTGCACTGGCCTTTTTTGTCAAATAAACACAGACTGCTAAAACACTCCATTGTAAAATTTGTGCTGATAAATCAAGGCAAAAACTTCCACACACACTTTGTGTCCAGTCTGACCTTTGAATAAGATCCAGCAAAAAAACTTAAAGGCATGAAAAGGGCATTCTGTACTAAAAACTTCATAAGATTGCCACTTGATTTGCCTAACTCAGACTGCTGCACCATCATATTAGCTTCAGCTGAACTTGAGAATTCCTTTTGACATGTAACAAAGACTGTGGATTTTATCTCCTTTTTTTAACAGTTGAGTCGTTCTCATCAATTGACTATAGAGTGGCAGCATTTTTATCCCTTTTTCCATCTCCCACATGTTGAAACAATGTCCCGCACTTTGATTGGCTCTAGTCAATTAAAGTATAAACCACTTCAGTACAGACAGTTTCTAAAAAACTGGGATTTTATCCAGTAGCTGTGAGGAAAGCAGGGAAGGATGTGTGTTGGATGTTAATCAAATTGAGCACACGTGGTTCAGGTGCAGTTTAATCAGTCACCATCTTTACTGCTTTTGCTACACCCAACAGGGAAGATTTTGAGTCACCACAAACTCACAAGCTTTGCAGACTTAGTTGGAATATGATGTAAACTACCACCAAGAAAAGGAAATACAGCTACACAAAAAACTGAAACTACTTAGACCTACTTAGAATTCTCAGAATTTATTGCAAAATTTTGCAATGCAGGGTTATTTTTCAATTTAATATGAGGAGTAGCGATGTGAAGCGACACAGCACATATTCCACTGTTTCTACTAAAACCCAAAGATAATTGCCAGACAGATGACCAGCTGAAATAACTAGTGTTAACCCAACTGTGAAGCAGTCTCCCAGTCACTTCAGGAGCAGGTGTTGGGAAAGTTGCATTCAAATGAAACATTTGTTAAACCCTCCGCATGGGTTAAAGGTCTAACCTGCATAGTCTGGTGTGTGCTACTGAATCAATCAGAGGGCCGAGCATAGGTCTATTGCACACTCTGGAGCAGAATAGAAATGTTTTTAATTATTTTTATTTTTAAAGCTATAATTAAATAATAAAATAAAATAAAAATAAAATAATAAAAATAAAAATTTTCACATTAAAAATGTCTCGACCTATTTTATATATTTCATTAAGTTGTGTACTTGAAATCTATAATTTACTCAATCTAACATTTGCTATTAGCCATGGCTTGCTAGTTGCTGTAACTTCCGGGAACACAGATACGTAGGATATGTCGGATATGTCGGATATATCGGATACGTCAGAGAGTGAGGAAGGAAGTCAAAGAATGTGACTTAACACAACGTGACTAAAACTTTTAACATTACGTTGTCCACAAACATGATTCCCTCTTGAGTCATGTCAGATTTTCAGCTGTTGTGGTTTTTAAAAGTGAAGACTACAACTCAACCTCGATCCAGTGCTACTTCAAGCCATCATCAAACGATGTCTTTTGTTGTTGTTTTGTTTTGTTTTGTTTTTTATGTGAGAGAGACCCCTAGTGGCAGAACTTACATATTGTATGTTTAAGTGAAACATTATATCAAACGTTTAGACTGCCTCTCATCATTGGTAACCTCTCCTTTTTTATCCCACACAAATGTTTTGTCCTACATTACATGACGTTTGTCAGAATCTGGTCTGGATGGCCAGTGAGGACAGCAGGACAGAAAGTAAAGACACTTGTCACATGTTGATATGTATGTTTATTTTATTAATAGCCCATAGACTTAAAAAAATCTCAACTATATCCTTCATCAATTACTGAAATCAAATCCAGACACATTAATCATCTGTACAACAGTAAATTAGACAACACTACAAACTCTTTTCTGGAAAAAAATAAAAAAGTTTACTGATTCTACAATAATCATTTCCCAGCCCAGCCTTTTCTAGTACCAACCTAGAAGTTGATGAATCTCAGTGCCAGTTTGCCTAATTGAGCTGCAGGGACACCAAAAAGCTTTTGGGTGAACACAAAAATTCCCACTGTTGATTGGCAGTCAAGAGTGGTGATGTTTTGCTGCTCGGGGTCCTCTGCCAAGCAAAAATTAACGAGGCAAAAACACTCTGCCTGTTTATTGCACTGAATCAAATAATGTTTGTCCTTCTCTCTCCCTCCTCTCTCCGTTTCTGTGTCTGTCTCTCACAAACTGACAAACATATTTGTTGATTTTCTCCCTCTACCCCTTAGCACCCAGCCAGCCCTCACACTTTCTCTTACTTTCTGCTTCTTCGTCTGTTTGTTTGTCATCCTTCCTCCCTTTGGTCAAGGCTGCATCTCTCTAAAACCAAGATAGCTTTCTCCTCACTCTCCTCGCCAAAACTAACGTGGCATTTCTTTTTCATTTTTGGCAATTTGTGTAAAAACATCCCCTCTGTTGTTTCACCTTATCAGACAGGACAAACGGCTTGAAAAGACCAAAGTGTGTCCCATGAAAATGTAGAAGACCAGGAGCAGGAGATTAGGGTGTGATGCTAATTGGTTATTCAGCCTTTCAGGGGTTTTCATAAAGTTCAATGGCTCCATCTGTAGCTGGCTTAATGCAGTATGTGAAGGACCTGGAAAGAGTCCACACATACTCACACTAATGCCCCTGCATGTGCTGTTGCCTTCGACACTGACTCACACTCACACAGTCACATTCATATGGACATATTGTCATAAACACACAGTCAGATGTAGAAATGTCTGACAACTTTTGTGTTTGTTGTGATATAACCAGCCTTCAGGATGTAATATCTTGTTACTAATTAGGGCTGGGTTGATACACCTATTCTACCAATTCAATACTATGACAACACTGAGGTGCAGATTCGGTATATATTGCTCTTCTTAAGTACTGCGATTTGACATGATGATTTATTGTGATTTTTGTTTTTTTTCTTCAACACTAGACCATGGGAAAAAGTTGAATCATATACTTCTAGAGTCCATATATCATCAGTCATGTTTCCAAAAGCAATGCATATCACATACCAGTCAGTTTGCTGAGTTTTATCTCAGCAGCATCATGTCTATATTGCAGAAAAAAGGTATAAAATAGTAGAGAAAATACTTTTTGAAGTAAACTTAAACTGTTCCTGCTCATCAAGTTAGTGGCATTAATAAATAATAAATAAAATAAAATGTTAGGCCAAAATGAAAAGAGCCTGGAAGACTGTATGCAGCACAAATGTGGGCCTTTAAATTCCTTCACATGTGAAATTAAATTCAAAAACTGCCCTTTCAAACCCCTGGACTTGACTAGAAGTGGTAAATAAAATGTTCAATAGAGCGAATAATAAGAAAATACATTTTGAAGAAGTGAAACACTGAATAAAATGGAAAATATCGTGGCACAAAATGTCTCTTCCCAGCTGTGGTATCTGTTTTTCCCATTGGAAATTTGACTTTTCTGTACTTTACTGGTACTTTATTTTTCAGACAACTTTTTACTTTTACTCCCTACGTTTTAACACAAAAATCTTTACTTTCTGTTCCTCCATATTTTCAAAATAGACTAATTACTTTAGTTTCAATATATTTGAGAGGAATTATTGATTATTTTTATTTTGACATTGTATGCCGCCCTCCCAACATCAAGACTGATTTCAGGGTGAGACAATAACACGTAAGATGATTCCTGAGTGTATCTGTCAGTGTACATATACAATACAAAAATGACGGAACAAACTAAAATGACAAGAAAAATGTAACAAAACGAAAATCACATTAAGGACATAACAACACAAAAATGATGTAAAATTAATTTTTTTTTTTTTAAAAGACCTAAGAAGATGAAAACAACATAAAAGATGTACCAAGACAAAAACAACATGAAAGCTTTAACAAACAAAAACTATATAAAAGGCGCAACAAGGGGAAAACGATGTGGAAGACGTATCAAGACGAAAAAGACATAGAAAGACAAAAACCTTGTAAAAGATCTAAGAAGATGCAAAACAACATAAAAGACAAAACAGACGGAGAGGGAGACTTGACTGCTGGATCAAAGATGAGGTTCATTTCGCTTTGCACAACAACTAACAGAGATGTTCTTCAGAGGGCTACCTTTTACTTTTGTGCTTAGAGTACATTTCACTGCCTGTACTTTTTCACTTTTACTTGAGTAAAGAAGTTGAATCAGTACTACTTTTACCAAAGTCTTCTTTTCACCCAAGTATCTGTATTTCTACTTGACTAAAGAGTACGTGTATTTTTATCACCTCTGGTAACAAAAGGCAAGGTAATGAAAATACAACAATTCTTATTTTCAGGTGATTATACACTAATGAAAACATACTCATGAATATTATATTTTGGCATGTTCTACCAATAAGTCCCCATAAATCTTAAACATTGGACCTTTGAATTAGCTAATAAAACATCAATAAAACACACAACACATAAAAATTAGAAACAGGAGAAAGCAAAACATGAAGCAGCTGAACAGGATACAAAGGAGTCTGTGTCTGTATCAGGATATATGCACTGAGGGTACCATAATAGACTGAAACAGAGACTGACACACAGACATGTTGTACATGCCGACTGTTTGAAGTGTATAATAATTTGCATTGGAAGATGAACCAAGCACTCTGTCTACTTTGTTGCTGTGGCACTACGGAACCTGTAACACACACACAAGCAAATTCACAAACACACACCTTCCAATTACTTTTAAAACACACACTGACATGGACACTTTCACACAACACTACACTACTGCACACGCTGCTCACACAACCTGACACTGCGCCACACAATCACACACACACACACACACACACACACACACACACACACTGAGAGTGCAGCAGGCTAATAAGTGTCGGTCTGTTCTGCCTCCTCTGCTCTCCTTGCTCTGAAGGATGAAAAGATCTCTTCCTCTCGGCCGTTTCATCTTTCTCTCCTTGTTCCTCCTCAGAGGCGGAGTGCATCCAGCCATCTCATTTAGACTCCTGAGACTTTTGTTCCTTTTTACCCTTAAGGTTTCAGTTGTTAATCCGTTTGGGTTTATCTGAAATTCATTCACACCAAGCTGGTTTGGAGCATCTATTCAAACCGCGGAGTGTTTGATTCTTTAGTTCAGTTTATATGACAGAGTGGGAGCATGTCTTTTGAGCTCAAGTGCCACCAATTAAACCCTATTTTTCTTTCCAGATACCTAAACTCATAAACCTCACTGTGTAGAGCTGATAATACAATCGTATGTAAAGTATCATGAGACTGTAACTTTGCATCACTGAAAAGTGGAGATGTTCATGCACCAACTTCATTTTTTTTTTTTTTTTTTTTTTTTTGGCTTGGGCAAACTTTAAATGTGTTGTTGTAGTAGGTGATCAAACTGTTACCATTTTCTAATGCTGGTGATGAAGAAACTGTATTTACTGCTGATCAGTCAAACATGTTACCAAAAAAAACAGAATACTTGAACCTCATTGGCAACAAAAAAATCAAACCAAACAAAGTCGTGAATTCTGAAGGGCAACACACACTGGTGGTTTATAATAATATCTATGTAAACACATATATACGTAGTTCAGACCTGGTTTTGACATGCATCCTCTGTGATCGGATCACAAATGGACAGCTCTAAACACAGGAGTTCACACCTGGTGTTACAATATATCTCCAGATGCATCTTGAATGATCACTTGTGATTGAATCTCTGCTCTATATGCTATTTTATAACTTGGTGCCATTCTAATCTCCTCCATCAGCCCACATGAGTCATGTTTTACTGCACTGTCAGCAGCACGGCAGGAGATGCACACTTCCACTTTCTCCAACTGTGTGGAAATCAGATGTTTTCTCATCACGGATGACAAAAAAAGGCACAGAGTCAGAGAGCAGAATTGTGCATCGCAGCACACCATGGAACCTCTATCCCGTGTGCGCTTCTCAGCACCGCATTGTTTTTTTACGAGGGAAGGAACAACTTAATGTGTTGCATTTCATGCTGAATTTTCAAGAAGGCACAACTGATTAAGAATTCACCGTAGCTGTTTTAATTCCCAGCTCTGTATGCAAATAAACACATTTGCAAAATGCGTTGTTGTTTTTAACTGCAGGCCACTGGGACAAACAGACACAGTGTTTTTTTTGTTTTTTTTCCTGCAAAGACAGAAATAACTTAAAGAAGTCTGTCATTTATTCACTGTAATAAATCCCAAAATCACAATGATGTGTCACTAGCAATCAAGGAAATGTGTTGAAATACTCGCTTCACTTGACATGAGCACTACAGCCGCAGTGTCCTCCTTTTCATTCCAAACGGGAATGACTGTTTTGTGTGTCTGTTTCACATCAATGAGACCTCAAATTAACACAGATTCTTCACAGAATGAGTAAATGTCTGTTTATGAGTTATAAAAAAAATCAATAATAATCTTGTTGAAGACAGAGATCTTTATTACAGTTAAACTGAGCAAAATGTTAATGGAGTCTGGCAGGCAGTGAGACAGGCAGTCACTTAACTCATAGTCCAGTGTGTTTTTTCAGAGTGGTGGGCTTTTGTTTTCAGGATAAGAGTTTTAACTTTACTTCTCTGCTGTTTAGGCTCCAACTCACTATCTGGACTTGTGTACTCATTTTTGCATGCACAATGGCTGCATGTTGCTCCTTTCATGTATAATACTTGCCTAGGCTCACTTTTTTAGGGGGTCTGGGGTTATCAATGTAAAAAGTGTAAAAAGTTTTTTTTGTGTGTGTGTGTGTGTCATTGGAATGAGTGGTGCCAATCAAACACCGACACCTTTTGTTTAATTTCCCATTTTTGACATACATTAGTAAGGCTGGGCATTGGTATTCAATAAAAGGTATCGATTGAAATAACCCAGTACTGAGGAGTATCAAAACTTCACCAGACAAACCATACCTTTACCCGATCCATTTTGTACAGAGATTTAGAAAAAAAATACTGTTTATATGGTTTTGCTTAAAGCCAATTACTGCAAGCGTTCATCGTAAAGAAAAAACAGTATCACTTTAAGGGTGCTGGTATTGGTACTGATATTGTAATTTTTAAACCATACACAGCACTAAGCACGACTGCACGATTGTTGCTGAGAAGATCCAAAATTAATCAGAATCCAAAGTAGAATTGATGAAATTAATTTTAAGTTCTACAAAACTCACCCTACAACTTCTCCACACATCATATATCCTGAATTTTAGGATCAGTAATGGGATGATTCCTACAGAAAAATTTGACTTCTGTCCTTATATCATAGGACACTTGTTAGGATAACCTAAACATGGGTTCGTTTTTCGTGTTTAAGCTTTTTAACAATTGAACAATGCTGTTGTTTTTCTCTGGAGAGAACAGTCTCCTTAAGAGTGAAGGTTCTACTTGCAAAAACATTTTTGTTTTCATAAATCAAGTTTTATTGTGTGTTACTTTAGAGAATATCAATCATACTGGTGTTGCTTTATTCATTTTAAGAATGCATTTATCTGTTTTTGCAAATCAACTCTGCAAGCCTCCTTCGAGAAGGGGAAATGAATATTTAATAGTCCTTGAACCCTGACTGTCTGTTACTACATAATTCCACCTTAACTTCATCTTAAGAAACTCAATGAAGGAAATAAAAGTTTTCCATCCCAGTGTGGATCAGAGGCAACAAACTGGTGGTGTAATTGTAGCCTGTGTGCTGACAGAGTGATGGTGTGATGAGTCTTGTGTGACTCATCCTCATCACGTTTGTCTCAGTACAGTGAGTTTAGCCTTTCTTGACTGACAGAGTTGATTTCCCAGTAGCTGATGCGAGTAAAATTAGGAAGCAAGAGATCTTAACATAGTTGAAAGTAGTGTTTAGCCGCTAGTCTTAAGGTGGAGTGTGTATCAGTGTGTGAAGTTCTTTATTTTTGTACTTTTATCTAGTTTTAGACCTTTAAATGTAGATTTATTTGTGGACTAATTCCTCTTTGCTGAACGTCTCTTCTTAAAGAGGAGGACTCCAGTGTAAGGTTTACATTATTTATGGGATTAGAATTAGGTTAAAGAAAGAAAATCAGCATTTTCTACATTACTTGTACTTTACAGCGAACAAAAGGTGTATTTACAAACTGCAAGTCCAAAAAAGATAGGACACTTTGTAAAACATACATAAAATCATGGTGCAATGATTTGCAAATATGTTTTGACCTGTATTCAATTGAATGCTGTACAAAGACAAGATATTTAATATTTAAACTGATCAACCTCATTGGGGTTTTTTGTAAATATACACTAATTCTGAATTGATGCCTTCAACACATTCCCAAAAAATTTGGTACATGGGCGTGTTTACCACTGTGTTACATCACTTTTTCTTTTAACACTCAGTAAGCGTTTGGGGACTAAAGACACTGATTGTTGAAGTTTCAGAGTGTTTCAGTTGCTCAACAGTCTGGGGTCTCTGGCAGACAGGTCTGGACTGCATGCAGCCAGGACAGTCTAGCACCCATCTTTTTTTACTGTGAAGCTACATTGTTGTAACTGTCTTGGCATTGTCTTACTGAAATAAGCAGGGACACCTCTGAAAAATACATTGTCTGGATGGCAGCATATGTTGCTCCAAAACCTGTGTGTACCTTTCATCATCAATGGTGCCTTCAAAGATGTGACAGTTAGCCATGATGCCAACACACCCCTATACCATCACAGATGGTGGTTTTTGAACTTTTCACAGGTACTGTAACAATCAGTCTTCCTCTTTAGCCCAGAGGACACAACGTTCATGATTTCTAAAAACAATTTGAAATGTGGACTCGTCAGACCACAGCACACTTTTCCACCTTCCATCAGTCCAATCTTGTCCCTTATGTGCAGAGATTCCTTTGGATTCTCTGCACCTTCTAATGATAATATGGATTGTAGATGGTGTAATCCCTAAATTTCTGCAATTTTGCATTGAGAAATGTTATTTTTCAACCGTTGGATTATTTGCCCACACAGTTTTTCACAAAGTTGTGAACATTGCCCCATCCATGCTTACTGGACGACTGAGTCTGAACCTGTTACCAATGAAAGTGTTTACCTGTAGAATGTTCCAAACAGGTGTTTTTTGAGCATTTTGAAAGTTTTGCAGAGATCAAATTCAGAATAAATGTATATTTATAAAAAATATAGTTTATCAGTTTGAACATTAAGTATTTTGTATTTGTACAGTTTTCAACATCATCATTGCATTCTGTTTTGTAATGTAAGTTTACATTTCTCCTTAAGATTGGGCTTAGATTTATGTTAGAGAAAGACACTCATATACAGCAAAGGTAAAAAAGGGCTTTTTGGAGGAACTATGAGATGCAGCAGCTTCAGATTTGCATGCACAGGCTGAGATATAAATTGTGCGAGTATGCGTATGGGGTCTGCATGTATTTATGTGTACGTGTGATGATCTGTAGTCCCACTGCTCACCTGCCTGCAGTGTTGCCTCCAGCCTACACTGCAGATCTCTCTCCGCTCTGCTCGATACCCAGCAGCTCATCTCAGTGGACCAAACCCACATTCACACAACTGACTCCATCCAAACTCCTCTGTCTGCATCTTTTTTACTTTTCATTTTTATTAGCAGACTTCGCTGTAAAAGATAATGTATTTATTAGGGTTAATATCAATAGCAGGTAAGGTCTAATTAGATTGCATCCACCAAAAGTCAATGAAGAAAAGAAAAAGTGCATTTAAATTTTGCCTTCACCAAAATGATGGATGTAGATGTCCTTAATTATTCTTTATTAAGTTTTAAACATTCAGTTAACAGTTGGAAAATCGTCTTAAATCAAGATGGAATAATATGCCAGAAAAAATGTAATTGCATAAAATAATGGCCAAGAAACAGCCAGATCCGATTCCAACTTTTCACCAGCCAGACATCAGCTGGTAATGCTGTATTTTAGGTGCACGCTAATACTTTCCCAGGAATTTTTCCTGAACAGGATGATGTAATATGGCACTAATTATAGGGAATGAGACAATGATCTGAGACAATAGGCACAGTAAGACAGTACACCCACTTATTTTGTTTGAGTTTGAAAGATAACTCAAGAGATGATATAATGGATGTGGTGTCCCATTGAAGAAAAAAGCCAGACGTTCGTGGGGGGATGTTAGTTTTTTGTCCAGTGTAAAAGGAGCTTTAGTGTGTAAGTAAAAAACTTTTTAAGTTACACCAACAATTAAAGTGGAATTAAATCATTTGAAGTGTACTGAAGTGTAACTGTCTCCATTTCCCTTTGATAGTCCTAAATTATAGGAACCTTCCCAATTACCCATTCACTCCATTTCTAGAAAATTAAAAGGAACCTTTGGGACCCATAAAAATGAAGTCTGACTCATTGATTCAGTTTCCTCTAACACTTAATTCTGTCTCAACCTTTTCTTCCAAGTGTGTGGCGAGTATATACTGTGAATACATGGTAAGATTGCAAACCTGGGCATAGGAATCAGACGGTAAACAAGAGTTGGTCTTTGGCTGCTTCTTTAGACAATCTGTCTTCAGGACAGAATGTTTTGTCATTTTAGCATTTTCTTTTGGATCTTCTCACACATCCTAACTGCAAATTTGTCCCTTCGTTGTTGCTGTGAAAACACACCATGTGCACGGTCCGATGAATATTACTTGGCTTTAGGAAGACTTTTGGTTTGTTTGTAGTTGCAACCAGCAAATGAACAGTGATAACAGTTGTGTTTTTGCTATTTTCCAGTGATTTCCACATAAGCAGCTGTTTCTTTGTGATTAGACTGTCTGCAAACTTGAAGCTTCTTTGGTCTTGAGCCCATTATTCTGTTTATTTGACTGTCCGAAGATAAGCAGCAAGATCCTCAGCACTTTGCACCTGAGAAGTTTGCATACTTTTCCAGTCACATTGCAGCCACAAGTTAGATTTTGCTGCTGCACATTGTGAGTGTGGTTGTGTATCTGTCAGGCAAACACAGAAAGTATTCTCTTGTATATAAGGGCCTGCTAAGCCTGAACTGGAGCAGAGCAGCAGTAATTCATCCGGAGGCAGAGTGTCGGAGACATCAGACCATGGGGACTGCTGATAAAAACAAACAAAAGAAGCAGACAGTTTTCACTTCTTTTTTTTTTTTAATGGTCATATTTCTTCACACACATGGCTCCAATACTTTTAGAGTTGTGATCTTCTATTGACAGGTCGAACTAGAAGAATGCACTCAGTGGTGTGCACCTCTTCGCAGGCAACAGATGGTGAAGCACCTACTGCAACGCAAATGTTTGGTGTCTTTGATCATGAGTTAAAAAGCTCTATTAACTCTACTGTAGTCAAATAACAATGATGAAAACAGCAAAAAACATACAAACTGGATAGCTTTAACCAGTGTTTTGTTTTCATTTGACAGGAAGGAAGGGGACTTTGGTTCAACAGGAACAAAATCAGAAGTACAATTATAAGAAACTGACAGTTAACTGAACATAGTTTATACACTGTACAGGCAAATATGTACAGCAGTAACTTAAGGGGAAGCTGAGTGAATTATTGTCTCTATTAGCAACCAGCAAGAATTGCATCATCTAGAGGGTTTGTTTCACAAGTCGCACCACATCCCCTTAAAGCGACACTTGCTCGTAACTCAAGCAAGTGTGCAAAGAATAAAGTCACATTTCTACAACAGAAAGAAGTTAAGCTAAATATTTACAGCTGAGGTAAAACATTATGCAAATAACTTTACATTTGTGCGGGAGGGCGGCTGGAAAGGTGTGTTTTTAAAGCTCAGAGTAGCTTGAGTAGAAAACCTCAAATGAGGTAAATAGACTGTTGTGTCCCATTCCCAGGACATGACATGAACCTAATCTACAAAACTGTTCCTGGTAGTTAATGGTGATGTTAAAGAAGTCTCAGGTCTCCTCAGCCGGGGAAGCGTGGAGTAGACCTGTCCCTGTCGCAGCTGGTGTCCACACGCAGCCCTGCTGAAACACACACAATGTTGTTACTATTGACTGATACTGTGTAGCTCCTCCTCTCATCTCAGCACAAGATGAAGGAAATCAATCAAAAGCTTGGGTATAAATCAGTGTGATGCACTAATATCCACATTACATTTTTATAAACATGTTATTACTGTTTAGGAAGGGGAGCACCAACAATTTTACATATCTTGAGTTCACTCAATTAAATGAGTACTACTTCTTTTAGAATTTAAATGTTGTGCATTTCAATTCACATATTCTTATTGTAAAACATTTCTCATCATGGCCCTTGAAAATCTTCCGAAAGTGTAAAGTCTTCTGATTGAAATAGAAGACAACATGTTTTTAACAGAAAGCCTGTGTTACAGATGGTGGAGTCAGTTTGAAGGATGTGAGCATTCACTAGACAGGGAGAGTCTTGACCAAATTATGTAATCATGTATTACGGGAACTGTAGGATGCAGCATTTTTGGAGCTTGATCCGTGCTAAGTACTGTGGCCTTGCTCAAACTGACAGCCAACTTTGTTTTTTTGGCATATCCAGCTTGATTCCAGACTGATTTTAGAAAGTTTTGACAGCCAAAAAAACACAGAATCTGAGTCACATTTAGGTGTCTGAGATGTCGCTGTGAGATGCCACTCTCAGCGACAACATCATATCAAGAGTGACGGAAGTGCACTAGAGTGTTTAAGTAGATGATGTCCGGACACACAAATCTGAGGTTTTATAACTTGCAACTAATAGTGTGGACAGTCTGTCTTAAAGGGAAAATGTGGCATTTTTCATGTGGATGTCCTGTCAGTATTGATAGTAAGTAGTAGTCAACTGAAGCAATAAATTCTTCAGTGTGTGCTATGTTGACCAAGAAAGCTGAGTTCTAATGCTGCAAAATCTGTTATTGTTCCTGTATCCATTGTCACAGTGGTGTTAAGGAAGAGCTATAGATGATCTCCACCTCTGTGTAGCCAGGAGGTATGCTGGATGAATATTTCTAGTAATAGTAATAGTAATAGGTATCAGCTGTAGGGTGGTGATACATGGCAACATGGGCGCCATGTGGGCATCAGAAGCTTGCATGCAGTGCATCCTGGTGCATGTAGGAACTGCCAGAGAAGCTCCTCAAGCAGGAGAACCCAGCTTTCTTGGTCAATAAAGCACTAAGGAATGATTATATGATTATATTTCCCATCAACACTTGGTCATCCATTGGAAAACTAATTTTCCATTTAAAGATCTGATTTGAGAAACAAATCAAATTTGCCACCAGTCTGAAGTTTTTCTTCCCCCACCTCCAGGATTTATTTGTTCTTTAACAATTGCTGTTTGAAAAACTCTCTTGTCCTTATCTACTCTAATCCTACTGCTAAACCCAAAAAATAATTGAAATCTAATGCTTCAGTAATAATGAATAAAACATGTCTTAGACTTATCATTAGCTTGTGTAAATACTAGTTCCACTGAACAATGATGTTTTGAAATGGGTTTAAATCATTCAATTTGTAAATTATTTACCATGTTAGTGTTGAAAATAAATTATGTTCAACATTTTTAAATGGATAGTTCACCCCAAAATCAAAAATGCATATTTTTCCTTCGGCCTGTAGTGCTATGAATCCATCAAGATTTTATTTGGTGTGAGTTGCAGAGTCTTGGAGATACTGGTTGTAGAGATGACCAAAAAATACAATTGAAAGAGAAAAAAAAAAAATCAAAACCAGTGTCTCTTTCCAAAAACCATCACCCAGTTGTTCAAGATAATTCACAGACCTTGTTTTGAGCAGTTTCAGGGAGGAACTACTTTCTTCCTGCTAGAAGAAAAGTAGTTCCCACAAGAAACGGCTCACAACAAGGTGTGACCGAGGTGAGTAACCAGGTCATGATTTATGGGAAGAGAAACAGGTTTTGAAATTTTCAACTGTATTTTTTGTGGTGTTCCAGTTCCATTATACTGGTGTCAAGGCAGACATCTTTATGGCCAATATCTCCAAAACTCTGCAACTCACACCAGAAAAAATGGATAAACAGTATCTAATTCTGGCTTTATACTACATTCCATTTGCTGTATTTTGGTCCCTCTATATGTCTTTCAAATTTCCCTTCTTCTGCTTCATAAATTGCTGGATTAGCCCTTTAAATGACCATAGGTAGAGGTGCTGTGTGTTTTGTAGTTGTGTTTGTATTAGGTGCTAATCCAACATTGTTCTTTCTTCAGAGGTAATTAATGGGGGATTTTCATGCTTACCAGTTTTCCTCTCATGCTGGTGGCTGTGGTCTTCAGTCTGGAGTGAATGTTTAGCTTTTGGCTTTATAACACTGGTGTAAATGTTTTCATCATTAGTTTTACAGCCTCGCGTGAGTGAGCGATCAGTTGTGCTATCTGTCTTGCCATGGCAGTTTTTTCTGGAACAGGTGGTGGTGTTTTACGTGACCGAGCAATCGCCTTCGTGTCCTCTTCGTTATCCCCACTGAAGACATCGTCAGACTCATCCGAAAGAGAGACCGGCCGGAGAAGCACGGTGCAGAGCTCCTCGAGCGTCACTGAGGGCTGGGGGTTCGCCAGAGATCTGAGTAAGGCTGAGGAGTCTGAGTGGCGACGGGATGGTTTGGGCCTCAGAGGAGGTTTGGTTCTAGGGGAGGGATCTGGATTCGGAGTGATGTCTGATTGAGAGTTAGTTGGAGAACTAGGTGGAACAATGACTGGGAGGGGAATCTGCAGGGACAGCCTGTTCGTGCGAGCCCGGGATGAGGTGGAGCTGGACTTGGGACGCAACTTCCAACCTAGAGGGTCATGGCCGGTGATGACTTTTGTCTGGACAGGAGGAGGAGAGGAGCAGGAGGAGGTGGAGGAACATGAAGAACAGGAGGATGAATGTCTTAGTGAGCTATAGACTCCCATTGGGGGGCAGGAGTAGCGTTTGGTGTTAGGTTGGAGGGATACTCCACGCTGAGGGGGCTGTGGTTCCTTCTTGTTCTTCCTCACAGTGACAACGGGCGAGGTTCCACACTTGCAGAAGTCAGCTGACCACCGCCGCTGATGAGAGCGTGGGGTCACATTAGAGATGCAGACTGTTGAGAGAGGGCGCTCTCTGGGCTCTCGGCTGTGTGTTGTGACACTTCCTGGTCCTTGTCTGTTCTTGCAGTCTCCGTTCTGTGCTCTAAGGCTCACAGCGGAACATTTACTCATCTTGCTTGAATCAGTGAGACTTGCGGTGAACATAAATAACCCTGTGAAGAAAAACAGTGTAAAGTGAGAGGACAGAGGAGGGGGTGGTCAGGGTGTTTAAATTTTGAAAAGAGGAACAGGAGACACCCATGTCAACTTCTCGAACAAAGTTTCACACGTTTCATAATGTGTTTTCACAACAGAGACATGAACTTCATCAGTCGTATATTCTATTAAAGTTTAAATAGGTGGGTTTTTTCCTATAAACAGATTAAGAAAAAAGGTGCAACAATTGTGCAATCTCAGTCATGGTCTCCACACATTACAACACTACTGCACAGTGCGAGCAGTGTTTTACATCAACCAGGCTTTGTTCTGCATCAAAAGACTCCACGTCTTGAAGTAAGCCCTGTTTTGTCATGACGCTTGTGTTCTGTTCTGTCTAAGGTCAAGGACAGAAGGTTGTATGCTGTGAATGAAAGCCCCCTTAGCCAAATTATGATTTGTGATTTTGGGTTATATATAAGTAAAATTGGACTTGACTTGTTAGTTTGCTCGCTCTAATAACCACAAATATAATCCGTTTATTCGACACATGAGTCGCATTATATTCTTTGGGTGTGTGTAGTGTTCATAAGCTGCTCTACTGTTTGTGGCAGCCCTGCAGTGGTCTTTGTGACCTGTGATCAGTAAGGCCATTTCACAAAGCAACATTCAGAGTGACTCAGACAAAATGGACTCAGTAAGACGATTCTGAAGTTTTGCAAAAGTAATCCAAATACATTACTTAACTTGAGTAATCTAATGGAATAGTTACAAATTACATTTCAGGTGGAATATGTTGTAAAAGTAACTCTCCCAACACTGGTTATACAAATAAATATGAACAACTGTTTATCTTCTTCAATGCTAAGCTGTTTTAATAGCAGTGCAAGTGGAGAAGAGTCATAAAGTCACCAACCTGCCTCAGTAATGTCCGTTTTACAGCCATTTAAAGGCATAAATTGCTAACCTTTGCAAGCATTACCCACGACAAGCTAAACATACCAGACCAAGTTAGGCTGTAGCAGCAAAACCTCAGAGTGTATGGAGGTTTATTACTTATGAATGCAGCTTTTCATTAGCAAGAGGAAGACAGTGTTACTTCTAGTCTCAAAAGTTACTCAGTATCGCTTTCAATTATGTAAATAAGGTTGTAAGTTTGACTAGGGATGGATATTGTTCGGATTTTATCAATACAGACATCAATACTACTTATTGATACTTTTATTGAAACTACGTTCACTAATTTGATGCAAAAAATAAAGACATGACATGCAAAGATGTGAAAAGATTCAACAGTCTCTTAACTGGGATAACTGGAAACTGGGGTTAAGGGCTTTGGTCATCTCAGCAAAGAATGACTGGCCTGGTCCACCTTAAAGATCAGTCCACCTTAAAGGATAAGTTCGGTTTTTTGACACCTGGACCTTATTGTTAGGATTAAATACGCTCGTAGACTCACCCAGACAATTTTGGTGGAGCTCGGAGCCGTTTTCGAGCAATTTAGATCCAGCCGACGGCGTTTTTTCTCATGCCATAGTAGCGGACGGGGCCAGAAATCGAAGCCCCTAAATTAGACATTATCTGCTGCGAAACTCATGCAATGTCCACAACAACACCACCAGTTAGCCCCATTCGTGGACGTGCAGTGGTTGCTTGTTCTCTGGCTAGCTGTTCGGCTCTTTCCCTCTGCATCCTCCTTTCAAATAGCTCCTCGTCGGTGTATTCTGGCTCAAAACGATACGGGCATCCATTATACTCAAAGTCGTCGTCAGACACTTCTACATCGGATAAATATTCCGCCATGCTGCACAAAAATAGCCGTGTTGCCGTGTAGCCTAGCAACAACAGCGTCTCTACTCAGCTGCGGTCCTGCGGCGCACGTCTATGACGTCACCAAAAGTTACCCATCCTTGTAAAGCCCCGGATGACCATAACAACGAAGTTGAGCTGACATGGTGATAACACTGGCCATTCATTTATAAAATGTAGGTGAAATGAGCGAGTTTCGCAGCAGATAATGTCTAATTTAGGAGCTTCGATTTCTGGCCCCGTCCGCTACTATGGCATGAGAAAAAACGCCGTCGGATGGATCTAAATTGCTCGAAAACGACTCCGAGCTCCACCAAAATTGTCTGGGTGAGTCTACGAGCGTATTTAATCTTAACAATAAGGTCCAGGTGTCAAAAAACCGAACTTATCCTTTAAGTGACCTTGTGTCAAAGACATAAGCACTTGGTTTGGATCTTGAGGAAATGTTGCATTTATTCACTGACATACAGTCTAAACTGTACAAACACTGTACTTAACTGCTGCGTTCACTCTGTTTCTATCTCTGTCGTCTCAATTGCACACTTAATGGCTACATTAGCAGGAGGGGATTCCCCTCGCCCGACCCCACACCGGTGTGCAGAGGAAAAGTTGAAACTGAGTCAGCTTTTGGAGAAACGTGACCCGATCTCTACCAGTTGTATCCTCGCTTGGTTTATCTTGTGTACCCAGCTTTGACATCTGCATCGTGCTCATCCACCAAACAGAAGATCACTTATTTTATCCCCAGCTCTCTTGTGTCGAAGTGTCCTACAGTAAGATACTTAACCCCAAATTGCCCTCAAATGCATAGCGCTCAATGTATGAATGTGTGTGAATGGTTAATGTGTCTTGTGTTATAATGTGCTTTGTGTGGTTGGAAGTGCTATGCATATGCAGTCCATTTACTATTTATGCTGCAAACAAGCAAAATGAAGAAGCTTTGTTAGGTTTGTGTTATTTGTATGAGAGAGAGAGAGGGGAAGCATGCAGTGTACAGACTGAATGAGGAGTGAGACCGTTGGCAGCCAGAGAGCTGGTGAATTAGTGAAATTAAATGTTAATTTATGAATGTTTCACAGCGGTTATGTTTTAAGCACAAAGAACCCTACCTCCACCGATTTAGTACCATTTCTCAATACCCATCCCTAGTTTTGACTAAACCTCTGTTTTGAACACGTCAGTAAACATGGTATTTACAGTATATAGCTAAGCATAAAACAGTTCAGTGCTAAAGTTAGTACTTAAAAACTTTTATAATAGTTTTATACCCCGAAAGCTTAAAATGCGAAACATTGTTTACCTGCAGAGCTGTGTTGATCTCAGTTCCCGTCTCATCTGAACTAATCTCTTCCTCTCATCTTTCTTAATATGACTCTCTGTGTTCCCCACCCTGGGGACCCACCCCACATCTGACCACAGCTTCCTCAAACTAACGCCCAGAAACCACATTTCACAGAACTTCAGTCAGGGCCTGTAGCCAGGGTTGATTGACAGCTGTTTTCACAACACCATGGGGTAAGAACAATAAGGGAAAGCGAAGATTTGCTCATTAGAGACACTTTTAACACAGCTGAAAGACACTCAAACTAATAGATTACTGTACGACCCAGCCTGACCTCACTGTTAACTAGTACTACTTTTAGTAATAATTCAATGTAAATCAATTTAAGTTTTTCCATTCTCTGTCATTAATAGGAGCAATCATGATTTAACCTGTAGTCTGTTCATCCAAATCAGAAAAGAACTGGTTGCCCAGTTTCTGACCAAAGAAATATTTACAAGTAAAAACTGTTCACAGTGAGGTCTGAGCAACCAGGGTGTTCTTTCTTGGAAGAAACTGTTGGAGTTTTTCAAAAGTAACTTTCAATGTTTTGAGTGCCACGTACAAAATCCCATTCATTTCTGTTGTTCTTTTAGAACAGCACAGCAAGTCTTGTTGTTTTGGATGCTTGATTGGGTGCAATATTGGTTTGCATTTAGATAGCCTCCTCTGCATGGCGCCTCAAATCAAGTGAGCCCTATTCACAGATAAACACCAATTACAAGCATTTATATTCAAGTATATCATAATTAACCACTCTCTGCTTTACAAACTCAGCTGCAGCTGCAGGGGGAACATTTTGAGACAGTTAGTGACTGCATTGTCCGTCTGTCGGTTGGTCCACCACTTTGGTCCATACTGAGACATCTTAACAACTACACTGGATGGTTGCCTTGACATTTTGTACGGACATTCATGGTCCTCAGAGAATCAATCCTACCGACTTTCGCGATCCCCTGACTTTTCCTTTATTGCCAACATGAGGTTGACATTTGTGGTTTTGAGTTCAGAAGTTCTGCCACCAGTGGATGGATTGACATGAAATTTGGTATACCATTCATGTTCCCCTGAGCTGTACTTAGTGTTTAGTGCTAATTAGCAAGTGCTAGCCTACCAACATGCTAAGCTAAGACAGTGAACATCTTACACATCATACCTGCTAGACATAAGCATGTTACCATCATCTTTGTAGTATGTTAGCATGCTGCTAACAGCATTCAGCTTAAAATCCTGCTGTGCATAAATATAGCCTCACAGAGTCACTAGTACAAATGTCAACTGTCTTGTTCCTTCACAGCAACCTGCAAGTGGAATGTACTTCTCTTTACATTTCTGAATTTACATCCCACCCTCACTACATTATTTCTTGAGAGAGAACCTCTTGTTGCAACTTATAAAACCGCAGAAGCAAGATTTAGCCTCTCTTCTTGACTCTGTGGCGTTTTGAGATATACTGTCACAGCTGATTTACAATTTTCACTTATCTATTTCAATGAAACCTACAAAGTTCAGGAAGCTGTGGCAACTATGCAAATTAGAATGTCAAATTATCTGGCGACTGCTGCCAACGTGGTCTATAATTGGTTCCATAGAAACTTTTTTCTTAACATTTTTTTCTCTGACAGCTAAAAATAAGCACAAGCCGATGACGTGAATCTGCAGTAGCCCCTTTACAAGCCCACAGCCAGGACATTCAGTCTCCCTTGTCTGTCATTGTTCTTGAATGCAGTGGTTGTACACAAAGTCAAAGTGTCAACTGAAAGGTGCACCCAAACTGTAAATGTGACTGCTATCACATGTAGACATGAACACGTGTCATCCTCCCAGGATCCCAGATACTGTATGATCTCTGCCGCTCAGTGTCGACAGCGAGTCCTTTGAAGTTTGATCGCTTTCAGCTCAGAAGCCACGTTTCTTCTCCCGCTTCCTCATAATCCACCCACAGGCCGCCGAGACCTTTCAAGGCTATGTGAGTAATTGGCAGGTTCGCATGTTGTTGAGAGTCGGGGCTGCTAGGTGAGGGCTCGGTGCATTAATCTCTGTGTAATGAAGCGATGTAAACCCCCAAGGAGGGAGCGGCGAATACTGTAAACCTGCAGACAAGGGGAAGGGATTACCGCTGATCTGAGTGGTATTCGTCTGATGATACACACTGAGAGAGGTGGACGGAGGCAGGAGGAAATGTGTGCCTACTGTACAGTGTGTGTGTGTGTGTGTGTGTGTGTGTGTGTGTGTGTGTGTGTGTGTGTGTATGTGTGTGTGAGTGCGAGAGAGACCTGACCTTTCTCTCACTGTTTCATTCAAAAGCAATGAAACATATTTCTCTCTACTCCGAACTAGTCAGAGGTGATCAATATGTGCTTATCGATGCTTGAAATGTTAACAGCAGCTCTCTGCCCAGCTGGGCGCCTCCACGTGTGTTATGTTAGGAGTTGTATTATTTTTTTGATTGCATCTCACAGTTTAAAACTCATGATGGGAAGTTTTAAATTCAGTTTGTACTGTTGTAAAACTTCTGTAAAAAGCAAGAGATTTACTTTGTTTTCTTTATTTTCTTTCATTTTCTTCTTGTTTTCCATATGTTTAAAGGGATAGTTTGGATTATTTAAAGTGGGGTTGTATGAGGTACTTGATAGTCAGTGCATTAGCTACAATAGAAGGTGGTCGGCATGCCCCCAGTTTGGAGAACTGAGAACTGGAGAGGAGTAGCAGCATGGAACCTAAGCAATGAACTGCTGTAGACAGGATCAGCAACAAAAGATATTTTATCCACAAACAAATGAGACCTAGTTTAAGTGTATAGAATATTTAGAATATTTTCTCCACCATACTTTGCCAGCAGACAGCCTTTTCTTCCGGGAATATATTACTCCAATACATAAGCCAGCAGCTGCTCTCTCCAAACCAACCAAACTCCACAGGCAAAACCAGTAATTTTACTTTAAAGAACACAGGAGTTAGTGGTCAACCGCTGCCTCAATATGTTAGTTACTTTTCTTAGTTACTAGTGTTTTATGTGACTTTGGTGAATCTGAACTAACCCCTAAAAACATTAGAGTAGTAACATAACAACAACATAGTAATATAACGTAGTAACATAAACAAACTAACAGATCAAGGCAGCAGTATAGCAGCAACTCCCATGTTCTGCAAGGTAAAATGACTGATTTTGCCTTTGGCATTTTGTTGGTTTAGAGCAGGGGTCCTCAAATACAAATCTTGAAGGTCCACAATTGTTTTTTTCATACAAGCATGGGTCCATTTATTAATGTCGGTCAAGTACAAGGCAGGTCGAAGGTGCTAAAGGTGTCCACTTTTCTTCTCTTGGTCATTTTTGAGCATGCCATTTTGTTAGATTCGGTCTCCTACTGGTGGCATGTAAACAAACAGATTGCAAAGTGCCGGGTACGACTCGTGTTTCACACTGCTGCGGTCCGTCCAGTCTAGCTGGCAGCATGCACGCTCTCTCAGCCAATCAGCGCATCGTTGTCATAGAGATGACAGCCCATAATACCCTGTCACCCAGGCAACAGCCAATCAGCTCTGTCTCCCGAAGCACACACTTTCTCACACACACACACACACACATGCATGCACGCACACACACACACGCACACACACACAGCACGCAGCGCGCAGAGCGCAGAGGCATGCAGTGATTGAATACAACAGAAGTGGGAACATGGGAGATATTTGACTAAAAATGAAACAGAATTTAGCGATAGATCGGCGATTAATACAAATAATATATGTTAAAAAAAAGTTTGGTTTTTTTTTTGAAAAGTGCCATTTGTCCTGGGTCCGCAGAGAGGTGTGCCGCGGTCCGGTCGTGGACCGCGGTCCGCTAATTGAGGACCCCGGGTTTAGAGAGAGCAATCTTTGGCCATATAACGGCAGTTTCCCATCAGAAAAAGCTGTCTGATGGCAAAGTAAAACAGGGAAAATATTCTAACTTTAGATGCTCATTAAATGGATATTGTTTTGTTTTAGGTGGATCTGGCATTGCTTCGCTTCCGTGCTGGTGCCCCTCTCTGCTTCTCCAAACTGGGGCCCTGCTGACCGCCATCTACTGTTGCTAATACACTCACTATTGATAAGTACTCTATCCAGCCTTAATCAAATAATCTGAACTATCCCTTTAAAGTAAGAGAAAATTGTTTACACTGGAAAGAGTGTGAGGTCTGAAGTAATGCAACAATTCAGAAATGAGGTTGGGATCATGTCTAAAGAGCAGCAGGAGGATTTCATAATGTTTTTCTTCTCAGAAGTTGAAAGGGAGATTTGGTCACAATAGGTAAGCACAGAAAGCAGCTCAGCAGAGATCTACTGTACAGCTTTGTGGAAGATGGAGAGATTTGAAGCCTGATCCCCTCAGGTTTGCTTGCAAAATGATTAAAGACACCCTTCAGATTTTTTGAGGGAGGATTCAGATATCCAACTATAACAATGAGACACACGTTTGGGTTTGGAGGATTCCTGGAAGTTTAAAATCACACATTTTGCTTAATTCTACACTGAAAAGCATGTGCAGCAAATTATGGTTCAAGCTGCACAATAGTTCTCACAAATTGTTGCTGATTTACAGCTCTGTAGATACCATCCAATCTGCAAGATGGCTAAAAAATGTCTGAAAGCCAAAATGAAAGTAATGACAGCATCATTAGCCATCACTGCTTCCTGCACCAGTTAGTGAAATTACAGGCATGAATGTCTCTTAGATATCAGATCCTGTATTTATTAAACTTTCATTAACAAGCTTTAAGAAAGCTCTGAGAAGACAGCTTAGCAGTAAAAAGGTTCTTCACTGGATATGAAAAAAATCTCTTCTACACAGCAAAATTAATCCATACGTCTTTGTGAAATCTTTGATTCTAGGTGATAGTAAAGTATGGCTGGTATGGTAAACACTGTAGTAACAAACCTGATCAACCCTGCCTCCTAGAAATTGTGTTTGTATACTACTAAATTGTTCATAATTATGTTGTAGTGACAGTGTAATTCCTGCCTGGATGGTGGACTTTAATGACACAGGGTTCATGTATAAACTCCTGCAAAGAAGCACTTTGGTCAGGGTTAGGGAAAGATCAGGATTTTGGATGAATGTCAATAAAAAACAATCTCATGCCACACACACTGTTGACTTAATAATGTAATGTACTAATGCTGTAGTCACTATGAATGCATAGTGTCTTGCAAGATTGCCTTTTGACAGAAAACAAATGAAATATTTTGTCACTGATATATTCAGTATTTTGCAACTTGCTAGGCAAGTTAAATAACAACATTCCCTCATTATATTAATAGAAACTTATTTCAGTCAGCATTACATTTCCCTCAAAACATATTTGCTGCTATTAGTTGTGTTAACAACTGACTTCTCACTCTTCTATACTGGCTGCTAGCTGTTGGCTCTGACAGTTCTGGTTGTATTGCAGTAAGTGCTTCACCATCTGTTGCCCGGCAGGGATCTGCACTCTTCTGAATGACCTCTTCTAGTTTTCAAATTGAGCTTACCAGCCTTGATAATCTGATACAACCCCTCCTATAGCATTTATATCCAAAGCAATAAATGATAAAACTTCACATTCTCGTGTAAATCCATGTGTCCAAAAAGCAAAAAGCTGAATAGGATGTAAAGTTTGCAAAGAAGGTTAAGTGAAAACAGAATGATGTAACTCTTTACTGAAAATATAATAATAATATTTATTTTTATGAAGGACACCTTTTTTTCAGCTTCACATAAACCCCTGCCATACTGATGAAATGTCCATTCTCCACTCATGTCACAACAGAATCACCTTCCTGTTCTTCTCTCTCTGCCAGCAGAAGTGTTTTGACACAACCTTGAACCGCTCTTAAAGGCTGACTTCACTGTTGCATAAGCTCTCCATTTCATTACACCTTTCCCCATCTTCCTCTCACTCTTATCCAGGCTTAATAGCAGAATCTCACAATAGCTAACTGTCCTTCACAATATCCTGTGAACACAAAAACTGGGCCGTCTGAAAAGTTAATACAAATCCTGTTCAAATCTTCTGTGGCGTATTATTTAGTATCTTCACTATCTTAGAATTCACTTTACTGCCAAAAAACTACAACTTTTTTATTATTCTTAATGGATAACGGTTGAAGATAAGATTGGATTTAGATTTACACACACACATGCACACAGAAGCACACACATACTGTGTCTTCTCAGGGAATGTGAAGGAACAATAATTACCATAACTGAAATTATTTCCATAATTATCTGGGCTAATTAGAAACATTAAAGTAGGGCAGCTACTCAGCTTTAATGTAAATAATTGTAGCCTGCATTAATAATCCTATTTTACTATTAACACATGGTCATCATCACAAGGCACGGGCACACTGTAAAGCTACATGTACATTGGGGCTAAATGAAAAAATGAGGAAAAAATCCTCTGTCTCCATACCCTGCCCTTTCACTTTATTTTATCATCAACTGCGTTAAACAGATGCTAATTTTAAGGAATTTTATGAGTCTGGATTACAGTGGAGTGTTTTAGTGTTCCATGTTTAAAGGCTTTTACACTCAAAGTTTTGGTCTGCAAGATTTAATTTTCTAATTTGGCAGGATAAGGGTCAAATTTAAATACAAACTACATCTACCACAAATTTCCAGACATCAGCTGCTTCAATCCAGCGTTGGTTTTTAATGTCACAATAAACATATGTTGGTCCTTTCTGTGATTTAGAAGAAGAAGAACGTACTTTATTAATCCCCCTTGGGTGAAATTTGATTTTTTCACTCCATTGTTAACTATTTTATACACACCAAGGCTTGTATACTCACATGCACGTACAATTTGTGGGAGATGTGAGTGATGGATGCTGCCCAGAAACAGGCGCACACATAAGAGCTGCTGTAGCACAGATTGCTGGAAAAGTTGATGTTGGCTATGATAGAAAGATATCAGACACACAGAATCATCACATCATCATACACAGATTGCTGTGTATGGGGCTGTGTAGCCACAGACCGGTCAGAGTGCCCATGCTAACCCACCAAAGTGCCTACCATGGGCAGAGAGTGTCAGAACCGGATCATGGGGCAACAGAAGAAGGTTGCCTGGTGTAACATCTGTGGAATGTGCTGGAACAGCAAGTCAATCCATGAAGGCCACATCTTGGTGCCAGATAGCACAGGACACATTCAGAAGTCTTGAGGAGTCTATGTTTTGATCAGAGGCAGAGCTGTTTTGACAGCATGAGAGGGACCTACACAATATTACAATGATGTGGCTGATTGGTGTATCTACGATAAGACAATCAGCCAACAATATTAGCCTGGCTGATGTATTGATCAGGCTCTAAACAAACAATGTTGCCAATAATTGCTTTGACTTGTGCAACAAGTACGTAATATGCATGATGCATAATATCTGTCAATCACAACCTCCCAGAAACTTCTACTGTCATCCCCACATACACACACAACCCATCATGATCGTATTACCTTTAATCAGTGAACTGGAGTATTGCCAAGTACATTTATTTGTTTTTGTGGTCTGTGGATAAAACTATGAAATATTAGCAGACAGTAAAGAATGACATGTCCAATACTAATCAGATCTGGAAGGACTGCAGCCATTTCTCTCTTTCTTTTTTTTTAGCAACATTCATCATCTCTGTTTCATAGCTCCTCAGTGATCGCTCGTTATCAGGCATTTCAAAAGTTTCCATAAAAGTTGTCTAAAAGTTGGATGAAAACACTTTGTCTTGGCTTCTGTTTTCATGTGCTGCACGTATTCTATAGCAGACTAACGATGAGGTCTCTGAGGATAGGGCATGTGAGCAGCATATCAGGGTATCAAAGACCCCCAGAGACATTAAGTGCTTCTTAACTAAGCCAGGTAACCGAGAGCCAAGAGACTACTGACCTGTAATTGGAGGAAGATAGATGGAAAGAGATGCAGGAGGAGAGCGGAAGGGTGAAGAGGGGATCTGGAGGGAAGGAGAGGAAGACAAGATGAACTGCAGTCAGTGAACAATAAATGAATCTTTTGTCTTTCTCCCTCTGTCCTTCCCCGTGGATCCATCCATCTCCTCTGTCAACACTGTATACCTCCCAATCCCTCCCTTCTTTATTGCACCTATCTCCTCTGTACTCTCTCCTTTCCCTTCTTTCCTTTTTCCCGTTATGGATTTCTTCACCACACTGTGTTTCTTTCCGTCTCCAGGCATGGCTGACAGAGATCCATGAGTATGCCCAGCAGGACGTGGTCGTCATGCTGCTGGGCAACAAGGTGAGACCTTGTTGCCAACACTGGGAGATAGATGGACAGATGGACTCATAGAGGGAGGGAGGGATCATGGAGGGAAGTGTGGCGGGAGCCGGAGTGTAGGAACGGATTTATGGACGTGTCTGGATGCAGGGAAAGATTTACTTGATATGCGTTGTGGGCTGGGATTTTCAAATGTCACACAATGTCTCGGGAGGATTTACTTATTTTAACATATAGGCCATTGTGTAGGGAAATAAACTCAAATTATCAAAGCTTAAAGGGAAAATGAACCACTTTCTATGTGGATGTCTGATCAGTGCTGATGGTTTATGTAGTCAATTGAAGCAATAACTTTCTTGGTGCGTGCTTTATTGGCTAAAAGCTGAGTTCTAGGTTGGGTACTGATGTATTTGATGTCGTAGAACAAAACATGAAAATAGCTAAGCTTGTGTTAAGCACACACCTTATTTCAGTCATCTAACTGAAAACCAATTCAAAAACCCGTTGACTTTGACACGAGAGAACTGGAAGTGCTAATATGCTAACTCATTTCTGGGTTCTAGGACTCATTCCTCCAACACTCTATAGCCTGTAGTTCTTCCTTGCATCCAACTTCACCAACTGGAAGCAGGAAGAACAAGATTTGGCAGGAGAACTCGGCATCCTTGGTAAATATAGCACACACTAAGGAATTTATTGCTTCAATTGACTACATTTACCATCAACAGTGACTGGAAATTCATATAAAAAGTGGTGAATTTTGCCTTTAACTAATCAAACTGACATTTTAAGTTAACAGTATATGAATTATAATGTATTGTGAACAGAGATGGTTATAGTGACAAACCCACAGAGAAAACTAATTCTGCAGTTCCACTCAGCTCTGTGCTTAGCATAATTAGCTTTAAACTTTAGCCTACTGTTTGGTTCAGTCTTGGTACTTTTATAACCTCAGTTCCAGCCTTAGCAGCAGCTGTTTTCAGTGAAAAGTGCTGTATAAATTCTGTATACACGACCAGTACAACACCAAACAGCAGAAGTTTCACAACTAGCTGCTGAACCAGTGGAGTGGAGCAATAAATTGCTAGCTAAGCTAAAGAGCCAGGTATTTCCCTAAAATTGTATCTTACACTAAGTGGCCTAAGACTAAAGTTGATCCTGGATGATGGAGGTCCTTGTTTCCTGGTCCTATGTTCCCGATCGGGGAACATAGGACCCTTTTTCAGAAAAAGGGTCCTATATTCCCCGCTGTTTCCAAAAAGGTCTATGTTCCCCGCTTGTATGTGACCGGGAACATAGGACCTTTTTTAGAAAAAGGGTCCTATGTTCCCCTGGGTTGCCAGTTGATGAACAGGGTGACGGGTTGAAGACATTTTGTTGAAGTCACTGTGAGTTTTCCCACTGCTGCTGGCTCAAACTTTTGCCAGTGCTGCCTCTTTTTCATTCTATGGTCCGACCTCAGTTCCTCTGCCAGTTGCAGCAAAAACTGTCTGCGGGGTTAACCGCTGCCGGTGCAACTTCCAGAGGATATGGCATTTATCCGCCAGATCCAGGATTTGTAAAATAGACCACTGTCATCTCCTGGTGCCGTCTTTCACCGAGTGCCTCGCCATCTGATGAGGACATCCACCTGTATTGGTGCAGTTATAATAATCACAAACTCTGGCTTTGCCATCTTCCTGTCGTGACACCACACCTGTGTGCACGGAGCTCAGAATGCAACATCTTGCTGGACTTACGCTGGTAATCGGTAAAAGCACGTCACAGATTTCAGCACTTTTGTGCTGAACAGCTCCGCTGACTCTCAGCGGAGGGGTCTGTAAGACCTTAGGATAAAAACACAAAAAAATAACTCGTGGATATTAAAATCATGCCGTAAAAGAGGAAAATCTGACAGTCCATGTGTTTGTCCAACATGGACAGCAAACTGCTGTGAATAACCTCATTCACATTAACCAGTTTCCAGACACTGTGTGACAGAAATTGGGATGTGACTCACAGCTTCTAGCCTGAATATTGTCTCGCGACTGTGTTAGCAGGTTAAAAAAAACATACATTTTCCTCAGGAGTTGGTGGACACCAAAACAGAGCTACAAGAAAAGTTAGCATTGCTCTTATATTCATAAGGTAGTCAGAAACACGGCTATAAATTAATTGTCATGTTGCTCCGTGTCAGTTGAATGTGTACATCGGCAACTGCTTGCGAACACATTAGCCAGGCAGCTTTGTAAGTCAATAAAATGGCAAATGTATTTTTAGCCTGTTTTTCAGCTCCTCTGTTTCCAGCTGAACAAAAAAGAAGTTAATTTAGCTGATTTTTTTATGATAAGACATCTTGGAAAATATTGTATTTCTGTGACATTTATGTCCAAATCCTCCTCTGGTACTTTTATTTATTTGTTTATCTCCAACAGAGTTGGTCACAAAAATGGAACCCAAAGCAGCTGGTAAAAACACCAAAAAAAATAAAAAATAACTGGCAGGTATTAAAATTCACGCCGTAAGAGAGAAAAACTTGATAGTACATGTGTATGTCCAACATGGACAGCAGTCTGCTGTGGATCTCCTCATTAGCATTAACCACTCTCCAGACACTGTGTGACAAGAATTGGGATGTGAGCCTCAGTTTCTAACTCGATATTGTCTGACCACTGTGCTCCAGGCTGATTCCACACACGACAGGGTGGTGAAGCGAGAGGAGGGGGAGAAACTGGCAAAGGTGAGCTTCCTAAGACACGCACACGTACACAGACGTGCAATTTGACACATGTAACAAGGATAAAAGACGTGCTGTACTTAATCTGCCCACAAGCCACGAGGACCCTGAAACTCCCCTCGTGTAGCTGCTGTGCCTTGATTAGTCTGTGTAATTACGTATTCATGGAGGCACATAATGTTGTGATTGTTTTGAATAAATGACGGGGGCTTGCTAACTTAATTTTCCAGGCCATTTCGCTCAGATAAGCTGCATGTTAGAGTAAATATGAACACAAGTGGTGGTGAAAAGTGTGACAGAAGCATGCCGCTGTCAAGGTAGAGACACACACACCGGGAATATTGACATGTACACAGACACAGAATGAGATTAGTATACCTGGGGGCATCTTTCATCGACTACATACTGCTTTTTTTTTTTGTCTTCCTTGCAAATTAAGACAAAGAGGCAAGAATATTTTTAAAAGCCAGAAATCGCAGCAATTCTCAAAATTATTGTTGAGTTATTGGTATTGATCAGCAACACTCTCACTTCTCCCCAGGTACTTTAAACCAGCTCCAACCAACTACCCAAACTAAATTAATTCTAAATCTCATCTTTCTGTCAGCATCAGGACATTTTGTCCTCATAAGGAGTCGTACTAAGAGTGCCAAGTGTCCACACAGACAAGGACACACACACACACTCACACACCTCGTAACAGATGTTTCTCTTTGCAGGAGTTTGGAGTGCCCTTCATGGAGACGAGTGCTAAATCTGGACTGAATGTGGAGCTGGCCTTCACTGCAATAGCCAAGTGAGTCACACAGACCTGACACCGCAGTAAGAAATGTACAGCAATGATCCTCTGACTGACATGTAACTTTACTTTAAAGGAACATGCATTGTTTTTGAGAGTTTTGTGTCATTTCTTAGATTAAATGGTGAGAGGGACATAAAAATAATCAGTGTCTGACCTGTAGATCAGCGGCTCTGGTGTTCCATGAACTTAAGCATGAACAGTAGGCAAAAAGCATCATTTGAAGAGTGTGTAACTTTTGTGAGAAGCAGTTACAAAATCTTCTGCTTACAAATTTTTAAATATTAAAACACACTCCTCCTTAGTCCCATAGAGTGTTGCAGGAATTAGTCCTAAAACCAGGAAATGAGTTTGTATATTAGCACTTCCAGTTCCTTTGTCTCAAAGTCAATAGGTTTTTGATAAAATGCCTGAAATAAGGTCTGTGGTTAACACAAGCTTAAGAGACGTTAACATTTTCTGTAAATAACCCACTCATGAATTTTGAAGATTTTACGTGTCTTAAAAAAGGCGGTTGTTCACAAGCAGCTAAATGAGACTACAGAGGCATGAAACATCACAGACACTTAACGGTGGTGATGCGAAGTCAAACATTAGCTTTGTACTTCAGGCGATTGCATTTACGCTTCAGAAATGATAAAAGTGGTGTTCGTTTGTGAAGATTATCTTGCTGAACAAAAGCTGTAAGTATCATAAACTTTTGATTAGCACAGAGTGTACTTATTAGGTTTTGGAAAAGCTCATGGTTTGGGTTAAAATAAGAAACTTAATTACATAAGTCGAGTCATGTATGTAAGTTGGTGAGACCAGAGTGGTATTTTTGGAAATATGGGCCTTCGGAGCAATGGCTGCTTGTTTAAGCAATATTACACTCGAGGGTGAGGTTTACCATCATTATGACCACAGCAGTGATGCAATGTTACCAACGAAATAAATCTTATAATCAAAATGTATTCATATTCACTCTCAAAATTAAAAAAAAAAAACTGTTTGCTAGTGTTATCTTTGTTCTCCTTTTCTAGTCCCTGTTGAGTCAGTAGCCAACTTGAGTTAAGTTACTGAATAAACAGCACATACAAACACAAAACTGCCTCACTAGCCCAATCTTGCTGTAATTAAAATATCAACTTAAAAAAAGTTTATTTTGCATTGACAGATTTAGCTACTACCTCCGCAAACTTCACATGCAATTTTAAGCTAGCAGCGCATTGTGTCACAGACACAACGGCAAAACTCATGGAAGATGCTGAACAGAGTTTCCGTGTCACACAAACATTTCCAGAGCGTCGTTAAGTCCAAAAGTCAAAATGTATTGATATAAGATTGATTTCCAAAATTCCTAACATGTTTTCATCTAATGAAATACATACTATACTTCAATCCATATTTGTTGGCATCTAACCTTTCCAAAACATTTTCGCTGGTCACAAAACTCTGGGCTTGCTGTACACAAGGGAGGCAGCACCTGTATTTATTAATAAGGCGGTGTAGCAGCATTCTAATGGCACCATAAATTATTTTAATAAAAGATTTAATTATTCTTTAAATGTTACTTCAACAGCTGACACAAACAGTCTAACAGGAGATCATAGTCAGTATAGGCCCACAGGGGTCCATGATGATTAGCAGTTACAATGTTGCTGTGGCAATGGTGGAGTAATATTTTTAGTGACAAGCACAATGTGCTGTCATGCTGATTTGATCACATTCTAAATATGCAGTTGACCAATCAGATTGCTTGGTTGGTACTATTTATCGTATAGTTCGTAATAACAAGCTGTCAGACAAATGTGCTTTCGGTCCAACAGGAGATTGTTCAGGCTATTGGAGTTTTGAAATGAATGGGCTGTCGGAACAATCGCATGACACCGGAGAAGAGTTTGATCCTGCCTGTGCTTTTAGCATTATTATTATCTCAGACTAGCTACAACTGTCATCATTTCAGCAGACAAATCTATGGTTATCTGCTAGAAATAAGAACCCTGCTTTTGTTAACATCTGTGTGAAATTGAAGGAAAGGAAAAAGGAAATTTAGAGTGGATTATCTGCCACCATTGCCGTGGTAAACAGACTATCTGCTGTCCTGCCACATATGAACAAGTTAAAAAGCTGAGAGCAAGATGGCTGAAAAAAACAAGACCAGTCAGGTAATGATAGGGGAGAGGAGGGTTATTAAGAGTTATTTTTTGACATGGTGGAGATCAGCACTGGTTCCCCACAGCCATGATATGATAATAGAAAATGCCAAACTGAAACATTCAAATGCACACGGACACAAATGACACATTCAGCTCACAATGACATCAGTATCCAAACAAAAGTTTATCTTGACAAGAACACTGTGTTTTGTGTTTATATATTCTAATAATAATGAGGATGCTATTTTTAGTTTTTCACTTCAATGTGTAGAGCCGGACAGTTTGTGTGGGAGTTGTTTCACATTTATAGCCTCGTTATGATAACAGGCTGGCATAGTGGGATGTTGCCAAGAATAGCATGGCAGTCTGGCACACAGTACGCTGCAGAAACCGAATATAAGACCAGCTCTTGTCTTGTCGTTGTTCTCGCTTATGTTAACATCTTTTCAGTTTTTACATCTCTTTCTTTCTTTTTGTCTTTTGTCAGCTCTGCAGACTTCCCTTCTCATCTCTCAGTCTTCCACCTTTTCATCCTCTCCACTGCACCATGTTTTAGTTCATTTCACTTTGGTAGTGCTCTATTTGCAATAAAACACAGGCCTTAAAGTAAAAGCAACAAAAACACACACAAAACAACAAACAAAAAAATATTATTCACAAGGAAGCAATGATGCAATCACAATAACAAATTGTCCATTTTCACTATTCATTAATTGAATGATTATTATCCCACAGTAGACCTATGTACTGTAAATATTGTTTCTCTTCCTCACTTAATACACAGAGGTCATTAAGCCACGGTTCTGAGAGTCTAATGGGCTAATTAAGACAGTAACATAAAGTTAAGTTTTTATGTATCATCAGATTCATAAATATGGAGCTACAAGCGTATCATAAAGAAATGAGGGTGAAAGTGGTCGCCTGGCTCCCTGGAACTAAATCTCCTTACCTGTAAAGCTCACTCATGAACAGGCTGTGTCTTGGTTGTTTAATCCATAAAGGGACAGAAGTGTAAAAATTACATGTTGGGGTTTTAGGGGGCGTCATGTGGAGACTATTTCCTATCATCACCATAAACTTGGCAGGCAACCTGCAAAGACTCCAGGAAGTCACTAGTCTGGCATCACCATTTGAAAATGTGAATTAAGTCTGGAACCTCTCAGTTAATTTTCAATTTCTAAGGGCCATTATCGATGTGTGCAGACTAATGCCTCTGGACACAATTGGATAGACTTACAACCAATCAGAGTAGTGCAACGTGATGTAGTGACGTAGCACAAAATGGCAGCCACTTTTTCGCAATCTTTCTTGCAATACAGCTAAACAGTACACTAAAATATGTTTCTAAAACACTTTAAGTGATAAATAAGCAATTTAGTGACATAAGCTTGATTCATATTTGATCAACACTGCCTAGTTTTACAGTTTTACTGAAGTTTCTGGCGTGTTTGAAAATCAGGATACAAAACAGCAGCCACCTGATGGCTGTCTTCTTTTATTGCAGCTGAATAGAACACTAAAACATGTTTCTGTAACAGAATTTTGATTCATATTTGATCAGCACTGCCTAGTTACTGCCTGATCGGAGTTTTTGCACTGGACGGACCTTCTGACTGGATTTAATCTTATAGAACCTGCCCCACATTAAATAAATGGTTGTGAATGGCCCAATCAGATCCAAGGCTGGTGGAACTTTGTTACCCTTGGATAGAGGCAGGCTAGCTGTTTCCCAGTGTTTCCAGTCACTGAGGTAAGCTAAGCTAACCATCTCCTGGCTGTAGCCTCATATTGAATAGACAGATATGAAAGTGGTATAGACCTTCTTATCTTACTTTGGACAAGAAAGCCAATGAGTGTGTTTCTCAATATGTCAAATTATTACATTTAAGTGGACAAACCCTTGTTTTATACAGCTGCACCATTTCTTTAAATAGAACTAACTAGACATGGTTTATATAATTGTATACGCATTTAATCAAAACTTAGTATTTTATGTCTTTGACAGCTGTGGGATCTTGGGCCCAGCAGTCAGTCTGTCGAGCATTGTTCCATATTTGGAGCTTTTTCCATCTGCCACGAAACACTTTGCAACTGTAACAACTGCAATCAAGTGACTGAACCTGAAAAAAAGATAAAACTCATCTAAAAACAACAGGGAGGCTATTAACAGTTATTGATGCAATTATTTGATGCTGATGGCAAAGACTGCAACACAATTTGCACCTATTTAATTACAAATTCACAGTGTGAGTATTTGACTGCCACAACACCTTGTCGCCTTTGTGAAAATGTTACTGTGATTTTCAGGAAAAAAAGAAAGAAAGAATGTTTGAATACTGCTCTGTCACCACCTACTGGTAGCAGAGTTAGCATAGCCCCTGTTTATCCTGTCTGTCTTTCTCAGAGAACTGAAGCACAGGACCATGAAGGAGCCTGATGAGCCAAAGTTTCAGCTGAAGGAGTACGTCGACAAAGAAATGAGGACTGCTGGCTGCTGCCGCTCGTAGACAACATCCTTTGTGTGTGTATATGTGTGTGTGAGAAAGAGAGAGAGAGAAAACAGGTACATCCTATTAGAGTAGTAATAAATCTGAGTTGGCGCATCTGGGAATTATCCTGAAATTCTCAGTGTTTGTAATATTTCTAGCAGTGGTGATAAGGCCACTAAGCTCTCTCTCCCAACCCACCTTTCCTCTGCAACTGTGAATGTAATATAACTCCTATCTACATGCTTGCACATGCATGTACACACACAGACACACACGGCTATGTTTGTTAATTAACTTCACAGCCTGTTGGATCCATTTTGTGTGATGTACATATTTTAATTGTCATTTTAATTTTGTGCTTAAGCTTTGTAGTTTGTAAATGCCCGTCTTGTTGTAACAAAAGAACATAGACTCTAACATGTTGAATATTAAATCAATCAGTCAGTCTGAACAGAAATGAATAGATCTTATGAACACATTTGTACAGATACACTATTACACCTTATGTAAGCTGTCAAATGGCACTGTGTGCTGTTTATGTACAGGATATCATATGATAACTGTTTTTAATACTTGTACTTGTGATCATTACTATCATACTTATGTGTTTGTGAAATTTAATTTGAGGTCTCAACCTTTTATACACAGATTGTTCAGTTTGATTTTAAAGCTGCTACGTGAAGCATTTCAACATTATGAAAAGTCCCTCAGTAATTATTAGACTATATTAAATATAGAAAATAATATCGCCAGCAAAAAGACTGAGCCTGTAGTCTGTGTTTGACAGATTTGGGGATGAAGCCGTTAAATTGATTTATGGTACGAAACAGGAAGAGCGCCCCAACGTTCCATACAAATCACTTCTAGCACTCAATCCTTTTTGAGAAAGGGAAAGCAAAACACAAGGAACAGGGACAAATGGCACCAGGGTTCTTGTGACATCTTGTCTTAACTTGGATTAAGAGTGCTTTCACACCCGAAAGTCCAAATCAGGGTTCATGTTTTTGTCACATTGTACACGTTTGATCCAGCTTCACATTGCAATTATGCGAGTGTGCTGAAGAACTGTACATGACATACCTGTGTCCTGTTATCATCTAGGTAAGCTGTGTCTCCCTCCCTAAGTCAGACTAAACCTCGGGTGTGATCAACACACGCAGGCCAAAATGCCTCTGGATGCAGTTGGAAAGCAACAAGTTGCAGAGCCACAAGACATGACAACCTAAAATCAATCAGAGCAACGAAACATGTAACATAGCTGTGGTCGGTCTGTTTCAAATTAGGGTACGAAATAGCAGTTGCCTGGCTACAATCTTTCTTCTATTACAACGAAACATTGCATTAAAATATGTATCTTAAAACATTTTAGGTGAGAAAAGGCAGTGTAGTAACAGAATCTTGATCCGTTTGATCAGCACTGCCTAGTTTCACAGTTGCTCTGTTTTTTTTTTTGTTTTTTTTTTTTTTGTTTTTTTGTTTTTTTTGTAGTTCCGGGAGTTTGAGGCACTTCACTGGACCGCCTTGCTGACTGGGCGCAATTGGATCGAGCCCTGCCCCATATTTAATAAACGGTTTTGATTGGCCAGACTGGATCCAAGGCTTTTGAAAGTCTGCCTGAATGGAAGGGGGGCAGATGTATCTACCAGAGCAGTGAAAACATGAGCTCGGCAGATTCGTCACATTCCCAGGCTAGAGTCTCCCTATACTTGAAGTTGATTGGTTTGTAGATGGCCGTGCATCTGACAGCAGCTTGTCGTCAGTTCAATTCAAATTTGTCTCTCTCTCTCATCATCTTGGAAAATGATTGAAAAGCATCCGATTGTCTTTTAGTTTGTTTCCAAATGACTCTTAGTATAAGTCATTGGACCAAATGTCAGTTAAACATTTGGTCTCCTCCCTGTGTGTGACCACGGCTCATTTTGTTTTATTGTGTTTTTTTTTTCTTCCTTTTTTCTTGTTTGATGATAGCCTGCCACACTTCCTGTATTTGGTTCCAAAAGTCAGAACCATCCAAAAAATGTTTTCATACTACGAGCTGAACCACAGTTAAATTTGATTTGGACCAACACCACCACGGACCAAGGTTTGGCTGTTCGGTCCAGACCGAGGTTCCAGGGAAGTTTGTGATTTTGATTTGGATCAAACTTGAAAGTCCAAAAGTCCAGAGCATATGACAGTGTGAAAGCACTCTAAAGAAACTTTAAGTTAAGTCAAGTGAGTGAAAGTGAATTCTTGACCTTGGACACACAGCTCCACTTTGCATTAAAGTTACTTATTATTCTCCACTTTTTGTAAGTACGTGGTGAATTTTCAGCAATACAGCATGTTTATAAACTGCTACGCCAAACATCATGATTTTGGCTTCCACTTTGTCTGGATTCATTTCAATGCATGAAATGTTCAACAACATAAAACAAACCTCAACAGCCACTGTAAACATGGAGATATGCAAAGAACCAGTCTTGTACTTTCAATCAAGTCACAAAACTTAAAAAACGGATCTTGAAGAAATTTTTCAAGGTTTGACTGAACTTATGTTTCACTTGTTTGTTCCCCCCTGGGTTTCATTGTTCCTGTAGTTCCATAAGGATGTAGCCATTGTTATTGGACCTTTGCTGAACTAATGCTGAGCTATGGCTTCAGCCCCAGGAGGAGGTAAAGGGAACGGTAATTGGAAGCTGGTAGTGGGAGGAGAGATGCGGCTGTTTGTGTGTTGGCTTCAAGGAGGAGCTGTGTGGAGTAGAAATGCAGGAAAGATGCAGGATTCATGTGTAAATGAGGCTTTTTCAAAAGTAACTTGTCACAGGCCTTTATATCTTGTTTTTTGTGAGACGTTTTATCAAAGATGGTTTCATACTATTGTCTGTTTGTTAAAAATACTATAAATAAAGATTCAGTTTGCTTACATTAAATGGTTACACTGAATCTTGATAGGCAGATTTTACAATAGTTCACAGATTTTCAGAATGAATCAGAAGTCAGTAATTTATTGTTAACGTGTAATCTGTATACTGTACCTTAACTGAAATGATTTGTATTGTATCAATCTCCCAATAAATCAATAAATCAAACAGTGACTGAGTTGTTCCTACCTGCGGATGACTGTGATGAAGCTCGTACATGGATCTACAGCACCACCATCTGGCAGAGTCATGTTATTACAACACTGTGGCTGACTATTTGTGCAACACCAGACAACAATATTATTCTCTTTATCACCATCTCAGTGCAATGCCTGGAAAATGGAGCTTTTAACAAATTTGTAAACTGGAACAGAACTTGCCTTGGTGCTTTTGCAGTTTTATAACAACTCAACCCATTCAAAACATGACCTGCCCTCACTTTCTTTTGTTTTTTGTCCCAGCTTTTACACCTTAATAGTCTTAATCTAGAACTCGTGGAGAGATCTGAAGACTACCAACTACTGGTCGACAAGAATCACCCTGGTGGTTGAATACACATTAGGTGGGTGTTAATACATTTGCCTTTTTTCAGTAATAGCATATGCTAATGGAGGTGAGGTTGTGAACCAGGTACCAGGTCATAATTCATATTATTCAGAAGACAAACAGAAGGAAGAAGTCATTTAATCCTCATGTTCAGATGTCAGGGTTGTCTTTTGTACTAAACATTTGTCATGCTTAGTACCACATCATACAGGGTTTGAATCACAAGCATCCAGGTTTCTGAGTTGCTGGATTTCACCCAGAACCTGCTGCATTTTATCCTGTGCCAGCACACTGGACTGGTTTTTAGCTCAAGGCACTTGAGGGCGTTTTGAAACGCCACTAAAATGCATCCACTGATAATGAACCATCTCTGGCTGTAGAATATTAATCAAACAAAAGACAGCATCGCTTAGTATTTCTAATAAACACATCCAGGGTGCTCTTATCATATTTGACTTATTCAAAAGTGCACAAATTTAGAACAGAACATCTAGGCTTCTCATTAAAGGGAAGCTTTGGCACTTGTCATGTGGATGTCCAGTCATTATTGATGGTCACTGTAGTCAACTGAAGCAATAAATTCCTGTGTGTGCTCTATTGAAACAAAAAAATGAGTTTTTCTGCTCGCAGAGCCTGCAGCAGTGCCTACATGTACCATGATGCATTGCATGCAAGCTTCTGATGCCCATGTTGCTGTGTTATCACTGACCTAGCCTAGAGCTGTTACTTTGTCAGACAGAACATAGTATTAGGTGACAAAAAGCTCATATAGCATGTCATCTGGCTAAGAAGTGGAGGAGACTATAAATCCAAGCTGAATTAACCTATTAGTAATATTTTGCAGCAGGAGAACTCATGATTCTGATCTATGCATGTGTCGCAAAAGACACATGTGCATCCATTAAGAGATATACGAAGTCTCGCGAGATCGACGCCATGTTTGCATCCGACTGGCTACATGCTGTTGACATTTCGGCTAAAAACATGGCCTAAATGGCGTCTTTTGCGGTTCATTTTTAATGTCGCGGCTCGCGGACACTTGGATTACACCACACAAGCAGGATGGAGACATTTTGTGTTTGTTTTGTGTTCTTTTTTTAACATTTTATCCGTGGTCCCCATTCACTGCCATTGTGCTGGATGAGGCTGCTACCTGTTTCTCCTAAAAGTCCAGGATTGTTTTGTGAACTGAAGATTTCATCCATCATCACATCGGCACAGGGTTGAGTACATACTGAGTGGATTATTCTGTAAAGTGGAATATCGCTTTAGCAGCCAAGTTGAATTTCATCCACTAGCCTACAGGTGACATTTCAATCATACAAGTTTATAGGAAACACTATTACTTTGTTCAACAAATTTCCTGTAGACTAATTTTGTTCAAGTAATCACTGTATATTCTTCATGTATTTATGTCAGTTTTTTTTCTTCCCACTGTTGGCAGTTGTGTTAATAGTCCTTGATAACCTTTAAGCATAATGTAATTCCAGTGTTCTTAAGTAAACTAGACTAATGAACCTTGGCTCTGTCTTCATGCTTCAGAAAATCTAGCCTGTGATGGGAGGCTTTGGTCAATCACAGGTCAGTAAAACCTGTTGGTGGCTCCCAACTCAAAGTGCTGGCATTTGACTACTGGAAAATGAGATTCAACAGTCAACTGTCTTTCTCCAGACTCGCTTACCGCACCTTTTAATGGCAGCTATTTCTTCATTAATGAATAAAATGATACAATGCAATGTATCTAAAGTAATAAAATCATCCATGTGGATTAACCAAATCTAAATGGAAATAAAAACATGTACAAAGCCTGAAATCTTGCCTGTACCACCCTACACCAGTGGGTTTCAGGCTTAGCAGAGGTTTAGCATTGCTGTTCTGTTATTCTTCCTTTGTTAAAAGGTGCACTGAAGGCTTTTTAGAGCATTATCCTGTTTTTTCTCTGTAAAATAAATGATATGACTGTACTGTGATGAAACATATTAATGCTGGGGTTAATATTGACATTTCTTTCCAAAACTATAAAAATCAGCATTTCATGGGTTGGAAATAGCTTAACACACCATCTACTAATTGCTAATTGCTGAGTCAACTGGTTGGGACTTACCTCTGTCATGAAATTTATATTAAAAAACTAATGTTAACACCCTCTAATCAGAGGTGGGCCCCCATCTCACTTAGCAACTCCTATGTCACACATCCAAGTCCCCTACTCTCAGCCCACTTGGGCATTGGCATTTGTCAAAATAGAGGATGGAGTTATGCTCAGACCTGGGACTGAAGTTTCACTTTAAAGATTCTGTCTGTAACATTTAGGGGGCAGAACGTGGCATAAATGGAATGTAATATTTAGAAATATGTGTTTTTATTAGTGTATAATCCCCCCAAAATAACAAAATTTGTGTTTTTGTTACCTTAGAACAGTGTTTCTCAATCCTGGTCCTCAGGCCCCCCTGCCCTGCATGTTTTAGATGTTTCCCTGCTACAACACATCTGATTCAAATGATCAGGTCATTATCAGGCTTCTGTGGAGGCTTGATGATGAGCTGATCATTTGAATCAGGTGTGTTGGAGCAGGGAAACATCTAAAACATGCAGGGCAGGGGGGCCTGAGGACCAGGATTGAGAAGCACTGCCTTAGAATGAGCCATTCATATCCACAAAGGGTACAGGTCCTATTTCATGGACGCTGCCATGTTTCCACAATAGCCCAGCAAACAAACCAAGCAAAGTTTTGCAGCTACTATAGATTCTCCTGTACACTTGGAAGGAGAGGGTGAGGCGAACGGTATTCAGTTGGTTGCAATCTACAAGCTCACTGCTTGATGCCACTAAATCCTACACACTGGCCCTTCAAGTATTAGTTCTATTGGGTTTTCTTCATGGATGTGATGGTTTTCTCCTCAGGAACAAAAACAAAGAACAGTATATAACTTGAAGGCTGCTGTAAAATGCTGTGTATTCTTCTTCGAGTTGGACACTTTGCTAAAAAACATTTCAAGTCAGAGCAAAATGTAATCAAATGGAACACAGCGCCTGCAGGTCAAAAACCAAGAGACAAGTCTAGTGTGTCTGAAGAAATGATTGAAATTGACGTTTCATGTGGTAAATAATTACTACTTCATCTTGTAAAGCAGTCAGGAGAATTTCTGCCTTCACTAGTGTTTATAATACCAGGAACTCCAGCCTGCAAGGAGCAATGAGGGAGAGCTGCGACTGTGAGGAGTGGATTACCAGGCCAGATTAACCTGGAGGTCTGATATGTGTCTGTGTGGGTGTGGAACTCTGGAAAAAGAAGAATCTGTGCAGGGACGTTTTAACCTGAGTGCCTCTCTTTATTAGTGCTGAGCTGTGCCTTTGTTTGTCTGAAAATGTTTGACGCCATAACATTCTGTGACAGGGTAGAACAAAGTGGGAGGAAATGGAAGAATGAGGGGGAGGAGGAGGAGGAGAGGGGACAAAGTGACCGGAAGAAGATGGGAACAGAGGTCTATTTCACACGGAATGAGACAAATAAATGTCATGGTAGAGGTAAGCAAGCAAGAAAAGCAAGAGAACATTGTGACCCACTGACTTATTTGACTTGTCTTACTGAAACCTTAAGCCTACTTTGACTATTGAAGTTGGGAGCTGGAAATGTTTTCTTCTTTTTGCCATTGCAGATGAAAAGTCTTGTATTTTTTTACACAGTTTCATCACCATCCTCATGGCAAGCATCTGAAAATAAGAATCTGGAAGCTTTCATCAGTGGGGATCACAGACCTCAAAACTACATTTGAAGCCCCAAAATGTCAGTATACTGTGGTCTTTTCAGCTATGTTAGACTCTAGGGGTAGCATTGCCAGTCTGTCGGTCGAGTACTGGACGTATCACCATGACATTTCCATGGTGCCCAGACAAGATGTCATACTGACTTTGGTGATCCTCTGATCTCTTCTTGGTGCATGACGAGCTGACATTTGAGTGATTTGTCCCACTAGCTATTAGGTGAATTTCCATGAAATTTAATAGACATTCATGTTTTGCTACAGGATGGATTGGAATGACGCTGGTGATCCTCTGACTTAACATCTTGCGACAAAATCAGTTTTATGAGACTTTTGTCTGTTTTTGACAAAGACATTCCCATCAGCTTCAGCTGCACATTGTGTTAACACTTAATTAGCAAGTATTACCATGTTAACACATGAAACCAGTGGTTCCCAAACTTTTTCTGGCATTCTGACATTTCTCCCCCTTCAGAATCAACTGGTAAAAAACTAGTCAAGCTGAATTTTATTGACATAAAGGATCAGACACATCAGCAAACTGTTGTTTGTTTCCGCTACATAGATCATATTCGTTCAACTTTGTTTCACTCTATACATTTCTCCCCTGGTCAGCAACCCACTCCCCCACCCCCACAAATTCATAAATTCCATGCACATTAAGATGTTAAGATGTGCAATTTCATGTGTTAATTTATTATTTATTTATTTTTTTTATCTTATATTCCACAAGGAACTTTGTCCAAACTTCAAGCCTTCCAACTGTAAGCAGTCTTGACTTGGGCTCAGTTTTCTAAATAACTGACAGTAACTTTAATAAATTAGGATTTGCCTCTTGCTGTTGCTGATGGTGTCAATGGAGACAGGAAGAATTGACATCGTGTTGTGCCACTTTTGCTCAATCAAGTGTCCTCTCTCTCTGTTATTGTGTCCTTCGTTACAAGTCAAATATGTTTCCATGCAGACGTGATCAACACCGTGTGCTCAGACAGGCTGTGACTCAGACTCAGACTGACTAATAGTTATTCCAATTTCCTACACTTTGGCACTTCGGTGGGCAATTTGAAGTACATGTTGTTCTGACCTGAAAAACTTTTCTCACGCATCACATCATAGGAAGGGTTAGAGTTGGAAGTTAGATGTAACTGACAGAGATACTTAACCAGATTTTTTTATGCAGCTGCACTACAACTACATTTACTAAACCTGAACTCACTTTGTGCGACTCTTTGAAGACTGACTCATCAATTATTCACTTTCATCACATTTCCCAAGCTGCTTTAAATCTCCCACAAGCCTGCCTGGGTTGCACCAACAGGGATTAATCTTTAAACCTGAACCTAAATCATAGTTTAATGTGAAATAATGTTGCACCAATTTTTAAAATATCTTAAAATTAAGAATGATTAAATTTAAACCTCTCTTTAAATCTCACTCTAGTTTTTACTCTATACCTAAATTTAACTTAAGTCTGTTGCACCAACACTTTAAACTTTAAAATGGCTGCCTTTTTGAGATGGATAAAGCAAAATAATCAAGTTCCTTCGAAGAAAGTTAACGGACAGACTCAACCCAATTGGCTTTTATGATGTGTCTTGTCTTTCTTTTACTCCAGTTGATAACTTGGTTGATAATATGTTTTCACAGGAGAAATTAGCGCATCTCTGCAAACCATCATGAGTGGCTACTTTTTAGCAAGCAAGCAAGCAATATGATGTTTAGTTAGCCTAACTTCTGTTAATTTTTTAGCTGGCTAGCAAAGAAAGCAACATTAAGGAGTACAGAACAGCTGAGAATTAACAGTTTTTCCCTCTTTAATACTTACTAGCTGCAGACACTATTGAAATGTATTTTTAATTTATTTTAATTTGGGTAGCAAGCATGTCCATATTGATTGAACTCTAATCAAAGTTAACATCACTTAACCTGTGTTTACTAAACAGAGATGATTTTTTAAATGCGCTAAAGAGCTCTGCTCCATTTTGAATCTGGATCTACTCATTTTAAACCTGTTTTTTCAAAACTCTGAGAAGAACTAATCCTAGATTAGATCAGTCTTTGTTGGTGCAACCCAGTCTTACTCTATATTTAGTATACTTCATATTTTTGACTGCAGCACTATCTTAAGCTCTCATTTAATATATACCCCTTATTTATTTTCAGAGGCTTAATACAGGAGAGCACTCACTCCATTGAACAAAAATAACATGGATTTGTTGCTTCACCACAAGCTCATCCATGCCTATATCAGTCTTCCACATGACAAAACAGATATGAAGATTTCAGTTTTCACACAGGTTGTCTCATGATTAGGTCGACAGTGACCCTCTGTGATCAAGTAGGGGGTGAGCTGTAATGCCTTTTCTGCTCAACAGGGGTCACACTTGTATCACAGATGTGCTAAGTAGCCACAAGCGGCACTTGCTGCTCACTGCTGTTTTTTTTCACTGAAGTATGAAGTGAAATAAGAAATGAAGGACAAAAGATTTCATGAACGGCATAGAATGCATTTAACATAATGTTTGGACATTGTTTATATTTTTACAGCTAATTGCTAAATCATACAGTGTAATCTATCAGCAATAAAACATTTTTAAATCATTTTAGAAGTAATATTTTGGGTCAAATCAATGATTATTTGGGGGGTAAGTTACCATGTTATAAATGGGATAATGTACAGTGAGCAGGTCATTATTGCAAAATAAACCCCTTCCAGATGATTCAAGCATGATCCTGCATCACTGTACATTATCCCTTACATAGCAAGTGTGTGATATCCTGTAACGCCTACTGTTGTGTCCCTGATTGTTGTGATTCCTACCTAATTGTCAGGGTCCCACAAGGGCTTGCAGACCATCTAATGAGATTATCAAAATTTACATAACAGTGACACTGAATGAAAACAAAAGGAAAACAATAAAGTTGCAGGTCACAAACCCCCTGCCAAAAAAAAGTCAAAAGATGATGAAACGCTCAGAGCTGAGGGCAACTGCAGAGTTTGGAGAATAAAAGCTTTATTGATTAGAATTTGTCTTTATGGCTGTATTTATGTGCTTTAGTGTTGGTTATGGCTTTGTTTTGTTGTTTTGTGACATTAAGATACTGTATATGATATGTGTCATTTATGGTAATTTAAATAGACAGTAGTTGATTTTAATATATGCACACTTGCATGCACACATGTGCATGCACACTCACGCACACATGCACATACATATTAGAATGTCAGGTAACTCTGAACCTGTGATGTCATAAAATAGAGTGTTAGGTGGCTTTGATCTGTGATGTCATACAACAGAATGCGAGGTGGCTTTGATCTGTGATGTCATACAACAGAATTCTAGGTAGCTTTGATCTGTGATGTCATACGACAGAATGCCAGGTGGCTTTGATCTGTGATATTATACGACAGAATGCCAGGTGGCTTTGATCTGTGATGTCATATGACAGAATGCTAGGTGGCTTTGATCTGTGATGTCATACAACAGAATGCTAGGTGGCTTTGATCTGTGATGTCATACAACAGAATGCCAGGCGGCTTTGATCTGTGATGTGATACAACAGAATGCTAGGCGGCTTTGATCTGTGAGGTCATACAACAGAATATTAGCTGGCTTTGATCTGTGATGTCATCAAATGTTTCAATTGAAATACTAGCATAGAAAGTTTAACAGAATAGTCAATATCTTTGAGTTCACATCAGATCTTCAGCCTGACTGCAACTAGAACACGTGGAAACAATCACACCATATGCGCATACATATCAGAATGTCAGGTAACTCTGAACCTGTGATGTCATAAAAGAGAGTGTTAGGTGGCTTTGATCTGTGATGTCATACAACAGAATGCTAGGTGGCTTTGATCTGTGATGTCATACAACAGAATGCTAGGTGGCTTTTATCTGTGATGTCATACAACACAATTCTAGGTAGCTTTGATCTGTGATGTCATACAAAAGAATGCCAGGTGGCTTTGATCTGTGATGTTATACAACAGAATGCTAGGTGGCTTTGATCTGTGATGTCATATGACAGAATGCTAGGTGGCTTTGATCTGTGATGTCATACAAGAGAATGCTAGGTGGCTTTGATCTGTGATGTCATACAACAGAATGCTAGGTGGCTTTGATCTGTGATGTCATACAATAGAATATTAGATGGACTGATCTGTGATGTCATCAAATGTTTTAATTGAAATACTAGCATAGAAAGTTTAACAGAATGGTCAATATCTTTGAGTTCACATTAGATCTTCAGCCTGACTGCAACTAGAACAAGTGGAAACAATCACACCATATGCACATACATATTAGAATGTCAGGTAACTCTGAACCTGTGATGTCATAAAATAGAGTGTTAGGTGGCTTTGATCTGTGATGTCATACAACAGAATGCTAGGTGGCTTTGATCTGTGATGTCATACAAGAGAATGTTAGGTGACTTTGATCTGTGATGTCAAACAACAGAATGCTAGGTGGCTTTGATCTGTGATGTCATACAACAGAATGCTAGGTGGCTTTGATCCGTGATGTCATACAATAGAATATTAGATCTGATCTGTGATGTCATCAAATGTTTTAATTGAAATACTAACATAGAAAGTTTAACAGAATAGTCAATATCTTTGAGTTCACATCAGATCTTCAGCCTGACTGCAACTAGAACAAGTGGAAAACAATCACACCATATGCGCATACATATCAAAATGTCAGATGACTCTGAACCCATGATGTCATAAAATAGAATTTTAGGTGGCTTGGAACCTGTGATGTCATACAACAGAATATTAGGTGGCTTTGATCTGTGATGTCATACAACAGAATGCTAGGTGGCTTTGATCTGTGATGTCATACAACAGAATGCTAGGTGGCTTTTATCTGTGATGTCATACAACAGAATGCTAGGTGGCTTTGATCTGTGATGTCATATGACAGAATGCTAGGTGGCTTTGATCTGTGATGTCATACAACAGAATGCTAGGTGGCTTTGATCTGTGATGTCATACAATAGAATATTAGATGGACTGATCTGTGATGTCATCAAATGTTTTAATTGAAATACTAACTTAGAAAGTTTAACAGAATGGTCAATATCTTTGAGTTCACATTAGATCTTCAGCCTGACTGCAACTAGAACAAGTGGAAACAATCACACCATATGCGCATACATATCAGAATGTCAGGTGACTCTGAACCCGTGATGTCATAGAATAGAGTGTTAGGTGGCTTTGATCTGTGATGTCATACAACAGAATGCTAGGTAGCTTTGATCTGTGATGTCATACAACAGAATGTTAGGTAGCTTTGATCTGTGATGTCATACACTAGAATCCTAGGTACCTTTGATCTGTGATGTCATACAACAGAATATTAGCTGGCTTTGATCTGTGATGTCATACAACAGAATGCTAGGTAGCTTTGATCTGTGATGTCATACAACAGAATGTTAGGTAGCTTTGATCTGTGATGTCATACACTAGAATGCTAGTTGGCTTTGATCTGTGATGTCATACAACAGAATACGAATACGAATACGAATACGAATACGAAATACTTTATTGATCCCCAAGGGGAAATTCATTTGTCTGTAGTCTCATCTATTTGTATAAGAATTATAGAGTCTAATGGCAGTTGGTATGAAAGATCTTCTGTATCTCTCTGTCCTACAACGAAGAGAGAGAAGCCTTCCACCACCATTATTTCTTTGGTCCATCAAGGTGTTATGCGGTGGATGATCCATGTTGTTTAGGATGGCCTCCACCGTCCTCATTGTGTCTCTCTTCACAACTTCCTCCAGAGAGTCCATCCTTACTCCGATCACAGAGCCAGCCTTTTTCACAAGCTTATCCAGCCTCCTTGCTTGCTTTTTTCCCAAACTTCCTCCCCAGCAGACTGCAGCATAAAATAAAACACTTGCCACAATAGACTGATAAAACATCTGCAGCATCTTACTGCAGATGTTTAGAGATCTGAGCTTCCTTAGGAAAAAGAGGCGGCTCTGCCCCTTTTTGTAGAGTGCATCTGTGTTAAGGGACCAGTCCAGCTTGTTATCCAGGTGTACACCAAGATATTTATAGTTTGTTACCACCTCGATGTCCACTCCACAAGTGTTCACAGGCTGAAGTGGGGGCTTGGATCTACGGAAATCAATGACCATTTCCTTTGTCTTTGATGTGTTTAGTATGAGGCAGTTTTTATGACTCCAGTCACTGAAGGATTTTATCAAATCCCTATATTCAGATTCCTGTCCATTCCTTATACAAGCTACAACAGCAGTGTCATCTGAGTATTTCTGGATGTGGCAGGACTCAGAGTTATATTTAAAGTCTGCTGTATACAATGTGAACAGGAATGGAGCCAGGACAGTCCCTTGTGGAGCCCCTGTGCTGCTCATTAATGTCCCAGAAAAACAGTTCCCTAACCTGACAAACTGTGGCCTTTCTGTCAGGTAATCCGTGATCCAACACTAGGTACTAGAATGCTAGGTACCTTTGATCTGTGATGTCATACAACAGAATATTAGCTGGCTTTGATCTGTGATGTCATACAACAGAATGCTAGGTAGCTTTGATCTGTGATGTCATACAACAGAATCCTAGGTCGCTTTGATCTGTGATGTCACCAAATGTTTCAATTGAAATACTAGCATAGAAAGTTTAACAGAATGGTCAATATCTTTGAGTTCACATCCGATCTTTAGCCTGACTGCAACTAGAACAAGTGGAAACAATCACACCATATGTGCATACATATCAGAATGTCAGGTGACTCTGAACCCGTGATGTCATAAAATAGAGTGTTAGGTGGCTTTGATCTGTGATGTCATACAACAGAATGCTAGGTAGCTTTGATCTGTGATGTCATACAACAGAATGTTAGGTAGCTTTGATCTGTGATGTCATACAACAGAATGCTAGGTGGCTTTGATCTGTGATGGCATACAACAGAATGCCAGGTAGCTTTGATCTGTGATGTCATACAACAGAATATTATCTGGCTTTGATCTGTGATGTCATACAACAGAATGCCAGGTACCTTTGATCTGTGATGTCATACAACAGAATGCTATGTACCTTTGATCTGTGATGTCATACAACAGAATATTAGCTGGCTTTGATCTGTGATGTCATACAACAGAATGCTAGGTGGCTTTGATCTGTGATGTCATACACTAGAATGCTAGTTGAATTTTAATCTGTGATGTCATACAACAGAATGTTAGGTAGCTTTGATCTGTGATGTCATACAACAGAATGTTAGGTGGCTTTGATCTGTGATGTCATACAACAGAATGCTAGGTGGCTTTGATCTGTGATGTCATACACTAGAATGCTAGTTGAATTTTAATCTGTGATGTCATACAACAGAATATTAGCTGGCTTTGATCTGTGATGTCATACAACAGAATGCCATGTAGCTTTGATCTGTGATGTCATACAACAGAATGCTAGGTACCTTTGATCTGTGATGTCATACAACAGAATATTAGCTGGCTTTGATCTGTGATGTCATACAACAGAATGCTAGGTGGCTTTGATCTGTGATGTCATACAACGAATGCTAGGTAGCTTTGATCTGTGATGTCATACAACAGAATGTTAGGTAGCTTTGATCTGTGATGTCATACAACAGAATGCTAGGTGGCTTTGATCTGTGATGTCATACAACAGAATATTAGCTGGCTTTGATCTGTGATGTCATACAACAGAATGCTAGGTACCTTTGATCTGTGATGTCATACAACAGAATATTAGCTGGCTTTGATCTGTGATGTCATACAACAGAATGCTAGGTGGCCTTGATCTGTGATGTCATACAACAGAATGCTAGGTGGCTCTGATCTGTGATGTCATACAACAGAATGCCAGATAGCTTTGATCTGTGATGTCATACAACAGGATATTAGCTGGCTTTGATCTGTGATGTCATACAACAGAATGCCAGGTAGCTTTGATCTGTGATGTCATACAACAGAATATTAGCTGGCTTTGATCTGTGATGTCATACACTAGAATGCTAGTTGAATTTTAATCTGTGATGTCATACAACAGAATGTTAGGTAGCTTTGATCTGTGATGTCATACAACAGAATGCTAGGTGGCTTTGATCTGTGATGTCATACAACAGAATGCTAGGTGGCTTTGATCTGTGATGTCATACAACAGAATGCCAGGTACCTTTGATCTGTGATGTCATACAACAGAATATTAGCTGGCTTTGGTCTGTGATTTCATACAACAGAATGCTAGGTACCTTTGATCTGTGATGTCATACACTAGAATATTAGGTGGCCTTGATCTGTGATGTCATACAACAAAATTCTAGGTGGCTTTGATCTGTGATGTCATACAACAGAATGCTAGGTACCTTTGATCTGTGATGTCATACAACAGAATATTAGCTGGCTTTGATCTGTGATGTCATACAACAGAATGCTAGGTAGCTTTGATCTGTGATGTCATACAACAGAATGTTAGGTAGCTTTGATCTGTGATGTCATACAACGGAATGCTAGGTGACTTTGATCTGTGATGTCATACAACAGAATGCCAGGTAGCTTTGATCTGTGATGTCATACAACACAATATTAGCTGGCTTTGATCTGTGATGTCATATAACGGAATGCCAGGTGGCTTTGATCTGTGATGTCATACAACAGAATGCTAGGTGGCTTTGATCTGTGATGTCATACAACAGAATGCAAGGTGTCTTTTATCTGTGATTTTATCCAACAGAATATTAGCTGGCTCTGATGTCATCAAATGTTTTAATTGAAATACTAGTATAGAAAGTTTAACAGAATGGTCAATATCTTTGAGTTCACATTAGATCTTTAGCCTGACTGCAACTAGAACAAGTGGAAACTATCACACCATATGCGCATACATATCAGAATGTCAGGTGACTCTGAACCTGTGATGTTATAGAATAGAGTGTTAGGTGGCTTTGATCTGTGATGTCATACAAACAGAATGCTAGGTGGTTTTGATCTGTGATGTCATACAACAGAATACTAGGTGTCTTTGATCTGTGCTGTTATATAACAGAATGCCAGGTAGCTTTGATCTGTGATGTCATACAACAGAATGCTAGGTGGCTTTGATCTGTGATGTCATACAACAGAATGCTAGGTGGCTTTGATCTGTGATGTCATACAACAGAATGCTGGATAGCTTTGATCTGTGATGTGATACAACAGAATATTAGGTGGCTTTGATCTGTGATGTCATACAACTGAATATTAGCTGGCTTTGATCTGTGATGTCATCAAATGTTTTAATTGAAATACTAGCATAGAAAAATTTAACAGAATTGTCAATATCTTTGAGTTCACATCAGATCTTCAGCCTGACTGCAACTAGAACAAGTGGAAACAATCACACCATATGCGCATACATATCAGAATGTCAGGTGACTCTGAATCTGTGATGTCATAGAATAGAGTGTTAGGTGGCTTTGAACCCGTGATGTTATACAACAAAATATTAGGTGGCTTTGATCTGTGATGTCATACAACAGAATGCTAGGTGGCTTTGATCTGTGATGTCATACAACAGAATGCAAGGTGGCTTTGATCTGTGATGTCATCAAATGTTTTAATTGAAATACTAGCATAGAAAGTTTAACAGAATAGTTGATATCTTTGACTTCACGTCAGATCTTCAGCCTGACTGCAACTAGAACAAGTGGAAACAATTACACCATATGTGCATACATATCAGAATGTCAGGTGACTCTGAACCCGTGATGTCATAAAATAGAATGTTAGGTGGCTTTGAACCTGTGATGTCATACAACAGAATATTAGGTGGCTTTGGTCTGTGATGTCATACAACAGAATGCTAGGTGGCTTTGATCTGTGATGTCATACAACATAATATTAGCTGGCTTTGATCTGTGAAATCAAACAACAAAATATTAGGTGGCTTTGATCTGTGGTGTCATCAAATGTTTTAATTGAAATACTAGCATAGAAAGTTTAACAGAATAGTCAGTATCTTTGAGTTCACATCAGATCTTCAGCCTGACTGCAACTAGAACAAATGGAAACAATCACACCATATGCGCATCCATATCAGAATGTCAGGTGACCTGAACCAATGATGTCATACAACACAATATTAGGTGGCTTTGATCTGTGATGTCATACAACCGAATGCGAGGTGGCTTTGATCTGTGATGTCATACAACAGAATATTAGGTGTCTTTGATCTGTGAAGATGAAGGTGAAGAAGAATCATTTGAAGACAGTCAGCAGTCTTACAGTGTTGAGAGCCATGGTCCTGACCGCTTCCAACAAAAAAGATGATGAAGAAGAATCACCCGAACTGGGCACCCTGAAAACAAACAAACGTCTTTTCAGATGGCAATGAACAACAGATGTTGAATAGTGCCTACAGGGACAGTACTTTGAGAGTGCTACCAGGTGGAGTCCTACCTTGGGCAGGGCAACTTTGGTTATGTTGCCAAAATGCTGCAACATTGAAACAGGTGAGAAGGTGGGCCATTCAAGGCAACCAAGGATCACCCAATGTTTCTTCCCAGGTAAGAGAGGAAATTGCCTTCCTGAAGAAACTGCGGTGTTTGGACCCAGATACGAGTGGCAACAGTGTGAAGTGGAATGAACTTTTTCTTCAATAACGATCAAATCTGCCTTGTCTTTGAATTCATGGATCTAAGCCTGTGTTATTACCTTGAGGACAGAGATCGCCAGGGACTTAACATGACAGAGCTGTAGAACAATTGTTTCATCAGCTGGGCACAGCCCTGTCCAACCTGAGCTCAATAGGCATTGTTCATGCAGACATTAAACCTGATCAATATTATGTTTGTAGACTGCAGGCAGCAGCCTGCAGTCTACAAACATAGTTAAAGTGATTGTTAAAGTTAAAGTGATTGACTTTGGCCAGGCACTTCCGGCCTGCCGGCCTGGTCTCAATATGGGACAAATTGGTACATGGCACCAAAACTGATGCTGGATATTCCCTTTAATGAGGCCATAAGATATGTGGTCTCTGGGTGTGACAGTTGTAGAACTGGCAATAAGGCATAAGGAAGTTCTATGATATGCTTAACTTCATTATAGAAACTCAAGGCAGCCAGCAGATAAAGTGCTAGACCATGGGCAGAGTACCGATGTTTATTTTAAGAAGCAAAATAACCAGCCGCACTGGAGATTTAAGACACCAGAGGAGTTTGCGAGCGAGACAGGTTACTCAGGCAAGGACACAAGGATCTTCAGGCTCAGGTGTCTTGATGACCTTGAACAGCTGATGATGATGATGGACGGAGAACACCGGCGTGATCAGCATCTGTTGGTGGACCTGATTAAAAGGATGCTGGAACTGGACCCTGACCAATGGATCATAGATCATAGACATGTGGTCTTTAGGCCTGCTGGCTGCAGAACTGGCCACAGGAATCCCCCTCTACCCTGGGAGCAATGAATATGATGTGCTGAGCTTCATCATAGAAACTCAGGGCCGGACTATGTGCTGGACTGTGGAATAAGTACAAGCAACTTTTTTGAGACCCAGAGCAACAGCCAGCAGCACTGGCGATTTAAGACCCCAGAGGAGTTTGTGCACAGCGAGTATGAAGATACAAGGCACAACAAGCTCAAGTCTCTTGATGACCTTGAGCAGCTGATAGCGAGGGATGGAGGCCACCAGAGTGATCATTGTATGTTGGTCGACCTGATTGAAAGGATGTTAGTGCTGGAGCCAGACCAATGTGTCACACCCCTGGAGGTTCTGCAGCATCCATTTTGCAGCCTCTCACAAAGTTCTTGTGTCTACACCTGCTCAGAGATAACAGACCATGCAGAACAAACATGTCAAGTCACTCAGTGGTCTTCCAAGAATCAGACAACTGGACCACAAGACATTCGCTGCAGGGTTGAGAGCTCTTGTGCCGACTCCTGCATAGAGATAACAGACAATGCAGAGCAAACGTGTCAGGTTGCTCCGTCGTCTTCCAAGAATCAGACAACTGGACCACAAGACATTTGCTGCAGGGTCGAGAGCTCTCGTGCCGACTCCTGCATAGAGATAACAGGCAATGCAGAACAAACTCCTCTGAAGTCTGACAGCAGTGTTCTGGAGCCAAACAGCAGAATCAGAAAACAGTCACTGCAAGGTGGAGAGCTGCAGTGTCGAAACCTTAGACACAACAGACGTTAAAGAGAACACACCTGAACCCATTCTGCAGTGTCACAGGTATCAGACAGCAGAACCAGACAACATTCACAGAATTGGTGAGAGCTCCTGTGCCGATACCTGCAAGGAGGTACAGACCTGAGGAAGAAACATCGGAACTCAGTCAGCAGTGTTACGTGTCAGACAGCAGGACCAGAAAACAATCACTGCAGGGTTGAGAGCTCCTGTGCCAATACTTGCACTGACATAATAGACACTGAGGAAGAAAAATCTCCTGAAGTTAGACAGTAGTGTTCCAGGTATCAGACAGCAGAACCAGAGAACACTCGCTGCAGAGCTGACAGTCCTGAAGAATAAGAAAAGGATAAGACACAAAAAGAATGAGAAAACAGAATGACATCCGGTGGTACTGCTCCGTTTCGTATCCGTATCCATCAGCACAAAAAGTGCACAAATACGGATGAAATGAAGTACGGACAGATGACTCTGTGAAATTCACTTGCTTGTGATCTATTCATATACAATACATATAAACATTGCTCCACAATTTTTATTTCCATCCACAGACAAAGAGAGGTGAGCACAAGACAAAGAATGGGCCCAGGAGTGGTCATGCAGCCTGAATATGTGTAAACGTGTGCAATGGTGTGAATAAGTAAATAATAGACAGTCATAGTCATGACACTTGCTAACAGAGGCCCTCATATGACTTAGCGAGGGCCATCTGTTGCACCAGTTGCTCTCCATGTCATTAGCCCTACCTGAGGGCACCATAACCCCGATGGCTCTTCTATAACCACAGATTGTGTGTTGTCGATTGTGCGTGTGTGTGTTCATCCATCACCAGTTGCCAAGCAGTCCACTCTGCTGCGCTAAAGTGATCAGGAACCCCAAACAAAGCCATGTGGCGTGTGTATTGTGTGTGTGTGTGTGTGTGTGTGTGTGTGTGTGTGTGTGTGTGTGTGTGTGTGTGCAGAAATGCTGATTTCTGTAGGTAACGTTTGTGGAGAAAGTATTATCAGTTGTTGTTTCCACAAAATCCCAGAGCTTCCTCTTAACTATGAACACTCAAGATGCACAGAGAGAAGCCTACTTGTGCTGTGTTAACAGATCCCTGTTCACAGTGAGTGTATAGCCTAGAGCAATAACACTAGCAGATAAAGCTGGGTTATTTATAGGATGAGACAGTGATCTGTGGATGAGCACAAAGTAAGAAGGAGGGTGGTCTTTTTGTTCTTGTCTAGGTTTTTATTGTTGTTGTTATTGTCGTCTGTCTCTAGCTGTCTGTCTCTTTCTAAGAGTCTGGACCTTGTTGTGATGACTCTCAGTGAATTCAGCAGAATAATTACCATCTTATAGATGGTATAATCATAAAAGGTGCTGCCTCCCTTGGGGATTAAAAACACAAAAGTCTTGTTTCATTTCCAACGTTCAGACCTGCAGACTCATAAGAGGTGGAAATTGAAAAATTACCTGAGAGGTTCCAGACTAATTCAGATTGCTAATTAGTCTCGCAATGCCTGGTTATGATTGACATGAATTTGACTGGATTTGTTGACAAAAAAAGGACTGATTCATAGACTGTCCAACGCAAAAAAGGACACAAAGATGGATAGAGGTTTCCAAATATGATAATAGTTTAGTTTCATTGTGATCCATAGCATTTAATAGACAGATTACAATAAATGCTGCATCTCATATTTTTACAGCACGACTCTTCTGAGATTAGAGCAATGTTTTGGCCCCTCTGATGTCACAGTGCATCAATTACAGTATGACCCCTCCTCTGGTTACGTGTAATGATGTGGGAAATGTGTTACAGTGTTTGTGTACAAAGCCTAATGGCCTCAATTTAAATAGATTGATTATCAATACTGGAAATAAGCTTAATCTTTATTGGTGTGTGACTCGGCTGACAGTAACATGGGTGGTGCAGTTGTCATTTCCACATGTGATCGGAGCAACGTCAGTTTCTGTATTTGTGTTTTTGTGTGCAAGAGTGTGTATGTGCATGGCTTGTGTTATGGAGACGACCGGCCTGCCAGTTATGCAGTCCCATTAAGATAAGCTTCCTCTCCACTCAGCCGGAGAACGTCAACAAAGACTGAGGAGAACCTCCTGCTGCGACACACACACGAACAGGCTCTGCTGCGTTTGTTTACTTTTCTGCGGAGTAGATGGGCCACGTGTATCTGCTGTACTGTATGTTTTCATCCACAGATTCCACCCTCGCTGACATTTACCTGATAAGATGAGACAACACATGAAGAGGAGGAAGAGGCAGGGAATGGTGCGCAACTCAAAGTGAAATGAAGCAGAAGAGGTACTTCATATGTTTGTCTTATTTCTTGAAAATGTATTAATTATCAATATATTTTGTTGTTTCTAATAAGGACTGATAGGGGGCAAGGCATGCATGGAGAGCAAGAAGAAAACATGTTATGACAAACATAATTTCCTCCCTCCCAGACTCTGCCTCCATCCATGTGACAATGAATCACTGATAAGCCAAAACAAACAACTGATGTAAGAGAAAGTACCTAACAATTGTTATATTGTATTCACACAACCTGAAAAAAAAGATATTACCATACAAATTAGATCAAAGCTGAAAAGGCGAACACAAATGGTGCGTTCAAAAGTTGAGTGCAGAATTGTCAGGACACATGAAATAAATATAACCAAACTGGCATCATCTTTTTCACTGAACATTTCACCATTTGGTAACAGTACGCTCAAATTTAGAGGCTTAAGATGTGTCCTCTCAAAATAGGTGGACCTAGAAGCTTGGTAACTAATCAGTAAACTGCTGTAGCTGTTCAGCTAAAAGCTAACATGCTAACCAAATGAATAGACTAATCTGTGGAAATTATTACAAAATGAAAAGTAGATATTGATGTTTTTTTGCCTCATTTAATACACCTCTATATGGGCACCATTAGTTGCACGAAGCACATCAAGACGGTACTCGATTTCTTGCCATGTTCGCTGTAGCATAGCCTCATCAGTGGTGGCAATGGCCTCAGTGATCTTTTGCACGAGTTGACAGTATGTCTTCCATACTTAATCCTGTAGTTTCGCTGAGTCTGCGTATCCGATTTTGTTTCAATAAACCACAAAACACACATTGTGCCTTTTCTTGAGGAGTAGCCATTTTTTAGGGGTTTATTTAACAGAACCTATTTCATCAACAGGGTACCTGAAATACACAAATGCAATGTGATTAAAAACTTTGATAACCACTGAGTACATAGAACAAATCTGATTAACATATCTCATCAACTGCTTTTGTAATAAATTTTTTAAATTGTAAAGAGACTTTGTGGACACCCTGTATATCTTAAATTTCTCCATTTGGCTCAGTGTGGATGAATCCAGTTGTTCCTACTGGTCCTCTAGACTGGCCCCTCATTTACATAGACTATTGCAGCCTTAATTGCCTGATTTCATGGCAGCCTTTATACAAATTTGTGATGCAGATTGCAATGTTTTAAAGGATTTTTTGCAGAGTGAAATTACAGGAGCAAATAAAAATAACAAGATAAAGTTGTGATATATTTTTTGTTTGTATAATTCATTAAAAATCAAAGGCAACTTGTTCCAGGGAGAATAAAACCGCACACTTTTTGAGTATTCCAAGTAACCTTACCAAAATGCCCCAGGATTACAAAAATTCCTTAAAAAAAAACAAAAAAAAAACATGTAAAGACACAAGATCTGTTTTGGAGCTCAAACTCAGTCAAAACAGCAAGCAAAAAAATATAAAATCTAAAAGTGCACAAAGCATTGATAAATATCAGTAACAATGGCAAGCCATGTGTTCTTTTCAGTAATTTTGACAAAAAAAAAAAGAAAAGAAAATACAGTTCTCATCAATAGAGCAATAGAAATAATCCTGACCAGAAACATGACAAACTTGGGATGTGCATGGCCCAGGACAGGAAGACTCTACAGTGGGTCTTTAAAACCACCCGGAAGATCACTGAACATCAGTGATATCAGTGTGGTGAGGTGCCTGTTACTTTTATCACATATTATTTATTCACCCTTTTACTATATATAACTTTGTACAGAATTGTTCTTTTTGAGTAGCATAAAGGGAACTAGCAGCTCATTATACAACCCTGGGCTGTAAAATGATCAATAAATTAACCTTGTAACTTCAAACGCAAAATTTAGCATTTTAGTGCACTTGCTTACCCGTACTAGCAGAATCTGTGAGTCTGCAAGTGCAGGTAATCCCAACATTTGTATTTAGTCTTTATTTTTGGTCATATTTCGGACATTTTGATGTATTTACAGTGTGCAAGGCTGTTCTTTAGCTGACTGACAACGTAACAGTCTTTGCAACAACAAAAAATGGTGGAATCAGCAGGAGAAGAAAGACCAGCTAAGCTCCATGTACAGCAGACATGACAGTAAAAAACAAAGCCACCCATTTGCTCTGTGCATCTTCAACACTGATGGAGGATATATAGAGACAGGTTACCTCACCCTCAGGCAGATAAGTGATACGTTGTGTATGTGCAGGAGCTTGAAACGGTGAATGGCGGGAGGATAGGTATAGGTAACAGGCCGTCCTATATGTGCTGTAATCACATATAGAAAAGCTGCTGCCCTGCATTTCAAATCAGCAACTTAAATTAGCTCCTTTTCTCTGTAACTATCTCCAACAGAAAGAAGGATTCAGGAGGCCTGCTGCTTCCAGCTAACACTTGGCTCATTTGGGTTTATTTTTACTGTGTCCAGTCTCTGCTGCTCCTGCAAAGCTTTACTGCTCTAACATGAGGGTAGCATGACTGTGAGAGCAGCTTTTAGAGAGTGATTGTGCCATTGTGGGGCCTTAATCCTGCTGTAATTTCACAGGGGAAAGTGCATTCTTTCAGTGCCGTGTACATGCGGCATGATTTCACGGACAGTATTTTTAGCCCTTTCGTTTGAGAAGGGCTGTATACATTGTATGCATTTGTGGGGCGATTTGGTCCCTTGATGACGGTGGAGTCATGATGCATCTTTGTCCGTAGCTGATGAGGGAGCAGGTGGAGGAATGATTTCTGTAGGGGGGTTGATGTACCTATTGGGCTAAAAATGACTCAGAAGATACTGGATACACAAATTAATGATTTTTTTTTTTCCCTGTTGCTTTGGTTTAGAACAAAGTCAACCTATTTATTTTCACCTATTTCGGTCTGTATGTCATTGCTTTACAGGGTTTATTTTGTGACCCAGAATTATGTTCCTCTTTTTTTATTCCCTGACTTCTCCTAAATGTTAGAACAAGCTTGGACGTTACACTTGTACAAGAGAATTGTTTATCAAGGCATTTGGTGTGTCTCAGTTCGACACCTTTGTAGATATATTGCACAAAAACAACAAAAATGCTCCCATAGTTTACTCCTGGTACATATTATAGATTTTCTTCTCAGTTTACTTTTAAAAATCCTATACTAGTGGCTATACTCTGGGGGATGGCAATGTCTGTCTGTCGGCCAGTCCGCCTCTTTGGTCCATTGTGAAACATCAGCTGTTGGATAGATAACCATGAATCTCCATCGACCTCCAGTACTAACCCTGTACTTTGTGTGCAGTGCTAATTAACAAATGTAAGCACATACCACCGCAGAAAATATTGAGCTCTCCAAGAACCACCTTACTATTTTGTGCCTCACTCATGCTCAGTTTGTTGCCGTCCATTTCACCTCATGGCTGCTCAAAATATAGAGTGCCTAAGTCACACCCCCTCCGGTCTGCCCCATGCAACCTAAAAATTCAGAAAAAATATGAAAAGTAATCGATGAGACAAATTATTTTTGAATCTGTTTGAACTGTGCCACAGATTACTTGTGTTATAATGTTATAATGTTGTAACCACTTGGTGAACTACGTCTCTTGTCTCATGCATTATACGTCATCAGCACCAATCTTGCTGCCCCTTGTAACGTTATCTTACCTGAAGTGTTTAATCCAGCGGCCCCTGGTCATTTTGTTAATTGTGATGAGAAAGAACGAGTAAGATCTGCTATTGTGTGACTGCATCCTGGTATGAAATCACACAGGCATCATAGCTTCAGTGGCTAAGGTTAACTTTTAGAGCAGGAAAATCATGATGCTCGACTTGAAAAATTACCTTTTAAAATGACAGTCAACATAAGTGTGATTTGTTGCACAATTCAAACTGGATCAAAAAATAATTTGTCTCTTGCTACTGACAACTTATTTTTTCTGAAGTTAGGTCTCATGGTGGTCCACCAGAAAGGACGTGACTTAGGCACTCTGTTCTCCTCTGCATCTCTCTTTGTTAAAGTTCACATTTGGAGCCACAGTTGTGTTTTTGAAACATTCATTTTCATTGTCTTCATTTTACCTCCGCTTACCATCACAGATTAGCCCGTAACCACCAGAGGGATGACATATGCATATGCTTCATGCATGACGGTGACTAATAGCAGGCTGATTTTGAAATATTTAAGTGATCTGATACTTTAAGTATTTTAATTAGAAATTCTGTAGTATTTTGACAGTATACTATATTAAAATTATTTATTTCATTTAAAAAAAAAAATTTCTGACATTTCTTTGTATCACTGGAGGGAGCTCACGTACCACCAGTGGTACACATACCATAGTTTGAGAATCTAGGCTATAGAACATGGGTCAGTAACCTGCAGCTCCGGAGCCGCATGCAACTCTGGAGCCCTTCTCTAGTGGCTCCCTGTGCCTTTGACAAAAACTTATAAAGAAATTAACATTTGTCTTTTAAAATTAAATTTTAATTTGTCATTTTTTTAGCCTGCACACCAAATTTGAAAGTTTTAATATTTCCTACAGTGCCTTTTACTCTAATTTTTGCCGTTGACTAGTCTTGAGTCTCCCTAGCCTATATAGAGGCAAAATTCCCCAAAAAAGAGCGAGAGAAAAGTCTCAGAGGAAAATAATGAATTTCATAGTTGCAGCTTTTTGGCCAAACATGGCTGTTTTGAAAGCAAAGGTTGCAGACCTGTTGTAGAGGACGGTGAACATGATTAAAGCCACTGGAAACCCACATCCGCAATAGCCTTCCAAGTATGTAATTTATAGTCTGTAGAGGCTTACATTTTTCGGGCAATCCCGCGAGACACAGGCTTCCCATGGGATTTATGTGGGATGGGAGTCAATGTCACTATTAATGAGGGGACTGGGACGGGACAGGGAAAAAAGTCAACAGGAGCATGCGGGAAGAGGAATCATAATCACTATGGATTGCTTTTTTTATACACATGTGTAATGTCATGTGTGGGCTGTGGGATTGACAGAAGCGGGATGGGATGGGAATTGTTTTTCCGGAATTGAGAAGGAACAGGAGTATTTTCCCATGTCACCCTCCACTCTGTACATATGAGTGCTGGGTTGTTTCTGTAAATGCTTTGCAGGGTTGATTATGCTGGGTCATAACTGGTACTGTAAACACATCTTTGGGAAGGTTAAAAAGGGCTGTAAAGGATTCATTTACACCTGAACAGCTGGTTGGGTTGTTTTGACAAAGCTGCTGTCATTTTTATTTTCCCTCCATTTTTCACTGTTTCCGGAAAGTTCTCTTTCAGTCTGGGCTTCACAGAGCACACAGAGAATTGCTACCTTGCTATATTTTCAATAAGTTGTGATAACAGCATAATGTTAAGCTCATTTCTCATTTTTTGTTCTGTGACATTCACAGAGCTAGTTCAGCAAGCTCACTAGTGAGCTGTAACTTATGTCAAATTGAGGATATAAACGTTATCTGATATGAAGACAAATCACTGAAAAGACAATAACATACAGAGCAAAATACAAATTATGTTTTTACATGTTGTTTTGCACTGCCACACTTGGTGCCTCTGACATACTTGTCTCACATCCCATTGTGCTTTGTCGTGATTAATTGTGCTATTTAAACTACCGCAAGCATTCAGTTGAAGACACGTAACATGCCTTTGGATCTGATTCCGTCCTGTATATCCGTATATGGTTTGGTAACTCCCGGAATGACCTCAATACCGCAGGTTGATGATACATAACAGTCTGAAAATATTTCTCAACAGCACGAACGTAACCTGTATTGCACTCTATACCTGCTTTCCAAAAGCCGAGTCATTGTTGAAAAAATCACCAACAGCCTCACGACTCAGCAGCTAAAGTTAGACCAGGAGGAAAGTACTCCAGGGAGCCGGTATGGAGGTATGTCTTACGGCCATGCACAGGCAAGTTAGCTGCATTCGTCACTCAAAATGCTGCTAAAGTTAGATTTGGATGCAGCCTTAGGACTGTGTTGGAATATGAGTCACAGACTGGAATAAGTTGCTGTTTGCTGACAAGGATCTCATCAGCCTGGGGTTGACGAAAGTCCCCTGAGGCCTGGTATTTAAGTGATAAATTCTTGATGAACTCCCCGGAGGAGAATCCGGGAAGTTGTCACATATCAATATAAACATCACTAGCTCAAACGCATTGAAAATCCTGCATGATCTGGTTGATAGATTAGTGTGTTGTCCATGGAAAGTCGCCAGTTTGAATCCCTGACAAGAGTCCAAGTGGAGAAACGTAAGATACTGAGATAGTCTCCCCCTGATACCTCAATACTGGAACTTGTGCTGATTTACCATTAAGCAAATTACCAGAAGGATGATAAGATGTTTTTAGAGGGTCAAGGTTCCGTTATTTTCCTAAAACTAGTTAATACCATACATACACACTTTTTGTTGTTGCTTGTTTCATAAGTAGTCCCCTTATATTGCTTGTTCAACACCATTGTTTAAAAAAGCTTTTTTTTTTTCAGCTTTCCAGTACACTTTGGAATGATTATTTGGAGTAATGAGGTTTATTTTATGTAATGATCAGTCATGCAGATTCTTGCAGAAAGCCATGACACCAGCCATCCATAAACAGTGATTGTCTAATCATGGCTTAGCAGCTGTAGGCATGGAGGGTTTGTCAAGCTTGAGTGGCCTCAGTTTTTAACAGAAGAGCAAAAGTATAACGGATTAAACAGTGTTTTTTATCTCTCTAACATAAGTTGCAAACATTAATATGGAAAGCTAATTAGCTTAGTAACTACAATAGAAGTGTAGCCCAATTCCAAGCCCAAGGAGCATACCATTAGATAATTATATTATATGTTGTGTCACAGCTTACATTATGATTGTCCCAGATTTCTTGCTGGATAGTGTTCTCCAGTCACGTTACTTTGTGACTGTAGCATACACATCTGTCCCCTGTAAAACATAGGAACTAAAATTACTCTTCTGCAAGGGGACATGAATAAGCAACTTAAATGGTACATTAAATTTTACATCAAGAACTATGTAAATAAAAATTGAAGTGCTGTAATTTTAATGAAATAGTTATTATATATGATAATAACACAAAAAAATCCAAATTAGAATTACTCCTGTTTAAATGTGTAACTTAACGCAGTATATTGTACAGTTTAATAAGCAGCATAAGTTAGTAAACTTGTGTATAGTAACTAAGGTTACAGACTTTTTTTTTGTAAAGTGAATTTAAGAACAGTAAAGCATATCTCTAACTTATATATGGCTTGCTGTTGATGTAGGTCAGATGTCAGTCTTTTAGCATGCTATCATGTATGTAGAGCTGCAGCAGTAAGTCAGTTGGTCGATGGAAAGAATATTAATTGGCAATTGACAATAATTTTTGAACTAAAAATGCCAAACATTTGCTGGTGTCAGTCGATCTGGCTTTCTTTGTCACTGTGGTAGTAAACAATGTCTTTCGGTTATGGACTGTTGGTTGGACAAAACAAGCAGTCTGAAGACTTTGGGTCACTTGGGTCTGGGAAATTATGATGAGCATGTTTCTCTGCATTTCATTTATTTTTTTTAATTGCAGATTAATTGATAATGAAAATTATCATTTGTTGCAGCCCTATAGACCCTTTTACAGTTTGTAAACAATGAGAAAGCGGCGGACCACAACAGCTTATCAATGGGCTGCTGCAAACACGAGCAGTTTTGATTGCGTCCACAACACATTAAATATCTGGCACTTCCTCTGAAACGGTTGTGATCCTGTCGGAATTTTGAACAACTTATATCAACCAGTGGAATATCGATTCTGACGTATCATATACTCAGCAAACACATTTTGGTGATTTTGGTGCTGGTAAAACGTTAAATTCAACCTTTGCAGCTTGATAACTCGTCCGAATAACTGGGGAAGACCACCACTGCTGTTGCCAAAATGCGCGTTCAGCTTTTTGATGACGTCGGCTGTAAAAGGGTCTATATGTATGTAGCCATTATGTGCATTTTACAGTGTTTTTTGTTCAATCTTTTAAATTGAGTCAGGTAGAAACACAAAGAGGTCAACTGAAGATAGGGTTTTCAGCCAACTCTCAGACAACTGCACTAGAACTATACGGCTCCTGAAATCTTCTCACCAGCACTGCCATTTTAACTGACCAATTCAGTGGTTTTATCTAAACAACTAAATGTTTCATTCTAAGTATGGACTTTTACTTTCAAGACATTTGTTCACAGTTTCTCTTAGGAAGAACTGTGTATACAGTACATGTCTGAGCGTGAAGCAGGATGCTGCTGAACAAAAGAATGTAATGTCTGTTCTGTGAACCGTAGACAAAGGGAGAGGCTGTTGGTGAGGGCCCACCTCGGGTCGCAGGTATGAACATGTCGGGGATCATCTGAGGTGAGAGGTCTGGGGCCGTCTGGCACATGCTGTGAATCATTTCGGACAGATCGTATGGCTGCAGACGTCTGCTACTGATTCAGTGTTAGCTGTCTTCTCCAAACCTCCTGCCTGGATCTAGCCGCAGGTATAAATATAGACAGTTGTCATGGCAACCTTAGGTGGCTGGCCATGTCTATGTCTGTCAATCTGGCAATCAGACTGGTGGAGATGTGTGGTTCGAGAGACTGTGTGTGTGTGTGTGTAGCCCTTAGCTCTATAGTGTGATTTTTCTTCAGAATCAGCACCTTCTTTATCTTCTTTCCCTACTTTCCTTCTTCTCCCTCTTGCTGTCCTCCTCCTCTACTGTTTTGTGTCTTGCAGGCAGTGATGGACGGCAAATACCAGGCAAATTGGCTGATACAAATAAAAACCTCAAATATTTGAATTTCTTTTGGGAAGAATAGTAAAAGTGTGACAGAACTGTTAATTTTTTAATAGTTTTTTTGCTAGCTGGTCATCAACATGGCTGTTAGTGGTGATCATGCTGTGATAAATATGCTCCTCTGAAGTGCCAACAAAAGGTAGACATTCTGATATGAATGTACCTCTAATATCTTCAGTAATCAGGACTGTATAGTCATTAGTTCTGGTTGCAGAGTGGTCCTTCATTATGAGAGGTCACAGAGGTGTGGTCTAATCAGTAGCCTACTATTTACAAATGAGGAGAAAAAAAGTATCTTTTTAAATAGTTTTATGAACAGACTTTTGTATAAATTGTGGGGACGTAACAATGTATTGAATATCACTATATTGCAATAAAAAATGGTCTCAAAATCATACCATACTGTGACAATTTGTACACATATTTCAGGTGAAAAACACAGTTGCAAATTTTGTGCATTTTCCTTAACTGATAGATGAAAATGCTAGCAATCAGTTACTCATTAACAATTAATAAGATACAAAAGATGTTTTTTTCCCTCATTTTTAGTCATTTTAATTGTTCTTTTTTTCTAATTTTTTTCATTTTAAGTTGAAGTTTTAATTTAACAAATGGCTCTGCCAGACAAAACATGTCAAATGTTTGCTATACTATCAATTAATTCATTTTTAATCAGTTCAGTTCTTTATGGTGATTAATCAATTAATGATTAATCATTAATGTCCCTAGTTAAAACAAAAAGCACATTTTATACAGGCAAAAAAATGCTGTACCTGAGATTTATTATTCATTAATAATGGACATTTTCTTTGTAAATATAGTGATTAATATTGTATCATGGACTTTTTAATCATGGTATTATCACACCATGAGGTTTTGGTATTGCTCCATCCCTAATAAATTGTAATTTTAGTTAGTATATGCAAATCTAAATCTGACAACCTCAGAACAACACCTTGGACACCCACCTGTGACACCAGGTTGGGAACCAGTAGTTAAAGAAATAAATCTGGCCTCTGGAAAAAAATTCCACCCAAAAAAACAACTATCCCTCTGCTATATGATGAGAACACAATCATTAAGAGAGAGTACCATTAAGACAGGAGACTGACCTGACACACATTGCATGAAGTCATACAGAACACACACATTCACACACAGTTAGGATGTCAGTGTGTTCCCCCTGAGTCAGCGAGGGATTACCCTGTGAGAACACAGTAAACCTGTTAACCTGAAAAACAACACTGCAGTGATTCATGTATCCATCACACCTCTGAATATAAAGCACACGTTTGCTGCAGAGTTTCCAGCAGTCAGCCATTGCATCATGGCAGAGTGTCGTTTTCAAAGATCAGCGAGTACAGAACACTCCAACAAGAAACTGATCCTTTCCCTCCATCCGTTTTCTGGCTGCTGTCAGTCTGCATCTGCTGCACTTTTGAATATAGTAAATATCATCCGGCTGGCTCAGTGTACCCATCAGGAGACTGGGTTAATATTTTTCAATATTTATTTAGGTTCAACAATAAGATACATCTTTGAAATTTTTAACAGCCACTGATTCGGTGTGATACGATTCAGCTCTGTCATGATACGATACGATATGATATAATACGAGGGAGTGATGCTCTGTTACCTGCTCTCACAGTGACATGACGTCTCTGTGGGTCAGACTCGTATCTCTCTACTCTTCTGTCTGACACATTTTACATAAATAATTTGCAGCAGCGTTTCTCATCTTTCTTATAAAACCCAAACTTATTCTACACTTGTGCGTTATGAAAGTTTGGTGGTGTGACGCGGTGCGACGTCAGTTCTTTCACTGCCTGTTTTCAGCGTCATCTGTTTTCAGAAGATGAAGGGGAGACACAGGAGAGGGAGGAGGGAGCGCTTGTTTTGTGTGAGCGCGGCAGCAGGCGTCCACTGAGAGCGGTGCAGGCAGAGGCAGGAGGAGAGAGAAAACGGAAAGAAGTTACAGTGGCAGCTCCCTGATGCCAAAAATGAAACATATGTGCATCCTAATAAGATGCATCAATGCACTAGTGCTGCGTCGTTTTGTTTCTGATTCACGTTCAGCTTTTTAGCGATACAGGTCGTCTGAACCGATGCTCTCCTATCTTACACAAGTCCAATGCATCGGATGCATGAGTGAATTGTCACACCGCTAATATATTATTTATAATTTCACTGCAGTATTAACTATTGTGTCTCATAGGGGCTTTGAAATAATAAACTATTTAGTTAAAATGAATAAAAAAAACATATTATAACTAAATGGTGAAATGTTAAAGCCCTCATTTTCATTTTTAGCATTCAAATACAATACTTACCCCATTATGCTACTTTAAATGTGCATTTTAAAAAATGTATAAGAGCAGTGTGAAGCAATTGCATGTGCAAAACTGAGCATGGCAGTTGAAATAATGAGTTGGAGCCATAGATGGCATATTTAATAGGTTGAAATCCTATTTAATAAACAATCAATGGTTGAAGTGAGTTGTTTCCCCCTGCCCCCACCCCCTCCCCAGGCTCAGGGATGGAGGTGCAAGATGTTAACTTGTGGGAAAATATCCACATATTATATTGACAGATCCTGTTGGCTCTACACAAGGATCTTGTTCCTACAATAAAATACCCTGTTCACAGCAGTTAAATTTGCTCTAATCAAAATTGTTTCATTAAAAATTAATGAAATGGCTACAATGTGAGACGTGTCACTTGTTGTGACAAACTCACAAAGAATTACCACCCAACGCTGCAGTTATCCTCACCTCTACGGAGCAATTTAGCATCTTTCAGCTCATTGTTTTGGTTTTATGACCTGCAACATTTCACTCTCATCAGCACCGTTTCCAGTCATAGCAAGCAGCCATTTTCAGCAACAAACAAAAGCCTGTTGTAAGCACCAAACAACAGAAAGTCAAAGTTACTGACTAGCTGGCGAACATAAAGAAGCATTAGCTGCTATCTTCCCAAAGCCTGATCTTGTCTAATGAAAGAAAAAACATGTTTGTTAAAAGTGTATCAGTTTGTACACATGCAAACTATGAAAGATTAATTCTTGGTTATTCCACAGAAGTTGATCTCAAAATTTGAAGTCTTGTTTTGAAGTTTGAATTGCTGCTTGGTGTGGTTATAACTGGTACCCTTTAAAAGAGGGATTATATAATCTTAGTAAAGGAAAAGAAATCTTCTGCACAATAAATACACTACCTCCAAAAAACAATTTTTAGTTAACCTAGTGTTTGTCCAAGTAATTTCTTGTTAGACGAGGCAGGGATTCCAAATCCTCAAATATGTTTGCAGAAAAAGTGCCTCCGGGTTGTGTCTGACACATTCCAGTGAAAGCTGCATAATTTGTGCTTTGTGCTAAATTAACAAGACCATCACCAGGATTTCACTGAGTAGTATGTTAGCCAATTTAAAAGAAGAAGGAGGATTTTTATTTAGAGATATTTTTGTCTTTACGTTATATTCTGTGCTTATTAAGGTAGAAACACTTACTTCTTTTGTCCACAGGGGTCTCCAAAATCACCAAAATATGAAAGTTCCTTGTAGTAGCTTTAAGGTTTGCTGAGATATGACAGGTTTATTCTTATAAATTCATACTCATTTGTGTTTTTATTCATTCTTATTCCTGATCAGTTTCTGACCAAACAGCCTGACTTATTACTTAAAACCAAGCATCACTTGTCCTCAGCAGAGTCATCGCTATGACCACCGCTTCCATGGCAACGGGGTATATTTCGCTAAAGCACCGTGGTCCGACCTCATTAAAGATGAAGACTAAATGTGAGCATGAGCTACTTACAATTCATGTGATGACTAAATGTCTGTATCTGTGCTGACCTCTTTCCTTTTTTACCCCACTCTTTCCACTGCACACTGTAACTCACTAATAGCTTTGAGAGGTATAGTCAGAAATGATGAGAAGGATGTGGAGAGTGACTGCTTTTAAAATGTAACTCTCTCCCTCTGCCCATTATTTCTCTATTTCTCCCTCAACAACTTCTCGCTGCAGACTGTCAGCTCTAGATCTTCCTGTCCCTCTCGCTCATGAACACCACGTCTGATCGCTTGCTTGCAAACAAATCATTATGATGCTTGTCCAATCACGGACTTGCATGAAAATGAGGCTCAGCACGTGTTGAATGCGAATAAAGTTCAAAAGAAGTATTGAAATATCAAATATTCACTTTTCTTTCTCTGAAGCAAATGCACAAGTAGTGTGACATTGTTATAGCACCAGATAAATTCTTAGAGAATGTTCAGATTGAACACATAACAAATTTTAGAAGACAAAAGTGGACGCAAATTCGCACTCAATGCCAATTCCAAAAAAGTTGGGCCGCGTGTGTGACGCGTAAGTAAAAACAATGCAATGATTTGCAAAACCTTTTCGACCTATACTCAATTGAATACAGTAGAAAAACAAGATACTTAATGTTCCAATTGATAAACTTAAGTTGTTGAAAGCTGTGGAATGCTCAAAAAACACCTGTTTGGTACATTCCACAAGTAAACAGGTTAACTGGTAAGAGATACATTATCATAATTGGGTTTTAAAGGGGCATCCTCGAAAGGCTCAGTTAGATGGGATGAGAACTGCAGGGATTTAGGGATTTCATCATCTACAATGCATAATATCATTAAAAGAATCAGAGAATCCAGAGGAATCTGTGCACACAAGAGGTAAGACTGAAAATCAACACTGACTGTCTGAAAAAAAAAACATAAATTATAAAGGATACTAGATAGGCTCAGGAACACTTTGGAAAACTGTTGTCAGTAAACACAGTTTGTCACTGCATCTTTAAAGCGAGTTAAAACTCAACCATGCAAAGTGAAAGCCATATATCAACAACACCCAGAAACAGAGGAGACTTCTGTGTGGCCCAACCTCATCTGAGATGGACTGACTCAAAGTGGAAAAGTGTGCTGTGGCCTGACAACTTCAGATAGTTTTCAGAAATCATGGACATTTTGTCCTGCGGGCTGAAGAAGAAATTGACTGCCCAGATTGTTACCAGTGCAAAGTTCAACAGAACGAACTAAGAATACTCTTTTCCTAAACTGTCCTGTTGGTGATCTACTGCCTCATTAACTGTCCATGTTGTGAAGTTGATTTTCATTGATGGAGGTTGATACAAGTAATGTGATTTAGTCACAGCTGGCCTGCACACAGAGCTGATATTACAAACTTGACACCTGTCAAAGTCAATAGGCGAACAAATGAATGAAGAAATGTATGAATTAATGTTAGGACAATTAATAAATAGAGAGGCCAACTGAAACAATTACACTATGTAAGTTTCTGCAGGAATCAGTGCAGTGAGATAAAGACAGCAGTGTAATAAAAAGAATGCGGACAAGTGTAGCACAGAAAGAGGTGCACTGATTCTGGATCTTCAAATGTCAACATAAAGACCTTAAACGGAGTGTTGCTAAGCACTAGAGTTAACACGTGCACACAGACCCTCACAGACGATATTATTTATCCCACCCACCCACACAAAAATACATCTCCAAACACACAAATAAAAGCAAAAAAATACACCCACACAGTGTATTCATGCTGAGTTCATTATTTTCTCCTGGTTAGTTGGTGGAGGCAAACATCAAAACAGAAGTTACTGTGTGTGAGTGGTAATTAACTCACAATTCTCATATTGATGAGCTAATGGAGAGGTGTAGACAATGATATTAAAAAAAAAATATCTGAGAAGGAACTACTGGTGACCAAATGCAAGGCAGCAGAAATAAGTTAATAAAAAACAAATATTTTACTGGGTTTCTTGCAGTCTGACAGGTTTAATTGGTCTTAATGTACCAGCTTGTAACTTGGCTTAGAAGTGACCCCCCAGTCCACCTGTATGGTGAACAAAAACGGCAACATTGCAGGGACAAGCACATAATGGTAAGGTCCATCTCACAAAAGAAGCTTTCACACGGAGCGAGTGAACCAGTCACTCACAGTCAGTTCAGATATCCAATTATCTAATGGTCCTTTTAATGTATTTAATGTCCTATTAATGTATTGAATGCATGTTTCTGATTAAAGCAGATCATGAAAAAACATTCCTAGAGCTTAGGACAAAAACATCTCCATGATAGCCATGTTTCTGACAATAATCTTCCACGCATCCATCTGGCCTGGTCGAGACCTACATAAGAACTTGCGAGAGTGATTATTTTAACCCAAACCATAATCTGTCCCTAACTCTAACCAAGTGTTTTTTGTCCCTAAACCTATGCAGATCTTAATAACGCATTGTCACATTATAAAATGTCATAAGTTTGTACAACATGTACAATTTAGAAGTACAAATCTTACAAGAGTTTCACAAGTTTAGGGTTCACATCTAGACACAACCATCTTGCCTTGCCCCATCTTCTTCTTTGAATTTTATGGCGGTTTGCATCCATAAATTACCTTGGGAAGCAGATTAATTTCAAGATCATGTGAGAATCCATCTAGCCAGGCTTCCAGTTATCCGTTTTATCCTCATCGAAAGTGGTGCAGCCAGTCAGCATCCTAGGTGGGACTACTGGGAGCTTCAGGCGTGGTTTTAGGTGTGACAACATCGAGAAGCATCCATGGAAGCGACTTGTCTCAAACGATGACGACTCCTGAAGAGGTTAGTGTAGATACTGCAATAGCATCAGTTATATCAGAACTGAACTGAGAGAGTATTTCTTCATTGAAAGAAAATTAAAGAACAGCACTGAAAGTTTTTGCTCTTTTCCTGACCAGCTTCTGCAAGACTGACTGGTTGAAGTTAGCCCATGTAAGACTTTTTTACAGAAGGTTCAACCAATCACCTCTCTTTGAAAGAGCCTGTCCTTTTCTAAACAGTGTCTAAGGACGACTTAGCAGATGGTTCTGTGTAACAAACCATCTGCCATTTCAGGTTAATCCATAAGTGTTGCATTACTGGAATCTGCTTGACTGTCCTTTTCCCCCGTCTATTCCAGCATTGGAATGGCATGTTGAAAAGGTGAAAGACAGAAATGTTCCTGAATGTCCATGTGCGAATAGTGAAGGTCACTTGAAGGTGCCACATCCAAAAACACTCAAATGGATTGGAAGGCAATGGCTACTTCTTCCAATTTGGCACTTTGTGATCTGAGGCCATATCAAATACCATTAAAGAAGGCAAAACATACACAGGACCCTAGTTAACTCTGTGCAGTACCTGTTTAATGGTGTTTGTATTGGGACAATAATGGGACAATTTGACTATTAGAAGAAAATGCATCATCCTTCCAATTTCGATGATAATTCCAGATAGAAATTCATTTGGTCGTCCTCAGTCATCTTGCTCTCCATGCATCTGGCTAGCATGGCAGTACTTTCCACTCCTGTGTCTTTCTTTGGGACATCCACTTATGTTAATGTTGGATGCCCTTGTAGTCCATGACTATGTTTTGGCTCTCACAGGGCAATGTGCTGGCTGGGAGCTCCTGATGTCTTTGGCAGTGACTCATTCTCCTGGATGCTATCTTTTTTCTCACCTCTGGTAACCCTCCATACAGTTTCTAAATCTGTGACAGATTCTTGATGGTGACATGGTAGCCATGGTTGATGATCAGTGCTGCATGCAGCACTCTGGTGTAGAATGCTGCACTCTGCATCATGAGACTGTAGGATGTGTTTCAGGGTCCAGCATTTGCATCCATACAAAAGAATGATCTAATGTTGCAGAGAAGAACCTGAGCTTGGTGTGTATGGGGGAAGTTGGACTTCCACACACTGGCCATGCCATTCAGAGCCTTCCATTTAAATACCTTCCTCACTTTAAGGTCTTGCTCTGTTAAGTTGACCCACGAGCCCAGGTATTTAAAGTCCTTGACTTCATCCTGTGCAGCACATTTTATTGGGATTGGTTTTATTGGCATTTAGCCTGAGACCAACCTTGGCGCACTCTGTGTCCACTCTGGTCAAATGTTCCTGTGCTTACGTAAGATATTCTTGCCAAAAAATTGGAGGACTGATACAAAAGCACTGGAGCAAACAGACTTAGGTGACATTTTTATGAGACCAACTTGTCAGTGCACACTGCACCTTGAAGACGTCTTATAATAATAAAACATTTAGTTGCCTCAGTCCATGTGCTCCAGCGCTTTTGGATCCATCTTCCTTTTTTTCTTCTGTGACAAGACTATCTTGCCCTTGAGAGCGCTGGACAGGCCCGCAGTCCTTGTGAGTCAGTTGAAGTACGTCTAACCTCCTTCCTCAGTATGTAAGATATGTTGGGAATCCTGTCGTCTGTAGCTTCTGCTGTGGTTGTAAGGTCAGAGTCATGACGGCAGCAAACACATTAGACAGATGGAGAACCAATCATCTGTTTGTGAGACACACCGAGAGGATGCACATGTACAGAGGAAGGTCAAACAGAGTTAGATGGAGTAAATGCCACAAGACATGTAACCACGCAGTTATCATGGCCTTTCAGGAAAGTTTCAAGGACTTAAGGTTAGACATCTTCAAGGTGGAAATGATGGAAAAAATAGACAGCATGATCCTGGGGATAAGCAGAGAAAGCAGAGTAACCAGTTCATATTCCACCTAACTTGACTAAGGAGAGACACAACGAGACAAGGATAAGACAGAGAGACTACAGGCCCTGGTCATAAAAACAGAAATAGATATCATTAGATTCCCTACATGTCTGTGCCAATGTTTGTTTTCCCTCCATCCTTATCCCTTCAGTGGAAAAATATATTAAGACAGCCATTCAGAAATGGAAATGTAATCATATAGAACATGGAGAAAGAAATGAGGCCAGTGCTCTCCAAAAGTCAATCAACAAAGATTATAAACATCCAACATAATCTACAAGCCCATTCTGTCAGCTTATCTTAAATCACCTCTGATATTTAAAATATTGCTCACGACTCATTGCATTTTATAGGGCCGTGGGACTTTTTTAAGCGGAAATGTTTTATATATTTTTTGTGTATTTCCGACAGTGTAGCAGCCACTCAAGACATGCATGCGTGGAAAGAGAGGAAATGGCCTTGTTACCTACTGTAGAATGAGGTCAGCTCTGATTTCTCACCAAAGTAGTAAAAATTGTTTTGTTTTTTTTTTTTTTTCTACAGAAGTGATGGTCAAATCCAGTGACCTGTGAGTCATGTTGATTCAATACATTTTATTCCGCCACACATTAAGTCTAAGCAAACACAGTCTTTGTATGCTTACAACTACACTATATGTGTAAAATGTGAAGTACCAAGATATTGCATGCTGTCCTTCAGTCATTCCCAATTCAGTCCATTTGCATTCAAAACTTAATTGACTTGTACCTAGATATAAGATAAAATCCATAGTTTCCAAAATGTTCACTTCACTTTACACTCTCTCAGTCAGATTAACTTATATTAACGTGTTGACCACTTCGAGCAAATGTAGTTGTATTGGGCTAAAATAAAGCTCCCTTCTTTGAAGAATTTTTCAAAGAATCACTGTGTCTTCACAAAACAAAAGAGAAGACTTGAAGCCTAAAAATACTCTTGTGCGGCCTGTGTAGACAGCTGGATTGTCACCATCTTAGCTTTCCAGCATGTTTGCATTCTAACCATTCATATGCACCAATGTAGTTTTAAAAACAAGGCACAGCTGAGGCTAATGGGAATAGTTTTAGTATTTAGTATTAATATTTAGTCATGAACCAAAATCAAGAGCCTAAGTCACGCCCCTTCCAGTGGATCAACATGGGAAATAACTTCAGGAAAAAAAAAGAACTGTAGTCAACAGCGAGATCCAGTTTGAAATGTGCCAGGAAGTACACAGGTGATGTTTGTCAGTTTAAAAGATAATTTTTCAAGTCAAGTATCAGAGTATGAGGATACGTAATTAGAAAGACTACACACCCAGAAGTCACATGAATGACATTACTGGCTCCCTCCAAAAGCTAACGTTAGCCGCTGAAGCTCCGATGCCGGTTTGTTTTCGTACAAGGCAGTGAGACTGAAGTTGGTGACTTGTATATTGTGCGAGATGAGACATGTAGTTCACTGAGCAGTTTCACATAAAACTAAACTAAACTACGACAAACTTTTGTCTTTTAAAATTGTAAAATGTAATTTAAAATGTTTTAAACATCATTCCAACTTGTCAAAACTGATGTTTTTTTACATCCTGTTGCGACTTATAGAGACGCATAAGGTAGCTTCAAGGTACATAACACCACATGATATAGGTCTATATATAACATAATATACTTATTTTAACTTAAAACATGAGCTGTCTCGTAGTTTTGTTGCCTAAATATAACCAAACTGTGACCATTTCACAATGTTAAATATGCTTTCTGGCAGGGTACCGTGTGCACCTGTACAATACGAGACACTGATGAGTGAGACAAAACGTGAAAATAGCAAATGTTACATGTTACGAAAATCTTCAGATGAACTGGTCCCTAAAAACCACAGCTTATGAGTCACATAGCACTAGCAGATAGCAATAAATCAGATCTGAACCAGTATTACATCACATTGATAAGTCTTCCTTTGATTCCTTTGATTCATTTGATCTCTGTTCATGCTCTGGTTATGGTTTATTTCGGTCGCAAACTTGTAAAAACAAGCTTGAATAAAATGGATGCAATCATCTGATTGAGGAGGTCAGAGATTGTTATGAAACACTTTTATTTGAGCTGCTTTCTTGCATTTATACCTATACCTCCATCGGTATTTAACATATCCATTTACAGTTTACTGTTTGTAATATTTACACCTCTTTATCAAGTTGAGGTGGCATTCAAGGAGCATCTTCCACAGCTGCAACTAAAAAAGAGTATGTACTGTTCTGTACGGTACACTGATAAATACAGTTTTGTTAAGTGATGTATGATGTTCAGGCATGGCTGTTGCAAAGTCCTTCTGTTCCGTCATGCTGCTACAATTACTTTGTGATTGCTGAATTTTGTTGCATTTATATCTCTTGCACTCACCCTGCCTTTACCTTCCTAAAGTCATCTTTTCCTCTTTTTCCAGACAGTTCGAGTTCTTCCAAATGCTGCTTTCTCATTCCAGTACTCGCAAGCTCCCAGAGGTTCCTTTGAGGCCACATTAGAGAACTTCCATTTCACTGTGACTCATCCGAAGCCACCCTGTATCAGCATCCTGTCGCTTAAACACTGAATAAGAACTATCCAGTGTCAGACACCTTGGACCATGTCACATCTCACTTATGTTGGCAGGAGAAGAAGAGAAACCTCGCCACGTCATTACTGTGTGTGAGTAACTGTGATATACAAACTCTGCTGCTGCACTGCTGTTCAATGAAATGCTATCGTTTTTGGTTATAGAAGGTACCATGGCCTTTTTCCTCCCTGCTGCTGAACAGTGAGCAAAACTGCATAACTATTACTCAACTTGCGCCACTAAATTAGAACAGAGTAACACACTGTTCCATCCATTTCTTAGAATCATGTGTATTTTGTTTTGGAAAAAAGGCAGCCCTCTCCTACTGAGTACCATACAACGCCAAGCATGAAAGACCTGGGGCGCATTCAACCAAATCAAAAGTGATGTTTATGTAACTGTAAGCGACAGGGTTGTTTTTACCCCATTATCCTCAATTATGATCAGCTATCTGTTCAATGAGAGTTGGAACCTAAGTTCCAACCAACTGTTTGACAAAAATATATAAATTTGCATTATTTTCTTTTGTATGTAGCCTACTTTTAATGTTATATAAAGTTTAATTTAATAAATATATAACATATAATTAATCATTTAACAACACAGGGCTTTATAATGAGATGTTTAATTGTAGTTCCCTTTATGCTACTCACAAAAACAAGAAAACATACAAAAACTAAACACAACAAATATGTGAATAAATAATTAATCACAAAAATAAAACTACTTTTCATTTGAGGATACAGGTAGAACTATTTCATTTGAGGACGTAAAGAATAAAGTATTGCAGCTTCATATTATATTTGCATATTGGCACTCTGTTGTGCTTGGTAGGAGTAATTATCTTTTAAATTAATATTTTTAACACAGGAATGTAAGATAGTGTACTTACAATGCTTGTGATTAGAGAGATATGACAAATGGTGACTAATCCTGTTGCCTGCAGAAGTCAGTGCCCCACTTGGGCCACCTCAGTCAAAAAAGTGCCCCTGGCAAGCGCACTGCACCACCTTTTTAATATGGCTGGGTTTACATACACATGGGATTCCCTAAAAACCTGGTATGTTGCTCAGGGACGTCGCCTGATGTCCTGCGTCACACAGAGTCACGTGTGCCTGAAGCACGTTCTCGCCAGCCTGTTTTGTTTCGTCTCATCACTTTTTAACGAGACAAGACCAAATATTTGATTGTAACTTGAAGCAGAAATGATTTTTTTGTATTTTTTGTGATTCTAAATTTACAAAGATAGATTTTGGCTCCTTGTACCGCTGGCACGGCTTCAAGCATGTCTAGGTTTTCCTTCAGATTTTCAATTTACTTTTAACTGACTGTAGGTGATTCTGACTAAATAGTGCTAAAATATTTTGACAAGATGGACTTCATTACATCCAATAACAAAAATGTACTAAGATGTGGGGTAGTGTACTATCTTGCCCAAGTGGGCCTACAACACTTACAAACATCAAATAAACTTACCTCATGTTGTGTGCATGTATTATTTTGGTTCAGTTTGCCTAATTTTCCAAGCTTTAGAAATAAAATTGGCCAATACTTTGCCACTCAGTCCAACTATATTTGTGTAGTCAGAGCACGGCCTGAAATAGCCACGAAGCAAGTGTCTTTGTTATTGGTTGAGGCTGTGACTCCGCCCCCTCGAAGTGCACCAAAGCAATCATAACACAAAGAAAGGATGCAAATTCATGGCCACGCCTCTTTATTCCAATAGCAAAGTTGTTTGTCACTCAGTGCTACAGTCACACATACATAAACCCAGTGAAGTGGTCATCGCCATCATCAGCCCAATGACACCCACACATCTCTGCTATTGGTTGAGGCTGCAATATTGATGGTCACCCAACTTTGACTTAATGTGAAGTGAAGATGTCACTGTGCCCGTAGTTAAGTGTAAGACTCGATTTTTCTGATTTTTATGTCTAAAAATATCTTTGACTTAAAAGTTAGTGTTTGCTATGCAAACCTTTCATGTTTGTCAGTTGTTTATTTTTATTTACTTACGTTGGAAAAGCTCCTGCTCATTTGCATTTTCCCCAGTTTTTCTCTGGGATTTTAACTGTGTTCACTTGGAATAACATTTAACAATTACAAAACTTTTTTATATCATTACAACTCTCAGTAGTTCAGTAATTAAACAGTTTGTTTTACTTACTTCATAGGGCATCACAGAAACAGCTGCTCATTTGCATGTTTTTACCTTTTCTTTGCATTTTCACCTTCACATTCTGTTACTGGAAGCTTTTTTGAGTTGTGTTCATTTAAAAAGTACACTGTTGCTATAAACAGCAGTGAACAATGTCATTTTCTCTCAGGAAAAACAACTTTTTGCATGTGGGACATAAGCTACTTATTTCTCCACCAAAATAAATATACTGAATATTGTGTTAAGTGTCAGTGTGTAAATAATGCTTACCTGACAGCATGTCATGTCTTTTTTCATTATGCTAAAGTGAGAAAAATCCTGCTGTGATATAAATAAATGTACATTTCAGAGTTCTCAGTGTATTTAGGCCTATTTTATTATTAATTAAAACATTTTCACTTACAAGATGCAAGACATTTATTTATCTTGATGCAAAAGAGTTGGAAAGTGAGATTTTGATGTAGGTCCCTCTTTGATTTGATTGATTGATTAGACTTGATTGATTAGATTGGCTGAAAAGATTTTTTTTTTTTTAAGAACAAACTATTTAATATGGAGGAGTGGTCAGGATGAATTAAGCAGGCTGACAGCCTGAGGAAAGAAGCTAAGCTGCTCTGAAGTGGATACTTCTGTATCTCTTTCCAGATGGCAGAAGGGTGAACAGGTTGTGGCTGGGGTGGGTGTTGTCTTTTAGTACCGTTTGGGCTCTGTGCTGGCACCTCACCTCCCAGATCTCACTGATGCTGAAACGGGTGCCAATGGCAAAATGTTTTGATAGATGAAGAAGTGACCTGATCCCATTCATCTGCGTATGAGTTTACACTTTTGAATTGTGTGCAGTGCATGTGCCAAAATCTAGTTTTGTGTGCAGGTGTCAAACCAATCCTTCACATTAACTTCTGGGGAGAGCAAATCCCCAGTAAGGTGATCTTTGTCATCATGGTAACAAAAAATAAATGTGGCTGATGTAAAGCTACTGCATTTTGGTTAGGTTTAATCAACAAAACTCCTTGGTTAGGTTCAAGAAAAGATCATGGTTTGGGTTAAAATAAGTGCAACTAACATGATGCACATAACTTTACGTAACTTAAAAGTTAAAAGTTGACCTCCAATCATGTTTCAAACAGATGAAATGCTCTGTACAAAGTAATTAATTGTTTAATTAATTGTTTAAAATAATTGTTTTTTTGCTAAATAAATTCAAATACCTTGTAAAAATGGCTTACATATGGCTCTAAAACTTGCCTTCATTTAGTATTCAATGATTCATGAACATGCAAATCCACGTCCTCTCCACACGTATTGCTAGCTTATCACGGTAACTAGCTACATCCGGCTTCTCCTGCGGGCTGGGCATAAGACATGTATAGCACCACCCCCTCGATTATCTGGATTGGATCCTTAGGTTTATGATGTCATATATCCAGCCTGACTGAATCTGTTTTTTTTTTTTGTTTTTTTTTTGAGTCTGTCGTTGCTCACTGCAGCTTCAAAGCAAGAAATGCTCAGACATGGTGTTTACTGCTTATTTCTGTCCTGATGTGTCTTGTAGCACATGAAAAACACCATAACAAGGTTAAAAACATGATTTTCACTGGAGGGGGTCTTTAAATAACAATGACTATTGGTGTCACACAGGCCATGAAACCCAGTCTCCTGAAAGTCCTGTGTTTTTTGTTTATTTCTGACTTGTCCAAATACCCCACTTCCTCCATATGGAAATCTTCCAGCTCTTTATACTGTATCACTGGACCCTTTTTTTTTCATGATTGGCGTTTCAAGGTCTAAAGTCGTGTTATTTGTATGCAGATTGAAGAGAATGGCCTGGCAGAAGAGAGCCATCTATGCTAACAGGCCTATTAATGATTATCGCACAGTGTTTGTTGTTTTTTTTTTCTTCCTGCAGATGGAAAACAGATTGATTCACTTGTTGTTTCCCTCCGTCCCCAGACCCCACAGCAGGACACATGCTGAGCAGCAGCAGGCTCTGTAGATTATGGTAAGACACAGTAATTGATGGTTCTGGGCCAAAGCCACAGCTACAACATAGACAGACATGCATAAACACTCAAACACCTACATCATGTATGATAACCACACACTTTTGCACCATCCAAGTGTAATTTGTAGAACTTACCAATTGTTCCCCTGTTGCCATCGAGCTGATAGAATATTTCCGAGGCTTGAGGTCACTGTGGGAAAGTGAGGTCATGGTTGCAAAGGAAATGAGATGAGTTCAGGGCCTGGTTATTGCCTCAGAAATGAAAATAATGAAAATTAAAATGCTAAACAAATTCAATAGCTGACACAGCCTAATATTGCCCGCATGAGAGCCTCTGAATATATTATACTGGAGATTTTATCTAGTTAACACTTTCCAAAATACAAACACAACAGGAAATGACCTGCTTTCCTGCTAATCGTGTGAATTTAATTATGATGAAATCATGTAATGCCAAGTTAGATTAGCCACAAAAAGGTTATATATCCATAAATAAGCATTAATTTTTAGCCTTTTTTTGAATTTTTATCCTAAATTTGAAATATTAGGCCTAATTTACAGTTTTTATTAACATTGAAACTGAAATCTGAATTCTCCTCACTTTGTGTGTAATATAAACTATAATAACACTTCAGCTGTTACAAAGCTGTTCTCTACATATTTATGAAACAGTCTCTAAGCTTAAAGCCAATGCATGGGCTTTTCCCATGGCAGCAGATGAAGGCCGGTCTTGCGAGGTGATGTGCTTTCAACTTCCATGGACACTTTGAATTGTCTTGTTGATGAGAGGTGCAATACAAATAATCTTGCCTTAATTTGCTGTGTCTTACTGACAGGAGAACATCATAGACTTGTGAAGTCCATAAACCTTGATACAAGACACTTTTCCCCCCTTTAAGAACTGGTCATGGAGGTTAGCAGTTAAAGTGTTTGATTGGATGTAATCTTAATAACACCCCCAAGTGCAGGGTGAGTCATTAAATGTTTCAAATCATCAAACTCTAAAATATCATTAAAAATACTTGAGAAAATCCACAAATTGACTTTTCTTTTTTAAAAACAGTTAGGCCAATGAAAACAAGAAAAGAAAAACACCAAGTATAAATGTACTGATTCCTTTTGTAAAAATGAATTTTGACTGTGCCTGATTTATATTCACAGTTGGTATCCAGTACAAGCATATACTGTAACCACACTGAGAGTATTGCTGAATGCACTTTCAAAACTTTGCAATTAATGAGTGCTACATTATTAAGCATCAGAACATTCACCTGGCAGATGTGGGTGTTCTCAGCAGCACTGTGAATCACTTTGTTATGTAACAGCAACTCAATCAGTCATGCCAAGAGTAGCCTGTCTGTCTCCAAAGTGTGTTGTACAGTAATGCTTGTCTTCACCTTGTGATTCAGGCATCTTTTAAGCAATCAAAACATAATGATGATGTGTCATGTTAGTTATGTAATGGCATTTTTCCTCGTGTGTTCTCTCTTAACCCTTGCACTAATCTACAACTCTCAACTCTGTTCTGCCTCTGCCACGACTGTGGCGACTGTGACAAGAAAGTCAAGTGTTGTTAGTGAAGATGATGGATAAGGTAACTTATATTTCTGGTGCCGATCACAGAGAATGGTGGTGATTTTGTTTCGTATTGTCGATTAATCGCGCACATCCTTATTGGAGGCAGTATGTGATTTAGGAATTTACCCCCCAACCTAAATGTTTCATTCAGGTTTTGGAAAGCACAAATGAAGTCTGTTTCACTCAATATTGCTGACTAAATCCCAAAGATTATCTCTGGATATGAAAAGTGATACAACACAGTAGTAACCCCGAGAAGTCTAGATTGAAGTCTAATGCTGCCATGTTATTCAATATCTTATGAGATTTGCCTCTTTGGGTGGATTTCAGCTTGTTCCTTTTGGGCCTTTTTACATGTGTCTTCATGCTGAGAAGCTGAGTCAAGCTCCTGATTTTTAATCCAAATTTTAACAAAAGCTCCTATGGGTTTCCACAGGAGCCAATGTAATCCTCCTGAAAGGGAAGTATGAAAGCAGCAAGGGACTATAAGGCCACAGATGTCCACTGTGTAAAACTGGTTATTTGTTATTAAAAGTTGGCTGTTGTAGTCCAAGGTGTTTTGTACAAAGCTAGGATTCCTTTTACTGTCCATGGACTGTGTTTTCTGCAAAAGCTATTTATTCTATTACATTCTGTAATAGGAAGATATAAGATGTTCATTTATATATGATGATGTAGCTCCCTCTTGATCGGTTGATTCGATTAGCTGAAGAGATAAAAATAAAAAATGTAGAACAAACTATTTTACATGGAGGAATGCTGAGGATGAATTAAGCAGTCTCGCAGCCTGAGGACAGAAGGTGCTGTTCAGTCTGGTGGTACGACAGCAGATACTTATGTACCTCTTGCCAGACAACACCGGGGTGAACATGCAGTGGCTGGGGAGTGTGTTGTCTTTTGATATCTCTTGGGTTCTGTGCAGACACCTCATCTCCCCAACATCACTGATGCTTTGTGGATGGGTACCAATAATTGGTTATGGGTGGAATCATAATTAATAACTGATGAGTATAATAATTTTCACTGTTAGTGACTGTGGTCTATGCATGAAGGTTGAAATGAAGCTGTATGTAATCCAACAATAGTGTTTATAATTTTGCCTAATTGATATCAGCCTCACTGTTTATTGTTCATTCTCCTCAAGCTGTGTTACATAACTGCTAATAAAAAACAAATATTTCCCTTTGATTGCATTTCTGACCTTCTAAATGTTCAACAAGCTTGCTGTATGTTAAAAGACTTGTGTGTAGGATTTAGTGGCACCAAGAATTGAGCTTGCAGATTGCGAACATGCCTTTCCCTCCCTTTCCAAGTGTGTAGGAGGACCTGCAGTGGCTGCAAAACTTGCAAAAAACATGAAAGACCCAATCTGGAGCCAGTGTTTGATTTCTCCTTTCTGGGCTAGTTTGGAAACATGGTTGTGCGATATGGGGCCTTCATGGAAGAGGACCTGTGCTCTCTGTTGATATAAATGTCTCACTCTAAGGTAACAAAAACATGATTCTTATTGTCAGGCGATTACACACTGATCAAAACATACTGATGAATATTATACTCTTTTTCTGCCATATTCTGCCAATAAATATCCATAAACACACTTACACACTAGACCTTTGAACAACACTTGCTGTCACCATGGTAACCATAGGTGTCTTATATCTCTTATATGGAATACTCCACTGAAATTCTTTTTTTGAACATCAAACACACCCCCCTTTAGCCTTTAAAAGTATGTAGCTTGCTCTTTTAGAGAGGATGCCAGTTCAGCTTCACATCAGTCATAATTGATTCTGACGGTGACCCAGTTAGACTGAGAAAAACAAAAAGTACCCAGATATCCATCAAACTGCCTTAGTCACTCCTGCAGCCTAATTCACTTCTGCACTGTCATCAGTATGCTCAGTATGCTCCAAACACTTTCTCCCCTTACACTCTAGCCATATGTCTAATATATAGTGTACATATTTGCATGTAAAATAGACTAGATAAATGCAAGTGCAAGTAAGCAACCAGTTGATTTAATAAGAAATTATGCAACAAGACAGGAAGAGACACATTTTTGTTGAACCAAGCTTGAAATAAAATGTGACAGCCTGTAAAAAGCTAATTAATCGGATGCCCACGTTGCTTTGTTTCTGACATATGTGCTAATAGGCAATTGACCCCTCCGAAGTCCTGCCCCTTTGGGAACCTCGGTCAACTTTCTTCCTTCCTGTTTCCTGTACTTAGATAAGCTATCTGCTAGGCTTGTTATAAAAACAACTACAACAACAACAAAAAAACAAAAACAAAAACAAAAAACCCCACACATTTTGACGATGGTTAAAAGATGTTGCTGGGGGACCTGTAAAAACGACCTTTATGTATATGGTATATAGTAATATCTTAAAGAAGAGTGCTCTCAGTAGAGTGCAGATCCTCATTAAAGATAGCGAAATGCTAGCCAACTAGGTAGCTAATCAACATCAATCATTGGTTTGCTAGTATGCTAGAGTTTTGCCCCAACAGCATATTTTAACCATCTTCAAAATGTGGTTTTCTTCTCAACATAGCCAGGCATAGAGCATGGCTTATCTTTTTTTATATACACATTTTTTTATGCCTTTAATTTACAGGACACCTGAAGATACAACAGGAAAGGGGGAGAGAGAGTAGAGGAACAACACGCTGCAAAGGGCCGCAGGCAGGAGTTGAACCCACGGTCGCTGCAGAGGACCCACAGCCCCCGGTACGCTCCACCAACTGAGCCACCAGGCTACCGAGCATAGCATATCTAATTATATTTGAAAACGACTTGTATATATGTATAGTCACATCCTAAGTTAGCTAATGTTAGCAAAATGCTAGCTAACTAGCTAACCAATGATCGATGTAGATTAACTATATAATTAGCTAGCATTTTGCTCACTTTAGCTAATTTAAGATGTTATTATAGGCTATATATGTGGCACTTTTACAAATCACCCAGCAACATCTTTTAACCATCTTCAAAATGTAGTTTTATTTTCAGCGTTGACAAATCTGGCACATAGCATATCAAAGTCCAGGAAACAGGAAAGGAGAAAGCTGACTGAGGTTCCGCCATGTACAAAGCTTGCTCAACTGTTATTGGAACACAGAGCAAAAAGGGGCGGGACTTAAGAAGGGTCAATTGTGAAAATGTAAGCCTTAAGAATTAAATAAAAATACAAAAGTACATGTGAGCTTGAGTTTCTGTCCCCTGGCAGTCAAAAAGCCTCAGTTCAGAATGCACATGTTTAAAGTTACACACTGTTTACACACAGAGATTGTGTGCATAATGTTCACATGCACACCATTACATGCAAAGGCTTCTACAAAGCACAGAGAAGCACCATAACAATGACATTAAATGGATTCCAGCTGTGTGTCGTAATGGCTACATACAGTGACATACAGTATGTATGTGACTCTTTGTGTTCCTGTCTAATTACACTGTATATTTGTGCTATCTTCTATATGCGGACCTGTTGTTGATAAGTCCCACACTGTGCAGGAACACAATGGCAGCTCCGTACGCCTCCTTTGGCCTGCAGAAATATGGCCCATCAGTCACTAGGGACGTCTGCCACTCCTCTGCCAAGCACAAAACACACACAAACCACTGCTGACGTAGATAAGTACCATACAATTTGTGCTTTCAGCAGTCAGATGTTTATAAACTAATTTCACATGGAGGTTCGGCACTGTTGTTGCATTTTAAATAGTTTGCGTAATGTCTTTGCATAATCGGGACAAAGTGTTTGTTTCTATGTGCGTTTCACAGTGTCTCTTGGCTACAAAAATCCAGGGCGAGTCAGTGAGTGCCAGAGAGGAGGGAGTTAGTGGAAGGAAGAGAGATGCTGTAATGAAGTCACTGAAAAAGTCACTGAAGAGATCATCTCACATCCTGTTTGCTAGTCAATGCGCTACCTCAGGCTGTTGCAGACAGATCACATAGCCTCTTTTGTTCATGAGAATCTTGAAATGGATTTCAACAATGTTACTGACTTGGAATCTTGTGAGCATAACGTTAGCTTTCTGACTAACACCTGACCAAAGGCTTCTATGAACTGAGCGGACGAGGAATATCTCACGTTGCCATGCTGTATCCAAGGTTGGTTCTTTTTACAGGAGTAGTGAACATTTCAGTTGCACAACAAAGTTATGGGATGGTAATGATTGTTCCAGGTATTAGTCAAACCCTCAGAGTTATGACTTTAATTCCAAACACATGAAAATATAAATTAATGGTGTTAATTCTTTTTATTGGCGGGAGAGCGAGATAAAGCTCTTTGAGGTGTCCATTATGCACATTGATCCTTTGCTAAGCCCCGCCCTCCTTAGTTACTGTTGCAAAGCCAAACTTTCCATTCTCGCACTGCATTTATGCAGTTTACAGTGATAATGATGGCAGATTTAAGATCGAAATTGGGGGTAATTGTTGAAACACAACGTCTTTGAATCCTTAGAGACGTATACAAAAGCAGCTCCTCATTTCTAGCTGACGGCTAAAATAATGACTCACAAACAGATCTTGTAAGTGTAGCTGGCTGATGTAAGCTACTGCTAACTCCTTGACTCGGCCAAAAAGTCTGTTTTAATGTTAACATCTGACACATTTTAAAACAAGAACACTGTGAAAGTGCAAATGTTAAGTTACCTGACAGCCGCGCAGATGGTTTAACGTTAATGCTAAAAGACTGAGGCTAAAGCTAGCTTACATCTTGGCAAACATTGGTTGGACGGTGAAATATGGGAGGTATATACACTCATTAACGTAGGAAAAGGAAGTGCAGGGAGTTGGTTAGTGCATTGGACTTGGAGACAGGTTACCCTGCCAATCGAGCTGTACCACGATCGCAGAAGATAACCGGGATAGGAGCTAAGCTAACTTGGTTTAGACCTGAGACAGCGAGCCCGAGTGAGCTGCATCGTCATCGACCCACTTTGATTCTGCATCAGCCCACATCCTCCTCCTCAAACCCCCACTGAACAAATACAGATGCAGAGGAATCTAACAAGTTTGGCTGGAGGTAAAATTACTGCAGCTAGTAAGCAATAGTTAGCCGGACATGCTAATGTTTGAGCAGATGAAGACAAAGTTTATTCCATTCACCACGTGTGCTCTTGTGTTTCATGTTTTTGAGAGACTACAGAAAAGATGTTATCATCCAGACTCATGAAACGCTGAGTATCGCTCTTCTCAGAGCCTCCTGCTCACTGCGTCAACATGTAGTGAAATGGACAGCTTGTCAGCTCTAGTTACGGTTCCCAAGCTATGATTGGACAGTTGCTGTTGGAGGTGGGGCTTAGCGAAGGGTCAATTAGGGATAATGGACATCTCATCAGGCATTATCCCTTACTTATAATAACAGAAGTTATTAACAACTGATAATAACTTGGCATGATTGAATAATAACTTGATTACCTACATTACTTAAATTCTGTATATTTTATTTCCTTTATTTCATTATCTATGTAATTTTATTGACTATTCCTGTTCACATTATTTAACCAAAAATCTTGTGTTCACAGTGGGCACCTAGAAATTGGAAGTTTTGAAAAGAAATTGTGTTTTCAAACAGTCTTTTTTTTTCCATTCTCTTCTTTATTGAACAATTAAAAACATTCAGCATACAACTGGTACACAGTGACATGTTTTCACTGTACAGGTGGATTAAATCCAAATAATCCATATAAAAAGTCCTTAATAAAAGTGCACATGCTATTTTAGTTATTTTTGTTGTAAGGCATAAAATGTCAGTTTTCCTGACAAACAGTTATGTTTAGAAAGAGTCCTTAATTTCTCACCATGAGTGAGATCAATATTAATATGTCCTTCAGATTTTTTTATTGTTCAACTCAAATTTTTAAGGCTGCTTGGATGCAACTTTTTAAAGTTAAAACTAGCATATTTTTACAGTGTATGTGAGTGAGCAAGGGTAATAACAGCATGATGTAACAACAGAGAAAGGAAATGCATATTTAATGTGTTTATTTCAGTATGTGTTTGTATGTCAGAGACAGAGAGAGAGAAAGTATAAACATGAGGCTGCTTCCTCTGCCACCAAAGTTCAACCAGCCAACCGATCGAACGCTGCCACTCTGCACTCAGTGTGACTCATTCTGTTTCTCAGACTGGCAGCCAAAATTAAAGGCCTCTTTGCGACCAGCCTCCGTCACTGCTACAGAGGCGTGTCGCTGACAGACTCATAAAATTACTATGATCAAATTAGAAAAAGGCGTTAATCTCCTTCCCTGGGCGGGCTGAAGAGAGTCTCCCACAGAGGAGTGACGCATGTTTCCTGGTGACAATGTAGCAAAAGATTATGAAGTAGAAGCCACATGAAGTCACATTCAGTCCTAATGGGAGAATATATTCCACGGTGTGTAGCTATAACAAAGTGTCACCCTTAAATATATTTAATAGGGGACTGTCTGTGTTAAATGTCGAAACTTTCTTAAGTCAGTGTCATCTTTTAACAAGGAGCGCACTAAATGTAGCTGCGCAAAATCTATTTTTAGTGCTGGATTTCTGAGCTTTATTAAAAATTCAGAAGATGACTGCACTGACTTTCTGTTCATGTTTGATGGAAATGGCCACTTCAGCGTCAAACTCGACTGACGCATGCAGGCTTTTTTCCCCCCTTCATGTGACACTTAATGAACTCACTCATGAGGCTGGATGTGTGCAGAGGTCATGTCTTTGTCATTTCCCATCATCTGCTGCCACAATCACGAGGCAGCCATTGGCCGTATCGATCCACGGTGACACGGCAGAACTCTTTGTTTACATGCAGAGTTCAATTGCAGCTCGCCTCATTTACACTGCGAGGATGGGAGTGAGGATGGGGGGAGAGGAGAGAGTTTATGGAGGGAGAGATGGAAAGAGGTTAGGAGGGCAGAGGAAGCAGAGAGGGACAGAAGTGAAATTATGTGATTAATTAGCAAATGATTTTTGGAATGAGAGGGAAGATGGAGGGAATAGATGATGAAGAAAGGTGGCAGCATGCTTCATATGAATCAGGTCGAAGGTTGTCCCATTATGTTAAAAGGTAAAAGTGGTATACCTGTTGGTAAGTAGTTTAGTTTTTTTTAGTTTAGTTTAGTTTTTTTCTAGATACAGCACGCAAAGATGGCGCCCACGAGAATTGCTCGCCTGACACATAGTACAAAAACGTTTTCTTCTGCGCTTTTTGGCCGGCTGTATTTGCACAGTAGTGTTTCTCCTGCTGGCCCCGCCCACGAGCTTGGCACGTAAACGTTTGATGACATCACAGATTTTTAAATTGCTTTTCTTGGCTGTAGGAAAGTCAACAGCTCTACAGATGTGGTTTTTATAATGGTAACTTAAAGGAAAACGCTTTCTGGGCCTTTGGGGGAATTTTTCACTGCAATACCGCGAGTGACCACTAGGTAAAATTTGAAACAAGGCTGAGCAGCACTGCCCTATCTAGGTTCATATATTACATCTGTGTCAGACGCACAGAGATACATCAGCATTCATTTTGAGTAACTGGAAACTCGAAGGCTGCAAATATTTATTATCCCTTCAGCTCAATTTTTGGTCTCCACCACCTCCTGAGAGTAATACCTGGCTCTTAAGCTGTTAAATGCTCCTTGGTAATTAGATGTTAACTTTGTCGTCTGCTGTTTGGTGCTGGTCAGGTTGTTTACAGTTTCAAAATGAAAAGGCAGCGGATCATTTAATGGCCAGTTATGTTTCATATTGTTTTTCAGTGGAACTTAAGCAGGAGACTGAAAATTGTGTCCCGCTATTCAGTTCATTCAATCAATAATCAAATCAGAAAAAAGGATTCCCACCACTAAATCTAACTTGTCCATCATATTTACTTCTAATGGGATACTTCTTGAGTTTTGGTGATCACAGCTGAGCGTGAGCAACCGCCAGATGCGCTAAGATGCATCAGGATGCATCAATAATTGTTTCATCATTGCATCATAGCCCTCTGAATTTTAATCGAATTGTGAGGTAGATCCCTGGATCTGATTAGAAGTGGAGAGCGCTAATTGCAGGTCTGAACACATTTGAGATCCGATCGCTCAGACCACATTTGGAGGTGGTCTGGGCCACATGTGGCCACATTCCCTCAGTTGTGTTTCTGGAAACTTGAAGACTGCAGATATTTATTATACTTTTAGCTCCATTTTGGTCTTGACCACCTCCTGAAGGTAATACCTGGCTCTTTAGCTGCTTAAATGCTCTTAGGTAATTAGTTGTTATCTTTGTCTGTCTGCTGTTTGGTGCTGGGCAGGTTGTGTGTTTATCAGAGCGTTCTGGCTCTTAACAGTTGTCTGCTGTGTTTGATTAGAGCCATCATAAATTAGTGTTTCCTTTTGAAGCAAAAAGCAAAATGCCAGAGAATAAAGAAAAGGGAGCGGAAGAAGCAGAAACAGTCTTCTAACAAGACAAATGACTAATGATTATTGAGATGACTCATGATGACAAACAACTAAAATAAGCAAAACATAACATCATTAGTTCTATTTTTCCTTAAAAACTATCTTGAAATAATGTCCATCATTATGCCACAATAGCTATGACGCATATATACAATTGTGATATATGTACACATGAAAGGGCAGAAACATTAAGTGGATATATGGTGACATTAGCCATAAATCAGATAAGACAGAAAAAAATCATTCATTAATTTGACTTTCATCTACCTATTGCTTCTATATGAAGAGTGTGTGGGCTGACGTACACATGTTGAGAGTTGGACCATCCTTTACTGCTTTGATTACTGTCGCTTTATTTATTTTGTTAAAAGTCATTTTGCTGTTGTTTGTATCATCATTTTAATGGTGCATTCATGTCTTCTTTATGCAAATTACTGTTTTGCTGCCTTTATTGTCCTGCTAATGCAGTTGCCATGTGCCTGTCACGGTGCTTTCCATGTCTATTTCCTCTTTGTCTCCGCTTTTATCGGAAGAGGTTTGTGTTAAAACTGATTAAACACTTCAGAATACATTAAGAAATACATTTAGCCTTCACTGCCGCAACAAGTCACAACTTAGAGTTAATCTAATGAAGCTTTTTTTTCTGTTTGTTTACTTGCCAACAATAACAAGGGCAAGGGCAGCACATGCATCCACCTCCTGTACCAAAACAACAACATCCGTTACTATACATCAGCTCGATCTGTTTATGATGTCCTTCCTCTTGGATTACAAGAAACTCCTGAGTACATATACACTATCAGTACATCTTGTCGGCAAATATTACTCAGTCAGATATTACTGTAAATTACAGTCACTTGTATGGAGGGATCGATGTGTTCTTGAGCTTATTGCATGAGTTACAGCTGGTTTGAGAACACGTGGTTGTACCAGAGGATGAGTTGTACAGTACCAAATAGTGATGAGTTTTAGGATTGCGCATTATATTCGTCTGTAATTCAGTTGAGCTGACGACAGTAATAGCAGGGTTGCCCGAAACATAAACAAGGGGATGATCTCCTTTGTTTCCTTTGATAAATGTGCTATGCTTATCAACTTCCTGTGCTGCGTTATCTGATTCCTCACTGCTGAACTCTGTTGCACTGGTCTGACACTGTACAACGAACTGCCCTCGGCAGAGACCAGGAATGAAACTTACCTCGGCTCAGATCAGTTTTCATAACTGGATGAAGACAGACGGGTTATTGAATGATTTGGAGAGGGGATGGATGGATGGATGGATGGATGGATGAATGGATGGATGGATCAGTGGTAGCCTGGTAAATAGAGACATGGGTGAATGGATGGCTGAAAAAGAGATTTATGAAGCTATTTCTCATGAATGGAAGAACTGACTTGTACTACGCAGCTGCCCTCTGTGCAGAGTGGGAACAAAGTAATATTGCGATGATTTCTGTTCCGAGGGCAGAACGAAATTCAAAATCCAAAGAACAACAGTTTGATTATGAAGATTAGACTGAAGCAGATTGGAAAAACAAAACAGGCGCTGTAACAGAAGAGCAACTGCTGCTGTTACACCTGTTGTGACTTTTCAACAAATTAGTTTATTTCAATGAAAGTAGAACCAACAAACAAAGTCCAAAAGTAAAAGTGTGCGTTGTGCTTGTAGTTCAGTTCTAAAATCCACAGCACATTTGAGACACGTTATAATGCTAGGGTGTGAACTCTGAGCTGTCCACTTATGATCGGATCATCAGGGACGCATGTTAATACCAGTTCTGAACAGGGCCAGTTTCAGCTCATTGTTCAGCTGTCCATCCACAATGTTACTGTCTTGGTTCACACTCACTGCTCTCATAACATCATTTTCGGCCGCAGCGGGCAGCTGTATTCAGAGAAAAGACTCTAAAAGCCTAGCTTGGCATTGCCAGACTAATTCACAAATTCACTTGATATCCAAGGGGCATGAACTAAATGTATATGGAAGCAATAAAACAAAGCTTTAACCAGTCAGAGCAACAAAACGTGTGACGTAGCACTGAGTGACACGTGAAAGTTGCTCGGTCCGGTTCAGGCAGAAAAAAAATGGCAGCCTGGTGACAAACTTTCTCAAATTACAGCTAAACGGTGCACTAGAATGTGTTTCCAACAACAAAATATTGATTGATATTTGATCAGCACTGCCTAGTTTGACAGGATTATCTGAGTTTCGCGAGACTGGTGTGTCACGCTCGAAAATTGTGAAGTATGACTTATCAAATCTGGATGGGTGTCGGTCATCTTATCAAGCCTGCCCAATATTAAATAAACAGTTGTGACTGGCCCGATGAGATTCAGGATGGGTGGAAATCTCTCTGAACAGAACACACTATAATGAGTAGTGAACAGGCCGTCTCTTACAACACCCATTGGTTTCTAAAGAGCCGTTTTGAAGCTCCCAGTGTGGTGACTCTGGCCGTTGCCACCTTGACTCAGCTAACTCCCGGCTGACCTAAAATAGGCAAAGAGGTAGAGTATGAGGGGAGCTGAGGTGGCTAAATGAAGCAGCTACCTAGAATATAAGCATCTGTCACAGCATCCACCTGTCACTCAGAGTGGACACACACACCCTTGACTATGCATAACTTTAGGCCTTAATATAATTTAAACTGGTGACTTATATGAAAATTCCAGCCCATACAGTTGTCATAAAATGTGAAATTAGCTATAGAAACCAAGACCATTTTTTGTACCAGGTGGGAAGCGTGTTTATTCCTGTAAAGCTGGGCATTTTAATGGGGATCGCTTTTGGTGCCAGCCTCAAATTGCCATGTGAGGAACTGCAGAATTTGGCACTTCTGCGTCAGCATCGCTTTTTCAGCCCTGAAGGTTGCTGTTTGGTGGTCAGATGTATGTACCAGAGGGAATTAAACATGAGCATGCAGATATGTCTGATCACAGGCTACTAAAAGACCAGAGAAAGAAATAGTTAGTGACTAGTTGGTGAACATAATTGGTGATGGTGGAGACCAAAACAGAGGTAAAAGGAGAGTGAATATAGGACTCACATTTGTTAGGTGGCCCAAAATATGACTTCAAATGAATGATAATGTTGTTCTGTACCTCTTGGGTGTGTAAATAAGCTACTGTTTTCTACAAAGTTCACCATATCAATTTAAAAGGTGATGATATGTCAGTGTTGTGCCCATATATTTTTTCTCAGCCTCCAAGTGGCCAAAAAAACACCCCCACAGTTACAGCGTGTTTACTCCCTTTTGGTATTCTCCTCTCTGCTGCTGGCAGTTCAGTATACTTTGTTCTCTGTGGGTCTCTTGAGTTTCATGAACCTGTTGACTGTCTGCAGTACGACAGGCTGGATGTTCCTGCTGGTCTTTTTTTTTCCCAGTGTGAATTTTAGCAGAGTACAGGCGAGGACACCGCATGTGCTGAAAGTCCTCCATTTACATACACACTCACACAAATACACACCAAACAAATTAATGGGTCACACACTGAGCCCTGCTGGATCGCATGACCATGAATGTTTAAGTCATGTCATCAGACTTTTTTTCTGGTATATCGTGACCTCTATTCAAATGCAGCCCTCGCTCATTTCCCTGTCCTCTCATTAGCTGAAATGATCATCAGTCAAAAACAGTTGAACATAAGCTCGATCAATGTCTTGTCTCATTTGTGGCATGTTAAAATATGTGTCACATCAAATGTTTTTTGTTGATAAACTGCAGGAGGAGCTTATGGGTGAACAGAAAATCAAATGCCCCAGTCCTACTGCAGCTCTCTAAAATCTATAAACTCCAAAATCAATAATTTAGTTTGGATGTTGCAAACATATTACCTTGGAAAAGCTTTAATGTTACAATTTGGAATTAATAAAAGCAGCATTAAAGGATTTTTTTTGGCCTTTCACGTGCATCAGGACAAGCTCCTTTTAGCTCTGTTTTGGTCTCCACCATCTCCTAAAGGAAATATCCAGCTCTTTAGCTGCAAATGCCCCACTATGTTCACCGGGTAGTTGTTCCCACGTTACCTCATGAGATTGATTGATATATTTGAGAGATATTTTTGAAAGAGTTCCAAAAATGAACCAAGAAAAATAAATATGAGTTAGCATGTCAAGATATTTTTTTAAGAGTTACATTGTGTTCTCACTGTTCACGTGCAATACTGCATAACTCATCATGCAAAAATCAAAATATCATCATAATATTGGCTGTGAAGGACTCAACACAAGTGTGAACGTGTGTCTGCATGTGCACTGTCCGAGTCTTGTGACCAGTTACCATTTATCGCCCTGTATCTCCCACGCGCGCTCGCGAAAGCTCATGTGTGTTTATGAATAACGTCAGCTGTATTTGTTATTTGTCACTGATGATTCAATGCTTTCACCGGGGACAGAGGGCTTGTGGGAAAGCAAACGCAGAGCCTTCCGCTGGCTGTTATTTCCCTCTGCCTGTGTCTCATCTTCTTTGGAAGCGTCTGACTGTAAACAGGAGAGGAAGCTGGAGGAAATGATGCCGCCAAGCTGCTGTTTTGATAGACGGTGTTTACCTGTGCATGAGCACGTGTGTGCTTGTGTGTGGTGAATGTGTGTATGTGGACCTTTGGCTGTGTGTTTATATGTAATGTGGGTTTGCGTTTTAATGTGTTTTTCTATTTTTGTTCTAGAAGGATCTGTGATGTCTGTCATCTATTTCTAAAGCCAGTGGTTGACGTCTCAGAACCATACTCAATTACTGGAGCCAGAAAGAACAGGTGGATTAAATGTATAATTTTTCATATCAGTCCTGATTGATTGGATGACACCTGTGGTTACCATGGTTACAGCAATTGCGGTTTGATACCACAGCAGCACTTTTTGAAGAGCTACTTTGCTAGAAAAGGGATAGAAGAACAACTGTTGTATCTGTTTACAGTGCAGCCAAACACATTTACCTTATTATAACACAAAACTCAGTCAGTCATTGTCTATAATGTCATGATCAACCACGATAATGAGTTCATGGTGCATCCAAGACAAGTAGTTTAGTAGTTTTAGTAGTACACAGTAACAGCTTAATTCCTCCAGACACAGCTGGAGCAGATCACCACAATTCTACACAGTGCTTGTGAGACCTCCAGCAGTGCCTCAGCATGTTCCAAAAGCTGTCCTCCGATGCACTTTAACAATGTGCCAAGTCTATTTTTGACTGATGCTGCGTCAATCTGCATAGAGCAGATTGAGCACACAGGAAGTCAGACCCCGTCTAGACTTGCGATCATAAAAAAAAAGAAACTATAGAACTGCATAACCTACTTATCCATGGTGGAAGCACAAAAAAGAATGCTGCTGGTGGGGGCATGGAACTGTGTGGAGGAAGAATCAAAACTATGGTGCAGACATGCCATGCACAGTGGAATCACTGGGTAACAGGGTTAACTTACCTTGATGGTGCCTGCAGCTCTTTATCTAACAGCTCACTGTGGCTGCTCCTTCTTATTCCATGCAATATTTAGAACTGATCCATTCTCAAAAAATATAAAAAATTGACTGCTGTCATATTTACTAGACGTGTTTTTGATTATTGACTGTAGTCAGTGTTAGCATCTCTGAAGAACCCATTGCATTTACCATTACTGCTTCACAATAAAAGCCCCTGTTTGGCCAGTTGAATGCTTTTAATGTGAAGCATCAGCAGTAGAATTTGATTGGCATAAGGAGTAACTTAATACATTTAGCTGCAGGAAGGTGAAATGTGAACCGTGAGACTGCTATCAATACCAGATGCAAGCAGAGATTTGTTCTGAAAAAACATGCAAACCCATTTTCTTCTTGAGGTGACAGGTCAAGGGGCCCTTTTGAAAATGACCATGCAAACACATGACCAAGCTCATGATCCAGTCCAGACTTATCCCTGGCAGAAATAAAAAAAATGAAAGCAATAACACTGGATTATATGCATCCTTTCCTGTGAATCCCTCCCGCATATGTAATCTCCCGTGGGAAATGAACATTAACAATGAAACTTTTACATAAACAAATAATTACTGGAAAGGAAAAACAAACAAAAAAAAAAAAAAAAACGGAGACCATAAACTGTTGGAAATCTTAAGGGTTATAAAAAACACTAAGCCTTAAAAACATATGCACAAAAGACCAGAACAAAATGTGATTCATTCCTCTGCACATTTCCATGATGAATCAGTTTGATGACAAACCTGCTGAAGTGGTGACAGGACAGTGTTGTAACTAAACAGGCATGTCCTCCCGCTTCATAACCTGTGATGTGCAAACTCCATCTGTAAATCATCAAACAAACTCAAGTTGCATTGAGTAACAGATGTTTACTCTTCACGGCATCTTGACAGCAATCAGTTGTGTGACAGACTTGGGGCTTGTACAGTGGTGTAGTCACAGGAGTGTGTGCTGCATGCATATCAGAAGGACAAGAGGAAAAGGGAGTCCTGACTGGCCTACAGTATGATTTAGGTGTCATATTGAGAGATAACATGAACAGAACATTCTTGTGTTTTAAATTAAACCATCATTCTACAATATGGCAGACTTATAGTCTCATAGCAACTTCATGAATCTTTCAGTGCAGAGAAAGGTGCACACGAGAGCTCAACAGTCTTCCTCCTCTGTTCTGTCTTTTATTCCCCTCTGCTTGTTCAGTCCTCCTTTTTCTATTTCAGTAATATATCAGAAGTGTGTGCATTATTTGATTGACGTCTGTGTGTGTGTGTTTGATTGTGTGAATGAAAACACAACACATATGGTCTTGCTGTTCAATCCACAGAAAAGTAAACACAGTTGGCTGTGTGAGTGTTTAACTGTGTGTGGAAATGGGCGCCTTTGTGTGTCCTGCAAACAGAACAGATTCAGAGTGTAACTGACAGGGCTTGCAAAACATTTTTTTTTTATGTGTCTAAAAAATGTAATGTTCACATTTATTGTTTTTGGTCCTGCATGGACCAACATGCACATGAAAGCATGACTTAAAAAAAAGGGATTATATCATCTGAGGTAGAATTTCTTCTTCAGTCTTGATGTATCACATTAGGGGAGACTGGGGATGGTTGCAGCACTTTTTGCATTTCTCTCCGTCACTCAGAGACTATATAGACCAGAATAACCAAATATTTGTATATTAAACTTACATCTGTCTCACCCATATCATTTAAAGATTATTACATATGACATATTGTTCGCAATATTTATTTGAAAGGAAGAAGTCAGATGTTGCAAGTTAACACCAACCCTGGGGACAGTTGCAACAGAATTATGGTTGCATCATAGTAGAAATACATTAAACCAGTTAACTTTAACTAGTTAACTTTTGCTTTTTGTCCCAATAAGCACAGAAGCCTGAAAATACGCATTGTTGTACAATAATACTATATTATTTAACATCATCTATCAATGTGCAGATGTTACAGATGCTATTCATTCTATCTATGTTTTGTGAGACAGGAAGAATGGAACAATTTGCAATGCAACAAACTTTCATTAAACATGTATTTATTGTACAAAACGGCAACTTTATTTGCCTCACAATGACTTGTGTATGTAAGCAATATATAATTGTATTTGGGAGAACTATCCTTTTTATGTACTTTAAAATTACTTGTATGTTAAAAATACTGTTGTGTGGTCTGTTTTAATGAAACTCAGCATAAGTTCAATCAGGAAGACCATCTTATGCCTCATTCATGCATAACTGTCTTCTCCCTGTTCTCTCTTTACCCACTATTCTTAATCGGCTATTCGTGGGCGTTCACTCCAAGTTAACCAACCAGATTTAGCCACAGTCTCGTCATCGTCATCAGCCAATCATGTCGTGTGCCAGAACTTTAAATCTGTTCTCCTCTCTGCTGCTTTCAGCTGTCATTTCTGCACGGAATTGTCGCGACCCTCCTCCACCCCGTTCTCCTCCAGTTCTTATAATCCAGTGCCCAGGTTGAGCTCATCAGAAGTCCAGTCCTCATCTCATACAGATCTTCAGCCATCCCTTCACCACCACCACCACCACCAGTGTCTAGACTCTATCGGGGGTTTCTTTACTAATCACGACTTCACTACCCCCTTTATCTTGATGATGTCACGATGGAGTCTAACCGCCAAAGGCTTTTCACATTCTCTCTTAATCGTGCACATGTCAGATAAATAATAGAATAACTTTCATTTGTCCAAAACAAGTTATTTCCAGTAAATGCAGCAGCAGATGTTGAATGTGTGTGAATGTGTGTTTTCCTGGAATAGGAAATAGGAAAATGAGTAAGACTTGTTCCAACAGTCCCCTGTTGCAGCCATCCCCAGTCTCACCTATCTCCATCAGTACAGTACTGCGTGTACAGGGAGGACTTGATTAAACTTATCAGAACTTCATTAAAACATGCATCTTGTTAAAGTCAGTGTGGGCGCATGTAAGAGAAAAAGAGGGAGAGATTGTGCGTGATGCCGTTAGTTTCCCATCATCCCAGCTATGAACATCAGTGAAGGGTCAAATTCAGGATGACGCAGCCTCTCTGCAAGTCATTCTCTTTGTAAATGAGCACTGCCTGAAACTGAATTTTTTTGCTGCTTTTTACAGAGTCAGAGTGATGCCAGCAAGCAGCTACTGCTGCCGCGTAATCAACAGTGACCTCCTTTGTCAAGTGTCATGTAACATGCCATCCTTATGCTGGCCTTTCTTTCATAAATTTCTTTTTTTTTTCCATCTCTGCTCATCCTGCATGTCCCATTCATGCCATCTAAATTGAATACAGTAGTTATTTTGTCCAATGGGGATGTAAAAATTGAGGGAAGAGATGACGCTACTGACATCAAACAGATACTTCAGTGAAGAACATCTACGCAGTTGCAAACAAATGAATATACAAGAACACACTGTAGATATTAGAGGTGAGAAATCTTTTTACTGTCTGGAACACAGTGAATGACAGGGGAATGAACAGCAGGCTATATCTCAAAGGACGTTATTTACCATTCTAATATGTACAAAAGCAAAACAGCTGAAAAACTGTGCGAAAAAAAAAAAAACAGTCAAAAGTTTCCAGGTGCTTGTTCAAATTTTTAAGTCTGACAACCAGGGTAAGAAATCTACATTTTCTATAGAGAGCATGATTTGCCCCTTCTATCTCATGTTTAAGAGCTTAAACTTAATCCCTTTTAATCATCACTTATGGGACTTATGAGACTCAGCAATAAACAAAATCTTTCTGGTGCATTTATGAACAGCTCGGACAGTTGTAACCAATGATATTAATTAAGGTCCCGTTCCATTTAGTGTAGCAGAACCTTTCCAGTGAGCCAACATGCACATTGGTATCACTGGTAACACCTGTGGGCAAGGGCAAACAGCTAGTCTGGCTCTGCCCAAAGTGAACAAACGCCACCTATCAGAACCTTTAAAGCTCACTAATTAAAATATTGTCTTTGTTTGTTTGATCAGTACAAAAAACTTAAGTGTAAAAGCAACATGTCAACACCATTAAGTTACTCATACACATTAATTAGTGAACTTTAGCTGTGCTATAGGACGGTGTCGTCTCTTTTTCCTGTAGTGAAATTTTCGGATGATACTCAGTTTACTCACAAACAACTCCAACATGAGCAGCCACAGAGCTGGGAGGACAGGCTCGTGGACTGGTGTGATGAGCATCAACATCAATACAAGCCAAACTGTAGAAATGCTGATAGACCCTAGATCGGTTGAAGACCAGAGACCTGCTGCCATACTGTACATGGTCATGACATCAAACAGGTCACTTCGTACAAATGCATAGGGGTCCATATTAATAATGATTTTAGCTGGCATTCGTTCATTTGAAATGTTTTTAAAATGTTAATATTTTAAACTGATATTTTCTATTTTACCTTCTCTTATTAATGCATTAAAGAAAACGATCTGGATGAGAAGTGCCTTGAATTAGTTACAGTAAAATGACAATAAATTGTAATAAAAATGTAAAAAAAAATCATGATCAAAAGTTGTCCATATCATCACCTTTGATTTGAGTTGATAGGACAAACTTCGTTCATTTGGAAACGTAACTTCAAATGTAAGTCACCCTCGTTTAGCTCTCTGTTTGGTCTCCACCAACTCCTAAAGGAAATATCTCTGTTTAACTGCGAGATATCATTATCACTATCACTATCATTATACTTCCTGTGCAGTTTAGTCTCTAACCTCCATTGTCTGACTCTGTTATGTCATCATTATTTCTTCCGATTATTATCATATTTTCACAATATCTGTTATGTCATCATGACTGATGTTATTCCTTTCAAAATTTTAAACCGATGTCCTGACATGTATGAGGAGAGATATGAGAATGAATAGCGTCAAAAGAGCCTGAGAGAACAGCTTCTGCCAATACAAAGACCCTGAACACAATGAAAGCTGAAGGAAAAAAAAACAGAACAATATGCAGACTTTGACTGCCTCAAGTGAGCTTTTTGTGTGAAAGAAAATGGACTACACAAAGGATAAAACTTTTTGTTGTTTGGATTAAAAGGTTTTTTTTTTCCTGTTTGGATGTATATTCCTCATGTAGTTTGAATCTGGTGTGGCAATATTTCAACTTAATGTCTCCTTGATCTCTGATGACAGATTAAGGTTATTTTATAATTTAGTACAGTAAATATATTACATATTTTAAGCAGCAGAAGAAAGTGAGGAAGAAGAAAACAGCTGAAGGAGCAGGAAAGAAGGGAAGATGGTTGAGGAGAGAGTCTCAATTACAGACATAATCTTCACCTGCTGGCTGAATGTCATGCCTGTTTTATTTTACATGATAAAGTTCTTGGCTGCGACACCTCGCAGGCTGATGAACGGACAGTGTACTCAGTCAGGAAGCTGCAAGGCTTTACGCGCCCGCTCCATTTCTCCCTCCACATGGGGCGTCTTCTACTTAACTGATAGACTCCAAACAAACCACAGGGGGTGGAGGATGAGAGGGGAGGAGAGAAGAGGAAAAAGAGGAGTAAAAGGAAAGAAGAGAATGGATGGAAAGGATAGAAAACGGGTGGAGGGAGTAAAGGAGAAAAAATTATGTAGCACAATACAAGAAGAACGGACGTCCTCTTCTTCACGGTAGTGAACAAGTGGACAACAGCTGGAATGATGTAGTGGAAAGGATGAAGATGTCAAAATAAGAGGAGGGGAGGAGTTGAGCAGAAATAGACATGAAGAGGGCAGGTAAACAGAGGGATACGAGAGGAGAGGAGAAACAAGGGGAGAAAAACAGAAAAAAACAGGACACAGTAATGGTAATCAGATGGAAGGAGGAAATAAATAGAAAATTGAGAACCAGTGAGAAAAAAGACGAGGAGTGACAGAGAGGAGAAAAGAAAGCAAGGAAAAGAAAGACAAAAGATAAGAGAAAATGATGGAAAGGAGAAGGGAAGAGAAAAGGAAGGCCTAAGGAGGAGAGAAAAGAGGGGAAAAGAAGAGAAAAACAAGGGAGAAGAGGGTGGAAAAGAAGAGAAGAAAAGATAAAGGAACGAGTTGAAGAGAAGAGTAAATAGCGAAAGACAAGACTGGAGAATGAGAAATAATTAAAGATAAGTGAGGGGAAAGACGAGAGAAAAGGAGGGAGAAGAATAGAAACTATACACTGAAAAACACAACAAATACAACTGAAAAAATTACTTCCAAGTTTTTTCAAATCAAGTTAACAAGTTAGATAAACGCACATATACTCAGTCTAAATGCTTTCAAATCAACTATTTGCACACTTAAATTTAAAGCAAGTCAACTTAAAATTTTAAGGTTGCAACTCAGTTATTTGCTTTATCCAAAAATAAAATACTGCTTCTTAACAATGTACTAGTTTGGTTTCAGGAAAAGTAGATTTTTATTGTAACCTTAGTCTATTATTTTAGTTTGTTAAATGTAATTAATATATTGCTAATGTTAGCCTGACTTACCATTACTTTTTTTTTTTTTTAAGTTATTTTTTTTGGCATTTTTGCCTTTATTAGATAGGACAGCCAGAGATTAGACAGGAAACAGGGCAGAGAGAGAGGGGATGACACACAGCAAAGTCCAAAGGCGGAGTCGAACCAGCGGCCACTGCAGAGGACTAACAGCCTCCATACATGGGTCGGACGCTCTACCACTGAGCTAAACGTCCACCCTGACTTACCGTTACTTACCATTTTATTGTGTATCTGACATAATACATTATTTGATAACAAAATATATTTTTATCTTAAAATAGCAGGTTAAGGGAATGGAGTGTTGTTTCAAGTTATAATTCACAAATGTAGACTGCTATCGCTGGAGCAAAAAGCTGAAGGAAACTCATTCAAAACATTACTTAAGCTACGACTGAAATACATTTTTTTTTTACAGTGTAATAAGAGATGTAGATGAGGAAGGGAGTGGAGATATTTTTATTTGACTTAATTGTATGGCTTTTTTTCTTGTCAGCCAACCAGTTATAGCCTGTTTTATTAAATTAGTTGACTTATAGTTCAAACAAATAAGCTATGAGTGTTTTTTTTAACTGGTCATAGATGAAAATGAAAAAAAAACCCCTCACGGTTTATCTTAGTCCCTATAATAATATAAGGATGAGTGTTCTTTTAATTAAAAGACCTGTCAATCAACTTTAGAATGATAAGAGGTCCTGTGATTTTTAATTTTGGAGGCTAATATTATCCTTTAATTTACATTAAATTACACTACATCACTGATCAAGCCTTTAGTTTTGATTCTATGCCAATAAATTTGATGAAAGGAATTTTACCTTAAATATGATATAAGAAGTCAATGCTGGGAGTTGTCTTCTCCACAAAGCTCTTTAAAAAAAAAAAACCTTAGTGTTTTCAGCCAGCAGGTGTCGCTGTAGAGCAACAGATTATTAATTTACTTGAAAGGAGAAAACTAATGCAGGAAGAAAAAGTCCTACAGGTTATCATGAGTATCAGCAGGTCCAAAAGTTAAGATTTCTTTTTTTTTTTTTTCCCCTCCGGGCATGAACTCTGCTTGTGTGAGATACCAATGACTTGCCTTTATACAATACAAATGACCTATGAACTACATTTCCCAGAATGCACTGGAAGGGTTAGAGGTTATCAGGACATGTGTGGCTCTCCACAGCAACTGCAGCTTTCTTTCACTGAAAAATAAGAACCTTGCACTCATTATTGTGCAATTTTCGTTATCTGTCCCCCCCCACACACACAGATAAGTGCTGGTGGTCCGCCAGTGTTCACTCAGTGTGTATGAAGGACAGCGACTCCGCCGCTGCTCGGAGCAAAATCCTGCTGGAAACAAGCATTCTGAGCTGCTGGACTGCTGCGGAGGACTCAACAACGTCGATTATTCGAAGGTAAAATACAGAACTGTTCAGCACGAAGCTGTTCTGCATGTCTAACTGTCACATGAGTCGGTATGACGGCTCAGACAGGCAGCGAAGGTCCCCTGTTTTGACCGACTGAACCAGTCTGCTTCATCGCTGAGCTCATGACAGCCGAAAAACATCCGGTACAGGCGGCTTTTCAAAATAAAAGCACGTTTTCTGCAGACCCAAGCTACACAAAATGATGACTCCACTAAATGGAACTTCAATAAAACTTCAATATAATGCAACTTAAACCATATTTTTTAATTTATAATATATTTTATATATTTGTACAATTTACAAAGTACCATTGATTTATTGATTGATACTGCATACATTTAAGTTGAAAAAACAAAAGAGAGCAGGGACAAAAGTAACGCTTTTTTGTATTTGCCTTTGCACAGAGATGCATTTATTTGAATGCCAAAAATATAATATCTAGCCCAATTATTTTATAAATTATTTTTTCTAGTTGTTTCCTACCGATTTAAATCACCCCTTCTATTGAATACATTTTTAAAAAATATATTGTATGTGAAGTATGTATTTCTGAAGAACTGCATGCTGCAATTTTTTGATATTCTATGTCCAGAAAAGCATAACGTGTTCAACAACATTTTTCTATCAGCAAACACAGTGGCAGAGTGGATTAACAAGTGACATTTCTGATCAGTTACGCATCAGAGATAAGAGTTTTTACAGCATACTGTGTGGCGTTTGACAAAAGCACAAAAAAAGGACAATGCTCAACTAACCATCTTCATCAGTTCTCTGAAAGACCAATTTGAAGTTACAGAAAAGTCCAATGCATGGCAATTAATGTACATAAATGTACATAAAAAATCTTTTGTTAAGTACGACAAAAATATTTGTCACATTTTTCATATTTGTCATAATCATATTTTTAACGGTGTTATACATGATGGCTTTCTTGTGGCTGGGGCCTTCTCCTCATGTTTGTGTGGATTCTTTCTAGGTGCCCCCCCCCCCCCCCCCCCCCCCCCCCACCCACCCACCACACACACACACACACACACACACACAGTCTTGAATCATGCAGGTTAGGTTTACTGGTGACTCTACCTGTGTGAATGTGAGCATGTCAGTCCTGTGATAAACTTTCGATCTGTCCTGGGTGTATCTCTCACACAATGTCAGCTGGGATCAGCGCCAGCCTCCCGCGACCCCATGGATAGTGAATAAATGAATGAATTCACATTTATTCAAACAGTAAGTCTGGTGATGTTATGTTTGACAATAACACAGAGCTGAATATTGACAGCCACCGGTCCTGCCTGCAGCAGTTCACATATATTAACTCAAATGTCCCCGTTTCACTCAATTACTACACTCAAGGTCAGAGCACTCATTAAACTGTACAGGGTAACCCTGACCTGTTCTCTGTGTCAGCCTGTAAACAGATGAGAAAAACAGATCTGAAATCAGCATCCCTCCACAGTGAACAACAGGTCAGAGGCAGGTCAGAGGGTGGCCTGTAATTGACACACACAATTACAGTAAATCACTGTTTTAAAGAGTTATCCAGCCACTTGTTGCAGAGGTGCAGCAGGGCATGTCTTTAATAGACACTCACTTGTAACTCTGACCGTATACTACATAGTTTTTTGTATTAATTCAGGTGGCGTTTTAGTTTTGTAAATTAAATGTGAGCTAGAAATCTCATGATTGAGGTCACGGTTGAGTCATCAAATAACCTGCCAATCTCCACAGATTAAAGACCATCATTTTATGCAATGCAGTAAAAACTTCTCTTAAAATATTCACATTATTTTGCAGTAATTTTCACTGCCACCAGTGCAGTACATTTAATCACTGTTTATAGTGTATCAACACCAAAACAGTAATTATCTAAACTGCATATTACTCCAGTGATGAAATAAATCCATGTCACAAACATTTTAAGTTTTAAGTCAACTTCTTCAGTAAATATGATGTAGTGACTTCATTCATCTTTGTGTCTGGTGGTCTTCCCCGCTCTGTCCCTCCCCTGACTAAAGGAACAATTGAAGTGTTATGAAACATTTTTGATATTTATTTGGGGCAAATATTATATTAATCGAGTAATGAAAGAATAGTGTGTGTTTGGATGAGCAATTTTCAAGAAAGCTGCAAGCAGCAACAGTCTCAAGCAGAGATGAGGAGCTGGATACAGAGGTGTAGTGAGCTCACAACTTTCTAGTTCCACTTTTTTAACATCTCCCCAACATCTGTGAGCAGCCTTTAATTGCTTTTCAGTTCGGCAATTGCCATGAAGTTAATGTGTATCAATATAATGGCATCTGTGATTCTGAGAGGATGAATCCTGACGTGTTAGTTTAACGTGATCTCTTTAATGTAATCAGAGTCTAATATAGTGGACTCAGCAGCAGTAAGTCCAACAGCTTGTTATACAAGTGGAGATACGCCAGTCACGCTGTAAAATGTTGTGAAATATTGTCACCCTTGTGGCCCCAACACTATGATTTAAACAAAAGTCCAAAAGCAAACTGAGGGCATTGGCCTGAAAGACCTTCTTTGTTGCTCTTCATCTCCGGCGTCAACAGGCACAAAGAAGGAATGTGAGTCTTTGCTGCTCCACCTCATCATCATCATCATCGTCAGTCCTTGAAATTCATTTTTATGACATGTGTCATGCTTCACTTCTAAAAAGCCCTGTTTTTTTTCATTCACAATGAAAATATTGTATTAAAGCCTGTTACTTAACCTGTGATTTGTTGCAGCAGAACAAGAGGAGCACGCATAATTTGTCAATGCTAACGTTTAGTCAACAACGAACAACTCAGCGCAAATGTTATTTTTGACCAATTTTTGACCAATCTTGTGCTTTGGTCAGACTTCATTTTACAGTACATTAATAAGAAGTAACAAGCTGTACTTTGTGTCAAATCAGACTAATACAAGGAATAATTTGTTCTTTATTAGACATTAAATAAACGCAGCAACTCTAACAGACACCATGTACCCAATGGTACGCTAATAAGACACAAGATGACTGTATCAAATCAGACAAAAATTAGAACTAAAATGTTCTTTATTAGATCCGTAATACTTTTGTAGGGGGTAATTAGGGACACGTTATAACAGAGCTGTACTGTAAACGAGAGTGCATCATTTCCCACTGTTAGACCCTTATTAGATTTTATTAGAGGGTAAACAGGGACAACATGTGTCACTAATTACCCTCCAAGGAAGTCTAATAAAGGGTTAGTAAAGGTTCTAATACCATTAGGTTTATAGTGTCTAATTAGGGTATTATTTCTACTTTTTGTCTAATTTGATACAAAGTGCAGTTTGTTATGTTGTAATTAGTGTGCTGTAAAACAAAGTGTGACTAAAGCTTATTTCAACATCTAGAGATAAAATATGAAAGATAGATTTTATATGTTCTTCACAGTTAGTTTTCACATGTTTTTTCTTTCAGATGGACTTGACGCTGATGGAAGAACTCCTAAAACATATCAACTTTCATGACTCCAGCTTTTGCATCGCTGTGTTCGCCATCATTTTCAACCCTCTTTTCTGGAATGTGGTAAGAACTACTGTAGATCGTAATGTGGATATTGTAGCTACTCAGTAAATGTGCACAGCCCAGGGTTTTGGCATTGACCGTGGCAAGTGTTTCATGTAGGTTGCCCCCTGTGGCCACCAGGTTTTATCCCAAACTGCAGAGCTTTGCCAGGTAGACAAACATCCCGATTCCTTCACGCCTTTAAGTTCAGCATTGTCAGAAAACCGTTGGCTACTTGTCTCTGGCTAGCTACTTATATATGAGGGCGACTCAAGTGTGAGTTTACTAAGCCTAACTCATACAGCTGGAGGCCCCTGTGGACAAAAGCGGTAGTGTTTCTGTTGTAATAACTAGGGGTGGGGGAAAAATATGTTGATTCTTTTTTTACAAGTTCTGAATTGATTTTTTGATTGCTGATTTTTTATTTATATAATTAACTAGTGTTTAGTCTGTTAGCTCAATGCAACTGCCTATTTTTTTGTTGTTTTGAGTTACATTTAGGCCACTGAAAGTGTACCAGCAAATTCAGGGGTTTGGTGGCCTGTTGGACCAGTGCTGAAACTGACTGCATCTATCCCTGTAGCCTCTTCTGTACTTAACCTTGTGTAGCCAAAACTTTGTCTGGTTGAGTTCAATGAGGTCAGGAGCAAAAAACTGGGAAACTGAGGCATGTAACTCTTGCACTAGCCGGCTAAAAGTTAAAAATGTCCTGAAACCACACTCCTGATGGGACTTTGATTGGATACAAGTAATTTCTCTGCAACATAATTGTATTGTTTTGAATTATATAAGCAGCTTGGTGTTCGCATTTTGCCAGACATCTGTGAGCTTGTCTGACAGTCTGACAATGAAATATTTTCAATTCAGTTAAGATTCTTTTTTTGTTTTTGGTAGCCACAGACAATAACAAAACTTTTGCCATTGTCCATGGCTGTTAGTAATCAGCAGTGATCATAACAAGCTGATCAGTGACTCATGACATGTTATGAATCACCGGTAAGTGGTGCTTTTGGCTTGGCCCCTTACAAATGCTTACATGGTTGGGGCACCTGGTGGACAGGGGAAAGTTTAAGGGGAAATAACTTCTACTTGAGCTACATTGTCCTCCTGAAGCCCCAAACTGTTGGGTGCATAGAGCCTAGAGTCCTGCAGCACGTCGGGTACCAGCTGGGTAATCTGCAGAAAAGTTGTGTAATGGGTAAAAAAAAATATATTTATATAAATTTACAGGTATGGACACAGGTAAAAATGAACTAATTGTGGTTGGGCAGTAGGTGAGAACAAAATGTACAATACAGTAATGTTTTTTTCCTAGACAAACCAAAATTGAAAAAGATTGTGCAGCAGCTTTGACATTTAAGTCTGCTCATACAGCAATATCAAGTCTAATCAGCTGCCAGGACTTTATTGTGAAAATCAAGGACAAAAACTTTGACTCCACATCTTGCCAAACAATGAGATGCCACTGTTTGATCTGACAGGGATGAAGGTTTTCTGATGACTAAAATGGATGACATATAGGCAAAAATAGCCAGTGGAGAATACTACATAATGGACAGTACATCATCGCGGGCCAAGTTGGACATATGAGAGAAATTTGGTGTGATCAGGGACTGTGAAAATAACAAGCTAGCTACTGCAAGCTAGGTACATTGTTGCTGAGGAAAGACACTGACTCATAGTAATGGTTCCAGATTTGATTTAGAGATAAGTGTAGGCAACAGGTCAGTTCTGGTACTCAGCTTTGCGGGTGTGGGTGGATGTTGGTTTGCAAAAGTGGACCAGTGCAGGACTAACACTTTAAAATTGTAGGCTGTGCGTATGCCAAAGTAAAAATTTTACAGGCAGTGATGTGCCAGTTCTTCCCATTAACTTCAGTGGAGAGCAGATCCATAGTTAGGTGACCTTCATTGTCATCCATAGTCAGGTGATCTTTGTTGTCATGGCAACAAAAACAGAAAATCCTCACATTTAAGAAGCTGGAACCAGCAAATATTTGGCATTTTTGCTTGAAAACTGGCTGAAACAATTACCCGATTCTCAACAGAGCTGGCAACTAATTTTCTTTCAATCAACTAATTGATTAATTGAGTAATTACTGCAGCTCTAGTTCACACTGCACAGAATTTTGAAGTCTTAAGTCATGCTATTTGTGTGCAGAATGGGCTGCCAGGGCCTGTATTAAACAGCACAACAAGTGCTGAGTGTTACCTGCTATATCTTTGAAAATTGTGTATCTGTTCACGAATAAACTGTCATTGACTGCTGATCTTCCTTTGTCAAATCAAGGCAAACTGTCCAGACAGCGTCCCTGAGGCTGATAAAACTTCCCTTCTGTCTATCACAGACGGCTATATTTCACAGACAAGATGTCTGCATGAATTTCATATGTTGAGCTGTTTTATCTTAATTGTTTAGGATCATCATTCGCAAATCAAGACTGATTATGGTTGATATCCAGTACACCATATATTACATAATTTTGCAGCCCAGTATCAGGCCATGAGTAATGGTGGCGCTTCAGACGCGTTAATTGTAACGCACTGTAAAACAGTCAGTCCTGGAGAATCCTCTTCACAAAGACATGGAAAGAACATGTTCTCTTGTGTTTTCAATCAGAGATGCTTCAAACACCAAGTGCTTTGCAGACTTAAGCCATACACATCAAGTTACATCTTCCTCGGTGATGGAGTTTACTGAGTGATTCATACCAACACTTCAGTCTAATTATGGTCGGAGCTTTGCATAAGGCTGCAATTAAGATAAAACGGTTATACAAGAAAAAATCCTCTTTACCTGTGTTCCTTACCCACGTTCTTTATGTGTTACTTTGCTGTCGTAAATCGTCAAAGTGCATCACTGATTATAATGTAGTTGCTCATAAATAAAACTGTACAAATTCAAAGTGTTTAAGCACTAATGAGGCAAAGAAAAAATAGTGGATACAATAACAAAAATAACATTTCACAAAAGGTTAAACAGATAAACTACAATTTAATAATTCTCGTGTTCTATCACTCTCCTTTGACTGAACTACAGATGTGAACTACAGTCTTTGAAATAAAGGTGCTAACCAGAACCATATAGGGTTCTTCAGCTTGTTCCTATAGTTGTTCCTTCTAGAACCTTTCATAAAGGTTCCAGCTAGAACCCTTACAGAGGGTTCTGCCTAAAACCAAACATAAAGGGTTATACCTAGAAACCTCTGTGGTGTAATGGCATCACCCAGACCCTCTCAGCAAGTTCTATCCAGAATCTTTCTACCTTCTAAGAGTGCTTGCAAGAAAACCCCAAGAGGGTTCTACCAAGAAACCGTTTATATTCCTACAGTTTCATCTAGAACCTACTCAGTTGGTTTCAGTGAGAACCTTTTTATATTCTAAGGGTTTCATCCAGAACCCACCCAGAGGGTTCTGCTGAGAACCCTTTTACATTCCACAGTTTCATCGAGAATCCACCTGGGGGTTCCACCGACAACACTTTTATATCCCAAGGGTGTTATCTAGAACCCTCCCAGAGGGTTCTACCAACAACACTTTTATATTCTAAGTTTCATAGACAACTCACACAAAGTTTCTACTGAGAACCCTTTTAAATTCCAAGGATCATGTCTAGTACCAGCCCAGGACGCTCTACCGAGAACTCTCTTACGTTCCAACGGTTTCATCTAGAACCCCCCTGGTTTTACTGAGAACCTTTTCATATTCCACGAGTTTCATCTGATCTCACCCAGGTGGTTTCCTGAGAACTGTTTTATATTCCTTGGTTTCATCTACAACCCATCCAGGTGGTTCTAATGAGAACCCTTTCATCTCAGTTATATATTTAAAACAGTTTCACAGTTACAAATGTTTGAACTGACTCATTTGAAACATGGGCAAACATTTTAATATTTGAGGCTGAGGATCTTTTAACACCCATGCTTTCAAAAATCCTTGAAGAGTCTCTTTCTTCGAAATAGGTTTCTTAATGAAACCCTTTGTCTTACAAAGAACCCCTCTTTCTTCAAAAAAGGGTTCTACAGAAGCAAAAGGTTCTGAGTAGAGACTCAGCCAGTCAGCAAGAAACCTTTTTGAAACCTTATTTCTAAAAGTGTACATGTTATAATGACCTTGTGACCACACACATATTTTTGGCTGAAATTTGTGTAATTCTCAGTAACTCTGAAATTAGTTTCACTGCGTCAACAGATGCATGTGTTTCATTTTCGGAGTGTCATTTAACTCACCTTTAGTGGTGACTCATGTGACCACTGACTCAGTCTGCCATCACCCCTGCGCTGCCGGCAGGACGCACGTTCATCGCACACAGTAGCTCTCTCCTCACAACAGAGAAACCAATTATTTGCATTAAAGTAAACGCTGCTGAGCTGCTCTTGGCCCTGCACATGATCCCAAATCACTCTTTTTTGTGCATGTTGCTTTTGGAAGATAAGCTGTAAGTGGCTGTAATGGGTGTTATTCAGGCAAGCACCATTAGGACTGATGGAACTTACTGAGGTTATAAAAGATCTTTTCACCTCATCTGTTTAAGCTACAATGCAGTATTTCTGAAAGGTGGGAGTGTTGCGGCTGGTATTTCATTTGATTTTTATTTAACTACGGTTTCTTAAAAGGTGGAAAAAGAATCAGGCACACATATGTGATGGATGTCTTTATGCTTAAAACAGACTCCCTTCTATTTCAGCAATTTCTGATCACATGTCTGTCACATGTGGTTAGGCAGCTGCTGATGGATTTTGACTAGATGCTTATTTCATTACGGTGCTACCTTGTGTCTTTGTCTCTGTCCACCTGGTTCAAAAAACATGTTCATTCATGGTGAGGACATTTTGATGAAACATAGTAAAGTACATTTCATTTATTTGTTGCAGGTCACACTTTTGCCTTGTCTCACAGGACTCTGTGTGCTGCATGTGCTGTGCTGGTACTTTGCTGCGCTGAAGGTCTAGCATGTTAGTGCTGAGGTTGATCAGCACAAAAAGTATAAACTTGAATCAAAAGATCAAGTTTTGAGGTCATATTTCTGACCATCTGACAAATGTAACCCCTATATTTTATCCTCCTTTTACCTCTACCAACTCCAAATGGAAATATCTGCTCTCTAGCTGCTAAATTTTCCACTATTGTCATCTGCCAACAACTTTGTCTGCTGTACAGCAATGAGCAGATAGCATAAAATTTGTTTATCAGAGCTTTCTATGAAAAACAGCTGCACACTGAGTCTGGGAATTATGCTGATGAAAACGGTGGGGCTGAGCCAACACAGTTAAGTTGTGGAACTTTAAAACTTTAAACAAATAACTAAAAGATGCCAAAACGCTCCGTAGAGCTTAGGGAAACGGCAAAGTTGGGTTGTAATTCCCTGTGGGTCTATCACTGTGAACAACACTTTTCACATAGTCATTTGACACATTGTTCATATGAGAATACAAACCAGTGCAGCTTTAAACTTTCATTGGTAACACTTCATAATGACCATCATTAATAAATGGTTAATTAATAGTTGATTGTATCATAGCTGATAAGAGACATTCCCAATTAGACTCTGATTAAATTAGAAAAAAAGAAACCTTTTCTGCTCTATTTATTAATGATTACCAAATGATTTGTCAACCTTCAAGAAATCATCAAATGCAGAGATGAACCAGATATTTGTAACAATTTGTTAATGGTTTCTAATTAACCATTTATAAACATTATTTGCATGGATATTATAAAGTTGCAGCTGATGATTATAAAAACCTGATGTGTGTAACACAGCATGATCTTTTCCTAAACCTATCCAAGTCATTTTTGTGTAGCTCTATTTTGAAAGTCCATGAGTCCTGCACTAACATTACTGGCTGCCTACAGCATTTTAGTTTGACATGTAGGGCCACTGACCAAACTACTGTACTTGATGAGTTGGGAGTGAGAATGTGTTGTCTATAAATATTATTAGGATAATTATTGTAAAGTAGCAACTGATGTTTAGAATAATTTGTAAATGGTTAATAAATGATTTATAAAGCATAGCTTATATAAACATGATTTGAATGTTAACAGTAAAATAACTATTATTAACTAAATTTTAATTAACCATCAATTTATTTTTTTTATTAATGACTGTTATTATAAAATTATATAATATGGTAAACTTGTTAGTAAACAGTTGTTTATTTCAACATCCATACACAAAGTAAGATTAGTTTTCATTTGTGTTTCTGGCCACCTTTTTCATTCAAGTCCAATATTCACTGTTTTGGTCTCCACCAACTCCTGCAGGAAATATCTGACTCTTTAGCTGCTAAAATCTCCACCATGCTCACCAGCTAGTCACTTAATTTGTCTGTTTGCCTATTGGTGTCAAGTGGGTAGTATATAGTGGGTTTATCAGTAGAGCTAGATAGATACAATGGGTTGGCCGATATTTGGACATAAAGTGTATTGTTAAACTATAAATTTTCATGCCCCTGCTCGCTTACATACCTTCATCACAAGTGTTTGATAAGCACATTTTAGGGATCATTGCAATATTGGCTGATATTGAATTTTTTTTAGTCTTTTTTTTTTTTTTTTTACTAATATCAGCTCCAAAATCAGAGCTTTTGACTAAAAACAGGTGAACTGCTAAAATATTGCAGGTATCACAGGCAAAACAATGAGCTTACAGATGCTGAAATGCTCCGTTGAGCTGAGGTGAACTTCAGACACCGGTGTGATAATATCTGGGTTCACATCACATGTTGTCATTTGGCCTATTGTTGATATAAAATTAAATTCATCCAGCTTTAAGAGTTCTCCTTTAGAAGTGCGGTTGGCATATTTCACAGTTTAGACCAAACTATCATTCTGAAAAACAATGCCTTTTCAACACTGTTTGAAAATCAACACTGTATGTGACAGTGTATCTTAGAAGCTTGAGAATTTTTGACACTGAGTTGTGTCTCACGAGGACAGTGCTTTAACTAGAAAATGTATATTTGCGAAAATTCAAACTTCCTCAAGGCTGTCTAAATGGCTTTATGAATGAGGAAGTGACATGTATTTCTATCTCACTGATTAGTGTCTGGTGCTGTCTGATCCTTTCAGTCACGTTTTTCACCCACACTCCCCTCCCTTTCCTAATCTTCTCCAAGACTGGTGAGTGAGGTGGAAGCTTAATTTCCTTCTTTAACAGTTGCAGGTAGCGGTCGTGTGAAGTGCACTGTTAGTCATGTACTTCTGATGAAAGATGGTTGACGTTGTGACCAGACGGGAGTCTGAACTGAAGCGACCCAGCAGTCTGACCCAGTAATTAACTTGTGGTACAACATGTATGCAGCTCTGTTAAGAAGCAGCTTTTATGTGCGGTCAAATTGTGTCCCAGGATGGTTTTGTACACTCTAAAAGAATATTACTTCTTTCTGGTTCTCATCCACAAGGAGCATAGTTCAGGGTCATAGTGGTGGGAATTTAATAAATTGCATAGAACAAAGATTTTCTCATCCTTTTTGACCGGGGATCCAAGTCTTTATGACCTCAAATACTTGGATAATTTCTTTGCTATTGGAGACTCTTGGATAATAGGCTGCAGTCAGATGTGCTGCTTAAGGGTCTGAAAGCACAAAATTTTGATGTTCACTTTCTATGTTGTGAAGTCTGACCTGGGCTGAGACTTTGTGTTTGAGAACACTGAGTACAAGCTTGCAAAGGGAACCATAAGTTTTATGCTCAGCTGCTAAAGAGCTGTAGAGATTGCATCACAGTTGAATGGGTCAGGTCTCTACTTTGCTAAATTCCAAGTTGTGTCAGGGTGCAGTCCTGTGAAGGTACGTGCCCCCCCCCCCCCCCCCCCCCCCTTTTTTTTTTCGACTGTTCTACCAACTGCTGACTCTTTACTCCTCTTAACTGGCTTGTAAGGGCTGCAAACCATCAACAAATGCTAGGCTAAAAACAAGGCTTACCAGGTCAGGGAAAGGGTTGACACAGCGATTAAATGTGTCACAGCAAACCATTTGAATTAAGGTTGAGTATTTTTTATTTATTTATTTATTTTGATCAAGCTTCTCACAAATAGGTTCACATTGTGAAAAGACTGAGAACTATGTAGTATTGAATTGTAGCGTTAAACGGTTAATTGTTGTTCTCAATGTTCATGATTTTTGGGGCGGACCTGAAATATGGCTCGGTGACGTGCTGCGGCGATGTCCTTGGACTCTGGTGGCTCAAACATGCTTGTCCAAGTCCAATAAAGCTGCTAGACGGAGCATCGTTTTCAGGCCGTAGTGGCGTTTGACATTGAGATAGCGGAGCAGACATGCCCCCAACATTTCAGAGCAGAGAAAACTGCTAATTCTTTAATGAAAGAAGACACTGACTTTAAATATGGTGAAAAATAGACTAATTTTAAAATATGACACTATTATCATTATTCTAATGTACTTAATGTCTCTATTTTTCAGGATTATGATTGAAAAAAATATTGAAATATTACTAAGACAAGTTTTTAATAATTATTTTAGGTAAATCAATTGTATTAATCAAGTAAATAAAAATGTTTAAATTAGATGCAGATAAATTAGTGGTTAGATTAATTGCAACATTAATTGATTAGAAAATAATCTTTAGGTGCAGCCCTACTATGCAAAAAACTTTATTCAAAACTTTGCAAATCTCCAGTAGTTGTATCTGGCAGCTGTGGTGGCATTGCAGTAGGTGCTTCACCATCTGTTGCCTGGCAGCGATTTGCACTCTACAGAGTGCTTGCTTTTAGATTCTCCAGAGAGTCTGGCTTTAAATACAAAAGGCTTGAGGTTTTGAGTCTCAGCCAGGAGGCACCAGTCTGAAGGTTAAACTATATGTACGGTCACGTAACAGAGGAGGGACTCCTCACCTGCTCTTCAAAGGGAGGTATAGTTTGCATCCGCACTGAACACAATGTTCCTACTGGAACACAGACACAGCAAGGCCTGTTCCTTGAATTTGTGATGCATGTGTCTGTGGGCACAGATCAGGACGTACCAGGCCCCAACTACCACCGCTTAACCTTTTATCTTTTCATACACACATGTACATGAATGAAACACTGATCACACACAGACACACAGACATAAGGCCTGTCTGACTTGTGCTATGCCATTGGAAAATATAAAATGGTGTGATTTATCAGAAAACTTGTTGAAATGAAAGTCTTTATTCATTCGTGTTCAGGAGGCCGATCATTTACCTTTGCTTTAATGATTTGGCTTCAATCATTGGCACATGGACACTGTTACAGTCTGAAAATAGAATCCGAAGAAGAAAAATATAGACTCAGAATGGTCAGGAGGTCAGCGTGCAACAGTGAAGCTGTGACACACCAGCCTTATCGTTGTGTGGAGCCAATCCTGCTGTCAGGTAGAGGGAACAGTCATCCTTGGAAGTGTTAGAATTTCTGCAAACTCCAGTGACCTCAGCAGCACCCGCACAATGCGAGCTATGCTTCTGCCTTCGTGTGTGTGTCGGTGGCCTATATAGTGACTCATCCACAGACAAGAGGTGTCTCTGAAAGCCTCTGGAAGGTGCACACACACACTTTGTCACACAGGCAGCCGGCCTGTCACCCGGCACAGAGCAGTGCTCTCAATAGGCTAAGATTCAACACGCAGCCTGCTGCGCCTGCTGATGCTAATTACATCTGTGCACTGATTTAAGAGGTGCTCTCAGGTGTTGATGATGTCATTTCCTCCCACTAACCACTGTGGTGGTGATGAGTTGTGCAGCAAGCTTATTTCTTGTATTTTATTTATCTGTGTGTGTGCGTGCATGCGCGCGTGCGTGCTTGCTTGCGTGCGTGCGTGCGTGCGTGCATGCATGCGTGTGTGTTCTATCAAATCTATTCATATTCATACTTCTGCTCAGACAGTCCAACTACTGTGCCTGCAGTCTCTACAGCAGGAGTCAGCAACTACATTTGTGCAAGGGCCAGACACTGTGGGGACCAGACCTTCAAATAATAAAACAATTATTTAGACCTAATCAGCCGATTATTATCCCCACCATGTGTAAGCAGGGAGGGGATCATTTAATTGCTTCCATGTCTGCATGAGTGCACACGTGATTAACGGACCTGCATCTTGTCCGGAGCCAATATCAAATACTACTGGACGGATCAGCCTAATATTTTTTATGCACATTCATGACTGTATACTGAAGGACCTCTGTGATTCTGAGTTCTCGAAAAATCTTGAAATTTTTTTTTTTTAATGACTTTTATGCATCATGACTTTTAGGCATTGCAGTAGGTGCTTCACCATCTGGTGCTTGGTGTGAATCTGCACTCTACTGGGTGCACTCTTCTAGTTGTTTAATATTTTCACTTTCTTACAAAATTAATGTAATTTTCATTAGCCAGTATAAGTGTGGGCAGACCCCATGGGGAAGAACATGGGAAATCCATATGTAGATAGTTAACTAGAAAATGCTCTCAGAGCTCTGCCGAGGATGCAGTTCACTGAGGAGTGCTGGTTAAAATCTGTAAAACTGCAGTCCTGATTGCAGGAAATATTAATCAGCATTAACTGGTTTTGACGCTGTTATGCAGTTGCACTGTTATTGTGCACTTAATACCTGTAGTTAGTACTACAGGTCACAGGATTGTGGTGGTAGCATTGTGATTTTATGAAAGAAGTCAGGCAATAATTGACTTTTTTCCATTGTTCTGCGAGCAAACGTGATCTGATTTGCCCCAGTGGAAGGAGCTGGTTGCCTTGCTGAAAAGTTAGTCTGCAGCCTGTCCCCTGCAGCCCTTCTTCTAACAGCTTACTGTGGCTGCTCCTGACTATTTCCTTACTCCCAGACATATTTCAAACTGATCCACAAATGCCGAAAATGAACATCGTCTCACTTTGTAGACGCACTTTTGATAAATGAGAGCAGCTAAGTTTATTGACAAAAACATTGTATTTCCCGTGGCTGCAAATCAAATTTTGTTGTGCCAGTTAAATATATTTAATGTGAAGCTGCAGCAGTAGGAAATGTACAGTTTGCATTAGCAGTAATTTAAAAATTTAAAACATTTTTTGATGATCACTCATCTGTATCACTTGAGCTTGTGGATTTGCAACCACTCAAACTGTCAGGGTGAGACAAAAATTGACTTCAGGTTGTATCTGAGTATGAATTGGTCATTACAGTAGAGTAAGAGAGAACAGTCCCACTTTCTACGTGCCAGAAAGATTTCCCATCACTGTTTATGCACAGCCACACCACATGAGCCGGAGTGGGACGGAACAGGCGGTCACATGCAGCCCTGATGGGCACTCCTTCAGCCAGACCACATTACCTACTTTGATAAATATTTTAATATCAACTCATACAAATGTTCCATTGTGTATTCGTAACAGTTGTCCTGTCACCTTCTCTGTGCACCTCCTCTTCATTTCCTTTGTTCGTCTCACTTCACCTCTGCACCGTTTTTTCTGTCTTCTCCCCTGATGTTTTCTCCATTCAGTCTGTCCTGCTGCTCTCAGCAACAATGTTATTGTCACAGGGAGGGTTAGTGAATCACACAGTGGTAATTTTCTCTTTTTTCCTGTATGACTAGGGCTTCATCTCCCCTCTTGCCACTCCCCAATGATCCCCAGGTGATTTTTTTACGGGAGTCCGTTGCTGATTTGCCACCACCTCAAATTTGAAAAAAAGGGAAAATAGAAACTGTGCTCTGGATAATGCTCCCGTGTGCATTTATTAATATACATGTGACGTTTTGGGCGCAAGCCCTTCTTCAACGCCTGAGACGCCACATGGAGGTTATTAATAATTGTCCATGAGAGCGTTATCCCATGTGTATACTTTATCTTTCCTTTTGTGACATGCAATTCTGTCCAGCGCTATTCTCTATACTCGAACTTGGATGTGTGCGTTTCTGCCACCTCAGATTACTCAGGTGCACGTTTTGTTCTGGAGGACAGAGATCTGATTTCAATGAGGATAACGAGAACACATTAACAAAAGCAGGTGCAAATGCAGTTGTTTACTGTCCAGGTAATGTATCCATACAGATCTCATTTTAATACCTGGTATAAACGGGGTGAAAAAGTCACAGTCTGTATTAAAACTGACAATGTCACTTGAAAAATAGGTCCAAACATGTGGAGCACACGAATATACGTCTGTGTGCTCCATATGCTTGGACCTATTTTTCAATATCAATGGCAGGGCTTATTGGGAGCTTTAAATGGAACTTTATAATTTAAGTCCCTGTAAAATGGGAGTTTTTCTTCTAAACACATTATACATGATAGAGCATAGTAGTTGCTGAAAACATGTTAAAACACTGAGAACTATGTAGTACTGAATTCTGGAGTTAGACTGGGATATTATTATTATTGTTATTATTATTATAATTATTATTATTATTATTAGGGCCCGACCGATTTATCGGTCGGCCGATTATAGCCCATTTGAGAATAATCGGTAATCGGCCAAAATTCACAGATTATGGCCGATTATAACTGCAGGGAAAAAGACTTGATTTTCCCAAAGATTCCCCAATATTATTTATCCGACCGATAGAGGGCGCACTGACTTCTTGACACACTCCACTAACCACCTCACAGCACAGTGACCTGGAGCCGGCAGCGGCTGGAACGCACATGCAGAGCCGAGCGGTCTGCATCAAAGGTAAATATAACTAGTTTGTGAAATAAACAATAAGTCAATAAGTTCCCCGTCACGATGTGCCTCACTGTGGTCTCAGTCATGCCGCGTTATCTGTTTATGTTGCGTGTAAGCACTACCTACGTATGCAAGCGAAAGTGAGAATAAGCCATCAGCTATTAGCCTAGCTACACACATTAGCCGTGTCAGTAAAGCCCCCCACACACCGCGAGCCAACGGCCTTTACCCCTTGACCACCCACTGACCTGGGGGGCACGCAGACATGCATTTCTCTGTGCCAGTCGGCAAGCGCCTCTGCCCCTCAGCCCCTCAGCTGTGTGTCTGTGGGTATGTGTATGTGTAGGATTTCTATGTAAATCTGTCGGGTCACCCAACTCGTCGAAAAACGACGAGAAACGGGTACCTAATGAGTCGGTATATGATGATGAGGGACCCTGACCATTCATCAGGCTGTTGACGTATTAGGAGTGAGACCATGGTTCACCTCTCTCGCGGATATTTCGCGTCTGGTTTGTGGGGGGGTGGGGGTTCCGACGTCTATGTTAAGCACACGTTTTTTGATATTGTAGCGTCCGACCCGACGTAACTACAACAACACACACACACACACACAGAGGACCCTGTTTTCCTCACTCTCACCCCGCCCCCTCAGGTTCTCATCCAACCATATAGCCTACCTGCCCGTACCATACACATTCACAGTCAGTCAGAAATCACAGAACTTAAACATCATAAGAAGAACATTACTGCGGGGTCGCTACAATGTGCAGTGGGCTATTAACAACGAGTTGCTACGTGGCATGATATGTGCACCAGTGTTTGTAGAGCCCGGTTCAGGGGTGCAACCCTTTTTTTTAAACCAATGCATATTTACATCTTACTAATCTGTTTTTATTTTATTTTATTTTATTTTATTTTATTTTTTTTTTTTTTTTTATTTATTTATTTATTTATTTATTTATTTATTTATTTATTTATTTATAATAAAAGTATTTGCAATTCATTTTCTGCCTTCAATTTACATCTTTGTAAGAAAGAAATGTCTGAAGGGCTCAAAAGCAGCCATTTGTTAAAAAAAAATTAATGTAAAAATATAATCGGCCGATTAATCGGTTATCGGAAATTTTCTTCCCTAATAATCGGCATCGGCATCGGCCCCGGCCCCGGCCCCAAAAAATCCATATCGGTCGGGCCCTAATGATTATTATTATAGCCAACAGGCTGGGACTGGTAGAGGTGGTGAAATGTCCATGTGGATGCAGCTCTTTAAATCAGAGAAAATTGTTTATTGTGGTTGATGGTGGGTGGATGATCCATGAATCATTATCACATGTATATGGTAAATTTAGAATTATTCATTCCATATTAGGACCATTTTATTAGCTAAAAGTATGAGTGAGGTATTTCTGCTCACACTGAGGTAACCTGTTGAGTTTTTGACCACTAGTGGTGTGATGGTGCCCATTTTGTTAGTGACCTGACCCACAGTCACGCAGGTTGATGCAGTGCACATTGCTATCAATGGTTACTGGTCTATAGGTACAGTAGTAGTCATACACCACATATAATACAGAAAACAATGCTTGTGGTGATTTAGATTCAGAACAATGGGTAACATTTATGAGGATGAGGAGCTCCCTGGCAGCTGTAAAGGCTGGGAGGCTGCTTCTTGTTTTACAACCTGTCCTTATTTGACTGACAGTATTCAAATATTCAGCAAGTTATTTGTTCGAGAAAGCATCTTTTTAAGTATCTCATAGTCATATTGATGCACAATCCACATAGAAAAGCTCTACTTTTATTCCAAGTCAAAAACTCACTATATTGACCACCATATTGGTAATCGGCAAATTTTTCCTCTCTTAAATCGATATTAGTATAAGTCTCAAAAATCTCCTATTGGTCAGGCTCTAGTAGACAATGCAGGTTCCCAAAAAAGCCTTTGAAACAGCAAACATAAACAAGACTTTGTTGACAAAAAAACTCATCAGAGTACCTTTAACCTTTGTCAATCAATCAATATTGCAGCCCTAGTTTTCAGCTGGAGGCCAGCATGTTTACCTTTCTATTCTGGAAAAAACGTCATTCACAAAGTAGGAATTAATATGTTTTTAAGCCATAATTATGCAGGAAAATGACAGAATTAGACACATTTTTCTTTTTCAGTCTTACTGCACTCTACTGACGTCTTCGCTTTCTGATTGAGAGTAAACTAAAAGCACTCAGACAGAGAGGAAATGTTAGTGGCACAGATATTTTTTTTTTTTTTTTTTTTTGCATTTCATTTGCTTCTCTCATCATTCAGACCCTTGTGAATCAGTTGCTTGGGCAACAGGAATGTACAGTATTCCTGTGTTCCGTGATTGGAGAGGTAACAGCGACAGATGTGGGAAGGAAAATAAAAACTATCTTTGCTCAGATGACATTTATACTATTGTTTAGGATGATGCCTCATTTAGATTAAATTTTCTTCTCTCTCTGGAAGGCAAGAGATTGTCCAAGCCTCTGAAGATATCTAAGCTGTTTCAAACTAAAATCTGCTCCTGCATAAATGAGATTAGATCGGGTTTTGGGCTGCAGGAGATAGATGTCACGCTGACACTGAGAAAGTGGTCAGCCTGTTCTTTCTTGTTTTATGTCATCGCCTGAGGCTAAGTTCTCTGCTGGAATCACGTGGAAATTACGTAAAGCTTTAGATAACAGTGATAAATGATCGAAATTGTTAACTAAAAGTAATGGATAATTGGCTGAAACACACAACTTCTGCCACTCCTAGTAGCAGGACGAAGCAAACTTGACCAAACCGACCTAATCACTGACACTTAAATTGCATCAAAAAACTGTACACTGTAAAAAGAAATCATACAGGAATTAAGTGGAATTAACTAATCTTTTCTTGTAAATATACATTTTATTTATTCAGGTTAAAGCCAAGGTAGGGTAAGATTGAAAAGTAATTTCATAATGACCTCTCAGAATATTGTAAATGAAGTGGTCTGAGACAGAACTAGACTTCTGCGCCTCCTCTTGGCTCTGTTTTCAGCCTTCAGGGAATCTGGCCCGTGACGGTAGATTTAAACCAATCACAAGTCGTCTCAGACTGGCCATTCCTATTGGCAGATCTACTAGTGTAGCTGCACATGCGCATTCCTTCAGTGAGACCCTCAGTCAATGTAGGACACTTCTGCAGGAAAAGTCGGTATAAAATGGAATTATCAGAAAGAGAATCTTAAAAAGAGTGCAGCGAATGAGCAACATGCTCAGCCCAGGAATTTGTCAGCTCACTTGGTTACTTTTGACCTCACCTTCAGTTGTGTTCGTTCATGTCCATCACGGGGCTTTCGCCAAGGGCCGAGAGGATGGGGCGGAGTTGAGACATAGAGCCAAAGACAGCTGCTCAGAGCTGGAGAGCTCTGGATGAGAGGGTCAGTGGCAGAGTAGAGCTTCTGGGGAAGAAACACCAGAGTCGCTCTGATAGCAACTCCTTTATTGGCAGGAGGGGAGCGAGTATATTTTAAACTTTTGGGATTAAGAAGTGGATTTATTTTCTCTCCTGTGTCTCAACTACTCTGCAGCAGCAACCAACGAAGAAATCGCAGACTGGCCAGATGAGAGCTCAGCGTTTTTTAAAACTTTTGTGATTAAAAAGCAGTCAGCCTCTGCAGCAGTGATCCACGAAGAAATCATGGACCTGCAAACTGAACAGAGGAGAGCTCAGTGTTTGCAATGTTTACAGTAAGATAATTAGTCTCTCTGTCCATGTATTTGAAAGTCACGTCATGAGAGTAAGGGGAGGAGGGATGTAAAGGAAAGAATCGACTTGTTGGTGAGTACTGTCAGTACTGACACGCAAACACACATGGGGCTAATCCACTGGTATTTTGGGCCATGCTAAGTCAAACCATATCATGCTGATTTGCATTTCCATTACCATTTTTATTGTGGCAAGCCAGGCCCGAAAGGGACATACTCCGGAGCGGGGCTGAAAAAGTGAGGCCTATTCAGCTCCAAGCAGGCTGCAGTGATGTCTCGCTGACTGTGGCGAACCTGTGGCGAGCCTCGTTTTCTCCCTCTAGAACAAGCGAGTATTGTGATATTGAGCTGATGTGTCTGCAGGAGGGCATAGAAAAAGACATTTTTAAAAGTCTCTTAATGTTCAGCTCTCAGTACCTCTGCTTCAAACTGAATGCCTGTGTTTTGAAACGTAGTTTTTCTCCTCTTTTGCCGTTTGTACTGTCAGGTATCTGTGTTATTATGCACAGTTGATGTCTGTCGGTCCATGCTCGCTCACGACTGCCTCAGTAAACTGTTGCCTGTGCGCTTGAAGCGTGTGCTGCTCATCTAGTAGGAGGAGCTCAGGATAGAGAAAATGACACTTAACTCACATTATTTTCAGAACAGTTCAGAATTGATAAACCCAAGTTCCTCTAACTTGAAGTCTAATAGCTTGAAATGATGACTTGAATGAATTTACTACAGAATTCAATCAACTCATTGAATTAAGTTTCTAAAGAAACATGATCAGCATATTAGCAGACTTCCCAGCATGCATTGTTTGAGAGTTGCTCTCCTGCGACCCTTCTTTTTCATAGTTTAGAGAAAACATAAATGAAAACTTGCTGTATGGCTCTAAATCACTTAAAGATAAGTCATGGTTGTTTATTTTAACAACAATAAACAGACCTTGAGCCATGATGAAGCTCAGTATTGCAGTCACTCCTTACCCCTTTACACGTAAAGTGTAATAAAATCACTGGGAGCAGTTTCACATATTGTCGATTGTCCTGTCAACAGGCACAGCTGCAGCTGTAAGTTCTTTGGGTAAAATGAAGAACTGACTTTTCAAATTTGTTACACGTTTGTTAGCATGATCGAAGAGTTGTTGTTGCATATGTAAGTGAGTACTAAATGTAATTATTGCTCATCAAATTGTTAATGAATACAAAGGGGTTACATCCGTTCTTTTCAGGTTGCCTGGAAGAGATCTGCACTTTGCCTCTTTTAGATGTTTTCTCAAGTACAACTGAATTAATATCAAGTTTATTTGATTGAAAGAGTTTGTTTTGAATAATTACAAAATTACCAACTTGTCTTTTCACATTCAGTCAACTTAAAATTTCAAGCCAGCCTGGGCATTTTTTTCCAAGCTAAAACAAATATATTTTTATTGTGTAAACTGACTGAAAATATTGAGAACATGATGAAGGGGCACTGGAGTTCATCAGACAGGGCTGTGGAGGTACATGAGACAAAAATGGCTGGGAACAATGCTTTTTAGAGCGTCACAAGTTTCTAGGGTAACGTAAGCGGTTCTCCCCACGGATCTTAGGCCTGTGTTTAATCGATCTGTCTCACTCTGCTTTCAAGTCCTAATCACAGCTCAGACTATAGCCAAGCGTTTGCAATTACAGAAATAAACTCAAAAACACCACACCATGAAATCGCATGTGGACAGATTAGATGCTGGCTTACACGCGCACAAAAGTGTGCATACATAGCCCCAGTGATGTAAGGCTCCCATGTTGTGCTCCATCTCTCAGGGGTCTTATCTGGTGCCTGAAGGGTGCTGATTCAGCCTTGAGCAGAACAATAACGTATGAATGAGTCATCAGCGTTTAGACGGGCAGAAGGAGGGAATTGAGCGAGGCAGAGAAAAAAAAAGGGGGAAGGGATAGGTGTTTCATTTCGTCAGGAGTGCCTTGAGAAATTACAGAGACGAGGAAAGAGAAGACGAAATAAAAAACACTCCAAAGCCGAAGGGAGTAGAACAAGTGAACAAAGAGGAACGTGCAACGTGATGTCAACGTGACCTCCAGCATATCTCTGGTGATTTACAAACTCTGAACGCTCGGGAAATAAGGAAGATTAAATGCAAAATGTGGAAATGAGGCAGAGGATCCTCATGCGGCTTCTTATACTGAGCAGAAAAGGAGGGAAAAAAATCTATCAATTTAAAAAACAGAGACACTCAGAGGACAAAGCCGCAAAAATGAAAATTACATCTAGACTCAAGAAAGAGAGGGATAGGGGGAAAAATAACCCTGAATGAATGGTTAAATAGATAGATAAGAAAAAAAAATCTTTATAGTACGGTATATATGAAATAAGTATTTTTAAAGTAGAGAGTAAATGGGAAAAATACAAGAGGACACGTGAGAGTAAGTGTAAGAGGTGGTGTGGTGAGTTGCTCATAGCATGTGTCAGGTTTTTCATTGGTCTGTCACCTCTCCACCGTGATATACTTGAAATACAAGTCATGTTTGGAAAGCCTTTTTTTTTTTTTTTAGTGATGTGAAAGTCAGTGCCATAGAATTTCTTTGTTCTTGCTCGAAGGACTTAATTTCAAAAACAAAAGAAAGCTGACTACTCTTAGATTTGTTGTGTGAAAGTGCAGAAAATCACATACTGTAAAATGTTTGTTGTAAAATGGGTGGGGTGGTATGGCCTGAAATTTAAATTGCGGTATGATCTGAAGCATTACCAGTAACAGCCTATATCACGGTATATTTGTTTTTCTTAAAATTTCAATACAAATGCTTCTGAGGGGGTAAAACTGGTGTGGCAACTGCATGGCTGCTATTCCTGTACTCCTGACTGTATTACTAGGGCATATTTCATGTACATTATAGAGGCTTTTAAGTGCATTTAATGTGCAAAACTGGAATAATAAATAAATAAATACAAAACCTTTTCTCAAGTTCATCAAGTATTACCCCTCCTTGTAAGCATTGTTGTTTTACATGATTTGCGGATGATCATTTCTTCTTTTCATTGTTTTCTTTAGTCAAGCAAAGTTAGGGCTCTACCAGTCAGCACAGTATAGTCAAAATTCATACCATAAGGAAAATTTATACTGGTGTATTTTCTTATTCATACCATCCGCCCTTAATGGAAAATTAACAGCAACTTACTAACAACAATTATCCAGTAGTGTCTGTATTTTATACCAACGTGAAGTTACCATAAAACTAACTACAGTAGTTTTTAGCACACTGTAGCACACAATGAAGTAGAGTTTATACCGTCATGAAAATGTCACTGTAATTTATTTTACAGTGCTACTGTATAACCTACTGTATTTATTACACTTAAACACTGTTATTTAGCTGTTGATGGAAAATAAGAAAAGGACAGAAGACTTAACTGCACAAAAAGCAGAAGGTTTATGGTAAAATTTAAACAATACAATAACATTATAGTACAACTTGGAGAGTGAGCTCAGTAGAGTGAAGATCTTCACCAGGCAACTTGAAAAGAATATGAGGATGTAACCTCTTTGTAATTACCAATATTTTGATTAATAACTGTAATTCAGGTACATGTACATTCATGTAACTGGTTTAAATCTTATCTGTCTGATAGAATTTTATTAACAATGGACGAATGCTCATCAAAAAGCTATAAAATGATTTGTGGTGTCCCCCAGTTTTTAATTTTAGGTCCAGCACTTTTTATCTTTACATGCTGCCACTTGGAAACATCATCAGAGGACGCGGGCTAGCAGTTTCCTAGTTATCGCTGATGATACACAGCTGTACATCACCGTGTCTCCTGATGACTCAGAGCCAATCGATGCCCTTTGTTATACTGTATTTTAGATATCGAGTCCCGGATGGCAGAAAACTTTCTTCAGCTCGACCAGGACAAAACTGAGGTCTTAATTTTTGGCCCTGAAGCTCAGAGAGAAAAATGCAACACAAAACTGCAAGAATTGGTACTAAAACCCTGTCAACAAGTGAAAAACCTTGAAGTTATCTTTGATTCAAATCTTAGTTTTGAACCACTTATTAAAGTATAAACCAAAACTGGATTTTATCGTCTTAAGAACATCACCAGAATGCAACCGTTTCTCCCCCAAACCAACACAGAGACACTGATGTATGATTTTATTACCTGCAGAATTGATTACTGTAATGCTCTACTGTCTGGTCTTCCTAAGAAAAACATTGCTCAGTTACAGTTCTTATAAAACTCAGCTGCACGTGCGCTGACAAGGGCCAGAAAGAGAGCACACATTTTACCACCACCACTTTTAAAGTCTCCGCATTCCTGTGTGTTTCAGAATTGATTTTAGGATCCTTTTATTGATTTATAAAGCTCTTAATCTCTTAGTCCCTGCTATTTATCAGATTTGCTTTTATCATATGAACCCTCTAGAACCCTCAGGTCTTTGGGTAGTGGCCTTTAAATCATCCTCAAAGTTAGAACAAAAACCCACAGTGAGGCATCATTTCATAGCTATGGTCACGTGTGTGGAGCCTGCCTGAAGACCTGAGCGCCGCAGAGAGTGTTGATATTTTTAAAGCAAACTCAAAACCTACCTTTTTAGCCTGGCTTTTTAATGAACTTTGTCCTTATTTTTTGCATTTATAATTATTGTGTATTTATCTATTTATTTATTTTTATTAATCTCTTTTTCTGTTTGTATGAAAAGTGCTAAATAAGTCAAATTTGATTGATTGATACTTATTTTTTCTCAGTAACTGTAACGAATTACAGTTATATTTATTTTGTAATTTAATAATGTGCACTGTAAGTATTTACACTCTCACATTTCCCTTGTCCTATTAGAAATTTGTGTGAAATTTAGCGTATGCCCAAAAATGTGTTTAGTGTGACAGTGACCTTTGTTTACCTTCATCAGTGAGTCCAAGTGGATGCTTGAACTAAATCAGAGGAAATTCCCTCCAAGTGTTCCTGAAGTATCGCCTTCATGAGCACTGAATGGACATGAGGTCACCGTGACCTCAACCAATAACCACTAGAATTTCAATACCTTATCAATTCATCAGTCAATTTATTAGTGGACATTTGTGCCAAATTTGCAGAAATTCCCTCGAGGCATTCTAGAGATATCGCGTTCACAAGAATGGGATGATCTGAAAATGGTTGCTGGCGTGGAGTCATCAGAAAAGTTTTTTAAAGGTTTTTCAAAAATTGTGAATCACAGAGAAGGACCCCTGTGATTAGCTGCAGACAAACTCGTCATAATCCCATGATCCCCTCCAAGTGTAAAATTGCAAGGAAAATAGCAAGGAAAATCAGAGATGGAGGTTTGTGGTTGTTTTTTATGGTCAGTTAGTAGTTAGCATCACTGTATGTAGATTTACAGTGATATCTTCCCAGAATGCACTGAAAATCTACATTAACATATAACAACAAGAAACCACTAAGAATACAGTAATAATTACTGTGCAAACAACAAAATTCTGTGCACATTATACAGTAAGAAACTTGAGAATATAGTAACAGTAGTGTGAAAACAACAAAAATCATTTGCAGTGTACAGTGAATAACTGTTCAGGGGGTCTTGAGTCTACATTTCTGACCTTATTAACATATATGGAAATAAATGAAGATATAGCCTATTTATTGTAGTTTTTTCTTGTACTGAAACCCGTCAGTTTTACATGTTGTCATGACAGCTTCTGGCAGAATGAAACTAAAACAGTCCTCACTCAGTCAGATTATTTTTATGGTCTGACGCCCCAAGTGTTGCTACACGGGAGCATAAAGTCTTTGTCTTAGTGCACAAACTTAATGGCAGTTATATCTGGGATGATGATTGGCCTGAGCATTAAAATGTCAGGAGTTTGACTGGATCTGCTGCTGCTGTGTGTGTGTGTGTATGTATGTTGGTGTTTGTGTGTGCGTGGGCATGGCGTCAACCCTCAAGAGCCAGTTGTAGCTTTAGACCTCAAGTGACAACATTTTTGTCGTTATTCCAGTTTGCAGCAATATCATGACCCAATCAGTTGGCTGAGCTCTTCTCCCCTTAGTTACTGTCAAACTCTACAGTTTAGCGCTGCACACACACAGTTTACGGTGATAACAGTGGCAGATTTACCACTCAGAATTAATTTTCATTTTTGAAACAACAGGTCTTTGATTTTACTCAGAAATAAACAAAAACATGCTTTTCTAGTCAACAACTGCTAGTTTTGTCAGCTGAGAAAATGATGGGGATGCAGGATTTTATTTTTAAATTAACACTGACAGTTTTACAGTCAGTCATCAGATTTGTCAGACAATTAAGCCAATGGTAGTACATTTTAAAAAGAATAAATGAAAAACAGGATTGTAAAGACACAGTCAGGACACAGCGCACTGAAAATAATGCGTCTACTGTCTCCACGCCAGACCACAGAGCCCTGCAGGTACAAACGTTTGCAAACAATCAGGTCCCAAGTGAGCTGCGAAAGGACTTTCTTAAACTGAAAAGGTTCCTCTTTTAAATAACAGCTGAAGGCTCCTAGAGGCCTGAAAACAAACACACTGCTTATCCGCCTGTGTGACGCCAGGGGGTTCATCTGACACCCTCTTCAATAAAATGACATCTCCTACCACAGAAAAGAAGGATTACAGGATTTCGTAATGGATTTGGAGAAATGTTTGGAGGATTGTGTTTACCACAAATGCATGATGGAGGAGAAATGTTTACTGTCTGACAAAGTATTTCATTGACTTCTTTAAGAACAGCTTTCCGGAAGTCGTGGATACATACACATTCTAATATACAGTGATGCTGCCGTCTGTATTCATTGCATCTACTGTAACTGGGGTAAAATGTAGATTTATCTTAAAGTGAAATTATTTTGCTCTGTTGGTAGTAAAACAGTTGGACGGGTTTAGCTGCATATCATCCCACTCTTCATCCTCAATTTCGACACCAAAGTCAGTCTCCCATTTAGTGTTTAGTTTTAGCCGTTTAACTGTTTACGATGTCTTATGTCTTTACTATGTCTCCCAGTGTCTTAATGGCTTCATCAGACCATACACAAAAAGAGTTCTGCGCTAGACCGGGGTGGAAATCTGGATGGGAGTATAGGGGTGTCAGTGGTGATAGAGTGTTGTCCAAGCCTCTGTTTTCCTAGTTAGCCTCCAAGCTAGTATTTTGCAGAAGAAAATTACCCTTAACTGAAACAACTGAATAACAAGGAGAATAAGTTTGCAGCAAATTATTGAAGAATACTGTAGGAGCTGTTCTGGGACGCGTCTACTCACTAACCATGCTCAGCAGCGCCCGTTATTCTACTTTTTATTAGTAGTTGCACAACCAGAATCTCCCTCTCAGTGTGCCCTCATAGCAGAGGTCAGCCCCAGTTGAACAAATAGATGCCATCCGGCGAATGATTATCCACCCGCCCGTATGTGGCGATGAGGCTGGTAGAGCAAACAGCATATTTAACGTCATCTGATCTTCTCCCTTGCATATGGAGTTGGTCTCATTCATCAGGTCTGTGCTGCCCAGTGACCTACATCTATGGGAACAAAGTGCTCATCATCTCATGCTGTCCATATTGGCAGCTACAGCGGGTGGTGGTCTCATGCAGCTGAAGCTGCCTGCTGCTTGTTGTTCCAAAGAAAGCAAAGGGTGGCCCGTTTGGTTTTTACGTTTCTTAAACAGCTTCTGGTACGTTTTGTTTTTGATTTGATTTTCTGGTTTAAAATGTTTAGATTAATACATTGAAATTACATTAGAACTAATGTTTTTTTTTTTTTGTTTTTTTTTTGGTGTATGTTTAAAATGCATGTAAAACCATGAATTATTATGGCACTCTGTTTATCCAGACACTCATTTTAACATGACAGGTTCTCATTTTGTTTTTCCTTATTTTCTGACATATATAATGTTGCAATATTGGATGTTCATATTAAATGTGTCCATATTGAAATAATGAGGTAAACATATGTAGAAGTAATCCCTGTGAGCCAATGCTCTGATTTCAAACGGCTCTAAATACAGCATTTCCGATATCTATACAATATCTATGATTTTTTCTATGATGATATCATTTTTTTATTTGATACTTAATCATTTTATTTATTTATTTTTTTTTTGTGGCCTGATGTCCTGTTGCTGCTCAACTCTCTGTTATTCATAGTGTGTCTGATGGATAGGTAGCTTGTTGCTAATGTAGCTAACTGCTACTGGTAGTTAGCCAGTGGACTCCCCCAGTGTTTGGGCTCCCTGTCCAGGTGAAGCTGCATGGAGCTAACTAGCTAGCAGTTAGCGGCTAAAGTAGCTAACCACTGACAACAACTCCATCAGGAAACTTCATAAATCAGGAGTCTTCAATATTTCAGGTGTTCAGGTATAAGGTATATTCTTCCTCTTAAGGACCAAACCAGAGCTTTAAAATTGTTGATGAGAAACAGTTTTCCCCTTTTGATCTTGCTGTGTCTGCTGGTTTACCAACACAGCAGTCATACTTGTTAAAGTACAGTATATTAAGGCTTTTTGTCTTGTTTGTTTTTGTCTTCTTGCCTGTGGTACTTATTGTGACACAGCTTGACCCCAAATGACTTTGAATTTGAAACAGAATCACTATGACTGATCTAAGTCGTTAATCTAGTTCTTTATTGTGCATATGTATTTGGCTCGGTCAGCTAGGAGATATTCACATAGGCATTCATGACTTCAGTGAAGAATTGAAGATTCAGTTCGTTGTTTTCATGTTTTTATGCACTGGACTCAATTACACTGATTGCCTGGGTGATCTGACCTCAGACGTACCCACGCGGCGTAGGCTAAAGTTTTTGTGTGTGTTTGTGTGAGTATGAATCATATTTGTGGGCATCAGAGGCCATGTCCTGGTTGCTGTTTTTTGTTCACATTCGTATTTCACAAATCGGTCTGCTGTTTTATTCTCCTTAAGTTCAAGTTGAAGCACACAGGTAGTGGAATCTTTTCAGGATTTTTTTTATTTGTAAAGTGGCCTCAAATTCAGCCTCAAGAATTCAACAGTTCTTAGGAAAATGGTAAAGGCAGACAAGATTTTTGAGACAAAGATACAAAATTTAGGAAGTCTCGCTTGATATTTAGTGAAGCAAATGACCACAGAAAAAAACATGCTCTCTCATCTGGTGAACAAGATTTTTTGAGACATTCTTCATTGTTCAAGTTTTAAGTAACAAGAGCACAAACAAATGAAACACACAAAAAATTGTGTCCTTGGCTGATTGTTTTCTTACTGCCTGTAAAAAAAAAAAAAAAGATCAACAACAAAACATTAATTTATCGCAAATTCTCAGTAGCCACAATTATTTACCAGAATTGCTGAACAAATATGGCTTTTATTTGTTTACTGGATTCAGTTCACTACTAATGTGTACTGGCATGGTGCCTAAAGTTTTTGTTGTGTGTGTGTGTGTGTGTGTGATTCATGTTGGAAGCCTTTACAAAATTGCTGTTGCTTTCTTCACATTAAGGTTAGGGTTTAAAATAAAAAGAAAAAAAAAAGCAATCAGTTGCTTGTTGAACTCATCAATGTTTCAGATCTTGAATCAACTGTTTGGTTTACCGTGAGTTCAAAAATCATATAAAAATCTAATGATGCCATAAATCAGCACTGCTCATTGTTTTCCAAATTGCCAGCAGCGGCTAGTGGATATTAAAGTTAGCGTCAATAGGATTTGTCCAAGCTGTTTGTTAATGCATCCTTGAAAAAATAAGGGAATACAGGCAAAGGTGGAGGAGGTGGAGGATCTCGGACAGCTTTTCCACAACTTCCGACCAAAACTGCCCAACGCGTGCACAGGAAGTGGTTGCCTTTTGCAGATGGACAGTGTGTGCAGGTGCTGCTATCGGTGAAGCCCATAAGATATATTTTGTGGGTGTGCACTCTGTGTAGGACCTTAGCTGAATTTTTGAGTTGTGCCACGGAGAATGCATTATTACATATGGTTGCATTTTGACGATGATGTATATTCAGGCTTATATATAACAGTAGAAGATAAAAATGGAGCCCTTGATTAGCTATCATGTTGGGAAAATCTGGGTTCAAGCCATGGTTGTCATTCTATACAAAATCTAAAGCTGGCTGTCCTTCCAACCTCTGATCTGTATGTCTAAACTTTTCATAAAGATGATCAGTATGAAGAAGCCAGATCACAACGTGGCTGAAACTTTCCTGTACCTGAGGGGCAACGATTGTAATGATATTAACTGCATCCATGACAAAAGCACGGTGTCATACAGTTCCTACATTTCCAGCTTTAAAGTAACACAGATTTCCTACTGTGTATTTTCATTCTGTCCAGTTAATTCTGATGTCCCCAGCAGAGATGATTCAGGGAGAGGATTTAGGTTCATAATCTTGCTGTGTGCATGTATTAATTTGCGATTGCGCAGCCATTATGCATTTCAGCTGATTCATCGTACATGATATAATCAGGGTGATATAATAGGTTTGATCTCCTGCCCCTGCCTGGAGGTGGAATGGGTGCAGCCATAACAGAGGTCATAATCTCATTAGTTTTTAACCAACATGAAAGAGATATCTTGAGGGCAGAATTAAACTGTGGTTACTGCAGAGCGAGATGACATATTTACTGCTTTGTCCAAGTTCAGTGAAATGGTCATTTCAAGGGTAGTTATCCCTTGTTAAAATGCTGCTGAGCAATGCAACTGGGTACATTTAGTATTATGAAGGTGACCAACGCATTTCATGGAAATTTGACGGTTACTTAATGAGAGATCTCAAGTGCAAAGTTGTCGTGATTTCCAGAGGGAGCCCTGATATAAACCAAATGAAATGTCGAAAATGGCAAGGATTCATCTTCTGAGAAACACGAGTTAAAAGGAGCACAGTGCCTTTTCATTGTACCTATTAAATTCTTATTTAACTTCAGAAGAAATGTCTTCACAAGGAAGGTCGTAAAAATTCCAGGATTAATCCATTTGGTACCATGAATATCACAGCAAATACTGTGAACATTCAAGCCACTAATTTTCTGAATAACTAATAAGATTAATAGCTATCTGGCCAGCAGTTGTCAAAACATTTTGCTTAAAATTTGCTGTCCTTACACCCCACCCCATTTATTTATCGTACATAATGGAACAACCTGGTAAGTTAATAAAATTCCATCACTTTACTTAGGAATGCATGATAACTATCGGTACCGATAATTATCGGCCCGATATTGGAAAAAATGACGTCACACAGATAAGTCTGATAATTAAATTTTTTTTGCCGATAACTATTAATTATAATTATAAATAGCCAACTTTGCCTTGATTTCGCTCATTTTCAGTCTGTTTGTTTGCCCTGTGTTGCTGGCGCCTGCTGTTGTCACACACATAACGTCATATTGATGCCCACCTCAAACATAAACATGGCACCGCCATCACCAGTGTGGGCATTTTTCACTATTTCTGAAAAAGACAACGCGATTCAGTATGCAATAAATGTTCAGCCGAAGTGCCGAGGGGAGGTAAAAAGTCTACCAGTTTCAAGACATCCATCCTTATTAGCCACTTAAAAGTTTCACCATTTGAAACGACGGTATATGGAGAGAGCATGAGGATGCGAAGACTGCTGCGGCTAACGCTGCACTGCCAGCCAGTAAGGAGTCTGGAGTAGGGATGTTCCCAACAACTAATTTCCCTGAAGATTAAACGCAAAATTTAATTTAGACTAGTCGACTAGTCTAACACTAAGAAAACACACAGAAAGCAGTTAAAGAAGAAAGAATTTATTAATTTATAATGTTAAATACTGTCTGTAAAAGTACTGTGCGTATTAAGAGCCATTTGAAGCGGTTAATCACAGTCAGCAATCGCCAAATCGTACTTTAAATGCTGCCGATCTGTGCGCTACTTTGCGCTGTGCAATACAAACATTACACATTAATATACAAAACATGACAACAACTCACTAAATGCTTCACCTTTTCAGACCGAAGAGGATGACAGTGTCTGCGGGTAAACAACCTGGAGCTGACTGTCAGCTGCCAGCCTGCCACACATTGTGGCTAACATTAGCAGTGCGAGCAGCAGCAGCTTCTCCAGGTTTAAGTCCGTGTCTGTACTAAATGTGGTCACATGTTACCCCAGTCGAGTGAATATATGTATCAGCTTATTCTGTCACAGTCTACATTCAGCATTATTTCTATCGTCTAGATTAAAACACTGCAAAACCACACTGGTTTTTCGAGCTGTCATCTGTCCGACTTTACTGATATAAACATCCATGGTTGCCTAGGCGATGGGCGAGAGGGGCTGAACTATATAATGTGCTCGCAACACACATTCAAACGCTAATCCATAACAACGTACAGTGTTTTCATTCTGTAAATCTTTTATTTTTGTATGGACAGTGATGCACTTTATTTTTGCACTGAGTTTTTGTTCTGTAAAATCTTTTTTATTGAGCGATGCAGCTGAGTGAAGCAATAATAAATGGGTTTTTTTTTTGAGTCATAACTTTTTTTGTTTTTGTTGTGATTACAACACTAGTGAATTATTTTGATAAGTCAGAGGCAGAGTTATAATGTTAAATTCATCTTTACTCACTACATCTTTGCCTTTCTTTACCTCAGGTGTATATATAAACTATTAAAAATGTTATCGGCATCGGTCTCAGTGGGAAAAAACAGTTATCGTGCATCCCTAACTTTACTTTAAAGCAGCCTTTAAAACCTGGAAAAAATACAATCATATCATAATATTAAGGATGGGTGTTGGTACTCAGTACCTTCAGTGCAGCAGAGATGGTCCGTTTTTTCTCTATTTATCCATTATCTATTACAATGTCTAACTACTTCTTCAAATTACCATGTAAAATTTAAAGAATCTCCATCCAAAAAGACACCTTCATTGGACACTTTTAGGGGCCACTATCTAATGTTGTCAATCCAATTATCAATGCTGCTGTCACTGTCAGCAGGCAGCAGCAGGCACAGTGTCTAGAGAGGAACCTCAGACCCATGAAACATCTGGCGAGAGTGGTAATTGTGACTGAAACCATGAAAAAAGTTGCATGTTTTTGGGTTCTTTTGTGGACATGACCAGCAGACACTGAGAGGGACAGACACTACTATGCGCCACCGCAGTAATGGCCACAGTTGCCTGATTTGTCTACACTGATGTCTAAAATCTAAGACAATATATAGTCTCCTATCACATTATTGATGTAATGTTGACATATTGTCCTTCCTTTTTTACAATAATCTGTCTAATATATATGATGAGTATCAGACTGGACCAAAGCGATGGACTAATCAACAGATAACACTGCAGTCCCTAGAGATACCCTTCAGTTGTCCTGCTCCTGGATTTTAATCCATGTTCGTATAAAATTGTTTTGTTGAAAGAGCATGTGCTCTTCTGTACTGCGGTTGACAAAATGTCCATAAATCCCTGGATGTTTAAATATTCAATCAGTGTTTTCTGAATCAAGCAGGATTTAATCAGGGTGTCTCAGGTGTGCATGTGATCCGTCTATGTTCTTGTTCTCTTTCTCCTTGTTACCCCCAGGACGGCGCACGTCCTCGCATTAATGCACTCGACTTCGCGAGTGTGTATTTGTGCCTGTGTGCAGGGCGTCCTCCATTAAACACAGCTGTACATTGATAAAATGAATCAACCACCAGCTGTTGATCAGGCTGATAGAATCACAGTCCAGGCTGGAGACTTTGTCCCCACAGGAGCTTAGAATTGACAAAACCCAAGGTACTCCAAAGACAGCTGTTCACACTGTAGTATTACATAAGTTGTACATGAGGATCTATTGTCGATGTGTGTATTCTCGCCTTGTGTATGATGGTGTGATTAGATGAGGATGAGTTGGAGGGTGCTTTTAGCTATATTTTCCCATTTTTGCTGCTTAGGTGTTCTCCCATTAAACGTCATGAGTCCCTCCCTCTCAGATGTCTTCCTGATGTCCTGAATTCAAGCCCATTCAAGTACCTCCATCTCAGATTTAAGTGGGCTGATGGGGACACAGGAGGAGCCTGTTACCTAAGCCTTGATTGAATTTGTCTTGGAGAGCTGCTAGTTCTGCCAAGTTGGCGCCAGGCTCTCCACATTCTCCTGATCCCTGCCTTCTGTTATTTCGACGGCTTGATTGGTGATTTGATAACAGCATCAGTAGTCTGTCTGCAGAACACTTAAGTATTTTTAGCATACTCCATCGCCCAGTGGAGGGCTGTAAATCATGTTAGACAATTGCTTGGCGGCCTGCAGTCCCATTGCAGCTTCGGACTAGAGCATACAGGCCTAAGTGGTCATCTTATGGAGAGTGTGCTTACATGTTTCCCACAGGGAAATAAGATGTGTTCTTGGGTTTCAGATTAACCATAAGTGTACGGTGAAATAAACCTCTTGTAGGAGATGAGGTGTGATGAAAAAAGGAGATAAAGTGCCAGTGAAAACAGTAAGTGCAAATGTGTTTTTGCAATTTACAAAGTAAAGATAAAATTAATTACAAATTATCATTCGCCCAATGTCCATCATGATGCCACATCGACCACCAAAGGTGATTTAGAACTAATGAATATGTATTTTAAGAAGTATCAGCCAGAGAGCGCAATCATGAAGAATGTGTTAATTATAATAACACCTTGCACCAGATTTACTACAAGAAAAACAGCATGAAGTACTGGCCTATTTGTAGATAATATCCAACATGCATAGATATAGAAAGTATAAAAGAAAGTATATAAAAACAATATCAACGATATTGTCCATCACAATGGTTTTTTTTTTGTTGTTTGTTTTTTTTTAACTATGGATGTTGTCATATGCCAGTTTGGAGGACATGGCCCAAACCTATTACAAATAGCGTTGGGTAACGTTCACATTTGAGTCGATTCGGTACTGATACTGGAATTTGGTGCCCAGTGGTACCTTTTTTGGTACTCTAGTCTCTCTGTAATGAGAGAAATGTGGTTTCTGCTGTGAAAAATGAGTCCAAACTTCTCAATTTCAACATCGTTATTTATTTTGAACATTTTGTCAAACTGTATATTTGGAACGTTTAACACACCACACAAAATAAAATCCATCCCTCCCAGATCCCAGGCACATCCGTAAAACCTGCAGCCTGTCAGTCTGTCAGCGGGGCGTTTAACTCTTGTTCGTGTCTCAGCAGACACACATGTGATATCCATCCTGTTTTGTTGTTGTCGTTGTTGTTACTACCGTAGTGCGTAATGTTGTAATATTTCCCCTTTAATACGATGCAATTCACAAATATAAGTTTCATACTAAGTTTCTGGACATAATTACAAACCTCACCTACTGTTTTAGTGTGCTAAATAGTGTGTTGGTAAGGAATTTTCCTCAGCCAGTTGCTGAGTGTTGGCTGTCGCTAGTAAAAATGCTAATGTGGAACAAAACAATGGAAAAAAAAAAAGCTAGTTAGTCTGGCTAATTTTTTAGGTGCTGGCTGCAGGTGTGTTACATTAGCTGCAGCTACTCTGGGGACTTTTTTGAGGCTATCAAACATGATGCACTCTTTAGCTTTTTATGTTGTGTTTGGTTAGATGTGTTGACCTCGCCAGCTTTGTATTTCGCATTACAAGTATTGCAGCGAGTGTTATCTGTGCCGTGTTTTAAAAAGCTTAACCACTTGGGACCACTTTCTGCTGACCACTTGCCCTGTCTTCAACAAACAGGTAACATTGCTCTTTCTCTTGCTCTCTATACTATAAACTGCTCTTTTGCCCAGAAGTGCTTCCAGGTACTGAAATTAGGCACCAATTGATTTAACGTGAATTGGCACTCAGTAGCACAGGCATAAGTTGGTCAGTACCCTTAAAAATACCAAGTTCAGCACCCAGCCCTAATTATAAAACAGCCCTCCACCCCTTGCGTTCTCATCTCCTCTGCTCCTCACATCAAAGCATCACATTCACTACATCGTATTTTGATTGGTTACTTATGCTGGAATCCCTCCCCAGTTTCCCAGCCATTCTCATTTAATTTAACTTTATGCCACTGGAGCGTAGGGAAGAACACAATGTGTGATTACACAATACTCAGTTTCACAGTTCCCCTTCACATGGACAGACACCTGAGCCACTTATGTTGGATACTAACAGAAGTGCCATCGGTGTACAGTAATACATTTTATATTGCAAGCAATTTCCTCTTCCTTCCTGACATGAGTAGTGAGTACACAAGATGTCTCCTTCTAACCATTCTTGTTTACTTTCATACAGTCTTCTATCTTCAGTTGGTGCCTAAGCAGCAGTTCTCCTGAGGGCACTTCAATGGTTATATATTTATTATATGCTCTTCTTTTTGGCACTACTGATTTCTTGCACTTGGCTGCCATGTCTTTTGATTCATTTCTTTTAAAATTTCTGATGTACTTGAAAACATGTCTGGAAGAAAATGTACCCAGGTGCACAAAGTGAAGCTTAAGGTACCAACTCATTTACTGAGCCTCCCATTCAGTTTGTGATCAAGTAATATTTAATTAGAAGGATGTTTCTAAAATAGACAGAAAAAACATGAAATTACACACAAAGCAGATGCCTGAAAATACACATTTCTGTAATCTTGTGCAGTAACAGCTCATTAGTAAGTTAATGACCACCTGTTAGTAACTCTCTGTGTGAAGCTGTCACATAGGCCTGTTATTCATTATTTATGCCCATATTGTGTTTTGTTTTCTTCTAGCCTATTTCTTTTCCAATTCTGTGTAGAAGCTAAGAATTTACCTTGTATTTGATTAAACTGTCTTATCCAAATTCTTACCTTTCACAACCTTCCTTTAATATGGACATACTCTTATGAAACACCTTCTTTCAAAATAATGCCATTCAATACAACACTAACTATCAGGGATGCACCAATCGACCGGCAGATGAATCAGCCAGGAAAACTGAACTACGGCCTTAAACTTTGCAACAAAAACTGAACTATAAGCTTAACAAAGATCCCCTGAGCCCTTTACAACAATGCAACTGTTTGACTCAACAGCAGTGTATCTGTATCAGATTTCTCTCAACAAACTGATGCCGTTATGTAACATAGCCTGCTAACTAATCTCTGCAGAAGTGCATAAGACTAGTTTGAGGAGAGCTACAATAGCTTAGACTCAAGAGAAAAAGTGCCAAGAAAAAGTTAAATTAATGTTAGCTCGGTATTTTGATAGACTAAATGAAGAAAAAGTGCCAGCAGAAAGTTAAATTCACTGTTAGCTGGCAAAATAAATGACAATAGCCTGGCCTTCAGGAGAAAAAGCACTAAGGAAAAGTCAAGTTAGTGTTAGCCGAGCAAATGTTAGTTCAGTATTTTGATAGACCAAATGAAGAACAAATACCAACAGAAAGTTAAATTCAATGTTAGCTGAGCTGATAACAATGATGTGTTCTGTTATATTATGACTCACATCTAAAATGCAACATCCCAACATTAAAATGCGTTACGTCAACTTTTCATCTCAGGATTCACAAACTTGTTACTAGCAAGGTTAATTCTGACTATTATTCCCTCCATGTTGTTGTTATTGCTCTGTTTCTCTTTGGCTCGCTGTGTCCTGTGTCCCACAGAGCAGACTGTAATGAAATCAACATTTCGACGTAACCTTAGTCTGAGTCACAGAAGTGCTTAAATTGTTGGGCCTTAATTACATAGCAGTCTCCTCTTCTTCGGGCGTAGAGATAGAGAGAAGCCAGGGAAGAAAGAAACATTATGAAAGAAGCTGCTGGCAGCTGCTATGAAAAGACAGCGGACCTGTGGCGCAGAGTAACATGGAGAAGGAAAATATAGATGCTATGCATGAAGCTTAACCCCTAATTACTGCTAACAGGCTGACTTAGCAAATTTTGAAAAAAGGCTAACTATGCTCAGCCTTTCCCATAGAGCTCAAATCCCAATAAGAATGCTTTTGAGTCGGGTGTAGTTATGCAGTCGCTAAAGCCCTCAGTTTCTTTTATTTCTTACTATATTAAGTGTATTTCCTCTCACCTTCATTCATTTTTCCCCTCTATTTCTTATATTTCCTCTCCTGAACATAGAAAAGGTGTTGCCATGGTAACATTTGTGTCCCTTTTTTTTTGCTGTGTTTTATACTCATCTACGCACTTCCTCAGCCCACAGTCAGTCCTTCCATCAGAAGCCCTTAAAGTCAGTAATGCCACAGACAGACGGGTTCACCATATGACCACTTAGATAAGATCTTGTGCATGTGGGATATTAATGGTGCAGCTTCATCCTCAGTAATTGTATATCAGGTACTGCACGACCATATTTGCTGTGCAGTGCAGGATAATAGGTGTTATTTCTACCTCAAGATGCAGTATTAAGGCCTGGCACCCTGGGTTTCTTGAAACTAAAAGGGTTAAGTTAGTGACCGTCTCAAAAGTGCACGCAAGTGAGCTTTTTAGATTTTTTGTGAGGAGCTGTCTAATATTTTTTTCAGACGTTTAACACAACACAACTTTATTTTCATCTGGACCTTCTTCCATTACGTACACAGACTCGTTTAAAAAAAAAGAAAGATGCAGCTTGACCAAATTAGCTGCCTAATAGGCCTGCTTTTATCAGTAGCTCATTTTTTTAAAATCACCTTCATATTTTTTTTTCATAGATTGCTTGAACTTCATTTTGATTTTAGCTATCTATCATTCAACCTCCAACTTTTTAAAAACAAACGGAATACAGCTGTCTTGTATTCTCACACTGTTTCCCATTTCCTTCTGTTCTATTTCAACTACTCATATGTAAGCCTGGAAGGGATCATGCATTTACTTGTGTGTCAGTGTGTATATCTGTCCGCAGATAATCTCTCATACTACTGGACCCGTCAATTAATATTTTTTGTATCCATTTATGACTGCATGCTCAAGGACCTCTCATGGTTACAGTGATTCATATTTTTGAAAAATCTTGAAAAACCTATTTGTTGATCTTTGTTCTCATTATACTGTATGTACTGCAACATATCAAAAGGCATTTCTGGCAACTGGCTAGGCTAAAAACTAGGACTTAACCAAGTCTGTTACAGGCCACATTTTGTCCTTTGTTGTGGCTCAAAAATAAACATCCATGAATTGTTTGGTTTCATTCTGAACTGGAGTGCACACAGATTAATTCCATACCTGATGTGTTGTATGATCCACTAAAATTAGGCATGATACCAGATACATAAATCTCTGTTTTATTTGTTTGTTTGTATGAGGTTTTATTGAGGCTTTATTTAACAGTGTTAAAAATTGAGAAGTTTGGATTCATTTGTTGTTTCCTTATTACACTTAGACAAACCCAGGACTCTATAATACCATTGCACTATTCCATGCATCTTCAAGAAAACTGGGGAACACTTTTTAAAAACTCAGCAAGAAAACTTTCACTAAACTACATTATATAAAAAACTACATTTACAATTTACAATTACAGCAGCTCTGGTGGCACTGGAATAGGTGCTTCACCATCTGTTGTCTCTGATATTTCACCTTCTTCTGTTTCAGCTAGTCTAGTCTAGTTTTTGTATATTTTGTGGGCAGTTAAATTTAGAAATAAGTGTGAGAAGTATAAATGGCACTACAAAACAGTAAATAAAGCTTCAGAAGAACCTCCAGTGTAGACCCTGCCCTCTTGCGATATCGACTAAATGAAGATATTTTTTATGAAATAAAGAGATTACACCCCAATGAAGAATAATGTCCTGTGAAAAAGTGATTGCATTGTCCACGTACACAAATCTTGCTTGATGTGGCATTTTATGATCAAAGCAAATGAGGGAAATTAATCTCATGAAGTCTTATAAAAGAGACTTCTGTTGACAGGACACCTTGAACTGCAAACAAGGTCAGTTATGACTCTTTATATGATGATTTTTTTGATCCATGGAGGTTTTATATTTGTAGAATTCTCCTTGAGCCAAAAAAAGCAATTTATAAATCTGTGACGTCACAATGTGAAGTGTATGGGGCGATCAGGAACTTTGAGGCAGGGGCAAGGAGGGAAGCACTACTGCACATATTCAGTGGGTAACCAGGTATACCTGGAAGCTTGAGAATGAGCAACCTTCACTGGACTGAATGGGTGCCATCTTTGCATAGCTCCTTTCACAAGCTAAGCTAGATTTTCACAGACCAGCTGTGCTGTGAAGAGTACAGGAAGACACTGTAGTAACGTTACATAAACGGGGACTTTTTATTTCTTTTCTGGGGTGGCAAACACAACACACAGCCTTACAGTATCATACTGTGATCTGAGCAAATCTACACATTTTATGGCTGACTGAAGTAACGTAACCGCACCTTAGCAGCTACCAGCGGAAACACTGAATACTCGAATATGACAATATGGTCATCTGCTATATCACAAATAAATTCCTACTTGAATACAACAAATTAACTGATATATCACCCAGCCCTAACTCAAATGTGTTTATTCATGTAACAAGAAATAAATAAATAAAATCTAGTCTTACTTTCAGACATACTTTCTGAACACAGGGTCTGTGATTCACTAAGTGATTTCTCCACCCAGTCATCTTTTGAATCCACCAGAATAGACTCAGTCTTTTGGTTTGTAAACTCCTGAATGGATTCTGAGTATCACTTGTTGGTCCAGACTGTTAATATTTCAATGAGGAAGCATCTCATTCTGTTTCCCTGTCCCTTTTTCACTCTCTTTGTTAATCAGGCCAAGATCAATGCTTAAAATGATGAAGACCTCAATTCACCAACCACTACATTAAACACTGAAGCAGCCCTAAAAGCTGAAATGAGGGTGCTTTTATAGTGTTGAAGCTATCACTGTTGAGATTTTGTGAAATGTTGGAATACATTGATTCTGACATTTTCAAATAGTAGGAAAGAAACAAAAATGAATCCCTGAATCTCGCACACTCCTCCACCATTGTTGAAAAAAAAAAAAAAAAAAGTTTGAAAAATCCACAGCCATTTTGGGGCCAAAAATTCAAATTAATATGTTGGGCGCTTTAGTCAAAGCATTAAAAAAAACATCTTTTGGAGACAAGTAATCAAGTAGTAACAAAGGCAGAAAAAATAGCACACTGGTTCTTTTCCCCTCTATCAGGAACAGTAGCAGTGACAACAAAGTAATGTCAACATTAACAAAAGATTTTACAGCCACTATGACTAGAAATAAATGTATATCAACAATAGATCAAATGACTATGTCTGTTAAAGGGGTCAACACTGATATAGCTGTACTAGGTCAATAAAGAGTCAGATATTTCCATCATGAGTTGGTGGAGACCAAACCAGTGTTTGCTAGCATACACGTCTGTCATACTGACTTTATAAAGGAAAATTCATAAGGGAACGCAGATTTATCTTTGAAGTAACAAAACCAGCATTACAAACTGCCATTCATTTGTCATATTAAGTTGCTAGCCAATCAGCAGTGTTAATCAGTCCATGCATTTACTGATATAAATATTTTGCTTCCAGTTATTGCTGTCTAGATTGTTCCTCAGCATATTACGGAGACGAATAAGCCATCAAATTTTGATCACTACACCTACTTAATGGGATTTTTAAGGGAAACAACATCATCTCATGTCCTCAGCTCTCTGTCTTTTTGTCTTTTGTCAGGTGGCGAGATGGGAGCATCGTACACGGAGACTCACCCGACTCTTTGGCAGCCCCTACCTGGGCTGCTACTGCCTGGGCTTTGTCATCATTCTGCTCAACGTGTACCGCAGCCACAGGTGAAGCACATACTTTGCTATTTTTCTGCTCAACTGTTGCTAGCAAGCAAGGCCAATAAACACACAACCCAACATTGTGTCCCGCATTTACAAAGCTACCAGATAAGAGTTTCACTTTATTCTGCTGAGAGCAAATTTGCGTCTTTCCATTGCCCTTGTATGCAGTTGTCCATCGTCCAAAATAAGCTTTGTGTTCAGTTTAAACACACTTCAGTCTTATGGTATGTGTGTGCTGTAGTTCCTTGGGACAGTAACGTTAATTAGAAACACATAACATTAAGTAACGAGTAGTGTAAGGGATTACATAGCTGTGTTTAATAATAAAAGTAATGTGACAAGTAAAAATAACCAAATACTTTTAATGTTGAGTAATTAGTAAACTAATTTGAATGCACAATTCACCTCTAGGAGTCTCTCTCACCTTAAAACAATAACAAAAGACATATATTGATGAGGTGACCCTGAATATATCACATATTTTTCTGGTCTTGAACATTGGTGGAAATGTTTGGGATGATATAAGTACACAACTCAACAAAATATTTTGCTTGCTTTTTTAGACATTTTGATGTGGAAATGTTACATAATATAGCTTAAATTACTTTTTAATCACTAGTAATACATTACAGTTGTGAGGTCACTTGCCATTGCCCTGTTTCTTCACTTTCAGTTTCAGTTTCAGTTTTATTTTATTACTGTAGACCGTGCATCATGGTATGGAGTACAAACATAAAACATGCGTCTCTTGTCTTCCATTGCTGTTTCCCTTACTAATATTTCATTACCCAAAAAGAATAAACATATTTTATCTGCATTTCTTTCCTTTTACTGTCTGTGTTAGGAGTGTATTTATGCTCACAGGATCCTATGTTCCCCAGTTCAATGACCTCATAGTATGACGCATTAGGGAGACCTTTCAAAGGGTTTTATGTTCTCAGCAATGTTTTTTCTGCAGGTCAGATGTTCAGTCTGTTTCCCTTGATCACTATTTGAAATCACCCATCTACAGCTTACAGCCTACTGACGTGTGATATGCACAATCCATTTTTTTCAGTTCTGCTTAAATTCTGAAACCTGAATTTGCCAATACTTTTATTAATACCGGTGCTCTTTTTCCCTTAAGATTACATGAGGCTGAAACTAAACCTCAGTTTAGTTATGAAAAGTTGTGAAAATCTGGAAAGCTTGAGTAGTTTCTGTAATGTAATTTGTCTAATAGCCTTCACCTTCAACCATGGTGGGGCACTGTTGGATTGTGGCTTGTGACTTTCACATGTCCTGCACATAGTGCTGAGAGACGGCCCTCATTTCCCATGATGCATTGCTGAGAGTTTAAGTTTGCTGGCACATGACTTAGCGAGTATGTTTCTTCACTCCAGCTTTATTTTCAAGCAGGAATCTGGAATGGGTTTCCATAGTATTATATGCTGAGGTAGAGTAAACGGGAAAAGTGCTAATTATCTCTAATTCATGCTGCTCAGCATAGCATTTGCAAATAGAGCAGACATTGGGCTGTGGAATTTAAATTGCAACGTAAACTAGTGACATTAGTCAAATGTGATGGATGACTCACATTGATATCACGCCCCAATACCAGTACTGGATAGAATCGGTCCCACCTCTACTGATGTATTCTCCTTTGAGCCTATGCCCCCCAAATTTGCAGGAAGGTAGTTTTCGTGACTTCAGGCATTGATACCTCCACAGTGGCTGAATGGGTTTTTACCATTCAAACAATATTCACCTCCCCTCATTCTCTGAATTCCTTCTTTCTTACAATGTTTGTTTATATCAAGACATAAGCCCCTGGAAACATAGGGATGAGCCCTCTGTGGTGACCAAAAAGTGAGAAGGCCTTAGCCTTATTTGCTCTTTCTCTCCTTCTGTTTGATGGTTTTAAAGCAATTCAGCAGATTTCTTGCCCACTCCAAGGAAAATGCAGAATGGACTGTCTTATATAACTTGTATCTCAATTACACAGTTTTATTTCTACTTTATTGTTGGTGCTAATTCTACATCCAGCTGAGCAACCTTTGTTCATTGTGTTCAGTTTTCCAGCATGCAAGACTCGCTCTTTTTCCCTTTTGCCCTGTTTCTCAGTTGTCATTCTTCTTTTTTCTTTTTCCTCTTCTTTTTTATTCCACCTCTGTATCCTCCTTCCCCTCCTAATCTGTGCCTACGATTCAGTATGTGCCAGTGTCACCCCACGCCTGCCATCATACAGTACCCAGTGGAAGCACACGCTCCCACACCTCCCACTATGGATCAAAATGATGAAAAAGCACTCTCAACAAAGCCACACATATACAGTATGCCAATGCAAGAAGATTTTTCTTTTCCTCTCTCAAAGGATGTCTGTGATGTCTGTTGCCGGGCAACAGCGCTTTTGGAACAAGCTGCTTCGAAGCGATAATTTGTCTTGCCAGTTTTCTCTTGTGCTTCTGAGGAGAATGTTTATCAACAGGCAGTGCAACATGAAAAACTAAAATAGTACCTGACAATTCATTTGCTCAGACGTGCGAGGAGCAAAAGATGTGAATGAAGTGAATAATGGCTCCAATATTCAATTGTTCAACCTTATTCATATGAAAGTCACTATTTGAAATTACCTGCATGGTTTGACATGCTTTTAGTTGTACTGTTGCACTGTAATGACAGAGGAATTACAATAATTGCCTGGAAAATAGAGAATGCTTTTTGTCATGTTGCTTGTTTGCTGGCAAATTTAAAAGCACATGCTTCTACTTTTCAAAAGAGCTCTTCTGATTTTATACATGAAGGTCATTTTTCAGCAGTCATGGGGTGTATGAAACAGCCTGTTGTATAATGTCTTCTGAGTGTTATATAAACTGATGGTCTGGAGTTTGAAATACATGTACAAATACCGGGTAGGGAGGGTCCAACAAAAAGTATAACAAAAAGAAAGAAGATTGATTTAATTGTGTGTGTGGTCCAGCGTGTTTGCAAGTGATGATTCACATCCTACAAAATTTGTTAAGAAAAAATTGTGAGAAATAACCCTTTTGTGAGCATAGAAGAAGTCCTACATCTTTTACTTCAACTCATGAAAAATGTGAGCCAAATAAGTGCTGCCTTTATATACATATTCACAGCTTATATAGTGATGAAAACATACAAAAATGTAGCCTAATTAAACTACAAGTTTACAAAATAAGCCACTGATGATTAGGAGCCAGCAGACTGTTTCTGCCTTTTGAAACTGTACTGAGACCGTTTCATTTAACTTCTTTCCAAACAGCACGTCCAGAGTGTGAGTCATTACTGTATTCATTCATTATTTTCTTTTTGGTATTTGACACGGATAGCTGACACGCATTCATATCTGTGCAATAGAATTCCATGTGATGTGTGAAAGAACATTTCTTTTGTGTGCTGCCTGTGTCATTGAGCACACATTACAGGTAATAACCACAATTATTTTCAAATGGATACCCAGCGATGTGATACAGGCAGATGAATAATGCCCTAATGCAGTGCTCAATTGACGCTCTACTGTTATGTATGCTGCATAATAATGATCTACAGTTGTCGGCGGTTATTCTGGATGAGCCTTGTTGTTAAAGTAAGTGATTAGAAAGATAGCTGGATGGTCGCTCTGTCCACTCTGCTGCACAGTGGCTGTTTGATTAGCTGCTAATTAAAGTAAAATCAGACTACTAAGAGCTATTGCTGCTTTGCTCAAAGAATAACTTCGGTATTTTTCAACCTGGGCCCTATTTCCCAATGTGTATGTGTGTGTATGATTGATAGGTACAACTCGTTTTAAAATTGGTTCAGTACTGAGGGCAGGCGGCAGCCGTGAAACGAGTTATAACGGTAGATATGAGGGCAAATACGTCCAGTAAAAGTTTGTGCATTAAAAGTGCTTTTTTTCGCCACAGTCCGGCTCAGATCGCCAGTGTAATCTCTGTCAACAGCATGCTTCACTTACTGCTTGCTGTGTGTGATGACATTTCGCGGGATCTTTGTTTGTTGCCGGAAGAAAACAGAGAAGCCATGCTGAGAGCCGGTCAGAGCGGAGTTAGCTGTCCCGGAGTTCAGTTGAAAGTTTTACTGCAACTACTGAAAACAATGGTTCGTGTTTGTGCTTAGCCGAATTGCAAGAACAGGATGTCGCGCAACACCCCGTACAGCTTTCGTAGGCTGCCTTTGTCGGACAGCAACATGCTGAAGTTGTGGCTAATTGTGCTATAATTGGATGCTAACACTCCTGACCAGACACTGCGCCTTGCAGACCATCGGGTCTGCAGTGCGCACTTTTCCCAAGACACACACCTCAAGAAAACAGCTGTCCCACTCACTGCAACGAAGACATTCTTCAACGAGCAAAGATCCCGCGAGATGTCGTCACAGAGTGAACGTAAGAGGCGCTTTGCATGCTGTTGACAGAGATCACACTGGCAATCTGAGCCCGGACTGTGGTGAAAAAAAGCACTTTTAATGCACAAACTTTTACGGGACGTATTTGCCCTCATATCTACTGTTATAACTCGTTTCGTGGCTGCTGGCTGCATCCGCCTCCCTCAATACTGAACCAATTTTAAAACATGTTGTACCTATCAATCATACACACACATACACATTGGGAAATAGGGCCCAGGTTGAAAAATACCGAAGTTATCCTTTAATGTGATGGAGGGAAGTACAAATTGCCATGCTTGCTTAGGAAGGTGGTTCAAGCATGCCCTTCCTGTGGGAAAAAATGCAGTAGTCAATTGTATAAGCGTTTAAATTTAGCCTCTTTATTTCTGAAAGCTGTTTAAACCCTGACTGAATAAACTCAACATGTTTTATCATTTGAAAGGGCGCAATATGTAATGTCTTGACTGCCCCGCAGCGTAAAATGATTGTGTTTCCACATGCTGACGTTACAGCTTTCAAAATTCACTTTCTGCCTCATTAATCGTTTGCAGAAAAGCTCCTCAGGCATGAAACAATTGCAGGAATGATGCAAGTGAAACTACAAACATCATCTCAACTTTTCCAACAGCCATCCTAGAGACGTGCTTCATTTTACATCTAAATTTTTTAACTGAAACGGTGCACAACACTGTCAATAAAGATGGGTACTCGCACTGAGCTGTGAACAGCTGCAGCCGTTCCATCCGTGCTGGCATGGTGCAAATGGTTTTTCCACAGGACAGCCTGGCAAGGTAAAGGCATTGTTTTACCTCCATGTTGTGATGGAGATGTGCTTGGTTGCGCAACAGCTGTAAGAGCCTTTCTTCTGCACGTCTTTATCCAACAGCTCACTCTGGGTGTTACAGATTTTACCTACCTGCTTCTGGAGGTAAACGTCCCGTTCATTTTTTCCATGCACAATGTTACGTGACTCACAGTTGGCGCTCTTCTACAGCTTTGATGGGCATGAAAGTTTCCCAGTTAAATCATCAGTACAAAAGGTGAACAACTGTGAAAAATATCTAGTCCTTAGATTAAAAAAAAAAGGAATGATGGACAGTGACAGACAGCTGGCTGGAAAGGCATTTCTTACATGAACTGTTATGAAAAACACACATTATAGACTTAAAAGAACAGCACCTGATGTAAAATATCAGATAGATGGATATTACTGATTCATTGGTGATTTACTTAAATCAGTTATGTATATTTTTATTAAAAGTTCATGTTAATCAAATAACTAATGCATGGTGGTCAGAACATAAACTGAACAAACTGTTAAATTATCCAGGAAAACCAAGTGTTTTTACATTAAAGCTATAATATATAACATTTATACATTAAAAATGCACCACCTATGTTATATATTTTGTTGAGTTATGTTCTCACATTATTTCAGTTTCAGTTTCCAACAATGATTAAAAACAAGTTTGTAACTTATTTAAAGCAATGATGTGTTTCCTACAAGCCAGTAGTTGCTATTACTTCTGGGAAAACACAGGATCAGGGCCGGCTCTTGGCATAGGCGATATAGGCGGTCGCCTAGGGCGCCATCTGCTGGAGAGGCGCCGCCGCGCCGCCAGTCCCCTTGGCCTCGAGGGAAAATAATAATAAAATAATAATTTTCTATGCCCACTGGCGCCCTCACTTAGTGTTTTCTGTCTAGAGTGTTACTGTTGAGTTTGTTGTTGCTCAAATTAAACTGTCGTGATTGCCCAGTTGGCTTTTGTCATTGAATTGTATGTCTGAACTTACATATTGTGAGTTTAAGTAATATTTATGACATAGTTTTATGGGGAAAAGCCCTTCTAGACCCAGCAGCTCCTCCCACTTTGCAACTCTACAGCATTGCTAACAGAGCATTGCTAATCTAAGTGATAAATAATTATATCTCCTCTAGTATTTTCACCATGAAAAGCCCACTTGTTTGCTGGTAGAAAATTTTTCATGTGAAACAGCAGAAAATTAATTTTGCATCATCAGTAGGGCTGCAACAAATGATTATTTTCATTATCGATTAATCCCTTAGTCTATAAAATGTAAGAAAAAAAAATCTCATCACAGTTCCCCAGAGCCCACAGTTACATCTTTTGTCCAACCAGCAGCTCAAAACTCAAAGATTCTTTACTATCATAAAATAAATTACTGAGTTGATTAACCTAATCCAGGGATTCCCAAACTTTTTTATGTCATGGAGACCCTCAATAGATGCACATTAGACTGAGGACCCTCAGTCTGAGAGGATTTTGTTTAAAGGACCCCCCTCTAAGTTCCTACATGCTTGGAAGGGGAGGGTCAGGCAAGGTGTTTGCAGTCTGACTCAACGGATGTACACTGTGCATATAAGCCTGGCATTGGCCGCTTGCTTCAGATGGCTTAGCAGCATCCAGTATCTGCGTTTTTGAAGTCCCCGGGAAACTGTGATAACCTAAAAACTAGCAACTTACAAGCTGAAAATGGCAAATTAGGACCTGGGTAGCTAACGGTATGAACGTACATAAGCTAGTAGCTATTACCTTTTCTTTTGCCGTGATGAGACATTTTAATGCCTTGCCTCCCCACATGCAAATGTTCCACCAAAACAAGTTACCCCCCTCGACACTATTTTGCCGGGGCACTGTCACTGCATCCTGAGTTCAGCACTGCCCAAGGCAATTGTGATTAGCTTAGAGAAATACAAACAACCCAGAGCATTTTTTTTCCCTGATAGCAGAACGATCATGTGTGGAGCAGGAACTTTCTCCTGTCTGGCTGTGCAAGACTAGCGTTCTGCAAGCTCACGGATGGATGCCACTAAATCCTACACTGGTCCTTTAAAATACCCCATTCCTCAGTTCCACAGTTTTGTCTACAGTTGACCCTGCTATCAAGCAGGACCGCAGTAGCACGGGTCAGCAGGATTGTCCCCTGCAGTGAAGTTGCAGTGGAAACTTGTGTAGTTTCGGCTCTGCTTGACACAGTAAAACATGGTCCCCTGGAAAAACTTCATTACTGATTCCAATCCCAACTAAAAGACAGACTGACTGATTGAGCAACAGACTAATTACTTTACAGCTTCATTGTTGCACTGGTTGTTTGTCGGTCTAATTGACTTAACCATATGCTGGCGTGCTGATTAGCTGTCTGACGGCTGTGTCTTTTTATAGCTCCAGCACCGATTTATAGGCTGTTTTAACAGACACACATACGTGGTGTGTATTTTTATCCATTAAGTACACAGCAGTGATGCCCTCCACTGATTATGCTCAATAATAAAGCTTTAGAAAAATCTCCAGGGAGTTTAACAAGTCCATTAACTCAGTGTGTTTAATTGGCACACTTGCTATTCACAGGAAGCCTAATGAGATGGGAGGATTGGGATTTACACATTCAGAAGTATTAAATGTAAAAATGTTACGCTAACACTCTCTCTGTGTTTATGCTCAGGAAATATATAAAAGCTAAGAAAAGAATATATTAAAGGCCATATTTAGAATTTTAGAATCGATGTTTGGAAACAGGCCAACAAATATACAGAGGAACCTTCTCGCCTCCACGTTGTAGTTCAGAATGGTGTAGGGTCTCTGCATACCTGATCCTTCTTATCTGCAGTGGAAATTGTAATGATGTAATCTGAAATCTGATTTTCATTTCTTGGAAAATAGTTTCTTCTTAAATACAAGCATTTGTTATTGAACAAGACTTAGAGGCAAGTCAGGGTTGCAAGTGGCTTAGAGGGTCAATGTGACGTAAATTTCGTGATCCTCGCATCCCTATGTGGAAGTCTGACATGTGCAGCCCAAACTTTGTGATCACAGAGTTGCGACATCCAATATGGAAGAACAAGGGACACCTTGCCAGCAGCCCAATGCTTAGGAGAGACGAATCAAGCGAAGGGTCTGGGGGTCCTCCCCCATTAGAATCTGTGTATCGGCCTTTATTTCTTACATTCTGGTTATTCTTTATGCACCATCTGTGCTTTTTATGCATCAGTTTCAAAGCTCAATGAGAGCATTTGTTGACATTACATAATAAATCTCATGTTAAACTGAAATCTAAAACCTCTCAGAAAGGATGGGGTTTCCAATTGGTTTGTATTCTTCCAGTATATCCTCTTCATTTATGTAGATATTATAAAATAAATCTGTATTTAGACAGGCTCTTTCTTTTTAAGGGTGTAATGGAGGTATTTGCTGATATTTTAAAAAACAGCTCGTGTCTGAGTCTCCATAACAAGGGTAATGATATGCTGAGTCACAGACAACTTTCCTCATTCTAGATGTCATTCTCTTCCGTGAATTCTGATTTAATCTTCCAATGCAGAATAGAGGACAAAGTGTGTCCTGTATTGATTCAGAAAGGGACAGTGCTTTTTTTTGTTCTCCAGAATAATGAGGTTGATATTTGTGACCCCCTTGTCTGCCTGAGAGTGTTCAGGGATTACTGCATAACACATAAAACCAAACTCCATGTTTCTGAGTGCTTATTCCTTATGTTGAGTGTCCTTTAGGGGCTGATGTCACAGAGCTGCTTCCTGGGTCTCACTCTGTGCTGCTTGACACGATATTGTTTTTTTTCCCCAGAACCATCTTGTGACCCCCAGAGATGATCTTGCGACCTTGAGAAACACTAGTCTAAGTCATGCTAGTGGCTCTGTGACGCTGTATTTAGGCATGGCGGTGCCATGAGCTAAAAGCTAACGTAAGCATACTAACCTTTACACAATAACAATGCTAACATACTGATGTTTAGCAGGTAGGCCTGTAATGTTTCCCATGTTCACTGCCATAGTTTAACATATACTAAGTACCACTAAACATAAAGCACCACAAGGCCGATGGGAATATCTAACTGAAATATCCCATTAACTATTGGATAGATTGGCATGAACATTCATGCACAATTCAGGATGAACTGTAATCACTTTTCATCTAGCACCGCTAGAGAGTTTAAAATTTCAATCTGATAAATCAGTTTATGACCAAATAGCCCACCTGCAAAACCAATGACATTCCCATCAGCATCAGCTCTATGTTGTGTTTACTAAGTGGCAGATTTTAGCATGCTAACTTGCTAACCAAAGTGGTGACCAGGATAAAGATCACACTTGCTAAACATCAGTACACACTGCTGTATTGTCATTGTGAGAGTTTTAACCTTCAGTTGCTTTGTATGTGAACAGCCAAGGTCAGCGGCAGCAGCAAGGACAGGGAGGGCAGCTGCCACTCTCATGAACACACACAGCTCTTTGCCACTGTAGGTGGGATTTTTTAATGTTTCGACTTTTTCAACTTGCTGCGGCGCCTCTCGGCGTGACCATAGCGATTCCACTGTGAGGGAAACAATACAGATGTCATGGTTTGGGGTTTTAATGGTCACTTCCCATTTTATTTTGGTACATCTACCCTTGTGTGTCTTTGTCATTTTTACTTCCTGTCTTCTGTCTGTTTTTCCCTGGACTTTTATATTTTGCATCTCCTCTGTTGGATGTTTGGTTGCCTTTTATTCAGATCAAGAGAGGAGAAACATCACTGGAGCAGCATCACAGCTTCACTGTTTAATTACATAGTTTGATACTAGTTAGCACACATTGTTATATTGATCTTGTCGTATTTTTAACCATTTACACTCTATAGCTGTGTGATTAGATTATTCTTGGTGGATAGTGGACAGCAACAACCTGTGGTGTACAGGCTGGTAAGATCAGAGGTTGCACCCTGATGCACAGGACAAAGACATTGCCTGGCTGTAACTGCTCACCACCTTTCGTCTTGTGTTGTACTATCTGAATACTGCAGACCAACATCTGTTCAAAAGCACAATGTATGTGTGTTAAGATATAGGCAACAAACTTCCCACCCTCCTTTCTTCAACCAAATAAAAGGCCTCCAGCCCTGATGGAAAAGGTTAGTCAACTTCCATACTGTAGGAGGATTTTTTTTCGCAGGAGCTCTTGGACTCTGTTAAGTCCTTCTCTATCCTGAGGGAATTTCACAATTAAAGCTGTACGCATATAAAATAACAGTTTATCCAGTCTGGTTTTCAGTGATTCAGGATTGGGTGCTCAGAGCTCTGGAAAGTGGCTGTCAGTCACGACTGCCATTCTGCTTGTGCTTCAGGGGCAATCCTCTGACCAAATGTGACATTTTTTGAAAAGGTTCTTTCTGACTTTAATTTCAACCAGGTGATTGGAAAATGTGGAACATGTAACTTGGGGGAAAGGTTTGGAGAATCAAAAGTAACATCTCTTAAATCCTGCATGAGTTTTATTTTTGTGTCTTTCCGGTGAATCGGTACTAGAGCTGGGATTTCAAACGTGCTATTTTTGTCAGAATGTGACGTGTGATGGTTTGTTGTGAAAACTGCTGTGTCGGAGGAGAATGTAGGTCAAGATTTATGTTGTATTTGCTATTGTATTGGTTTGAAGTGTCAGAGGGGATGTTTGCGTGTGTGTGTCTTTGTGTCTAGGGGGGAATTGATCAACACAATACACCTTAAGTGTTTTGGCTTGCAGTTGTGCCAGAAACCTGAAGCCTGCCTACATGTCACTGCTGCGAGTGGAAAAATGAATCACATTTTTTATAGTGTTGAATGGGAATGGGAATAAAGTATAGAAAGTTTTCTACTCAAGTAGAAATAGTGCTACTTTTTCCATGAGTGAACTGGAGACAGAAGGACAAGAGGAAGGAATGGGCAGAAGGATGGAGCATTCGTCTTCTTGACGCATTCAGTTTTTTGTTCCGTTTGTAACGTTAATATCCTCCCAGACTTCACCAATTATATGCAGGAATGAATGGGAGCATATTGTTGCTGTCCAATGAAAAACACTTTTCACCAAAATGTCAACTTTTCAAGCGCTAAGGCTTAAGAAGTGGGAGAAGTGTCTCAACTGATTAAGGAGCATTCCCTCCTTCACTTTTAGTAGAAAAATTAGAAATTTCCAAATTTGGACATAAGTGTTTTTTTTTTTTTTTTTTACAGGAGGTTGACGTTATGTCACATTAGATGATGGGTCTGGACGACTGCATGCCCATTGTTTAATATCCGTCACTGTTGGGGATATGACAGTTTACAAAATTCACGTTATGAACCTCGGTTTTAGGGTCACGGTTCAGTTCATCTTCATTATAGCAGGAAAATTTTTTTGGAAAAGTAGAGAACATCTGTGTTGTTTATTTTGAAAAAAAATAACAGAGCTGCAACAATTAATCGATAATTGATTATTAATCAACTATTAAATTAATCACCAAATATTTTGATAATCGATTAATCAGTTTAAGAAAAAATGGTAACATTCTCTGATTTCAGCTCCATTTATGTGAATATTTTCTGGTTTCCTTACTCCTTTCTCACAGTAAACCGAATATCTTTGCATTGTGGGAAAAACAAGACATTTGAGAATGTCACCTTGAGCTCTGGGGAGCCATGACCTACATTTTTCACCATTTTCTGACATTTTATAGGCAAACGGCTATTAATTGATTAATCAAGAAAATAATCGACCAGTTAATCAAATAATTAGTTGTAGCCGTAGTAAACACTGAAAAGCGACTCATTGACCATAATTTTAACAGTTAAGGCACTTAAATACTAACATATTGTCAAAAAAAAATAAAAGGGGGGAGAGACAGTAGGGGGATGACATGCAGCAAAGGGCCACAGGTGGGAGTCAAACCCACAGCTGCTACAGAGGACTCACAGCCTCAGTACATGAGGCGAATGCTCTGCGAAGTGAGCTACCTGGCCACTGTTTAACACTTATCTTAATCCACTTTCACTTTAATTAACTGGGAGCACTGACTTGAGCTTGACTAACCTGGCTAAACAATAGGCCTATAATAGAACTAGCCAGGGCAGTGTCACTCTAGAATTTCTGTTCCTCGTGTGATGAGTATGAATTAATGATTTTGACAATTAGGATCATAGGACATACTGATACGAGTGTCCTGTACTGAAACAATTCAGGCCGAATAAATGTACCATTACACCACTACTGACTGTGCCAATGAGATGGAGAAAATCTGATGCCTCATGGCTCACCTAAGGTTGTCAAAAGTATCAAAGTATCAGTGCTTTTTCAATAACACTGTTTAAATTGATACAATATCAATGAATAATAGTATCAAAACTGTGTGCAGGTTGTTAAATTTGGAAAAGATCAAGTTTTTTTCAATGCATCAAAGTTTACAATTCTGGTATAGTGACAACTCACAACATCGTAGAAACAAGTTCAGAGTCAAAGTGTGGTTGTGTGATATCACCAGCTTTGCTTCTCATGTGTCCTGCTTTTCTAAGCTCTGCTGCAGTGGTTCATTGTGAGAGGGACTTTGTCTGACTCCCACACTGAATCTTCCTTCTCTGACCCTCAAATACTTCCTCTTCCTCCTCCTCATCCTGTTGTCTTTCTTTGTGATCAGACTTACCATGTCTTATTCTGAAAGGTGCAAAGAGGGCAGATGTGCAGCTTTGACTAGAGTGAAGCTTTATTTCCATTCTTTTGTTAACATACACAGTCGAATATAACACTGAGAAAATATGTTACACTATACCATAAAACAGATTGGAAGTGAAATGACAGCAATGAACAATTTGCTAGCTTCTGTAAGAAGCGTGTCTCTCATTTCTAGAAGCTAGGGAGTGCACTACATCAGCCGTGACTCGTCATCAGTCGTAACAGTACATCTGGCGGTCAGTCCCTCATACACACTAACCCCCTTCCCCTTCAGACCCCCTTTCCCATCTCTTTTCCAATCCAAATCCCAGCAGTATGCCTTGCTAGGTCAGCTTACTTAACAGACAGCCCAGCGGTCGCTCTTTGTGTTTAACGTAGGCACAACAACACACCGCATCACATTACACTTCCTGCTTCCTTTGACAAAGGGAGAACGCCATAAGACTCACAGCACAGACCCCGTAACCCAGTTTTCTCTTATTAACCCCAAACCTAGTTTTTGATTTGGGAGTCATTTTTGTACGAACACAGCATTCAGACTGCAGACCACAGGTGTGTTAATTCACACACAAACACACAAAACTGCATCCGCCCAAGGACCTGTGTGGGCTGAATCATAATTTGCAATGTTAGGAACTCTTTCAGCCTGCAAATACTACATTTTTTAACTCTGTGGCCTAGTGACGTTCAGAGGCTACGGGGCACAGGAGGTCTTAACTCGATTTAAAAAACCATAACACACAAAATAAAAAGCATAATGGGAGCTAACATAGCAGCACTAACAAAAAGTTCAAGGGTTATTTAATGATCATTTTACAGCATAAGGTTGTAAAGCAAAATTTACATTTGCTGCACAGGCACAAAAAACGCAAAGAGCAAAACGAACTAGAATTACAGTTGTATGCCTCTGTAAACCCGTCCAGTTGCAGTTTACATGCATGTCTGTCCAGACTCATATAACATGTGTAATAAAGATTTGGAAGGAATTTAATAAAATGTCTGAAGTTATTTTTATCACTATATTGACATGTGTGATTCCAGTGAATAATTTCCAGTGAGAAACATGCTGTCCTCATTAGAGACTATTTTTTACAGAGGAGTACAGAGGACTGATAGAGAGCTGAACATTGTGTGACACGGTGAAGCTGACTTTTCACCTTTTGGATATTAAATCTCACCATATCATTGTTTTATCTTGTTAGATATTTATGCAGATTTGTGTTATTTGTGCTGACTACATCAAAGTGTACTTGAGATACTGCACCAAAATCTAATCAGTACATCCCTGACTCAACATGAACGTTTGTGCCAAGTTTGAAGAAATTCCGACTAGGCATTGTTGAGATATCACGCTCACAAGAATATGACACACGGACAACCAAAACACATAATACCTCCAGCAATGACTGTCTCTGGCATAAAAACTATTAATTTTGATGGAGAGAGTGGGATGAATTTAAAAGTCTCACAGCCAGGGAAAAGAAGCTGCACTGTAGTCTGGTGGTACGGCTGCATCTTTTGCCAAACAGCAGCAGGGTGAACTAGTTGTGGCTGGGGTGGGTGTACAGGTTGACCATGATCATTGTGCCCTCTACCATTGCATCATCGTGATTTATAATCTTCTGTATTTGAGGTATCGTGTTCCCCCAGTGTTGCCATAAGGGTTGTTGGTGAAGTTGGTGAAACTGCCCAGTTAGGTGAAGATAAGACGCTCGGTTACTTCGGTGGCAGTTATTTGCACCATTGTTTTCTTCGCCTAACTTCCTCAGTATAGTTGACTTTGTTTCAAGCTTCAGAGGCTGCACACAACTAAGTTACAGACATGTGGTGCAGAGACCAATGACAGCGATGTCAGTGTCCATATGCAATGTTTCTCTGTGGACGTCATCGTATGCCAAATCAGTAGACATCGTGGCTGTTGTCTTTTTGTATCCTTCGGGCTCCTCACCTCCCCCTTGTCACCGATGGCAGTTGGCTGTCTAATGTTACATGTTGTGGAGTCATGCAGGAAAAGCAAGATGTTATGCACAGAACCAGGTTTCACTGTTGCTCCCCAGTATTTGAACAGCTTCCTTCTTCTTAGTAATTTTACTGTAATGTGTAGTGTAATTTTCTTTTTCTTGAGATGGGTTTGATAAAGTATTGTTATTTATTTAAACAGTATCAAAGTCAAGGTATCATTACTGGTATTGAAAATCTTTGAACGATACCCAGCCCTACCTGGGCTGTGCACATCCCATGGTATCTGGTGATGTTTTAGTTAGGATACTTTCTGTAGAAGTGATTCCCAGAAACCTAAAAGTGGTCATCTGCTCCACCTCAGCTCCACTGATGTAGCCTATTGTGTGTATCTTTGCCTCTTTTTTCGTCGACGTTGAGCAGTAGGTTGTGTTCTGTGCACCACTCTGCGAGACTGTTTCCTCCTCATTAGAAGTCTCATCGTTGTTTGAAATCCAGCCGATGATAGTTTTGTCGTCCACAAACTTCACAATAGAGTTTTCTCTATGTCGGGGGGCTGTGGTCATGGCTGTAGAGTGTGAACAGGAGGGGGCTGAGCACACAGCCCTGGGGACCTCCCGCTGCTGAGCACCAGAGTGGAGGAGGTGAGACCTCCAGTCCAAACTGTCTGTTAGTGATGAAGTCCAATATCCAGTTGCAGCACGTGGCACCCAGAGTGTTCAGTTTGACAATTGGTTTCATGGGAGATATTTTGTTCAGTGCTGAGCTGAAAATATCAAACAGCATTCTGATGCTGGTGTTATTCTCCTCAAGGTGAGTCAAGACTGAGTGGAGGGCAGTGTTGATGACACACTGCACAGTTTGCATTTTGAGGACTTAAGCTATTATCCAAAAGAATATCTTAGGTACAAAACATCTAACACAGCTTGCAAAAAGAGTTTCTCTCAACAGAGCTCTCCCTAACTGCTCCAGCATGTTTGATCTGAAAGTTTAGTTCATAGCCTCGTTCTCGAAAATCATTTTGATGAATGAGTCAAATCTCCGAGGTCTCAATTATCCAGAATGGGGAATTATTTTTGTTGGGAGCTACAATGTTTGATTGAAAGGGTGATTTTTTACATAAATTATCTTGTATTCTTGCATATTAACTCAGTCAAATGCAAATATTTAGCATTTTAAGCCGTTATGCAACATATCCCTCATACAAAAATCTTTGTCTTACAAGCAAGAATGAAAAGAACATGGATTTAGCATCTGAAAGGACATTCAGGAGCCTGGCTGTGAGATTACCTCTTGCTGCCATCTTGCAGTTGACTTGAGCCAGAAAATCCAAATTTGGTCAGAGAAGAGGAAGCCTGTGTGAAGCTGGAGATGGGCCGCTGAAGGAAGTAGTGTTATGGCAGTGTTGTGAGCCACAGTGCTGCTGGAGAACAAGCTTTGAAATCTTTGTGTTTCAGTGGGAGGACAGGTCTTTGGCCTGGTGCAGCACTGCAAGACAACTGACCACAAATGGAGCTGTGTGACTGTGTAACTTTTGTTTCAGGCTACTTGCAGACTTTTACTCCTGTCATTCACTATATTTGCATATAGTTCCATACAATGTGGAAAACACTGAAACCAAGGGAAAGATCAAAGTGGTTATGTTGGTCTCCCAGCAACAAGGGCTACGCACCCACCCTCTTGTCACATTTCTTCATTCCTTTGACCAGCAATCTGTGCGTGAATAGCCACTTTGAGCAATTAGGGCAGAGGAGTGAGGAAGTAAAGGAGAGCAAAAGAGGGGAATGATAAGAGTCAGATTGTAGTAATAGGACAACAATTTGAGAGACAACAAATGAAGGAACAGGTTAGGAGTTGTGAGGGATGAAACACACGTGTTTGTCACATAAATGTAGGTTTCCAGAGACTCGCAGATTTCTGAGCTACCTACTGAGGATACAGACAGCTGAGGAAACATCAAATATCTAAATTGAGTAAAACTCGATGAACATTAAACCTGCTAATCATCAGCAACATCAACTGAACTGGACCTGAACCAAAACAAACTGCATCTCAACAAGACACTTGTATTTTTTTTTTTAAGTTTATATTTTGGTAGTTAATTATGGTTTTAGGACGTTTTATAGACAAAAGGATTGATCCGTTAATCCTAAAAATAATCAGCAGATTAACCAATGATAAAAATAATCATTAGTTGCAGCCATATGTTACATAAACCCTCGATTTATCTCTTACCCAGGTCTATTAATAGTGGCATTGAGTCAGTTTACAGAAATTTAATTGCCAAACAATTTGACAATTAATCCTTTGAGTCATTTCTCAAGCAAAACCAAAAAAAAAAAAAAAAACAGTCTCTGGTTTGGGCTTCTTAAATGTGAGATTGTGAGGATTTGCTGCTTTTTTCTGTTTTTATATTATTGTTAATTGACTATCTCTGGGTTTTTGACTTTTATTTGGAAAAAAAAAACAATTTTAGGATGCATTTTTCACTCTTTTCCAACATTTGATATGATTGAAATATTAAAAATAATCAGTAATTGAAATAATCATTAGCTGTAATACTATTTCAAAGTATTTCATAGTTTGTAACAAATAGAATCAATGTAGTGATGTTTTTTCTGTTGTTTCCACTGAGGAGAGAGCGTCATGCACCAGCATGCGAGCGCCCAGAGAAAAGGCACTGCACCCAGTGTCTCTTTTCTGAGTACTTACTTTCTTTATTAATCTATAAAATGTCATAAAATGGTTAAAAAAAAAAGTCAAATAGTGTTTCCCAAAACCTAAGATGACGTCCTCAAACGTCAGTTGTTTTGTCCACAACCCAAAGATATGCAGTTCACTGTCACAGAGGAATAAAGAAAGTATTCACATTTAAGAAGTTGGCCTTTCTTTCTCAGTCAAAATGATTAATCAATTATCAAAACAGTTAGCGATTGATTTGATAATTGATTAATAATTGATTAATTGTTGCAGCTCTCCATTCTTGTGTGGCTGCTCTGAGCTTTTCTAACTGAAAATCTC